>OY728147.1:1525211744-1527611744 GCA_963277665.1 Viscum album | reverse complement strand
TTAAAATACTATTTAACTTTATAAATAAATTATATGAAAAAATAGTTTTGAATTAAAATACACTATTTTTCACTATTCATCCAAAAAATGAAGTTTCTCAGAAAAATCCCAAAAAAATCAACATGAGATAATTTTAACATTATAAATTATAAAATAAAGTTTATTTTATTAAATTAAATTTCTAAATGTGTCTAAAATTAATTTTATTGTTTTTCATAGAAGGACATTAAAAGCTATTCATATGAGAAATATTATTTCTAATGATATACAGACTTTACCAAAAATTATATATTTCATCATCAATATGCTTTATTTATATAAAATAATTATAAAAATATTTTAATAGTAGTTATCACTATCAATATTACTAATTTTAATATCTATATTATAATTACATAATTTAAATAATTAGAATAATAAAAAGAGTTTTCGTAGAAACTCAGTGTTGCGTGTAATGCACACCAAGTCACTGTTGCATATTACGTATGCCAAGTCACAAGATAACCTCAGTGTTCCGTATAGTCAAGATAAATTTTATGTTTTTTTATTGCACGATTAACTTTGTTTTTCTTATAACCCAATCCAAAACATAAATATTCATAGGGAGTTATTGAGGCCATCAATCACAAAAAATTGAATGATCAAATAAAATTTGAGGGTCTCAAATTCATAAATTTGTGATGATTTATAAGGACATCAGTTCAACAAAAATTAAGGTATTGGGACAATTATTTTTGATCACTATCCTATATCTGAATAATTTTTTTATTGACCAATAATATAAGAAAATACACTTGATATGTTTATGTAAAAAAATTTATTCTTTGGTTATGCTTTTAACTATTTCTAATTCATCAACTACTTCAAGAAATGGATGTCCAAAAAATAAATTTGATGCCCAAAGTACTAAAATAAACTTTTAGCATATATTAATGTCAATAAAAGAATTAAAAGTATAACTATTAATCTATAACTATTTATAAAAATCAATATGGTTAATATAATAATATCTAAACATAAAAAGTAACACTACTGTTTCATCATAAATAATTATTCATAAAAAATAATTACATATTAACCAGGACATCACATAGGACAATGGTAGGTGTAAAACCCTTATCATCCTTCAATCATGAGTTCAAGACCCACAACCTTTCCAGACTTCACTGGTTGTCACCTAACATACATGATGTTTTTTTCTAAAACAACACTAACATAATTTCCAAAATATATGGACATCCATGAAATAAGGTTAATCGCTAAATATCCTTTTAACCATGGTTTTCAATACAATATCAATACATAAATACTTCCTATGAAGTTTAACTTAAACTTTTCAAGAATGGTTTACCTTATATCCCTTATCAAATATGAAAATACAAAACCTTGGAAATAAATTTATGAAATCATCTTAACATTAATCCCCCATATATCACAAAGTAGCTATTGGTTGTCACATTCCAAAATGTGAAAACCCTCATGGTAAATTCTATTGGAACATGGTAACAACCTTAATTATGATAAATCATTTTGTAAAACATGCATGCTTCCTTATTCCATACATTACTGGATGTATTCCACAAATCCAAGAAGTTGTAAACTTTATCCATGATAACATGAACTACTTGTCAATAGGCCCTTAATTAGTTCCAATGTAATCAGTACCATCCAATTTACTTATTCAAATCCCATATATATTTATCCAAATAAAATTATCACAACATAAGGAACATATTATGGTTTATCTTTCCCTTATCCATGTTTTTTCTAAGTATATCACCTTTTAATTATATCACTTCTATATTCTATAGGAACCATTTAAAATGTTCTTGTAAATCCTTAGTGAAAAATAATTACTAAACAATACTTATATATTTCACCATTTATATAACATAATTATTGAATCCAAATACATAAAAACTTTTATTATTCCACTTCATCCTTGTCCCATTAGTAAGGCTAACTCATCATATTGAAAAATACCTCTTTCCTTTAACATTTCATCTATATTATCATCATCATCCACAATATAACCATTACTCATACCACCTTTCCGATCCTCTTCATGAGCTTTCCTCTTGGGACATTAAGTTTCATAATGACCTTTTATTCTACACTTAAAACATTTAATATTAAATGATGACTTAGGGAGGCCAATATTCTCATCCATTTCATTAACTGAACTCATCATTTTCCATTTCATTAACTTTATTTGTGTCATTATTTTACACATTCAAAACATATTCTTGTTCCTTTAAGACATTCACTTAGGTGATTATTTCAACATTCATGACACAAAGGAAACCAAATCTTCTTTCCACTATGGTTTCAATTACCCAAACTCTCACTGAACTCCTACTTTCTCTTCCCTGGTGAGTCTGAAAATTGGTTAAGGTACATGTTGTTAATAATGTTATATGAAAAATTATTAGGCATGATCATAGAATCTTTCACTCCCATTTGGTTGTTCATTAGAAAATCATCCATCACATTCAATGTTAATCCAGTTCCTTTTAGTTCCCACCATTAACTAAAAACAGAATCATAATGTGAGAATTACTTATCATAGTAGAAAACCACATAATCATGAAAATAATTACTTATATGATGTCTAAATCTTGAGACATTCCTTAATATATGGCTCCCTAGGTTCAGGCTATGTTATTCATAGCTAACTTATATTTAAATCATTCAAAGTGGTTAGTGAAGAGTTTTTGAATTCCCAAATCATATCCCTCAAGAGTGTTAAACTAGGTGTGTATCAAGGAATGTTTTCATGTACTAGATTACCCTGAGTCAGAACCGAAACATCTTGTTGGAGTTTTTACCCCTAGGTACATCTGTTTTAGATCCACATACACTTGTAGTATCCAGACATGGATATATTTCTAGGAAACCACTCACACTATCCTTTACCAAAATTCTTGAACATTTTCCTATGCTTTTTCTTATCCTTAGACTTATCATTAGACATGTCCTTAAGGTTATCACTAAAGTTTTCTCATCCTAGATTCCAACGGTTAATTAAAACTTTGTTCTGATACCAACTACAGAGTACCTAAATTTTCATACATTAACATTATATAAAGTTTGTGGAATACTTAAAACATTATCTAAATAGATGACCAAAGAACATATTAGTCTAGTGCCTTTGGAAAAATGAAAACATAAACACGGGTACATAATAGAGCTTCAACATCTCCAACTAGGTTCTTCTTGACAAGCACCCTTCTTAGATTCATTAAACATAATACATATCTTTATAACCTAGGGGAAGGAAACATAAAAATGAGTGAGCTCATATGCTTAGTATGGGTAAAAAAGGGAGACAGGTAAGTATAAAAATGTGAATGGGGGTATGATAACATGATCATGAAAATAGAAGATCATACCCCTCATATCAAGGATCATAAATTGAAATCATGGCATAAATATTTGAAGTTCATAAGACATGAATCATAAAGAAATAAAGAACATAATCCATGAAAGCATAATATGGGAATAAGACATGGAATTTTGGAAGAAACATAAGAATATATAACAATTTTCCTAGTAGTCAAGGAATTGATGCCAAGACCACCTTAGTGGAAATAATCCTTTACTAAACTAGGTTTACATGCCATTCTAGCTCTGTATTACTGAACCAAGTTCACTCCTCATTCTAGCCCTATAATACTAAACCGAGCTCACTCCTTGTTCTAGCCCTATAACATTGAATTGAGTTCATTACTTATTCCATCCATGTAATACTAAACTGAGTTCACTCCACATTCCATCCATGTAACACTGAACTGAGTTCATTTCTCATTCCAGCCTTATTATAATGAACTGAGTTCATTTCTCATTTCAACCATGTCTATCTAATGAGATATAAATCTTTACCCAATACATTAGAGGGAGATATAGGTCCCAACCATCTCATAATGAAATCATACATACATGTTCCAAAAAATCACAAATAATCATATAAAAACCCATGCAATGATATGGGTATCAAAAACATTTAATTTTTTTGATAACCTATGAAAACAAATACATGATCCATAATAACTTAATCAAAATCATACCCATAAAAGTGAAACTAAATTCATAAACATATAACCCATGAAAGTGAAATAAGTTTCATAAAGACCATGAAATTAAGAATGACCCATTTATAGAAAGAATATGAATAAAACCGTTAGATCTTTTTGTATAAGTTCATGAGTAACATCAGCAGATATCATCATAGATGGAAAATAATTTTGAAATATCTTCCAAAAATGTTTCTAAAAAAATATCATTTGAAAAATTCTTTTTAATAAATAAATCAAATTGAAAATCATTTTCTTAGAAAATACCTTGAAAACTTATAAATCATAATGTAAATCATTTTGAAAGCCTCTTTCCTTGAAAACTTATAAAATATGCTTCATAACATTTAAAAAACATTTTTCTTTGAAAAAATTCTAAAAACTTATAAATAAATCTTGATTTATTTTGAAAATTTTTTTACTTGAAAACATATAAAATAATATTGAATATGTTATAAAAACCATTTATTTGAAAATAGTATGAAAACTTATAAATAAGGCTTGAAAAAATTTTGAAAAAAAAATTCCTTGAAAATTAGTTATAAAAAATTTTTCTTAAAAATTTTCCATTTAAAAATAAAAAGTAAGATTTAAAGAAATTATGGCAGGTAAATCCATACATGACATAAAATAAAAAATAATATTCCTTTTACACTATAAAAAGGTTATAGAAATTCCTTATTCAGAAAGAGAAAAAAAGACTCCTTTGAAGATATTGGTAAATGGAAAAAGCACAAAAACTTATTTTAAATATTATTGGATAATGGTACAATATTATTGGAAATAATTTTTAGAAAACATTGTTTTAAAGGAACATGGATTTCTGATTGGAGATAGGGCAAGGTCAAGCTTTATTGAAAAAAACTTTCTTAACTCTATTATGTACCAAAAAGTAGAAAAATGATGAAAATACATGAATATATCATGAATAAATAGAGGATAATAAAATTAATGTATGTTCTTGAGATATGGGTTATAATATTTTGTCAAAGGAAGCATAAACATAAACAATCTTGAAAAGCGACGAGATTGTTTCAATAAACTCTTATCACTTGGTAAATTATGATCATAATATACATGTAAGAAGAGGAAATTAAATTAAGCTTAGAATATCATTAAAATATTGATATTGATGATATATCATTTAAAATGGAATTACATACACCTCAAAATAAATTTAGCTACATAACAAAACATGAGTCTTAAAGAAGGAAAATTGAGACAAAACTATTTTACCGATTTGGTAATTTTTGAAACTTAAACCCCATGAAATATAATTCATAGAATGGATATGTAAATACACATAAATTTAACTATATTAAACATTTGATACATACATATTATGTATACACACCAAACAAAAGGAATTGCTGGTGAATAAAGTATGTATCTCACAGAAATAAAAAGTGGGAAGAAATCCCCTTACATTTGTCTTGACTATCATCATACTTCTTAAAAACTCATTTATAATAAATATAACTTATTATTAAAATATAAAATAACCATGTTATTACTTATAATACCATATAGGGATTTATTATGGCTTTATATTTCCCTCTTGTTAACAATTCTATGTTAAGGTTTAACTTCGGGTAATATCCACTTTGTTTTTCGCATGAGTCTTAATTTGTATATCTTTGATCCTTATACTTATACCAGGATTTAAATAATGTAAAAAAAGATTTAAATATTATATATATTCATTATATTTTCATTATAATGATCCATATAATATATAAGTATGAAATAGAATACACTGTTCATAGAGACAATAAGATGTATGTAAGCATGAACGCTATTTCTGTTTAATTGTCATGTTTAAAGAATGAAAATAAAATACATATATGTATATATATAATTATTTTATAATATATATTATATCATAAATATATCATATATATTCACTAACCCCATCCTTAATACATTCTATATAGTTTATTAACGAATCACATCACTTTGAGGGGGTGGTAGTCCACACTTCCTCAAACGAAATTATTGTATTGACAAAAAATGGAAAGTATAATGACATGTGTTGTAAAAGAATTAAATAAGAATAAATAAATAATAAATATAATAAATAACATATATAAATATAGTTTTCATCATAATTTCTACCATGATAGGTGTTAAAGGAAAAATCAATAATCATTGTTTAATGTGGCGGTTGTTCACCATACACGTAAATAATATGTTTGTTACCCATTAGATGGATGGGTGTGTAAGTGTATGATAAATAGTTATCATAAAAAATACTTATAAATTTAAGATAATTATGTTTTTATACAATAATGGAAAAAATAAAGTGTATGGGGGTGGATAAATAAAATAAAAGAAAGGGTCTTGAGAGAAAACGTTACCTCTTAATCGGGTAACTCCTTTTGGTTTGTGTAAAAAGGCTTCCTTGGGTTGATTTATAACCAAGGTTATAATTCTAGAAGGAAGGTAAGGATTTTTGGAATTTTATTGGGAAGATATTTGATGTACCTAAGTGGTTTTAGAGGTGTGAAGAATATGGAGAGGTGGTGACCTTTTATAGGGAAGAGAAATGATACACTTGGCATTTTTGAAAACAAGTTAGGTGTAACCACGTTTTTACCTAAAAAATTCATAAAAAACCAAAAAAACTCAATAATTAAAGTTTCATGGAAAAATAATAGAAATCCAATGGGTTTTGGGAAAGCATCTATGTCATTTTGGGTCTTAAATTTAAGGTCTTGAACTTCATTAACCTAATTTTTCTCTTAAACATTGTAATTAATTTTAATCACTTTCACTAATATTTTTGGTCAAAAAAAGTTGATATATTATAAATTATTCTTATTTAAAATACTAAATCATTTTTTTCCAAATTATAATTACATAAGTGGCAGAAATTAATTTAAAATTAATCCCACCGGTGGGACGACACTATAGGTTTTTAAAGTAAAAATGTCCAAAATTTTGCTAAGTTTTTATACACAATATCGTAATGAAATTGATTCCAATGACCTAAATTGGATTAATTGATAAAAATATTATACAATTAAACTTTAAAACCAACATAAAATATAATTTAACCTTATAAATGAATTAGATGAAAAAGCAGTTTTGAATTAAAATCTGGTATTTTTCACTATTCATCAAAAAATGAAGTTTCTTAGAAAAAATCCCAAAAAAATTACCCTAAGATATTTTTGAAATTATAAATTCAAAAATGATGTTTATTTTATCAAATTAAATATATAAATGTGTTTAAAATTAATTTTATTATTTTTCGAAAGAGGACATTAAAAGAAGTTCATTTGAGAAAATAGTATTTTTAAATATACAAGGACTTTACCAAAAATTATAACTTTAATCATAAATTTGTTTTATTTATATAAAAACATTATAAAAAATATTTTTAAATTAGTTATAACTATTCATATTACTAATTTTAACAGCTGTATTATAATTATATCTTTTAAATAATTACAACAATAAAAATACTTCTCATAGAAACTCAGTGTTGCATGTAACGTATACCAAGTTGGTGTTGCTTGTTTCATATGAAAATTCACAAGCTAACCTAGGTGTTCCATGTATTAAAGATAAAATTAATGTTGTGTGCAGTGTATGGTTAACTTTGTGTTACATATAACACAATCCAAACACAGTGTCTTATTATAAAAAAATCTATTTTCAGTGTTACTTGAAATGAAAAATATCACAAAGATTAAATTTATTTGTAAAAAATAATTCACAAAATATAGGGGTGTTATAGGATCACTCTTATATAATTCTGAAGCCTGATTCTGGTTCCCTCTACCTTGACCACCACCTCATCCTGAGAGGTCGATGGTAGTCCAGCTACCTATCTGGCAAGGTACTATAGGCCCCACTCTAGAACATGGAGTCAGTGTAGTTCCTCTATCACCAGACACTAGTGGGAAGGACCTATAAAAGTGATATATATGTCATATCCTTCAACATACCCTACAATCAATTAGGTCTTTCATGCACTAGGGTTTCGTGTGTCCCAAATTCTTGCACTGGTGACATATAATGAAACTATCTGTATGAGATGGCTGACTACCACTACCCCCATGAGTAACCTCAAAGAAACAGTTTATTATGGTAGAAGAACTATTTCCTATTCTGGGTGATAAATCACCCTAGAACACACCTTCAACTTCCCTCAAATTCTTCTTAATAATGAGGGCCTAATTAAATATCTAAAAAATATTATTCTATCAAAAAACATTAACCTGCTATCAGATGGCATATACTAACCCATCCTCAAATATCCATGTAGTCATGAGCTCATCACTAGCTAGAGTCTGTTTGAATCACTAATGTTTAGTAAAACGAGCATAATAATCCATCATAAAAATACCTCTCTACTATTAATTCATGAACTCTCTAGCTCTATAAACCCTCAATGTTTATGGAAAGAAGTAATCTTAGAATATTATCCTGAAGCCCCGCTAGATCATATCCTGATGTTTATCTACCTAGATATTGACACCACACCATCTCTTGGCATAAACGCATAGCATATAAGCTATGACATTTACTCACATCTCTAGAGGCATCTCTAGATGCTTGAATATAGAAATCATTACATATATCTATGTCTTAGCATCCCGAGGGACACCTCACCTGAAAAAATAGGTGGATGTTACTGCTATAATTACCATATAAACTCTTCCATAGTCAGGGTAGTTCAAGAAACTCCATGAATAGACTATATCATATGAAAGAAACCCTCTCAAAACCAGGTTTTAGTGACCAATTCAAGAATAAAAGGTGGTGACACATGTGGCACTATTGGAGGTAACACTGGTAGCTCATGGACCACCACCTCCAGAGCATGGTATTCACCACCCTCCTGGTGTACGACTTGATGCCGTCATGGTATTATGATTCTATAATTCCAAACACATGCCTCAGAAGAGAATTCAATAGTTGAAAATAATGTAGATAAATGATTAGGATAGGTACAACCATTTTATTTGCAGACAAAGACCACTCTTCCTACTCCTAAATCCTGGTCTAGGTAATAAGGAGAGGCCATAATAGGATAGAAGAATCATAAGAAACACTCCCAACTACCCAATACTAAGGATGGGTTTGTGTCTAGGTATCATATCTCATAAATAAGGTCCTGATATATGGAGTGTTAATTGTAATTTATAGAGGAAAACACCCTTTCATTTGCATTTAGTTTCCCATTTATTGGTAAATATTTTATTTAAAGGTTTAGTTTCAATTAATCTCATACTATATATATATATATATCATGGTCTAGTTAGATGTGTCACCATTCCCAATTTATAAAATACATACACCTTATAAATTGCAAATAACACATCATGTAACTATAACGTGGCCCTTACATTCGATATCAGAATGCAATAGGTTATGTAAAATAATGTTATTAAATCATTTTCCATTATGAATTTAGAGAATTACTATATAAATTTACATTGACATTCAGGAAATCAAATCATCTAATGTTCTATCCCATGGAACCAGTGGTTCATGGCTCAAATATGGAATAATTGGTTAATTAAGGTTCCATCATCAATCTATATGAGAAAAAACCATTTATATTGATGCATAAACTTTAATTAGTCCAATTATTTTATCCCTATAAATAGTTTTTTCATAGTTACATATATAATATTCAAGGCACCCAACTATATGTGGAATACAATGCACATAGAATGTAAATGTTGCCTAAAAAATTGATGGAATATAAGTCCTAAAGTGCCTATGATGATTCATGAGATGATAACTCCTTTTTATATCGAGCTAAGGGGAAAATTACATAATAATAATAATAATAACATCAATAAGAATATTATCACAAATCATTTTCATCACCCATTAGTGTAATTATGAAAACTCTAATAGAAAGAAACCAAAAAATTAATACCAATTACCCTGGTAATTTGGGTTTCCCCTATAAGTGGGTTAAATACACTCCAGAATAGTCTCATCACAAAATCTTGAAACATTCTTAGACTTATATCTATTATATAAATTGTAATACAAAAGAAAAAATGAACCACCTCTGATACCACTTTGTAACGTCCTCACCAGGGAGCCACAAAAATAGTTCCTTGAGCTAGTGGGTCACATATACCCAAGAGAGCCTCGCCATATTCCCAAGGATACCAACTAGTAGTTAGGGCCTAAGGTGGTATGATAGGAAGACTATACCCTCATATCAAAGTTTCATATTGGTGAAAGAATAATAATATATAGAAAAAAGAATAATAGATAACCAACAACACTGCAAAAATAGATACCAAAATAAAGAACCACAAAAAAAGAAAAATCCAAGAAGTAACAATAATAATAAATCTATATGCTGAGTCATATAAAAAATGATGTCATGGAAAGATTATACAAAAAATGGGAAATAAAGGTTTTATAGAGTATATGTAAATACAACATTCTATACAAAACTACAAAATACCAAAATAAATATCCACTAGCATCATGAGAAAATGCTCAGTCCTCTGCTCCCATCATCCATGCTATAAGAAAAATAGATCAAGCATCCATGAAAGGGAACTTTCCCTTATCCACAGTTGAATCATGAAGTCTGCTCGAGTACCATGGGTGGCCTAAACATTGTGTGATATAAACTCAGTGGGCCACCACCAATGGTGTCTAGAATAATAAAGTTAGTATATATTTAATAGTAGTGTGTAGGTATAAAAAATAATAAAATATGATGAAAATTAAATACTAGTTGGATTAGGTTCCGATAGGAAACCCAGAAGACTTTATCTTCTTCAAAAAATGTTGAGATAAGTATGGTCTCAATTTACTCTATACATAAATTTATAAGTAACTATAATATATATATATGTATATAAACTATATACACGAGGACATTTATAGGCATATACATAGATACCGAGTGCTAGTTGGACTTGGGGCATAACTTAGGAATCCAAGCATAGTCAAACGATCTATAAGATCCAACATGGGTACTAACCCTGAATCTCATGAGAATACAATATGTTATGCCCGTTATTCAAGATAATGGGGTGATTCTTCATGCCCAATACCCAAGATAATGGGGTAAGTCATCAAACCAAACACACGATGCAAGGGAATATGGAACATCATGGCCATTGTTGAAGTAGATGGTGTAAGATGCCATTCCCAACCCCCAAGGTAAGGGAGTAAGAAACACCATGCTCAACAAGTCCCTTAAACATTATCCACCGACCAATATCCATGAATTAATCACAATAATCATATGGAATTTATATTTAAATCATATATAATCATTTACCCCCATCTAACCATGGGTATCAAAATTTATAAAATTTGTTTATGAATTTAACACATGACGTTTCCTTTCCACTCAATTTCATTTAATTAAAAAAAACATTTAATTTTTAAGGATAAGGAAATTCCATGTGAAGTTTAAGACAAACCACATAGGAGGATGGTTGGTTAATCAACATTTATATTAAATAGGGTATTTAATTCAACACACCTAAAGGGTGGAAACCAATGTAGTAGACATCATCAAACAATATAACATGGCTCTAAGGGAGTATCATAACTTAGTTTAATTGATCTAGAAAGGAAAAAACATTTTAAGGAAATGTGTGGAAGGGTATCGCATGTAGAAAAATGGAATATTCTATGAAAACATATACAATTTTAGGGAAAATTGTTAGACCACCTACCTTGGGTTGGTATATGACCATCCATCTAGTATCGTCATTTGAATCAAATAATAATGAAAGAAATCAATGAGAGAAATAAATGCCTTGAAAATAGGGCATATTAGCTCACACCAAAATAACTCTATTGAGGTTAAGAAAATTTTTTAAAAGAGGAATATAAATGGAGAGATTATTATTATCCCTCCAATGCAACTAAAAATAGTTCGATTGGAGTTCAAATAAAGGATGAAGAAAACCTAGGTTGAGGGTGGAGGAGGAGCTCCCAATCAACTCCTACTATGCGATAGAAGAGGTGGGGGGGGGGTATTATGTCAAAATAATAGAACCTTACTCATTTAAAAAATAAATATAACTAAGGCATTTACATGGTATGTAACATTTACACATTGTATAAATATTGGTGTTTTCCCTCCAGGAAAAAAACTAGCGCAAGTCGTGAAAGGGGTCCAGCCCAACAAATACACATCAAGTATTCATTTCACATCGTGTAATTAATATATACCATGTATTTCATTTGAATCCAGGCTATGTATTTCCTCTAAAACTAGGATCAAACCCCTACAAACTTCCTTCTAAAAATAAAAAATGACCCACCCTGAGGCACAATCTTTCAATTCAATCCAAAAATATAAACTAAGTTAGAGCTCAACCAAAATTAAAATAAACTACAACTTTATGAAAAGATAGGTTGTTGAAATTAATTCTATATCACTCATGACACAACCAATGTATCCTACTTTTCCACAAACATATTTCATCATGGATTTAATCAATTCATCAAAGCACATGATTCATGATATCCATTAATGATATTCTTAAAGTCAAAGGATCAATACACACATCCATAAATAGGAACATCTAATGACATGTGGAAATGTATATTTTTTATTGGTGAGCCTCTTCTCATAACCTTATATCTTAGAGATTACAATGGGAGAATACCAAGAGAAGGTGTTTTAATGTATTATGATCCTACTACCCTCGATAGTCTGCATTTTATATATCCCATTATATAATGTCATCTAGCTATAGAACAAGGGTCAAGAATAATATCATGAAACCTCTATGTTCTCATCAGAGTAGGGAACTACTATGACATTTTCACATGAATTATATTCTAAGAAAATTATCACATAAAAATATCATATATAAGAATAATAAAGGTGTGATCAAGATACTTATTGAATAAGAAAAACATGTAATCAATAACTAAACAAGTTTGTTCTAGGGAACCAACACTAACATGCTCACTCTTTCACTAAATCCAACTAAAAACCAACTCCAGTCAACTAGCTCTCACACAGTAATCGTGCTTCTCCTAAGATAGAGTCTTCATTAATGGTACTTATAGGTTTTCCTAAATGGATACTCTTCTCACCAAAACTTCACCTTTTTAAGAAAAATCCCTCATGAGATGAAACTTCTAAAGTATGTGCTTTTTTCCTTTTGGTGTAACTTTGTCCATTTAGAGAGAGCCACTACTACAGTGCTATCCTAGTAAACTGTGATAGGATATTTAATTCTAGGTACCACATTAAGCACTTAGAAAAAGTTATGAGTCCAAAATTCTTCCTTGGATGCATCAGAAGACAAAATATACTTGGTCTCTTTTGTAGAATTGGAAAAAACTGGTAGCTTTGAACTATTTTATCCCATAGATTCTCTATTAAGACAAAATATATTTCTAGACCACGACTTTATATAATAACTATCTATCTGTAAAATAGAATATTTATAACCCATGATGACTACTTCTTCATCTCTTCCATACACTAGGAATATATGCTTAGTATGCCTCAGATACTTGAGAAAAAACTTAATAGTAGTATAATGTTTTTCACCTAGTTCTAATTGATATATTCCTATAATTATCAAAAAATAAAAACATCCACACTTTTACACAATATGGAATACATGATAGATCCTATCGTATAATCATATGGGATCTTAATTATTATTTACCTTTATTCTTGTGTCTAAGGACACATTTTCTTGGAAAGATGTATACCATGTGACACTGGAACGAATAATTTCTTGGATTGTTCCATACCGAACCTCTTTAGTATCTGGTAAATGTATGAACCTTGAATTAGTACATAAAGGCTCTTCGATCTATCATGCATGATCTTGATCCCTAGAATATAGGCTGCTTCACATAATTCCATCATGGAGAAATACTTTCTCAACTATTCCTAAACCACTTGTAAGGATAATATATAATTTCCAATTAGTAATATGTCAAAAAAATAAACTACTATGAAAAAAAATATACTCTCACTAAACCACTTTTAAACACATTGATCACATTCATTCTTAATAAAACTAAATTCTTTTATAGCTGCATTAAATTGAATATTCCCGGACCATGATGATTTATTTAATCCACAAATGGATCAATGAAACTTGAATACATTTTTTGTAATTTCATGGAGTCACAAACCCTTTTGGTTGTGTCATATAAATATCATATTGAAGTTTCCCATTAAGGAATTTTGTTTTGACATCCATTTTCCAAATATCAAAATCACGGTAAGCTATTATGGCATGCATGATTCTAATATATTTAAACATGAAAACAAGATAAATGGTTTAATCATAATAAATTCATTGAAATTTTATAAACCCTTTAACCTCTATCCACTATTTATAGGTATTCAATATTACTCACATGTCTATAATTATCTTGAATACCAATTTTCACCTAACATGTTTTATATCAACTTTTAGATCAATCAAAACCCAAACTTGGTTTTGATACATGGAATCCATCTCAAAATTCACATCTTCTTGCTATCATGATACCTCTAATCTATCTATTTCCTCTTTGTAAGAGAAAGGATTATCCTTGTCATCAAATAATGATTCACCATAATTCATGATAAGAAAACCATATCTATCTGGTTCTCTATCCTCTCTTGCTCTCCTATATAGTACTTGTGTTTCTAGAACAAAATCTTCCATGGGGACCTATGAAATCAGTTCTTGTACCAACTCTTTTGTATCTTAAGTATGAACTTCATCAATGAAAATATTTCACCCACTATTATCCTTGAGGATATTCTCCTACTCAAGAAATACATCTTTCCTTACAATATTAACTTTCTTGTCTGAAGGGTTATATAATAGTATCCCCCAGTTTCCTTGGGATAGCCTATAAAGATACACTTCATGCCTCAGGGGCTAGTTTGTTTCTTTAGTTAGCCTTAACAAACACCTCGCAACCCCATGCATGAACATTTGAAAAAATGAGTTTATTTAAACTTTATATTTTTAAATGAATACTATTTTCCTCTTTGGTTGGTACTTAGTTGTCACGACCCGTCATAGTGAGGCCCACACTGCGACTCCCCAAGCCCTCCTCCAATAGGCCAGGTGCTGGTGACTAGCACCGAGTAGGAATATTACTAACATAGGAGGCATTTCCTAAGTACCTACACACACACACACATCTCCATGCCAAAAATGATGAAATGAAGGAAAACACTAGGGGGAAAAATGCATGCATACAACTAAGCCCAACCAATAGATTACTACGAGAAGTAATGTACTGAAAGTAAAATGGGCCAAAATACAAGCCCACAAAAAAAACAAGAGTCTAAAAACTACAAAGTCCAACCTATAAACACAAAGAGGTAATGGGACTGCTACTCATAGCCATAGGAACACCTCAACATGCGGGGAAACTTAGAGACCTTGGTCCTATCCTGGTCTTCCCTAGACTCTATCAAAAGGATGCTTGTTTCACAAGACACGACACGTGTGGGAAAAGCCCATGAAGGGGTGAGTATAACAATACCCAGTAAAGGTACCTGAACAAATAACAAGGAAATACAAAAAAGAAAGGCACAGTCAGATCTACACAGTATATGTCTACTGAACATTTAATTAGAGAACAAAATATAGATATAGTCAAAACTTAGAACAGTAGTCTAGAGACAAGTCACACTACTAGATACCACCACCAGGGATTTGGTTCGAAGGTTCTACAAAGAACTTGTCTAGAAGAAATCACCCCATGAGTTTGATAGCTCTAATGATGTCTGTATGAGAATCACTGTTTGTCGGGAAAAGTCACGAGAGTTAGATACAATCATTACGGGAGAACACACTTCTGAGTGGGGAAATATCATGATACATAGATGAGGATCACTACCAAGGAAATGGATGATACCACGACTCATCCAGATTCACCTACTAGGTAGAGTATCAATGCCCTATAGAGTTGGTCATGTCGATTCTTGACTCTACCTAGGGTTAATATTGGATAGGGGATCTCGCTCTAGGCCTCTTAGAGGGATGCCTGACACTATCACAGAAAGTCCTACTGAAGGGATTATACTCCTGTAGTAGGGAATGATACCTGAACTTCAGGGGAATGAGAAGAAGGGGAACTAACCCAAATAAAACATTTCCAATATAAAATGGACAAGAAAATCAAGCCATGTACATAAAAGTACACAGTGTGTATAAAGGTCACACACTGTATCCTCTGTCCCCGTGTACTGCCCATGTACAACGACCCGTGTTGCTAGGTTGGTCATGAAAAACAAAACTACTCGACGTGTAAAAAGATAACACGCAATTTCTAAGTATCTGGGGTCTGTACCATGTATGCTGGCCATGTGCCCGTACATGGTCTCAATCCATGTACGCCAACCTATGTAACTTGTATACGGGGTAACCCTTATTACTGGCCTTTCCTGGCCGAGTGGTGGAGTACACGACCGAGTACCCCATCTATGTTCGTGTATCGCTCGAGATACACGCTGAGCTTTAGGGAAGGTCCAACATTCCATGTAACTGGGGTCACATTCCATGTGATACCTATCTGACCCCCAAAACCTTAGCTACCGCCACCGGTACTACACCACATGTTCTTCAGAAGTACATGTTGTGTATTCCAAAATTTTCCAGAATCGACGCTTCTCACCAGCGTGCCACCTATGATGCCTAGATCTTCATTCTAATCATCTGATCACCACAAAACCATAGATTATAGATCACCCTGACATCCCAAAGTCGTCTCCATTGTTTTTGGGCCTCTAATCGGCTCTGAAAACACGTGTTGATCCACCCACATGAAGAACGGTCGAAGAAAAGTATTTCCTAATCTGGTCTGATTCGTCATCTGCTATCATCGTCGCACCTCCTCTAGGTCGTCTTGATGTCAGATCTTCAAATTGGGATCGTTGCGTCGCAAAACAAATCTGTAACAATCCGTTGTTCACCACCCTATGAAGAACGTGAAGAAAACATGTGGGAAAGGAATGGGGAAGAAATCCAATAAACAAAATTGAGGAATGAACCTCCGCCATCATTCGTCATGGCATTGATCCGCTCCCATTAGTAGGATCAAACAAAGAAGAAATCAACAAAGATTCAACATGGATTTAATTCTCTGAGATCAATCCATTAAAACCCTCCCGCAAGAACATACTAATCCACGAATAAACTTGTTCGTTATTGATCTGCATTCATCATTTAAGTTCCGAAATGGGGAAAGGAGAATCGAAATAAAAATCACTACCTAGAGAAGGGATCAATCACTAATGAAGGGGTCATGTTTCCATTGTCGTTGAGATCCTTCAACTTTTTTGGTGCAACGATTCATGGATTTGATTCGTCGTCGATCATCGCCAAGAGTTCTCTTCAAGGTTCCAAGATTACACCAGAGTTTTATCTCAACCTTTACCAATGAGAAACATACGATTAACCCATTAAAAAGGGGAAGCATGTTTTGTAATTCCATCACATTGTAGCATTAATGGGTCAAGTTGTCATTTCTGAATCATTATGACATGGCATTAAATATTGAAATAGCTACCCCATCGTTGCGCTGTAGCGGATGTTTCCAAAAACAAATAAAATAAACTTTGCGAACTTATTTTATTTTATTTTACTAAAAACGTCTGAAAATTAACTTTTTACCTTGACCCGCACTGGTTGAGGTTAGGCTCATTCTCAGGTAAATTCGTCGTACCAGATGCAACGGTGCCCTCTGATTTTTAATCCAGGCATCTATTTGGAAACTGCCACAGCCACACACATATGCCGAATCACTTAACAAAAAGAAGTTCAAACCACCATTATGGGATCACCAGGCCTCAGAATGATGTACCATCTTTATGACTAGTCTCATAATAATTCCATATAATATTTAAAAATAATACATGGAAAAACCATGACATTACATTCTCCCCACCTTGGGGATTTACGTCCCTGAAAATCCAAAACAAGGTTACTCAAAAAGGTATGGGTACTAGGCACAGATCTAAGCCTCCCACTCCCACGTGCTCTCCTAAAGATTCCCGTGCTGCCACCGAATGCGCACCAATGGAATTGATCACCCACGAAGGATCCTATCTTGTCGATCATCAATCTCTACCAGGTACTCAAAAAATTTCACTTCATCCTCGATGTCCAGCTCTCCCTAGTCGATGATGTGTGATGGGTCATGCACGTACCTCCTCAGTTGTGACACGTGGAAGACATCATGTACCCAATGCAACTGTGGTGGTATAGAAATGCAGTATTCCACCTCTCTAACTCTACACAATATCTGAAAAGGTTGGATGAACCTCAGAGATAACTTTCCGCATCATCCAAACCTTCGTAACCCTTGTTGAGGTGATACCCGATGAAAGATGTGGTCCCCTTCCTCAAAATCGAGGGGCCTCTGTCCTCTATCAGCATAAGACTTCTACCATCTTTGGGTAGTATTTATCTGTTCCCAGATGACCTGCACCTTCGCGGTGGTAGCTTACACCAACTCTGGACCCATGATTGCTGACTCGCCTGGGTTAGTCCAACAAAGCGGTGACAGACAGGGTCTCTAATATAAGCCCTCGAATGGAGCCATACAAATGATGGAGTGGTAGCTATTATTATACACAAACTCGACCATTGGTAGGTGGTCCTCCCAACTACGACTGAAGTCCAAAATATAAGCCCACAACATATCCTCTAGAAGTTGAATGGTCCTCTCTGTCTGAACATCATTTTGGGGATGGAATATCGTTCTCAAGCGTAGCTGATTCGCGAAAGCCTCCTGCAATCCCTTCCACAACCAGGATGTGAAGCGGGTGTCTCTATCTGTGACTATTGTCAAAGGGATTCCATGAAGCTAAAATATCTCCTGCACATAGAGGCGTCCCAATATTTGTACAGAACTCTACTCCCTGATAGCTAGGAAGTGGTCCGACTTGGTGATTCGGCCAATGATCACCCAGATGGAATCATGCCCCTTGGACATCTATGATAATCCTATCACGAAGTCCATTGATATTCCATCCCACTCACAATCTGGAACTTCTAGGGGTGAGATAATCCCCCTAGAACCTGGTGATCAGCCTTCACCTACTGGCTTGTAAGGCATCGAGAAACAAACTCTGCTACTGCCTTCTTAATAGCTGACCACCGGAACTGTCATCAGAGATCCTAGTACATATTTGACACTCTAAGATGTACTACCAAGGGGGATGCATATAACTCCCTCAGGACCTCTTCCTGAAACGCTACTGGTACAATAGTGAGCCCTCTGGAAAGAATTACGTGCTCCCCACCTTACGAATATCCATCAAGATCATTTCCTGTGGATAACTGAGCACGTAAAGATTCATAGTTGATATCCCCAAGCTACGCATCCCTAAATCTTTGTAAGAGTGGAGGGGTGACAACCATCGACTGCATTTAGCTGTATCCTCTCCATCCATGAGGGATTACTACAACGTGGCTAACTGCTCTATCGCCTCACTCAAGTGCTGCGATCTCAACCTTCTTATAAGAACATCCACCACCTTGTTCCCCTTCATAGGAGTATAGATGATATAGAAATCATAATACTAGAGGAACTCTAGCCAACACCTCTACCTCATATATAGATCCTTTTATGAAAACATGTACTTGAGGCTCTTGTGGTCAGAGTAGATGATGAACCACTCACCATAAGGTAGTGTAACCACATCTTCAATGTGAAGACTACCACTGCCAACTCAAGATCATGGGTCACATAGTTTTTCTCATGTGTCCTAAGTGGCTGAATACCATAAGCAATAACTACTTTTCTCTGCATCAGGACACAACCAAGCCCAGCCCCTAATGCGTCGCAGAAAACTACACACTCGACACTGTCCTTTGGAAATCTCAAGATTGGGGCACTCATTATACTCTGTCTCAATTACTCAAAAACATAATGTCACTTCTCCATCCACATGAAGGGTTTCCCCTTCCTAGTAAAGGATATCATCGGTGAAAGGAATGAATCTTATGTAATATCCTACCAACCCAAGGAAGCTTCGCACCTCCGTCACGCTCCGAGGAGGCTCCCATGCTAACACTGCCTCCACCTTGGCTGGGTCCACAATTACTCCATATACTGAGATGAAATGTCCCAAAAAGTGGACCTCCTAAATCTAGAACTTTCACTTTGAGAGCTTCCCATAAATCTTAGTGATCTCTGAGTACATCTAGAACTATCCGTAGGTGTCTCGTGTGCGCCTCCTCTGACCCCGAGTACACAAGGATGTCATCGATGAAGACCATTATGAACTGGTCCAAGTACAGCTAGATGATCCAGTTCATCAGTCCCATGAACACTGTGGGGGATTTTGTCACACAAAAAGGCATCACCAAGTACTCATAGTGACTGTAGCGACATCTGAAAGCTATATTCGGTATATCCTCGTCCCGTACTCATAACTGGTGATAACCTGATCGAAGGTCAACCTTCGAGAACCACTATTACCCTCTTAGATGATCGAAGAGGTCTTCAATTCTTAGCAGTGGATACTTGTTCTTCACCGTCACCTAATTCAGGCATCGGTAATCCACGTAAAACCTTATACTACCGTCTTCCTTCTTGACAAAACAAGACTGGGGCCACCCAGGGTAAAACACTAGGTCTCACAAAACCCTTTCTCTACAAATACTCCAACTTCACCCTCATCTCGCAAAGCTCTATGGGAGCCATCTGATATGCTGATGAAGAAATCTATTCCGTCCTGGGGTGTAAGTATATTCAGAAGTCGATTTCCCGATAGGGAGGTAGTTCAGGAACATCTTCAGGAAAGACATCCTCGTTATCCACCACTTCTATTGGGAACTGGGAGCTCATCACATCTACTGCTCTAAGGGAAAGGCTGGCCAACTCATGAGTGACTGGCTGCACTCTCCTATGCATGAGCCCATTCTATGATGCCTGGGTCTTCTTTTCTCTAACAAAGGAAAACCTTGATCCATCACTACGGACACACCACACTCTTTGCCTAAAATAGTCAACCACAACATGAATCGAAGATAACCAATCCATACCGAGAATGATGTCATAAGGCCTCGATGCTAACACCAAGTGGTTCCAACTGAAACTCTCACCTCCAAGGGTAAGATCACACTATCTAGAAAGGTGCATGATTTTCGAGTCTCCTCCTGTAGGTGTCTCCAAGTGTAAGGGTCGAGTCAACAACTCTACCAGAATCTCAAGGTCTTCCACAAGACATGTGGCGTTGAAGGAATGACTGAAACCTATGCCTATAAGTATGGAATATAAGTTAGGAAAGACACAGATCATACCTCGGATCATCCCTAGAGCCACTGGGTCGTATGCCTTGACCGCATGCAGTTGTCCCCGCCCCAATCCCCTAGCACCCTAAGCCTGGTAAAGACCTCCTAGGGGTGGTGGTGGAAGTAAGTCGAAGTGTCTTCCACCACTTGCAGCTCTCCTTACTCCTCTGCCACTTCTGCCGCCCAGTGGGTCTGTCTGCTCCACTCTCTACCCCAGCCATGGTGGTCCATCCACCACTTCCCTATCAATAGCTTGATGGGTTGGAAAATCTCTAGAGATATGTCCCCTACTATCGTACGCATAGTACCGCTTCTCCCTAGGATGACTGGATCCAGCCTGAGAGCCCTGGATTGTCGAATCCCTGTCCTGGGACCTCCTCTGACATCTCCCACATCCTGATCCCTATGTCTAATGGTGGCTCCCCACTGCTGAGGTATCCAGACCTGTCTGCCTGCTGCTGACTACCGGGGGCTGTCTCTGCTCTTCCAAGAAGCTCTCGATCACTAAGGCCCGCTCGAGCACTCCAGCATAAGTGAAAATTCATAGAGGCATGAACCTAGTTTGGATGTCTCATCGTAGACCTCACTCAACGGTCTGAGATATGAAGTACTGATCCTTAACTATATCCATCGAGTACCTGGAGAGGTTGTTGAACCTCGATTAATAGTCATCTACAGTCAAACTGCCCTGCTGAAGCTAAAGAAGATCCTGGATGTGTACTACTCTGAGCGTAACTGGAGAGAATTCCTCCCTAAAGAGTCACTCAAACTCTATAAATGAAAGAGTCTCCTCATCGTGAGTCATTGTAGCCAGACTTCACCATCTTCCCGCCGAACCCTGAAGAAGGATCGCTCCTAGGATCACCATCTTGTCCGACGGTGTCCTCACTAGATGAAAAAAACTATTCACTGCCTCAAGCCAGTCCTCAGCCGCTTGAGGGCCGGGCTCACCTCAGAACCGGAGGGGTATCTATCTTTGTAACTCATGGAGTGCGATCAGCATGTTCCCCTCGTCGGTTGGTACTGCAGGTACCACGGGCTACTTCACTAGTGGTGGTATAACAGGTGCACCACCTGGAGGCAACGCCTGGGGAACTGGTCCCTATATCGAAGCCTCATCACTAAGAGGGTCATCCTAGTGATCATACTAAGGAATCCTAGTGGGTATGCATCACAGAGGCATCCTATAAGGAAACAAGATGTACCATGGTTAATGAGTATATCTGGATAGCTGACACAAAGGACATGGAAAACACAACCCATTTCTATATGATCCATGTGCCATTCTTTTATTTCCCTGCAACTAGTGTTTTCATGTACCGTGTTGAAAAGCTAGTTATCAGAGTCTTGGTGTATGGATATGTTGGTCACCAGCACCAATACTGGAGTCTCTGGCCCGAAAGACGAGCTCAAAACACATAACACTGTTTCCCCAAACCAATCTCATAGACTCTTGGTCCTAAGGTATAACCAACCACCTCTGATACCACTCTATCACGACCCGTCCCAGGGGGGCCGCACCGCGACACCCCAAGCCCACCTCCAATAGACCAGAGGCTGGTGACTAGCACCGAGTATGCATATTAGTAACATGGGAGGCATTGCCTAAGTACCTGTACACACAAACACACACATCTCAAAGCCCAAAATTCTAAAATTAAAGAAAACATTAGGGAACAAAATGCATGCATACAACTAGGCCCAACCAACAGAGTATTATGGGAAGTAAATTATTGAATGTAAACTGGGCCAGAATACAAGCCCAAAAAAAAACAAAGTCTGAAAACTACAAAGTACAACCTGTAATCACAAAGAGGTACTGGGACTACTGATCATAGCCGTAAGAACACCTTGGCCTATGGGGAAACTTAGAAAGCTCAGTCCTATCCTGGTCCTCCCTGGACTCTGTCAAAAGGCTGCACGTCTGCACAAGACACGACACATGCGGGAAAAGCCCGTGCAGGGGTGAGTTTAGCAATACTCAGTAGAGGACCCCGAAAAAATCACAAGGAAATACACAAAAGAAAGGCACAGTCAGCTCTACACAATATATGTGTACTGAAGATATAATAGGAGAACACAATCAAGATATACTCAAAACTCTTAATCGTAGTCTAGAGACAAGTCACACAACTGCATACCCCCACTAAGGATTCAGTTTGAAGGTTCTAAAAAGAAATCGTCCAGGAGAACTCACTCCATAGGTATGATATCTCTAATGGCATCCATCTAAGAAGCAATGTTCATCGGGAAAATTCATGAGAGGTAGATACACTCATTACGGGAGAACACACTCATGAGTGGGGAAAGATCATGATAAATAGATGAGGATCACTGCCAGGGCCATGGCAGATACCATGACTCCTCCAGATTCACCTGCTAAGTAGAGCATAAATGCCCGGTAAAGTTGGTAAGGTCGATTCCTCACTCTACCTAGGGTCAATATTTGATAGAGGATCTCACTCTAGGCCTCTCGAAGGGATGTCTGACTCTATCAGAGAAAGTCCTACAAAAGGTATCATACTCCTGTAGTAGGGAACGATACCTAACCTTCAGGGGAGCGAGAAGAAGGGGAACTAACCCAAATGAAACATGTCCAAGATACGGTGGACAAGAAAATCAAGCCATGTAAAGAAAAGTACACGGCATGTAGAAAGGTCAAATATTGTATCCTCTGACCCCAGGTACTGCCCATGTACAATGGCCCGTGTCGCTAGGATGGTCATGAAAAACGAAACTACACGATGTGTAAAAAGATAACACACCATGTCTAATTATATGGGGTCCACCCCATATACGCTATCCATGTTCCTGTACACGGTCTCAACCCATGTATGCCAACCCGTTTAACTGGTACACAGGGTAACCCATGTTAATAGCCTTGCCTGGCCGGGTGGTGGAGTACACAGCTGTGTACCGTATCTATGTTCATGTATCACCCAAGATATATGTTGAGCTTCGGGGAAGGTCCAACATGCCGTGTAACAGAGGTCACACACCGTGTGATACATATTTGACCCTCGAAACCCAACCTGCCTCTGCCGGCACTACACGACGTGTTCTTTGGAAGTACACACCGTGTATTCTGAAATTTTACAAAATCAACGCTTCTCGCCCACACACATCCCATGATGCCTCGATCTTCATTCTGACAGTCTAATCACCATGAAACCCTAGATTCTAGGTCTCCCCAATTTCCAGAAGTTGTCTCCATTGTTTTCAGGCCTCTGATCGGCCCTGAAAACACGTTTTGATCCACCCGCACAAAGAACGGTTGAATAACAGTCTTTCTTGATCCGATCCGATTCATCATTCACTATCATCGCCGTACCCTCGCTAGGTCATCATAATGTTAGATATTTAATTTGGGATTGTTGTGTCACAAAACAAATCTAAAATGATCCATTGTTCATTGCCCCACAATGAACGTGAAAAAAGCATGAGTGAAAGGAATGAGGAAGAAATCCAATAAACAAAATTGATGAAAGAACCTCCACTGTCATTCATCATGGTGTTGATCCACTCCCATTAGTAGGATAAAATGGAGAAGAAATAAACAACGATTCAAAATGGATTTAATTCCCCAAGATCAATCAAATAAAACCCTCCCACAAGAATGTATGAATCCACGGATCAAGTTGTTCGTGTTTGATCCGTGTTCGTCGTTTATGTTCAGAAATAGGGAAAGGAGATTTAAAATAACATCCCCTACCGGGAGACGAGATCGATTTTTGATGAAGTGGTCGTGCTTCCTTCATCGTCAAGATACTTCAACATTTTTGGTGCAATGATTCACAGCTTTGATTCATCGTCGATCATCGCCCAGAGATCTCTCCAAGGTTCCATGATTCCACCAGAGTTTTCTCTCAACCTTTTCCAACGAGAAACATAGATTAACCCATTAAAAAGAGGAAGCATGTTTTGGAATTCCATCATATTGCGGCATTAATTGGTCAAGTTGTTGTTTCTGAGTCATTATGACATGGCATTAAATATTGAAACAGCTACCCCATCGTTGCGCTGTAGTGGATGTTTCCAAAAATAAATAAAATAAACTTTATAAACTTATATTGTTTTATTTTACTTGAAACATCTGAAAATTTACTTTTTACCTCAACCTGTGCCGGTTGAGGTTATAATTGTTCTTAGGTAAAGTCATCGCCTCAGACGAAATGGTGCCCTCCGAGTTTTAATACGAGAATCTGTTTGGAAACTGCCACAACCTCACACACATACTGACTCACTTAACTTAAATAAGTTCAAACCACCATTTTGGGATAATAGGGCCTCGGAGTGATGTGCCGTCTCTACGCCTGGTCTCATAATAATTCTATATAATATTTAAAAATAATTCATGGAAAGACCGAGAAATTACATTAGTTTAATAAGTATAATTCTATCTCTAATGCATATCCCCAAAAGGATAATGTAATAATTTCATAACTCATCATTGAACTTACTATGTCTAATAAGGAATGATTCCTCCTTTCACTAACATCATTCCACTGTGGTGTATAAAGTGTTGTGAGTTTAGATAAAATCCCATACTCCCATAGAAAGTCTAAAATGTCTTGGTTAAGGAATTCCGCACCTCGATCTGATTTAATTTAATTTATGTTTTTACTAATTTGATTCTCAACCTTGTTCTTGAACTATTTGAACATCTCAAAGGATTAATACTAGTAACTCATTAAGTAGATAAAACCATACCAACTCAAGTCATTGGTAAAAGTAATAAATTATGAGAATCCACCTCTAACTTCTACTTGAAAAGGCCCACAAACATTAGTTTGTACCTATTCTCATATATTTATGGCTCTTTCACCTTAACCACTGAATGGTGGTTTGGTCAATTTTAATAGTAAAAAATCATGACATATTTCAAGTAGATTTAGATTAAAAGAGTAAATTAGTGATCTTGATAGTGATTTTCCAAATGTTTCCCATTTACGTGACCAAGATAGAGATCTCACAACTAGTTTTCATATGATTTTCACGTATTATTTTTGTTATCAGTTACCAATATTTGGTTTTTACAATTCAATACATAAAGAGATTTATTCATTTATTCCATACCACAACATATTCTATCTCTATAAAAGCATCAACATTTATTTCCAAAGATGAAAATAAGTCCATCCATATCCAAGAAAGAAATAGAAATAATGTTTTTAGTAACACTAGACACATAATAATATTTCTTTAAAACTAAAATCAATCACATTGACAATGTGATATAGTAGTCTCCAATTGTAAGAGAAGCCAACCTTTCTCTATTGGTAACCCATAAATCCACTATGCATCTTGCAACCATATGAAATCTAATTGGTTCCTATATTTGGATAAAAATGAAAGAACCAAATGTAGTATCTACTACTAAAATTTTAAATAGATAAATATTGCACTCGATAACCAATGCACATGAAGATTCCCCTTTCTTCTTTGGTTAGGTGAAATTCCTCTTCCTGTTTCCCTAATTTCCAGATGAAAAACATATTGCATCTTGTTCTTTCCCTTACATTGGTATCCTCTTCTTCTTTGAAGGATAGTTCTCTAGATCCTCAGACTTAGAATGAGTATTTGGTGATTTTTTCCTTATTCTTACTTTTCCTATTTACAATGGGGAAAGTGGGTTTGTCATGCCCCATGTATTTATCAACTTAGAGAATAAGTGTAAGATGTTCCGAAAGTATCTTCCCACTATTTTCCATATTATAATTCATAATAAAACCATGGAAGATTTAGGGTAGTGAGGAAAAAATGAGATCTATGCACAACTCATCAGGGATCTTAAAACCCAAGATGTCCAGGTGCTAAATGTAGCCAATAATCTCAACTATATGTGCTCCAATTGGAACCAACTCTCTAAGCTTTCTTGTGAAGAGCGAATTGGAGATCTCATATTTCTATGATCTCACCTTCAATTGATAAAGATCCTTATGGTGAGAAATAATTCTATACACATCCATATACTCATAGTGATTTAAAATATCATTGGACATAGAGGATAACATGAAAAATTGTACATACATAGCATCATCCACATGATTTAAATAGAGTGAAAATCCTTTCTCATTAGCCTCTTTGGAAATGAACTTAGAAAGCGAGGTTTCCAACATGTACAATTTCCTTTCATGGCGTAGTCTAATGTGCAAGTGCTTATACCATTCCTAGATATTATCGGTGGTGAGATGGTTATCCTTATCTAGTATAGATCACAACGATATTATCAATGTCATTTGATTTTACATCTCTACAATTTTAGAATAGATAATTCGTACTTGTTTTTATTAAAAATAATATAAAAAATTTAAATTTAATTAAGTTATTTATTAATATCCCAATATTTTTCAAAACGTAATAACCAAAATCATCAGTTTTATAATATCTTATCACTTAGATATTCAAGTGTCAAGTTTCCATATTCCCTTATCATAACCTAAACTTGGTACTGATAAGCTATTTTAATGGTTTTAGGTAGTAAAAAATTCCTACTATATAAACTCATAATCCCTTGATCTATTGAGTAGACTTCCAAATCCTAAAATATAGTTTTAATATTTCCTCAACCTTTTCCTCTAAGTTACACTAATTATTACTTGAGAATTCAACCCTCGATGTAAAATAAGTTAAGTTAACTAAAAATTTAAATAAAAAATTTACACAATAATTTAAAGATCCCCAACTTGGGTTGGTCAAGAACTTTGAACTATGAGGTTTATTATAACTTAAGTGGTGTAAGGATAAACTGACTTAATATTTTAATTGAGTGATTTTTATCCTCCTGCATAAATCCCATTTACGCTTTTACACTCCTTTTTAATATAAAGTGGATTTCAGTTAAGTGATTAATCATATTTGATAAAACATTTATTCATAATCCAATTATATTTTATTCCATATTGCATATTTGTTAATTCATTTATTAGGTGATCGTGGAGCATTCAAAAACATAAATAATTAACCATTAATCTGAAATAAATAAAATATAAGTGGAATTATCATGAGACTCTTTATTATTTATTTTATTTAGTGGATGATAAACTAACCCTCAAACCTAGGGGAAAGCATACCTTGAACCATAACTTGGTTCATGTCACAACATTCAACCTTTGATTATATGTATCACCTAGATTAGTTCTCCATGGATCCTTTAGTTGGATGGTATCATCTCAAATGGGAGATCCCTCATTATATTAGATTTTACTCACTGGTAGGTGTTGGGATCTAATGGATTTGATAAAGGGGTTTTATATAAAAGAAACCATGGGCACATAGACCCATACATTATAAGGAGGAGGGGATAACTCGTAGTCTATTAATAATAATTTAATAATAATATATTAAAAGAAACAAATCACATAAAAGGGATGGTCTAATCTCTTGATTATATTCACATCAAGCAATGGGAAATTATTTTCATTATAGTTATAAATTACTTTCAATTCATTCATTTAATTAGATTATTCACCATGAATTAGTCCAATTGATTCAATTTATCTTAATTCCATCAAATCACCCTTAACTCCACATATTCTATAATTTTAAACAAAAATTAACTGAATTTAAAATTAATTTAGTATACAAATTTACTTGGAGGAAACCTCGTGTGTTCATAAAAAAATATAACATGGAAATTAATTTAATTTTTTTTAATCCTATGATATGGCGTGTACTATAAAATTAACGACACACATAATCAATAGGTTTAATTATACATTTAATTATTATTTCCCTAAAAATATAAGAACACTTATAAAAGTATACTACACGGCCTATACTTATCTTACACCGATGTCCACAACACATACCTAGGTCTGGTTGTGTTTCATGAAATTGATTTTTTTGAGGTACATGGAATGTACTGGGAATATATGACGTGTAACTTCAGATTTCACAACATGTCATTCTCCGTGTCGTGTGTCTAATTCATGTAATTCTTGGGATAACCTATATACTCAATAGTGAAATAACTAGGACTACACATCATGTACAATGGATATATGGTGTGTAGTTATTCATGCCATGTTCTAGACTTCAAAAATATCTATGTTGATCTGATCTATTTGTATATTCAATCCAATTTTGTCGGATCTGATCCAATAGTGAAATATATAGATGTGAAAAAAAATTACAAGGAGTTTATACTAATGGCACATACCAGGTACTTTAGTTTTGTCCATGAAGAAACTTTGACACCTCTAGATGGTTTCCTTTATAAAATTATTCATATTTAATCATTAACTAATTACTGGTTATGTTATCGATAATGATGAAAGAGAAGAGATGATGATGTCGGATATTAAAATGAATAATTTTATGAAAAATAAAATGTAAACACATGAAATCATTCAATGAATACTAAATAATTATAAGTTAATCATGTGAGTGCTTTGATATTATTTTTAGGTTTTGGGCGCAATTGAAACATCCTTTGAAGGTACAACCAACTCATCTTTTAGTCATAAATCACCTGAAATATTTTATTTCTATGATAAAAAAATCATGTATAATGAAAAAAATAGATTACTTAACTATATTAAAATGCCGGAACCAAGATGAAGGATTTTCGCTTGTAATTTATAACCAAATATAGAATTTCCTTAACTCACAATTCTCTCTTTATTGAAGACCAGTAGAATATATCTCATCACACCGTCATTGTTCTCTAGGATCAAAGTAAAAATACCTTTAGTGGTGATCAAGACATGAAAATAAATATTTTAATAATGTGGTAAAATCAATGGATGCTATAATGGCCGATCCCAATCACTTATTTTGTCCATGGTTCATCGTAACAGAATTCTTCTCAAGAGATGAAAAACTCTTGATGACCTCTCATTGGATTAGAAGAGGAGGGGATGAGAGCACTCTAGATCTTTTAATCTATCTTTGGGGATTGAGTGAGTCTCACTCTATCTGTTACACACACAAATTGTTAGATATAGAAGGAAAAATAATTAGATATAGAAAAACATATAATTAGATATGTAAATAGATATAATTAGATATTTATTGTTGTAGTTTTAGGGTTAGAAAATCACACACCTAACCCTTTATATATTTATAATTATTAATTTACCCCATGTATAATAATAATAATAATAATAATATTAATTTATTTACATGTGAAAGAACTTTAAGAGAATTTGGATGAGAAAAGAAGAAATGGGGGAGAATAGAATGGGTGTTTAGATGACTTACTTGGATCCCCGGAAATGGAACCAAAATTTGATTCTCGCTCAAATTTACCCAAGAGATGAAGGTAGAACGGTCCTTGTAGTTTAGCTTGGGTTATCGAATCCTCAGAGACCTAAGAAGAAACCTATAGACACGTACATTCTATGGACTGTTTTTGGATATGAAGTGGCCAACTTGGGTTGATTTAATATGGTTTTAAAGGATATCTAACATATTTAAGTGAATTCAATGTAAAATAATGATTTGATCCTAGGTTATTGCTCGGGGTGGATTGGGCGTATTACCTTTTCAATGATTTTAATTTCTTATATTTGAGATGGGTCCATTTAAGGAGAAAAAACAACATCATAACTTTATGGTTTAATGCCTACACCCTTTAATACTAATCACCTATACACTTGAAGGATCAATGTTTTGAGAACTTCAAGGTAAAGGTTCGTATTAGTACTTGAAGTGTGTGGCCTAAAATTCAACAAGGACGATGGAGTTTAAAAATCATCAAATAAAAATCCCAATTAAAGAAGTGATTATACATTAATTAGGTGATAAATAACATCCAATCCAGCCCCTGGCTACTCCCTTGGATCAACCCATAAGTGGTTTATCCCTCCATTGATCCCATGGTTTCAATGAAAGCGGAAAGTAGACTCATGAGGGAGGAAATGGAGAAGTAAAGAAAACAACAAAAATAAAATGATCATTCCACCGTTGTGCGAATAATTTCACAAGGTTTGGTGTGAATAAATTCACAACTTGATCCAACGGTATCAAAGTGATATGAAGAACAACAGAATAAGAGTAGAAGAAGAACTTTTATTAAGAAACTAAAGTGAATTGAACAACTTACATGTGAAAGACAAATTTGAGGCAACAAAAATGCAGCATAACATTACAATTGAACAAAGCATCCAAGATTCAAAACTCCTTCACCACCACTGACTTAAATAGGAATTTTGGGAGCCTTGGGTCGAGACTCAAATAGTACAGAGCATCTCAATTATTTTGGTAGGCCATAGGTGGTAGAAAGCTTGTAGAATTTGAACTTTTCCACATTTGACCCGAGGTGGCAGCCAGCTTTCCTTCACCGAACAGACGAGTCTGGAATACCTTCTAGAAGGCTGAATTAGAGTGGGACATAGAAAACGAAAATGGATATCCGGATGTCTTATAACCTCCTGTAACATTTGAGCCAATTTAGAGTTGTGGATTCCGAGATATGATCAAATTAGTGGGCTGTTTTTCTGGGCCGCAGAATCTGGCCCAGAATTGTATCTCTAACTTGGGCCGCCTAAATGACCACCATAGAGGCCGAATTATCATTGGATCATGAAGAGTGATTTGTTCCTATACATGGCTTATAGAACCCCACAAAATTTGGGATTCAGTGGGACTGTATGTTGGGCCCCATAGTCTCATAATTGGGATGGTTTCCAATCTGCCTTCTCTTTGAATTGATTCCATTCATCTCCAAATATCTCCATCATCGTTTATGAATCATCCATTGATCCCTGAATGAAAAATATTCAAATTTAAGTGTAGATAAAGTTTCCAAAATATCAAATTAAAATATTGATAATTACATTCCTTATAATCATATGAATCATTGGTCCTAAATTGGTGTATGTTAGGCATGAAGTGCACAAATGATGAGAATGGATGTTCATAATGAAAATGCACTAACTCAGGCCCATAAGATCAAAAATGAATATTTAATACCATTAAAATGTAATTAAAATATATGTTTTTATTGGATAATCAATATAATTAGATATTTATTGTGGTAGGTTTAGGGTTATAAAATCACACACCTAACCCTTTATATATTTATAATTATTCATAAACACCATTTTAGTGCATTTTACACTGTGAACATCATTTCACATTATGATTGTAATACCTTCTTAAAATGCGCTATTATGAGGTACATTTTTGAACATCATTTGAAGTACCCAATGAGTCATCTGATTATAAGGAATGTAATTATCAATATTTTAATTTGATATTTTAGGAACTATATCTACACTTAAATATGAACATTTTTCATTCAGGGATAAATTGAGAATTCATGGAGGATGATGGAGATATTTGGCAATGAAAGGAAGCAATTCTGGAGAAGGCAGATTGGACACCGGCCCACTGATGAGACTGTGGGGCCCAAAATAAAGGTCCAATTAATCCCAAACTCCGTAGAATGCTAGAATACATATATAGGAACAAATAACTCTTCAGGATCCAATGCTAATTCGGACTCCATGGTGTCCATTTATGCGGCCCAAGTTAGACTATAAAGTTTGTCCCACTTTCCCTCATCTACATTCACCAATCCTTAAATAATGACTATTTAATAAATAAATGTAATTGCATTATTCTATGATAAATATAATAAATATTAAATTTGATAAAGTTTCTTATAAATATTTATTATTATTAATTAACCCACTTATTCTTTTGAATAACTTTTAATTAAAATATGGAAGTCAACCAAACCCAAATAAATGTTATTTATTCTCACCTATGAAAATTAGTACTAGAATTTAGCTGAGATTACAAATACACTTAGTGTGTGACCCTATAAGACTCTTCATAAATGGAATTAGGCATAATCACCAAAAGTAAAAGGTTATAATCAAGAAAAACTCTTAGGAATCCATAGAGAAAGAAGTTAACGTCACAAGGACATCCAAACTCCTATGAATGTTTACTGTGTAATATGATACTTTGTCATAATATCTCAAATAAAGCCGATTTCATGCCGATTCCATCAAACTATACACTCTATGTATCTTTATTTGAATTTTTAAAAATTAAAGTGCCCATAAAACACCATGGACATGGATTTATTTTGGTGGTTGTATTCCCATTAATGTTCCTAATATATTAACTTTTTTCAAGAGATAAATGAGATAAATCTTTTCTCACATTATCAATTACTGTTATATCACCCATGATACACCCAATGTATCCTACTTCACCACGAACATATTTCATCATAGTATTTGTCAATACATCAAAGTAAATGAGTCATGATATCCATAATGATAATCTTAAAGTCTAAGGATCAATATACACATCCTCAGGTTGGAACATAAAATGAAACAAGGATGTGTGGATTTTCTATTTATCGTCCTATTCTTATAACCTCATATCTTGGATATTACCAAGAGTGAACACCATGAGAAAGTGTCTCAATGTATTATGAGTCACCTACCCCTAATAGCCTATATTTTCTACACCCCGTCAGACAATATTATCCAAACATAGAATAGGGTTTAACAATAATGTCTCGTTATCTATAGGTTATCATCATAGAGGAGAAATACTATGACCTTTTAGCATGACATATATTATAAGGACATTATCTCAAACAAATATCATGTAGAAGAATAATCAAAATGTGATAATAAAACTTATTTAATAAAAAAATGTAATCAAGAACTAAACAAGTTTATTATAGGGCACCAACGCTGACAAATTTGTGATAAAAATTATATTACTATATTTAATATAATATTGATGGAAAATAATATTTGGATGTGAAAATGAATCCTGATAAAGGGGTGATGAATTAACATAGAATTATTTTGACTTGTTGGGAAAGTATTTTTAAAAATATAAAAAATAAAAGTTATAATGATATAATTTTTATGATGAATTTGGTGGTGACATTTGATTTTTTGGATATCTAAATATTTTGTGAAGATTATATATTGATTATGTGCATGATTTTTCAAAATATTTTGAATATGGTTAAATTATTATGAACAAGTATTTTATGAATTTTTGAATGTGGTTTTCCAAATTATATTGGGTTATATGTAACACCCTAATATTTTATGGTATGTATCTTTTAAATTTTACATCTTCGATGGCTTATGTTGCATGCAACACCGAATTTAAAACCATGATATACTATTTAAAAAGTGATTGTTATAACATAATTGAGAATGAATAGTATTAAACACAATATGATATTTATATATATTATATATTTAATGGAATATTTTTACATTCATCTAAATAATTTTTATATGCATAAGATAATAATAAATCTAATTTTATTCATAAAAGGCTATATTTTTCTAAATGCAGTTTTACCACCTTTTAATGGTGCACTTATTTTAAATATAAAGTTTGAAACTTTTATAAATTATACAGAAAAAAATAAAATGATTTTTTAAAATATTAACATCAAAATTATCTGAGGGTGAATTATTGGCATTTTTTGAAAGTATTTATTTTCCAGTGAATAGTTAAAAATACAGATATTTATAAAAATTTCTATTTAATTATATTGAAAGTATATTTATAATTTTATTTTTATCTCAATGTAACTTTAATATTATTTAGTTATAAATAATAAAATTTATTTCATCATTATACCTTAATTTGTTATAAGAAAATTTTTGGGCTTAATAATGCATTTAAAAAACCTATTTTTAGTTGCATTTTATCGGTTTAACTTTAAATTAAATTCCCATACTTCTATGTTTTGAATTATGAAAAATGGATTCTATGTTTGGAATAAAAATTTATAAATTTATTAAATAGGATTCCTTTATTTTTGGTCAATATGAGTAGTAACTTTAGTAATTTTTATTAGCACGGTTAAAGGGTAAATTTGGAAATCTAATTTAAAAATAAAATGAAAAGGATTATAAAATTACCCTAAAACATTACCATATTTTATTGAATGATTTATTTTTTAACCTTAACACATAAGGTTTTAATTTTAGTTATATAATAAAAACTTGTCCATGAGAATGACTTTTATGTTATTTAAATTAAAGGAAATCACATATGTAAATCTATTTGTCTTGTATATCTCTTATGTGCCCAGATGAGGAAAACGGAAGGTTTTGAAAGAATATAAGTGAAAATTTTGAATTTAATAAACCTATTTTCATTATATAAATTTAATTATGATTTTTGGGAACCATTTGGATGAGGTTATGATATTTATAATATTTTATTTAAGGAAAAGAGAAAAATACCACATTCATATTTTAATAACTATATTGTTATTACTATGGTGTTAATCCGATGATATATTTGATTATAGATATTATTTTTAAATATAAAATACTTATATATATCATTTTATTCTATTTTTAATTTTTAGGGAAGAAATAATTACCTTAAATAATTACACAATAATGGTGTGATAATTATTTTATTAAAGAAACAATCAAATAAAATATATTAAAAATATTAAAATAAGTGTAATTTGAATTAATTAATGTTACCCAAGAATGTTTTGGGTGATTATGACATATTATTTATATGTTAAATGTATTGGTTTAATGTTATTCAATCATCTTGATTTCCTTAAGGCCAAAGTAATGAATAATGTCAAAATTGTCACTAGTGGCATTTTATAAAAATAATTTTTTAAAATTATTTAAAAATCATAAAAAAATTATAAAAATAAAACTTTATTATTAATTGTTCTAAAATTTAATAAATTAATAATTTATGGTCCAATTTACATTTTATAAGAAAAAATTACAACATTTTAATATAAAATAAATTATTACCATAATTAAAATTAAATTATGTTAACTAAAGTCAAAAAAAATGATAAGGTTTAAAGTAAATAACAAACATATAAAATTTTTATTATTTTATTATATTAAAATATATCTCATATTATATTCAAATCCTTGTAAATTTTATTATATTTTAATAGAAAAAAATTTATTATAATTTAATATTTTGAGGATTTCCAATGGTGTCCCTAACCCCAATCATAAAAGGGCACTCAATACATCATTTAATTTAACAACCTTGAAGCTATTAGATCGACCAAGTCCTGACCATATATCATCATAAAATCCTTATCCACATTCTTGAGGTCCTGGATTTCCATAAAGATAATCTCTAGATCCCTTAAAAAGATATTAAATGGAAGTTCATCGAAGAAGTGATAATCATTTTTACTATCTTATTCAAATTAATTTCTTGTTTTACTTCCTATTGATGTGTTGTTTCAATTATAAAAAAAATTACTGTAGTATAATATATTTTATGTTATGTTATTATGATTATGAAACAACCATAATATATCTTTTATCTATCTTCCTAAAAATGAAAACAACTGAGATGAATATATACAACTTACCGTCTCCATAGAGCAGTGTAATTCATTTTATATGTTTGAAATTAATTAATGGTTATAAAAATGTATTTAATGATTAAATATGATATTTATGACATTAATTTTATTTTGGAGATGTTGGATCTATACCCTATTCAATATATCCATGACTTACATGGGAAAACATGCATAGGAAAATTAAGTAGTTAACACCCAAAACAAGGGTAATAACGAAATATCATTATCAAACTAGTGGTAAAATGTTATAAGAGGATCATATATGATATCATAAATATTAATATTATTTTTTATTAGTTAATGATATGTTTAAAATCACTATACAGTTGGTTCAAATAGGTTTTATGGATTTTGAACCTCAGGTAAGAGATTTCTTAACTCAATTTCCGATCATTGAGTTAAACCTCTACGTCATTGGTTATGTTATGCCAAGAATATGTGTGAAATTTCCTATAATTGTTTCATAATGCATATAAAATTTAATTATGTTGATTTATATTTTTCATACATAATTATTTCATTGATTTATCCTCACTCCAACGATATGATCTTTGTAAGGGGTTTCTTATCTCACTTTTATTTCCATGAGATATGCCTTATTCACCATTTATTTCTTGTGTGTGGTGTATATATTATGAACTTTGATATATCATATCATGATTTTATTTATATTAATGGTATTAAATGTTTCATTTTATTATTGTTAATTCTATGGGGCATATGATTCGATTGATGACAAAGTGGTAAGCGATTCTCTCCGAACCCCAATTCTTCATTCAGGTTACACCTTCTCTATCTTTACCCCAAACTAATTCTTATTTATTTTTATATAATTCATATAAATTATATATATATGTTCCAAAATTATGTATCCAGATCAATTCATCCTTATTTTATGAGTAATAATTATATTTAAAAGGTTCCCTTTTTCAATTCTCTTGATGAGCAAGCCCGATTAGAGGGAGCTTCCCAATTTCTTACCCATTTTCAAGTACCACCCATAATCTGTTTTAATCCACCATTTTTCTAAAATCACTTTTTTTATCATGAAAAACAACCTTTCTTAATTTCTGTTTTTGTATAAACAATTATTCTTTTGGTCTCTTTAAAGACTCTTTTATATTTTCCATTAAACCACACCAAAATGGACCAATTCTAAAGTTTTTTAAAACACGATTTTTTCATTTTTTCATTTTAGTTGGACATAAATTATCAAGAATCACATCTATTTGACCTTTTGAATTCATTTTTTCATTGATATTATTATTTTCTAATCCATATACCACTTTTACATATGGATTTTACCTTGATTGTTATTTGATCAAGTGGGGAAATATTATAAAATCTATATCTTTTATTTAATATGGATATTTGATGATAGGACATATTATTTTTTAATTAAATAAATTATTTGATATATGATAAATGATTTTGATTGGTATTACATGGTTAGGGGACCGGTTAATTCAATCCCTACAGGTTGGAGACCGATTAATGCAATCCCTACGGGTGGGCCCCGGTTATATATAGCCCCTCGATGTGTCATTAGTCTCATGAGATGAAATCAGTTAGAGAAAACACCTTTATGTTTATTTCTAAGAAGAATCATAAGGTTTTATACCCACATACTTAAGGAATCTTGACAGTATAATGGTTCTTGTGCTAGATACATGACGTCCAGTAATTAAGCATATCCTTCATTCAGTAATTAGTCATTATTATCCAGAGAATTTTCTCCATGAAAAAAATCTATAGATTCATTTACATTATTAGTTTAATGATTATACAGAATGTGTTTTCTATTTATTTAATTTTCATATTAATTATGATTTGCTTATTTTTGATTCATTTTCCTAATGTACCTAACCCTTACTGAGCATTTGAGCTCACTATTTTATTTGTTTTTCTTCCCTAGGTTATGAGGAAGAGATCATTTAATGATTTTTAAAGGAAGAAAATTATTTTACATTATTATGTTCTATGTTTAATTACCAATTTAATAAGGTAACCATGTATGTATAGAGTTATTCAATACTACAATACTGATTGATCCTTGGGGATGTTTTATCTTGTATCTATGACATTTTAATAAAATGACCACCGCCTCTATGCTATTGGGGTCAGGGTTGTTACAATTGGTATTAGAGAACATTTAGCAGAAATATTGGGAACTAAATTTAGGAAATACAAGCTTAGGGAACAGAAAACTAATACAGAATTTTATTATAACTATAGAAGAACACCCCAAACAAATAATGTTTATGAAATTAGATACGTATAAAATTCTCAATTTATGTTAAGTATTTCAAATTTTTTGCAATTATAAATTTTGGATCTTAATGATGTGATCCAATATAGTGTGTACCATTTTTTATAAATGGAACCTCACAGAAGGAATGAGAACCTCACCAGTGCACATGATCTAAAGAGTATGGAGGATCAAATATTTTATGGTCTTATGACAATATTTCAAAGGGAACAAGTCTACCAAAAATTCTAATCATATGAGGATATAGTATCATGTGATAATAATAAAAATAATGAATTCTATATGTATTATGGATTTGGAGGGAAGCACGAGAACTAAATTACAACTTGGAAAAAGTTGGATAATGGAATAAAGAGAAAGAAATATTTTCCCACATGTCATAATTGTTGAAAGAAACACCACGGTACTTTCTTAAGAGGATTAGGAGTTTAATAAAAATATATACATAAATTCCACCTTTATTGTGATTTTAGGGGTAATAATTTTTTTTCCAATGAACAATGCTTCAACTGTTTGGAGATAAGACACTATTCAAATATTTGTCTCAAGCATCAAATAAATTTATTCCAAAATAGGATAATAGATCATGGTAAATATTATGCTACTACCACATATGTATAGGAATGATTTATATTTCTATGTTTAGATTCATGAATTATGTTATTTGTGTATTTTATCAATAATTCTCTGGTTTTTAGAATCATGAGATATATAAGGATTTTACCACATGACTTCTTCTTTTTGTAATTGGAAGTGTATTATGATAATCACTAGTAATCATGAGAAGTGATTCTATTGTAAGTTTCTGACTTAGTAAAGGTAAACGTAAATATTTTCCTTATGTTGATTTAATAATAAATAGATATTTATGGTAGAGTATTGGTGATCATGAAGGTGGTTCATGATCTGATGGTTTATGTTATGCATGAATTATTAGATTCATAGATTTAAGGAATATATTCAACAACCCGATATTTTATTCTTGGAAGCATGCATGTTTCATAAGGGTTTAAAGGAGATTAAGGTATTTATATATTTGGTGGGTGACAATAAGTGATATATTATTTGGGTAAATCATATGTCATATTGATTTTTGAAATTTAGTGACCTTCCTTCTAATTTTATTAATTTTTATTTGGTCTTAGACAAACATATTTTGGATATGTCTTAAGGTTAAATACATATGGAATGGATTAATGATAATATTGATTAAGATTGAAGTATGATTTATAATATTGGATAACCTGTGCTAACCATTTTGGTTTTAATAAACATTTAAAGACTGAAGTATTTAATTTTGGATTTTATGATTTATAAAAGTGCTTTAGGTACACTTTTTTTCTTGAATATTCATATCTAGATTTAAGAAATAAAGTAGAGATAGATCAAATCACAACCAAAGGATGATATTATTCTTATGAAAAGGGAAGAAATAAGTATGTTTATTTTCTCAAGTGCTTCTCTGTATAGAAATATAATTCCTCAACTATATGGAAAATGATTTTATAACAAAAATGTCACCCATTTACTTTTCATTATTATAAATCAATGGTCTATTAACTGATAATTTTTTTTAGTTTTGTGATGGTTAAATTTCTAATGAATATGATCTGTATCACTCTCCATATGAGCTTGATAGCTATATTTCTTTTCTATGTCCATATTTTCATTAATTTTCTTCTATTTTTTAATCCTATTTTTGTGGTGACCTTCACATTTCTCTCTATCTCTTTTTAAGTGTATGTTTTATAGACCATTTTTCATGATGTGTGATTTACACAAAGTAATTTTCAAGTATCAACCTTTAATTTTTGAATATTAATTTTAAATTATGAGGGTGAAATTTATTTAAGTAGGGTATAATTAAACATCTCAATATTTTATGGTATGTCTCTTTTAAATTTAACTTTTTCAATAGCTTATGCTTCATGCAATACCAAATTTAAAACCATGATATCATATTTAAAATGAGAACATTATAACCTAGCCTAGAAATAATAGTATCAAACAAAATATAATATATATATATATTATATATTTAATAAAATATTTTTACATTCAAGAAAATAATCTTCATAGGTATAAGATAAGGGTAAATCCAATTTTACACATAAAGGCTATATTTTTTTAAAGGTAGTTTTACTTACATTTAACACCACACTTGTTTTAAATATAAAGTTTGAAAATTATATAAATTATATTGAACAAAAAGAAACTTTATTTTTAAAATATAAATTTCAAAATTATATTAGGGTGAATTTTTGTATTTTTTCTAAAATATTTATTTTCCAGTGAATAGTGAAAAATACCGATTTTTATAAAACTATCTATTTCGTTATATTAAAATTATATTTATAATTTTAATTCTATCTCCATGAAACTTAATTATTATTTAGTTACAAATAATATAATTTATTTTATCAATATACCTTATTTTGGTATAAGCACATTTTTGGGCTTAATAATGCATAAAAAACTGTTTTAGTTTCATTTTATCTTTTTAATTTTAAATTTAATTATGCGACTTATGTGTTTTGAATTATGAAAAATTGATTCTATATTTTGAATTATAGTGTAAAAATTAAGTAAATAGTATCCATTTTTTTGGTCAATATGAATACAATCTTTGGTAATTTTTATTTCCACGGTTAAAGGGTAAATTTGGAAATTTAGGTGAAAAATAAAATGATAAGGATTATAAAATTTCCATAAAACATTCCCAAATTTTATTAGATAATTTATAGTTTACCATCAACACCTAAGGTTATTATTTGAGTTATTTAATGGACACTTTTCTATGAGAAATATTATTTAAATTGAAGGAAATCACAAATTTCACTTTCATTATCTTATATATATCTTATTTTCAACACGATGATAAAGGATGGTTTTTAATGAATAGAAGTATCTATTTTAAAATTTACAAACCTATTTTCATTATATAAATTTATTTATGATTTTTGGGAGCTATTTGGAATATGTTATGATTTTATAATATTTTATTTAATGAAAAGAAAAAAATGTCACTCTCATATTTTAATAACTATATTATTATTACTATAGTGTTAATTAGAATATATATTCAAATATATATTTTAGTTTGAAATATAATATATTTATATACTTCATGTTATTTTATTTTAAATTTTTAGGGAATAAATAATTACATTAATGAATTATAAAATAATGATGTAGTAATTATTTTTTATTGAAATAATGAAATAAATGATATTAAAAATAATAAATTAAATGTAATTTTAATTAATTAAGGTCCCCAAATAATTTCATCAAAATGACATTTTAACAACCTTGATCCTATTATCTCGATCATGTTATGCCCATATATAATCATAAAATCCTTAAGAAAGTTCTTGAGGTCCTTTATTTCTAGAAAGATCATCTATATATCCCTTAGTAAGATATCTAGCAGAAGTCTGCCGAAGAAGAGGTAATCTTTTTTTGCAACTCATTTAAATTAATTGACAATTTTACCTCCTTTAGATGTTTTGTTTCCATTGTAAAATAATAAATCCTATATTATTTATATTATGGTATGTTATTATGATTATTAAACATACATACTCTACCTTTTATCCATATTATAAAAAATGATAGTACCGCACGTGCGTACGCAAAATTTATTGTCTCCACATAGTGGTGTAATTTTTTCATGACCAACATTCAAGAATGACTTGGAAAATGTATTTAATGATTAAATATTATATTTATAACATTAATTTTATTTTTTATATTTTATATCTTTACCTTGTGCAAGATAACCATGAATTACATGGGTACACATGCATTGGAAAATTAAGTAGTTAACACTTGAATCAAGGGTAATAATGAAATATCATTGAAAAATGAGTGGTAAAATGTTATAAGATGATAATATATGATATAATAAATATTAATATGATTATTTTATAAGTTAATAATATGTTTAAAACAACTATAGAGGAGTTTCAAACACGTTTGAAAGAAGTTGTAATGCCCTGACCCCAGTTACCCAGAGTCGGTGCATTATTGCGTAATATTGGCATGATCACAAAAGATCAAGTCTCGAAAGAACGATTAGTTTAGTAGCCTTGGAAACACTAGATACATTCATAAGTCTTACATTACATCATAAATTAAAACAAAACTACAACAACATCTTGTCTTCATATCCCCTCATACTATCCCTACAGGTCATTCATAATATACTTCTTCACATCCTGGAAAAATTAAAACATTGGAAGGGGTGAGCTCAGATGCTCAGTAAGGATAACAATATAGCAGAATCTTTCATAAAAAACATAAAAATTTAAGGCAATGTATGACTAAAAAAAAGCCTTTTAAACTTGATCTTCAACATAATATGGCAAAAGTAAAATGAGATAATGCCATTTACTTTTTCACATGGATATTCTACTAGTCGAATAATCACATGTAATATCAATAACCATATTCATAATGATGGAATGCATAATCCAGACTATCATAACCACGTAGCCAAGGCCTCGTGCCAAGACTAAAAATAATATTTTTTCATGGCATCGTGCCAAGACACTAGTTTGTCTCATGAGACCTGCCGATGCATCTAGGAGCTATAGTGGGCTCCACCCATCACTTATTATGTCCAATGCATTCCTCATATGAACAGGTTTAAACATATCATAAACCGTAACATAATCGTCTCACATAAAACATCCATAATGGAAACATAACATTTCCACATTTCAATTACAATATATCAACACAACACATTGATATAATATAAAAAATACTTTCAAAACCATTTTCAATACCAAAATAAAAGAAAATTAAAACTTGATATTTATTTTTCATTTAAAAAAAGTTATAGCCTGTAGAGGAAGCCAAAACTCAAATAATGGTCAAAGCGGTAGAGAAGTCGTTGTCGCCACATACGTACGACAAAAAAAACATTCCCTTTTGTCGTTTAGTAAAATGCTTTGTATAAAAAAATATTCCTTTTGAATAAACGTAAAAGTCAAATGGGTTTATACACCATATAAAAGAAAGTTGTGTATGAAATAAAATATGCCTCAACGAAAGGAGATTGAGGCGAAGTCCTTAAAAAATAATTTTTCAATTAAAATAGATCTATTATGTTTATTAACTATAAGTACACATAAATAAAGTAAAAATACAAGATAGGACATAATAATATCGTGGCATAATTTGAAAGTAGGAGATTAACCCAAAGAATAGAAATTTGGTTAAGAAGTTCCCTTAAATCATATTCGACTTGACTCGAACATTATTTAAACTCATGAATAATAAACTAGAGTTAATTTCTACTTGCTTAAGAACCTTTTTCAACTTCATGAATCCTTTTATATCAGTTATTACCATGTTATGAACATTATGTAATTATTTAAGTTAATAACGGTCGTTTTGTCGATCTTAGGTACTTGAGTCAAAAATAAACTTCTTATAATTACAAGTTGTTCATGTGGTAAAATATACATTATATCTAGAATTATATAAATTATTTAGATATTATATATATCATATATATCCATTATATATATGCATTTATAATATTACATAACATTTAGAGGTAATAAATGTAATGCACCGTTCATGGAGACGGTAAGCCGTATGTACGCATGAACGCTACTTTAATTTCTATTTATTATTTAATGGAATTAAATTATAATTATATAAAGGTATAATATAATTTCAGTATAATATAATGTATAATATCATTTACTCCATCCTTTATACATCTTACATATGACATTAACGATTCAAATCACTTTGAGGGGGCGGTAGTCCGCACTTCCTAAAATGAAATTATCGTGTTTACCCATAATGGAAATCATAAAGGTATGCTATAAATGAAAAATAAATAAGCATAAGGATAACATAAACATAATATAAATCATATATAAAAAATATTTTCATCATAATGGCCACCATGAGAGGTGTTAAAAGAGGATTGAACAATCATCGTTTCGTGAGGCAGTAATTCGCCACCCACAGAAACAGTATGTTCTTTAACCATTTGATGAAGGTTTGTGTAAGTTTAAATAAAATCCTTCTCATAAAAACATACTATTATATTTAATATACTGTTTTTGTTACAAAATAACATAATAAAAAGAGTTTAGGGGGTTGGAGAAGCAAATTAAAACAAAACAACATAAGAGAAGACATTACCTTAAAATCGGGTAAACCTTTTTGATTTGAGCCAAAGGATTCCTTGGGAAGAATTCTGCCAAAATTGAGGCTTCTAGTAGGAATATAGGGAAGTTGAGAGAGTATTTTTCCAGTGGTTTGATGATACAAATATCTTTGAAGGTGTGAATAAGGTGGTAGTCATGGGGGCCTTTTATAAGAGGAGAGGAGGGGGCACTCTTGAAAAGATTGAAATGTTACATTATTATGAAATGATTTTGGGATTATAAAGGTACCAAAATGATATATTTCGAGGATATGTTGATAAGAGTTATAAATATTCTCATACAATATGTTTTTTACAAGTGTAAGCCTTAGATATTACATTATCTTTTCATTTTATTTGAATCGTTAATTAAGGAGGTAATCACTGCATCATCATGATGTCATAAATATATTAATTTATATAATGTCTAAAAATTATTTAAAAATTACCATGACATAGGAAATCTTTTTATATTTCCAATTAATATTTATAGTCAAAGATTTACATTATATAACCCCATGTAATAATTGTTTTAGTAAAACAACTCATGTTTGTGCCAATTTTATTCTTACTTTAAATAAAAAGTTATTAATGTCATTTTCTTACCCAAGTTGCTCCATGGGGTCCCCAATTTGAACCATGGATTTTATTGGTCGGCCATGACTCATTAAATAAGGGTAGGACAAGTTTAAACTTATTTTCATATTTTTATAATATCATTTTTACCATAAATTTCACTAATTACCATTAATCGCGATTAATTAAACTTAAATGTTACTATTCACCAAAAAAATATTTTAATCCCATTGAACCAAGTTTTACTTCCTAATTACATCCATGTATGTCAGAATTTTGAAAATCAAATCACAGAAGTGGTAATGTTTCATTTAAATGAAAAATTAGTTTTTTAACTACCACTTAATGGTTTCACTATTCATCAAAAATTGAAGTTTTTCAGAACAATGCCCAAATTTCATCCTAAGATATAATTGATATTCCAAATTAAAAAATGATGTCTATTTTAAAAAATTACAAACATATAAGTTGAATTAATTAATTTTATAATTAATTCCCGCTGTCACAACAAATAGCATGTTTTTAAGAAACAATATATATCAAAAGATTGACAATTGTTTATGTCCAATTTCAAAGTAAAATTAATTATAATGAACACCATTGGATAAAATGGTAAAAATATATTATAATTATACATTAAAACCACTAAATAATATAATTTATCACTATAAATTATTTTATTAAAAAAGTTGTTTTTAAGTATTTTTGACTATTCATAAAAATTTGGAAGTTCTCAGAAAAATACCAAAAATTCAACATAGGCTAATTTCGATATTCTGAATCAAAAAATGAAGTCCATTTATAAATATAAAATATATATAATTTTAAAAAGTGGGTATTAATATTAATAATGATTATTTTGATTGGCCGTGGTGTGTTAGAATCTCGAACTTGCGCACAATGGAAGCTATTGCATTATTGAAAGAGAAGCGTATCATGGAAGCTTGGGGTGTTACAGAAGTCAAACCTGAGGTAAGGGATTTCTTAACTCAATTTCCATTCATTGAGTTAAACATCTACATCATCGTTTAGGTTATGAAAATAATATGTGTGAAATGACCTATGATATTTTTATAATGTATATCCACTTTTTTTATGTGGATTTATATTTTTCAAACAATATTATTTCATTTATTTATCATCAATCTAATGATACAACCTTTGTAAGGGGTTTCTCATCTCACTTTTATTTCTATGAGAAAATCCTTATGCACCACTTATTTATCAAGTGTGGTGTATGTATTATGTACTTTGATATATAATATCATAAATTACTTTATATTTATTCTATTTAATGTTTCATTTTATTATTATCAATTCAATGGGTCATACGATTAGATTGATGATAAATTGGTAATGGATTCCCTCCAAACCTCCATTTTCCTTCAGGTTATACTTTCTCTCTCTTTACCACAAAGTAATTCTTATTTATTTTTATATAAATATTCTAAATTCTATTCTTATGTTATAAAATTATGTATCCAGATATATTAATCCTTATTTTATAAGAAATACATGTTTTTAAAAGGTTACCTTTTCAATTCCTCATGACAAGCTAGTCTAATTAAAGGGAGCTTCCCAATTTCATACCCATTTTCTAGTACCATCCCTTATCATTTTTAAAACAATATTATTTTTTATAAAATCAATCTTTTTATCATGAAAATATAACTTTATTAATTTTTGGTTTTATTCAAACAATTATTATTTTGATCGATTTAAATAATTTTATATTTTCCCTTTAACCACACCGAAATGGCTCATTTCTAAAGTTTCTCAAAACACTATTTTTACATATTTTCATTTCAGTTAGACATAAATTATCATGAATCATTCCTTTTTACCTTATTAATAAAAATTTTCATGTATATTATTATTTTATAATCCATATACCACTTTTACATATGGGTTTTACCTTGATAGTTATTGGATTAAGTGGGGAAATATTGATAAATCTATATCTTTTATTTAATATAGATATTTGATGATAAGGAATATTATTTGTTAATTAAATGAATTATTTAATATATGAGGAACGATTTATAATGGTATGACATGTGTTGGGGACCAGTTAATGAAATCCCTATGGGTTGGGGACCCGTTATTGCAAGCCCTAATGATGGGGCCCAGTTATAGATATCCCCAAAATGCATCGGTTTTATCATGAGATGAAACTAGTTGGAGACAAAACCTTTGTGTTTGTTTCCATGTAGAATCAGATGAGTTTCTACCAATTGAAATAATCCATATTGATGGTATAATGGATTATGCTCTAGATATATGTCGTTTAGTAATTATGAATTTCCTTCATTTAGTAATCAGTTATTTTTATCCAGAGTATTTTCACCATAAAAAATATATGGATGCATTTTAATTTTTAGTTTATTGATTATATAGCTTGTGTTTTTTAGTTATTTACCTTTAAATATTGATTATTCTTGATTTATTATTCTTCACTTATTTTTGATTCATCTGTCTATTATACCTAACCCTTATTGAGCATTTGAGCTAACACTTTTATATGTTTCTCTTCCCTAGATTATGAGGAAGAGACCATTTAGTTAGTTTTCAAGGAAGTAGTTTTTTTCCATTGTTATGTTATATGTTTAATTGCCAATGTAATAAGGGAACCATTCACACATCTACTTCTTCAAGACTACTAAACTGATTGATCCTTGGTGTTGTGATCTCATGTATCTATGACAGTGTAATAAAATGTACACCAACTCTAGGGTACTAGGGTCAAGGTTTTTATAGGATATGTAACCTTTCAAAAAATCTCCCCAGATGATGGCACACCATAGGATGATGAGACATTGAGTTATATGAGGTTCTATCCAAAGACTATGGAGGTTATGTCGTATATAGGTAAAGATGGAATTACACACAATGAAATATATGGGAGTGTGTAATTTCTCCTTAGAATGTTCCAAGTTATGTACATGGTCATGTTATTATATAACAGGGGTCATGCCACCTAATGATTTTTGATCACATTTATTTAGGTTGTATAGTGGATATTGTGGAATGTGTAAATAAGTTGTGATGTATAGTGTTGAGGCCATGAAACTTGTAAATTACTAGGATATGTGGAATGTATGAGATTTGATAATTAACTCTCTAGGATCATGATTATGAAATACCTTGGTGGAAAAATCATATAGTTTCTTGATATGGTTATTAAATTCTACATGAACCATATAAAATTTTTCTTTCTTGAACTAGGAGAATGATAGAATGGTTGGTGGGGCTTTTAATACATTAAAAATACATAATGATAATGATGATGATGATGATGATTTTTATATGGATATCTTATGGAAATGGTTTTTGATATAAGGATGTGATGATATAAGTTGAGGTTGAGAGTTATTTGAGGGTGGATAACCAAAAATTGTGAGAGTACCTTTGTGTGAAAAACTACCAAGTTTTTATATTTTAGTGTATGTTGGTTGAGGTAGCGAGAGATCGTGAGGGTGGATACCCAGTAATAATAAGAGTCCCTGAAGATAGGGAACTTCTTAACCATTATATCACAATGCAATATTCATTCACATTTTTGGAATGGTGGAATCTATTTGGTGAGTTATGTATAATCTTATGTGTTATGGTAAGTGTATTTATTTTGTGGAATGATATGTACATGGACAATATTTTTAATTTTGGGTATGAATTATGGATTATATATATATTTAATTTCATAAACTAATGTATTAACATGAATCATTCACATTGAAACATGAATGTTTTGGGGAATATCCTATTGAGTATATTTATATGATCACCAATAATTTATATATAACATTTTTCATATCTTTAGGATATAGTTAATGGTGGTTCCCAATGGTCTTAGCTCTAGACACACAAGGCTTATTGATAGTAGTGTATGTCATTATACATTGCTAGAGTTATATAGGAGTTTCTGACTTTGTGATTTTTTTATCGATTAAGTTTTTGGGATTTATACCCTTATATGAAATGGAATACATTTTATAATACATTATTAATTTATTTTAATTTTCAAAATAAAGGATTTTATGTATGGTTATGTATAGGGTAATTCCTTAAATTTATTATATTTAAAAACCTTTGTGATACCTTCAAAATCGTGCCCTATTTCTCGTGGGATTTGAGGGTCACACTAAATCTCATTTTCTACTTAGGTTATTACCAAGATATAATAATATTAGATAGAGTGTTTTAGGATACAATTTAGAGTAGGAACTGGTGTGGATTTCAAGGGTTGGTAACATGAAAATATTACTTGAAGCTAATATATGAAGTAGACTAGAGAAATCAATTGGATACCAAAAATACCCTATGATACAAATAATTATCCTTGATAATCTATTAAACAGTAATAAATGAATAATATAATGATTATAGGGTATGTGTATAGGTATGTATTCATGAATCATGTAGTATTTGGTTATGATTAATGAAAGTTCTATGTATGTGGGTGTATTTTAAGTGGGTTGAATGATAGTATGATATTATTAAACGTTCCCCATATCTATCCCTAGGATTAAATTTGTTTATTTATATATTGTTATGTTATTTATGTAATTTTATCACGAGGTTCAATGTTTGGTTTTAAAACAATTACACGAGGTAGTTATTTATATGGTAGGCCTGAAGGTGGTACATGATTAGAAGAGAGCCTTAAGTGAGTTCCAAAAACAGAAATTACCTAAGATTGAAGGTTCTATCTTTATCATTTGAACTAAAAGTTAGTTATAAGATATTGAGATTACTTTTCAATTAATCTATTTTAAGAATGAAAACCATTTTAATTTAGGGGTGATTTTGGCATAAGTATTTGCATGTTAGTGGTGGATGATATGTTTGGGAGATCATGATTTGTCCAGGATTGGGTGGTCTTTGTTTTAGTAACTGTTAAATTTAGATCTTATCAAAGACTATATGATGTGAGTAATAACAAGTTATTTTGGTTATTTAATAGGGTAATTATAATATTAATTAGTTTTAGGATATGTTTATAGAGTTGTGGTGTTATTTTATAAATTCCACAACTGATGAGAAACTTAATTTTTTCTTTTTTAGAGATATTTATGTCTGGAGATCCACAACCTCTTATTGATAGTTTCTTTGATTTACCTCATGAAGATTTTGGAGAAGTTTAATATGTTGAGAATCTATTTAATAGGGAAATTTTTTTCTTATAAATTTACTGGATAAGAATTTTTTATAGTGGAATTAGAGATAAAAATTATTGTTTTTTAAGGAAATTATGGTTTACAAATAATTATTATAACCAACTACCACCGCGATATCATTTTTTTAACATGGGCAGTATGAATCCATCTGGTCAATGTTTCTATTTTGTAGGGTAGTATGCATCCATCTAGTCTATGTTTCTATTTTGGAAGTATGTTCTATAACCAGTATATATAACTTTCAATTCTAAGTATCTAGAGGAGACTCTTGAAAAGTGTAGTCATTTATCAGCCACCCTACAGTTTAATCATCCTTTTTAGTGACAAGATAAATGATTTTTCAGACCACTAACATAGGGTGATGTTGAGAGATAAAATAAAATAATATCTCCTTTTCCATATAGATAATGATCTAAATAGATATTAGGTAAAGGTTGGAAATATGGATGGAAATCAGGAGGATTTGGTAGAGGAAAACTCTAAATATATAATTTTAAGAGGTGTAAGGATCTTAAGTGATTCTATTATGAGAGTGGGGACCTTAGTACCAACTCAAAATTGTATTTTTTTTATCATTATATCACATATATAATTTTTATTAAAATATTTATTATATTTACCATGATAGTAAAGGGTTTTGTGAGAGTCTAATAATAATTATCAGAAGTAACTGAACTAATTAAAACCCTTGTGCTAGGATCTCTCATGAATGATATATAAAACCTAAGTTAAATATTGAAATGGGTAAAATTAAGTATCCCACCTTTTTAGGTATCCACAGGCCAATCTAAATCATCCAAAATTTAGATGGGATTTATCCTTCCTCCATGGAACACTATAGCCTCTAATGAAAAGGAGAAGAATAAAAAGATCAATGGGCCAAGAAGTATCATCCAATTATAAGGATTTGAATCTACACCAAAAAGCTATCATATAGAATTAGGGGTTATATTGAACCTAAGGATTCTACTAGGTTGTGTATACACTAACTCACATATTAAAACACATTTATAAATTACATGGATGGTTTATTCATCTTATTCATTTACTCTCTGTATGTTTTATATAAATATGAAATGATTTTATTTAATGATATTTTATGTGGGTGAAACACAATATGATAACTATTTATCATTTTTCTTAAAACTCATATTTTATTAAATAATATACCCTTATGTGTAACACCCTGACATTTTGTGACTTTTTGAATAAATTTAATTTTTTTTGATATTTTTTAATTTTAAAAAACACTGAATATTGCTTTTGTTATACTAAAGCACTAAGTTTGGATTGTATTATACACAAAAAAGTTAATATTGAACTTCACGCAAGAGTTATATTAACTTTTGGTACAAAAAAATATATTTTTGACTTATAATATACACAACATTATTTCCTTTCGATAACCTGCATTAAATGTGAGGCTGAGTTTTACCGAACTACAATGTACTATTATTAAAATATTAGTACAGCTACCACCACACCTCTGTAATGGAAGTTACAAATAGGATTAAATAAATTGTTAAAATATTATTTACACTTGTATATAAATTGAATCTTTTAGTTATAAATTAGTATACGTGAATTTAAGAACCATTTGAAAATAATGAAATTACTTTTCTAAGAAAGCTATTTTTCTATGTACAAGCACAATTTTATCGCAATAAATTAAAAAACCACTTTTGAATAAGGTTTTCAATGAAATTATATAATATATATTAAATAAAATTTTTTATACTCATACAATATATTTTATATGTATAATATAATAATAAATCTAATTTTATGAATAAAAGATGTATTTTTCAAAAAGGTAATTTTACTGTCTTTTAATGGAGAACCCATTTAAAATATAAATTTTGACTCTTTTTTAATTTTTATTTAAAATATTAAACTTTATTTTTGAAATAATAATATCAAAATTTACTTTGGATTAATTTTTGGTTTTTTAAAAGTTTCATTTTTTGATGAATAGTGAAAAATATTGAATTTTTATTCAAAACTGTTTTTTTATAAATAATTTAAAGTTTTAAATTATATTTTTAATTTATTTTAAAGTTTAATTAGTTAAATTTTACTTGAATTAATCAAATTTATATCATTTTAATCAATCTCACATTGAAATTTGATACAAAAAACATTTCAAATTGTTGAACATTTTTAATTTTTAAACCCGCTTTGTCGTCCACCCTGTAGGATTAAATTTAAATTAATTTTTTCCAATTATGATATTGGAATTTGGAAAAATGGATTCCATATTTTTGACCATAATAATTTATATTTATTTTAAATGATTTTTTCCAAAAAGATTACTAAAAGTGATTAAAATTAAATACATTGATTAAGAAACTAATAATCTTAACAAAAGACTAAACCTAAAATTTAAGGCCCAAAATTTCATAAAAAATTGTCCAAAATACATTGGTTGTTCATATTTTGAACATATACACAATTTTATAACATTTGGATCATTATTGGGCCCATATTACATGGAATCAATGTGGGTGGAATTCCCTTTTCAAAAAGTTACATGAATGCCACTCCTCCTCAACTATAAAAAGGCTTACACCCATAACACTTATTTACACCTCTAAATCCATTTTTATCAGATAAAATATGTTCAAATATACTTAAAAAATCCATCAATTAATCATAGAATCCTTTATTTTGGAATAAATAAAATTAATAATCCCATTTAGTGAAAATCAAGAGGAGTTACCCAAATAATAGGTAACATCATTCCACAAGATTTTTTGTTTTATTTTCATTATCCACCCCTAATATCTAATTATTACATGAATATATAATAAAATTAGTATCCTAAATATATAAATATACTTTTATTCTAAAGTTTTTATCTACACATACACACACTTCCATAAAATGGGTAATGAACTTACCGTTCGCGTGTATGACGAAGTACCACCTCATTAAACGTTGTTATTCATTTTTCCTTTACCACCTATCATTGTTGGTAATTGTGATTGGAAATATATTTTCATATGATATATATGATATTTATGATGTATTTTTTCTTCTATAATTAGTATATAAAACAACCCGTCATGCTTTACATTTGTGTAAAAATAATAACTTTGTTTGCGGACATGTGAACTACCACCTCCTCAAAGCGATGTGATTTGTTCACACTTTACATGGAAGGTATTAAGGATGGGTTTAGTGAAATTATATGATATATATGAAGTAATAATTATAATATAATAATATTATATATATAAATATATTTCATCTACTTTTCTTTCAATACGGCAAGAAAATGGAAACAATATTCATGCGTACATACGACCTACAGTCTCCATGAACAGTGTATTCCGTTTCATATTTCCATATTTCATAGATTATTATAAATATACATATACTTAATATATATTATATTTATATCATTTTTAACATTCATTAAAAAATTAAATCATGATCTATGTTATAGGATCAAGTATAACAAGTCAAAACATATATGAAAAACAAAGTGGATATTATCCTAAACATAACATTAACATGGAGTTGTTTATAAATGGATAATATAAAGTCTTAAAAAACCATATATGGAATTAGATATAATAATATGGTTATTTGGTAGATTTATAATAAAATTATATTTATTATATAGGTTGTTTAAATTTTTAAAAATAAATTCAAGACTTAAGGTAAGGTTTTTCTCATCTCAATTTTTATATCTATGAGACACATTTTTTATTCACCACTAATTTATTTTTTACAATTTGTATAATGACAATGAATTTATTATATAATCATTATAATTAAATTTATGGGTATTAATGTATCCATTTTATGATCTTTCTTTAATGGGGTTTATTGTTCAAAAGTTACCAAATCGGTAATGTATTTTTTTATTCAAGTTTCCTTTTTTGAGATACATGTCATGTTATGCACCTATATTTTTATATAGGGTGTATATAATTCCATTTTAAATGTTATATAATGAATATAATTATTTCATGATATTTTAATTTTTATTTAATTTTATTCTCTCATGTAGAGTATGATTCAATGTTACTAAATTAGTAATAGTATATTTATACAATCTCATCATTTATTAATATTGTTTAAAATTATTATTCCATTGATGAAATATTATGATCCATATTATTGGTAAAAAACACCTCAAGGAAACATTGAGGCATTTTTGAGGTGATTGTGTTTGTTGACAATGTGGGTTTCTTTGTTGACAAAGAGGGTTTCCAGGGTGATTTGTTGAGTTCTAGAGATATTATTGACAACCTATATTGAAAAGAACCATGAAAAAGGAATTTTCGATCTAGAGGTAGTACAAAAAGAACAAATACAAGGTGGCGTCATTTTCCTGGGTTTTCCATTTTTTTGGGCCTCAAAAACTGAAAATGGGGAAACATGTTTTTAGATAAGGAATATGTAGACAAGATTTAAGGTGGTTTGGAAACATGCATGTAAGGAATGTTTTGGTATTAAAATGTAAAAAACTTTCAAGGGAACGAAGTTCAAAAAATATGAGGATGTGTAAAATAATCTTGTGCGTCCAATGCGACATCAATTTGAGGTTTTCACTCTTGAAGAGGATATTGCATGAAAAAAGTTAAATCTTCTACGTAGGGTTAAACGACACCAATAACTAAAAGGTGACCCCCTTATTCGAAGAATCTAAACACTTAGAGGGAATATGGGATTTGTATCTCATAAGAATTGTAAGTAAAGGGAGTTGCATGAAAGATTTTGAGTTGCGCACAAGCTAAGAAAGTTTCACATGAGATTTGTGCGGTGCGTACGATTTAAGGTACATTCAAGGGGTGTTTCTTGAAAACGGAGGAATCTTGCATGGAAGGAATTTAAGTTTCATGTAAGACATAGTAAGGGTTGTGGAAAATATTTCTGGTTGCCCAGAAATATTGCGATAAAGTTGTATTAATTAGTGGATGAAAGTTTAACCTCAGTAGATCATCTACATACAGCAGAGGATACATTCATTAGAATTAATGAAGGGACCTACAAGTCATTAAAACTATGGGTGGATATTCTGAAGAAGCAATTATCATACTTCAGTTGAGAGAGCAATGATCTTTCAAGTCATGAGTGGTTGTAAACTAAGAGGGACAATGAGTCCACTTCGAACTTGAAACAATAATGCTCTTATAGTGGATTTGGTACAACGACACATCACCGGTGTATGATCCTTGGATGTATCCTAGTGAGGGTGAACCAGGTAATATTGGTATGTCCTATGCATGCTTTCAGATTCATTCATACTTTGCAATGGGAAAGAGAGAAAGAAAAGAGTTTTGTCTAATAAAAAAACAAGATCAAAAGGGGAAGTTGTTTTAATTTTTCATACCCTGATTCACCCACTCTCAGGGTATCTAGCCTAGTGGACCTAACACATATATCAAGAACAATCATGAATTTTATTATCCTATGGTTATTAATGATATCTTCATGTATTGGTACCATTTTCCTACACTTTGGTACTTAAGATAATTAAGAAAGTGTTTGGGAGAAAATATGACATTTTCTCTCTCATCCATTAGAAATTTGTGTTATTTCATAACCATGTTTTTAAAAAAATGTTTTAAAAAATGTTTTATGTTTAAAAAGTGTTTTAATTTCTTTTAATACAAATTTATACGTTTTCAATGATTTTTTTTTTCAAAATATTTTCAAGCTTCTTTTATAAGTTTTCTAGAAAAAGGATTTCAATATGATTTCAAGCATTCTTTCTAAGTTTCAAAGTATTTTCAAAGAAAATAGTTTTCAAAATACCTTCTGGATTAATTTATAACTTTTCAAATCTATTTTAAAATAATTATTTTTCAAAATGAATTATTTTTTAAAAATCATTTTTTAAAGAGTAAAAGATATTTTCCTCAAGAAATGTTTTAAATTAAATTATAAAGCTTTCTTTATAGGCGAAGGATTTTTGAAAATTTTTTAGGAATATAATTTTTAAATAATGGATATTTTCGTTAAGAAATGTTTCATGTGATATTTAAAAATCCTTCTCGAAATAAGATGACATACTTTGTTAATGTTTATGATTTATTGGGGATATGATCCAAGAATACTATTCATATTCATTCTTGAATGGTTTATGTTTTATTGGAATGATGTTTATGACACCCGTTTCTCTTCTATAAATTATATGATTTTGAAACCCAATACTTTTCATGGGTTATTATTTGATGAAATGATTATGAAACCTATATCTTTTTCCATAGGTTATGTTGTGATTAAACATTAATGGTACCCATTTCATTTCATGGGTAATGATATGATGAATGTTTTGTTATCTTTTGGCATATGCATGTATGATTTTATTATGTGATGGGTGGGTCCTATATCTCACACCGATGAATTGGGTAATGCTAAATGTTTTATGATATCAAAGGGTACATGGAATGGAATCCCAAGCATGACATAAGAGGGAATCCCTATCCTAACACAAGAGGGTATCCCATACATGAAACAAGAGGGTACATGGGATGTAATCCCATGCACAAAACAAGATGGTACATGGGATGGAATCCCTATTAAAAAACAAGAGGGTGAAATATAGGGAATCTTAAGCCCCAAAAAAGAGGGCACACAAGAGGGAATACCATGCTTGAAATAGGAGGATACATGGGAAGGAATCCCAAGCCTAAAAAAAGATGGTACTTGGGAGGACATCCCAAGCCCGAAACAAGAGGGTACAATGGAGGGAATCCTAAGACCAAAACAAGAGGGTATATGGTAGGGAATCCCAAGCCCAAAAAAAGAGGTTATGTGGGAGGGAATACCAAGCCCAAAACAAGAGGGTACATGGGAGGGCATCCCAAACCTGAAACAAGAGGGTACATGGGAGGGCATACTAATCCCGAAACAAGGGGGTACATAGGAGGGAATCCCAAGGCCAAAGTAGGTACATGGGTTATTATCATAAGACTAACATGTTATGAAGGTCTTGGAAGGTATCCTTGACATAGGATTTTCTATGATTATGTATATGCCACAATTTCCTGTCTTATTCCTTTATTATGATCTCATGGTTTATGCTCTTCATTCTATTTTGATTCATGTCTTATGAACTGCCAATATTTTTTCCATGACTCTTGATTATGATATTTTACATGGTGGGTATGATTTTATAATGTTATGATCATGTTATCATACCCTCATTATCAAGATTATCACCCTTTTCTTACCCTTACTAAGCATACGAGATCACCCCTTTCTTATGTTTCCTTTCCCTAGTTTATAAATAAAGGCTTTAAGTAGTAGTAGTAAAGGGGAAGATATTTAATGGGGAAAAATTGAAGATATTTGACAAAGTTAGAAGATTATGTTTCCAAGTTTTTTAAAGACACTGAACTATTATGGTCTTTGGGCATGTACTTTTTTAATGTGATAAATATTCATATAAAATGATATAATATCCATTTTTGTTAATCTTGGATCTCTATAATTGGTATCAAAGGAATAGTTTAGTCAAACATTGAAAAATAGGTAGAGAAAACATTAGTGATACCCCTAGGGATATTTCTAAGTACATGTCTAGGGATGTATCTAACAAAAATCAGAATGTGTATTATATTTAAAATAATTTTTCCTAATTTAAAAACACTATAAGTGATTTTTCATGATTATATGGTTTTAAACAATGATATGTGTTTCTCACACTACATTTTCTGGTTTTAGTAAATGGTGAGGACTAGAAATAATTGGGTTAGTGTTGAATATGATAGAATTTTTTTTGATGATTATTCAAATGGGATGGTCACAATAGTTAAGGATATTATGATCAATCCTAGTTAGTTTTCAGAAAACATGATTTAGAATGTGTACCTTAACCAACTCTTGAACTCACAAAAGAAGATAAGAAAGGATTTAAATGAGAGTTGGTGTAATGGAGACCATGAAGTAAAGAAGATTCAGTTTCTATCATGTTAATAATGTGTAAGGATTCACCCAAGTGAAAGTCTTAAAGGATCAATAAGATGTTTTGCCTCTGGAAAAGAAGGTCACAAATAAAGTAACTACAAAAGAAAAATAAAGGGTTTGGTGAACATAATGGATGGAAATATCAGACTCCCTAAGACATCATATAAGGTTTAATGATTTAAGTATGGGATGAATGGTCACTATCAAAACCTATTCCCCAAGTGGAAATCTCATGGAGAGAATAAAAAATGTGGTACAAGTAATGGTTATATTGCTGATGGTGAGGAAACTACAAGTAAAATGTGTAAGGAAAGTTGTATGAGGTAATATGATCTTGTATCCTTGTTAATGTCTTAAGGATGAAGTAGAATAATCGAAGTGTTTATGTATTTGGATTAAAGAATTATTAATAAACAAATATATAAGGATTTTTTATTTTATGTTTTTCACTAATTATTTATAAGAATACGTTGAATGATTTTTATGGACTAGAAAAGTAATTTAATGGTAAAGTTATATTCATGGGGAACATATGATTAAGGGAATGAAAACCCTTAATATGTTCCTAATGTTTTGAATAATGATGTTTGGATAGAGATATGTTAGGTATAAATATTTAAATTAGATGATACATATTACCTTGGAAATAATAAAGGATTTTTAGACAAAGTAGTTTGTGCTATCATTGATTAAGTTAAAAACATTTTTGGATATAAGGAATATATCCAATAAACATTGGAATAAGGAAACATGCATTTTTTTAGTAATGATTTATAGTAATTTAGGTTATTACCAGGTTTCAATAGAATACATGATGAATGTTTTAACATGTTTGGTATATGACAAATAATATTTACTTTATGATATATAAGGAATAAATGATAAGCTATTTTCAAGGAATTTAGTGGCCTTATTTTTAAAGTCTTTGACTTCCACATTTTGGAAGGGTTATAAGGTTAACCATTTATGGAATAGTTTATGTTAAACCTTGGATGAGGTTTTATAGATTAAATAATTGTCACACCATATATGGATTTACTCATATTGGATTATATGTTTTGAACTTTTTATTGCGATGTTAACTGAAGACAGATGGAATGACCTATCATTCTATTTACGAATCTCATGATCTATTAGTTATTTAGGAATGACGAATTCACCTTAATTTCATAGAATAATAGATGAAGGGGAAATTGATCAATCAACAAAAAAAGAGTGAGATCATTCTAAAATCAAGTATGTATAACTCATTTTGAAAATTCTTCATCTTCATGAAAGGATCATGAAATATATTCTTTTCCTGTTATCATTATTTCTAATGATATCAATGGCCTTTTCATGCTTCTTCAGTTTATGGTTTTCTGATTATTAACTTTCTCCATATCACATACTTTCTTGTGATTAGTTATCTTAATTTATCACTTTGATTATTTATGATTTTCTTCCATGTCTATGTTTTTACATTCAACCTATGTTTTCCAATGCAGAAACCTATTACAAGTTACTTTCGGAAATCATTATGTGTATAACGTTCCCTTTTATGGAAAGTTATAATATTTTTTTACGATTTTTGTTTCTATAAAATGACCTTTCAAGTAATAAACCATTGATAACCCAGATGAGTTTTTAAGGAAATATTTATTTTAAGGGGATATAATATAGCACCCTGAGATTTTGTGATATTTTGGAAATTAATTTAATCTTTCAGATATTTTTTTTTCATTTCACACAAAATTGAATATAGTGTTTTTTATATGAAAGAACTATGTTTGGATTGAGTTATACACCACACCAAGTTAATATTTAACTATAGGCACCACTTATATTAACTTGTGGTACACAAAAAACTATGTTTAACTTGTATGACACACAATATTGAGTCCCTTCGATAGATTGCGTTACATGTGAGGCCATGTTTAACTGAACAACAATATAATAACATTAAAATACTATTAAAACTACCATGTAGCTGCTGGAATGGAAGTTACGAATTAGATTAACTAAATTGAAAAAATATTATTTAAAAAATTATACAAAGTTAATCCTTTGGGTAAAATTAGTATAAGTTAATGTAATAATTATTTGAAAATAAATAAATTTCTTTTCTAAGAAAACTATTTTTCTACACACAAACACAATTTTATCTGAATAAATTAAACAAACCAATTTTGAGTAATTTTTTCAGTAAAATTAATATATTATATATTAAATAAATATTTTTGATACTCATCCAATATATTTCATAGGAATAAGATAATAATAAATCCAATTTTATGAAGAAAAGTTGTAATTTTTCAAAAAGGTAAATTTTCTTCCTTTTAATGTAGAACCCATTTTAAATACTAAATTTAAAACTTTTATGATTTTTTAAAGATATAAAATTTATTTATTAAATCATATTATCAAAATGTACACTGGGTGAATTATTGATATTTTTCTGAGAGGTTTCATTTTTAATTAATAGAAAAAAATACTGAATTTGAATTCAAAATTGATTTTTTATATACAACATTTATAAGGTTAAATTATATTTTAAATTTATTTTAAAGTTTAATTAGATCAATTTTACATTAATTAATCTAATTTAGGCCATTTAAATTAATTTCACATTGAAATTGGATACAAAAACATTTCAAACAATTGAACATTTTTACTTTTAAAACCCATTTTGTCGTCCTGCCTTTGGGATTAAATTTAAATTGATTTCTTCTAATTAATTGATTGGGATTTGGAAAAATAGATTTCATATTTGGAATAATAATAATTTATAATTTATAATAATGAAATCTTAGTTTTTTACTAAAAATATTACAGAAAGTGATTAAAATTAATTATAGCAATTAAGAGAAAAATTAGCTTAACAAAGGAATAAACTATAAACTTAATGCTCAAAATGACCTAGAACTTGTCCAAAATCCATTGTATGTTCATATTTATAAAATATAATCCATTTTATTGTATTTTTACCATTATTGGATCTACTTGAAATGGGAAAAATGTGGGTGGAATTCCGTTTTAAAAAATTTACAAGAATGCCACTCCTCCTCCACTATAAAAAGGCACTCACAACTCGCACTTATTCACAACTAAAAATAAATTTGGATCAGCTAACCTATTCCCAAATACCCTCTCAAAATCCCTAAATTAATCCTATAAGCATCCATTTGGGCTTAAATTCAATCATGGAATCACTTTTGTGCAAACCAAGAGGAGTTACCCAAAGAAGAGGTAACCTCCTTCTACGAGCTCTTTCATTTTATTTTCATTCTCTATCCCCATAACAATTTTTTTACATGAATATATAATTACTTTAGTATCCTAAATATATTGATATGTTTTATTCTAAGGGTTAGAACTACACTTATGCACACTTCCATCTAATGGGTGTCATACTTAACATTTGTGTGTACGACCACTATTACAAATTAGGCCTTTAACAACACTAGTAAAAGAGCTTTATTAGTGCTATATAATCACTATTAAAGGCCCCCCTTTAATAGGAATAAAAAATCACTAATAACGTCCATGATCATAAAGGGTATAATTGTTTTTTCATGCCCCACCCCCTCTTTATTAGTGCTTCCCTCATCAGCACTTCCCCCCTTTATCAGCGCTTCCCCCACCCATTTATTAGCACTATAGTGCACACCTCTGCCTCCACCTGGTTTCGAACCTGGGACCTCCATCTCATACACCAACACCTTTTCCACTCCCCAATACCATCTTGTTTTAGATTTTATGATACATCTATATATTTATATATATATCGTTATATTTTTTATCCATATCTATATATATATGTTTATATATATATATTAAATAAATATATATATATATATATATTTAAAATGGATATTAACTCCGAAACCCCTTAAAACACATAATAAAATTAAGAAACTCTGAAAACCCTAAAACCCCTAAAAACCCTAAAACAACCATCACTTCTGATTCAGAAGTCTATTTCAGCTTCACAACCAGTAAAATAAAAGATTATGAAATTATCCTTGATATTATATAATGTACAGGACAAAAAATTACATGAATTAAAGTTATAGCTGTTTGAATTTTAAGAAATTGGGGTACCCCGACTAAAAACTCACTTTTTGAGGCCTTCTAGTCCTTTTTGGGGGTTGAAAATAGGAAAAAGCTCATAGAAATTAGTTTTCTTCTATCTTTAGAATATATATCATCACATGATTCAATTTAATATTTGTTAGAGCCTAAACAAACTACCAGATCAAAATTTATGATCGTTTGAAATTCGAGTTTGATTTCTCAAAATTTTTAAACTATAATATATTTTATTCCTTTGATTATCGAATGATTTAAATGTAATTTGGTTTCATATCATTTCACAAGCATAAATTTTACTGGTTGTGGAGCTGAAAAGGACTCCTGGATCAAAAGTTATGATCTTTTTAGGGTTTTAAGAGTTTTAGGGGTTTTAAGGGGTTTTCAAATTTGACGGCCTTTCAAAAAAACATAAATTCTAAAATAGGTGTCCATTTTGCCTCTAATATATATAAAATTGAATGTTGTGATGATATATATTCTTCAATGACCCATGAGAAAACTTGATCACCTCTATTGAGGCCAAAAAGGCCATAATGCCTCTAAATGGCCATAACTTCTACTACGACTGTCCATTGATGAGTTTTTTTTCAAATATTATATTTATAAATGATTTTTTAGAAGTACCGATAAATGACCATTTTATCATGTCTTTTTTACTAGTACTAATAAAGTGGTTCTTTATCAGTTTTTTTTATAAGCACTAATAAGGGGACCCCTTTAAGAGTTCTGTTTTTAGCACTGCTAAAGACCCTCTTTAACAGCTCTAAAAAAATAACTGTTAAATACCCCCTTTAACAACAATTTTTCTAGAACTAATAAATGTGGTTTTTAATAGTGTTTTTAGTGAGAATTTTTAAAACCCTAGAACAGGCTAAACCTAGTTTTGTTGTAGTGGGTGGACTACCATCTCACAAAATGTTGTTTTTTGTTTTCCTTTACCGCCTCTCATGGTTTAGAATTATGATGGAAAATCTATTTTTATATGATATATATGATATTTATGATTTATTTATTTTTATATAATTACTATATTAAACAAAAATTCATTCTTTACTTTTGTGTAAAAAAAACTTCATTTGTGGACGTGTGGACTACTACCTCCACAAAGCGTTGTGTTTCATTCACACATTACATGGAATGTATTAAGGATGTGTTTGATGAAATTATTTGATATATATGACATAATAATTATAAATAAATTATATATTATATATATATATAAATATATTTTATTTATTTTTCTTTCAATACAACAAGTAAATAGAAACAACATTTATGCATATGTATGGCCTATCATCTCCATGAACAGTGTATTTCATTTCATATTTCTATCTTTCATATATTATTATAAATATCTATATATTGAATAAATATGATATTTATATAATTTTTTATAGTCTATAAATAATTAAATCATGATCTAATTAAGAGGATCAAGAATAAAAATTCAAAACATATATGTAAAACAAAGAGGATATTACCTGAAACGTAACATTAACATGATGTTGTTAATAAATGGGTCATATAGAGTCATAACCAAACCATATATGGTATTATATACAATAATATGGTTCTGTGGTAGATATATAATAAACATATATTTATTATATAGGAGTTTTGAACATATATGAAGAAATTCAAGACTTAAGGTAAGAGTTTTCTCATCTCACTTTTTACATACGTGAGATACATGGGTTATTCCCCACTCATTTATTTTGTGTGGTGTATATACTACCCATGAATGTATTATATGATTATTAAACTTAAATTTTGGTATTAACATATCTATTTTAGGATATTTATTTCATGGAGTTTATGGTTCAAAAGTTACCAAAATGGTAAAGTAATTTTTGTCTCAAGTTGCCTTCTTTGAGATACATGCCATGTTATGCACGTATATTTTTATATGGAGTGTATATACTGACCTTTGACATGTAATATCATGAATATCATTATTTCATGATATTTTAAGCTTTATTTAATTTTATTATATCATGTATATTATGAGACTTTGTTCTCAAAGTAGTAATAGTTTATTACTACAATCTTATCGTTTATCAGGATTATTTACCATTATTCTTCCATTGATGAAATATTATGATCCATATCTCAATAAAACTCTTGTATTTTCTTCTCATTTAGTAACTAATGATATATTCATCTATTGGTACTATTTTACACTCTTTTTTAATTAATATAATTAAAAACAATTTAAGAAAATTTGACATTATCTACCTCTTCAGTTATATTTTTGTGTTATTTCAAAACAATATTTTATAAAAAAGGTTTTTAAAAAGGTTTTATGTTTAAAAATAATTTTAAATGATTTAAATTCCCTTTTATATTTTTTAATATTTTCTTTTTCAAAATATTTTCAAGATTCCTTTATATGTTTAATATAAAAAGTTTTTCAAAATTATTTCAAGACTTCTTTTTAAGTTGTATAGTATTTAAAAAAAATGGTTCTCGAAATACCTTAAATCCTCCTTTATATGTTTTGAAAGTTATTTTAAAAGAAAATGGTTTTCAAAATTCATGATGTTTAAAAATTATTTTTTTAAAGTGGAAATTATATTTTCCTCAAGTAATGTTTTAAATAAAATTTGTAAAGATTTATTTATAAGAAACGGATTTTTGAAATAGTTTTATGAAAAGGATTTTCAAAGAAGGGATATTTTTCTTAAGAAATGTTTCATGTGATCTTTCAAAATCCTTATCCATATAAGATGAAATACTTTGTTTTATTTTATTCTTTACTTGGGATATGATCCAAGAATACCATTTATATTCATTTTTTAAAAGTTTATGTTTTTTATGGAATGATTTTTAGGAAACCAGTTTCTATTCTACAAGTTATATTATTTTGAAACCCACTTATTTTCATAAGTTATTATTTGATGAAATGATTATGAAACCTATCTATTTTCCATAGGATATGATGTGTTGAAACATTAATGATACTCAATTCATTTCATGGGTCATGATACAATGAATGTTTTGTTATCTTGTGAAACATGCATGTATGATTTCATTATGTGATGGGTTAGACCTATATCTCCTTCCAATGCATTGGGTGACGATAAATGTTTTATGATATAAAATGGTATATAGGAGGGAATCCCAATCTAGAAATATCAGGGAACACTTAGCCCAAAACAAGAGGGTACATGGGAGGGAATCCCAAGCATGAAACAAGAGGGTACACAGGAAGGAATCCAAAGCTTGAAACAAGAGGGTACATGAGAGGGCATCCCAATCCTAAAAAAAGAGGATACATGGGAGGGAATCTCATGCTCAAAAAATGAGGGCACACAAGAGGTAATCCAAAGATCAAAAGAAGAGGTTACATGAGAGGGAATCCTAAGCTCAAAAAAGAGGGTATATGGTATGTAATCCCAAGCCCAAAATAAGAGGGTACATAGGAGGGAATCCCAAGCTCAAAACAAGAGGGTACACAAGAGGGAATCCCGAGCATGAAAAAAGAGGTACATGAGAGGGTATCCCAAGCCTGAAACAAGAGGTTATATGGTAGGGAATCCTAATCCCAAGGTAAGTACATGTGTTATTATCCTAATATTAATATGTTATGAAGGTCTTGGTAGTTATCCTTGACTTATGATTTTCTATGCTTATGTGTATGCCATAACTCCATGTCTTATTCCATTGTTATGATCTCATGGGTTATTCTATTGATTCTCTTATGATTCTTGTCTTATGAACTACCAATATTTATTCCACGACTCTTGATTGTGATATTTCATATGTAGGGTATGATCTTATAATGTTATGATCATGTTCTCATACCCTTATGCCCATGTTATCCTTACATATCTCCATTCTTTACGCTTACTAAGCGTCTGAGCTAAAATCTTTCTTTTGTTTCCTTTACTCAAGTTATGAAGAAAGGATTTAAGTAGGAGTACTAAAGTGTACGATATTTAAGGGAGATATTGAATATATTTCACCATGTTATAGGATTATGTTTCCAAATTTCCAAATACACTAAACTACTATGGTCCTGGACATGTATTTTTGTAATGTGATGAATATTCATCTAAAATGATGTAATATCCATGTATGTTAAGAATAGTTTTATATATTATGTGCATGAGAATCCTAATTTTCATGATATAAATATATATACAATTAGGGAATATCTCAATCAAACTCCCACTTGCATTAAATCCTAATGGACTTTATGCCATTTCACCTTATATTTTATCATATACAATAAATTTTGAAACTATATACAAAAACCCTTTTAGATATTTTCGAAAACACTTTTGGTAAACTATAATTTACTCCACATTGTATAACATCATATGAAATACCTTGTAAATACCCTTCCAAAACACCTTTTATTAACTCAAACAATTTTAGATTAGCTTTTTGAGTCAAAGTCAATCCCAATTCAATAAACCAAAAAGTGTGACCCCATGAGTCTTTAGGACATTGAAAATAAATAAAAATATCTGAATCCATAATTGTAAGAAACGAGTAACCTCTAGTAAAGTGTGAATGATACTCAAGATATAAAGTGGTCAGACAAGAACTCCATCAAACACACATATCTTTATACCTGTTTCCACAGGTCTGCATCATATGAAAATCTGTTTTCACTACAAAAAATGGTAACATTAGAGGGGGTTATTTTTGAATTTAGAAGAGGTTATAACCCCTTCTGAATACATTAGTGGCAGTTTTGAGGAAACACTGCTAATGTGGATGCTTACTGTTTGTAGAGGCATTTTGAAGGAACAACTTCTAAATTCATGGTGACTTTAGTATCAGTTCTACTAGGGGGTTTAAAACCCCAATAATTTTTACTTAAATTCATTTAAAATTCTTGTGTTAGTAGTAGAAATAGCCCAAAACGCCACCAGTTGAGGGAATTAGGAGCGGTTTGAACCATCTGTAATGGTTGGTTACTTTAGTGGCGATTTTCAAGACCACCCCTAAAGCCTCTATTTTTTTTTCAAATATACCATCCCTCCTATTCATATCCCATGTCACCCCACCTCTCTCGCATGTCAACCACACCACTCCTCCCCCCTAAACTCTCTTGTTCTCAGACCCCTGCCTCACCGTGTCACCCCCGCCTACCTCCCTCCCATTTTGGCTCCCCCCTAAACCTCCTCTCAGTCCCAGACCCTACCTCTAGTTCCCCCTTCCCAACCAGGTTCCCAGACCCTCCCATTTCCATTCTGTCATACCCACCCCCACGCCCTGCTGGGATTTTTATAAAATATTTTGCTGGAAAGTTTCAAACCACAGACCGATTAGAAACCACATGGAACCACCACTCCATATTACTACTATGGAATTTTATTTTTTATTTATATTCACACATAATTCTCTATTTTTATATATTTGATTCATTATTTTAATAAATATTATTTACATCATATATTTTAATACTTTTAAATATTTAAACTATATATAAATTTATATAAACTATATATTTATATGTATATACACAGATGTTTATATGTTTACAAATATATTCATTTAAATTATTTATATATTTAAATACATATTTATATATTATATACACGTTTATTTATATAAAATATATATAATTATATTTACATATATAAATATGTATTTAAGTATATAAATAATTTAAATGAATAAATTAATAAATACATTTATATATGTCTTTGTGTTTGTGTATTTATATGATATTTATATAATTGATGCACAACTGCATGGACTTCCTTTTCCAATCTTTGTAAATTGAACTAGATCCTTTTTCTGTATTTTCCATTGTATTTTCCCAGATTATTTACATTTTAAAAATCAAAGAATTTCATGCAGATGTAATATAATTATAATATATATATATATATTTAATTATTTTTATACAATTATACTTATAGATATATGTGTTCATGTGTGTGTATGTGATAACAATAACTTTATTAATTATTATTATTTTTATTACACTTATTTTTTAAACTATAAAATTTATTTGTTGGTTTTATAAATACCATACATTGATTTTATGATTTATATCATTCATATATTATATTAAATACATTTTTATTATATATTTATGTAAATTATTTAAATATTTAAATACTTATTTATATATTATATATATGTTTATTTAAATAATATATACATATATATAAGTATTTAATAAATATATTTATAAACTGTTTTTAAAATTATATTTATATAATATATTTCAATACATATATTTATTATTATATACATCAATATATTAATATATATAAATTTATTTATTTTTACAAATTTTATAATATTATATATATATATATATATATAATATTATATGAAATTCAAGTTATAAAAATATTTATATTATATATAATTAATATTTTACTAAATAATTTTTTATAAATATTTATATAATGTTATAAAAAATAAAATTTATAAAAATATACAAATAATGTCATATGATATAAAATTTTAAATTATATATAATATAAAAACATAAACATATTATTTAAAAATATATTTATTATTATTATACTATAAATTATAAAAAGTATATGATTTATTTTTTAAATAAATTATATTTATGTATATATTTATATAATTGGTTTATGATTTTATGTTATTAATAATTAATATTATATGAAATAAAATTTATACAAATAAATGTATATTTATGTACATAATAATATGCAATTATATTTATGTATACAAATAAATACAACTAAATAGAATCATATAAATATTTTATATAATATGTTAATATAATGTATTTAAATAAATTTATATACTGTGTAATAATTGTGTATATATATATATTATGGAAGTTTCTTTTTTTTTTAAATAGTGGGGGTTCACAACCCCCTTTAATCTCTTAAACTATAGTGGGTTTTAAACCCCCTCTAATTTAAATAAATTAGAGGTGGTTTTGAACCCTCTCTAATTATAAGACATTAGAGGGTGTTTTGAACCCCCTCTAATTTAAATACAATAGAGGGGGGGGGGGGGGTTGAACCCCCTCTAATTAAAGGACATTTTATGGGCTTTTTAACCCCCTATAATTTTAGATATTAGAGGGTGTTTTGAACCGTCACTAATTTACGACATTATAGGGGGGTTTTGACCCCCACTAATTTAAGATATTTGAGGGGGGGATTGAACACCCTCTAAAATCGAGCTTTACATTTAAAAAATAATGATATTAAATTTAGAGGGGGTTCATAACTCCCTATAGTTTAAGAAATTAGATGGGGGTTCATAAACCCCTCTAAATTTAATGATTAACGAGGGTTGTACGTAACCCCCACTAATTTTTATAGAAAATGAATTTAGAGGGGGGTTTATAACCCCCTCTAAATTCAATGATTAGAGGGGGTTGTGCAAAACCCCATTTAATTATATGGAAAATGATTTTAAAGGGGGTCATGCATAACCCCCTTTAAATAACCCCCTCTAATATGCTATTTTTTAGTAGTGATTCTCATATTTTCACTTTTTCTAATACATCTAGTGATCATGGGATATGGATCATGTCAATCCCATATAGAAAACCATTCCATTCTCAAATATATGAGTGTATACCGATCTGATTTATTAATACATCACATGTCATTCATCCTTATGGATAATAACCCCACACATACCTTATCTTGATAGATATATAACATCTAAGTGAGACCACACACTCTTGAATTCTATATCAATCAAGGGCCTAGATTTCACACTCATCACATGAGTGAAAAAATCCCATCTTGGTTAGGATCTAACTAATGACAAGATTAATAATGAACCCAACCACCACCAGAATTAGATAAGTCAATATGTATACTTTAATAAGTAGGGTATCAAAGTATAAAGGTTCTAATTCTATGTATCTCTTCAACCCTAGGTAGTGGGTACTCAATTACGATCCATGAACACCTATTATATGAAATACATATATATGAAAATCCATGTGGTATACTTAATAGGTTATTTAGTGAACATAAAGAATCATATTCTTTATTTTGTGCCTAATTATCATATTCTCTATATCTATCAAGAATCCTATCCATTCCAACCTTAAAATTTCATCACAAAAAATAATACTCCCGAACGAACATCAATTAGTGATATCTCAAATTCACACTTTGAGAGGTCCATTATCATTTCTCTTCATGAAATATACATCTATATATACATTTATGTAGATAATGTCAAAGAATGATAATATGTAGGTTTCCTTTAAAATTATACATTTTAATATTTTCAAAATCTTTATGAATTTTTATCAAAACCAATATAAGAACCGGTTTATCATATTGTATATAATAAATTTCTAGATCATATTTATGTTTGCTAATTTTGGATTTTATTAACAAAAAATATCATATTTAATACATGTCACATATCTATGTGACCATATGATAAAACTATCGCACTAAACTCTTTAGTGATAAACATATATAATGTAATCCAGTTTTAATGATGGTGAGAATTAGCAATCATATTCCTAAATATTCAAATTCTGAAGCATATTCAAACATATTGACCTAAAAAAATCAAATGTTATGATATAAAATTCTATTGTATACTCAGAAATATTTCAAAGTGAATCATAATCATTCTTAGAATCCTATTCCAAGAGACATTTTCCTTGAATTAATGTAACAAATTATGTTTTTGTTTACTAATATATCCTAACTCTCTTAGTATATTATGAAAAATTCACTTTAATGTAAGACTAGTGTAATATTTTGTTTTCTAACATTGAAATTATTTAAGTTTAAATGTACTACAATTATCCTCTTAGACATTATATTATCTTCATAACATATTGATAAGATACAAATTTTTTTTATTATTAAATAATATTTATTTTATTTTTTAGGAATATTGACCAAATAAAGTATATCAGATAACGTATTCTATATGTTTGAAACATTTTTATTTGAAAATAATAATTTATTAAAATATACCACTGATGGTTGGTAGAAAAATTTTCCCTTATATTTTAACAAATATCTAGATAAAAATTAGGTCCTAGATAAATTTTTTATCCATATCTTCTTCTAAAAACATGTTAGAAAAATTTAAGAATCATAAACCATGGGTACCCAATTAATCATCTCAGAGTTGTTTTAAATAGCTCTTTTTAATTGAAAACATTCTTGTATCACATAATGAAAATGAGATGAATATAAACATATTCTACATACATTAATTTGATTTTGATAAAACCCTTTACATTCAAATACATGATATAATACCTATTTACCCCTATATATTTACAACACATTGTAATATATATATTATGTTTAGTATAAAATACCTTTCAAAGTCATAGAATTAATATCTATTATATCATTACCTTACACATATATTCCATGGAGTTTCGTGAACTCCTTTAGATATATCTAGGATAATCCAATAATATTGAATTATTACTATTTCTTTATGACAACCCTAGGTTTCAATGACCATGGTTGAATTATTGAAGAAACATTCTTGAACATTTCAACCAACTTTTCTTCATCTAGTTTCATATTTTACATACTTTTACTATCTATATAGTACTTTAGAACACAGAAATAATATTCCCAGTTCATATATATTCCCAACAATTTTATAATATCAGGTAAAAATTATTTCAATTGAATCATATTGTTAGAAAAATTAAATAGATTAAAATAAATTAAATTCATTAATCACAACAAACCATTTTTATCCCCCCCTTAAATCATGTTATAGATCTGAAAAAATAATAACTATGTTTATAAAAAACACCATATATCATTTTTTAAAACAAAAATTATTTTTGTGTTATTATATAGAGATAAATGGGATAAAATAAACATATTATAACAAATTATCCAAGCATGAAGCATCCAAGTTATCAATTCAATAACTCCTTTCCTCTATTACTCAAAAGAAACCTTCAAGATTTAATTCCTTTTTATTTTTGGTCGAATATATATTTACAACACTTTTAAATCATAAAATCAATATCATATATCTACATAAATAATATAATTAATTTTTATAACCAATAAATATTTAAGAAAGCATTTTGTCTTACTTAGTTATAAATATATCCAATAAAATTAAATATTATTTGATATAACCAATCATTTGAGTATATGAGAGTAAAATTTGATGTATCTAATCATATTGAGTGTATACTAAAACCCCTTTGTTCATTTTGAATATCATTCCTTCGAAATATTAAATTAATCACTCTATGCTTCTATAATAATCTAGATTCACTTGTTGAAAAATTTCCACACTTGGTTATGAAGGAAGGAACACAAAAAATTTTCATTAACAACTTTTCTTAAATCCACAATATAGCTTAATAACTTTTCTAAATTTACTATTATTTAGAGTATCTTAATTTAACCTTCTCCTTTTAAGAATTTTTCATAAATTTTGGCTTGTTAATGATGATGATATTATCCAAAACAAAATCTTTTATCAAATGAGTATCATGTTTTATAAACTATTTAATAAGTAATTTTATTTAATGGTGTCTAATTAAAATGACGACCACTTTAAAAGAACATCAAATCCATTAGTGTTCCAAGATCCATATTTCACTAAGAAAATTTCCCATATTTGTCATGAAACTCACTCCTTAAATATTTATCTAGGGAATCATCCTAATCATATCATATATGAATTTTGTATAGTTGAGTGGACAAAACTTTTTCCAATCCATTATATGGATAGAGCCAACTCTATTCCTATGGTATCCCAACCCTTAGGGTTTTCCAATTTTTGTAACACAAAGTAAATATAAAAAATGAGAATATCACAAGATAATCTAGGGGCAACTCGATTTATAATGAAACTACCTAAAGACGATCTAGTATCATTTATTACTTGATTTATTTACAGAATATAATCCATTGGCACCTCACTTTGGCATGAAAGTACCCAATTTGATGATCGAGGTTATGACCGGTGCCACTTTGGAAGGAATCTCAGACTTATTATTTGAAGTGGATTTTAATCTCACAATATTATCTTCTGTTATTCCTCTTTTATGTATTCATGATTTGAGTAATTTAGTTTTAAATCCTATTCCCTCCACCAAACCATATGTTCAAACCATATTCATGTGTACCTTTTTACCAAACCCACAAGTTTATGTTACTCACAAAAAATTATAAGTGATTTATATTCATACAAATTATAATGAATCATATATTTATGGTATATGAACACTTCATGTAATGATTTTTAATTGAATGAGATTGATAATATCCACATGAGTAAGCCCATATCGAAAGATAGTCAAACCCATTCAACAGTTTAGATAAGGCATAAGCTTCTAGGTAGGTAAATAGTCTAACCCCAAGTCCATCTTCCCAAGGATAATTTACTCAAGGGGGAATCCAATTCATTATATCTATAACACATAATATGAAAAAAAAATATTCAACAACTAAATTCATTCTAATAAATTCAATCACAAAGAGGGGCTAAGGTAGATGAAATAATTAGTTTATTATCATTCCTAGCATGTTATGCAGGGCTCTATTTTTGAATTAGTTTAACATATTAAACTAAATAATAAATAAAATTCATATTTCTTAAACAATTTTCTAAATATTAATAAAGAAGAAAATAACCTTTAACTAAATTAATAATTATAATATTTAAACATGAGATAAACATTTATAAACAACAAATAAATAAAGGATAACTATAAAACATTTTATAATTCCAGATTTACCAGTATGAACATTAGATAATTATGAATATAAACATTTTATATTCATTCAAATATCAACTCTTTTATATTAATAATTATATGGAATTTCCATTTTAAATATATGACATTATATTAATTATAAAATATTTATAATCTAATTTATATTTTTAAAACAATTTGTATAATATTAATGTATTATACTTAATAATTATTTAAAGCTTGATCATATCAATCATCAAAACAATTTTTATATGGATTAAATAATATCCAAAAAGGATTCCTTATATTTTGAACAGTTCAAAATGATTAGTTATGAAAAATTCGCAATATAAATAGTTTTTGTCCTCATTTTATAATTTAGAACCCTTTATAAATTTTCAATTATTATTTCTAAATAAATACTTTTACTTTTAGATCACAATCTATGCCATAAAATTTGGTTAAAAGTTATTTAAAATATTAACATTTATTTTTTTGGAATGTAAATTTTTCATAAACATTAATTTAATTTATTTATAAACAATTTATAATTAATTAATTTATTTATAAATTGTTTATAAATTAAATATTCCCAAAATACCTTTTATAATGATTTATAAAATATTTGTAAACCATTACAACTATTTAATAATTTTAAAATAAAATTTTAAAATCTTTTCTACTTACCCTTATGAAAAATACCTACTCTAAATAAGGGTAACATCCTTATACCATTACAAATATAGTCTACATAATGTTAAATAGACATGTCCCTTAAGCAACACTTACCACATAATGGTACCGAGCTCTTACCATTAAGTAAACTCCTTTGTGTAAAGGTAAGTCTTTTGTTACCTTTACATACCAGTGTTTTGTGAATGGGTAAGCTTCATGTTACCTCTACATAACCCTTTATAACCATAAACTACCAATACGTGTGAGTGTAGTCAATATCAAACCCTTACGTAACACATTTACTAAAACCATTTGTGTAAGGGTTACAATAGATACAACTTTACGTGAACCCTTCATGAAAAGGGTAAACCCTTTTACAAATTTTTGATAATCTTGAAAAGTGGGGATTTGTTTTTGGTTTTATTCTTTAATTTAGTGAATTATTTCATAGATCTAAATCAGTAGTTCCTTCTGATACCACTTAAGGGTTTTGTATGTGTATTAGAATAATAATTAGAAGTAGTGGATGTAATTAAAACCCTTGTTTGAGGATCTATCATGCATAATATATGAAACCTACATAAAATAATGAAATAAATAAACTATAAAATATGAATACTACACACCATGAGGAATATATAATTTCTTCAAACACCATCACAAGGGTTTTATAAATATTATCATAGTGGAAAACATAAGTATCCATGCTCCGTAGGTATCCACATGATGATTTGAATCTTCCATTATTTAGATGGGATTTATCCTTCCTCTATAGTTTTCTAGAGAATATAATGAAAATGAGAAGAATAAATAGATAAATGGTACAAGGGGTATCATCCTAGTGTGAGGATATTAATCCACACCCCAATGTTGTCATGTGGTAGTAGGGTTTATATAGAACCTGATGATGCTTCTTGGTGGTGTAGGAATTAAATCAAGTGTTCAAGTTCTTGTACAAAGGCCATGAATGGTTCATTAATCATATATATTTACTCCATGTATGTTCCAAATAAGTATGAATTGATTTAATTTAATGAAATCTTACATGATCAAAATAAAAAATTATATCCATTTATCATTTTATTTCAATTACGTATTGTATAAAATAATATACCATTATGTTCATAAAAATCCTAATTTACATGAAATCTATATTTATATAACGATTTAGGGAGTATATACACTAGGTAGTTTTTATCACTTTTGTGTATACTATATATGGTGATATAATAATAGTAATATCAAAGCATGACCTATGATCTAAATACATCAATATTGTAATAAAGAAATTTCTTTTTGAATATTGGTTGTGGGGGATTATAATAATTGAGACTTCCTTGTATGATGTTCATACCAGGTAATCCCATATACGAGAGATTATGAGGATTGACCTACCAGTAGGAATCCCACATGTTTGGGGTGTCATTGGTTATTTTTATCTATAGTAAATTTTGTTGGTCTATTCACTTGAGATGATTATTTATGTATGTAATTCATCAATTGCTTTAATACATAATGAATAACATGAAAATTTAGGTTTATAGTAAGGTAGCTTGTGTTAGGTGCATTTTTTGTGGAAAGACATTAATTTTATGATCAAGATAGGATTTATCACGTACAAATATGAGATTAGATATCTCTAGAACTTTGAATTGGATAGTACTTCATTGATTAAATACATGGACATGATAGAGGAAATAAATTACATATTTTATGGTCAAACAAATAATAAATAAATTATGGTGACACAAAGTATACATCCTAACTTATAAAATATAATTTGAAAAATTGGTTTTATTACATAATGTATATTTGTAGGAAAGGTTACTGTTGCTCTGACTTATCCTTATCTCTTTAGAATCTATGAATGTTGATGCATTATTTGGACTAGATATCAACATTAAAAGGGCCCAGAGTGTCACACTCTATGTTTATTAATAAGTCCCACCAAGTTAGATGAAATAGAGTTTAGGAATAATTCAGCACTATTTTTGTGTTTTAGTGAACAAAAAAATGAAAAAAATCTTAAGTAAGTAAATAATTAAATTAAATTATACTTTTTCCATGTTTCAATACTAAAAAATAGGCCTTTACCAAAATTTTTTTTAAATTTTATTTAAATATGAAGTTTTGAACAAAAATAACAAATACAAAAAATAAATGAAATAAAACTTGAGAAACTTTGCCTCATAGAGGTTTTAAGTAGTGTACATCCAATGTCTCTGCTCGAAAATATTTGATCCCCTCCTCTAGAAAAGATATAGAGCTATAGAAATATAATATCATTTAATTTTGTGTAGCCTTGGATGCTAAAAAATCAACTACTATGTTGACTTGCCGCCACCTATGAGATATCTCCCTATGATGTTCCATGAGTTTTTTGCACCTTCTAATTATATACAAAATCTCCCAGTGAATATTTCGATTACCTTCGAATACATTGTAAATTTTTTAGTCATTATTAAGAGCTCTAATTGTAATTTTCCTTTGTTAGAACATCCTTTAGAATGTGGGCATTGCTAATGATTCAGGTTGGATTGAATCTCCTATTCTATAGTATGCTGAGAATGCTGTTATAACTAAGCCAAACCTATCCTTAGTTACCCCTCAACCACGCATATTTCCCATATGGAAAGATTTGTTTGTGTTATGATTTATAACTTGGTAATGAGGTCTCCATATTACCCATCTTCCCAGTCCTGATGTGATGGACATATCAGAAGAGGGGTATGGTGTTATTAGTGGCTCAATTGAGGGGGATACATCACCTTTCTTACCCAATCTGATTACGTCCATAACTATGTTTTTGGATTTTAATATAATACCTATTTTGGTTATTGATGAATTTTTTGTGTTTATAATCTTTCCTTGCATTACAAATATTCTAGCATCCCGCTATGAGAGTTACCTCTCTCACTTTTCTTTCTAGCCCGTGATCGCCTGCTCCCTAGAACCAACTGGTAATAAATATTTCATGCAACACATCTTGTGGTGACCAGCCAAGTACCCTCCAAATTATTTCCACACCCAGCTGGACTAATCACTTTAAAGGAATATATGGATAACCAATTTAGTACTTGGTTATCTATAGATATAACACATTGATGCTATATATATTCCAAAAAACTGAATGTCTTTCTCTATAGGTAATTATTTATTTCTAACATGCCATAACAAGAAATTAAATTTTGAAGGAATCTCTTTACACCATAATTTTTTCCCCCAACTATCTTGGATGTTCAAATCCATCCTCATTCTGAGAAAATATTTAATTGAGAAGGTTCCCAAAGCTGATCTGATAAAAACATATATATTTGGGGTCATTGTTTAGAACAATTTGATCCATCATATCACATGAATCCTCATTCAGGATTTCATGTAGAAATATAGGATAGATGAAAGTCTCCCTGTAGTTCATACTAAGGGCTAAAAATACTGGGAACCATAATTCCGCCCCCAACAATCCTTTTCCTAGAATTTTGTGTCTTCCTTTCCTAATATCCGATAAGAATGTCAATATAATGTATCAGAGTAGGGATGAATCATTTTTCAAATAAGAGAGGTATTTGATCTCTACACATTTACGTTTATCACATATTATCCCTTCATGATTTTCCCCATAAATACCCCCTCCATTTCCTCCCATTCTAATTTGGCATGTATCCCCTGCATAGTTTCATTAACACACTGGAGATTTATACCTCCCATTAATGTGGGTCTAGCTAGTCTCTTACACGATGGCCAATGGTTATTACCCTCCATTTTCCCATCCCATATAAATAAAAGCATAATTTTATCCATTTTGGCGATCACTTTCATGGGTAATTTCATAGTGGATAATACGTGCATCAGAATGGAAGATAATTCTCTATTTATGAGAGCAATTCTTCCTCCAAACCTGTTTTTATCATTTTAAATACACCCCATGATTTTATAAATTATCTTGTCAATGTGTTGAATATGGAGATTATTTGGGCTTAGTGAAGCACCAAAGTACTCCATTGGGAAGGACCCTCTTTGTATGTTCAATCTACCTTCCAAATTCATTATCCTTCTTCCTGTGACTTTATTGGCTATGTAAAAATAGATTTTCTCATTATTAATATTTTTCCCACTCCAAAAGAAACATTTATCCATAATTTTATTAATTCCGTTGTTTTAACACATGATTATATTAATGAAAATTATGGTTTTATCAATGAACATAATATGAGAAATTCCCCTATTTGTGTGTCTATTATGATACGATACTATCCTTCCCAAGAATATTAACTGATTAATAAACTGGATTAGAGAATTCAAAGAAAGAATATATAGAGTGGGGGCTAGGGGTTCTCCTGGTTTAAGTCCCCATACTATTTTAATTATGCCTATTTCATTCCTCATGAAGGATATGGATATCCATTTCGAGCTAAAGCATCAGAATAAGAGGTTAATAACCCAGTTAGAGAATCCCATGCATGATAAAACTTTAAAAAAACTCTATTCCACTATATCATAGGCATTTCTCATCTCAAGATTGAGAGATAAGTTGATTCCAAATTTTTTGATATTTATGTCACTGATTACCTCTTTCACAACAAGAATCACTCCTTGTATGGTCTAACATTTAATGAAATCATGATGTTCAATATCTATCCGACTTGGAATGTATGGTGCAATCATTTTTTTGTGAATGCATACAAACAATTTATATGGAAAGTTGCACACGAATATTGGCCGATAGTGATCTAAATATTGATTATTGTTTCATTTTGGTATCATGAGCACCTTCGTAACACATTCAATTCATATAAGTAACCCCCTTGAAAATAGTAATGCAAAGTATGAATTAAGACTCCCTTCATATTTTCCCACGAAGCTCTATAAAATGATCTTGTGAAGCCATCTCTGCCAGGCCCACTATCTAGATTAAGAGATACTTCATCGTGAAACTCCTTTTCATTCAGGGTCCTCATTAAGTATACATTATATTATTCAAACACACTGTATACTAATTCTTCAAATAGATCTATTGTGCCTCTTGGATAACCTCCACTTCTGATTGGGTTAAGACATTCTAGTAATGGTTTGAAATATTTGTCCGTCAATGACCGAACTTCATCTTGATCATTTGAATAGGACCCATACTCTCTAATGGTATTGGGTATCTATTGTCATTTATTTTCTTTCATACATACATAGAAGTAACAAGAGTCTTTTTATCCTTAATGATTCCATTTAACCCATGAGCATTCTTGAGAAATCTGTTCTTGCTTCAAAAGAATGTCTTCTATAGCAACCCTACTCTTTATTTTTTTTAAATGATTTATTACATAAAAATTCACTTAATAAAACCCAGAAGATTGAGAGGTATAGTGTATTTTAGGATTAGGAACATTAAAAGACAACATAATACATGAAATAAAAAATCTTTATTGAAAACTTCATTTACATGAAAAACTCCTTCCTTCGCACTTAACATTACATGGGACAACCTGAGGACATACAAAAGAAAGGGGTGAGCTATAAAGCCCAGTAATAGAGTAAACAAGGAATAACATGAAGAATAAAATACATGTTAATAAATAAGTATATCAATGGAGAAATAGAGAAAAATTAACATAAAGGAATGATATATCATGATTATCATAATATGGAAATGTGGCAATGACATACAACAGGATATTAGCATGAGCCAAGGCTCATTGCTCATGGATTAGCATGAGTAAACCCTCATTTAACATGAATTATCATGAGTAAACATTCATTTTAAATATATTATCATTAGTAAAGCCTCATTTCACATGGCGTATCATGATACTAAATACTACCCAATGTATTGAAGCACTATTAGGGAGCACCCTTTATAAACATTTCATTTCATGCATAAGTGTGCCAAATAGATAATATAACATGGAATCATTCAAAATCATGGGTTATTCAATGATTAAGGAATGAATAAAACATACTTGTATGTACCATTAAATATGTATATGTGTATAAATGTGACTAAACTTGATAGAGAAATGGGTATGTTATTCACTACACGATGATTTTGGCTTGGAAAATCGCAGTGCAATTTTGGCAGCATAATGTCATCATATGGAAATTCACTGGGTTGATGAGAGATAAATAGGTATATCATCATTTATACATGAAATAGACAGTAATGGGACCATGGAACATAATATCCTAACATATTAAATGGAATTTTGATGCATAAATTGTGAGAAATACTTGAATAGAAATAAGAAGAGAGAAATCCCTTACGGAATTTCGGCATAGTAACGGGTATACATGGAAGGAAATAGTGAAAGGGAAAGTGGTATCTCATAATTCAAACATAAGGAGGGAAGTATGTTGGAGGTGATAAATCTTATTAAAGCATTTTTAACTGAAAATAAAAGGGTATAATAAAATAAATAAACTTGGATAAAAATAATAAAGGAAGGAATCCCTTATGAAAATTCAGTATGGTAACAGTTGAACATAAGGGTTCATAAGAGGAATAAATGAGAGTGAAATGAGATATCATATTTTTTTACATAAAATGGGATGTAAGTAGAATATTTAATAACATATCACAATATAGGAATATAATAGATTAAAATACATAACATGAAAAAAATGATTGATAAAAGAGGAGGGTGGAAGATCCCTTACTTAAGTGTATGACTCCAAGTGCTTGAAGAGGGGTTTCTTGAGAGATTGGGGCACATTTCAAGGATCCTAGATAGATGAGGGAAGAGTAGGGTAATGATACAAGGATTTTGAGTGAATAGAAATGGAATATTTGGATGGTTTATATAGGAAATCTTAGGGGAATTCTTTAATATTTCACAAACATAGGTTTTGAAATCTATATAACTAAATATTCAAAACCAAAAACATTCCCATGGTTTTTTACCATGGTTTTTTAAAAAGTGGAGTGTAAAAAATTATTATATAAAAAAATGTCTAAACATATTAAAATATTATCCTTATGTGGATGTGAGTCACATTATTAAAGAAATGAATTTAAAACCCTAAAGTATATAATACATTTTTGGGATTTGATAAGGCTTTATAAAATAAATAAAATTAATCTAAAATAAAATTATTTTAATGGGAACATATCTATTTGGCCGAGAATACCCATTATAGTACTTATTACATCATTTCGGTGTCATTATGATGTCATAAAACAAATATTTTATTTATACGGTATTTAATTTTTACCCAAACATTTGACTATCTTAGAAAATTACGAAAAATTAATTTTTGGATAATTTTGACATCTTTATTCCAAAATAATATTAATTTTATCTAATTAATTTTCTAAATGTATGAATTTTTACTTTTAAAATGAAAATTGACATTTATTGATAATTCACGGGTATTTACAAAAATAGTTTATAAACCTTAATAAAAATTTCATTTGAATTCATAAATATTATATAATAATTTATTATTCATAAATTTAATTTGATAATAATATATTATTAAAATATTAATTATTTCAAAAAATCATTAATTCCTTTATATAATTTCTTTAAAAATAAATTTCCTTTTTATCATTTAAAAAATATAACTCATATCAAACTGATTACCTAATCATTTACAGATAAAGAACTGATATAATCATCATTTATAAAAATTACTTTTATAATAAAAATCATAGTTTAATATAATGTATATATTTCTAAAAATTACCATTTTTACCCGAAAAATCAATTTATCAAATTCATCATTTTTTAGAAAGACTATTCTTATAAAAGAATTAATGGAATATGAATTTTATTTATAAAAATGGATTACATAATAAGTAACTAACGCCTTATCACATAACGCCTTATAACACCCACATAAGACCTAATGGTAAGGTGTGTGATGTTGAAAGACTCTTAGGGTGGCTCAGATAATATTTCCTGGGTGATAATCTCTATTAAATTGAAATTCTATCATAGGTGATTCCGTTTAAGCTTAATGTGTTAAAGCTCAGCGTGGGATTGGTCAAGAGAGAATCCCAGTTACACTACCTCCTTTCCATGCTCTAAAAAATGAGCTTCGTATGACTTGAGTCTACTGGATGAGGCCATCCTCTGCTTTTTCTACGTCGAAAGGATTATTTTTAAAAACTTTAAATTTATATCAGTTGTGTTTTGATTGTCAAACATGTATATTATCAATGGTAATGATACTTAACATTCATTTAAACCCAATAATAAATGAATAAAAAGAGTTAATTTGTTTTCTATAAGACATTAAAATAAAGGTAATTTTATTCACACAAGATTAAGTCATTACATCTTCCATGTGATTCTTTTTGTTCTGCGACTCATCAAAAAGAGTGTCATTTAATTACTTCTCTAAATCAGTTTCCATATGTTCAATGTACCTACTAGTAGATTATATTTCCTACCCTTAGGATTGGGGGTGTTCTTCTCCAATTTTTAAGATTACCTTTGAGTCTCCTGAATTTGGTGTGTAGGGATTTCCATTGGTTACGTTGGTGCTAATGATTCCATGATTCCCTCATCACTTCCATAAAACGAGGGTCCACTTTCCACATATGAGAAAACTAAAGATAGTCTTCACTCGTTGGTTTATATGTCAAAGAAATCCACATCGACGAATGATATGATAAAATTTGAGCCAGATGGGAGAGTTTGATGCCTAGAAATGTGAATATTATCACCCCATTAGATAGAAACCAGTCAAGATGAAACCAATTAATTTTTTCACCAATTTGGTTATTACACAATGTGAAGAGGTCCCCTTTAAATCCTATGTCCATAAAACCATTTCTATCTATTAAGGAAAAAAAATATTATTCGGATATCATAGGAAAATATTCACCACCTTACTTCTCATCTGGGTAAGATATGATGTTAAAATTCCCACCCAATATCCAAGAAGTGTTCTCCAGGTTAAAGGAGTTTAAATCCTACTATAGGGATTCCCTTTACTAGGTATTAAATTTCACATAAATTAATGTGAAAATGAAATCTAGACTACCTACTAAAATTTTAGTTGTCATAAAATGATCCAAAGAACTAAGAAGGTCAACTATCATATTTGTTTTCCAGAATAACCATATCTGCGAGTTAGGAGGATTGCTGTGCATTAAGCCTCACACTATCAATATTTGAGAAACTCTTTTATCTTATTTGATACCTGATTTCGCTCTAGAACAACCACCATTGAGACTGAGTTATTTTATAATTCATTTAGATTAAATCCGATTTCATCCATGAACCCAAGCCACAAATGTTCCATATGAGAAGACTAATCATTGAAAATAATACATCTGGATTTTTCCCAAGACCCATGGCCTTTCATATTATAAGGAGTTTTAGATTTAGAGATGCCTTTTTTTTGAGATCTGGAACACCTCACACTTAATAAATTCACTTTACAATAGTGCAAGTTACATTTGGACCACCTCACATATGTATAAGTGAAGTCTATTTGAAGGAGTTTGATCTTAACAAAAATTTTACAGAATCATTATCATCTCCAGTAATCAGTTCTACTCCCTCAAAGAAATCTAGCCCTTCTATAAAAAACAATCTCTAGAGAATCTCTAACTAATGGTGTGAGATTAAAAGCCCGATTCTTTTATTAGTGCCTATAGAATCAAAGACAAAGGTATTATTTTTTAGTACTTTTAGAATCATTGATAAAGGGGAATACTGCAGTGTGATGTAACAGCACACTGTAACACCAGTGCAGTTTGCTGTAACAACACCCTTAAACACTAAATACACCATGAAATCTGAAAAATCATGTATGAATATAGAATTTAGATGAAGATAAAAAAATCCAGCATTTTTTGCTCGGTTTTGGTGATGTGATGCGCGTTTTAATCTAAAATGATACTAATATATCAAAAAATACACTTAGATTCATACTGGCCACAAAATGGACCAGATTGAGGTGTTTATGATTCTTAAACATCTCAAATGAATTATGGATCATTTTCCTAAAGTATCAAAACAATATGATCATGTTTTTTTGGTTTTGAGTACATCGCTTGTCTTTTTCACTAAAATTTTATTTTAAATTAGGAACACGCACATGGAGTCATACTAGTCACATCATGTGTCAGTTTGAGGTGATAAAAATTCCAACACATCAAAATAACTAATGAATCATTTTCCTAAATTATAAAATAAATACGAGTGATTTTTTTTAGTTTTCAGTGAGTGACACTTTTTAAACTAAAATTGTGATTCTAAACTGATAATCGAAACAATGAGTCATACCAGACACATAGTGTATCATATTGAGGTGTGTTAGATTCCTATACATAAAAAATGAATTATAGATCTTTTTTTAAAGTATAAAAATAATCCAAAAGTGTTTTATTAATTTTGATTAGGTGAGTTGTCCTTTTTACTAAAATTGAGGTCAATTTTAAATAAAAAGACACACTTGGAGTCATATCAATCACACCGTGCATCAGATTGAGGCAATGATAATTCCTAAATTTCTAAAATAACTTATAGATCCTTTTAATAAAGTATAAAAACAATATGAATGCATTTACTCAGTTTTTAGTACGTCACTTTTCTTTTTTTACAAAAATGTCATTTTAAACTGGAAACCCAGACTTTGACTTATACCACTCACATCATGTATCATTTTGATGTGAGATTGATTCCTACGCATTGAAAATTAATTGTGAATAAATTTTATAAATCATAAATAAATTTTGAGTTCATTTTCTCAATTTTCAGTGATTGGAATTTTTTGAACTAAACTGTCAATTTTAAATTGGTAAGAGACACCTTGAGTCATACTGGACACATCGTGTATCAGATTGAGGTGAAGTTGATTCCTACACAACAAAAATAACTTTTGTATCATTTTTATAAAGTATAAAAACTATATGAATGTTTTTGATTGGTTTTGAGTAGTTCAATTGTTTTTTTATTAAATTTGATGTCATTTTAAAATAATAAAATGCAATTGGAGTCATACGGGTCACACCATGCATCAAATTGAGGTATGAATGATTTATAAACATCTCAAATGACTTATGGATCATTTTTATAAAGTATCAAGATAGTATGAATACATATACTTGGTTTTTAGTATGTCAATTTTCCTTTTTATTAAAATTGATGTCTTTTTTTAATAAAAAGATGCACGTGGAGTCATAATGGTCACATTGTGCATTGGATTAAGGTATTGTTGATTATGAAAAATCTCAAATAACTTAGGGATTTTTTTTCTAAAGCATCAAAACAATACAAATGCATTTTCTTGGTTTTGATTTTGTCACTTGTTTTTTTATTAAAATATCATTTTAATCTAGAAACATTCACTTTGACCGATACTGTTCATATCATGTATCATTTGGATGTGATAAAAATTCATATAAGTCAAAAATGACATATGAATTGATTTCTTAAATTATCAAGAAAATATAAGTTCATTTTATTTGTTTTTAGTGAGTGATTGTTTTTGAATAAACGGTAGATTTTAAACTAATGCAAGACACATTGAATCGTAGTGGTCACACCGTGCGTTGAATTGAGGTGTGGTTGATTTCTACACATCAAAATGACTTATCGATCATTTACCTAGTGTATTAAAACAATCAGAATATTTTTGTTCGATTTTGATTATGTCACCTGTCTTTTTTAATAAAATTAATATCAATTTTAAATAAAAGAATCACTTGGAGTCATACCAGTCACAGAGTGTGTTGTATTGAGTTGTGGTTGATTCATACATGTCCTAAAGTCTCAAAATAATCCTAACTACCAATGTTACCATGTTTCCATTAAATTTATATTCCACACTGACAATACTGCATATTAATTAGATGTTTTTAACCAAAAATCCTTTATCATTGTTGAAATTCTGAAGAGCAGAGGATTTAAAAATTGAGAATGTTTTTTCACATAATAACATAGAATAAATATATAGTGTAGGAAGTTCGATAAAGAGATATAATGAATATGGAAAACATGTTTACATTGGCAGAGATGATCATTTTATCTATTTTTTGTATTGTTGCATATATTTGAATGAAAAACATCACTTCCCAAAATATCTATGAAAAAAACTAAATAAGTATTAGATAAAATGATAAGGAAATTAACATAAAAATAGTATATAAAATGATAAAAAATTAGTTAAATAAGTAGTAGGAATTCACTTTTTTTATGGTTGTATTAATTCTTGATGCATTTCCTTATTTTCATTATCTCATTTGTAGGCTCGAAGTCCAATCCCTCAAGATCTTAAGGAGCTTCGAACAAACCACCCTAACTCGAACAAAATAATCCACTTGTAGAAGAAAACAATTATTATATGAGAAATATTAAAAATAAATAAATAAATGATAAATATAAAATAATACATTGATTATTTGGATAATAATTTTTCAATGAAAACATTGTTTACCATAGGGATATACTGATGGTAAATCAATAATGATGATTAAAAAATGAAAATAGATCTCTCCAAACAATAAATCAATGAGTTAGGAGGATGAGAAGAAAATAAGATACATTGGATTGAATCACTCAATTTTTTGAGAGAAAGTAACTATATTCTATTGGGTTCTTAAAAAATTAATTCTGTACAATAAATAAATAAATGCACATAAGGTATTCATTATCAAAGGTGATGTCTTCTATTTGTAAAAATTACATGGATAGTAATAAGATATTCCTAAGGGTGAAACCGAAAGGCAATGTTAAATAATGATCTATTTTTAGATGGATTATAGGAAACATATTAAGTTTTTATTATTTGTTTGATTAAATAAATGAAGTTGTTTTTATTAAGTATTAATTAGTGGGTTATAATTTCAAATATGGATATATTTTTATCAACTGCAAGAAATAAAAACAAGGCTGAAATTAATGAAAACAATTTCATTTGTGATCGGAAATTTTTAGTGAAAACTTGAAAAAGTAAGACTCTATAAAACACCTAATTTTTTCCCATGTAGAGTCTAAATCATTTGGAGAGGATAAAAAAATTATAATTGGATCAAATCTTGGAATGACAAGCTTGATCCAAATAAGAAAAATGTGGACTTTGGAGTTTTATTTGAATAAGAACAATGAAGGCTTATTATGGATCATGTTGTTGCATATATTGTTTCTAAAAATTTCTATTTGTTTAAAAATACATGAGTTTTTTAGTTAATTTTTTATCACGATTCTATAAAAATATTAACATGAATGGTCATGGTAATGTGTTGTAATGAAACATTTTTTTATGTCATGTAATTGAGATGGTCACATCGATGGGGCATGATATTACCACTAAAAGGAAATAAAAATGGATTTAAGATTATGTTAGTAAAACATAAAATTCAATATAATTAATAATACAAAGTGAAAATATCATGTTATTAAATTATTAAATCCCAACTAGTAAACTTTACTTGAATTGTGATTCTAATGGTGTAAAGATTTTATCCATGAAAAAATATTTTTTATTTCAAAAAAATGGATTCTATTTAAACTTATTTTTTAAATATACATTAATCAATGTTAATATTTTATTTTATCAAAATTAGTAAAATATATTGGTATAATATTTATTCCTAAATGATTTAAAATATTATTTAAAATTTTACTAATATAAATTTTTTCTCATTAAATAATTTACTTTTCAATGAATATATAAAATTTATAAAATTTTTGATGAATCATAAAGGATTGAGAACAATAAATTATATAAAAAATGTACTGTTCTTCTAGAATAGATAATGAAAAAAATATTTTGTTTCTTAAAAACCATGATAATTAGGTTTTTCCTAGAAAATTAATCATTCCAACTGTTTATTTTCTAACTATATTTCGAGAACTAAAATCAAAATATCAATTACATTTTATCCCAAAATAAGTTTTTCATTTATAATATAGTCTAAGGATAATAGAACCTTAAAACTATTTAATTTTTATTTTTATAAAATTAAATTAATATTATTTAAATTCATATTGAAATATTTGAAAAATAAAAACGAAAAACACTATATTTTTTTAAGAAGTAGTTAAAGAAATAAAACAAAAAATCAAACATATATAATGTATTTTCTCATCTTATTTTACAGATTTATCAGAATCATTTGACAATTTCATTTAATAAGTGAAGCCTAAATCTATACCAAGCATCATGAAATAGTTCATTGTTATCCTAAATAAAGCCATTAATTTTACACCGTATTACAGTTCTCATTATCCTAGGGAAAACTTTCATGAAAAAAATCATTATATAGTTGTTCCCTTTGTATCAGATATTTCATCATACATTTTTTTGAAACAAATTCTAGGATTACCTTTCAAATAGAAGGGGATAACCCTATTTTTTAGTTCCTCCTCACTCTACCCTCTCAGTACCAATTCTTCCACACATAAATTAAGACCCCAATGATGTTAGATATGTCATCATCTAATTGATTTTGCAATATAATATTTTAAACCAATGACAACACCTACCACTATATGAATGAATTTTTAAAAATATGAAGATTGAAAAGTGGTAGATGTCATGGAATATAGGTATTGGAATATTATTATACCTCACAAAAACTTTACCCGATGTGGGGTTTAATATATTTCAAGTCGTATAGTACCAATGTTGTCCCAAGGAGACCCACATGATATCGGGGAAGATGATAGTTCAATATATATAAAAAACAATTAATTTTGGATTTTTTTATTATAGGATAGTAAAACTAGAACTTTTGGGATACACAGATATGAGATGAGAAGGTTCAGTGGATAACCGAGTGAAATTAGAGATATCAAAAAATGTGGATTTCGTTCGAGCTATGGTTGCATTCAACCCTTGAATCACTTGAGACTTGGACTTGGGCCTTGGAATATCTAGAGACCTGATTCTATCCTAGATTCAAGCTTAAAAGAGACAACTATGAGCACCGATAGGAGGTCACTTTAATGGATAGCTTCAGATATCACAAACTAGTTTATGATGGTTACGTTTCTTAAAATTGATCGTGACACTTTTATTAGCACTTAAAAACACAGTGATAAAGGTACATTTTATCAGAGCTAAGTTAATAAGAACTGGTAAAATGAATCTTTATCAGTGCTAAAAAAGAACTGATAAATACTTATAATACTTTTTTTAAAAAATATTACTTTTTGAAAAGTATAATTAATATATATAATTGTAATATTTATAATAATACTTTTTATAAAATAAAAATTGTATAATTCTTTGAATATATAATTATTTATTTATAGATATATCATTATGTATATATTTATAATTATATATATATAAACATAGTAAATATATTCATTATTTAAATAATTCTATTATAATTTTATAATTATCTATTTATAATTATATAAATATTTTTTAAACAAATATTGTTTATTTATTTATAAATATAAATGTATAAAAATAGTAAATATACATTTATAAATATATTTATTTATAAATATTTTTTACCAATGTATTTTTAACATCTTTAATGAATATTTAATCTTAAGTTCATGCGTGTTAAAAATGTGTAAAATTAATTAATTAAAAATGAGTATAATCTTGAAAATTTAGATAAGTTTGATTAATATAAATAATTAAAAAATTTATATATATTGAAATAAAGTTGAATAAATATTGAAAATAATAAAACAAAGTAAATATATATATATATATATATAATAAATAATATGAATTGATTAAATTCAAAAAAAATATTTGTGTGTGTGCATATGTATATAAAAATGCATTTATTACGTATATGTGAAATCAATATAATAAGTTTGGCCTATTTTATAAATTGAAAAATCAAATGAAATTCAATTATGTTCATTTCTTGATGAAATTAGTAAGTATTTTTAATTAATATTAATATTTAATTATAAACCATTATTCAAAAAATTATAACAATTTAATGTAAAGCATAAATAATATTTTTATTATATAAATCATATTTATATACATTAATATATATCAATATATTTAATATATACTGTTTATTAACATTATCAATAATCATCTAATTAATAAAATGTTTAATATTTTTCTCAATTTACTTATTTTAAATTTTAATTTGTTTAATTATCCTTTTTCATTTATCTATATATTTAACACATACTACTTACTAGTATTTATAATTTATGTATAGTATAATCAATTTATTCATTTTTATCAAAAATTATTTATTTAGTAAATTTTGTAATATTTCTCATAATAAACTCATTTTTTTATTTTTATTTATTCAATTATTTTATTATATTTATTTCGACCTTTATGAGAACTAGAAAAGAACTAATAAAGGATTATTTTATGAGTGCTAAAAATTTAGCACTAATAAAGGGTACTCTTCGTTAGTGGAAAAAATAAAGCGCTGATGAAGGGTAGCCTTTATCATCGTTAAAAATAAAGTACTGATAAAGGGATCCTATATCCGCAATAAAAAAAGTGCTAATAAAGGGTTAAATTTATCTGTTATTTCTTTAGTTCTAATAAAGATTCCATTTATTAGTGTTTTTTTTCTAACACTTATAAATAATAGTACTGTTAAACACCTATTTTGTAGTAGTGTTTATAATAATGTGAATTGAATTTATTTATTAAGTTATTCACAAGTCATTTATGTTTAAATGTGAATATGAGAACGTTATATTTCAGAAAAAATTTACTTATTTTTGGTTCATTGGACATATTTGAGATTAATAATTTGAGTTGATGATTCATATTTCAATATTTAACTTATGAGAGTGTTATAAGTTATAGTATAAATTTAAATACCACATATGAAAAGTTAAATAATTCATTAGTGACATATTGTCACGACCCATCCTCAGGGCCCATTCCATGACTACCCCAAGCCCGCCTTCTATAGGCTAGGGGCTGGCGATTAGCACGAAAGGCATAAATTCCGATAAAAGGGAAGGCATTGCATTTATATAAGAAAAAAAACACCACAGAGTACAAGCGAAAGAAAACACTAAGTAAGCAGTATAACAAGTGTGCTGAAAGTACAAAATGTCGGAATACAAGCCCAACAGAAAGGTACAACTACAACTAAAAGAAAGTACAACTAAAAAGACAAAACAATAGGAATGTGTCAAGTTGCTCCTGGATCATCCTTCGGAGTTCCTACCTGAAGGGTAGGTACAGATGGCCACCTCAGCTCTCCACGTCTGTCTGTCACCTCTCGGTACTGTCTCATCATGAAGTCCACCTCTGGGTACCGTCTCTTCATGAAGTCCACCTCCGGGTACCGTCCAACTCTACAAGCCCCGATCATGATCAGTGATGTTCGTCATCTACATCCAACGCAACGAGGTGCGAGAATAGGCCGTGCAAGGGTGAGTATACGATACTCAGTAGGGACCCCAAGACCCCCGAAGGTCTCTTAGAATCCACAAAGGATAAACCACAAAGGAAAGATACAATCATGAAGTACCAACCTACTTTACTTAGGTATATTCCCATACATATACATAAGTCATCAATTAAAAGATAAATCCAACTCTTTATCCCAAGCACAATCCAATCCACACAGGAAAACACAATCAGTCCACATAGAAAAGCACAACCCAGTCAACACAGGAAAGCACAACCAGTCCACACAGGAAAGCACAACCCAATCCATACAAGAAAGCACAACCAATCCACACATGAAAACACTACCCAGTCCACATAGGAAAGATCAACCTAGTCCACACAAAAAAACACAACTAGCCCAAAGAGGATAGAACAACATAGTTCACACAGAAAATCACAACCAATCCACACAAGAAAACACAACCAGTCCACACAGGAAATCGAGTCAGTCACATCGATAATAATGACTGAAAAACAAGACTCAGCTCACACAGGTAAACATATTAAATAAGGTGAAAGAGACGATCAGATGTAGACACTGATTCATCTAAGCTGTCGGAGCCACACAGGATACAAGACCAGCTAAGCTATCAGACCCATACAGAATACAAGACCAACTACTCTGTCTGACCCACACAGGATACAAATACATAGGTCAATATTTCTGTACCCACACAGGATACATGAATAGTAGTCATCACCGTCAAACCCACAGAGGATTCCAGTACGGTAGTCGTCTCTGCCGAACCCATAGAGGATCCAAGTACAGTCGTCCTCATTGCCGAATCCACAGAGGATCCAAGTGCAATCATCATCGTACAGTTGTCATCGATACCGAACCCACGAAAGATCCAAGTACAGTTTTCCTTGTTACCGAACCCACAGAGGATCCAAGTACGATTGTCATCATCGTCGCAGTCGCAGCCAGCTCTAGGGTTCCTGCATACAACACGCTCGATTCTGGGAGGGTCCGCTCCACGATCCAAGGGGTCGATACATCAACTATCACAAAGTCCAGATTTGATGTATCACAAAGTTCCGTCTCGTAAATGGGGTCTCAACGCAACAGATGGCGAGTCTATCGGACGTCCGGTCTGTGAGTTATTAGCCTTTTAGTCCTGGGGGCCCGGTTGGTTTCATTTACGAACCAACTCGATCGTATCTCAAATGTACCCCGAACTCTTATGGGGTATACTCAAAGGAACAGTTTCTCTACGTGATTCCCAACGCTGATGACGGTTCGTCAAATGGACTTCAGGTCTGAGAGTTATTAGCTTTTCCGTTCCAGGGGCCATGTTGATTTTTAAGCTAAAACCAACTCGTCCGCACTCCAACTATGTCCAAACCTCAAGCAGAGTATGCCAAAAGAACCGTATAGTCAAGAGGATTCCAACATAGTTGATGTCACGTCAATCGGACATCCGGAGCTCAAGTTATAAGCGTTTCCGCTTTGAGGGCCCGGTTGGTTTCGGATTCGAACCAACCCGGACGTACCCAAACTTCGCCAAAACCTTGAGTGTAATATACCGAAATGACCGCCCCGATCCAAGGAATCCTATTCCACTAATGGTGCATAAATCAAAGGTCCGTAGCTCATGATATGACCGTTTAACCAAAAATGGTCCGAAAATAGGGGGTTTGGGGCCGGTCCGACCCGGCCTAATACCCCTTGGGTTGGCCCGAACCAGGTCGACTCTACCCGGGTCCAGCCCGATTGGGTATGGCTGGGTGCAGCTGGCCCGGCCCGCGTGGCCTGTGGCTGGCCCGACCAGCGTGGCCTGTGGCCCGGCTCGAAGGCTGGCCGCGGCTCGGCGCTGGCCGAGTGGGGCGCAAAGGGGGGCACCGCCCCCTATTTGCGGAACGACGAACCCGATGGGGTCCGCCCTAAATAACTGCTGGGGGGTTATGACCCCACTGTTCCCTTCGAACGGTCAGCCGTAATTGCTGACCTTGTGTAACTGCAGGACCCCTTCGGGTCCTGCCTCTAGGTGGCGCCGACGGCAGGCTCAGCTGGCCGCCCCTTTGAAGACCGCCGTGGCCTTAGGCCGCGACTCCTGTTCGAACGGCGCGGCGTGATGGCACCACGCACCTCCACAGCGGCCCGCCCCGGCCGCAGCCCCCTTGAATCTCCGGCGTGACGCGATGGCGCCGCGTCCCTCCACCGCGTCCCGCTCTTGGCCGCGGCCTCCTTCGGCCCCACCTCCCCACATAACCAAACATGGGAAGTTGGGTGGTTGTGGGCCCCACCAAAAACTTCCTATGGGAGGGTTTAACTTTCAAGGATAATAAAATAAAATTGTACACACAATTTTATTTACTTCTCATTTAAACCCCAAATTTTTAACTTCTCATCCCGCACAAACACAATTGCGATAAAGGTCCCCTTAAGAAATTACTGGCGTTGCGAGTTCATCGGTGCCCTCATATTTCAATTCCGAGCATCGATTCAAAATATAAAGAAGCCCACTCGTTCGTTCACTGAACGTACCTAAGCTAAACTTCGGAAATTGATTCCGGGAACACCGGGCCTCGGAATCTGGTTCCGTCAGAAACTGTGCACTTGTAAAATCCAAAAAGATTTAAGAAGAAAATTTTCCTTGAAATTTACGGGTCTTTAGACATATCAAGTTAGTTTTATAGGTTAACTATCTTCAAGGACTAAAGTGAAAGTAAAGAAAGGTATACATAGGTATATAAACTTATTTTGACACTAGAATTCTGTTATTGTACTCTTTCATGAATTATCTATCCACTGATCCACTCTCCCATTTTATAGAGTGATAAAGAAGAGGTAATCACAAGAGTGGGTTGATTTACATTCATGAATCGATATCATGTTCTTCTAGTGATTATACAGTCATTGTAAATAATTTAAAAATATATTTATAGAACATGGAAATTGAGTATTGATGAACTAGGAGCTTCATAGAGCATGTTTAGACGATCTAATGAGATTTTCTCTTAGATCGTTTGAGTTGTGATAAACTGATGATAAGAAATGATAATTTTAATGGATGATATATCATTTAATGGATTTTATTTTTAATTAATTTCTTTTGTACATGATGTTTCGATTAATCCAAGTGTTAGTATCCTGAATCAGGTGTTATGAAATATTTATAGAAAAAAATAAGAAAAATATTGTAAAAAAAAACTTTTACTACACCTAGATTAATTTAAAAGGTTTGAAAGTGTTTGTATAAAATTAATGCAGAGAAATTTTACTATAGTTTCCATAATTCAAGTATAGAGGATTGATATGGTCCCAATGGCTTACACGATTAATGAATCATAGTGGGGATATCTGATTTACAGCCATTAAAAGGAGGAGGGATCATTAGGAGGAGAGAATGAGGGGTGTAAGGGGCTATGAGCTACGATGAGGGGTGGGGGGGATCCATGAATCTTGTGACTATATTTAAAAAAAATTAACATTAAAAATAGAAAAGGGTGGGTGGTAATGCCACCCGCTACTTACCTATGACCCGTTGTTGACCCTGGGGGGTAGGGGGTGGTCACCATCTATGCATTGTGTATGTAGAACTTAATATTCTTTATATATAAAGGGGTTCTCCATGCCCCACTATATGAACTATTGGGTCGACCCATCCTAGAACCTCCCATTACTAGGTTATAAGGATTAAAAAAATCATCAGGGGATTTTTTGGGACAAAATACCCTCTATTATTTACTAAAAATTTATGGAAATTATTAAAAAAATATAAATAATTTAATGAAAGGTCCTTATAACATTTCATTAAGGAACTAAAATTATTTTATTGTAATTTTAAATCATTGAAAAATTCATTAAAAATAATTTTATCATGTTTAATATTTTTTACATATTTTTTAATGTACTGAGATTGAGAATGAGCTGTAACCATCTTATGTATTCTTGATTTATTATTTATTTAATTTCATTATTTAAATTAATATTTTTTATAAAAGTTAATTTTTATTTAATAGTTTTTAAATTATCTTTTCATTCTCCCTCTTGCTTAAAATTTTATAAGGGCCTATGTATCCATATATAATTATTAAATAAAATTCCCATAATTTGAGTTACCCTCATCTGTGTGTAACTATACTATTTTAAAAGAAGAGGTCCTCCTAATGAAATAGTTCAAGATGAGAGTTGGCATAAATACAAAAAATGGAAAATACATGTGGTAGAATGAAGATGCCACAATTAAAGCCAATCAATGAATCAAGGAGTTTCTCTTGGGCCATGGTTGCTTTATCTTCCACTCAATTAACCAAATAATAGAATATAGCTCATGATCATGTCAATTATTTATTTTAATCATGCATGGTCAATTATTATATGAATGGATGGATGAAATGCAACCAGATAGGATAGTTAACAAGCATAAAAATAAAAAAAGGATAATTCAATTTTGAATATTTTAATTTTTATGCATGGTTTGTTTAAAATAAAGTTATCAAATAATTTATGTTAATAATCATGATAAATAAAATTAGATTTTATTCACCAAGAAAATATTGTTAAAAAATACCCCAATGTAATATTAAATTTCTAACTCCTTCAATCAAATATTTAGAGAAAAACCATAATTCTGGGTTCTCATTATTTATAGTTGAGTGTTCCTCCACTTACAGTGACCCTATTATTCCATAGATAAATATTACATCATTTTAGATGAATATTCAATACATCTCACAATAATACACACCATAGAACCATAACTATTTAGTGTATTTGGATACTAGATACCTAACATACTTTTTTCATTAAATATATTAATTATATCCCATAATGTTATTCTAAAAAAATACCCTTCTTATCCATTTCCTATATAAACCCTTTCTTTATAACCTCGAGTAAAGGAAACATAACAAACGATGAGATTAGATGCTTAATAAGGGTAAACATGAGAGATATCAATGTATAATAATAAGTGAGTATAAAATAATTATAATGGTATGATAGTATAATCAAGTTAATATCATAAAAGAGTTATAAATATAATAACATAGCTCATGAATTAAGGATTACGGAATAAACTTCTTCACAACAAGAAGTACGGTTATAAAAAAATCCATTATTATGAAATATGAAAAACATAAAATAAACATGTGTTATAACAAAAGAACGTGTAATAAATATAATCATAGGAAATCATAACATTTTTGGGTAGGAAATAATACCAGAATACCATAAAAATGGATTAGGATTCATCACCAGCATCATATATCATAATGGATCAAGAATCATCACTACAATCCCTTAGTGCAATAGATATGGAATTATAATCAGTATTCTTTAGCATATTGGATCGTTAATTACTACTAGAACCACTTAGTAATATCATGAGATATAACACCTTTACCTAATGAATTTGAGGGATATAACATACCCACCCATCATTGAATGATTAAACATACATATGTGTGCTGTAAGAACATAACATTCCTGATTCCATAATCATTTAATTAACAGTTGGGAATAGAGGAGTTTCTTGAAAAATTTAATAATGCTTCATTAAAATAAATACATATAAATAGGGTGTATGGTATAATTATATAATATCCATATAAATAATAATAATCCTTAAAGGATGGTAAAATAGATGAAAAATACTTTTATAACTGCAGTTGTAATATCCTTTAAAAAACAAGAAAAAAAATATCATTTTCTTTTGTGACTTTTGAAAACTAAAAAACACCAAAACAATAGGAATTGGATTTTATTTAAAAAACCATGGAAAATTTTTAGAGTAAATTTATTATAATGAAATTACATTCTGGTATGAAAATCTATTTATATTGTATAAATTAAAAAGAAATCATTTTTTTCATAATTTTTTAAAAAGTCAAAATTGGGTTGTATGGAAAACATTTGAAATGATTACTTTAAAAAATTTGTAAATAAACTAAAAGAAAGTATGAAATACCTTTATAAAACATTTTTTATAGGTGGAAACTTATATTAAACCATTTTAAGAACATATATCTGGACTAAAAATATTATTAACATGAAGGAAGAAATGAGGTTGGCTTTTCTTAAAAACATTATTCCTGCCTTTTTGACTAAAAAATAGTGTAGAAATGGTATTAATAATTTTAAATACCTTGAATAACTATATTATAAGAAAATAATTGGTTTTTAAGATATAATTAACATACAATTTCCCATAATTGAAATTGAAACATAAATAACCATGATAAAAAAATGAGATTGTAACATAAACTCTTAGCTTAAGTCCTGAATTGATTTTTACAAGATCTAAAATTTTTTATAACAAATTTATATTTATTAGAAATATATATAATAACCATATTAATAATTATATTATAATTTATGATTCATTCATAATTTCTAATCACTCATTTAGTAATATTTCTCCACTAAAAGTAATATTCCAGGTGTTAACTGTTTGATTTTTAATGTATGTTTTAGTTTGTAGATTCTAGTAATTACACCATGGTCATGGTTTCATCATATATATAATCTTAATCATGAAATAAATTTCATATTTATTCATTTTATATTCTTTTATAAAAATCCATGCAAGGAAGTGATGAAAAATGAATCACATCACTCCATAGTGACCGTAGTCGATACCTTCGCGTGGACAATGTTTTCATTTTCAATTCGATGTAAGTAAGATATAAAATGGTTTTGACATAAACATAACCATATTTTTTTATAGTAATTGTATTTTTTCATTATTTTAATATGTTTATAGAAGTTTTATATGATGTGTAATAAGAAATAAACATGAAAGAGCTCGATTAACATGATTACCTCTTCCTCAGGTATTTTCCTTGGGCTTACACCGAAGTCCTCCTTTGGTTAGTATTTTGGTGATATTGGGACCTACAATATTTGGTAATTATATTTGGTAAGATATTTGAGTTGGTATTGGCTAATATATATTTCATAAAATGAGGTACCCTTTTATAAATGAGGTAAGTGGAACCTTTGTAAAATTATGAACATTTAAATATAATAAATGTCATTATGATGGGAAAGTGGAATAAAATTGTAAAATTTGGAATATAATAGGAGTTTAAGATGAAATATACACAAAAATTCAGATAAATAAAATGTTTTGGTGATATTAGAATAATTATCGCTTAGTTTAAAACCTTTTAACACATTTTGACCTTAACTATGGTGACAAGATTTTTACTATGGTAATGATTCATTATGGTTAAAAATTAAATTGAAGTTAATGAATATTATTTATTATAATATATTAAAAAATGTAATTTATTTTAAAATATAAAAATTAAATAGGTTTTAGAAATTAATTCTAATATATTCCCATAAAATGCGTAAAAACCATTTTTAGAAACATGTATTTTTAAGAATAAAAATGATTTTATTCATGTTCTATGCCTAGTAACAACCATTAAATGAAATTTAATATATTTTATTAAATTTATTATCTAAAAAATACATTAAAATATATCATAAATAGTTATTAATTCAATTTATTAATATAAAATACATTACACATAATAAATACAGTTTTATGAAAAAATATATCATTTTACATTAAAATTATTTTATCATTATTTATAATAGATTGATAATAAATGTATAAATTAATATTCTTTTTTTGTATATACTTTGAATATATTTCATCACTTATTAGTACTGATCAATATATGATATGTTGAAAGTAAAATTATTGAAAAATTAGTTCTTATATGATTTTATTCGTATCATTAAAAATTGAGTACTTATTTCCTAAGAATTAATCAATTCATTTATATAAAAGAAAAACTCTATAAATATATTTTTAAATTAAGATAATAACATTAATACTCACCACCTTAATATCTTGGTTATAAAAAAATATGTCGTGGTTCATATGAGCTCAGTGTTACATGTAAAAAAACCATCAAATACTTTAGATTTATTTTAATAGAAAAACATATTACAAAAATCAAGTGTTGTTACATTATACCCCTCTTAAAATGAACTTATAACTAAAAATAATATTACTCCAATGAAAAAAATTTGGATACCACCGCCTCATTATATCCTTAGTGTAAAGACCCGTAAAATTCAAGGGAAATTTTTTCTTAATTTTCTTTAGAATTTTACAAGAGCGCGGTTTCAGACGGAACCTGATTCCGAGGCCCGGAGTGCCCGGAATTAATTTCCGAAGTTTGGCTCGGGTACGTTCAGTGAACGAACGAGCGGGAATTCCTAACTTTTGATTCGGTGCTCGGAATTGAAATCCGAGGGCACCGATGAACTCGCAGCGCCGATATTCACTTAAAGAGACCTTTTCGAGAGTTGCGTTTGTTTCGAGTTGAGAGTTAGTTTTTGGGAGATCAGAATAAGTTAAATAAAAATATGTAAACACAATTTTTTATTTAAACTTATTAGTTAACTTCTCTCAAAGGAAGTTAGGTGTGGGACCCACACCCACTTAACCTCCCTTGAGAGGATTAACTGTGGTGGGGCCCACACGAAACCTAACTTTACATCTTCCCTCAAACTCCCTTAACCCCTCTTTAATTAACATGACAATTTGTTAATTAATGTAATGAGTTAATGAGGTGAGTTGTGTGTGGTTATTGAATTTCAAACCTTTGAAATTCAAAGAGGTTGGGTTGTGTGAATAAAATAAGAAAGAGTCTTATTTTATTTTGTTAGAATTTTATCTCCTTGAGAGAGTAGGGAAGTCTTCTTCATCTTCTTCAAACTCAGCGAAGAACAAGAAGAACGCCGTTCTTCAACGAAGAACTTCTCCGTCGAAGAACACGGTCCATCCGCGACGGCGTATCCGCGACGCGACGTTCATCTTCCGCATCATCTCTTTCGCGACGGTTTTCCGCGACGAACGCCATCGACAACGACTCTTCCTCCGACGTCATAGGAATCGACACCGATATTCCACGTCTACGTCATCGTGCGACTATCGAGGTAGGGGTTCTTGGGTTCGTTGTTTTCTTTTTATTTGACTTTCCTCAAGACTTGACGAAGAACGCTCAAGTTCCGACGAAGAACGCCGCTCCGCTCTTCTTCGTCTTCCGTGTCAATGAGAGAGAACATCGCTTCTTCCTCGGACAACCTTCGTCAGCGTACAAGGTTTCGCCAACGACGTATCGCATCGGACGCATCTCTTCGTCAACGGATTTGACGAACGACGACCGCGACGCCCGACCTCCGCGACGTCGTCTTCCGCGGAACGTAGTCAAATCTTCGAACCTTATACCAAGGTAGGGGTTGATGATTTATTGATTATTTATTCCATTCTTGATCGTGGATTTTAGCAAGTCTAACGTGTGGCTTGAAATAATTTAAGTTGCGTTATTGCTTAACGTGAGGGGGGCCAGACCGCATGAACACGGCCGAACCCCCTCCATCGTTCATGTTGTATTTCATGCGGGTGGAAGCAAAGTGGCGTGGTGCCGTCGCACCACGCGAATAATCGTGCAATTATTTTGCGCGGCGCCGTCGCGCCTCGCTGAGGAAGAATCTTTAAGAACGCGACGCCGTCGCGCCGCGTTGAAAGGAATCAAGGCACGGCAAGGGGCGCGGTGCCGTCGCACCGCGCCGGACGACGAACACCGCGGCCGGTTTCGGGCCGCGGCGGGACGAGGAGACCGCGGCCGGTTCCGGGCCGCGGCGGGATGAGAAGACCGGCGGCCGGGCCGCCGGCGTCGGAAGCCGAAGAGGGGACCGGAATTTCCGGTCCCGTTGGAGAAAACCGGCCGGCCAGCTGGCCGGCCGGATGGAGTTAAACCGGGGGAATTAATCCCCCGGCCAACACACTAAAACCCCCCTATTTATGAGGGGGGCGGTTCCATGAAGGGGGGGCAATAGCCCCCCGGTTTATTTCTCCAAAACCGGCCCCCACGTGGGGGCCGTTTTGTTGCAAAGGTGCGGCACAAAGGCCGCGCCGCCTTCAATCAGCGGGGGCTTAGCCCCCCGCGTGCCCACCTCGCGGCGACAGGCCGCCGCGGCCCCCGCGGCCTCCGCGCCGCCGCGCCGCCGCCGGACCGCCCCAGGGGGGGTCGGGCCGGGTCGGCCCGGACCCGGACCCCCCCGTTTCGAACCAGTTCTGGTCTTTTGGCCATAACTTGAGCCTCGGACCTGCGATTGACGAACCGTCTGCGGCAACGCGATCCTTGGATCGAGACGGTCGTTTCGATATATCGCACTCAAGGTTTCAGATTACTTTGAGTTCGGCCGGGTTGGTTCGTTCACAGAACCAACCGGGCCTTCGGAGCGGAAACGCTCATATCTTGAGCTACGAACGTCCGATTGACGTGCCGTCAGCCGTGTTGTGTTCCTCTTAGTGAGACAGATCTTTTGGCATACTCCGCCCGAGGTTTGGACGCAGGTGGAGTACGGTCGGGTTGGTTTTTCCTTAAAAATCCAACCGGGCCCCGGGGACGAAAATGCCAATAACTCTTAGACCGGGCGTCCGATCGACGCACCGTCTGTTGCATTGAGTTCCTGTTGACGATACGGAACTTTTGGCATCCTTCGCCCGAGTTTTGGATACAGTCGATAGTGGCCGGGTTGGATCGCACCCGAAATCCAACCGGGCCCCTGGAACGGAAAAGCTGATATCTTTCAGACAGGACGTCCGTTTGACGAACCGTCAGCGGCGTTGGTGTTTACGTTGAGTAACAGTCCCTATGAGTATACCCTATGGGAGTTCGGGGTATAGTTGAGATACGGCCGGGTTTGGTTCGCTCACGAAACCAACCGGGCCCCTGGGACGAAAAGGCTAATAACTCACAGACCGGGCGTCCGATCGACGCGCCGTCTGTTGCGTTGAGACCCCTGTGACGAGACGGTCTTTTGAGATACTTCTTTGTGGGACTTTGTGATACTTGGAGTATCGACCAGTAGCTCGTGGAGCGGACCCTCCCGGAGACGAGCGTGCGGAGTACGGAGACCGTGTAGCCGGCTGAGACCTGACGACTGCTTGACCGACTCGACTTAGAGTGAGTCGACTAGCCCAGTGGACGGAGCGCCCGGTATTTGGCGGCAGACCCACGGCGGACGGAGCGCCTGGTAGTTGGCAGCAAACCCGCGGTACTCGTCAGGAGGAGTACCTCAGTAGGCTATCTGGGTGAGCGCCCGGTTTTTGGCGACAGACCCTCAGCGGACGGAGCGCCCAGTAGTTGGCCGCAAACCCGCAGTACTCGACAGGAGGAGTACCTCAGTAGGCTATCTGGGTGAGCGCCCGGTTTTTGGCGACAGACCCTCAGCGGACGGAGCGCCCAGTAGTTGGCCGCAAACCCGCAGTACTCGACAGGAGGAGTACCTCAGCAGTCTTAGGATAGTGAGCAGTACCTCGGAGTCATGACAGGACCACTGTACACTCTAGAGACGGAGCTCTTCAGCAGTTACGGTTTCGATAATGAAAATCCTGGTTTGAGCTGAGACTTTTGACCTTGTGTTTACCTCATGATTGAGATGGGTCACTTGCTAACTTTGGTATATGTATGGGCATATACCCGGGTAGTGGTTATCCGTTGTTTTCACAATCCTTGTGTTTCCTCATGATTGAGATGGGTTACTTGATAACTTAGGTATATGTATGGGCATATACCTAAGTGGAGGTTATCTGTTGAGATCTTCTTTGTGGTTATCCTTGTTGGTTTAGTGAGACCTTGAGGGTCTCGGGGTCCCTACTGAGTATCGTTATACTCACCCCTGCACGGGCTATGCCCGCACTACGTTGTGTTGGTTGCAGACGACGGACAGCGTTGACCTTAGCTGAGGCTTGCAGAGTGGGACGGTACCCGGAGGTGGACCACTGGGCGGGACGTGCTCGGAGCGGACGGCGAGACCCGTGGAGCAGAGGAGCTATCTGTACCCACCCTTCAGGTGGGATTTCCAGTGGACAGCTCGGAGTAGCGGATTTTACTTTTTAGTTGCTGTTTTCCCTTTCGAGTTGTACTTTACTTCAGTTTGGGTTTGTATTCTGGCCCATTTACTTTTCTGCACTTTCAGTTGTACTCTGCTTTTGTTTAGTGTTTACTTTCCGCTTGCTTACTCTGTGGTGTTTGTTTACTTTACAAAGGCAATGCCTTCCCTTTTTACCGGGATTTACGCCTTGGTGCTAGTCGCCAGCCCCTGGCCTATGGAAGGCGGGCTTGGGGTAGTCACGGCACGGACCCCGAGGGCGGGTCGTGACACTTAAGTTCCCACATAGCTTCCTCAAACTGATGGTTCCACCAAAAAATTTTGACCACATGAGTGATTGTTTTCTGTATAACTTTATCTCATCAATCCAAAATCTCCACTAGTTGTTCCTCATATAAAAGATCATTTTCAAGATGTAAAAATTCTGATATTAGTACCTGTAAAGGTTTAGGTATATACTTCCTAAAATGTGATACATGGAACACATCATGAACCTAAGAAAGATTTGGTGGAATCACTGATCGATTGGTTATCATCCATACTCGATCAAGAATCTTGAATGACTAATATATTGAGGGCTCATATTACCCTTACTTATATATATAAAAACTTTGTTCCAAAGGGATATCCATAAGAATAACTTCTCTCCAACGTCAAATCTAGAACCCATCAAAGGTAATCGACATAAATGATATTTCAACTATGAGATGCCCTGTTGTACTGTTGAATAGATCTAACTTTTTTTCTATCTCATCGGCTATATCAAGTCCCAATAGATTACATTCTCAAAAAGTATCCAAAAATGTTGGATTTATATATTTATTTCCATATATGGATTCATAAGGATCCATATGAATGATCGAGTGAAAGAAATATTTATAAGAAGATCCAACTAATTGAAGTTATTGATCCCAAAATTATTTAAAATCTATATAACATGATCTAAACATATCATCCATGGTTTTAATGGTTCTCTTAGACTAATCATATTTATGTGGATGATATATAATTCTAAAGGTAAACTCTATATTCAATTCATGATGAATAATTCTTTAAAACATAAAGGTAAAACTTTGATCCCAACTAGATATAATTTAAAGTGGTAATAAATGTAGCATTAACACTTCCTTAATATATATCCTAGAAAGTTTATTAATTGTGAAATATTCTATAATATCAATGAAGTTAAATTATTTCATAAGGTGATCGATTATAACCCAAAGGGTGTTGTGTCCTTTGGATGTCTTGAGGAGTCCTATGATGAAATCCATGGGGGATTTTTTCCATTTCCATTCTGGTATAGGTAATGGTTGAATCATCCCTTTAAAATTATATCTCTATTCCTTAACACATTAATATACCAAGTGATGAGATACAAACTCCATAATATTAAACTTCTTGTTCTCCCACCAAAAATAATCTTTATATCTCAATATATATTTTTAATTATTTGAAGGATGGATAATTATGATCTATATGCCTTATTCAATAACTATTTTATAAATTTTGGAATTGAAAAGACATATACTTTATTTTTTAAACATACCATTCCATTACTATCATATTTTTATCCTGAAATTTTCTTTAACTTCTTTCGAAGCTTTAAATCCTCATTCAATGCATATTTAATCTTCACATAAATGGATGGTTGAACATCCATCTGAGTAAAATATGATTTATTTCCTGCCATCATAGTTTCAAGATCCATCCTATATAAATCCACAAATAATAGATCTCTTTTAATTCTCATCATGGAAAATCTAGTACGTTCCTTCCGATTGAAAGCATAAGACACCTCATTCGCCTTTTTAGGGTGGTAATGTATTGAGTAGTTATAATATTTAATCAACTCCAACCATATTTTTCACAACATAATCAATTAATATATGTTAATATATTCTTTAAGGTTTTATGATCAATATATTTATATCACACATTTAACCATAAAGACAATTCATCTATATGTTCAAATAAAAAATTATCACTGCCAGCTGCAAATCAAGATTTTGGTAATTTTTCTATTGAACATTCAATTTGTGTGTGGTATATGATACTACCATGTAATTATACAATAGAAAACATCATAAATCCTTCTTATTTATATTAATATAGATAAAAAACTCTTCTCTACTACTGGTTAGTGTAAGAACATGTGCTTAAGATCCTTGAAATTTGCTTCACCTTCATCAATCCAAAGGAACTTGACTCCCTTTTGAGTCAAATTGGTTAATGGATTTGATATATGTGATAAATATCTGAAAAATAATAGATAATATTAATATAATAAAATAAAAATATATATTTTAATCATAGTGGTTGGTCTTGGTTATTTCTCACTAACTTCCATCTTTGAAGGATTAATCGATATTCCCTTTCTTATCATTACCTAACCCAAGAATGATATTTTGTATCCAAAATTTACATTTTCTTAATTTTTCATAGGGTTTATCCTTCTTTAAGGTCTTCAAAACAGTCCATAAATTATCTCTTTGCTCTTCCATGATCATAGAATATATCAGAATATCATCTGTAAAACTATACAATCAAGGTAATATCTAAAGACTCTATTCATTAGATATGTGAATATAGTGGGGGGATTAAGGAGTACAAATGTAATCACTATAAATTCCTAGCATCCATACCTTACACAAAATAATTCCATAGGTATGTACTCCCCGTTTACCCTTAATTGATGAAATCTATAATTAAGGTCAATCTTTAAATAAATATTGAGATCCACACATTTGAATAAATAAATAATAAATACAAGGTAGATGATACTTATTTATGATCATAATATTATTATGTTCTTGGAAATAAATACATAGATACATTAAACTGTATTTCTTCTTAACAAAAAGAATTGGATCACCCCCGTTGAAACACTAGGGTGTATGAATACCTTATTAACATTCTCCTAGATTTTTTTTATTTAATTTTGAAAACATAATAAGGGCCATTCTATAAGGATTATTTGAAATAGGCATGACACCAGTTATGATTTCTATTGAAAAACTGTATTCATGATTCTGGGGAAGACTAGAAAACTTTTCTGTAAAATTATCAAACTATTCTAGAACAATTGGGATATCTTCAATGATGACTTTCTCCTCAAATATTTAATATAAATATATCTCAAGTATAGGAAGTTATACCCACAAAATATATGTAATTACCATTGGAAGTTCATGTTTTTCTACACATCAATATATAATCATAGGTTGAATTGGATTATCAAATGTGACTTCCATTACTCAGCAACTGATCTGGTATCTATATTGATAGATATAATATATTCCAAAAATAACATCAAATTTGAATATAAGGAGAATATAAACATTCACAGGAATCACATTTCCATAGACTTCTTTCATAGAGGAGCTATATACTTGAGAGGTAATAATTATACCATTTGTATTTTTATTTGATAAATCATTATATAACAATTTAGGTAGTGATGTAATACCATTATAAAATTATTCAAATATAAAAGAGTGGGTAGAGAAAAAATCAAATAAGACATTTATAAATCTAGAGTGTATAATAAGTACACATTTCACCATGTCAATTTATTGACCACTTCAAAATATGTGATTGCATATGGATTCCCTATTTTCCTTTATCTCATTAGGTTTATAATGGTTATTATCCATATTATCCCCGATATTGGGGAAATAAGTTTCATAATTCCCAAACTCATTACATTTGAAACAGTGAATTTCATTATTTGGAACCTTATTTTCCTATGTTGTTTTATTCTTCCTTTTTAAATATATTTCTATATCACACACTCAATGGTTGACTCTCCCATATGTAATCCATCATCCCCACACTTTGCAATATATAAAAATATGCTTCTTTCCACACTTTTATAAATTAGGTTTTTTATTTTTCTTTCATTCATGTGATCCATTGTTTGGGTTCTGTTGAAACTTCACCTTCATTTTATTATTACTAAAATGATGAGAAAATTAAGAGTTTAAAACTTTCATTTCCACCTTGAGAGCATATTTAATGATTTATTTATATCTAATAAATTCTCTTATAGTTATTTCCTTTGAGACATGGTTTTAATCCACTAAACAATAAATTTATTTTAATTTTATGGTTAATGATAAAACCATTAGTGTTCATTGAAATTATTGAATTGTTTAATTTATAGGTACTAATGCATTCATCATACTTCTAATTTAGTACTATAAATTACCTCCCCATTTCTGTATGAATGGTTTGGGAAAAATAATTATTGATAAATAACCTCTTAAAGTCTTCCCATACCATATAAATTATTTCTTCCTCTTGCCTCAATTTCATTATGAGAGTCTACCATTGGTCAACATCACATTCCAAGTGGTATATCACTAAAACAATTGTCTCATGGTTTGGGAACTAGAAATAAAAAACATCTTTTCCATCTTATTGATATGTTGTTAAGTAACACATAGATTAGGGGACCCAGAAAAGAAGGTGGGAATTTTCAAATAAAATACTCAATGAAAATTTTCTTCTTCCTTGGTGTATTAAGAATCTCAACATGGTTCATGTTACAATTCATTAGTTGAGATATTTGGTCAAGAATTTCCTTAAGTTTTTTCATTCCAGTTCCCATGCCAATTTTTTTCTCATGAGGAAAGTTAATGTACTTTCCACTATATTTGTTACCAACATGATTCCTCTAAGTTCAAACCACCGATTAACACAAGAACAGTTAAACTAAGTACTTGATAAATAACAATCATAGTGCACGGTCATATAAATAGAAAATTAATTGTGATATATCCTAAATTAGGAGACATAACTTCAACCTATGATATATTATGTCGATCCTATATAACATTTTGTTCAAAATAGGTTTTTATAGGTTCTATCCTCATATTTTTTATAAATTAATGTCCCAAAATAACTAAACCCTATTCTAGTACCAACTAAAGTTACTTTATAATTACATAAATAAATATAAAATCATTTTAGAAGAATATTCAAAACATTTTACAATATTACACTACCCAGAATCCTAAAGGTTTAGTATATTTGGATAATAAATACATAATTTTTTTCATGAAGTATATTCAACATAACCCATAAATTTATTCTCACAAAATACCCTTCTTAGACATTTTATACATAAAACTATTCTTCATAACCTTGGGAAAAGGAAACCTAAGTAAGGGTGAGATTAGATTCTCTATAAGGATAAAAATGGGAGATATCAACTGATGATCCTAAGTGAGCATAAGATAAACATAAGGGTATATGAGAATAATAAATTTTATATCATAAGAGAGTAACACCTATAGTAACATAACTCCCAACTTATGGGTCATAAAGTAAACTTCTTTATAAAAAGAAGAATGGTTATCTAAATAAAACCATTATCATGAGACTTGAAAAGCATGACAAAAAAATGTGTAATAATATATGAAAGGGGAATAATGATAAGTATAGAAAATCAGAACATTATGAATCAGAAATCACTTCCACAGTTCCATAACATAATGGATCAGACATCATCTCTAGAATCCCTTAGTGTAATAGATCTGGAATTATTACCAACGACCCTTTTTATATTATATCAGACATTATTAACAACATCCCTTAGTAATAACATGATATATGTCACATTTACACAATAAATTAGATGGATATAAAAGAACCACTCATTTTAGAACAATAAATCACATATATTTGTTCCATAATAACATAACATTCATGATTTCATTGCTACTTAATTAAACCATGGAAATAAATGGGTTTTAGGATAACTTTCATAATGAATCATCACAAGACATTCAGAGAAAGTGGGTGGATGGTATCATTATAGAAAATCCCTAGTGATTTATAACAACCCTTAAAGTATGTTGACATAGATGAAAAATACTTTTATAAAATCATTGGAAATACTATTCGAAAACAATGGAAAAATTTCCTTCTCTTTTAGAAAATTTTGAAATCTATAAAATCCCAAAGAAATGGGAATATTATTTTCTTTTAAAAACTAATAATAATTGTAAAGAAGGATTTATGATGAATAAAGGAAATAATGGCAGGAAAATATGTTCATTCTAAATATATTAAAAAGAAAACAATATTTTCATAATTTTATATAGAGTCACAAGTGAGTCACATGGAAAGAATTTAAAAATATTCCTTTTAATCAAATGTAAATAAGGTCAAAGGTATTATAAAATACCTTTATCAAACATTTTAGTATAGATAAACCATCCAAAATACAATTTTAGGAACATAAAAAAGGATGAAAAACATGTCCGACCTAAAGGAATAATTCCAATCATATTTTCTTAAAAAATTATTTTGGTCTTTTTGAGTACCAAAGTGGGACTTGTGAAAAAACTTTAAATTGTGTTTTGGGTTGTGTGTGGTGATAATGGAGTGAAATTAATATTCCACATATTATCTCTCTATTTATGTATCTATCTATCTATCTCTCTCTCTCTCTCTCAATGTAGTGTCTAGATGTTGAAGGTTGGAAGAGATTTAAAAGCATTGAGGATGAATTTAGTGTAATATAGAGGTATGGAGTTTTTAAAAAAAATACAAGTCCCCACATATGAAAATCTGGCCACATGAAGGATCTCATGTATAATAATCTTCTACATATGAGAATTTAGATGCATGAATAAATTTTCTATGTGTATAAGTCACATATACAAATCTTCTGTATAAGGAATTAATATACATAGATAATTTAGCTATGTAAAGGGATTAAACTACATGATAGAGTCACATATGAAATTCTACAACATCATGAATTTAGATTCCATGAGAATTTTGCTATGTAAATTATTTCTTCTATATGATGGAGTCATATATACAAAACTATAGCGTAAGGGATTTCAGATACATAAAATTAATCATTTATATAAAGGATGAAGTATGAGAATTTTATAGTTAACCATGTAAGAAATTATTAAAAGGAATTAATGTACGCGATTATAAAGGAATTAATTTCATTTTTTTCATAAGGCTGTTGAAACATAGGGGATATGGATTCATGGATTTTTTTGGAACCAGGTAACCTACAACATCTCATGCATTTAATCATAATTCATATATAATTATAATATCATAAAGAAAATCAGACAAATACTTAAGTTAAGATAAAGAAAACATTTTTTGATTATTTTATTTATGCTTGAAGAAGTTTTTATAGAACCAAAAATAACAACATCATTCTTAATTAGGAGTAAAAAAGGCAATGTAGATAGTGGAAAAACACATGATGAATTTTTTTTAATACTGAATTTTAAAAGAAATTTGGAATTAAAAATGGGTGAGTTGTTTTAAACTTTTGAGAAGAAGAGTTGGAAGGGAGTTTATGTGGGTTTCGAATAGAGATCCCACTTTTAAGTGAAAAATATATGAATATATTTTTCTTTAAAATAGGATGTTTGAAGCTAACATGAAAAATAAGGAGAAGAAGACCCATTTATTTATCTATTTTGAGATTATGGATAAATTAAGGGTGGATAGAAACACTAGTGGAGTACGCAATAGTATAATAGAGCTTTCTAGGCCATAGTATGGAAGGTTGATGAAGAGAGAGAGGAAAAAGAGGTTTTTCGGGAGTCCTACTCACTAGAAGTTTGTGTAAAGTTCCTCAAATTGAGGAAGGTGTAAGAAAGTGATACATTACTATAGGTGTAACCTCTAATTATAGTTTTTTAGGGAAGAAGTCTATTATAGGTGGAGTGGTGTATTACACTCTATGAGGAGATTAGGGTGATTTGCTGTGTTCATTGTTATAATTTAGGATTGTTAGTGCAATCAGTCCGAACCTTTTAATAAAAAAGAAGTGGTCTTTAGTGTTTTAGGTGCACAGGCTTATTTTCATGTATTATCATTGAAGTATCCCTTTTGGGTAAACAAATTAAAATAACCCCTATGTATATTTACTAAATTCATTATTTATATATATATTATTATAAAGAGTAAGTGTTCTTGATAAATTTGTAAAAATATAATAACAAGGGGTAAAATTAAAAGTTCTATATACCTTGATTCACCCCCACTGTGAGGGTAAAAACCTTGTATGGGGACCAACAAGTTGTATCAGAGCTTTAGTTATTATATATTTTCTCTCTATGAAGTCATGTAATTATTTTTCAACTATAAATGTATTCATATTTTTGTATACATAATGTTACAACTTTATAAAACATGATGCAACATTATTTATAATCATTATGGATTGATTTGTTTATAAATCCTATTCAACTGATTTCAAATAGAATGGATGGTGGGGATTTATCAGAAAAATATCATCGAGAGATATATACTAATAATAAGGGAGTTAATGCTTTATGGGATGCTCTAGAATGATTTATTTATATAAAAGTGATGTCATTATATACTTCCCTTGATATGTGGGGAAATATTATGAAAATATATGACTGATACATAAAAGTAAAAGAAGAAAATGTATAGGTTTTGTGGAATAAATACAAAGATCTAAGAATGAGGATGTGGGAATTTCTTGATTTTTTTGATTAGATTAATACTATTATTAAAGACATGTGAGGTCTTGGAGAAGTTTTTAGGTATTTATAAGTCATTAAAGGATCCTTAAAATATTTCCTATCGGATTTAATATAAATGTTTGTGTGCTTGAAGATAAATATCTGAAAGAGGTGACATTAGAAAACCTTCACAACACACTTTTTTCATATTAATTGATAAAAAATAACAATTATTATATGAAAAAGAAGAGTATAAAGAGATATAATTAATTTTCATGAAGAAAATCATGATTAAAGAAGAATATGAGGTTGAAGAAGTTGATGAGATGACATTTTTTCTCTTCGATAATCTCAAAATAGAAAAAGGAAAGTTCAAGGGGAAGCTACGTTTTTATATTTTGAAATGTTTAAAAGTTGGAAATCTTTATTCTTGGTGTCTAGAGAACATAGAGGATAATAATGAAGGAGAATATCTGATAAAGAGACCTTTCATGGGTGATAAAGTCTAGATAAGAGTGTAGTGATTTTTTTTCAAGAAAATAACTTTCTATATAAGGAAAATGGGGACTTGGTGGGATATGAATTAGAGGAGTTTAAAGACTATAAATACCCATGTGATAAAATATTTTTGGATATTATATAAAATAAGAAATGGGAGGACAATGATAGTGAAATGCTAGAATTGAGGTCTGAATTGATCTTTGTACTGAGCTTGTAGAAGTCTTTGAATAAATCAACATTTAAAGATCCAAAACAAAGAAGAATAGTGGTGTGAATCCCAACTCTATGATTTATATTTAACAATAAAAATAAGATAATTCAGAACTAAGAGTAGACTTAGAAAAACTAAAATATGGAAATTATGGAAATTCAGAAAAGGAAGTTGAATTCTGGGTGGAAATAAAATAACAACCCATGATTACATATGGTTTGAATAATATTATAAAAGACCAGATCAAAAAATTGAAGATCTTGATAGAGAGATTAAGTGATCAAAATTTCATACCATAAATTTTCTTGTAATGGGTATTTATTTTTTTGTGAATGTTTTGGGAATAAGGAAATGATTTTTTTCATCAACAGAACAATTAAATATTACAAAGGAGAACCAAATCATACATGTACAATAGCAGGTGACATTATAATGTGATATGAAAACATAAAACAAATATACATCTTTATAGGATGAAGAAGGGGAGTCCACGTAGTTATAGGGACAACATGATTGTTCATCATCAAGTTAAAATAACCAGATATCATGGGCCAAGAAAATTAAAGAAGTGAAAGATAATGTTACTAAATTTTTCTTGAGAATAATTGAAATATTTAGGACATAGATTTTGGATAGCAGTTGCACTTCTCATATGATGGGAAATAAAGATCTGATCATAGGGATAACATATGACAAGGATTGTGTTGTAAGTTTTATTAATAATGATTAGATTAAAATATTATCTCTAGAAAGAAAATAATTGGTGTAATGGACGTATAAATAACATATGTACTATTCGTGGAAGGACTCTATTATATAATTTGTAGTGTAATTCAATTATTTGACTCTAGTCAAGCCATGAAATTCAATAGTGAAACTTTCACAATAAAATGTAAGGAAAATACTACAAATTTTCAAGAAAAATGAAAAATGTAAATATCTATCTCATCAAATGATATGGGGAAAAATGAATGTGGTATAAAGAATAAGAAAATCAATTGTTTCATAAGAGGCTTGGTTATTTAAGCTAAAAATCCTAGTAAGATTCATTGAAAATTGAAGGATATCAAGATCTCCATAAGCTCCTACAAGATTATACTCACATGTGTGATACTTGAAAAAAAGAGATGATAGCCTAGAAAAAAAATCCAAAGAAGTATAAGTCAATAATATTACTTGAGATCATGTGTGTAAATGTGTGTGGGAGAATTACACTGAAATAGATTAATAAAAAAAGATATTATGTGTTTTTTTGACGTCTACAACATGGTTTAATGGATAATGGTTGTTTCTCAAAAAATTAAAGTATATTGGTGCATAAAAAAATATTGAATATGGGAGTAAAGAATACTTGGGATGAAGATTCAAAAGTTTCTTGAATTAAAATGTTATAGTGTTTACCAATAGTCAAGAGAAATATTTCTTTAAAAAATATAGGATACAACAAAAAGTATTATCCATAAGAACTCTTTTACAAAATGGAGTCACCAAAATAAGAAACTACATTATCAAAATAATTTCATGGAAAGCGCTCATTGAAAACAATTTACCTGGGGAATATTAGAAGTAGTCACTGCTTACATCATTGTACATATCAAATAGAGCCCTGTTGTGTCTGAATGAAGAAAAGAGTCTCTATAAACTGTGGAATGGGAAGAAAACAACATTTAAGTACTTTTTAGTATTTTTATGAAAATGATTTATTAAAAATAATTAGAATCATAGGAACTTTGAAACTTATGGAGATGATGGAATTTTTCATGGATACTCATCCAAAAAAGCGAGGCATTTAAATTCTTTAATAAGAGGATTGAAAAAATTGTGGATAGTAAAGATGTACCCATTATGTAAGATAAGAAATTTTTTAAAATTAGTGATTAGATGTCACAATAGTACAAAGAGGAAACAAAGTAGGAAAGTGATGATAAGGATAATTAGGTTTAAGGAGCTCAAGGGGATATAGAATACCTAGATAAAGACTCATGAAATGAAGAAAATATAACTGCTGCATCAATGACTAATTGAAAATCTATTAGATTATAAATCAATGAAAAAAACATATTCTGAGATTGGATAACTCTAGTTCAAACTCAAATGATGAAGGCTTAATAGGAAAAATATTTACTTTTATTGGTGGAGCCTAAAAACATTAAAGAGGCCACTAAATATTAATGTTAGTTCAAGGCCATGTATGAAGATCTTGACCAAATTGAAAAAAACCAGACTTGGTAAGTTATTCCAAGGCTAAATTACAAAAATGGTGCCAAAACCAAATAATATTTTAGAAATAATATTAATGATAAAATCTAATTCAAAATGAAAAAATAACATCTGGTGTTTAAAGGAAATTATCAAATAGAAGGAATTAATGTGGATGATACATTTTCATGGGTAGTTTAACATAAAAATCTAAGGATATTCTTAGAATTTACTATAAAAAATAGATCTAAAGTGCATAAAATGGATGTAAAATTAGAATTCTTGAATGGAGTCCTTGATAAATAAGTCTACATCAAGAAATTTTATGGATTTCTCATTCATAATGATAATAACAAAGTGTGTCAGTTAAGGTAAGAATTATATTGGATTAAACATGCACCAATGGCCTGGTACACATGGTTAAATCAATATCTAAATAAAATTTGTTATAATAGAGGAAGGTTTGATCAAAACTTATAAATTAAGAAATAGAATTTTTAGAAAATGGTAGGGATTATATATATTGAAGACATCCTCTTTAGAGGCTTAGATGACACACAATGTGAGTAGTTTTTAGAACTTATGTGGAGAGAATTCGAGATGTTGTTAATTGGTGAATTATAATTTTTCCTTGTTTTTTTGGAAATTAAAAGAAATAATGGGATGTTTACCTCCCAAAATAAATATTCCAATAAAGTGATGAAACTATTTCAAATAGATAATTCTAATCCTATGGATACTCCGGTGGAGTCCTAGATAAATTTTTTAAAATATGGTGAAAGAGAAGTAGTATATGGAACATTATATAGGCAAATTATCAATTGTTTTCTCTACTTAATAGGAACTCATCCCAAAATTTTGTTTGCCAAATGTTATTATAATCGATATTAGAGTTGTACAAAACAATGTCACATGAAATCTATAGGACGTATACTTCAATATATCAAAAAAACCATAGATATTTGGTTTTATTATTATAGAAACTCAAAAAAGAAATTGGTGAACTAAATGGATGTATATTTGGTAAGATTGGTTAAAGAAAAAAATCTACTTCTATTTGTTTGTTCTACATTGATTGGTATTTAATTTCTTCATAGAGAAAAAAAAAGAATATATTTTTTAAGCAATATCGGGGCTGAATATGTAGAAACAAATGAAGCTTGTACTTTATTGATATAGATGAAACACAAACTTAAAGATTTTGGAACTCATGTGGTATCTCCCATTTCGATTATTTATGAAAAATCCAGTTCTAAAAAAATAAGAAAAAATAAAATTCAATACATGAGGATGAAGCACATAAATATAAAGTATCATTTCTTAAATTATAAGTTAGAACAATTGTCTATGAAGTTGGAATATTTTTCTACTCATGATCAAGTCATTGTTACCTTGAAAAATGATTTACCCAAGGTGTATTTTTAATTTTTTTAGTTGAATCTTTGAGTCCATTCAAATCCATCTCTTTAGATGAATTTTTAAATGAACCCCCAACCCATGGAAAACTTCTTGTTGAATCAAGTGAATTCCTCTTTGGGTTCATTGAAAAAGCATGAGAAATGGATATCTACTTGAAAGTGGGAATTGTGCATGTGTTATGCCAAAAGGAAAGTATGGTTGAATGCTGAATCACAAGGATTTTTTATTTTTTTTGGAATACAATCTATAAGTGCATGGTGTTTGAGGTTTATGTTCATGATGTTTTTATTCATCTCTTGTTTCTCACCAGAATAATGGATCCCTTGGGATTATAGTTAGTGATAAGGGATTCGCTGTTCCACTAATTGAAGGAAATATACTCTGATTTTATCCATGATCAGATTTATATGGTTATAAAATTTCACAATGATTCAATTTGTAAATATATTTTTGGATTTTAAATAATCCCAAAGGGGGAGATTATTGAAATCATTCTCTTTGGAGTGTGTTTAGGGTTGTTTTTATTGACAATGTTATGAAAGGAGTCTTTGATGTAGATCGTATCAATCTCTTTATCTCTCTATCTCTATATATATTTTGATTATAAATATTAAAGGATAGAGGATATATGAATATAGGAGGGATTAATTCATTTAAATCTACCATTATATAGTTTTTTTATAAAAATATTAAAGTCCTAACATATGAAAATCTAGCTAAGTAAAGGAGATAATGTATGTGAATCTACTACGTAAGGGAATTTAGCAACGTGAATAAATTATCTATGTGGAAGAGTCATATATGAGAATTTGCCAAACTAAGAATTTACTCACATATAGAAGTTATCTATTAAAATGAATTAAAATTCATTAAGGATCCACGTCTGTGAATTTTACACATAAAGAATTTGGCTATGCAAAGAATTTGACTACCAAAAGAATTCAGCTATGTGTAGGAGTCATGCATGCGATACCACCATAAAAAGTTTTTTTTTCAACATAAAGAAACATAGAAACACCAAAGAACCATGAAAATTAAATATATATGGATTGATGTGAAAATGTTATAGAAGGATTCATCATATATGTTTATAAAGGAATCCACATAGGGTTTTTTACAAAAGGCCATATCAACATAAGTAATATGGATTCCTTTATTTTTATAGAACTAGGTGATATGTATAATCTCATGTATTTAAACATCAATAAATTATGGTTTCCATATATTAAATAAAATAAATGGAATACTCAAGGGATGTTAAAGAAAAATTATTTTAATTATTTTAATGAAGCTTGAGGTTGTTTTTATTGAACAAAAAATGAGCATGTTTCTCTTTATAGAGAGTGAAGTTGGTGACATTAAGAGTGGTAAAAAAATAATGAGGGTATTTTTAATACAAAATATATTTGGAAATTTGGATGTAACAAATGAGTGAGTTATTTTATGATTTTGAGATGAATAGTTGGTAGGGATTTTATGTGGACAAAAAATGGAACTCCCTCTTCTTTTTGAAATGCAGCAAATATGGTTTTCATGAAAATGAAATTTTGAAGTTGATATAACAAATGAGGAGAATAAAACCCTATTGTTTTCCATTTTTATATTATAGATAAAAGAAGGGTGGTCATACACACCAGAAGCGAACCTGAGAGAATAGAGTTTTCTAGGCTATGAGTTAGATGTTTGAAGATGAGGAAGAAGAAAACTGAGGTGTTCTAAGAGTCTTAGTTCCTGAAATTTCATGTCAAGTTATTTAAACCGAGAAAGGTGTAGTATATTGATGCAACACTCATGGTGTAAACTTAAATTTTAGTTCATATGAGAAGAATTAAGTTTTTGGGGGAGGAGTGTGTTCCACTCTATGAGAAGATAAGTGATATTTCCTTTGATCATGGTTGTAAACTAGGATGGTTAGTGTGATTGATTTGAACCTTGTAACAAAAAATCCACGAGCTTTAGTGTCTTTGGTGAACATGAACATTGTCATGAATTTTCCTTGGAGTAGGTCATTTGGATGAAATAAGTAAAATCTCCCATGTTTCTATTTACTAATTTCATTATTTTCATACAGATTTTGAGTGAGAGATAATTATTCCCAATAACTGTGAAGTAAGATCTCAACAAGGGGTAAAATTTAATGTTTCATATACATTGATTCACCCCCTCTAAGGTAAAAACATTTTACTGGGAACAAAATAGAAGAAAATGGAACTAATTCAAGAATATAATATAATAAAAAAATATAATAAAATAATCTTGTTTTTAGAGAAAGGGAATATACAATTTCCTAGAGTGGAAATTGATACATAAATATCCCAATAAAAAAAATATATTATTTCATAAACACTAACCACAAGTTCTGTATTTATTTGTAAATGATCTTAAATCTTATATAATAAATTTATAATTATTATTAGTCCATATAATAACCATATTCAAACTCATATTACGAAATATTATTCATCAATAATTTCCAATCACCAACTTGTTAATAATTTTCTACTAAAAAAAATACTATGTGTGTTAACTATTTCATTTTTCATGCATGCTTCCATTTGGTGATTTAGTTTCTTCAACATTAAAAATATCTAGAATATTAATCATGTAATAATTATCATATTTATTAATTTTACACATAATTATAAAAATTCATGTTAGGCAGCGATGAAAGATGAATTACATCACTTCGTAGAGATAGTAGTTTGTACGTACTCATGAGTGATCTTTTTGTTTTACATAGAATAGAATGAAGATAAAAAATGGTTATAATATAAACATAAAAACATTTTCATATATTAAATATACTTATTTTTCTATGTTTTTGTGGTTATAGAATATTTTGAGGGGGTGGAATAAGGAATAAACTTTAAATAGCTCAGTTAACATGATTACCTATTTCTTGGGTACCTTCCTTTAGATTATACCTTAATCCTTATTGAGTTTTTTATTTATTTGGACCATGAAATCTAGGATGTGGGTAGGAGATTAGGGAACAAATTTTAACATATATTTTCAAAGCTATATTTCTCAAGGTGTGTGAATAAGTGATGATACAAGGTTCCCTTTTATAGGTGGGGGGGGGGAGTGGAACCTGTATAAATCTTATGAAAAATTAAATATAATTTATTTATTTCTTAATGAAAATTAGAAAAAATGGAAAAATTTATAATATAATGTGATATGAGGTCAAAATACACTCAACCAATTTGATAAATATAGAATTTTATGATATTAGAATCCTTATCCTTTAGTTTAATCCCTTTTAACCCATTTTAATCCAAACTATGTTAACAATATTTTTACCAAGGTAAATATTTATTATGGATAAAAATTAAGTTAAACTTATTAAATCACATTTATTTTTTTATTTACAAATAAGTAATCCATTTTAAATGATTAAATTCTAATAGTTGGAAGAAATTAATTCAAATATTCACGCATAAAATGTGGGAAAAACCATTTTTAGAAAAAAGTAATTTTATGAATTAAAATGATTTTAGTCCCATTCTTCTCCTAGTAAAAACCATTAGAATAATTTTAATATATTTTATTGTATTTATTATAAACACATTTCATTAATGTAAAATCTGAACTTTTCACGAGTAGGCCTGATGGAACCCCAACCATGACTACCCCAAGCCTGCTTCTAATAGGATTGGGGTTGGCAACCAGAGCTGAATAGACATATCACACACATGGGAGGCATTAATCACCTATACACATGCACACATATCCAAGCCCATAAAATCATTAAATGTAAATAAACTGATAACCATGAATTTATACATCTATAATCAATCAGTGTATAGCAACAAGGTATTGGAAAGAAAGGGAAAATAGAACACCACAATAAGAAATCGAAAAAAGTCTAACCTCTTAGGAAGGAGCGGAATATTGTTAAATAAAAACAATGGTACACACCTTAGGCTCTCTTGTCCAAACTATTCTAAACCTTCTCCCTATCCTCCCATGACATCTTCAAAAGGGACTTCATCTATATACAACACGACACATGTGAGTAGATACCATGAATGTTTGAGTATTTCAATACACAATAGGAAACCCCAAAATCATAAACCATAATTCACCAATAGTAGTCATCTCATAATAGTAATGCTATAATGGAAGTATAAAAAACATATATTTACCCATTAAGGAAATTTCACCTCAAGGTGGTCTCAACCAAACTAGAATCTATAGGATTTTGCTTGAATCCTATAATAAATGCTCGTTTTAGGAGATCCTACTCCATGATCCATCCTATTAATGGAGAAAATCATACAGAGGACTTGATCGTTGGGCCTCGTCCAAGGAAACTCACCAGTCTCTAAAGATCTCGATATACAAATAAGGGATCACTCCCACGACTGATGGGGTGCACAAGAAACCCAATCTAGATCAACCCCATATATAAGGGATCATATACCAATAATAGAGCAAACCATACTGAAACTATCTGATATATGGTGGATCAAAACCCTATGCATAGAGGTCACACCAATTCCACGAACCCCACCTAGGGTATAATAAGGAATAATAGAGGATCACAATACAGTATCACAGAGGGACACTAAAAACCCTATCTAAGACTCATCCTCCAGAGGGGATCACAGTGTTGATCCTTAGACATAATGCCGCACTGTACCATCAATGGGATAAACCGAGGTAAAATGTTGTTTGGATGGATAATATGTGTCTTGGAACCCCCAATGAGGGGGATTTAGTTTGTTTTGATATTTGACAATGAGGGATTTAGTTCTTTCACAATCACTAACATTGGGTCACCAATGTCCTTCTTAATAGAAACTACGAATGGTTCCCTCATCCATAACTAGGTACAATTCTACATTCCAAAGGTTAGTGGTCAATTAGGGTTTCATACCCAATGATTCTTAGGGACTCACAATGGTCAACAGGATGGGAGGTCGGGCTCATCACACCCTTTTGTGGGGACTTTTTTTCTTCTTTGTGACTCTCTCATAGATTTAAGATATATTCAAGAATCTCTTATTAATCCTGATACATGACCAATTATCCTAAAAAATAATTATAGGTTAGGTCTCCTTTATATAAAAAATAAGGGGTAATATTTTTTTGAATCCATCAGTATGTATCAGAGGTTGTGTATCCATTTCACGGTATTGAATAATTGTTTGTATGCTGAAGTCGTATAATCGGGAACTTCAGAATTTTCTAACATGCAGGGAGGTAGATAATATTATGAGGAGGGGGTTTATCAATTATGATGCATCCATCATATCCCATTTTATTGCAAAAAAAACCCACATAGTTTTTTAAATCTATGTAGTTTAATGTCATGTGGAAATGATATATGTGTGGGAACTTAGACAATATATTTTTGAGGTTGAGCCTTGAGGATACATTCTACATATCCTAGATATAGTAGGAATTAGAGTTATGATAGTTCATTTGGTTTCTTAGTCTACTGAAGGATGAGGTAAAATGATTATCCCATAGGAAGGATTGGGTCCTCATGGTTAAAATGTCAAGAACATGAGGTGAATTACATCAAAGTGGCTGCCTATTTGATCTTGGTCCTTAGGAAGGAATCCTAGGTATCCTAGTTATTGTAGGAATCAGATTTATCATAGTTTATTAATGAAATTGGAATTGGACACAAGGTAGATGCTCTTATATGGAGGTAATTACCCCTCATTGGATATTACACACTATGGTGGACCTAGATGGTGGAGATTCATGATGCCAATGATGTGTTCATTGAGAATACCTAATACCACATGAGTTATTCTTAGGGTGAGAAACAATATATAACATGTGATAAACCTCATTGAAGGTTGATGTGATACTTAAACATTGGAAAAACCCTTGGGATTATTAAAATAGATCTCCGACCTAATAGAGGCTTCCAACATATCCTGGTTATGGTAGGAATCAGACTCATCATAGTTTAGTTGATTTCTCAGTCCACTGAGGGTTGAGGTAGAGTGATCGGTCCATGTGAAATATTGGATCATGATGGTTGAAATGTATGATACATGGAAAGACATACAATGAGGTAGATGCATATTTTAGCTCAGGACTTGGTAAGGCATCCTACGTATCTTGGTTATAGTAGGAATCAGAGTCATTGTAGTCTAGTTGATCGAGGCCTACACATTGAGGTTGTCTTTACTTGCATGACATATCATATTATTCTGCTGATCAAGGTTTACATTCCTACATTTCAATTTCTATTTTAGAGGTTTATGGTGAAATTTATATGACCATTTCAACTCCCTATGCCCACATGATCTATGCCTAGTGTGAGAAACAATAGATAGTAAGTAATCGGTCTCTATGCATATGGATGCATAAAATATGTGCCGGGACATCCCTTATTATGTTAATATAGAGGCCGATCCGAAAAGAGGCATGCTTCATATCCTTGTTATAGTAGGAACCAGATTCATCATAGTTCTTTTGGTCGGGGCTCACCCACTATCGTTTCCCTTACGGTCTAGTCTTTTACACTAAGGATGAACCATGTTATTAAGATTTGGTATGCACTGTTGACATATCCTACTTTTCTACCTGATATGTGTTGTTTTTTTCTTGATGTGCCTTGATTGTCTTCTTGTCACATCAGAGCGTGTCTTATTAACATTTCCAAACAAAATTACAAGATCCTATTGACTTGTCTGAGGGACTTCGTGTAACCTAGATGACATGTATGAAGGTTGTCACAAGATCATGGCTATCTTTTCTGGATGAAATCGAAATCCCTAGAAAATTGACCTCAGAAACCATCACATGATCCTGGATAACATTCTTAGAGGGGGTTGCATGATCCAACTTACATACCCTCATGTCATTGCAGGAGATGTATGAAATCCCTAGGGGAAGTTATGAGATTCAATGCAACATGTCTCGGAGGGTGTCACATGTCCAAAAATTCAAATTCTTGAGGACATCATGAAAGATAGATTACATGTCCAAGGGACATCCCAAGAGCCAGATGACATGCCCTGGTGCTACCGCAAGACTCAACTAACATGAACTGGTGTTTCCATATGAGTCAGGTGACATGTTTGAATGAAACAACAAGGATTAGATGGTGAGGCCAAAGGGCTTCATGATACTATGGTGGAATAATTTGGGGGATCCATATATTTTGTTTTGACATTTATAGAGGACTTAACATGATACAAATAGTATACCAAATGAGCGTCATGAGATTTGGGTGACATGTCCTGGTGGAGTCACATTTCCTAGATGGATCATGCGAATAACATGAAATATAATCACATATGATCTTCTCATAATCCTCCCATTTTTATTCTTTGTTCTATTATTTGAATTTCAAATGCCTTATATTTTTTCAGTGTTATTTTATTTTAAATCACTGATTTCTTAAGACATATGTGGGATGTATTTCGCATATCCCTCCAGAAGACCTTCACATGATCTTGGAGTGATCACGCAATGTGGTCATGCATGCTACATGGTATCTTCAATTGTTCCATAAATCATACCTACTAGTAATCTTTTCCACTTGTGAGATCTATTTCCCTGATAAATATAATCTGGTTCTTGGGCGTGCTGGTGTGTCTAGATGTAAAAGTCCAACCCATTATTGGATGCTGTGGTGGGGGATTTATAGGAATACCCACCCCAATTGTTTATGACTTTGTGTGGAACATATCATGTGAATCCAATATGGAGTTAATAGAGGGATTCAATGTCACTCATTTTCATGATTTTCTAACACAAATAATTTTAGGGGCGTCACATAGTTTTCAACTATCGTGAGACCATCCCATTAATGCCTCATTTATTGAATTAATTACAATTCAAGGGGTGTTGTTGAATCATGCAGACCGACCGAGGTACTTTTATATTTTCATATCAACATATTCAAGTGCCATAGAGAGATCAGGGTGACTTTTCAAGGTGTTTTGTGAGAGCGTGAAACATACATCTTTGGCACGTATCATGATTTTTTCAACCATGAGAGGCTCCCAACTTCTCCCTATTTATTTACATTTTTATTTTATGAATTTTTGGAATCTGTTGAGGTTTTATGATTGGTTTTTAAGATAATAAATCTACCTCTTGGTGATGTGTTGCGTGACCAAAAAAGGTCCTATAGAGATGCATGAGGATTTCCAGGAAAATTCCATCTGTTTGTAATTATGAAGCAAAAGTGGGAGCACATGGTCTTATGGAAATACCTAAGACCCTTCATGTGACGAGGAAGACAATATAACTATCCTTCATAGGATAAGGCAGACATGTCACTGGTTTTCTTGTGGTGTCTTGTGAATCGCCTGGGGTGTATGACATGATGTATTACAAATTCAAGAGGCTTATACCATTCCCATTTTTATTTACATTACTTAATTTAAAAATCTTGTGGATCTCATGAGATTTATTGAATGTTTTCAATGAAAATAATTCTCTCTATAGGTGATGCTTCGTGTGATATTTAAGACTGTAAAAGGATCCCCCTTTTAGATTTTTTCTCATACTTTCCAAGGGTTTTTAGACGGTTTGTTAGGTTTCTACTGGTTGAAAAGTCACGCGACCTAGGGGAGATTATCTGGCTGCCTCCGTTTGATCGGTGATTATATAGGGTTACATAGTGATAGTAAAAGGAGTTCTAAAAAAGGGTTTCATGGTAACTTCCACTGGTTATGCACTACGTGTGGCCATCCGCATGGCCTCCTATTGGTCATGCGATTGCGTGTCTCCTTAGGGTTCACATGATCTGAATGATCATCGACACCTTATTATACATTTTATTTCTAGGAGAAAATAATACCCATATTAGGTAATTTATTCCATTATTAGTTTTTATTCTCATTTGGTTGGTGTGAACAAATAACCCCCTCACAAGAAACATCTGTGGGGACAACCACTCAGTTATAAGGAAAGTAAATGACTTCCGAGTCTTTGTCACTATCATGAATCAGTTTCTTGGGTGAATCTTGGTCTTAGAGGTGATATTTGGTATTATATTGGATTTTATATAAATAGGGGAGTGGGGGAGCATTTCATCCAGTGACTGCTCACTCCTCTAGAGCTCTCTCACCCTACTTCTATCATGTAACTTCATCATAAGTCGTTCCTATAAGATCTGACTACGATACTTCCCCATGATTTTGTTTCACAAGAAATACTCCATAAGAATGATTTTTAAAAGTAACCCACATGAATCAAATATGAACTAAACTTTTTTAATTTCTTGAAACTTGGTCGTGGGGATTATCAATTACCTTGATGGTTTTGTGGGATCTTCTGGCTTGATCACACAATCCTTCAACTATCATGTAGATCATGTGACCATGTCAAGGTCATGGGATCATGAGTCTCAGGAGGGTTCATGAAATTGTGAGATTCCGTGTGGGGTTTTGCGACCCACGAGATATTAAAGAGTCAGACAATTCATGAATTCTTATTGATTCATGTGACATACATGATGATATTGATTTATGCCTTTACATTAACAAGATTTTATTTTATCTCTCCCACATGAGCCTTTTACTTTTTTTCAGATGGATTCTAGTTCTCATCAGAGTTTCTCTGATTTGGCCAATTTAAGGTAGACAATCACTAGAAACCATAATGATGACCACCAATATTGCATGGATTGTGATAATGAAGTTCTAAAGTGGTTCCTCATTATAAAAAATAGTAGATTAACATCAGTTTTTTAGAGGGGGTTCTGCACAAACCCCTCTAAATTTATTTTAGAGGGGTTTCTGCACAACCCGTCTAATCATCAAATTTATATGGGGTTAAAAACCCCTTCTATTTTTTTACCATTATTTTTTTAGTATATAGTTTGATTTTAGAGGAGGTTGTGTCAAAACCTTCGCAAATTTAATAATTAGTGGTTCTATATATTCGATTGGATTTTAGAGTAGCTATATATATATAAATTGTTTGGATATATATATATATACACACATATATAATTTGTTTTTTAAAAGGAAATATAGGGGGATCACAACCCCCCTCTAATTTAAGATATTTGGTGGGGGTCATGAACCACTTCTAATTGCTTAGATTAGAGGGGGTTGTGAACCCCTTCTAATTTATGAAATTATAGGGGGTTCTGAACCCCCTCAAATTGATGACATTAGATGGGTTTTTTTGAACCCCCTCTAATTGATGACATTAGAGGGGGTTTTGAACTCCCTCTAATTCAAAAAAAATAATGGGGGATGAACTTCCACTAATCACTTTGATTAGAGGGGGTTATAAACCCACTAAAAAAATTTATTTATTTTTTAAAAGAAATATCATATTAATTCAAAATTTATAATTTATATGCGTGCGTGCACATATGTATATATATATATATTACATAAATACTTTATATAAATGTATTTAAATATATTACATATAAGGACATTATGTAAATTCATTAAATAAATACTTATACATATAAAAAAATGTATACATATACAAACATTGATATAAATGTAATTATAAATATATTTATTCGAATTTATAAAATTTAAATTGAAATTTATAAATACTATAATTTTATATTATGATTTATATTAAACATATGTCATATTAAATACATTTTTATTTTATATTTTCTTATAAATAAATTTATATTACATTATGTATACAAACATATATAATATAGAAAAAATTAAATATAAATATACATATATATACTATATAATTATATTATATAATTATATTATATATATATTTTATTATAAATATTTAATTATATGAAAATTTATATATATTATATAATTATTTTATATTTTTTTAGTATACCATATTAATTAGAAATTAACTTATTAAATATATATATATATATATATATTATAATTATATTATATATTTGAAATTATATGAATGTATTTAGTTTTGTGTGTGTATATATATATATATGATATGACATAAATATATATAATCACACACATCAATATATAATATAAATATATTTAGTATAATATATGTATAAAATAAATCATTAAATATATAAATTTATAGTATTTATAAAACCAACATATAATTTTTATAGTTTAAAAAATAAGTGTAATAAAAATTATAAGAATTAATAATATTATTGTTACACACACATGTACATATATACAAATATATCAAAATTATTATATAAATATATATGCAATAATTATAGTATATATATTGCCCATGGGGCGTTAGTCGAGTGGTACCCGCTGGTTATACCCCTCGCTCTCCGTGGGAACTGACCCAGGCTCGAGTCCCTCCAGACTCGGACACTGTGAGTATTATGCACAGGGCGACTCAAAGCCATTTGCCTAGTCGGGGAACGTGCAGCGCGCTTGGCTTGGCGGGGCCCCCAGTGGGAGATGAGAGTTACCCTTACACACGTTTTGCCCATGGGGCGTTAGTCGAGTGGTACCCGCTGGTTGTACCCCTCGCTCTCCGTGGGAACTGACCCAGGCTCGAGTCCCGCCAGACTCAGACACTGTGCGTATTATGCACATGGCGATTCAAAGCCATTTTCCTAGTCGGGGAACGTGCGGCGCGCTTGGCTTGGCGGGGCCCCCAGTGGGAGACGAGCGTTACCCTTACACACGTTTTGCCAACGCGCCTGTACCCTAGTGGTACAGGCTCCTGCTTGGCATCCAAAAGACCCCGGATCGAATCCGGGAAGGGGCGAATTTCCCAGGTAATGTAGCAGTACTGTAGCAGGTACTGTAGCAGCGGCAGCATTGTAGCAGCGGCAACACTGTAGCGGTGGTGGTACTGTAGCAGCACGTGTACTGTAGCAGTACTGTTCACTGAGGGGTCCTTTGGGCCAAAAAAAAATGGGCTTTCAAGCCTTGTATTCAGGCCACTTTGCCTTGGGCCTTCAGGCTATGTAATGGGTCTCCCCCTACCCAGTCTAAAGAGTTATTTGCTTTCAAATAACAAAATTGAGGCTCGGCCCCAACCTTTTTTAAAAAAAAAATAGTATATATATAAATATTATATAAATACATAAATATATAAACACACACACAAGTATAAATGTATTTACAAATATATGTATAAATATATATTTATATATGTAATTATAATTATTTACATATATTATATACGAATGTATTATATATTATCCAATATTTATGTATCTAATACATTATATATATATTTTATAGAAAAATATATACATCATATATTATACACAAGTACATTATATATATATATTTTAGACAAATATATATATATATATATATATATATATATATATATATTATATTAGAGTAGAGGGGGTTGTGAACCCCTTATAATTTACGAAATTATAGGGGGTTTTAAACCCCCTCAAATTGATGACATTAGATGGGTTTTTTGAACCTCCTCTAATTGATGACATTAGAGGGGGTTATGAACTCCATCTAATTCAAAATAATAATAATGGGGGAATGAACTTACACTAATCTCTTTGATTAAAGGGGGTTTTAAACCCACTAAAAAATTTTATTTATTTTTTAAAAGAAATGCCATATTAATTCAAAATTTATAATATATATGTGTGCGTGCACATATGTGTATATATATATATATTACATAAAAACTTTATATAAATGTATTCAAATATATTATATATAAGGACATTATGTAAATACATTAAATAAATACTTATACATATAAAAAAATGTATACATATACAAAAATTGAAATAAATGTAATTATAAATATATTTATTCGAATTTATAAAATTTAAATAGAAATTTATAAATACTATAAATTTATATTAAGATTTATATTAAACATATGTTATATTAAATAAAATTTTATTTTATATTTTTTTATAAATACATTTATATTATATTATGTATACAAACATATATAATATAGAAAAAATTAAATATAAATATACATATATATAATATATAACTATATTATATAATTATATTATATATATATTTTTATAAATATTTAATTATTTCAAAATTTATATATATTATATAATTATTTTATATTTTTTTAGTATACCATATTAATTAGAAATTAACTTATTAAATATATATATATATTATAATTATATTATATATTTTAAATTATATGAATGTATTTAGTTTTGTGTGTGTATATATATATGATATGATATAAATGTATATAATCACATACATAAATATATAATATAAATGTATTTAGTATAATATATGTATAAAATAAATCATAAAATATATAAATTTATAGTATTTATAAAACCAACATATAATTTTTATTGTTTAAAAAATAAGTGTAATAAAAATTATAAAAATTAATAATATTATTGTTACGCACACATGTACATATATACAAATATATCAAAATTATTATATAAATATATATGCAATAATTATAGTATATATATAAATATTATATAAATACTTAAATATATAAACACACACACACAAGTATAAAAGTATTTACAAATATATGTATAAATATATATTTATATATGTAATTATAATTATTTACATATATTATATACGAATATATTATATATTATATAATATTTATGTGTCTAATACAATATATATATATTTTATAGAAAAATATATACATCATATATTATACACAAGTACATTATATATATACATATTATACAAATATATATATATATATATATATAATATTATATTTTACACACATATATCATATATAAAAATTTATATCTATTTAAATATTTATTCAAATAATATATATTTGAATCACCTCCCAATATATATAAAATTAATCACGTGTAGTTAATAAGCAAAAATCAATTTTCTGTAGTGGAAAAGTGTCACGCTGACTATGTTTGCCGTCAGGGGTTCAATACCCAACAACGTTACCTTTTTATTATAAAGGAAGTGGATTACACTATGTTACATGGAGGAACTGGAAACAAGGGGATGTGCGGGGCATGACCAAAATAGAACTGGAGGTAAGGGTGGGGTGGGGGGTGGTTGGGTGTGACACCTAAACGAGTGTGGGAAGTATGGGGCCGAGCATGGCGCAATGGGGATGGACTGGAACTGATGGGGTTTTAGGTGGGAGGGTGGCCAGAACAGAATGAGAGGGGAGAGGAGAGGGATGGGTTCTAGGTGGAACAACATGAGAACATGTTGGGATAGGTGAGGCATAGGCTATGTGGGTGGGCAGGGCATGATTTTTATAAATTATAAATAATGATTAGAGGCGGTTATGATAACTACCACTAATATGAACTATATTAGAGGGGGTTAAAACCCCCTCTACCATGAGCCTCAAATAGAGGTGGTTATGAAAATCGCCTCTAATTAGTAACTTATTATGCTAATAGCAGCGGTTTCCAACCCCCTCTACTCTGATAAATATATTAGAGGTAGTTAAAACCCCCTCTAATCTATGATTCTTTAATGAAATTAGAAGGGGTTAAAACCCCCTCTAATATAAGCACAACTAATATTCCCACTAATTTACCTGTGGTTCTTCAAAACCGACTCTAACAATAGTAGGCATGAACATTAGCGGTTGTTCCTTATAATCATCACAAATGTGTTTAGAGGGGGTTATAACCCCTTTTAGTCTAAAAACTAACTCCACCTATTCGGGTTATTTTTTTAGTGCTCTTTTCTGAGCTTCAGGATTATCCTATATTGTACCAGACTCCACTATACGAGTTTAGCTTGTTGGATGATGTTATCATCCCTCTATTGGAATTAAATCTTCCATTTCACTAGGTGTCAACTTCTGACTTTATTCAGATGAAAATTTCCAAGGATGACCAGCTAGTCACTGATCAATCCCAAGGGTTGACATATATGTTGGAAAACTCTCACTTTAGTATGAATGGTTGTGATTTCATTCATCATCCTATTTCTAAAAGATTCTTGAGTATATTCATATCTTATTTGAACAATTTGGGTAGTGGATGGAGCTCAAAATAAGATCTCTGTCCTATTGGTAATTTCTCTAATGAATGTGAATTTCCATTCTTGGTCAGGAAAGTCTACTTAGAGTTTATTGACTAGTTATGTAGGATTTAAATTATTTAAGTAGAATGAATTTATCAAATTATTTTATATCACTAGTTCATTATTATTTGATAACAAATCAACCATTGGTTCCCTGGAACCAACACATTCCACTTGTCCCACGATGCAATGGGAGTCATCCTATAGGAAATTTAACAACTGGGTAGGATCCTCCCTCTCAGAGAGATTTTCAATGAGTACCTACCTGTTGAATTTTTTTGGGATGAACCTTTGTAGACTCCAGCCTTAGAGAAGGAAATTATCATCATTGTGGAGGAGAATATGAGGAAGGGGTTGACCATGTGCTCTCTTATCTCCATCAAAGTCTAGAAAAACTTTTTTATTTTTTTACAGCAGGTTGAGACCAACTGATATCCACCCCATCTGTGCACTTACTAGTTAGTTCATGATAGTTCCTACTCATATTGGGCCATTTTAAAATATAGTGATCATATCGCATTGGGATATCTAGTGAATTCAAGGATATCTCCAAGCCTTAGACTAGTGGGCTTTATAGCCATGTTCTTGAACATATGATTTTTCCTTGCTGAGGATGCATGTTTAGGGATGCAGGTTAGTATGCCAGTAATGGAAGGAGTGATAGAGGAAGGATGACACCTTAATCATATGATGCTAACTCTTGAACAAATTTAACAACTCTTGGGCCACATTCAATAAGGAAACCCCCTATAGTATTATTGGTCCCTTCTAGTTTTTATTTGACAAGATATGGGAGAATTTCCATTTCTATGAATAAAAAAATGCCACCAGGATCATTGGTTCCCTATATCATCCCTAGTTTCTGAACATATATGGGGTTGAGGATATATCATTGATATTTTATAAGGTTATATATATGTTAATCTGATCTTAAATCTTTGGTTTCACCCCTTATCATGCATCGACTAGGCTGATCTTTGACAATAACAACAACTCTGTAAAACCCTTAGGTTTTAAAAATAAATTGAAATGCATGAAACATAGAGTCTTTCCATAATGAAACCCTGTTTTAAGAAGTAAATTATAAGCTATCCGTTAATCATAATTTTTCCACCTCTATGATTTTAATTTCAAAAATTAAGCATCTATAGTTGCGATTAATAAGTTATTTAGAGTTTGATAGAACCAACTTGTTTTTTTGGTGAAAAGAACATACTCTTATGAATAATAATAATAATTTAATATGGTCCTTATGAATAGTAAATCATATTATTATTTTTGTCTTATGGTTATATGTTAATGAAATCATGATTGATATTTCAAGGTGATATAACAACAGTTATAGTTTTAAAATTGTTATCTTTGAAATAAAATATGTTTTTATTTTAAAATACAAAATCTCATATTTATACAATTATTTTTTAAAATATTGAGTTCATTTTTTAATTATACATGTGGAAAAATGGTTAGGGTGTTTTTTTGGGATTTTTATGAGATAGTTAAATTTTTGGTGAATAGTAAAAATACAGTTTTAAGTTATCAGTGTGTTTAATGACAACATAATGATGTAATAATTCTGTTCAACTATTGAAGATTAAAATATAATATGATATGTACAATGTGGCTAATACAATTGGAAAAAATCATGGGAAAGCCCATGGTTTTTCAAATACAACTAATGAGGTTTCTTTTGAAATTAATTAAAAACTCTCCCACTTTCACTATAAATACCAACCTAATTCCCTTTTTCCTATAAAAAATCTCAAGATTTGATAGTTGTCTAAATTTTATGCAATCCCATTCCCAATGATCTTCCCCACATTCAATAAATTATGGTCTCACCAAAAGGCCCAAACCAAATGCCTTAAGAAAGATCTCAAGGAGAAGAGATTAAGTGGTAAAAATCCTCTTTCATTTTCTTGTGTTTTTTTCAATTCTTTTTTTTCTTATACTATCTTCACCTCACCTTATCAAAGAGACATTAAAGATCCATTATTTTATATATTATGGTTTTTATAATGTTTTTGTTAAAATTCACCATCATTATTCCCCTCTTATTCCTCTTATTCTAAAAATAAAATCATCGTCCGTGATGTGTCGATTTACCGACATCATGGACGACGTGTCTTAAAGTTCCTTTACTTCCCACAAATATGGTTGTAAAACCATTTTAATGGTTGAAATAGTTTTTAAAGAGTATGATATTACCTTTATTATGTTCTATTATTAACTTAAATTCATAATATTAAAGGTATATGATGAAAAAAATTCATGATAATCGAAGAACCGCCAAAATGATCTAAATGAATATCACTAATGATTTATCTAATGGTTCATCCTCATACCATATAACCAAAATAATTTATGGAATAATTAAATATTATAGAAAAATATTAATACCATTTCATTCCACTTCTAAAGTTTCTCTTCCATTCTATAAGAAAATCCTTTACGAAATGACCATGGAAATCATGTAATGAATGCACACAAAACAATGTAAATTACAAAATATTATTTATAAATGGATTATATGTTGTTATAAAATTATCATATAAGGTCTTATAAAAATTAATATTTTTGTTTAAAATATTAATAACACCATTTTAACCATTATACAAGAGGTATAATCTCATTTAATGTAAGAAGAACCCAAAGTAAGGGAATTCTTAACCCAATTTCCATTCTTTGGGTTAACCTTATACTTCATTAATTATGTGCTAATAGGATTATTTGTGTAATTATTTTTGTTTATATTATGATTTATTATGTGTATTTATAGTGTATACACATATTCATTTCATTCTGTTAATTATTACAACAATTATTTGATATTAGTAAAGGAATTTTCTTTTTAAAATCCTCTTTTAAAATTATTTTTTACAAAAATACAAAAGAAATGTTTTTATGAAATTATTCATGTTTTATGATTATGTTATAGTTCTTGTGAATTTTTTATGATAAAGGTTATGGATTATATCTCCCTCCAATGCATTGGGTATCTGTAATTTATAGGTTGGACATATGGTTACTCCATGTGTAACTGCGATGGTTACACCATAAGGTAGCTGTGAGGGTTATATTGTAAGTTAGCCATGAGGGTTATAAATCCTAAGGTATCCATGGGGGTTAAAATATAATTAATTTATTCCCCGAGATACCTTTATAGTTTTATATATGTTTTCTAATGATTTAGAGAAATCTAAAGTTTCACAAAGTATAGATATTGTTTATTAAAGGGGATAAGTTGTGTTCTGATGAAGAATGATGAGTTAATTGCTTATATTTAAAGAAAATTAAAACCTCATGAGTTAAATTATTCCACACATGATTTGGAATTAGCAGCTATTGTTTTTTTTCTTTGATAATTTGGTGGCATCATTTATATAAAGAAAAATGTGAAATATATGATGACCACAAAAGTCTGAAGTATGTATTCACTCAAAATGAATTAAACATAAGGTAGAGAAGATGGCTTGAATTGAAAAAGGGTTATTATTGCACAATCAATTACCATCCTAGAAAAGAAAACAAAGTGGATGATTCCTTGGTTAAAAAACATCATTCGCCATTAACCATGTTATGGATAGAACAAGACATATTGATTAATGATTTGATGCATTTTGGATTGAGTATTGTTGGTTTAGGAAATTCATCTATTTTGTTTCTGGTTTTAGTGTAGTAAACCTTGTCAAGAAACATTAAGTAAGTACAGAAGGAATACAGGGATTTACTAAAAAAGATAGAATTTGTTAAAATGGGTAAGTTTATTGAATTTAACATTTATAATGATTGATTTTTGAGATTTGAAAGATGTTTCTGTGTGCCTTGTGTTTCCCAGATGAAGAAACAATAGTTGTTCAAAGCTCATAGTTCTCTATTTTCAGTTCATCGTGGTAGTACAAAGATGTACAGATACCTTCAAGAGTATTACTGGTGGTATGGAATGATAAGAGATATTATAGATTTTACTATGAAATAATTTTCATGTCAACAGGTTAAAGTTGAGTGGCGGTTACTGAAGGTGATGCTTCATCCTTTACCAGTGCCAGAGTAGATATGTGAAAATATATCCATGGACTTCATTGTGGGGCTACTAAAGACATCTCTAGGTAACAATGCAATATGGGTTATTGTTGATCGACTAAATAAATCTTCTCATTTACTTTCTATTAGAGATACTATGTTTTTGGATCATATGGCATGACTGTACCTCAAGGTGAGTGTCTTCTTACATGGAGTTCCTCTTTCCATTGTATCTCATCGTGATCCCAAGCTCACTTCTAACCTTTTTAAAGGCCTTTAGAAGTTGTTGGGAACATAATTAAATTTCAGCACAACTTTTCATCCTTAATCAGATGGGAAGTTAGAATGGAAGATTCATACTTTGGAGGATATTATTTGAACTTGTTCAATGAATTACAAGGGAAGTTGGGATCAACATATTTATTTAGTTGAATTTTATTATAATAGTGGTTTTCATTTCAGTATAAAAATGGAAACTTTTGAGGAATTATATGGGAAACAGTTTCAAACATTATATTTTTGGGATGAAGTCAGGGAAAGGAAGTTGATGGGACTAGAATTAGTAGAGTAAGTGGATGAGAAAGTGAAGATGATCCAAAAACACATGGGGGAAGGTCCGAGCATGTAGAAAAGTTATTCAGATAACTATAGGAAAGAATTTTCTTTCGAGGTAGGTGATCATGTTTTTCTTAGAATCACGCCATGGTAAAGTGTTATTAATTTATGTAAGAATGAATAGCTGAGTCCATAGTTCATTGGACATTATGAAATCCCAGAGAAAGTTGGAATGGTTTCCAACCATGTATCCTTGTCTCTGAGTTTCTATTAGGTAAATAATATTTTTCATGTTTCAATGTTAAGAATATATGTGCCATATTCATCTGATGTTTTGAGGCAAGAAGTAGTTCAGTTGGAAGATAACCTTTCTTATAAAGAAAATCTTATTTAGATTCCTGATTGAAGAGAAAAAGTATTGTAGAATAAAGTAATCCACTGGGTAAAGGTTTTATAGAGAAACCACATGGTTGAATAAATAACATGGGAATTTGAAAATTTTATGAGGGAAAGGCACCCTCACTTGTTTAATAAGTAAATAAAATTACGATGAAGAAATTTCTAAAAGGTTGGAAGAATGAAACACACAAGGGTTTTAAAAATAAATTGTGATTCATGAAACATTGAGTCTCTAAATAATGAATCTTTTTCAAAATAATATAATTACAAATTAGACATTAAACATAATTTTTCTTCTTCTATGACTTGAATTTCAAAAAAACAAAAATCTACGGTTGTGATCAGTAGGTTATTTGGAGTCTAATAGAACCAACTTGTTTTTTAGTGGATAGTAACATAACACTATGAATAGTAATATAAATAGTAATATGTCCCTTATGAATAGCAAATCATGTTATTATTTTTCAGTTAAGGTTATAAGATAATGATATCTTGATTTATTTTTCAAGGCGATATAAAATCAGTTATAGTTTTAATATTGTTATTTTTGGAATAAAATATGATTTTATTTGAAATTAAATTTTCTCATATTTAGAAAATTATTATAAAAAAATGGAGGTCATTTTTAAATTAAACACGTAAAGTAATGGTTAGGGAGTTTTTTTGTTATTTTTTTGTTATAGTTGAATTTTTAGTGAGTAGTAAAAATACATTTTTATGTTTTTGGTGCATTTAATGAAATCATAATGATGTAATAATGATGTAATAATTTTGGTTGAGTCTTTAATATTAAAAAATAATATGAGGTGTCCTATGTGAACAATAACATGGGAAATAACCACTATTGATGTGTCCTTTGAAATAAATTAAAAACTCTCTCAGTTTCATTATAAATACCACCCTCACCCCCTCTTCCTCTCACACCTATCATGATTTTAGAGTTGTCTAAATTCTATGAAATCTAGTTTTCAAGGATCTTCCCCACGTCTAAGACCATTTTGTCTCACAAAAATTCCAAAACCAAAGGCCTTATGGAGGATCTCAAGGAAAAGAGATCAAGTGGTAAAAATCCTCTTTCATTTTCATGTGTTTTCTTTTAAATTATTTTTTTTCTTATAATAGCTTCACATCCCCTTATAATAGATCCATTAAAGATTTAGTATTATATATATTATTTATTTTTATAATGTTTTTGGGAAAATTAATTATAATTATTCTTCTCCTCTTCCTCTTATTATAAAAAAACATCATCCGTGCTCTGTCGATTTACCAACATCGTCGATAATGTGTGTTAAATTTCCTTTAATTCCATCAAATATAGATGTAAAACCATTTGAATGGTTGAAAAATATTTTATAGTGTATTATTTTACCTTTTTTATATTATGTAATTATCTTATATGCATAATATTAAATTTATATGATGAAACAAGTTCTTGATAATTGAAGAACCGAAAAAACGAACTAAACAAATATCACTATTTATTTATCTAATGATTCATCCTCATACCATATAACCAAAATAATTTATGGAATAATTTAATACTATGGAATCATATTAACACCATTTTATTCAACTTCTCGAGTTTTGTTTCCATTCGACAAGAAAAATCCTTTACGAACCGACCATGGAAATCATGTAAAGAACTCCCCCAAAACAATGGAAATAGAAAAATATTATTAATAAATGGGTCAAATGATGTCATAAAAATTAATATGTTTCTGTAAAATATTAATAACACCATTTTAACCATTATACATGAAGTTTAAACAATTTTTAATTAACAAGATCCTAAGGTAAGAGAATTCTTAACCTAATATCCATTCTTTGGGTTAACCTTATGCTTCATTAATTACATGTTACTAATATTATTTGGGTAATTATTTTCATCTATATTATTATGTATTATTTTTATTTATTGTATGTACAAACATTCCTTTCATTCTATTAATTCTATCAATAAGAATATGATATTTTTTGAAGAATTTTCTTTTCAAAATCCTCTTTTAAAATTCAATTTTACAAAATTCAAAAGCAATGTTTTTATTAAATTATTCATTTTTTATTATGTTTTGGTTATTTGGAATTGTTTAGGATAAAGGGTGGGACCTATATCTCTCTATAATTCATTTTTTATGTGCATGTTGGAGGTCATCCATATGGTTACTCCAAGTGTAACTACGATGGTTTCACCATAAGGTAGCTGTGAGGGTTACATTGTAATGTAGCCATGAGGGTTTCAAATCAAAAGATAACCACACGGGTTACAATATAAGTAATTAATTCCCCAAGATACCTTTACAGTTTTATATATGTTCTTTAATGATTTATGGAAATCTCACTTTCAAAAAGTAAGTATATATATTTGAGAAGTATGTCTATGTCAAAATGATTTCATATGATTATAAGTATTCACAGACTAATGGTTTCTTTCCTTATATTCCTTACTAAAAGTGTTATGCTCATCCCATGTTTTTAAATGTTTTTCACAGGTCATAAGGATTTTTAATGGAAATAAGGAAGTCAAGTTAAATTTTATGAATATTTTTCAAACAAATCATGTCTTTTTTTTGTGTTAGAAGTTTTATGTTTTAGAAGAAATGGATAATGTTTTAGTGTTACCCACTATGAATTCTTGTGGGTTGATATGTATGAGTTATGTCCTAAATTTCTAAAACTATAAACTAAAAATATCTTCAGAATGTAAAGAAGTAAAATCTTGTTGATATAGCAAGATTATGTAATGTTTTAGGTCGGGTCCTTATAGACTCTATCGACTTGAGGTCATACAAGATCTAACTTCAGGATGAGGTCCTTGTATCCAGGATTGGTGACATGATTATCTATGAGCCATATACTTCTTATAAGTTTTCTCATTAGTTTGGCTATACGGTAAGGGTATCTTTTATTCATTATTCTATTTTATGAGGAAAGATACATCCTTATATCATCCAAAAATTTTGCAATGAGGTTATAATGTGAATACACTAATGTTGAAATCCTTCATCCACCCACTGATTCTCCTACCTTTCTTAATCAGGATTATGCTCAGGCTTGGGTAGTAGCCTATACAGGTTGTGTGCTAAGACAACTAGTTATTCGTGTGGATTATCCATCTTCTTCACCGACCCCACTTTCTATAGAAACAATAGATTTGATTTAGGACATGGGAGATATCTGAAGGAAGCACCCTCGTTCTAGAAACAACTATCCCAATAGTGGAATAAAATCAATTAATGAAATCATACATCTATTACAAGCAATGGGTGATGCATCTATTGAGGTGGTGATATATGGATCCTCCTCTTCTCCTTCCATTATATGTCATCTAAATATTTCTTCTTCATGAATACCCACCCCATTAGTTATAGTTTCTTAGATAAGACATAGAATGATTTGATAGTAGATTCACACATTGATTATTGATACCCATTTGAAAAAATTTTGTGACCATTGGAAACATCTTCATCAACTAATTAATTACTTGGGTTGGATGGTTTTTATTTAAAGTGATTTTATAAAGTCATGAAACCAATTTTCCTAACTCAGCAGGATTTTGAATCTAATGAGAGGGGCTTAAATGATCTTAAGGACGAGGCTCCCATTACTAGACAGATGAAGGAGGAATTATAGTCATTGGGGAAGATCCACCTTATTTTATATAGATTAAAACCCTTTATGGATTCATGTTCCATTAAAATATGGAAATATTAGGAAATCATAGATCACCCAAGGTTTTAGCTTTCAACATCATCATCCTTTTTGGAAACTACTTGAATGGGAGTTGAGTATATGACTAATTTAGTTAAGACTCTCCATCCTAGGGTATTAGATGAAGATGTGGAGTGAGGGGCTCTTCAATTTTCAATTGAAGCTTCTCTCAAGACTCTTTCCTACTTGGACATCTGAGCATATCTAATGTTTTTGTAGTTTGATGTACTTGTTTTTTGATGGGATTCTTGGAGAGTTTCTAAAATGTGGGGATTTCTCCTATTACACATTATTAATGAATAAATTTTCTAATCCTTTAATACTTCTTTATATTTTTTATTCCATTCATGATATTCATGAAATTTCAGTGATCCAGTATTATATGAATCACCAATGATACCCATCCTTTGTATAATATCAAGTAAACCTAAATTCATGGACTTGAATGTTTAAATTACCACATATTATTTTCGAGAAGTTATCATAAATTCCCACCCACATGAAATTATTTATTGATGTATATACTCTAGTTATCTTGAGATTACTAGATTTTCATAAGGAAAATCGGTTAGAATATATGTACCATAGGGAGAGTTCTATTTATTTTTACAAAGCTGATAAGATTGGAGAGCGTAGCTTTATTTTTTATGAGGCCATATGGTGGGACTTAAAATATTATTCTTTTATAAAAACTAGATTGTTGTTGTGATATAGTTTTGGGTATTTTAGATCAGACCATCTATCACTGTAGTTTATGGTCTTTAGATTATACATTATATCTCTATTGTTTAGGGTCATTTAGGTTAGATATTCTATGAATGTAGTTTAAGGCCTTTTATCCCAAACCATATATCACTATAGTTTATTGTCATTTATCTTAGACAAGTATCATTATAGATTATAGAATTTTATCTTGGACCTTCTATCACTTTAGTTTAGGGGCTTTTAGCTGAGACCTTCTATCACTTTAGTTTAATGTATTTTATCTTGGACCTTCTATCACTATAGTTTAGGGTATTATAGCTTAGAATTGATCAATGATCATGGGATATGGTGTAGACATGCCAAGAATGACCCAAAACATACTAATATTCTATGTTATTCTATTTTGTATCTAAGGATCATTAGGATTAAATCTACTTTAATACAAGGAGGATATTTGTTTGGTTGGTTGGTCAAAGCCTTTATGCATTAGTATTATTACCAAACAGGGGTGTCACTATTCTTTTACCAGGGTGATGGAAAATTAATGGGGGGAATATTGGTTGAGGGAGAAATACTAGGTATTCTTGGTCTTCTTAGATAGTTAGAATATGGGTGATATAAGTCACAATTTGTTTTTTGAGTTTGTGAAAATGGAGTGGGGAAGACATACCTGGGATGACCCATAAAACCTAGAGGTTCTAGATTCTGCCGTTGTGTTTCTAGAGCTCATAAGGATTGAATATCTTTTCTAGAAAATATGAAATGCATTTTTTTGGTTGGTCAAGGAACTTATGAGTTGATATAATGGTCTTGAAAAGATTATTTACACCCTTTACTGAGGGCCATAAAGGATTTATAAAGATAAAAATACCCAGATGATGAGGTTGGTTAGGGTAGAAAATCTATCTAGGAAGGGTTTTGGAACCCTAGGGCTGATCGAATCTTGATTTTGAAGCTTGTTCCCTTTGTCCCATGGTTTAGAATCATGAGGTGTGGGCCATAAAAGGTTCAAGAATGAAGATTCAAATTACTTTTTTTGAGAAAGGGTACAAATACAGTGATGTAATGTCATGGATGTCGAATCTTCTCAAATAGTTTGGTATAGAGATTGTAAATCATAGTCCAATGTGCTTGGGTTAGGGGGATGATATTGGACTGTTATACCTAGAATGAACCAAAACACAGTAAGGTGCTGTGTTCTTTCACAGTGATGTCTGGGATCACAAGGATCAAAAATCCGTTTTTTAAGAGAGTTGAATTGATGACCATAGACACATATAATAGATACATAGGCATAAATGCATAGTCAAGAAAAATTTCATTTGAGTGTTGGTATATTTTTCAAGGTTGGTGGATGGTTTGAGGTGATTCAAGGTACCCAAATAATGAAGTGTGATTTGGGAAAAGGGTAATATCCAATAAGGGTTTGAGTACCCTAAAATTTGTGTCACTACCTATTGAACATTATATCATGGATAGAAGATGTGACAAATTATTACTCTAACTTTTTCCTGATCCAGGGGTGCAATGAGCATAGCTTGGTTTTTACTGGGGCTATAAAGTAGGTACTATGATCTTTATTTGTTATTTATTTATGCATTGATTTTTCCTAAACTCTAGAGATGAAGAGTTTAGAGAGAGAAGAATTGAATTTATCTTAGGCCACCCCTTATGTGTTTTCAACTTGAAAAGTATTGTGTCTCTTTCAGTAGTAGTTTAAGGTATGAATATTTGGACCATTATATAATATAATTTGTGTTTGTGCAACTTTGAATAGAGTGTAGGAAGTTTATTTTTGTGACTTACATAGATCTAATATGGGGGATGATACAAAAGATCCAAATTAGGATACCCATGGTCAAGAGTACACAAATATGCTTCTAAGAAAGAGATGGAAATGTTGTAAATCTTTGATCGAGGTTCTCATAAAATGAGTGATGACATGGTAAAATCATACTGGGATTAATTCAGATTACAATTAGGTGTTGAGTTCTACCTCGATGATTTCATGGCTCAGAAGGATCATAAATACCTTTTTGAAAAGCAACACACATGGTTTATGACCATAGGGGCATATGCTGTATCGATAAGCAAACATGCATAGTGAAAAGAAGGGTCCCTTGAATCTGAGTATATTTTCTAGGGGTCATAGAAGGTCTTGGGAAAAATAGAGAACTTAATACTTGTATTATGATTTATAGATCGAGGTGCTTTAAAGGATGGTGGAATCAACCCATACTCCAATTGACTGGGCTAAGTCTCTTATAGTCCTTTAATAAGGAATGAAAGTGTGTGATAAACCGTTAATTTTAACATTACGTAGTTGGGAAACAATATCTTCTATATTATTTTAATATCATACAGTAAGAAAATTTTACTTATAGTTCGACATTATGCGATAAGGACATATTTTTTTCCTTGAGATTTAATGTCATGTGGTGAGGAAATTTTTTGTTTTTTTAGTTTCAATGTCATGAAACCAGGACATTTTACTTGTATTTTAATTTCATATGGTAAGGAAGTGGTAACCGACATGAAAAATTGTGCATGATATTACACTCACACACATGCCACTTATAGATTTGACTCGCACATAGGAAAATCAGTTTTTCATGGCTCATCCCTTACGCAGTTAGGGTGAATTTTTTTTATCATTTGTTGTAGCCGGGCCCAACATTGGGGATCTTGGTGTCACTACGTAATAGGTGATGATAGGAATCAAGAAACACATAGTTATTTAATGAGAAACTCTCTATACAGGTCTAACCTATACACATAGGTGGGAATTTTTTTAATTGATTATTTTGTATAGAACTATGATTGGTGATATAGGAATCACTACATATTCCATGATGACAAGAATCATGAAACACATAGTTCTTCAGAAAATAACTCCCCACAAAATTCTAACCTATATGTGGAGCATTTAATTTTTCAATTTTTTGCAACTGGACCCAAGATTGAATATCCTGGTGTCACTACGTATCCTATAATTTTAGTAATCAAGTCACACGTAGATCTTGAATGGTGGTGTGGTAGGAGGCCAATACCAATAATGGCGATCATCTCAAGAGAGGTCTATAAGATTGAATAGTTTTTTTCATGATAACGACATCAACCATGCAGTTTAACCTCATGCAATGGGGAATCACGATACGCCTTTTATTGTCTTGCATTCAGGACCCTGATAAGACTATTGAGAGATGTCATGCCTTGTTTGTGTGAGTAAGTCCTTACTGAAATTCCTACTATCACATGAGATATGATCAGTTTAATAACCAAGAAAAGTAAAGGGTTCCTCTCACCATTTAGAGGTGATTGAGAGTAGGATAAGGGAATTTTGTATCATGTAGTGGATGGACCATGATTTAGGATCAAGGTGTCCCTTTGTATCTCATTGAAAATAAGAATCAATCCATATGTATTTCTAGAAAACCCTTGCATTTTAAAGTCATGTAGAAAAGAAATTTACCATACAGTTTAAACATATTGAGGTAAGGAAAAGGATAACCCGATGTGGAGGGAAAAAATATTGTGGATCCATGCAGTTTTTTTCATGTGGTAAGGGAACTTGACATGCAGTTTAACATCATTTAATAAGGATGAGAGATGGAATTCAATTTAACTTATTTCTTCCAGGATATCTCTTTATAGTTTATTATCACGTATTCAAGAAGTGGGGAACCATGCAGTTTAAAGCCTTGCCACTAGGATATCAAATTCCATAAATTTTAACATATTTCTACCAATATGATCCCATACATTTTAACACCATGTTACCAGGATGATAGGTTCTTGATAACATCTATGAAAATTATTTCTTGAGAAATATCGCCTTAATGGGGGGTATGACACACTCCCTATTCATTTTGGATAATGTGTGGGCTAAATTATGATATAACTTATGAATGATGTAAGGTCCTTCGTATTTGGGTTCCATCATTGGAGAATTCTTCCCTGATATCATTGGGATTATAAGATTTTATACTAGTTCTCTTTGGAATAATTAACAGTTGAAACCTTTTTTACTGAAGGATCATGTGATTGGATTTTTATGAACATCAAGATTTTATAGTTTACGTAAACTGTTATCATTGAGATACTATAATTCATCCAGTCACTTTTGTGATTTCTAATCATCTGAGAGCTTCCCTCAAATGGCTATTTGAGTGAAGGGAGCTGGTCTTTTATGAGTAGCATTGCCTCAATCTCCTAAACTAGTGATTATGGTGTTTCTTGTATCATATTATGGATAGTGGTACAGTAGGCCCATAAATCATGGAGGATATTATCCATCCATCATTTGGAATATATTTTATAGAGTCTCATTTAAGTCCTTTATCAGTCCATTTTCCACTATATAAGAGAGAGATGTGTGATTTGACTTGATATTGTACTCCTGGTATAATTTCTTCAACTCGATAAAAAAAAGTTTGTTCTGTTGTCTGTCAATATTATGTGAGGGACCCTGAACCTGGAGATGCTATGGGACTTTAAAAATTTGATGATATTATTCATCCTAACTTCCTTGAGGGTTATTTTAGTATCCCATTTGGAAAAGATCTTGATAGAAGTAAGGATGTACTTAAACAGATTTGTTATGGTTGGGGGATATGGCCCCATGACATCCATTCCCCAAACAGAAAACAATGAGGAATATTTTGCTATATGTAGCAATTATGAAGGTTGATGGTTGAAGTTTTCATGAATCTAACATGCATGAAATTTACTGGTGAACTTCACATAGTCCTGTATCATGGTTTTTTGGTAGTAACCCAACCTTCTGATTTGGTAGGAGATATTGGTCCTAGACTGATGAGCACCATAGGAGCCTTCCTAATATTCATCAATGATAGAGAGGATAACTTTTTTTTTCACATATATATAGGATTCCATAAAATCATCCCTTGTAGAGGTATTTTTTTATATGTTGACCCTTCTGTAGGGTAAAGTTTTCGGTCTAGCATCAAATCTATTCTCTACCAACTTGGTCTATCGGGATAGCTCCATTTCAGAGATAACTAACTATGGGATCCATCTATCTAGGGGTGTATGCAGGTTCATCATGACCTGGGGTGGTGTTGACATGATTAATTTCTTCTATATCCTAGATGATGATTGATGATACCATTATTCAGTGCATGATATAGAATATTGCTTCCTCTTGATCCGGGTATTCTAGGATTGTGGCTGCATTAACCAATAAGTCAGTGCAAGCATTTTGTGATCGGGGAACACGAAGAAAGATGGGATCAAAAGGGAACTCTTCCATAAATCCACTGACATATCCAGTTATGGGGTCTATATCTACCCTTTTTATTGCATTTTTTTTTCATTTATTTTATTTATCACTAAATCTAAATCCCTTTTGATATTCAGGTAGACTATGTGTAGCTGTAGGTCTAACTCCATGCTACCAATTAGGGCTTGGTATTAAGCCTCATTACTGTTGTAACCTTCAGATAATGATAAAGAGTAGGGAAAAAATACTTTTTCTAAAGAGACAAATATAATCTCTAGTCCATCTTAATTGAGTCTTAGATTTTTCATCCTTTTATTGATAGAACATTTGGAGGTGCCATCAGAATACATTTATCATTTATGGGATCTTCTTGGGCCTATTAGACCACATCATCTAGAAGATCGGTATCCATTAGTGTATTCTTTGGGGTAGGATGTGCTCGGAAGAAATCATCCAAGGATTTCCATTTTTTTTAATTTATGTGATACGAATTGAATATCGTATTGCTGCAAAATGACCAGACATCAGGCTAAGAACCTAGTCAACATAGGATGACCAAGGATGTACTTGAGAAGATCAATATGAGAGAAAAAATGGAATTTGTGGTGCTGCAAGTAATGCCTCATCTTTTTCACTGCAAATATGAGTACCAGCCAGTTCTTCTCGACATTAGAGTATCGGGTATCAGTTCCTATCATTGTCTAGATAGGGTAGTAGAGATTGTTCTAGCTCCCCACATAATTTTTCTAAATGATAAGAGAACATAGTAAGATTTCCATGGTAGCTATATACATGATGAGTGGCATCCCTTACACTGGAGGCATCAAAACTAGTTGGTGTAGTAAATACAACTTGAAACTATTGAAGGCTTCTTGGCTATCATATTCCCATTGATAGGTGATCCCCTTCTTCATTATCCCGGTGAATGGGAGAGATTTTCTGATAATGTTATCTTTGGAAATCCAAATGTAGGTGAGGTTCCCTTAGATCCCCTTTAGTTCTTTGAGATTTCTAGGGGGTGACATTGCTAATATAGTTCTAGTCTTATTTGGGTCTATCTAGATGCATCAGTAGTGTAACAAAAATCCATGGAACTTCACTAATGTTACCTTAATGGTTCATTTTAGTAGATTCCTCTTTAGACTATATTGTTGCAGCTTGTAAAAGATTGTTTGAAGATCCATGAAGTGACCAAATCGCTGTCTGGATTCTACCACTAGGTCTTTGACATGAAATTCAACAACCCTTCCCTAAAATGGATTAGAGATATGATTCATGGCATGTTGATATGTGGAACCAACATTATTTAAGCCAAACAGAATAACCTTATTTTAAAAGATCCCTTTGGGTGGTATAAAGGAAGTGACTTGTTCATCTATAGGAGCCATAATTAATTGATAGTAACTCGAATACTCTTCCATGAGGGAAAGGTCTGGGAAGCTAGGAGTTACATCGATCCCGAGTTCTGTGATTGGAAATGGGAAATCATCTTTTATGCAGTTTCAATTAAGTTATATGAAATATATGTAAACCATAATCTACCCTTTCTTATTCTTGATAGGGGGATATTGGTGATCTATCTTGGGTATTTCACTTATCGTACAAAGTTGTATTTGATTAATTTGTCAAATTTTGCATCTACATTGGTGGTATGAGAGGGGTCCATCTTCCTTGCTTCATACATGAAAACTCAATGCTCATTAGGTAATCCTAGAATATTCATAGAAACATATAGATTAATTCATGGAAGTTATATATTGTTCCAAGAGAATAAATATCAACTTTGCTTTAGAAATGTGATGTACATCTCTTTCTCTTTGAGGGGCATAGAGGAATTAATTATTATAGGCCGCAAGTCTTCTTATGGTCCTAGATTTATCTATTTGAGGTCATCAATGGTGGTGAAGATGACTTCCATAAATGTAGGTGGGGAATTCTTGAGGTCATCCTTATATTCTTCCTCTTATGAGTTTGTGGAGACACTTTTAGATGAAGTTAAAAATCTGGGGGCTTCTCTATCACTATCATGGTGAGATATTCCATGAGAAGAGACATTATCATGCCCTATTTTCTAATTTGTTGTAGAGAGATGTTGGAGCTGATTGTATTTTAGACTTTCACTAGGGATAAAAGGGTATTTGACCTCTAATACCAAGCCTATCTCCTCAACTATATTTATGTTGAGGATATAGTCACTATTGATCATATTTTAGGGATTTGTAGGGGAGGTTCCCGAGACATTGGGAGATACAACCTATGTATCATTATCCATCATTGGTCATTTTCATACCGCCTTGTAGAAAATTTCCACATCATTTGTGGGTTTGGACGTCTCAAAGGGAGAACTATCTCTATGTAGTACATCAACCATTCCATCGATGAGATATTTTAAACATTTATGGAATGTTGAAGGTACCGATATGTGGATTTCGAGCCAAGGCCTTCAGAGTAGGAAATTATATGAGGTGTATTAATTGAAAACCACAAATTTTGTTTTATGTTTAATATCCAAAAAAAAAAAAGTTTTGAGTTTGATCTTCATGAGAGGTATTTGATCAAACTTATCATACCCTTGAATGGTCATATTTGGGGGAGATAAACCCCCTTCTCTAAATCCCAAACATTATAGGGTTCAAATCAAAATGAGATTGATCTGAGATCCATTTTCAATCCTAGAACTTTATATTTAAACATTATCAAGTATTACCAAAACATACAGGGGTATGATGTGTTTCTAGATATCCTCTTACAGGTCATACTCTATGAATAAGATGATGACACGACATTCTGTTAACATGGTATCCATTTGATAGACCTCGACTGCAGTAACTTTTTTCTCAAATTACTATGGGATTTGGAGAGATTTAATAATTAATTCTCTGAGTTCTTTTGAAATATGAAGTAAATAAAAGATCTAGATCTTGGATGGAACAACTATTAGCCAGTTCATAATATCATACTTTTTTTCTATAGTTCAGCACTTCCCGAGGTGGGGTATCTCTTAGACATGTGGATCAAGAACTGAGGAATTTGAGGCAGGTGGACTTGGTGGTTGTAAAGAGGGTGTGAGAGAATTTTCTTCCAACTATGTGGGTCATTACTGCCTTCGCTGTTGCCTATGATGATTGGATAATCATATCCCCTCTAGGATTTCATATAATAAATCTTTGTTAAGATGACTACTGGTGGGTTTTGAAACACCTCCATGTCTTTATTGATCTCCTTAGAGTGTCTTCCCATGGGTATCAGATGCATATATGTCCTTTATGGGGATGAGAATGAAATATTGTGACCGACCATGCCTGTGCTATGTTATGTACCCTCAGTTCCTTCACATGAAACATCCTATTCCCAAATTATATATTGGAAGCTCAAATTCTGATGCATTTTCATCACTAGATAAGGGGTATTCCAAGTGTATCACATTGCCTGAACAAAAGATTAGGTCTGCATTTGATAAGGGTTTCATTTGGTGGGTCTTTTCCAATATTTGGATGCTAAATGGAAGAAATGTTCAAGATTCATGATTGTGTTGGTGCAGAATATAACTCTTCGTCTTCTATCTCTTCACACTTCCTATGGTTGAACCCACTTTTGGGTGGTGAATATAATGTTACCTCCTTAGGTGGTGGAGTATCATGGGTCTACAATGTTGTGTTCCTAGGGTGTTATAAGATTAATCAAATGTATTTTGAGTCATCCAGTTGTTGAACTTATTCTCATGTCTAACTAGAAATTTCATCCAACCACCCTCTTATTCTAACTGGGTGACAGTTATATAGGCCACCTACTCTAAGGATTTGTTTAACAGAACCTATCCAGAATTGACCATGGCATGAAGAAGACCCTTGAAGATGAATAATTCCTAGATATTATGGCCCAAACATTTGTGGAAAGGATAGTATCTAGGAAGATCAGTGAGGTTGATCTCATCAGGATTCCTGGGCTCCGATATCTTGAGAATGTTATTGTCCATGGATGTAGAGAAATAATATAGGGCCTGTTCTTTTAAGAATATTATTCTTTATTCATCCATTCTTTAAATAAAAAGTGAGCCTAATTTATCTGTTCTTCTTGTAGAGGGTTATTTTGTGGTTATAGCCACTTAGAAGGAGGTTCAAGGAGGTTTGGGACCTGGTTAGGTGATTGGATGTGCACCCCTACAGGCTTGAGAGTGATAACTATAACCTATTCTTTGCCTATCATTTTCTCCTATACTGAGGTCATGAGTCGATATTTGGATTAGGTTTTCTAAATGGAATCCTCCAGACATTGTTCCATTTCTACGAACGCATGAAACCCACATGGATAATTCATTAGGATCAAAGGTGTCTTCAAATCAACCCATATATTTTTATAACAGAGTTCCCATAGTTTATACAATGAGATAAGGATGCTTGGTGATTTGGTTAAAACCTTACACCTAGTTATGCAGTCAGATTATCTCTCATTTTCACATTTTTTGTATTTTGTCTGGTCAAAGTTTTTATTTTCCTCAATGTGGAATCAAATAGTTAAATGAACCAATGCGGAAGGTCATCCCATATCGCAACAGATCCTACTGGAAGACTACAATACCAAACAAAGGCTGGCCTTATTAGAGTCTTTACAAAACACCTCAACATTTTTTCCTCCTATTAATCTCAAGGGACCATCATTGGATAAAATTGGGATACAAAGTGTGTGAGATGCTGTTTTGGGTCACCTACACCAGCGAAGGTAGAGAAGGTAAGGTTTCCAAAATTTGGTGGAGGTAAAGTGTCATCCACCAACTTAGGATATAGTTTTGTCTCAAGTTTTACAGCTACGCATTTCCCTTCCTTGGCTTCCATTCAATTATTCAGGTAATCAATGACGTTATATAGCTACGGGGTACCTCTATATGAGATACCCCCTATATAGATAGGGATAGTGGGGTTTGATGAGGTGGACCCACCTTTGTCTCCCATTTATAATCGATTATTCCTAATACTAAATGATTACCCTGAAAAAGGAGAGGTTGTTACTGCAAAGGAGGAATGTCACAATCATTTTTGACTTTCTCATTTATGTAGATCAACTTCCTATATCTAGAAATAGTATAAAAATAATATACAAATCTTTCTAGTGAATTATTTATGGGGGGGAGAATATTCATCTTTTCTTGAGATGATAACCATTGGTAATATTTCCCCTAATTAGCTACTCATTGAGTTGTTTGAAAGTTTTTTTCTCACTCTCATATCATGACAACTGTTACTCAATGGAAGGAAATTCAACTCTTTTGGGTGGTGAATGGGATGTAGCCACACATTTCCCTTTTTCATTGTAATTGTTCCTCTAATGAGGCGGAAACATTATATTCAAAGGTTCTAGATAATAGAGCCTTTTTTAGTTCCAGGTGCATGAAATCTCTTTTAGTGCATCTAGATCACCCTCCTCCAAGGGAATATTTTTCATGTTGTGTCCCTCTAATTTTTTTATTGATTTAATATTTATACCATGTTGATAGTGATGACATTTTTTGAGGCATATCGGGAAATGGTGGGTGTAACATTATGTTCGATGCAACAGGCTGATCCTACACTACCTTCATAAGTGTCATTTTTTGATCCCTTAGCCATATTGGGCCATTTCTTCTTGGAAACTTAGAGGAGTTCGGTCACATCTACTACACATTCTTCTAGTCTTGGTATATGAATAGTGACTTTGAGGGAGTTTCAACCATGTTTACTGAATGGGACCCAAATAACAGATGTTTATATTGCAGTGGGAGGAACAGATGGAATGCTAACTTTCTATTTTTTCCATCCCAACCTGGAGAATATTGATTATATCTATGGTGATGATGATAATTAAAATTCCCCCCATCCATAGGTATTTGGGGTTATTTGGGTCCACAATTGGAATTGATTGATCCAGTTACTGAGGATCTAATGATTTGGGTTAGGGATTTGATGAATTCTAGGATGGACATTGATATATGAATTACCCCATACTAGTGGGTTGGGGTTGATCTAGAATCACAATTGATTCCCCAGTACCCACTCAAGGGATGATGAACCTCGTGATGATGATTGAGATATAAATCCCCCCCAGCCTAGTGGGATGGAGTTGGTTTACATCTACTAAGGATATGTCTTGAATCCTCTCAGAAATTAAAGATCTATTGGGAAGAGGTGATTTTAGATATTACCCCAACATAGTGGGATGGGTTCACTCCTAGAAAAATGATATAACAACTATTAATATGGCCCATTTGATGCAGCGCAGCTGTGCTTATGTAGGAGATGGGTGCGATGGTAGCCCATGATCGGAATAATTCTTTATGAGAGGTTTTTCGGTTGATCACAACATCAACTTCGATGTCTGAAATGCATTCCTATTTCATTTAGGGGCCCATTTGAACTCTCATTGGCTATGCTATCCTCACATTAATGATATCTAGGCATTTTTTAAGAGGGAGTATTCTGTTGAAGTGGCCAAATGGACTGAGTCTTACATGGTACCATTATATATTTAGAGGCTATGAAATAAAAGGACGTCATATCTGATCAGGTTTTCTATTCTAGGTGTGTGGTAAAAGGTAATTCTACATACTTTCCCCATCCTTGAATACAGATATATGTAGTGTATTTAGAGATCATCTATCAAAGGGTTATGATGCAATGGTAGTAAGCGTGTTGCAGATTTGTGTTGTGCTTTTCCAATTTTAGATCCTGATCCATAGAGATAGCAGCTAGGTCTAGATAAAGATAGAGAATCATGATGTTCTGAAGGTGAACCTCATATCCTGGATAAGATAGAAGTGTATACATCAATTTCTGATTAGTATCCCACATATTTTTTCATAAATAAGGCATAAAATCCTTTTCCAGCTCATTCAGGACCTCATAGTTAGAAGTGGTGATGGTCAAGAACATGATGGGAATGTTGTTTTTCAATAAATCTATCCATATGTCAATGCTGAACTCCTCTTCATTATAATTACATGACTCCATATAGTTAAACCATATAAAATGATTCTAAGGGTTGGCTACTGAATGGAGTGTAGTGGTACTCAATGGTGATGGGTAACTTTATGTGGTTGTCCCCAATGTTTTGATCACCCATCTATATGAAGGAATCTAGGTTTTGAAATCCTTTTTGTATAGAGGTGTCTAGGAAAGGTGAGGATTTCTATTACTATGGGAGATATATCCATGGGGAAGATGTCCATGATGTATGTCAAGAGTAGATTTCCTATTATACATATCCAATTTACTTTGAAGAGGACCATCACGATAATGATCATCTTTTATTTCAGAAGAAGAGTTAATAGACCCCTATGGTGTTGAGAATGTGTCTCGAATGACCTGTAGGATAGTGGAATTGAGAAGATTTGGAATATGGGTCTCATCATGTGTTGCGTTAAGAATATTCCGACGTACCCTTTGGAATTGTGCAGGGATATGAGCCTATTGTAAGATGGTTACTGGAACTTTTTTATACCGGTTTAGTGCTGTAGGAATATGAGCCCACTATTGAGAAGTTTCTAGAATATTCCAATGATCTCTCTCATTATTGATAGGAATATGAGTTTTCTCTGGGGAATGTTCCATTATTACTTGATGAGGTTTGGTCTGGATGAAAATATGATCCCAATTAACGTAATTTGGAATATTCCACTGGTCATTCTTAGAAAGAGTATTAGCCTGCCCCAAGGCATGTGCTGCTCTCACCTGGTGAGCCCTAGTTGGAACAAGAATGTAAGCTTGGTCCATATATGAATTCCCCCTTAGAATATGTCTAAAAACCATTGGTATGAGATAAGGGATGTGATACTACTCTTATATTGTCTCAAAATGATTCCAGTGTAATCATTCTTTGGAAGAATTAGGAATATGCACCTTGCTTTTAGGATTTTCTGGAATATGCAATACAATTCACCGATAGAAATATGAGATTGTCATGAGGTGTGTTCCATTATCACTTGGTTATCAACAACCAGAATGGAGATATGAGACTGATACTAGGCCTTTGGAGTATAAAATTGGTCTTCTTTAATAGGAATATGTGCCTATCCCAAGGTATTTACCGCTCTTACTTGGTGAGCATCAACTAAATTGGGGATATGGTCCTGATCATGGGACTTTGGAATATACCACTATATTTTTTTGACTGACATGTGACCCTATCCCGTGGCATGTGCCACTTTTACCTGGTGATCCCTAGTTGGAACAAGAATATGAGCTCGATCTAATGCCTCATCCTTCCCCGAAATATATTGATAATCCTCCTGGATGGGAGCAAGATTGTGCACTTGGTTCAGAGAAACAACTTGTTTATAATGATCAAAGTGTTGATCTTCCCTGTACGAAGAGATAGTAATATGGGTCTCTCTCTGTATCTGTACCAATGCTGGAATATGCCAGAAGAGTTATTCAGTTCTTTCTAATATGAATTTGAATTTTAAACAAGTGTGTGTAGGGATATAAGCCAGCACATTTTCCATCCCCATTATATACTGGAAGATATCATTGATTTATGTGGGGATATGATCTCACTTAAATACACCTTGTTTCATACAAATATGCCTATGAACTACATGTGTGGTGGGTAGGAATATGGGCCTCCCCCATGCCTACTATGGTGATATGCCCACAGACTTGTTTTGAGTGAGCATGGATATGAACCAACTCATTGGTTACAATCAGACTATTCTAAAAGATATCATAACTCAGAGTGGGGATATGAGTCCACTCATGGTTATCTGGTGACTTCCTCACCCGATGTGTCTTCCTTGCTACCCATGAATAGGTGTTATAGCTGGCAGTGTGTCAGATGATACCCTGAACATGTGACTGGTTGGTACTGGTGGGATGTTGTTGGCGATGGAGGTTTATAGGTTCCCTCCTCAATGGACTATGAATCTGAAGGGAGGTGTATTTTACTCCTCGGTCCACCTTCATTAGACTGGAGGTGTTGGTTTCCACACTATGGGAATAATCTCCTAAAGTAGTTGGCTAGGATGACAAGGTCCACTAGCTTAGTTTTAGATTTTCTTGGATGATGAAGAATCATTAGTTTTTGTACATAGAGACCCTCATGGGAAACTACAAGGGTAAGGATTATACCACATTGGTGGTATATTAGATTATTGTGTTCACAACCTAAAATTGATTTTTTGGGTAGTTTTGATCATTTTGTGACCCATGAGGTTTGTAGACATAGAAGATTTAATGAAATGGTCATCAGATGATGAAGACATTATCTTGAAATAGGATGTTGTTGATGAGATCATATTGGGTACACCATGTCTGGTTGTGTATAGTGTGCATACAAAATGGCATGAAAGATGATAACCCAATAATTGTATTATTTTAAATATTCTTGTTGGGTTCATCATTTTTGTTTTGATAGATAATATGTGACTGGGAACCCCCGATGGGGGGGGGGATTTGGTTCAATCTGATTGTTGATTGTGAGGCATTCAGTTCTTTCAAAATCACTAACATTGGGTCACCATTGTTATTGTTAATGGAAACTCCCAATGGTTCCCTCATCCATAATTAGGTACAGACTTGCTTTCCATGTTTAGGCATTTGATTGGGGTTTTATACCCAATGGTACTTAGGGAATTTCATTTGTAGAGAGGATGGGATGTTGGTCTCATGCTCCCTTTTGGGGTGAATTTTTTTCTACTCTGGGTCTCTCTCATAGATTTAAGATATGTTCATGAATCCATTCTTAATCCCAATATGGGACCAGTTTCCCTTACAAAAATATTATAAGTTAAGTCTATTTTATATACAAAATAAATGGGAATCTATTTATTGAATCCATATGTATGTATCTGAGGTTCTTAATTGATTTCCTAGTAATGAATAGATGCTTGTATACTGAAGCTGTATAACTGGGAACTTTAGAATTTTCTTTTATACAGGGAGGTAGATAATATTTTTAGGAGAGGGTTGTTACATAATGAGGCATCATACATATCCTATTTTATTATAGGAATCCAATCCCATGTAGTTCGTTAAACCTTTGAAGTTTAATGTCATGCAGAAAGGGCATATGTGCGGTCACTTAAGCATTAGATGTTTGTGATCAAGCCTATAAGAGACACCCTTCATATCCTAGTTATAATAGAAATAAGAGTTATCATACTACATTTGGTTTCTCTGTCTACTGGAAAATGAGGTAGAATGATCTACCCATAGGAATGATTGGGTCTTTATGGTTGAAATTTCCAAGACATGAGGGCACTTACACCGAAGTGGATGTCTATTTGAGATCAGACCTTAGGAAGGCATCCTATGTGTCCTGGTTATTGTAGGAATAAGAGTTCTAATAGTTTATTCATGCCCTTAGAATTGTACCCAAGGTATATTATCTTATATGGTGGAAATTATATCTTACCACTCATTAGGGCTTATAGGATGTGGTTTCCATGACTAGTGGTAATTCATGATTTCTATGATGTGTTCATTGTGACTCCCTAGAACTAGTGGGCTATGAACGATGTGAGAGATAAGGGATAACAATTTATTAGTCTCATTTCATATGAATATGGGAATTATGTTTTGGGAAAACCCTTAGGATGTTTAATATGGAGCTTCGACTTCATGGAGGTGTCCTACATATCTTGGTTATGTTAGGAATCTGAGTCATTGTAGTTCAGTTGACTTCATAGTGTGGTGATGGACGAGGTAGAGTGATTAGTCTAGGGGAATGATTGGGTCTTGATGGTTGAAATGTCAGAGACATGGGAGGGTTTACATTGAGGTAGATTCTTATTTGATATGGGGACTTAGTAAGGCATCCTAAGTATTATGGTTATAGTAGGAATCAGAGTCATCATAGTTTACTTGATCAGGGATTACACACCGATGTTTCCCTTACATAAGGGACATATCATATTAAGTTGTTGATTGAGGTTTACACTATGACATTTACCTTTCCATTATATAGGTTTATAATGCAAGTGACATGGACACTACAACTACCTAAGCCCATGTGAGCTATGATCGATGTTAGAAATAAGGGATCACAATTAATCAGTCTCACTATATATAGATGAGGGTCTTATGTGAGGGGAAATATCTTATGATTTTAATATAGAGCTTAGGCCTTGGATACGTGTCCTATGTATCTTGGTTATAGCGGGAATTAGAGTCATCATAGTTATTTTGGTCAGGGATTATACATTAATGTTTCCATTATGTTAGGGGCTTACACACTAATGATGAACAATGTTATGAAGTCCTAGGAATCCCTTTTGACCTAAAATTCTTTTCTTTCTGATATGAATTGTTTTTTCTCTCGACATGCCATGATTGTCTTCTTGACATGTCTGAGGGTCTCTTCTTGACATGACCAAATACAATTTCCTGATCTAGTTGACTTTTCTAAGGGAATTTTCATAACCTAGTTGGCATGTATGATGGTTGTCACAAGATCATGGAAAACTTGTCCAGAGGAAATCGCAATACCTGGCTAGTTGACCCTATAATCCATCGCATGATCGTGGATGAAATGCTTAGAGGGTGTCACATGATCTGGCAGACATACCCTAGTGTCATTATAGGGGCTTACTAGCTTGCTTGGGGGGAATTTGTGAGAGTCAATGAAACATGTCTCAGATGGTGTCATATTTTTTGGCTAACATGTCTGCAGGACATCATGAAAACCAACTGACATGTCTGTAGGATGTCACCAGATCCATATGACATGCCTCAGTGCTACCACGAGACTCATCTGACATGAACTGGTTCCTTACTATGATTTGGGAAACACGTCTATAGGAAACCAAAAGGATTGGATAGTGAGTTTGGAGGGATTCATGAGACTAGGGTGGTTTGCTCAGGGGTATCCATCTGACTTGATTTGACATGTCCAGAAGACCATGCATGATCAAAATAGTATACCAAAGGTGCATCGAGATATTTGGGAAACATGTCCTGGTGTTGTCGCATGTCCCGTATGGTTCAAGAAAAGAACACGAAAGTTCATTGTACATGTTATTCACATAATTCTCCCACATTTTAGTCTTTGTTTGAGTATTTATATTTAAAATGATTTAGATTTGTTTAGTGTCAGCTTATTTTGAATCGTAAGTTCGTTATCACATATGTGGGATGTATTTTGCATATCTTGATAGAATTCCTTCATGTGATCTATAAGTGAACACATGGTGTAAATTTTCAAGCTGCTCGGAGACTGTGGTTGTTCCTTGGATCTTTCCTAATGAAAAGATTTTCTAGTCATAAGATCATCCACTTTGAGAAATCTACTATGGTTCTTGGGTAATCTGGTGCTTCTGGATGCTAAAGGACAAACCTTTCTTTGATTCCAGGGGTGAGAGATTTATAGTCATCACCACCTTTATTGTTTTCTTCTATGCGTGGAGAATATCATGTGAATCCATGTTAGAGTTGTCATAGGGCTTCGATGTCACACATCTTCATGAGTTATTAATGGAATTTGTTTTGGGGGAGTCACAAAATTTTAAGTGACAAAGAGACCATCTCATTAACACCTCCTTTATTGGATTATTTAAAATTAAAGGGATGTTGTTAAATCATGTGGATATGCTTAGGGACTTTCATATTGTCATATCAACACATCCAAGTGTCATAATGAGAGTAGAGTGACTTGTCAAGGGGTCTTGCAAGACCATGCTATAAACAACCATGGTGCATCACATGAGTTCTATAACTGTGAGAGTCTCCTTCCTTCTCCCTATTTATTTCATTTATTTATTTTACGATTTTGAATACTTCACAACGTTGTATAATTTTTGTCGAAGAAAATCACTTTACCTCTTTGTGATTAATCTCGTGACAAAAAAAGTTTCTATAGAGATGTGTGAGCATTTCGTCGAGAATTATATCTATTTTTCCTTATGTAACAAAAGGGTGAGTGTGAGGTCATCTGGACATTCACAAGACCATTCACATGATGAGTACATCAAGCCCATGGGATTTTTTTGGGATAAGAAATATATGTCACTGGTGGTCTTGTGGTGTCTTACAAGTCACCTAGGGCACATCACATGATGTTTTATGACCATAAGAGTATTCCACCTTCCCCATATTTATTTCCGTTTCTTGTTTTAAAAATATTGTGGAATTAATGAGTTTTCTAGAATGTTGTCGATGAAAGTCATTCTTTCTATTGGTGATGAATCATATGAGTTTTACATTAGCAAGAGGCTCCCGCCTTTTGGAAATTTTTATCCGATTTTTTAGGGTTTTGGGGTCATTTGTTAGGAATCATTCAGTAGAAAAGTTTTTCAACCTGAGGTAGATGATCTCACTGCCACTATGTGATCGGTGATTTTTCAGGGAGTCTTTAAAAGAGCATATGAAATTGTCAAAAATGGTTTTATAGTAACTTCCATAGGTTATGAACTGTGTGTGGATATCCGTATGACCTCCTACTGGCCATGTGATCATGTGTATCTTAAGGGGTAATGTGATCCACATGATCATGGACAACATATTCTTCCATTTATTTAGGGGAGAAATTAATACCTATATTTGGGTATTTTTTTTTTCTGATGCTCATTTGGCATGCGTTAAGATATGATCAACCAATACTGGTACCAATTGAAGAGAAACATGGCTCAAAAATATCTCAATGGTGGTACATGAAATGTACTAGGGGTACATGGTGTTTCTATCCAACACTTACTCTACCCATATACATTCATCTCACACTACATGTACACCACAAAATATATGGCGTGTATTATAGGCACACATCGTGTGGATGTATTCTAGAACCCTTCCCAAGACATCTGTCTATGCCTGTGAACTTCTGACCATGCTTGTGTACCAACCTATGTACACCTACCTGTTCCCATGTATGCTCAATGATACATTCCAAGATTCCAACATGGGTTTCAGGGTGTGTGATAGGTGTCACACGATGTGTCATATTTTATTTTCTTCGAAAACCCCAGTGCTGCAGCTAGGGCTTCACATTGAATGTTATCCATTATTACAAGCCGTGTAACCCAGAATTTCTCAAAGCCAACAACTTATTCTCAGAATCACTTTCCACATTGTCACATATATGATTCAAACTAGGAACTATAGATATGATGTTATCTTACATTTAGGTCATTATATTTCTGAATCTGAGGTTTGAATTTTCTCAAAAAACTCCACTGTTGAGCCATGTTGTCACCACCGTTCATTGAATCGGGAGGAAGGGGAAAAACTGGTCTATTAAAATCTACCACTGGTCATCCTCCATATTCGTCACACCTCAATATCAATGTCTATCATGAACCACACCCACAATAATGATCTTTTATACTAAATAACGACCACACAACCATCATATAACTAGTACTTGTTAAACTGAAGTCCAAAGAAATTTCCTAGGATGAATTTATGAAGAAACATGGTAGAAATTTACAAACCAAAAATATGAGGAATAAACCACATAATTTTTTCATTTCAGCCAAAATCTATTGTTGAATAATTAGATGAACGAAGAGGGAATAATCAATACGAACCAATAAATCAACCACTATATAAACCAAATACCGATTCATAAATTATTTTGTGTTCATGGAATTTATATGAGTTCAAATTGGATAAATAAACATGATGGAATAAAACAAATAAACCATCATATGTCAAGTTTTGAGAAATCACTACTGAAGAACAACCTTGTGTTTCTATCTTTGGTGAGATCTATGAACTTTGTTGGCACATGATCCTCAATCTGATCTCGATCTGATGTCATCTTCGAATGATGCTCCAATAGATCTTCTAAATCACTATGTTATGTGGATAACCATTGGTATTAGGCATATCCATGTTTAAATAGATAATTCTATGTCTCTACATTGAAATAAAGAAACAAATAAAATAAAATAATTTATTTTATTATTTTCTCCAGCGATAGCACTTTACTGAAATGACCAATGATGAAAAAGATTATATCATGCCTAGGGAAATGACCACACCTTGGAATGGATAGGGGCATCATATTTACAATCCTATACATTGTTATGAGTTATTATACTTCTTCGGTAAAGATGGATGCACACTGTATTGATATTTTTATTATTTTTTCAACTATCAATTTCATGATCATTGGGCCTCCGTACCTTAGGGATTTTCATCCGGAAAATAAAAAAATATGCTAAAAAATATCAGTTCACTAGGGGAATCTATCCCACACAAAGTATCCTATCCTACTAATCCTCGATATCCGCAAGCACTTAGAAAAGGCATCCCCATCCATGATGTCCAATTCTCCCTAGTTGATAACATGTGGTGGGTCATCTATATACCTCCACATATGTTACACATGGAATACATAATGTATACGGTCTAACTACAACAATAGAGGTAACTGTTATTCCACTTATCTAACTCTATGAGGTATTTGGAGAGGTCTAATGAATCTTAGAGATAGATTTTCACCCCAGATGAATATTCATAATCCGTGGTGAGACCCTTAGTAGCACATGGTCTCCATACTCAAACTACAAAGGAATTATGATGGCTTTGTACAGTCCTCATCCACTCCAGGATGATCTTAACCTTCTCTATAATAGTTTACACCAACTCTATCCCCAAGAGTAATGAATCACTTGGATTAGTCCAACAAAGTGGTTATTTGAAGAGTATACCCTAAAAGTCCTCAAAGATTACCATACCATTGTTGGAATGGTAGTTTTTATTGTATAAAAAACTACACAAAGTGTAGGTGATCCACCCATATATGGAAAAAATACAATATGCATGCCCATATATGTCTTCCAAGACCTAGATGGTCAGCTCAGTCTGGGAGTGAAGCACTATACTCAAACAAAACTGAGTCCCAATCTATCTCTTGCATATAAAGGCATCCCAATCTATCTAAATAACTCTTTTATCAAATAGCTAGGAAGTGGGATGAATTGTTTAGCGAGTCTTCAATCACCCAAATAGCATCATGTTTTATAGATTTATATGGTAACCCCATAATTAAATACATATACATAGTCCCACTTCCACTCTAGAGCCTTATGGTGTTGAGCTAAACCAGTTGGAACCTAGTGCTCATCCTTAACCTATTAACAAGTATGGCATTGAAAGATGAACTCTACACCACATTTCTTCATACCTGGACACCATAATTGACATCTTACATCCTGGTGCATATTTTTCACACCTATATGTACCACCAATGGGGATATATTAAACTACATCATAACCTCCTCCCTAATCTCACTATAACCATCACCTTTCCTCTGAAATGGATAACATGCTCTCCACCTTCATAAGATCTATCAGGAGCATGTCTAGTGGATATCATGGTACATGAGGTCTCACAGTCAGTATCCACATGATGATATTTCCTAACACGATGTAAAATTGGTGTGGTAACAACCATTGATTGTAGATATGAAGCATCATCCATATCCACAAAGGACAACTATAAGGAGGAAAACTGTTATGACTCATCATCTAATAACAGAGAACAAGATCTCCCACTGAGAGTGTATGCCAGAAAATTACCATTCGAAGGAGTATAAAAAATCTCAAATTCATAGTAGTGGTGGAACTCTATCCATTGCTGTTGTCTCATGTTAATATCATTATAAGTAAAGATATACTTGAGACTATTTTTGTTATAGTAGATGATAAAATGCTCTCCTATAAGGTAGTGTCACCAAATTTTCTTGGTTAAGAATACCAATTCTAGAATAAGATCTTGGGTTTAATTGTTCTTATCATGAGGTACCATCTACCTAGATCTACAAGCAATCACTTCCTACCTTTGAATTAAGAAAAAACAATGTTTGGTCTCTAAGGAATCATAGAACACTACATACTCAACACCCTCCTTTGAAAATATCAAGATGGGAGATCTCTTAAACCATTGCGTAAAATTATGAAAACACTACTGGAACATTTCCATTCACATCAAAGGCTACTCATTCAGAGTAAAAGATATAAAAGGTGTTACAACTCTAGATAAATTGGGTAAAACATCCAATAGTTCCCTAAAAACCCAAGGAAACTCCACACCTGAATAACTATATTGTGTTTCTCCCAAGATATAACAACTTTAACCTTTGCTAGATCCATGTACACTCCTGCCACTAAGATAACATGTCTACGAAATTGTACATCTTGAATCAGAAAGTTACACTTTGAGATATTCCAATTAAGATGGTTCTCTCAGAGAGTGTCTTGGACCATCCTCATGTGTCACATTTTATACTTGACATCCTCCATGTACACTAGGATATTTTCCATGAATATCACCACAAATTAGTATAATAAAGGCTCAAAGATCCAATTCATGAGTCCTATGAACACTATTAGGGAATTAATCAGGACGAAGGGCATCACAAAGTACTCATAATGATCATACCAATATTAGAATACCATCTTGGGTATATCCTATATCCATACTCTCATCTAGTGATAACCTAATCTGAGGTCAACCTTTAAGAAACATCACTCCCCTCTCAAATAACTAAATAGGTCATTGATCCTTTTTAGTTGATACTTATTCTTCATGTTCACTGAGTTCAAGAACTGGTAATCCCCACATAAACTCAATATCCTATCCCCATTCTTGGAGAACAACACAAGGGCTACCCTGGGGGATACATTGGGACTCAAAAATCCATTATTCTATAATTCCTCCAACTATACCCTTATCTCATGATGTATGATGGGATCCATCTAATAAACTAGTGAATATATCAGGGACATACTAGAGTGTAAGCTAACACAGAAGTCTATCTATTAGTGAGGAGGTAATACTAGCACATCCTTAAGAAATAATTCCTCGTACTCCCCCCACCATAGAAAACTGGTAGCCCATATCATCCACTTCTATAAGAGTTGTGATATCAAACTTGTCAGTCATCATATACACTCTCTTATTCCTAAGCTTATCCTAATCCACTAGGGTTTCCTTTTCCTCAAAAAGGAAAAAATTCATCCCATCACCATGGACACACCACATTCTCCACCTAAAACAATAAATATGGGAATGAAATGTGGATAGATAGTCCATACCTAAAATGACATTATAAGTCCTCATTTATTATATAAATAGATCCAATAAGAATCTCTTACCACCAAGTGTCAAATTGAACTATCGGTAGAAGTGTGAAATCACTGAGTTACCCCCTGTCAGAGTCTCTAAGCACAGGGGTCAATATAAAGGCTCAACTAGAATCTCTATGTCTCAAACCAGAGAAGTGGGAAGAAAGGATGACTCACAAATGTGTGTAGTAGAACTGTAGCTAAATTATATTAGACATATATCATAACTCGTATCATCTTTGGAGCCTTAGGGTCATAGGCTTCCATAGTTCTCATCTATTCTCATCCATGAACACCAGCTCCCTAAGCCTGGCATAGACCACCTGAGGGGTGGTGGAGGAAATATATCTATCCTCTTGACACATCCCACTGATCTAACTATCCTTATACCATGTCCAATAACCTAAATAACTCCTTTATCCTATCTATGTATCTTCCTTGGAAGTCCCTATACCATCTCCCGATCAGATATACAGTGGGCTAGATAATCTTGTGCAAGATGTCCCCATCCATCGCAGGAGAATCACCGCATTTCCCTCAGCTGACTTGAGCCATCCTAAGAGCCATGTGTCACTGATACTCTATCCAGGGATCATCTTATGAAGTGTTTGACATTCTCCGATCACTACAACTTCTATTTTCTACCTTCTATCAACATATCATCTCTTGGGTTCCCACTATCATCACCCACTGTTGGTGCCTACTCTTCCCAAAAGCTCTCCAGCACTAATTCCTACTCAAACACTTTAGCATAGGTGGAAATTAAAAGAAATATCACTTATTTATTGATATATTAGTGTATGATATAATCAATGTTATTATATTTAAATAATATATATCATACCATATCCATTGATTACCATGATAGATTAGAAAACCTCACTGAATACTCTACAATGGTTATACTTCCCTGCTATAGATGCATAAGATCTTGGATGCAAACTGATCACAACATGGGTAAATAAAAATCCTCCCTGAATACACACTCACAGTCCCACCAGGAGAGAGCTATCTTATCATTTGACTAAATCACCATAGTCCACCATCACATAGCGGATTCTTGAAAGAGGACACACCTCACAAACTACCATATGATCCACAAACAACAAAATAGTGTGAAAAAATTGTGCAACTGCCTCTTTCCAGTTCACATCCACCTAGGGTGCTGTATTTCCCCAAAACATGGTAGGTCACTAACTCTAGAAATCATGCAGTGAACTCATCCTGTGTGCATCCTCATCTAGTACTTCTGTTGATAACTACTACTCAACTGGTGGTGATATAGATAGTAAACCACTTTATATTATTATCTCTCATATATGACCTTGTATTAAAGCCTCATTACTCAGCATGTCATCCTTGTGATCATGAAGAGGAATCATGTCTAGCTGTCTTCATGGAGGAATCATAAAATAAATTTGATGTACCATGTTCAAAGAGTATATCTAGGGAATTTACTCAATAAGGATATAAAAACCATTATTCATCCCAATATTATGCATGCACTAATGATTTTACCTACAACCAATGTATATATTTACCATGTTAACATGAAGTTTTTCAGAATCCTAGTGAATGGTTACATTGTCCGACACACCAACAGTGGGGTCCCATGCCTGAAAGATGAACAGAAAACACTTTAACACTCTTTCCCTAAATAAAAAATCCATATCACACACTCTAATCCTATGGTATAACCAACCCCATTTGATACCACTCAGTCCAGACCCAGCCCAATGGGACATGAACTACAACTATACTTAGATCTTGTTCGATAGGCTAGAGGATGGAATCCAATGTTGTGAAAAAATACCATACATGGGAGGAATTATACTAATTTACATAGACAAACACACATCTCTAAGACGATACAATGTTAAAATTTAAAGAAACTAATAAACATGCATGAATATGCATATAATCAATAAGAGTAAGAAAATAAGGTTCTAGAATGAAAGGAAAAATACAATACCACAAAAAGGAATTGAAAATAAGTCCAACCTGGTAGGTAGGATGGGACTACTATCAAATGAAACCAATGATACACATTTTACTTTTTCTTTCCCAAACTATGATCTGCTTGCTGTCTGTCCTCCTAGGAAACCGTCGAAAGGGCCATCATCTATATAAAAAATGAAACATGCAAATAGAGACCATACATGGGTGAGTATAACAATACCTAGTAGTACAAACCAAATAACTCAACATAATGAATCAAGATTAGTCATCTCATAATAGTAATAATGTAACAGAAGTATAAAAAACCTAGAAATATATAGGAAGGACATCATGCCTGTAGGTTCTCTCAACCAAACTACCAACCACATTATTCTTCTTGAATCTTCTAAGAAACTATTGTTATGGGAGAACCCAATCCATGAGTCACGCTATCACTAGATACGCTCATTCAAAATTTCATGATTTTTGGGACCCACCATTGAAAACTCATTGATCTTTAAAGATCTCGATATGTAGATAGGGGAACACTCCCAGGACCACTAGGGGACACCACAAACCCAATATGAATCTACACACTATGTAAGGGATTGTATATAAATTATATTGTGAAACCTACTTAAATGGAATGCTAGATATAGGATCAACGCCCTATACATCGAGGTCACAATGATTCAAAAAACCCCATCCAGTGTAGAAGAAGGAATGATAGAATATTACACTCCGATCACTTGGTGGGAAACCAAAAACTATATCTAAGACTCATCCACCAGATGGGATCGAAATCTAGGGCTGTAGATGAAATCCAGCACTATACCCTCAAGGGGAGAGACTAAGGGAACATGATTACCTGATAATAGTCCAAAATGAAGAAATAATGGGATCCAAACACCCTCAAAGGGGGTACATGATATGTATTGAGGGTACATGGAATGTCAACCCAACCCCTGGACTTCCAATGTGAATATTCCTCACATAACTTGTAAACCTAAAAAATAACAAATGTGTGTTATAGGTACATGAAATATAGAGGTCTTAAATTATCCTGCCTATGTCGTTTGTTCGTGTCCATGTACTTTTGGTTATGTCCATGTACCAACCTATGTACCCCTACCTGTAATCAGGTATCCTATGAGATACACACCGATCTCACAATATATGTCACATGTAATGTGATAGGTGTCACATGGTATGTGATATTGTTTTCTCTGTGTATGTCCTAGCACCACAGTTAGGGCCCCACATGGAATGTGATATTAGATTACACATCGTGTAACCCATAATATTCCAAAACTTTAAAGTTATTTTATGCATCACCATTCGCACTATTTCCACCATGATTCCATCCAGGAATCACAAATATAAATTCCCATCACTAGATATCTAAATCCATGCTTTGAATCCTCCTAGAAAGTACCACCATCGACCCATAATGTCACTGCCATGCATCAAACTGGGAAGGAAAGGAACTGTTGGTTTTTTAGGATTTACCTCTAATAATCTTCTATCATCATCGTACCGCAATATCACCCTTGATCACAAATCACACACATGGTATTGATCTATTTTACTAAATAATGACCATAAAATAATTTTATACACAATATTCATTGAACTATGGGCCAAAGAAAGTTTCTCATGATGAATATGTAAAGAAATACATAATATGAAAACACGAGGAATGAACCACAAATTTTGTTTGTTTTGGCCTCAATTTGTTGTCAAATAATTAAAAGAACAAAGGGGTAATAATCAATATGAACAAATAAATCAATCATAAAATAAATCAACCAGTGATTCATGAATCAAATAAATTAAACTACCTAATTAATGTTGAGATCAATCATTGATGAAGAATGGTTCTATGTTTCCGTGAGATCTATGAACTCTGTTAGCTTATTATCCTTGATTTGATCTTGATCAAATTTCATCTTCATATGATCCTCTAATGCTTCCTCTCAATCTTCTACTCTAAATGACTAGGTTATGTGGATAACCCTTGAGATTAGGCATATCCATGTTTAAATAGAGGATTTTAGGCCGCTTCATCGTAATACAGAAATAAATAAATTAAAATTATTTATTTACTTATTTTCTCCCACTATAGAACATTACTGAATCACCCGATCCCATAAAATATTATATCTCACCTAGGGTAATTCCCACGCTCTGAACTCAATGACAACACCAAATTTCAAATCCAATTCTCTTTTTAAGAGTTATTACACTATTTTAGGAAAATCACATGCTGTTGGTAATAATATTTTTAATATATTTTTTCAAATATCAATTTTAAGCTCACTAAGCCTTATAATCTCATATTATCTCCTCTCCTGGATTGAAAAATAATCCATATAATATTATGAATTAAAACATAAAAAAATTAGAGTATCTACTGGAATCTTTCTTTCAAATACTTACATTTATTATTTTGACCATATTTTTTTGGTTCTTTTCAAGGTAATCTTTGAGTGAATTTCTGATGTGTTTAGAGGTTTCTAGGAATTTGAATAGTTGTCACATAGTTTGGGAAACTGTGTGGTTCTATCCAAGAAACCATGCATCTTGGGTTGAGTTCCTGAGGAGGGAACACAATTAGTACCAACAGTGCAACTTTCCCTTCAAACCATGTGACTCAAGTTAGAGGTGTTTTTTCATGTCTGGCACATGGTTTTTCAGTTTGTGCAACTAAAACCTATGGCTTACCCAATATTCTATAAGGATAGAAAGTTTTATTCATGGTTTACCAAACCATGGTATCTGAATTAGTTTTTACAATTTTCATATTTTAATTCTAGAAACACCCCTTTTTCTTTAATCTCTAATCCCTAAAAACTCATCTGAACCCTACAAACTTGGAGGCTCTCTTAAGGTTATTTTGACCCCTATAACCTTGAATATTCATAAATCAATGTTCAAATTGAGGAATTTAATATCTTTTTATAAAAAAAACTAGAACTAATTTTTATTTCTCCTTTCCTCATCTCTCTACATATTTGAGAGAGGTGGATCCTTGTGTCATTGATGGATCCATATCTTTATTTATGGTTTGTTTTCATGATATCTCTTGATTAGTACTTAACTTTCATATATCTCCGAGTGTGGATCATGTGTTGGGTGTTTGACGCTACCTTGACTTGAGGTAGGGGGTTTTGTAAGGCAGTTCTAATCAATTGAAATCATTGTTACTTATTTGATTTGAAATATACTTCTTATTTATTTCCAAATCATGGTTTGAGACATTTGATAAATCTTTTCCACATTTCATGGGGTGTAAGATGAAATTTCATGGAAAATGTATTTTGAGTTAAAGTGCTTATTTCTAGAAAATGATCTTCAATTTAAATGAATGATTTAAAGAAAACATTTGATGATGATTCTGAAGAAAATATGGCATGAAATGGTTTTATGATTTTGAAATGAAATGAATTGTTTTGAATGTCCTGAATTTTGATTAAAACCATTTAATTTTGTTTTTTGAAATGAAATGGATTATTTTTAAACTTGAAGTTTGGGATGATTTAAAAAATAATTAAAAATGATTTGAGACTGATTGAAATGATTGATAGACCCTTATGTGATTGATTTAAATAAATCACATGGGAGACTTGGTAGTTAGGTGGGTAGTCCAAGATATGTATACTAGTTATGTATTATCTCTATAGATGCATGGATTGATAATGAAAATGATACTATATTGGACAATGGTAGGGAGTTCATTTATTAGTGGAGACTTCTTTTACTCCTAGGCTAGAGACTTAGGGAAGTGTTCACACCTGGAGTTTCATTTTATTAAGATGTACGAGGATCCTTGAGCCTTAAGCTAACCTTAGTCCTTAAAACTATGATTCTGTGATTGAAAATGATAAATAAATTGAAAAATTAATAAAACGATTTATTTAATCTTATTTGATAGAAATTCTTATCCAAGTGTTTTTTATGGAAATTCACTTTTCAACATGTTTTATACTTTCCATTGAAATTATTTGAAAATAATGTTTTATGATGAATTGTGAAAAGACTATATTGATTTTTTATTTAAAAATTAACCATATTTGGTTTATTTGAGATGAAATTGTTATGAAATATCAAGGTAAAATCATATTGGGACAGTGTTTCTCACATACTATGTAAAAATTTGGGCATATATTGACTTTTTGTTACCAGTTTTAGGAAAAGGGAAGACACTTATTAGAGATAGTGGGTTTTATTTATTCTTTTTAATAGAACCATGTGATTAGAAGTGATAGGTGGGGTATGTGATCCACCTATTGTGAGGTGATCATGGAGGTGATGTCATATTTTCTTTATTTGATGGATTTATTTGTGATGAATTTGGTTTTGTACCTTTACCCTTGATGATTGTTTTAGAAGAACAAATTGTCTATCGATTCTTATCTAATTATTTCATATTTTTTGGACTACTCTTGTGGAGAAATCACTACCTATTGGTTAATTTGATTCCCAAGTTCAATTCACTAGATCGCGGGAATTGGGAACACCTTTTGAGCTGGGTCAAGATATATTTGGGTACTAGTTTACTGGGTTATCTAGGTTCATTCATTAAAAATTGGTATCAAAATGAAGTTGAGTCTCTTATTGTATGTCAGAATAGTTTTTATTTTCCCTTTTAGAGACAAGGTATGATTTTTGGTACTTAAGGGGCAGGTTATGAGTGAGTGTCTAGATAGATCTCATTTTAAGGATCCTTAAGTTACCATTCGTGGTTTTGAAATTATGTCTTTGAGGAAATTTATTTATCTAATTGAAAATTTTTCCCAAACATTTATTTTATATTTATTCTCCCAAGTTGATTTCTAGTTGAAAGAGTTGATGTTATTGTATCTCTTAATAGGTGTATCCTTATTATCTGTCGATGTTTTGTAGTACCATGCCCCTAAAAGGTAATCCATGATTTGGACTGAGGGGTTTCACCTACCCCATTTTAGGATACAATGGTTATACCTTGATGGTTCAAAAATAGAGATCATGACTACGATTTTATTCATTTGAAACCACAATATTTACAAGGAATGAAATTTTTTTAGGAGTAATATGATTGTGTGAGAAATATTTAGTGAATATTTGAGTTCTTAGAGATTCCAAATTCCATTAAGGTTAAGTGTTCCATTTTTAATCTTGATGGTCCGAGTTGGATATGTGGGGATTCTATAGTTGTAGAAAAAAATAATGAAAAATTGAAGTGTAAAGAATGCATGAATCTTTTTATGGAGTAATTTTGTCCAGAGTCAATGGTATTGTCTATATAAATAGAGTTTCTTTACCATCATCATGGTGAATGATTAGTGACTCAGTATGCTAATTGTTTTTCTAAACATGATCAGTTTTCACCAGAAGTGGTTTCAAATGATTTGATAAATGCCGAAAGGTTTTAGATGGGTTTTTTGTTCATATATCTAGTATTATGTAGTTATACTTAATCTTACTTATTATTTTGATCTTTGGGATGTGGATTTTATAGAGTAACTTGACATGGAAGGGAATTTAGGGTTGACTGGAGTACCACCTACTCCATGTGGAAACTTGGAGGTAACATTAAAGGAAAGATAATATGGAATGATCCTTATTGCGGAAATAGTGGAGGTGTTATTAGGTAATTGATTTTATCAAAACCATATGAAGTGTATGATAAGGTTCCACTAAATTTTTTCCAATGTTTCAAGGTTGGACACTCGAAGTGTTCATACATAGAGGCAGTTATGTTTTGTAGCTCACGCCATCATTCAGGTACTTGCAAAGGATTTTTCTGGTTTTTACCAATCCTTACAGTGTTATTGGATCATCAATACTAAGATGATCTATGGATTAGTCATATTCCTAAATAATAATGGTGTTCTATCAATATATATCAAGAATGAAGCTTCTTCACTAGTGTACAATTCTCCTGTGGTAATTGATGTGATTCTTGCAACAATGACTGGTGTCATTACCATTTATTCATTTTAGCGACTTCTTTATTTGACATTGGTGCATCTCATTATTTCTCATCAACCCACATTTTAATATTATTGAATCTTCCTTTGGATTACATGCCTTATTTTATGGAAACTATAACACCTCTTTGAAAAAAGTTTGAGCAGGGTCTCTGATTCCTTTCTTATATTTTCTATTTATTAGAGATATATCTTGTCTAGGAGTTTTTAGATCTTGAAAGGAATCCTCTAGATGTTACAATTAAAATGGAATTGTTGATTTATCATTAATCATAGATTAACTATTTTCATCGATAGGTTCCCTTTACTACCCCTGATGGGGAATTCCATGTATTTTATGGAGAATGAGACTCAAGGTTTAGGTGATCCATACCTCCTCTTCTCATTCTAGGTAGGATGATTTAATTATTTTCTATTAAAATGGAGTATGAATATTAATGCATTAATATTACTCTAATAGTTGTTGAATTTCAAGATACTTTTTCTTAAAAAATTTCTGGGTTTTTATTAGTGGGATGCAAAGTTCTCTATCTATTTGGTGCCAATTGTTGAACCAATATATATCTTCTCTTACCATATGAAACTGGATGAACTAAGTGAATTAAATAATAATTTGTATCAGTTTATGACCCAAGTATTTATTCAACCTAGTGTGTCACCTTGGGCATCACTTATGCTTTTCACAAATAAGGATAATGGAACCATTCACTTGTGTGTTGATTACCAACAGATCAATTGGGTTATAGTGAAGAACAATTACACATTACCCCAAATTTATGATTTTTGATCATTTGAAAGGGGTGAAGTGGTTCTCTAAGACTGATCTTTGGTCTGGTTAACACCATATTAGGATCAAGAAGTCTGATATCCCAATGACCACTTTCAAGAGTAGGTATGGACACTATGGGTATTTTGTTATGTCATTTTCACTAAAAAATGATCCTTATATGTTTACGGGGTTGATGAACATGATTTTCCAGTAGTATATCTACTATTTCAATATGGTATTTTTTGATAACATATTGGTTTACTATGAAAATGAGATTGATCATGTGCTTAATTTGAGATTAGTTTTGAATATCTTGAGGAATATCCCACATTATTCCATGATTACAATGTTCTAATTCTAGATTGAACAAGTGAAGTTATTTATGAACGTGGTCTTAGATAAAGGTATCATAATTGATCCTAAAAAAGAGAAAGATGCCTTATCTTGGGATGAACCACAAAATACATTTGATTTTTTGAGCCTTTTTGGTTTAGATGTGTATTATTATTAGTCTATGAAATATTTATCAATGTTGGATTCTTCATTTACTAGACTCACTAGAAAGAGAGTGAATTAAATTTGGGATTTGAAATGATAGAATTTATTAAATGAGTTAATACCCAGTTTGAATTCAAGTTTAGTGATAACTCTTCCAAAGGCTGGTCATGGCTACGTGTTCATTTGTAATGCTCAAGTTTGGGGTTGGGCTGTGTTTTCACACAGAGTGATCACATGGATTCCTATGGATCTCTTCATATTTTTTATAATGATAAGAACTGTCCCAAACATGATCTAGAACATTAAAATATTATTCACAATATTAAGAGTTTTAGGAACTAACTCTTCAGAGAAAGTTTTACCATTTTCTTTGATAATAATATATTGAGTTATATCTTCTTGCAAATTTTTTTGAATCAATGACAGAGTTGATGGGTGGATTACCTATAATATTTTTAATTTTACATTTACTACACACTTATGAAGGGTAATTTTTTTACTAAATCTATGAATTGAAAAATACCATCCTTTTTCATGTAGGAATCATCAAAGGAGTGTAATCAAATAACTATATTTGCTCGCATGCTTTTGGGAGTCCAAGAGGATGAGAATGGGATTGGTCTAGCAAGTGTTCTATTGGTATCCTCTCTTATTGAGATGATTATACAAGAGTAGAAGATTAATTTTAAATATATATGTATTAAGTATTATTTATATAGTGGGTATATCATTAACTAATGGTAACTATATTTAAATGTTATTATTTGGTTCAAAAGCGGCTATGTCATTCTGTTTCCTTTGAGAAAGGATGTAATGGATGATTTTAATCATTATTACTGGTTAGTTTTCTAGGGAAAATGAATAAATTTTATGATATAAGGAATCTATTCTAGTGTCTAGGTATGAAATTATACAACACTAATTTTGTATCTTATTGTTATACCTATCAATAGATCAAAGACGGACATCAAAATCCTTCAGGTTTTCTTCAACCCATTGTTGTGTTGACTTGGAAGGGGGATGAGGTATTTAGGGACATCGTTGTTTGGTTCCACATGATTCTCTAGGAAAGAATGCGATTTGGGTAGTGATAGAGTGATATTCAAAATTGGATCACTTTATTCCTAATCATTATACCACCAATGTTAAGAATTTTGGTAAATTAATATTTTTAGGTGGTTATCATGTTTCATGGAGTTCTATCTACCATTCTATATAATTGGGATCCCCAAGTCACATTTAATTCTTTGGAGAGACCTCTAGGATGTTATAGGATCCCAAGTATAGTTGAGAACATTGTACTATCTTTGATGTATGGTTAGATATAATGAGTTATATAGATTCTTAAAGATGTGCTATGTGCTTCTGTCCTTGACTTTGGAAGATTGTGGGATTTCCATTTCAGGTTGTTTAAGTTTTCCTAAAAACATATCTACTAGTAATCCATAAATATGGAACACTTTGTGACATTGTATGACGGGTTTTATAAATATCTACTTTGTTGGTCGGAGGATGGTGAAGCTTCCTTAGTGGGATTGAGCTTGGTCTAAGAGATTACATCATAGATCCAAATTATTCAATGGAGGTTAGTTATGGCTTAGATATGGAATAAATATTATGTGTATCATCATAAAAATCATTTGTATTTATAGTTTTGTGATAGGGTATACTTGAGAGTCTCTCCTTGGTTGGGTCACTGACAACTTGGGAAATAGGGGAAGTTGGAATAGTGATTCGTGGGACTGTTTGACATTGCTCTATGGATTGGGAGGTGGATCACTATTTTATTTTCCACCTCATATGAATTCAATCCCTAACATGATTCATGTGTCTAATCTTAGAAGGTAACTTTTATATCCATTCCATGTCTTTATTTGGGAGGAAATTTATATGGAATCTGATATGACCATGACGGAGAAGCCAATTATGATTATTGATTATCAAGTGAAGGTTCTTCATGGAAAGTATATACCTTTGGTTCAGGTTATATGGAAATATTTTTAAAATTCTCATGAGATTTGGGAGCATGATGTGATGATGGGAGAGTATTTGAGTAATATATTTGTGAGCTTGTCATATTGATGAGTTTTTTTGGGTGAATAAAGCATTAGGGTGGTTATAATTGTTACATCCAGAGTCTTGATTTTAGGTACATACATTCCTTTATTTCAACCATATTTTGTTTGGGTATTTTGATGGTTTATTTGCTAATTTTTGGATGTTTTTTGATATTTTTGGGATTATTCATGGTTGTTATGTGGTTCAGGAAATCCAAGTGGGTCTTTTTAAGAAACCATGCAACTTGAGTTGAAGTTCCAGATGAGGGTTCATGGTTAGGCGCATAATTACTACACACAGTGTTCCCTTCACCTCAAACCATTCAACTATAAGAATAGATATTTCGAATGGTTGTTTCATGGTTTTACAAACTATGTGGCCAGACCTTGTGGCCTCCATAGTATCCTATAAATGGGCATACAACTGGCTCATTATTTCCCAAACCATGTTCCCAAATTGTACGATGCAACTTCATTTTTCCAATTTTCTTATTTTAATTCCCAAAACACTATTTTATCTATAATATATTTCCCCTTTAACATAATTTTAATATTATGAACTTAGAGGCTCTCTCGAGGTGATTTTGTCCCCTACAACCTCAAATCATTAAGATGGAAGTTCTGATTGAAGCCTTGAATCTTTTTTAGTAAGTATAACTTGGATCTAATTGTGAATTGTCATTTCATCATCTCTCTAATTATTTGAGATTTGTGGATCCTTATGTCATTGATAGATCCAGTTTTTTATTTTTGGTTTTTTTCTCTAGTATCATCTCTTGATTTATTATATCCTTTTTCTCTCTCTTTCGGTGTGTATCCCTTATTAGGCATTTGATGAAACCATGACTTGAGGTAGGTGGTTTTGTAAGGAAATTCCAATCAATTGAAACCATTGTTAGTTGTATTATTTGAAATTTACTTCGAATTTATTTCCAAATCACAATTTAAAAATTTTGATAAATGTTTTCAAAATAACATGGTGTGTATAATGAAATATCTATGATAATGGATTTTGAAATAAAGTAATGATTTTTGTAAAATTATTTTGAATATAAATTATTGATTTAAAGATTGACTTTGATGATGATTCTTGAGTAAAGAAGGCATAAAATATTTGTTTAGTTTTGAGATGAAATGAATTTTTTTGAAAGTTATTTTTTATGGAAACCATTTGATGTTGGGTTTTAAAATGAAATGGAATGTTTTGGAACTTGAACTTGGGTCTAATTGAAATGATTTGAGATAGATTCAAATTAATGAAAGAACATTATATGTTTGATTAACTTGAAGCACCTAGGATCTGAGGTAGTCAGGTGGGTAGTACAGGATGAGAACACTAGGCTTGTATTATCTCTACCTAGTAAGGTATTGACATTGAAAATGATACTATGCATGATGAGGGTAGGGAGTTTATTTAGTGGGATGAAATACCTTTCCCCTTTTTACTAAGATCAAGGGAAGTGTGAACACTTTTGGCCATATTTAAATAAGATGTGTGAGGATCCTTAAGCATTGGACTAACTAATCTCCAGTATTTTTACCATAGTTCTAGATTTGAAAATGATATATATATTCTAATGTTTATGAAGTGAATTATTTATGATTTTTTTGATAAAAATTATTATTTTTAGAGAAATACACTTTTGAACCGATTTTATACTTTCTATTGAAATGATTCGAAATCATGTTTTATAAAAAATTGTGAAAATATTATCAAACCATGTTTTTTTAAAAATTGATCTTATTTGGTTTATTTTATATGGAATAATTATAAAAAATCTAGTTGGAATCCTATAGGGAAAGTGTTTCTCACACCCTACATATTTCATTGAGTGTATATAGAATTTCTTTTTCTAGGTCCAGGAAAAGGGTAGTCTTAACTTGGATATGGTGGGTTTTATTGATTATTGTTAGTGGGACCTTGGGATTGATAGTGATAGGGTGTATGTGATCCACCTATTGTGAGTAGATCTTGAAAATGATATTGTCTTTGGTTCATTTAATGTCGTGGTTTATGATGAATTGGGGTTTTAACCTTTAATCTTGATGATTTTTTGGCATACTGACTTAATTATGGATTGTTATTTGCTTCTTTTGTATTGTATAACTATTCTTATGGAGGAAATCCATCCCTCTTGATTGATTTAATATCCAGGTGCTAGTCACTAGCCCGTGCAGATCGAGAACTCCCTTAGGTCCATATCAGTAATCATTTAGAAACTGGTTTAGTGGGATATCTATGTTTGTTTGTGATAATTAAAATAATTCATTAATAGTGATTAGTTGAATTTATTAAAATAAAATACATTAAACACAATAAAAACAATTTTTTGAAAAAATATCACTTTTTACCTTCAAATTGTTTTATCATCATTTCTAACCAATTAATAACCAATGCATAAAATTATTCCTTTATTTAAATAAATTAATAATATATTTTATCATTGATAAGTAGTGATAAATATATATTATGTAGAAAATAAAATTACTAAAAAATTAGGTCTTATATGTTTTTTTCTTGTCATTAAAATTTGAGCACTTATTTCCTGATAATTAATCAATATATTTGTTGTATGGAAAATCTGCTTAAATATATTTTGTAGTGTGGTTACTTATATTCATTCCTACCAATTTAATAGTTTGGTTATAATGGTAAATTTTAATAATAGAATATATTAGAGTTCATATAAGCTTAGTTTTTCCTCTAAAAAATCCTATCAAATATTTTAGGTTTGTTTTAATGGGAAATTGTTTTCTAAAATAATAGACTGTTACATTCACCCACATTAAAATGATTTTTACCCTTGAAATTACATCAATTCAATGAAAATAAATGTGAATGCCTTTTCCTCATCATATCTCTGGATTTTGTAACATCCCACTGCCCCAAACCACTAATTGGTGCCCAGACCAAAGATTTCTATTGTACCTCAGGTGTTCCTCCCCATACACTGAAAGCTACTAACTAGCAGTGGGGGTCTAAGATGGTACTGTGGGGAGTTTATACCCCCTAATCAGAGTGTGTAATAACATGTAAATAATAAATAATCATACACTTAAGGAAAATACTGGAGTATGCATGATAAATATAACATTCAATAGAAATAATATTAAATTCATAGACATATATCCAGCCATACATGATCGATATCCAGTTGGTCTAATCACATATATAGAATAAAATAAAATAATTGGTAATGATTGAAATAAAGGTACATAAGGATTTAATATATTCCTTTATCATAACATCATACCAAACTCTAAATATCTCTTGTGCTTCTCCAGCTCTATCATCAATTCACGAGACTCTACCCAGGCTGAACCTACAAAATGTTAGTGATTCTAGGATACCCAAGTGAAATAGAGGCCTAAGTAGGGTGCGCCTAAAAAACTTAGTAGGGAACCACCAATATGGTACCACAAATAACTATAAATTAAGTGATATATTCATGTGACATTCACTAATAAGTTAAACAACAATCGTAAATAAATAAATAAAAACCACCAATAATATCTATATTAGTCTCATGCTAGAATCTGTCACAGTACACCTATGGGACCTTTGAAATCCCAGAATTAGAACCACCATGATGGTGTAAAAATAAAACCAAATATAAGACCAATAAACATAATATATCATTAGGTCCATAACCCTGATTGATTATAACTACTTTGGCCAGTTCCATGGTGTCTTTAATAATGTCACAGTGACTGTTAGAACCAAAATAATGACAATATTTTCCCCACTATCAATAATAAAAAATTGGGGAATTCTTTTAAAACGACCCATACTAGTGTACAGGAACAACCATGGATCTAAATCCATGGAAGCCCTATCATTAGTAACATTGACCACCCCTACATGTGTTTTTTCAGCTAACAGTAACACCGAACTCTTAGAGGGAGTTTCCTTTATGAGTATCTTAGAACATCACTATAGTTGTTTTCTCATCCATGTATTATAGATCTCCCAAAGTGATTTTTATTTATAAGTATCACAGACCACCCCTACAAGTTTTTTCATATCAAGTAACTAAGGCTGCCACATGGGAATATCACATACATAAAATGACCACCCCTAAGGGTTGTTTTACATTCATAAATCTAGTACCCCGAAGATATATACCAGGTCACATAAATAATAAAAAGATAAGTAAGGGTTTTAGAAACTCCTAAAACCATTATCATTATTTATACACAAGTACACCCAATCACTAGGGGCATCAAGTCACCAGGGAAACCATACAGGCCCTGAAAGTCTCATCATATCCCTAGATCCCTCATAAGGGTACCTCAATCCAATATCATCCATTAGGACAACACCAGTCATAAGGGTGAGGCCATGAATCCCATCCTCTTTACAAGGAACTCTAGGTTGGATTAAACCCCCACAATATCCATTTTTCTTTTGAAGGGCCACTCACCTAGGTCACCAAGTCTCCAAGTGGGAAGAACACCCCTTTACCATCCCATTATCCTAAAGGATCAGGGAAAGCTTTTATAATCATGGACTTCTAGGACCAAAATCTAAACCACCACTCACCAATACCTAATATTCAATAAAGGAACTTATTCTAGGGCTCCCAAATCAATTTAATATGGACAAACCCCTAAAATTTGTTATTATATATTAGGGAATTTCTCTATAATCAAGCCTTTGACATTAATGATAAAGGATACAAGGCTGATGCACAACAATCCAATGTGGGCCCCGTAATTTTTTCAATCACCTAGGGAATTTCATTTTAAGTTAACCAATTTAATTTAATCCAAACCATTAAATTTAACATAAACAATACAATCTAATTTAAGTAGGTCCCTTACCTAGGGGAAAGTCTAGAAATTCCATGTACATATACAAAACAAATAAATACCATGGGAAAGAAAAATAAAAACATTCCTTTATCATAATCCATCCAAATTTAACTCTTATCCTGAAAAATATTCCTAGTATGACAACCCTGCTTTTTATTACAACTTAAACATGCTTTATTACATAAAAATTCACTTGATACAACAAATAAGATCGATAGGTTTAGTGTCTTTAGGGATTATGATCATTACATAAAACTTAAAACATGAAATACAATATCTTTATTGAAAACTTCCTTTACACGACCACTACATTCCCTCGTACTTAGCATTGCAAGGGATAACCTGAGGACATGCATAAGAAAAGGGTGAGCTATAAAGCCTAGTAAGGGAGTATTCATGGAATAAAATGAGGAGTACAACACATGTTAGGAAATAGGAATATCAATAGAGAATAAGAGAAACATGAACATAAAGGTATGATAAAGCATGATAATCATAACATGGAAATGTGGAAACAACACTCATCATGGAATTAGCATGAGCCAAGGCTCATTGCACATGGATCATGAGTAAACCCTCATTGCACATGAAGCACGAGTAAACCCTCGTTGCACTTGAATTATCATGAGTAAACACTCATTTCACTTGACATATCATGATACTATACTTTACCCAATGCATTGGAGCGCTATATGGGTGCACCCTTCTTAAACATTTCATTTCATGCATAAGTGTGCCACATGGATCATAAAACATGGATTCATAAAACATAATCATTTATTTCATGATAAAGGAATGTGGAATTCATACATTAAACTTTACAATCAATAAGTAAATGTGCATAAAGGTGAATACCCTTGATGGATAAATGGACATGGTATTCACTACACAATGACATTGGCTTAGAAAATCGGTGCAATTTTAGCAGCGTAACTGCGTGACATAAGAATTTATAAAAAATGTGGATGAGAGATAAAGGGGTTCCTCATAATATTTACATGTAATGGATAGTAAGGAGGTCATATAGATAAATTTCTCAACAATTTTAATGGAATTTAGATTCATTATACAAATGTATTGCTTGAATATAAAAGAGGAGAGAGAAGTTCCTTTCAGAATTTTTGCATAGTAACGAGTGTACATGAGAGGAATATAATGAGAGAAAAAGGGGTCTCCCATAATTAAAACAATAATAGGGATGTATGGGGTATGTGAGAAACCATACCCCAACATTCATAATTGAAATTAAAAGGGAAATACAACTTAAAGAAAATTGACAAAAATGAGAATGGAAGAAAAAAACCCTTACTTGGAAGTGTGCTTCCAAAGGCTAGAGAGAGGATTGTGAGAGGCTTATTGGGAGATTGGGTCACCGTGGGAGGATTATAGAGAGAGTAGGGAAGAGTTTGGACATACTCCAAAGGATTTTAGTGAGGAGGAAGTGGGATCTTGGGTGGGTTTATATAGGAAAGGTGAGGGAATTCTTTATTATTTAGGTTTGGGTCCCCTTACATTAAATTAATCCAAACCACAAACCATCCAATGGGTTTTGACCATGGTTTTTGTCAAAGGGAAGAGGAAAATAATATTTTATATGTCCCAAGTCCGAATTTCTTAAAATAATAAGGTTGCTTATGTGGAGGTGAGTCACACTCCCATGGAAATTAATTTAAAAAGGCAAAGTGTTGAATATGTCTTGAGGGGTTCATTAATGCTTTGAAAAGTAAGTCAAACAAACCCAAAATCACATTATTTTAATGATAAAACATATATTGAACTAACATAAGGATTATGGTATTTTATTACATCACCATTGGGTCATTATGATGTCATTAAACACATTATATATTTAAATGGTATTTAATTTTTACCCAAAAATTTGACTGTCCTAGAAAATTATGAAAAATTCACCGTTGGATAATTTCAACGTACTGATTCCAAAAATAATATTTATTTTATCTAAATAATTTTCTAAATATGTTAATTTTCACTTTTAAAATAAAAACTGACATTTATAAAAAATTCACGGGTTTTGACAGAAATGGCTTTCAAACCTTAATAATAATTTTAATTACATTCATAAAATTATAAGATCATTTATATTTAATAAAAATTAATTTAATATTAATAATATTATTTAATTAAAATATTATTTAATTCAAAAATCCCTTAATTTAATAAAATATAATTCTTAATTAAATAATAACTAAAAACACCATTTTTACTTTAAAAACTATTTACAATGTATCAAAAATGACTAGAAATTATATTCATTATTTTATAAAAAAATAATGTACATGAACATAGTATTACTTATTTGTTACATAACCCCTTAAAACAGACATATAAGACTTAAGGGTAAGGTGTGCGATGGTGACAGACTCTTGGGGCGACTCGGATAAAATTGCTCGAGTGGTAATTTAAATCAACCTCCACTCTTCCCGTAGACGGTCATATTCTAGCTTGACATAATGAAGCTCAGCTTGGTCTTGGTCAAGGGCGAAGCCCAAAGACGCCACCTCTTTTCTGAGGTCCAACAAATGGGCTTCATATGGGGCAATTCTACTGGATGAGGCCATCACTTCCTTTGTCTGAGTAAAATTGGGTTCATTAAAGCATTATATTTATACTAATCATGTGATCACTGTTCAACAGCTATATTAACAACTGTCAAAATTCTTAACATAAAACCAAAGAAGTTGACATATTATAAAACATTTTTCATAAAGAAACATTTAACTGGATCAAGAGGGATTTTTCATTAATTAAACTTTGGGTCGTTACAATATTCTCCCCTTAATAAATTTCGCCCTCAAAATTTTCCTTTTCCCACACTAAAACAAATGTGGGTAACTCAGCTTCATCATATCCTCCAACTCCCAAGTCGCTTCTTCAAACTTGTGGTTTCTCCACAACAACTTGATGAGGGGCATTGTCTTATTTTGTAGAACTTTTTCTCTACGATATAAGATCTTCACTGGTTGATCCTCATAAGAAAGATCATCTTCCAATTGTACCACCTCAGAAGAGAGTACATGTGAAGGGTTCGGTATATACTTCCTTAAGAGGGATACATGAAAGACATCATGCACCTTGGCCATAGTAGGTGGAAGTGTTAGTCGATATGCCACAACCCCAACAAGATCAGGAATCTCGAAGGGGCCGATGTACCTTGGACTTAACTTCCCTTTATTTCCAAACCTCATGACCTTCTTCCATGGAGATATGCATAAAAACACCATGTCTCCAACTTTAACCTCAAGGTCTCATTGACGATTATATGCATAAATCTTCTGTCAAATCTGGGTTTCGTTGATATGCTGCTGAATGGTCTTCACCTTCTCCACCATTTCTTCGACCATTTCTGGTCCATGTAGCTTACGTTCACCGACCTCATCCCAACATTCTGGTGTTATGCACCTTTTCCAATATAGGTCTTCATATGGTGTCATTTGGATGCTCGAGTGGAAACTGTTATTATAAGAGAACTCAACCAGAGGAAGATGTTGATCCCATCCTCCTTTAAAGTTCATTGAGCATGCTCTCAACATGTCCTCAAGTGTTTGGATAGTCCGCTTGGATTGGCCATCAGTTTGAGGATGATAGGCCGTACTGAAGTTCAGTTCAGTATTTTGAGCATGTTGAAGACTCTTCCAAAACTTAGAGGTGAATCTTGGATCTCGGTCAGACACAATAGATAGTGGTACTCCATGAAACCTTACCACTTCCCTGATATATATCTGCGCCAGTTGATCTAATGAGAAATCCTCTCGAATAGCAATGAATAGTACAGTCCTTGTAAGACGATCCACAACAACCCAGATTGCATTTTTGCCTTTGGATGTCCGTGGAAGTCCGGTGACAAAGTCCACGGGGATGTTCTCCCATTTCCATTCTGGTATGGGAAATGGTTGCATCATCCCCTTAGACTTCTACCTCTCTGTCTTCACTTGCTGACACACCAGGCACTTTGATGTATATTCAGCGATCTCCTTCTTCATATTATCCTACCAAAAGTTTTCTCGGAGATCTCGATACATCTTTGTGCTCCCTGGGTGAATAGAGAAATTTGAACTATGTGCATCATTCAAAATTCACTTCTTCAGCTCTGGACTTGATGGAACACATAGTCTTTTACCAAACAGCACAGTTCCTTCTTCATTAACATTAAACTCCGAGGATTTCCCCTTTTTGATAGCTTCCACTTTTTCTTGAATTCCCACATCATCATTTTGAGCATCCTTTAACCTTTCCAAATGAGATGGTTGAGCAATCATTTGTGAAAGGATTGATGATGTTCCCTTCTTTATGTTTCCCACATCCATCTTCATCAAGTCTAAGAAGATTGGATCCTTCTCAATTCTCATCATTGATAGAATCGCTGGATACTTTATATTTAGGGCATCCACCACCTTATTCGCTTTCCTAGGATGGTAATGTATTGAACAACCATAATCCTTGATGATCTCAATCCATCTTCTCTGGCGCATATTAAGCTCTTTCTGTGTGAATATATTTTTAAGACTCTTGTGTTCAGTATATATCTCACATTTCTCTCCATAGAGATAATGCCGCCAGATTTTCAAGGTAAAGATCACCACCTCCAACTCCAGATCATGTGTTGGATATTTTTGCTCATTGATTTTCAACTGCCTTGAGGCATAGGATATCACTTTATCATTCTGCATCATCACACATCCTAATCCCTTCTTCGAAGCATCACTGAATACCAAAAAAAGTTCCCCACTTGTGGGTAATGTGAGCACGGGCGTAGTGATAAGCCTTCTTTTCAACTCCTTGAAGCTTTCTTCACAATCATCACTCCAAGAAAACTTTACTCCCTTTCGAGTTATCTTGGTAATAGGGTTGGACAATCATGATAAATTTCTCACAAATCGTCTATAATATCTAGCTAACCCCAAGAAGCCACGAATATCCGTTATAGATGTTGGCCTCGACCATCCATCAATTGCATATGTTTTGGAGGGGTCCACAGATATCCCAATGCTTGTGATGATATGGCCCATGAATGAGACTTCCTTCAACCAGAACTCACACTTGCTGTACTTTTCATAGAGATTCTCCTTGCGCAAAGTCTCTAGTACAGTTCTTAAATGCTCCTCATGGTCCTCCTTGGTTTTGGAGTATATTAGAATATCATCTATAAAGACTACCACAAATTTTTCAAGGTAATCACTAAAGACTCTATTCATCAAGTCCATGAATATTGCTGGAGCATTGGTGAGTCCGAAAGGAATTACTATGAATTCATAGTGCCCGTACCTTGTATGAAAAGCAGTCTTGGGGACATCTTCCTTCTTCACCCTTTCTTGATTATATCCCGACCACAAGTCCACCTTAGAGAAGTATTGTGCTCCACACAACTGATCAAAAAAGTCATTTATTCTTGGGAGAGGATAATTGTTCTTTATCGTGATTTTTTAAGTTAATTATAATCGATGCAAAGCCGCATTGACCCATCCTTCTTCTTGACGAAGAGGACTGGTGCACCCCATGGTGAAGCACTTGGGCATATAAACACTTTATCTAGATTCTCCTGTAGTTGTTTCTTCAGCTCTTCAAGCTCAACAAAAACCATTCTATATGGAGTCTTTGATATTGGTAGTGCCCCAGGTATAAGTTAAATTGAGAACTCAACATCTCTTCTTGGAGGAATACCAGGAAGTTCCTCGGGAAACAATTCCGCGAATTCCCTCACAATATGCATTTCTTCCAGGATGGTTTCTTCCATGGACTCAATCATCTGAGCTAGATATGCATGCTCATAAGGCAGTAATATCCATGCTTGAGATGATGGAGCTAAAGGAGATTCATCTTCCTCCTGACACTTGTAAAGAATCGGGGGTCGATTCTCCATATGGAGTGTGATTTCTCTCTCCCGAAAATTTATGTTGGCTCTATATAAGGAAAGCCAATCCATGCCAAGAATTTCATCAAATTCCACCAGAGGGAGTATGAAGAGGTTCTCCGGGAAATTCAATCCACAGATTATAATAGGGGAGGTCTTATACTCATGGGATGCAATGATTTCCCCATTTTTCGTACTCACCGACATCTTTACTTCCATGATTTGTGGTGGTGCTGGGATTGTTCAATTAAACATTCGAGATATAAAAGAATGTGTAGAACCTGAATCAAAAAGTACATTTTCTATTCTTGAATGAATAACTAGCGTACCTGTCACCACTTCATTTTCGGGGTTCACTTCAGCAGAAGTGATGGAAAAATTACTTCCTTGCTATCTTGGAGGTTGTTGGTTGCCTCCAAAAACCCTTGGATTAGGGAACTGATTTGCAAAATGACCCGGTTATTTGAATTTATAGCATTGAAAAATGCGTTGAGGATCGAACAGGGAGTTCCTATCCTCTGTCGTAGTCGCGGTTCCTTCATGCTGACAGTTAACAACTAGGTGCCCTTCTCTTCCACACCTAATGAATTTTCTTGTCCCGTTAAGGCGATTTACAGGGTGCTTCTTTCTGCACTTTTGGAAAGTGTGGTGCTGGAACTTCTAAGCGCAATTGGATTTATCCATCGGCCCACCAACATTGAAGTCCACCTTACACTTCTTATCCCCTTGATAGCCCTGTGATTCTCCGATCTCCAATTCAACCTTGAGGGCACATTGGAAAATTTCCTCATAGCTGTCGAAGTCACGAATCGCTAATGCTTTCCACAAGCTAGGCTTCAGCCCACCCAAAGAAGTGGTCAACCTTTCATTCAGGGGTAACGACAAATCCAGAAGCATATCATGCAAGCCTTGTAAATTTTCTTCTCATACGCTCTAAAATATTCTTCATCTTTTTGCTTGAGGGAAAGGAAGTCCCTTTCCATCTTAAGCCAGAGGGTGCGTGGAAAATATTTATCGAAAAACATCTTCCAGAAATCCTTCCATGACAACGCCTCGATATCCTCCTTAGGCTTCATATTTTTGATCAACGTCCACCATTGATCAGCATCACCCTTCATACGATAAGCTTCCAGGAGAACCTTCTTTTGTTCCGAACATTGGAGGATGGAGACTATATTTTCAATGGAGTTGATCCATTATTCAGCGATCATGGGATCAGATGATCCACTAAAAGTAGGGGGCATTTGTCTCATGAAGCTCTCGATAGAGAATTGTTCTTTCTTAGGGGGGGTTGAACGTTCCTCTTGACCCGGGTTTCTATTCAAAACATGAGTTAGCTGAGAGAGAAGTGTGACAAAGTTTTTGATTCCCACTCCCATTGGATTGGGCATCTCCTTAGTACAATCATCACACTGATCTTCACAATGGTTGTTAGCTCGAGTCCTCCTATTACCAGACATTGGCTGGAATAAAAGGAAAGTTAGGGGTAACACATAAAGGGTAATCCAAAGACAAAAGTTAATGACTTATAAATAAACTTTAATTTCTTTAACTCATGAGTCTATAGGCTTCAATCTAGGCTTTTCATGATCTACTTTCTAACATATATTCTTAGGGTCATTTTTCCCTTAATAAGGGTTCATACTAAGATTGTGAATTTATCAAAACATATCCCCTGGGAGTGTCGTAACCAAGAGTGAAACAAGGCCCTTTGTCGTGCGCCAGTTCCTGTTCGATTCTAACTCAAAGTGGTGTTTTCGAGTTTTACCCCAAGGATATATCTGTGCCAGATCCACCTCTACTTGCTCGTATCCAGACAGGGATGTATTTGTTTGATAAACCACTTAATTATTATTTACCAAAACTTAGGGAAGTTTTTATTATACTTAGTCTTGTATCTAAGGCTTTACTAGGGTTTCATAATCCAAAAAATAACTAAACCTATGCCTCTGATACCAACTATGACAACCCTGCTTTTTATTACAACTTAAACATGCTTTATTACATAAAGCTTCACTTGATAAAACAAAGAAGATCGAGAGGACTAGTGTCATTGGGGATTAGGATCATTACATAAAACTTAAAACACGAAATACAACATCTTTATTGAAAACTTCCTTTACACGACCACAACATTCCCTCGTACTTAACATTGCATGAGATAACCTGAGGACATGCATAAGAAAAGGGTGAGCTATAAATCCCAGTAAGGCAGTATTCATGGAATAACATGAGGAGTACAATACATGTTAGGAAATAGGCATATCAATAGAGCATAATAGAAATAGGAACATAAAGGCATGATAAAGCATGATAATCATAACATGGAAATGTGGCAACAATACATAACATGGAATTAGCATGAGCCAAGGCTCATTGCACATGGAGCATGAGTAAACCCTCATTGCACATGAGGCACGAGTAAACCCTTGTTGCACTTGAATTAGCATGAGTCAACACTCATTGCACATGACATATCACGATACTATACTTTACCCAGTGCATTGGAGTGCTATAAGGGTTCACCATTCTTATACATTTCATTTCATGCATAAGTGTCCCACATGGATCATAAAACATGGATTCATAAAACATAATCATTTATTCCACGTTAAAGTAATTTGAAATTCATACATGAAACTTTAAAATCAATAAGTAAATGTGCATAAAGGTGAATACCCTTGATGGAGAAATGAGCATGGTATTCACTACACAATGACATTGGCTTAGGAAATCGGTGCGATTTCAGCAGCATAACAGCGTGACATAAGAATTTATAAAAAAGGTTGATGAGAGAGAAAGGGGTTCCTCATCATATTTACATGTAATTTACAGTAAGGAGGTCATATATATACATGTCCCAACAATTTTTATGGAATTTAGATTCATGATACAAATGTATTTCTTGAATATAAAAGAGGAGAGAGAAGTTCCTTTCGAAATTTTGTCATAGTAACGGGTGTACATGGGAGGCATATAATGAGAGAGAAAGGGGTATCCCATTATTAAAACAATAATAGGACTGTATGGGGGAGGTGCGAAACCATACACCAACATTCATAAATGAAATTAAAAGGGAAATACAACTTAAAAAAAATTGAAAAAAATGAGAAAGGAAGAAAAAAACCCTTACTTAGAAGTGTGCTTCCAAAGGCTAGAAAGAGGCTTGTGAGAGGCTTCTTGGGAGCTTGGGGTCCCTTGGGAGGATTCTAGAGAGAGTAGGTCAGAGGTTGGATGAACTCCAAAGGATTTTATTGAGGAGGAAGTGAGAGCTTCGGTGGGTTTATATAGGAAAGGTGAAGGAATTCTTTATTATTTAGGTTTGGGTCCCCTTACATTAAATTAATCCAAACCACAAACCATCTCATGGTTTTTGCCCATGGTTTTTTTCAAAGGGAAGATGAAAAATATATTTTATAAGGCCCAAGTCCGAAATTCTTAAAATAATAAGGTTGATTATGTGGAGGTGAGTCACACTCCCATGGAAATTAATTTAAAAAGGCAAAGTGTTGAATATGTCTTGAGGGGTTCAATAATGCTTTGAAAAGTAAGTCAAACAAACCCAAAATCACATTATTTTAATGATAAAACATATATTGGCCGAACATAAGGATTATGGTATTTTATTACATCACCATTAGGTCATTATGATGTCATAAAACACATTATATATTTAAACGGTATTTATTTTTTACCCAAAAATTTGACTGTCTCTGAAAATTATGAAAAATTCACTGTTGGATAATTTCGACATCCTGATTCCAAAAATAATATTTATTTTATCTAAATAATTTTCTAAATATGTGAATTTTCACTTTTAAAATAAAAACCGACATTTATAAAAAATTCACGGGTTTTGACAGAAATGGATTTCAAACCTTAATAAAAATTTTAATTGCATTAATAAAATTATAAGATCATTTATATTTATTAAAAATTAATTTAATATTAATAATAATATTTTATTAAAATATTATTTAATTCAAAAATCCCTTAATTTAATAAAATATAATTCTTAATTAAATAATAACGAAAAACACCATTTGTACTTTAAAAACTATTTACAATGTATAAAAAATGACTAGAAATTATAGTAATTATTATATAAAAAAATAATGTACATGAACATAGTAATACTTATTTGTTACATAACCCCTTAAAATAGCCCTATAAGACCTATGGGTAAGATGTGCGATGGTGACAGACTCTTGGGGCGGCTCGAATAACATCGCTCGAGTGGTAATTTCAATCAACCTCCACTTTTCCCATAGACAGTCACGTTCGAGCTTGACATAATGAAGCTTAGCTTGGGCTTGATCAAGGACGAAGCCCAAAGACGCCACCTCTTTTTCGAGCTTCGAAAAATCGGCTTTATATGGGGCAATTCTACTGGATGAGGCCATCGCTTCCTTTGTCTGAGTAAAATTGGGTTCATTAAAGCCTTATATTTATACTAATCATGTGATCACTGTTCAATGGCTATATTAACAACAGTCAAAATTCTTAACATAAAACCATAGAATTTGACATATTATAAAAACATTTTTCATAAAGAAATATTTAACTGGATCAAGAGGGATTTTCCATTAATGAAACTTTGGATCGTTACACCTAGGCTCACCCAATCTTGTTCGAGCTCTATTAAAGACCAAATCATCACATGAGTATCAAATCTATAAAATAATATCTAAAATTAATTAACTAATACCAAAAAATATATAATTTAATAATTTATAATTTAATTATAAATTATAAAACTTAGCATAACTGATAAAAAAACCTATTTAGGGGCCTTGTCATACCCAAACCATGGCCAACCATCCACTGAGGGTCTGTGTTACACCCCGACACTAAATTGAGATAATAATTAACCTACCTTGATAATTCCATAATCAAAATAATTTAATTTTTAAGAAAAACATTAGTAAAATCATTGGAATTATGGGAATCAAATAAAATACCATGTCTTACTGTGCAAACATGGTATCAGAAAAACCTCTTCCTAGGTAGAGTGAAAGCCTCATCCTACTCAGTTAATTCCACCATATTTTGATGGAATTGAAATAAAACAATAGGTATAGAAGTATGAAAATTATGGAAATAAGTGTAGGGGAAAGGAAAATATCACCAAAGTTAGATACATACCTCAAATTACTTGAAAGAATTATCAAATGATACCCTGAAACAAGGGGGAAAATGAATTAGAATGAGATGATATTGGTATGACTGAGAATGAAAATATAGAAGGAAGGAGGGACCCCCATTATAGAAATCTCACTGGGAAAATTAATAATTTCTCCCATTAGAAATTCCCCACCAGTAATCTGGTTTTGGACTATTATCTAGACTGCAGGATTAATAATGGCATAAGGATATTTCCCTAGACACTGTCTAATCCACAAAAATCATATGGCTAGCCGGTTTCCAAAAAATACTATAACAAAGTAGCCCAACCACTTAGATATTCCTGCATAACTAACCTAATCCTCCTAGATACCCACTAAACCTTATTATTTTCTCCCAACAACACCTTTATGGCATTGATACCCCCATAGTATCATTTCAAACCATGGTTCAAAATATGGCCCATCCAAAAAATTTAAAATTAATATTTTCCTTGAATTTAAAATGATTCATTCACACTAGATATTACAAGTTTATGCACATCATTCATAAACTTATGGTTTCACTACAAAAGTTTCCTTCAGAAACTGGTCTTATTCGATATCAATTTAGCTCATCAATCTAAGTTCCCCAATAGATGTTTCTTATTTTAAAGAAAATTCCCTAGTTGTACAAATTCTAAGTTTAATACATGTTAAGGGTTAGGTATATAATTATTTAAAAGGTATACATGGAACATATCATGGGCTTGAAAAATATCTGATGGATGTGATAATCGATAAGCTATCATCCCTTCTGGATCAATTTTTTAGAAACCAATGTTTCTTGGGATCATATTCCCCTTCCTTCTATATCTCATAAATTTATTCTGAGTATATATCTTTAAAAATAACTTCTCTCCAACATCATACTCTAGATACCATCAATGATTATCAATATTACTCTTTTGTGGAATATGAGATACCTTGAAGTGTTGTTGAATAGATCTTAATTTTTCTACCATTTCCTCATCTATCTAAAGTAACAATAGCTTACATTATCTAACTCCATCCTAGAATGTGGGAGTTATAAATTTATTTATAGAGAGGTGTTCATAAAGATCCATTTGAATAATCAAGTAAAATATATTATTGTAAGAAAATTAAGCTAGTGGATTGTGTTAATACAACTCTTATTTAAAATCCATTGAATAAGATCTCAGCATATTCTACATGGTTTGGATTGTTCTAACAAACTGACAATCTGTTTGAGGATTGTATGAATCACTAAATCTCAAATCCATATTTAATACCCACTAAAGGCTATTCTATAACGTCGAGGCAAACAAAAAATCCCAATTAGATAAAATTGAAAGTGGTACTCTATATACCCTGACCACTATCATAATTTATATCATGGAAGGTTAATCAATCTAGAAATTTTATTTGATATAAATTAAGTGATTTGACTTCATAATGTGATAAAATATACAAAAATTGATGGTATTGTCTTTAGATGTGTTGGTGAGTCCTACAACAAAATCCATGGTGATGTTTTCCCATTTCCATTATAGTATAGGTAATGGTTGTATCATCCTCTTAGAATTACATTACTCTAACTTACTTACTTATAGGCCAATCGATGAGATACAGACATAAAAATATCCCTCATTATGTTTTCCCATGGAAAATTCTCTTTTTGATCTCAATAAATCTTTATACTCCCAATATGAATATAAAATGATTATCTTTGGGCTTCTTCTAGAAGCTCTTTCTTTAATTTTGGTATCGATGAGACACAAACAGAGTTCTTAAACTAGATCATTTAACATTATTTTAGTTGAATTCATGATTATTATTTACCATATTTTACAAATTTATATTTTACTTATTTTATTCTTTAATTGTTTACTAATAATTAAAATAAGTTCATTAACTAGTAATCAAGGGTTTTTTATCTATAGGGTATCATGACACCATGTATGGGTGTCATCAAATGAGGTGTTTGACTTGAGGCCCAAATTTGGTTTAAAGGTGTATTGAGAATAGAATATAAGTCTCAAGTGTTATACTACCCATCATAATTCCTTTTTAGATATGGGAGGAAGTTGTGATTCCCCCTTGTGGGTAGTGAGCCTTGCTGAAGAAAAAAACAATGAGGTAATAAGGCAAAGTAAAAAATATTATGGTGGAGGGTCCGCAACCCCAATTGATATTAAAAATCAGAATCATAGGGTGGTGTATATATTCTAATTATTAAGAAAATATCCATGGGTGATATTATTGAGTCCCAATTTAATTTTCTTTATTCCATAAGAATCAAGGGGTTGCTAGCTGTAGGGTATCATGAAAAGACATATGGGAATCGTGATGTGACTCAAGTACCCATCCGGCATGGAGGGGTATTTGGCATGGAATATAATTACCAAATATTTTCATCTTTATCACAATTCATTTTTATATTTGAGAGGTGGTAGTAAGAACCTGTGTGGGTAACGATCCCTAATAAAGGATGAAACCATGAGTTAGTGAACCAAAGTGATCTATAATGCGGTGGAGGTTCAATAGCCCTAATTGATCTTAACATTAATCTTCACATAAATTTATGGTTGAGAATTTTTCTTGGAAAGATATTATTTACCCCCTTCCATCATTATTTTAAGATATAAACTTGGTAAATCCATAAATATTGAATCACTTCCAATCCTAATTATGGACAATATAACATGGTTCTTCTGACTCAAATAATCAACCACCTTGTTCACCTTCCCATGGTGGCAATTTATAAAATAGTCATATTAGTAAATGAAAAACATCCATCTTTTTGGTTTTATATTCAACTCTTTACATGTTAATATATACTAAAATAATTTTTTATTGGCATATATATCACATATTTCACCGTAAAGATAATACCTCCATATATTCCAAGAAAAAATTACTTCCACCAACTCCAAATCTTTAGTTGGGTAATTTTTGTCATGAACCATAAATTGGAATAAGGCATATAGTACCAACATGTAATTATACATAAGTACACACCCAAGTCCATTATTATATATATCACTATAGATCACAACCCCTTCTCCACCTAGGGTAGTGTAAATATATGTTAACTAATAAACCTTCTTTTAAGATCATTGAAATTTGATTCACATTCATTTTTATGAAGGAAATTGAATCCCTTTTGTGCAAAATTGGTTATTGGATTTTATAGGTGTGATAAATTTATAAAATATTATTGAAAATATCTTTCCAAAGGAAGAAAACTCTAGTTCTTGGTCACAATTCTTGGCTTGGGCCCCTGATCAATAACTTCCTTCTTTGAAACATCTATTGATTTTCCCACTCTTGTAATGAAATAACCCAATACTTATACTTTTTATAGACAACATTCACATTTTATAAATTTTTCAAACAATTAATCCTTATTTACAATCTTCAACACAATATGGAAGTGGTATTTATTCTATTAATTACTCTTTAAATATATGATAATTTTATTTACAAATTCTACCCCAAACTAGTCATGGTAATATCTAAATAATCTATTCATTATATCTATGAAGATTGACAGGGAGTTGGTGAGTTCAAATAGAATCACTATAAATAAAAATTTTCTATACCTAATACACAAGGATATATTGAGTATGCACTCAATTTATACCCAGAATTGATGGTATCCAAATTGAAGGTAAATCTTTTAAATATATTCATTTCAATTCAATTTTGAAAAAAATCGTCAATATGGGGAAGATAATAATTTATCTATTTAAATCTTATTTTGTTATAGATAATCCAAGTATAAATGCATTAAACCATGTTTATTATTTAAAAATAATTCATGAAACCCATGATGAAGCACTAGGGAATATGAAACCATTATCAAGATTCTCATGGAGTTCTTACTATAATTCATGCAACTCAATCAGGGACATTCTATAAGGATTTTTCAAAATAGGCATAACACTAGGTGTGAGTTATATTGAAAAATTAATTTAGAGGAAGACTAGGATAATATTTATAAAATACATATGTATATTCCCAAACAATTGGTATATCATAAATATTTAGTTTCTTCCTAACAATTTGAGATAAATATCACTATGTATAGGTAATAAGACCCATTTAATGGAAGTAATTTCCATTAGAAGTTCTTGTTCATCCTCACATTGATATACGATCATAGGTTGATGAAAAATTTCTAATATGAATTCCTTTATATGAAAATTTTAATGGGATATATATAGAGAGTCCCAATCCATACCAAAAATCACATTAAATTTGACTATAGAGAGAATAACAAGATTTTTATAAATTAGTTTCCCATGAAATTCTATCAGAGAGGAGCTATAGACTTGAGATGAAATCATCATACCATTAAGTGTTTTCATTGATAAATCATTATCTATCGATTGAGGTGGTGGTTTAATACCCTCCCAAAATTCTGTATATATAAGCATTTGTGGAGAAAAAATCAAATAGTTCGGTGTAAATTCCAGAGTGAATGATAAGTGTACATTAAAACATGACATTTTCTTAACCCTATATAAAAAATATATTTTCATTTTATTTTCATTTTTATTTGTCTTCGGAGGTATATGAGGATCATTATCCACCTTATCCATTGAATTCGAGCATTGATTCACATAATTACCAAAATCCTTACATCTGAAACATTGAATTTCAATATCTGGAACCTTCTTCACCTCTATTTTTTGGTTTGGACTTTTTTTTATTACATAAATGAACATGTGTTATAGATGCCGAAGATAAAAATAAAAATTTATTTCATTATTTTTCATGAATAATCATATAATCTAAAAAATAGTCACACAAAACAAATAACTGAAGGTTTAGTGAATTTGAGGACAAACAACATAAGAAATTTATTTTTAAAAACCTATGAACATTTCTCCATAATTAAAGCATAATAGAATCAATTTTTAATTATCATTATTTATATTAACAATTATAACTTGGGGGATGGAATAATAATAAATGGGTATTATCATATACTATGTAACAGAAAACATATCAGCATATCATCAAGTTTTATACACTAAGCATGTTGGGAAACTCGATCATTAGGGATATATCTTATTAAAAGAACATGAAAAAATAACTGTTTTCCATGAGTCATCATATAAGGACATGTAATCTCAAATAATAAATATGTACCATGGTAAAATAGTGCTGAAAAATTACATAATAAACATGTTCTATGGTTATAACATAATCATATAACATAGAATTGTGGAATAATAAATTTTTTTGGTAGTCATAACATTGTGAACAAAGACAACCACATTGAGTTCATTCTAATTAATGTGAACATATCTAATCCTCATTGTATTCATGCTCAATCTTATGAATGTACATAATCAATATCATTTTTTGGATTATTCTTTTGAACATAGCTAATATATATAATGTTAATTCTTAATCTTATAAATGTATCTAATGCAAATCATGTTCAAGATTAATCATGTGAATATGGATAACTTTAATTGTGTCCATTATCAACATATTTACCTCATAAGGTATAAAACTTTGACAAATGAATTTTAGGAAGAGATAGGACCCCACACCCCATCATCCATACATATGTGTTACAGAAGACACCATTTATTCAACAACACATGAATCCCAATGGGAAATAAAATGTTTTTCTTTTATCAAATCCTAAATAGACAATAGAAATAAAAATGGGCTTCACAATACTTCAATATGGCATCACCAAAACTAACTTCAAGAATTTAAATGGGTTATACTAAAAACCCAATCAACTTAAAAAAAATATTTCATAATAAAATTTAGAGGGTGATTCATGTTAAATAACTTCTAAATAAATTAAGTCCTTATAGATAATGGGGGAAAGTTGTCTCAAAGATATAAAAGTGTTTCTAGATAATTATTTTAAATTTGGAATAAGTGATGAAGTTTTAGATCACTTTGAAAAAAGTCATTTTAATAAAGTCCAGTTTTTGAGTAATTAAAAAAGGTATTCATTTTTCAGATTTATATTTTGGGTGATATCTTAATAATAAAACCTTTAGAATATTTATAGGTTTCAAAAATGTGATCTGAAAACATTTTGAAATTTTTTAACATATTAAAAATAATTTCCAATAAAGGATCCTCGAAAGTGAGAAAAAGATTTTAAAAAGGTGAAGTGAAAGCATGTGAAAAAATTTAATTTTAAAAGGGAAATTTAATAATATATCCATGAAATACATAAATTTTATCAAAATAAATGTGGAGTTTAAGATAAAAACTTTTATTTTGAAAGGATGGAAAACCTTTTAATTTTTTTGAAAATAATCTTGTTAAAAAAACATCGTAAAAATAGTAACCAAAAGATCCTTATAAAAGTTTAGAGAGGAAATATGAAAGTCACATGAGATAAAAATATAATTAGGTTTCTAATTATAAATGGGAAAATTATAAGGGAAATTATGGACATGGTGTGAAAATCCATTAAAAGTGATGAGAATTATTCTTAACAAAATTACATTTTTGATGAAAAAATAGATTCATAATAGAAGATGAATTTGGTGTGAGATAATATTTCACTATAAAATAATGTTGAAATACAACATAAAATTATTATATGTTATAATATTTCAATCGTGATAGATAATAGTTAAAGAGTGATTATGACCCATGGAAAATATCCGAGTCACAAAAACCCTCATAGCCTTTGTAAATTTTGAATAAAAACACCATGATAGGTAGAAATTTAAATAGAACATTGAATATTAATAAATATAAGATAATTATTATAAAAAATAAAGTTAGAAATTTTTTACACCATTGTAAATTAAACTTGGTGAATAACATTTACACGTCTCAAGGGATTCAAATTTGAGACCAATAACCCCTTACAAATTGAGGAGAATTTAAATCAAATCCTTATGAAAGAGAGTCATTATATTTAAAATTAAGTTTCCATGAATTAAAGACAAGTAATGATATAATATATCACATAGGTATATATATACACCACATAAATTTAATTTTGTGTATAATACATAACATGTATCAAAGAGGTGAATCTGAGATGAAAACCTTTACCTTATTTTCTAGTTTGTTGAATGTTCTATAACATCTTATATAATTAACATAAATATCTTAATTAATTATCTCAAAAAGTAATATTAATATACTACCATTTTTATAATTTTTTAAAACCTTATATTAAAAACATATTAACCAATAGTTTGTTTTCATTATATTGTGTTTGAACTTTTAGTTGTTTTCTTCATAGAAACTTCATGAAGATGGGATCAATTATCACTAAGTGGTTTGATGTTCATAATTACTAGTTTATTAAGGATATAATAATTAATTATTTTAATGACTACTTATGTCATATTTTCATTAGGTGATGTACTAGAATATGTATTGTGAAAATTTATATCATGATGGAATAGTTTTTGACGCATTTAACATTATAAAGGTGATATATTAATATATATTTCAAATATTAACAATAAATTTAAATAAAAATTAAAATACCTCAAATATAACATTTTTATATTATATTACAATTATATTGCATCCCATAATCATTTATGACATACTCATTATAACATCGTTTACCTAGGTGGTTAAATCGACCCAAATGGTAACCTGTGATAATGATTTAATAAGTAAGGTGATGTATTTAGATAAGTATAATTTGGAATAACCAGAAGCTTAAAAATGTCATTAAAATAATATATCATCATTAAATCCATTTTTGGGACCATCAATGATGGGTGGTAATAAAAATTGAAATTTTTCGTTCGGGTAAGCGGTAGTGTTCCATACACACGATTAAAAATCCCATTTCTCAATGAATGGGTTGAATGATGGTATTTGAAAAATGACTATTTAATAAATTTATTTATTACATTTAAAACATATTTATTCATTAAATACATCCTTAATACCATATTTGAGAGTTGGTGATGAAATAGAAACCACATCACATCATGGAGGTGATTGTTCGTACGTACACACAATCATTGTTTTAGTCTCTCATTATGGGTGGAAAGAAATAAATAATTGTTTCTAAATTAATAAAATAAAATTTCAGCATAATAATTATACATATTTAATTATATTATTTTGTTTGGAGATGATTTAGGATGGATTAGAGTAAAATAAAAGAGTAAGTTACAATACTACACACGTTGGCTACTAGAGTATTCTCTTGAAAAAATCCATAGAAATTAAGGCATTAAGAAAAATAAGTGAGAATATAGACTTTTTGAAATGGGTGATATTTCTATGAAGAGAAATTTTTTAGAGTTTTAAAAATAAATTTGAATCATATATGATTCTTAAAGTGCTATAAGTTCTACCTTTTCATAAAGGAAGAGAACAATAGTTTTCAAAGTAACAATTACATTTTCAATAATGTAAAGTTACTATTTAAGGTTAAATGGAAAAAAATTAAAAAAAGAAGAGGGTAATGTGATTTTTCATCTAAAAAAATCTCAAAACTCATTTTTGTAAAAACCTTGAGTGTATTGGGGACTTTTAATTTAAAATTTTATCATTTCCCTAATTTAATTAAACCATAAAGTTTATTTTTAACCTTAGAAATTAATTTAATTAAAAAAATTTAATATTGACCATTTTAAATAATTTGAACATTATTATTTTAAATTTGTAAATAATTTTATCAAATAAAATTTATTAGTTTTTTAAATGTTAATTTTATGATTAGCACACATAACGCTTAAAAATAGTTTTTATAAGATGTGTTTTTTAAGCTTAAAATTTATATGTAATAAATAATTATTAAAATTAACCATTAAAATTTCCTAAATTATTTTATTATAAAAAAATAAATTTTATAAGAGTTTAATGGAGATAAATAACCAAATTTAACCTTGAAAATACATGATTCAGATAAAAGATGGAAACCACTTTTTTTTTATAAAACTAACATTTTAATTTAGTTCTAAAAATGTTAATCATAGGATTTATAAGCTCAAAGAATATATTAAAATAAATAATTTTATTCCATAAGTAATATTTTATTATTTAAAAGGTTTTTAACTTCTAATATACACTTAAATAATGATTAAATCATAAAAATTACAAAGTTCTAAAAAGAACTATATTTTGGACTAAAAGTCTTGTTTTTCTGAAACAAATAAAAAATTCATACTATGTAAATTTTGAATTGTGAAATTTAAAAATTAAAGTAAATTTATCAAATTTGTATTCCAATGTTTTGAAATTTATTTTTCAAATGAAAATACATTACATAAATTTTTTTAATTTAAAATAACCATTTTCAATATTTACTAATATTAATTATTTATCTTCTACAGGTAATAACATTAATTCTTTTACTATATTAGTGTTTATTATAGATTTATTAATAATGTTACTCTAACATATTAGAGTTCATTTACATTGGGTTCAGCATGTAACTCAAATTAGAGAAAGTAACAATATGTTTACATGGTCCAGAATTTCAAGTCATTACATTATCCACTATTAAATAAATTACATCCTTATAATTTTTATTATTACTTATGAATTCGAAAAATTTAAGGATGCCCTTGATTAAGTTTTAACTAAATATTTTATTTCTAAAAAATATGGAAACCAATATAAATTGGTTAAGTATAGGAATATCATCATTTAATTCATAACATTTATTTCACACTATGGGGTTTTCTTCCTAACCATTTGAGCTAAACCTAACTCATGATTTTGTGTCATGACTCTTGTAATATAATTATTTTTTTGAGAGATCACAATCATCCTTGCACGGATATCTAATAATAGGTTGGATTTCAATATGAAAGGTGATTTACCTATATCATAAATTAATATAAAATCCGTAGCATCTCAGGTTCTTGAGTAAGTCAAAAATACTCAACATGTTTATGTTTTTGAGTTTGATGGATGGAAAAAATATTCTCTTGATCTTTAGAACCAAATTCTTGGTGTTTTATTGACCCAAGGTATTGTTTTCAGATGGGTTTTAAGTGTCCTTAGTTTCCTTAGGATTTCAATGAGTTTCGGTTGTGTCAAACACTAAAAACTCTATTTTAGGAAAGCATAAATAGAGGTACATTGTTTAGAGTACCATACAGATTCCCAGGAGTAATAATGAAGCCCATCTATAACACTGGATATGTTTTAACAAACAATGCAGGTGGGGGACCGTGGACTAGAAAGACCTATATAGTGTTCTAAAGAGGGGAATCACCCGGTCTGTGCACGGATTCAAAAACCATGCACCTAGAACATTCACATTTAGTGCTTGGATAGTGAGTACCACATGGATGGAACATGGTTATAAAAATGCATGTCCAAACCATGCAGTCAAACTATATAGATCTTTAAAAAGAAATTTTTTACTAAAATTAACCTCCATACTTATTATGGGGTTCTCCTCCATTTATTCCCCTTTCCATAGCACATATAATGGGTCTTATCCCTTGTCTCTTCCACCCAGGCTTTGAGCCAACTCCATCATCTGATCTCTGATTTAGGTTCTATTACTGGATAAGAATTCATCTCAATAACTTCTTCAATATAGTTTCTTCCATTTTTCTTTTATCTCTCCATATGGAATGCTAAATCTGTTTGATATCTTTTTCCTTATTTTCAATGTATTCACCTAAAACACTGATTTCTCTTATTCCAGTTCAAGTTAGAGTCCAATATTAGATGAGTGAGAACCTAATTGTATAAGGTAGGTGATGCCAAGATTTATCCATGATTTTTTTGATGTGTGGTGGTGTTCAATATATGCCATGTGGGTAGTCTGAGAGAGACAATATATTATTTAAATTATTACTTTTAAATTTTTCTATTGAAAATATGATATTCCTATAGGAATTATCTTGCTTCACCAAAAATGGTTAAGACAGGTTTGGAGATTGAACCAAATTTGGACTTTTTTAGCTAGGTGTATAATTTTAATTAAATTAAATTACTCATATTGAATGATTTAGTTTCATGTGAATGTGATGGTACATGCCCAAGGATTGAGGTGATGATGATCGCCTGAATTGAGGCTACGTAGTTCATCAAGTTTGTCATGGACCAATACATATGGGGTGATGATGATCACTAGGTTGAGGCTATAATGATATTGGGACTTGAGGTTACATGGTCATCGGGACTATAGTTTATGAGTTTTCTAGGATGATTGCTTGAACCACGTGATTTGAGATGGTGTTGATAATCAGAACATAGTGACATGGTCAAAGGGGCATGAGGTTCCAGATGATGTGGCATAAGTTATTTTGGAGATTTTTTCTCATCCTATTGGTCGATGGACAATTGGAGTTGTGTGAATACTAATAGGACTCCATGAATGTGGTGTTGGCCACTCATTATGGGGGGAGTCACACATAGATTATGAGGATTATGTGATAGTTTTTACCATCAGATATATTGTGGGCTATCACCATTGAAATCCACATGGATGGTGATAGAACATTAGTATATGGTGTTGATACCATTATATGGGGGATGAGGTTGGCTGTTATACTTAAGGAAGTTGGTCCTGAATATTGGGAGGAAGGATATCACCATGACTCAAGACATCAGCTATTGGGTTGACATCGATTATATAGTGGAGGACATATATCATTGGGCCTTAGGTCATCAAGCTTCGAGCCAACGGTGATTTTTTGATATGTGGTCTAAGGGTCTAAATACATAATTGGGCATTCCATTTGGATGGTAGGTTATATGATTTATAGCATGTGGTTTTAGGGACATGATTATGGGTGGAACCTGAGGGTTCACATGGTTTTCTATTCTCCAGGGGATGCCTTAGACACTAATACATATATCATCTCCATTGTAATTATATATATAAAAAATGTAATGTATTCCATATATATAATTGGGGGCACCTATCATATATATTCCAGTGTTTCCCGAAGTAGGTAAAATGCTTCCTTGCGGATGTTGATTACAATAGAAGTTGTTTTATTAATAAATAGTTGTGTGTTTCCTTTTTTATTTATATTAAGTTTACACCTAAATTACTATGGATTTAAGATAATAACACATTGGTGGTGTCCATCTAATATTATTCTCACACCCTACATGGGAACCTTGAGACACATGAAGACTTTATGTCTCAGATAGTTAGTAAGGGATCAGTGTTGGGATCTAGAACTTAGTGATAAAGTTGGATCTTTTCAATGGGATGGATGAAAGTTGACCATGGTGGTTCACTAGAATAATATGGAGTTTAATTTTGAGTTTTATAATTCTTATTATGTATGCATTGATATGGACATCCAAATGAGGCCCTGTATGTTTATTTTGTTGTATGACCTAATATGATATGTGTTTTCTACAAATGGTATTAATTTGGGATTATTTATTACTGTTACTACTTGATTATGCTTCTTCTAAGTTTATTTTGTCACTTAATATATTTATGGTTTTTCTTCCACTGCTATATTTATATATGGACCATTATCATTATAATCACCTGAGGGTATAGTATTCAGACTATCAACTCCTCAAACCCTCACTACTAGTCGACAATCTTTATTGTAAGGGTCAACACACATAAGGCCAAGAGTTCTATTATACCATAGAACCATTTTAAGTGGATTTTTGGGTTGGGGTACTACAAATGGTTCTAGAGTGGTTCATTTATGGGATGTTGCAGTAGAATTTGAATTGCTATAAATGGTATCAAATGATGTTTTATTTTTTCCTTTTGGTCTTACTATTTTGACTATGGTAGACCAGAGACTAGGATATAGTTGGAAATAGGTACATATCCCATTTTGGGTGCTTGTATCCTAATGAATTGGGGATATACCATGTTACTAGTGGTGGGAAATTGATGTTATGATGCATGATTTTATTGTTTATTTGATTTATAGCTTGAGTGGTGAAATTGGGTGTAATCTTTAAAGTGTCAGCAAAGAATCTAAATAGCGTTTTCCTACTTAGACTCTTTTACTGAAATTATACTCAGACAACCCAAGTATGTGGTTCTAATGAGATATGTGTGCGACTCTATATTCATGTGATATATGGGCCAAACCTTGATAAAGTTAGTCGGGGATGATGATAAGATGTGAGCTATTTAAAGTGTCAAAAAAGAATCTAAACAGTGTTTCCCTATATTGCCTCTTTGGATGCATTCTTCTTAGCTCCATCAGAGTGATATATGATATGTGATGCTTGAATCTAATGTGGGTAGGAAAGGGTTACTAAGGCCTAATTACTTGTGATACCTAAATTGGGAGTTAAGTTTCCATGATGTTGTATGATAGTTGATACCTATCTCAGATATGATTAGGTATGGGGCATTGAGGATGAATGTCATGTGACATGGTGTGGTAGGAGAGTTTAAAGGTGGTGATATGTGCTCCCTATTATAGTTTCTCATATCTTATATATTGTTTTAAGAAAAATTATGTCTACTAGACCATTGTGATTGGTATTCAGTCAGATTCCCCGAATATGACTCTAGTGGAGCATGATGAGGGAGGTGATATGGTTCCACATGAGCGTGCATAGGATGAGGTCTCTAAGGGTTAGGATGAGGCCTCAAAGGGTCTAGATGATAATGATTCATTGGTACAGGCTCCAATATAGGAAGGAAAACCCCATATGGTTGACTTTGGGCCACGGATTGATGAGCAGATCTAGGATAGACTAGTTCATGTAATACAAGGAATTTATCAGGGAGATGATCCATTTTTGGCATACATGACTTGTGAGTTCTAGTCATCGCACCCAATTCTATTTTAGTGTGAGATTAGACCATAGGTAGTATAGAACTGGGTTGAGTCAGTCCATATTATATTCAACCATCTTGAGAAACCACCAAAGATGAGGGTGAAGCTGGCTACATACATTCTAAGAGAACAATAAATGCATTTGTGGGATGTACATGTTTAGGAAAGCATACATGAGGGACTGGATTCAAAGGATTTAGAGATAGGATTCTTGGGGTAGTTCCATCTAGAGATGTTTTGGGAGAATAAATCCAACAAATTCATGAATATATAATAGGGGGACACTTCAGTCTCAGATTATAAGGACAATTTCATAGACGTATCATAATTTTTACCTGATATGGTGGGAGAAGACATCACTAGGGAATGGAATTTTGAGGATGGATTGTGACATGCCATCAAGGTTCATGTGAACATCTTTAGGTTAACATACTTCTTAGAGGCTATAAATAAGGAGTTGATAGATGAGAAAAACTTGATGGAATAGAGATATTCATGTCAGGTAATGACCTCAGGTGAGAAGAGTAGTGATAATTCATGTAGAAGGAAGTGGGTCCATGAGGAGTCTTAGTAGAGATGTCAAGCCATAGATTAAGGCATACCACTCATGATTTGGTTTTAAACTATATAGTTATATTGTGCGAATAAATGTCATGTTTTTACCCAATGTGATCAAGTTTTAAAGGTGTTTTGGGAATAAATATACATGGAACATTTGGAGAGTTTATGTAGGAGTACTTCATGGGAATATGGGAGCTAGGGACTAGGTCAGACTCAAGGAACTAAGGATAGACCAAGATCAGTCCCTGTAGATGGTATCTAAGAATCTCTTGCACGTGGAGGCCATGGTAGGGATAGAGAGACCCATCAGTGGGGTTAGTGGCTAGTGGCTAGTGTAGCACCGTAGGAAGGATAACCCACAAGAATATGAGCTCTAAGATAGATGCATGAAGTGAATATTCCAGGTGTAGAGTATACTGAGGATCCGGTGACAGTTAGAGGTACAATGTGGGTGTGGACGACGTTCCTTTTGTTTTGAATTAGGATGGTTTTGGTGCAATAGGTGCATGAGTGTTGTTTTTAGACTAATCTGTAACTGTTTAGTTGGTTGGAATTATTTATTATGTGTGATATATATATATATGAAGTGAATTGGCAGTAAGATTCATGTGGGAATCAGTGCATTGTAGATTTTTTTATGATGTGCATAAACATCTCGTAATCAATGAGATGAAGGTTTTATAAGATGTGTACAAGAATCAAGATATTGATTAGAATGTATATGTATATATGATGATGATTTATTTTGGGAATCTGTTGTTATGTAGGATAAATGGTCACCTGATGAGGTACAAGTTTTAGAAGTGTCATGTATGGGATATGTACTTGTGACCATCTGATGAGATGGAGAACTTCATGAGTTTCTAATCTGAAATAAGGATGATTAGGGCACCTGATGAGGTGCGTTAATAAAGATACATCATGGTTGGAATTTTAGTTTAGGGATGTTTGGTGGACTGTCAGATGTTTTTTTGTCTAAAGTGACTAGGTAGGTAAATAATAATGTAGGGAGAACATTGGATAAAATTTAACTATGACCTGAAAAATTGTACCGAGTTGATTTTGATGAGATGGGTATGTTTGATACCATCTTTGTGTAAATCTGGATATCTCAATGATGATATTTGTTATAGTGGGAAGATTTTAATGTTCTGGGTTTTTGAGAAGGTTTAAAATTCTCAACATATTTATGATTTTGATTTTGGTGGTGAAAATAACACATATCTTGATCTTATGAACCAAATTATGGGAGTTTTATTGATCTAAGGATTTTTAATGGTTTTTAGGATCTTTAAGTTCCATGGGTTTCTTGATGAGTTTTGGGTGTTTCAAACTCTAAGAACACTATCTCAGGAAGGTGTAGATAGAGGAACATGGTATTTACAAACCTAGTGGCCTCCAAGATGTAATCTTAAGGCCCAACCACAACACGAGGCATGGTTTTAAAAACTGTTTATGTGGGAATGAATGGCCATTTTAGGCCCCAATAGTTTTTAAAAATTGGGATTTTCATAGTCTGAACATAGTTTAGAAAACCGTGCACCTAGCCCATGCGTGTGTGGTTCTTGAATAGTGAACACAACATGGTTGGTGCACGGTTGACCAAATCGTTCATCCAATGTATGTGGGTCTTTAAAAAGATAAAAAATTACTAAAATTATCCTACCACATTATTTTTTTATACTCCACTTCTCCTCCATTTCACCATATGCAAAGGGGGTCTTCTCCCTTTTCTCTCCCACTAAGTCTTTAATCTAATTATGGAATCTGATTTGTGATTGAAGATTAGTTGGTGGATACAGATTCATCTTGGTAAGGCCTTCAGTCTAATGGATTATCTTATTCTTTTATCTAACCATACAGAATTCTAAATTTATGTGAGATTTTTTCTCCTATTTTTACAGTTTCCTACAAAAATGTTCATTTCTCCCATTCCATATTGAGTAAGGGTTCAATATTAGATGAACAAGCACCTACCTATACAGGGTATGTGTCACATAGATTTCTTATTGATTTTTTGGGTTTTTTTGGTGGTGCATTCAATATAGACCATGTTGGTAGTCGAAGAGAGACCCCTAAATATTTAAATGATTAATTTTAAATTATTTTATCAATAATATGAGTTGATTATGGGAATTCTATTACTTCACTATATATTTTAAGCAAGGCTAGTGGATTGTAACAACATGGAAATTATAGGTGTATAATTTGAATTAATTAAAATTGCTCAGATTGAATGTTTGAGTTCCATGGAAACTTGATGGGCTAGGACCAAGGATTTAGGTGATGATGATCACCTAGAATGAGGTGACATAGTTTGTCATGTTGGGATTGTCCTGAGACATATGTGGTGATGATGATCATGAGGTTGAGGTGACATGGTCATTAGGACATGATGAGACATTGTCATTGGGACATTAGGTGATGAGGTCATCAAGATAAGTGCTTGGCCTATGTGATTTTAGATTGTGTTGACCATCGTGACTTAGAGACATGGTCACAATGGAAAGTGGTGTCGAATGATGTGGATTAGGTTATTTTTTGATTTCCACTCACTGTGTCTGCCAATGAACCATTAGATTTTTGTGACTATAGATATGACTCAGTCAAGGTGGTGTTGGACACTCATTCTGGGTGGATCCCCCATAGATAATGCGGCTTAGGGAATGGTGTTGTCCATAGGAAATGTTAGTTGTTCTCCCTGTAGAGATCCACGTGGGTGGTGATGGACCATCTGTTTGTGGTTTTGAGACCATCAGGTAGGGGCTAAGGCTCAACATTATACTTCAGGTTATTGGGCTAAGATAATGGGATTTAGAATATCCCTATGCCTTAGGAAGTTAGTTGTTGAGTTGATGAATGATTATTTATTGAAAGATAGATATTGATGTCCCTTAAGACATTGAGATTTGAACTAACATTGATTTTATGAGATGATGTTTAAGGGGACAAAGACTTGATTGGGTGATCTATTTGGACAATACATTACATGATTTATGGCATTAGGTTTTGGGAGAATGATTAAGGGTGGATCCTGAGGGTTCATCTTGGTTTTTATTTATATGGGTATTCCTTGAGCGATAATCCATAGATCCTATCCACTTAAATTATTTATATGATTACATGTAGTGTATGTTATATATATAATTGGGGGAACATATCAAATGTATTCTAGTAGTGGTTGAAGTAGGTGGAATGCTTCCTTGGGGATATTGAAAACAAGGGTAGCTATTTGATTAATAAATGGAAGTGCATTTACTTTTTATTTATATTCAGCATACATATTCATAGTTATATATGTAAGATAGGGACACATTGGTGGTGGCATGCTAAAATTATTCTACCACCCTACATAGGACCATAGACACACATGTATAATTTATGTATCTAAGATTAGGTAATGGATGAGGCCTAAGAAATGGACCTTAGTGATTGAGTTGGACCCTTTGTATGGAATGGATGGTTGCGGACCACGGTTGCTCCCGTGCATCAGATGAAGTTTATTTAGAGTTTTATAATTATTATTATGTATGTATTTATTATGTCTCCATAGGTGACCCTATATGTCTATTTTATTGTATGACCTGATATGATATGTGTTTTCTACAAATGGTATGCCTTTTTGTATATGTATTACTGATGCTGCTTGATTTTTCTTCCCCTGAGTTTATTATGTTACTTCTATTGTTTGTGGTCATTCTATCACTTCTATATTCATGTATTGGAAATTATAATTGTCACCAACTGAGGTTATACTCTACCAACTGTCACCTCATTAGATCCTTGCTGCTAGTCGGTAGCATTTGGCACATAGGGAGGCATGCCTAAGGTCTAGTGTTAAATTGGACCAGAGAATCATTTAAGTGGATTTCGGGTTACGACACTACAAAATGTATATGGGAACAACCAATCATTTTTTAAAAATATTATGAATTTCATCTCAATGGATTTTGAAAAGATTATCATTCCTATAAAAATCCACTTAGGATATAACAATTTTAAAATTATAATTTTTATTTTATTTACAAATCATCAGGTTGGTGACTTAATCCTATTATAAGACCTCATTGATATATTGTGGTGGAAAAAATAAAGTCTAATCACGAGTATAGAGTGAAATTTAGATTTTCCTTGATTATTAGGATCTAATTTTGTAGTCATTTCCTTGTAATTATATTATTACCACATTAAAGTTACATATATTGGTATATTATCCTTATCTACCCCTAGGATAGAGAATTAACATAGATAATTACCAAATTCCTAGTATCTGAAGATTCTGATAGTTTTATCTTATATTTAAATAATCGTATTCTCTTCTATAGATTGATAGTTATGATATTTATGGCCAATACTTCCACACTTGAAACAATTTATTTTTTACATTGAGGAATTCAATTGTGAGATTCTTATCATATTTTAAATATATAAGAAGATTTATCTTTATTCATTATATCATCAAGATCCCTTGATATTCTATGAAACTCCACCCTTATATTCATTGTAGAGTCTGGGTCTTTATTATAATTCTGGTGGTTAGTCATGAATCATGCTTACTGGGTGATCATAACAAACTATTTTCAACACTCTATTTTATTAAATTTTGTTTCCCATTAGTAAAACCACCACATTTTCCATTACATCCATTATTAACATATTTTATCCTTTATCTAGACATTTATAAAACCAAAAGAGTTAACGAATAATGATTAATATATACATCATAAGTGAATTATGAAAAACTAAACCACAAAATGTGTTACAACTTAAAACCATCGTATTAGCTTTTAGTTCAACCTAAATCACTCTTGGTTAAATATAGGTTTCTTTAGGTTGGGTTCTCTCATATTCGTTAACCTAATTCCTTTACATAATAAATCATTCATAATAGCGTGTAAAGAGAATGTGATTAACCTAATAATATCCACTGAGAGGGTCAAAACTGGTGTTCTGTTTAGTCTCTTTGTCTTAAACCAGGTGATAATTGAGTTAATACCCAACACACCCTTCTGAGGTTTATTACCCCAAGTTTCATCTATAACATATCTTACATCGACTTATATTATCTGAAGAAGGATGTTATTTCTAGGAAAACCATATAATCCCAATATTATCAAAATTTGGGGATGTTATCGTATAATTAGAAATTCCATTAGACTTATCCATAGGATTTTCACTTGTTTTCAATAATCCTAATCCCCAAAAATAAATAAAATAATCCTCTTAAAAACTAAACCCTCATATGATTCTAACTATAGAAAATCAAGATAAACATAAATATATCTTTTCATTAATTTACATGAATTATCATTTCATATCCTAAATAGTTGCAAAAATCAAAGGAAAAAGGTTTAGTGTGATTGAGTCCTAGTTATATAAGATTTTTTTTATAAAAATTTATAAAATTTTCCTCCAATTGAGAAACACTGTACTCCTTCTAGACTTCTCATAATTTCTACTCATCTTCATTACATGGGGGATAAAAACACAAGAAAGAGGTGAGATAAAATGCCCAGTAATGTAAAACATATCAATATATTATCATGGGTTATATAATAATAATGCGAGTAAAAATGATCATGGGAGAATTTTATTATTAAAATAGCATGGAATAATAATCTTCGTATATAAGTCATGATATAAGGACATGTAATCTCAAATGAACAACATGTACCATGGAAAAAGAGTATTGAAACATTATATAATAAAAATTATCCATGGATTATAACATAACAATATAACATAGAATTATAGAATAGTAATCAAAATAGGTATTCATAACATTGAGAAAATAGATGACCACACTGAGTTTATGCCCATTCTTTTGAATAGAGCTAACTCACATCATGTTTACAGACAGTATTGTGAATTTAGATGATAAGAACGATTTTCATGCTTAATCTTGTGAATGTAGATAATATACATTGTCTTTATTCTTACTATTGGGAATATATTTAATTTACATCATTTTCACACTTAATATTTTGAATGAACCTAATATGTAATGTTTTTACGCTCAATATGTTTACCTCATGAGCTATAAAACCTTTACTAATTCATTGGTGGGAGATATAGGACCCCAACCATTATCATACATACATATTTGTTCCATAAGACATCAATTATTTAACATATCATGAAAACCCATTAGAATGAAAATGGGATTAATTCATCACATTAAATAGAACCCATGGAAAGAAAAATGGTTTTTAGAACACTTCAAGATGATATCACAAAAATTGACCTCAATAATGTAAACAGATGATGCCAAAAACTCAATAATCTTAAATATAGATTTAATAAGAACATTTATAGTGTTATTACTGAAAAATAACTTCCAAGTAAATGAAATTTTTATAGAAAAATTGTAAAAAAGGTAGAAAAACCTTAAAAGAGTTTTTAGATTACACTTTTAGCTTTGGCATAATTGATGATTTTATGGGTCACTTTGAAAAATATAATTTTTTGGAAAGTTCACTTTTGAGAAATTAAAAAATAAGGAAATTTAAAAATTAATATTTGGTAAGATATATTTATAAGAAATCATAAAAAATCCATGGAGGTTTCAAAAATGTGATGTGAAAATATTTTGAAAACTTTTACATTTTAAAAATAATATTCAGTAAAGGATCCCTGAAAAAGACATAATGCTTTAAAAAAGGAGAAATTTAAAGCTCTGTAAAACATTTAATTTTAAAAATAAACTTCAATAATAGATCCTTGAAATGAAATAATGGGTATCAAAAGATATGTAGATTTTAATATATATTTTTTATTTTGGATGGTTAGAAAATGTTTTTAATATTTTGAAACAATATTAAACAAAATCCACATCATAGAAAGAGTAACCAAAAAATACCTTTAAAAATATGAAAATTAAAATATTAAGTTAATATGATATTAAATATAATTTTATTTTAAATTATAAAGGATAATATTTGTGGGAATTAAAATTATGGACATGGAGAAAAAATATATTAAAAGAGATGCATAATATTCTTAACATAATTTCAATTTTTAGTAAAGAATTGTTTAATCACAGAAGAATAAATTGGTGAGAGATTTTATTTCTCAAAAAAATAAGGTATAAATAAGACATAAAATCATCAAAGGTTAAAATTGATCAATTATTTAAGATAATAGTCAAAGAGTATTGATTATGATCGAAGGAAAATATTTGAGTTATGAAAATCACTTACAACCTTTGTAACAATTTAATTAGTATTCCAAGAGGGGGATAATGTTAAATAGAACATTTTATATCATGAAATATAATCTAAATATGATAAAAAATTTAAATGGGGAGTTATTTACACTATTTAAAATAAAACATCGTGTATAACATAAACAAATCTCAAATGATTCAAATTTGAGACAAAAAACCCCTTACAACATGAGGATAATTTAAATAAAATTCTCATGAAAAAGTTATCTTCAAATTGAACATAAATTTACATTAATAAAAATTAATTCATTTTATAGTATTTGAAATAGGAATTTAATACACCTCATAAATGGAATTTGGTGTATAATAAAAAACCTGTATCAAAGAGAGGAATTTTAGATAAAAACCCTTACCATGTTTTCCCGCTTACTCGACCATTATCTATCCTCTTCTATAATGAACATAAAAATATTAATAAATTATCTCAAAGAGTTAATATAAATATAGAAACATTTTTATAATTACTTTATAAACATTTATTATAGATATATAAACTTATTATATATTTTTTCATTATTGTATGTTAGAACTGTTAGCTATTTGTTTCATACAAACTTCTTGAAGATGACATAAATTGTAACTAATTGGTTTAAATTTAACAATTAAATGATAATTGTTAGAACCCTCTATGCTATAGTAGTTTTTCATAGTCACAAATAATGTCGTTCAATAAATTCTATTATTTCATATAATATCTCTAAGTAAATAAATTATTTATTATAGTACAATATATTTTAAATAAACTATATTTACTATTAAATATGTTTAAAATTGTATATTTAAATGTATTTTTGGATGTCACTTAATCTTGTAGTGTTATGTGTAAGACATAAACTCCATAAGTTTCTCAGAGTCCCTGGGACTGATGTTCGACACACCAATGTTCGACACACCGATGATCGACACACTGATGTTAGACACACCGATATTTGATGCACTAATTTTCGACACACCGATGTTCGACAAACTGATGTTTGACACACCGATGTTCGACACAATGATGCTGACAGACCGATGCTGACAGACCGATGCGGACAAACCAATACTGACAAACCGATACTAACAGACCGATGCTGACAATCTGATGATGACAGACTGATGATGACAGACCAGTGATGAAGGACTGATGACCGACTGATGATGATAGACCGATGCAAATGAATCACTGATACTTATGAATCCCCAATAGTCATAAATAACTATTTTAAATTTATTCCCAATGGTCATATTTAGACAAATTAATGTCTCTGACATTATTTAATGTTGTCTGTAGGACTATCCGTAGACAGTACGAGGTACATGCACGTGGGGAGATCTGCCTACCTATTGGACCTTGAAGTATAAAAGTATTACAAGATAAACCTTAAAAATATACATACATAAAAAATCTACCTCTCTGAAACCATGAGAAAAATATAGGCAGACTTTCCGAATGTGAAAGATATTACAAATAGAAGAACTCGAAGATAGAGTACACAAAAGGATTTATATTACTACAACAACCTGCTGAAGCTCACTGAACATCCTGACATTGAAGAGATAAACCTTTTCAAACCTGGAATCTAGATTAAATAAACTACTATACTCTGTTTTGAAGCCAATTTGCAGAAGAGGACTCAAATATCATTTTCACTACATCCATTGAGTCCAGATCCTTACTGTTCAACACACATAGATTTCTAAACTCTATTATTCTTCTGTAACTATATTTTGATCTAGTGTTTAATTTTTGAGAAGTGTGTGAATCTTTCTATTTCACACACACTATATCCTGAGCACAACTTAAGGATAATAAAATATCCTCACATTCAATCTCTTTTTACTCTTGTACCCCACATTGAACAGTGGAAGAGATCCATTGTGATCTGTTTGTTAGTTTTCCCATGAATAACTGTGGTAAAGGTCAAGAGTGACTTGGATAGCCCTATGTGCTGTTGTGAACCCTGATCCATGGTGTGGATCAAATGTTTATTAATATAAATAGCTTGGTGGCAGGTGATCTCTAAGTGGAGAGGACTAAGTCTCAGCTTGAGACTGAACCTCCTGTTTTTATCTACTGTGTAGTTTGTATTTTGTTTTAATCTAATCCATGTTTAATTCATTTCACATTACGATAAATTTAACTTTGATAGTTTTTCTAGAAAGTTTCTATATCTATTTTAAATTAGTAGATTATTTTCAAATGTTTGACTAATCTTTAGATTGGTAATGCTGATAACTGATCAATTTTCTTAGAAATTAATTGAACATTCATGACTTTTATAAATTCACTACAAACTGACTTTGATAATATTTTAATTGGAGGATATCTTTTTAAAGGACCAATTCTAACAGAAATTTCTATTGATACTCAATTCACCCGCTCTTGAGTGATCTACTCTGACCAACATTTGGTATCATAGGAATTAAAACTTATTGTCAGCTTTTAAATCTTGTCAACTATGATTATTGTTGTTTTTCAATGATCTTAAAATTTATTTTACTTATAAATTTTTATATCTTTGAAATTATTTTACATTCTGTATCATGAATAATAGATTAAAAGGGGAGTCTAATAATAGACCAACTTTCTTTAACGGAACTAACTATGATTAGTGGAATCTTAAAATGAAAATACATCTTGAAATTAAGGTATTTTAAATCTGGATAGCTATTGAAATTTAATATGAAATTCCTAAAACATATAGAAACACTTGGGATAAACCTACCAATACTTCCTATAATAATAACGGTAAAGAAGTGAGTGCTTTGTACTATGATCTATGAGATAAAGAGTTTAATCGTATCTCTTCTTGTAAAACAACACATGAGATTTGGGACATTTTGTCTATTTCTCATGAGGGGACATCTAATGTTAAATAAATGAGATTAAATACTTTTACTATTAAATATGAAAACTTCAGAATGAATCCTAATGATTCTATTTCTGAGATGTATCTCAGGTTCAATGAAATTGTGAATACCATGATTTCTTTAGGAAGAGAAGTAATAGCCAAAGAGCAGATTATGATGATTCTGAGATGCTTACCAGAAATATGGTGTGGGAAATATGTCTCTATTAGGGAATCATGTGAAATTGATAATATTCCAGTGAAAGAGTTGATTGGAAAATTAATGATGTATGAAGAGTAATTGAAGGTAAATAAAGAAGGGGATGAACATAAAAGAAAGTCTGTAGATTTGAAGACAACTCTATCTAAAAGTAAAGACAAGGAGAATGTTCAAGCTATTTTTGAAAGCTCTAGTAGTGAAGAATTAGCTTTAAAAAGTGATAAGAAATGGCCCATTTGTCTGTATGATTCAATAAATTTTATAGAAAAAGTTTTTTTCCAAAAATCCCAATTACAAAAGAAAGTATGATAACAAGGCCAATTGAAAAAAGGATTGGAAGAGAAATGATAAATTAGAAGAGATAATTTTCTATGAATGTAAAAAAGAAAGGACATGTCAAGGATGTCTGTCCAAAGATGAAATACTAGAAAAATTATGAAAATAAGGATAGAAAGTATAAAAAAGAAATGATGGCCACCTGGAGGGCCTCCGAGGATAGCTGTAGTGAATCTGATTCTTCTCAAAATGAGAAAGATGATATATCTATTATGTGTTTTATGGTAAATACTACTGAGGTAACCCTAGAATCTCTTAAAAATAATTTGTATTATTTTTAAAGTGAGTATGATAATATTAAAAAAGATAAATTATTCTAATAATGTAATATTCTAGAAGAAAAATGTAATGAGTTGAAAGATAAGTATAAATCCTTGAAGAAACAACATGCTCTTACTGTGACTGTTAAATCTGAACTTACAACTGAAAAAGAGAAAAATTCTCAACTACTCAAGGAGAATAATGAGTTAAAAATGTATAATGAGCAATTGAAGAAAGAATTATAAAATTTACCAATGGGAAAAATAATCTTACTCAAATTCTTGGTAAACATATAGATCCGAAGTATAATTCTGGGAAAGGATATCAACCAGGTCAAAGGAATTTATCCAAATCATATATTCTAACCAAATATGGAAAATCTTCTACTTTTTTCAAAAACTAGAATTTTGTTGCAAGTTCTAGTTCCAAGAATTCTGTTACTACATCCAATTATTTAGAAGCATACAGAGTTTATTTTTAAAACACTCTATATTCTGCATATAAGAATCCCATAAGGCATTTGTGGTTTCTTAAAGTTTATATCACTAATTTATGCGGACCTAGAAAAATATGGGTACCAAAGTCATTTCTTGGATGAACTGTTTTGTAGGTAAATTGCCTAAGGAACTCCTATAAAAAGATATGGTACTTAGACAGTGGATTTTCAAGATATATGATAGGGGATTATTCAAGATTTAAAAGTCTTATCAAGATTGATGGAGGACATGTCATATTTGTTGACAATGGTAAAGGAAAAATCATCAACCTAGGCCAGATTGGTGACACTAACTCTATTTAAATTTCTATAGAATTGTATGTTGATGGATTAAATTATAACCTTCTCAACATATCTCAATTATGTTATGATGTATTTAATGTTAAATTCAAAAAATGATTCATTCCATGTTTTTTATGCATAGAATAACTTAGTATTTACTGCTTTTAGAAATGATAATGTATATGCTCTAAATCTAGACACACTATCCTCACATAATGTCTCTGGTCTAAATGACTTTCATAAAGAGTCTTGGCTCTGACATAGAAGACTAAGACACTGCAACATATACTCTCTTAAGAAGTTAACAAGAAAATGTTTAGTTAAAGACATTCCCTAATTAGAGTTTCCAAACAATAATGTGTGTAATACTTTTCAAAAAGGAAAGCAACATAAAATCTCATTCAAACCAAATAAAAAAGTAACTACTCAACCTCTTGAGTGGGTTTACATGGATTTGTTTGGACCATCTAGAGTTTTGAGTCTCAATGGGAAGCAATATATTTATGTTCTTGTAGATAATTTCTCTAGGTAAACCTTGACCTTTTTCCTAGCTCACAAGAGTGAAGCTTGCTCTCACTTTACCAAGTATGTTAGGACTTTATAAAATCTTAGTGGACTTAAGATTAAATCCTTAAGAAGTGATATTTTCCATGAGTTTGAGAATCAATATTTGAAAGCTTTTTTCTTAAAAAATGGCTATAGTTATAATTTCTCTACTTCTAGGACACCTCAACAGAATGGTGTGGTAGAAAGAATAAATATAACCCTACAAGAAATATCCCTAACTATGCTGAATGAATATGACCAACCCATTTATTTTTGGGCCGAAGAAATTAATACAACTTTCTATATAATAAAGAGAGTCTTAATTAGACCCATCATTAAGAAAACTCTTTATGAGTTTTAGAATAATAGGAAACCCAAAGTATGTTATTTTAAAGTGATTGGATGTAAAGTTTATATTATAAACACTAATGATAAAACTTCCAGTTTTGGAAATTCTCCAGATCCCAACAAGAATGAACAATATTAACTTGACCAACATGAAATAACATGACCTACCTTTTATAGACCAACCAGAACCCTTAAAAATAATTCCTTAGATGCTTTTGTTGGAGATTTAGATAGTGGAACACAAAGAAGAGCTTCCATGAAAAAGCAGGTTGAACATCATTCCTTCTTCTCAAAACTTGAACCTTAAAATATAAATGATTCAATAAATGACTAATTTTGGGTAATGTAAATGCAAGAAGAAATTAATCAGTTTGAAAGAAATAATGTTTGGAAACTTGTAGATAGTCCAAAGGGTACTTTGACCATAGGATGTAAATGAGTGTTTTGAAATAAAGTAGATAAAGCTAGAAATATAGTTAGAAACAAAGATAGATTGGTTGCACATGGATATAATCAAGAAGTGGTAATTGATTATGAATAAACCTTTTCACTAGTAGATAGACTTGAAGTAATTAGGATATTACTTGCCAATGCAAAACACTCGGAATTTAAACATTATCAAATGGATGTCAAAAGTGATTTCTTAAATGGTTATATAATTGAGGATGTTTTTTTGTGAATAACCCCCAGGTTTTACAAATCCACATTTTCCAAATCAACTTTTCAAATTAAAAAAATATTTATACTGTTTGAAATAAGATCCAAGAACTTGGTATAGATGGTTGAGTAATTTTCTTATTTCTAAATTCTTTACAAAATGACTTGAATATACAACTTTGCTAATAAAAAAAATTTCAAAAGAAGTTTAAATATCTCAAATATATGTATATGATATTATCTTTGCTTCTTCTAAAAAATTATTTATGTAATGATTTTTCAAAAAAAATGCAAAGTGGGTTTGAAATGAGTTTGATGGGTGAACTTAAATGTTTTCTTGGATTTCAAATATTTCAGAATAAAGAAGGTATTATTTTAAATCAAAGTAATTATAGTAAACATGTTTTGAAAAGATATGATTTTGATAACATTAAGTGTAGTAAAACCCCTATGAGTTCTATATGTAAGAGAGGTCTTGATAAAAATGGAAAATCAGTTAATCAAACTACTTACAGAGGAATAACTGGGAGTTTGTTGTACTTAACTACTAGTAGACCACATATTATGATTAGTGTGTGTATGTGTGTAAGATTTCAAGAAAACCCAAAAGAGACACATTTAAATGGTGTTAAAAGAATTTTCAGATACCTCAAGTATACAACTAATTTAGGATTGTTTTATCCTAAAGGACATCTTTTTGATTTAGTTAGTTATTCAAATGCTGACTTTGGTGGATGTAGGTTAGATAGAAAGAGTACTGTAACGCCCCGACGCCAGAAGCCTAGAGTCAATGCATTATTACGTATCATTGGCACGATCACAAAAGATCAAGTCTCTAAAGACCAATTAGTTTATTTGCCTTGGAAGTACTAGATACATTTATAAGGTATACATTACATCATAAAATGGAAAACTACAAAAAAATTATTTCCATAGACAACACTGAAATCCCATAGACTATCCCTGTAGGTTAGTCATAATATACTTCTTCGCATCTTGGAAAAAATAAAACATAGAATGGGGTGAGCTCAGATGCTCAGTAAGGATAACAATATAGAAGAAGCTTTCATAAATAAGAATAAACATTTAAGGCAATGTTTAAATCTAAAAAAAATAATTTTCAACATAAACTTCATCATAATATGAAAAATCAAAATAATTCCATTTACTTACTCACATGGATATTCTACTAGTTGAATAGTCACATGAAATATAAATAACCACTTTCACAATGATGGAATGTATAATGCCAGACTTCATAACCACATAGTCAAGGCCTTGTACCAAGAATACAAATAAGATTTTTTCAAGGTCTTGTTCCAAGACACTAGTTTGTCTCATGAGACCTACTGATGCATTGAGGAGCTATACCGGGCTCCACCCGTTAGTTACTAAGTCCAAGGAATTCCTTATACGAAAAGGTTTAAACATAACATAAACATTCGTATTAAGACTAGCATATGAAATGTAAATACCTTATATATAAACCATGAATGGTCTAAAAATAACACCTACATAGTCAAACATATCACAAAATCTTGAATACAATAAGGAATATTTTTATCAAAATAAATCAACTTCAAATAATCTTAAAATCCATCAAAGGATGTTGACATAGATGTAATCAAAACCTTTTTAGAGGAATATTTCTTTATATTTTGAAATCATCTAGGAAAATATTTATTTTTAAAATATTATTATAATATTTTAAGGGAAGCGTCGACAATGTTATAACGGCGGAAAATAGCTGCACCCATCGTATAAGTTAAAAAAACATTCTTACCTTAAATTTTTCGAAAAGGTCAAAAAGTACATTGTTTGGAAAATTGATGGAAAGATTCCTTTAATTTTTTTTATAAAAGGTAATACAAGGGTATAAATTACTGTAAACCATAGTCTATTAAATAATAAAAATGTTTTGGAATACATTTTTATGAAATGTGGATGTAGATGATAAAGAGGTCCCAATAGATAATTATGTATAAACAACCTCGGATAATAAAGAGATTGTGAAACTAACTCTTACTTTGTTCTTTTACTTGGTCAAGGGTAGTTTAACCTCATATACAATGGTGAAGTAATTGTTATTAAATTATACAAGAATCATATACATTAATATGATATCATATATGATCTTTTAACATTCCTTTGTTAATAATTTCTTAGTATTATCATTGTTTCGAGTGTTAACTGATTCATTTTCCTTTATATAATTTGTTATGTAAGTAATGTTATTTATGTATAGAACGTATCATATTCATATTAAGAATGATATTAAATCTCTAAACATTATTTTTAATCATCTAATGAAAATTAGTCTTGAATGGAAATGATGGGGAATGAATCTCATTGCGTTCGTGGAGACGGTAATCTGTACGTACGCACGAGTGACAATATCATTATTTTGATATTAAAATAATATATAATTTGATGGTATATCATATATAAAGAATAATTATCATGTTATTTTTATTATTTACATCAATTACACATCATTATTATACATATCCAAATAATAATGTATTGAATAACAATTACACCACGACGTGGAGACGGTAAGCCGTACGTACGCACGTATGGTGACATGTAATTCAAATGATGGATAGAATAATGAATATAGTTTTACCATATTTATAATAACATCAAAATATATAGATGATTATGGATTTATTATTTTATAATGGAAACTACAAAGAAAGATGAAGTGGAAGAAGAAAGGAACTTGAAAGAGGTGATGAAATATTTACCTCTACTTCAGGTTCTTCCTTTTGATTTGATCAAAATAGTTCTATAGGTTGGCTTTATGACTAAATTAATGCCTCTAGGATGAATGTAGGAGAGTTTGGAGGATATTTGGGTAGGTTTTGGCCGATCCTAATGTCTTTTAAGGTGTGAATTAGAGATAAGGGGGTGTGTCCTTTTATAATAGGGGTGAGGGGCACCTTAGGAAAAGCTAGAAATATTATTTTATAATAAAATAATTTTTGGTTTTTAAAGGATAAAAAATGAATTATTTAAATAAGAAGGTTTTTATGGGTCTAAAACCACTCAACCAATAGGTTTTAGAAAGGTTTGGGTCACTATATTAACCTTATCTTTTAGATTTAACTCTTAGTTAAATAGTTTGACATTTACCATGTCTCTTTGTATTTTTACATTATAAGGTTAATAAACTTATAATATACTTCAAAGTGAACCCCATGTGGTTAAGTAATGATACAAATATGATTATATAGGTCTTTTGGCAGAACTTTATATTTTTGGGAATAGAATATCAATTAGTAATATAATATTTGTTTTAAAAACTCTTTTATGTCAATTTTGACACTATTTGGAATTTTGTTTTTACTAATTTCAAAACATCATTATTACTTCAAAAAAAATTTCTATAACCATCCTTAATATATCATATTAACCTAGAAAAATAGTGCAATTCAAAAAAATCCTCAAATTAAATTTATTTGGATATTTACAATATCAGTTATTTTAATCTTTCATTAATACGGTAATTACTGCATCATCATTGTGTCATAAATAAATTTAATTATTTAATGTATAAAAATTATAAATAAAATACCATCACGTATTAAATATTTTTATCTTTATAATGAATATTTATAGTCTAATTTATCTTATGTATATATCTTTATTATAAATGGTTTAGTTATTAAACATTTAATTTAACACTTTTAACTCTTCTTTGAATTAAATAATAATAATTTTTCTAATCTAATCCAAGTGGACCTAAAGGATCATTTTTTATTCCTAAGATTGTTTTTGGTCGAATTACACTTATCCTATAGAGTTAGGACATGTGTTAGGGTAATAATAATATCATTTTTACCCTTAATAACCCTATTTACTTTTCACCGTGGTAAATAAAAGTAAAATGTTACTATTCACCAAAAATTATTTTCATCTTATTGAACCACATTTTACTTACTAATATAAACCATTTCTATCATATTTTTGAAATTCAACTCATAGAAATGGTAAAATTATGTTTTATGTAAATTTGCAAACTCTCCTAGGAGGTGGGTAAAAGACGGTAAAAAGTTCAATAAACTTTTTATATATCTAAAATTATTATAAAATGACTCCAATTAATTATATAGAACTTATATAAGTATTAGGTATGTATTTTGACCTAAAAAAATTTAAATAAAATAAATAATTATTTAAATAAAAAGTCAGTTTTAACCAATAACTCAGTGTTTTTCACTATTTATCAAAAATTGAATGTTTTTAGAAAAATATCAAAAATTCACCCTAATCTAAATTTGATATTATGAATTAAAAAATTAAATATATTTTACCAAATTCAAAAAATATAAGTTTCATTTATTAATTTAAAATTAATTCCCGTTGTCAAAACCAAAAAGTGGGTTTTTAAAAAGTAAAATCTATGAAAAGATTGACATGTGTTTATGTAAAATTTTAATTTGAAATTACTTATAATCCCCTAAATTGTATTAAATGATAAAACTATAATCTAATTATACTTCTAAACCATTAATATGTCTAATTTAACACTACAAATTGTTTTGATTTAAAAAGTTGTTTTCTGTTAAAATATAGTATTTTCCACTATTCACCAAAATATGAAAGTTATCATAAAAACACCAGAAATATATTGAAAATAAATTATTATGTCTTTATTCTAACTAAGAAGTTTATTTTTTCAAATTTAATAAATAAAAGTTTCAAATATTGTATTTAAAAAGGGTTCTCCATTAAAAGTCGGTAAAATTTCATTTTTTTTAAAACAATACTTCTTTTTTTCTCGAAAAAATGAATTTTTTAATTATGTCTAATAAACTCATAATATGTATTCTAAAATTAAAAGAATTATATAAAGTTCAAAATTTTGTTAATATTATTCATAACCTCTTTTGAACGGCTAGTTCGGTAAATCGTGGTGTGCTTGAACTCGATGTTGTGTGTAGTGTAAGTTATTGAATTATTTTGAAGAAATAACATACTATGAAATCTTGGGGTGTTACAAGTACCTATAAAACATTCCATTTTTTGGGAAAGTCTCTAATATCATGGTGTTGTAAAAAGAAATATTCAGTTGCATTATCAACTACTGAAGGAAAATACATTGCTGCTGGTAGTTGTTGTGCACACATTTTATAGATGAAACACACCTTATTAGACTATGGATTTCAATTCAGACATATCACCATTATCTGTGACAAAAAAACTACTCTTAAAATTTTTATGATTCCAATTTCTCATTCTATAACAAAGCATATTGATGTAAGAAAACACTTTTTGAGAGATCATTATGGAAAAGGTGATATAACTCTTGAGTTTATTGGGACTGAGCATCAACTTACTGATATCATAAATAAAAACATAAACTCTAAGAGAATGGACGAAATTATACATGAACTTGAAATGATAAATCTCTAATGTCCTATGATACCAATCCATGTAACAGATCTATTGAAACCAATCCTTGAAATCGATCCTTGAAACCAATCTCATGAAACTGATCCATGATACCGATCTCTTGAAACCTATCCTTAAAACCGATCTATGAAACCGATCTCTTGAAACTGATCCTCGAAACCAATCTCATGAAAATGATCCATGAAAATGATCTCTGTGAAACTGGTCACTTGAAATTGAGCTTGTAAAACCAATTCTATGACACTGATGTGTTTAAGGACTCTATTGTAATTCTGTCCTTTTTAAATAAAATAACATTGTTTTGTGTTATTTTTTTCCACATTTAAATTTTATGCTTTACATTTTAAAATACCTAAATGTTATAATATGTTTGATCCATCCTGACATTTCACATTCCCACAGCAATAAAACCATCTACCCTTTATCACTCTATCTCTCAACCCTCATCCTCTTTACTCCTTTGGAATCTGAAACATCAAAATGGAAAGGAATAAGCGCATGATGGAAGATCTAAGAAAATATACATCTACTAAGCATAAGAAGGGTGAATCTAGTGGGAATACAAAACCATGCTTGGAAATCTGAGTGGTTACTTTTGAGAAAGTAGTGTCTGCTGAGTGGATTCTGTCAAGCAAGTCATTTTTGTTGAGAGTACTGGAATCTCAAAGGTGGCTAATCTGGTTCTTATACAATGAAATACCTTATTATCCCCTCCTAGTACATTATTTTTATCGACTTTTGAATATATCCTTCGATGAAGCTGAAGAAGCAAGGATTAAGTCACTGGTGAATGGAAAGAAGATAACCTTTTCTTCTAAAGAATAGGATGAGTGCTTGGAGATGCCTCATGAAGGTGTCTATACTGATTATCCGGATAATATTCTACCTTCCTTTAATTTTTTTTCCTATGAATATGCTTTGTAGGATCTGACTAGAAGTGGAGAATCTAGATGGACTATTTCCAGTGAATTCGATGGAGAGGAAAGGTGTCATTTTATGTTTATACAACATCAAATCTTCCCAAGGAAGGGAGATTTCTATTCTATGAAATATCAGGATGTATTCATGATCTACCTGTTTTAAAAATGGGTTAATGGTGAACCTGTGTAGGTATCTAATAGTGCATGTTTCTGATATGATAAATCCATCCAAGAAGGAAACATATTTGTACTATCCTAGGATGATCTCTACCTTGTTAAAGAAGATGGGCTGTGTGGAACATGGAGATGAAGTGATAAGTGCATGTAGTGTTTTTTTCCTTCAAAAAGATATTTTCAAAAAATGAATATCATCTAGAAACCATAGAAAAATGTTGGGTAGAAGATGAGGAAATGATGTATGAGGATTTAAATTTGATTGACCATCCTACCAGACTAAGGGATCAAGTTTATCTTGGCCTCAAACCAGGAGAGGAACTTGTTTATTCTATGAAGGAAGCTGGGGATGAGTTTCCAAGGGAATAAGAATCTCATTTTGGTGACAGGAGTGATCCTGATATTGTTGAAATCCCCAAAGATATGTATTATGGGCCTGCTATTCCACCTTTGCATTTATCCTCAAGAGAACCTTTGTTAGGTGATGAGGATGATGAAGAAATAGAGGTTACTGGAGTTGAAAGTTATGTGAGTAAATCATACAAGGAGTCTGATGATGATGATGATGATGATGAAGGAGTAAATGATGATCATGTATGTGATTCGTTAAAAGTGGGACAACAAGTAGTTGACAGATCCAATGAAGAATCTATACATGGAGCTGCTGATGGTGGTGATCCTATTGAGCATAAGGATGACTGTCATAGAGATGCTGGTCATGAGAATAGATCTCCTCAACCTTATGATGAAAATCATAAAATCAATCAAGAGTTGAATGAAATTTGGGCTGGTGGGCATGAAGAAGAGGCTGAGGATTAGGTGCCTCATATTGAGAAAGATCCCAGAGAAGATGAAGTTGCTGAAGCACATGGAGAACCTTAAGCTCAGTTGGTACCTATGTGCATAAATGTTATTATTTCTTGAGGGCTGGTTGAAGAAGTAGATGAAGATGAAGTTTTTTCTGAGCCTCAGTGAAGAAGGGTCAGGATTGACACTATTTATCCAATAGACTGTACCTATACTGGGTAGTGTAATAATGATCCATGATACATACTATTTGGGTTCGAATATGACTCTTATGAGGAGAGAGTGACTCATCCTCCTTCTCTATAGGCCTGAGCTAAAGCAAAACCTCTTTCACCTGTTCCACAGGTAGAACATCCTGCAGATGATCCAGTAGCACATAAAATACCTAGTGACTATGTCACTAAGGCTGATTTCAAGCTTTTCAAAAATGATCTCTATGAGTTAGTGAGAGCCTCAGTTGGATCCAGAATTGAAGCCTCTACTTCAATAGGTATTTTGAATGCATATGCAACAAAGATTGCAAGGATGGTGATCCAAGAGATTCAACCAAATCTCATTACCACAACCAAAACCATAATTAGACATAATACCTTACTGAGAGAGGAAGTAAGGAAGATGAGAAATGAGTTAAATTCTATATTGTATGATTTAAAGACCTCATTTAGTGGTGTACTAAATGTTCTTAGGAACTTAGTGACTCATCTACTAAGTGTAGATCCAAAGAAGTTGAATGAAGAGATTGAAAAATAGATTACTGGACCATCCAGTTCTAGGAGTGAGAAATGTGTTGCTGCTAATTTGGAATATCTTAATGCGGTGATGCGAGTGGAACTCAATAATCATAAAAGTGTTTCAGACAAAGAAACTCTAGAAAAGGTAAATATAAATACAGACCCTGTGTACAATATGGTAAGGTAGTGCACCAATAAAGCCTCTACTGCTCAGAAAGAGATTAGAGATAAAGTGGATATGTACTTTTCTAAGATCTATACCAAGCATGATCTCATCAATAACTTCATGTTTTTAGCTGAAAATATCAGAATTCCTCTAGTCACAAAAGCCTTCAAGAAGCAAGTGACTCAATCGAAGGAGTTTACCCCTCTGCTGAATAAATTCACAGAGAATATGGATGACTTCGAGAAGGTCATGAAATATGGTGGTGAAATCATCAATGACTTCATCAAGCTACTCAAGATGTATCTACATGTTCAATATGATGCAGTTGTGGTTCCTACTAGTGCTTCCATTGGTACTACCTCTTGTCCTCCCTCTCTAATTTTTGTCTCTTAGGCTCTTTCCCAAATTCTACCTGTCATTACAGAGCAATATCTCTTTCACGTGTTGTCAGAATGAAGGCCTAACCTTGCAGAAAATGTTCCTGCATGTGTTGCCTTTCCTGGTATTATCTTCAAACAACCTCTTCCCTTTGCCTCTCCAAGATCTTCTCATCCTACTCCAGATTCTTCAGATAATTGAAAATCCCCTCAGAAGTGAAACCCTTTGTGGTGGATTGTCTATTTTATAGGGATTTTCATCTTTTTTTGTTAACTATACTCTTTTGCTTTTTAATATTAAATATTTTTGTATTCTATTTATATCTCATTTTCTTTATGATATTTCACTTATTTACTTCTCCTTTTATTTTTTTTCTAATCCCAAAAGGGGGAGAAAATGCGTACATTATTAATTTTAGGGGGAGAAATTCTGGCATAGGACACATGGAATGTACTCAACATAATATATATACATATATTTTTTCTAATCAAGTAATTGATGAGGATATTTGTTTTAAAAACTCAAAAAAGGTAAAACTCTAGTTATATTGAATAATCACATTCACTGCAATATGCTAAGTCAAGTTATTATTATTCCTTAAATTTACATGTATGCCATCATTTCTGATTATCAAAAAGGGGGAGATTATAGGACCATATATGCTATAATAGTTTTTCATAATCACAAATAATTTCATCCTATAAAATCTATTATTTCATCTAATATCTCTAAGTAAATAAATTTGGACTTACAGTACAATTTATTTTAAATAAACTATATTTATGCTTCAATATGTTTACAAGTGTATATTTACATGTATTTTTGGATGTCACTTAATCTTGTAGTTTTTTTGTAAGATAGAAACTTCATAAGTTTCTCAGAGTCCCCGACACCGATGTTTGACACACCGATGTTTGACACACCAATGATGATAGACTAATGCTGATAGACCGATGCTGACAGACCGATGCTGATTTCCCGATGCTGATAGACCGATGCTGACATACCGATGATGATAGACCGATGATGAAGGGCTGATGATAGATATATGATGATAGACCAATGAAAATGACTCATCGATACTTATGACTCACTGATAGTCATAAATAACTATTTCAAATTTATTAATTCAAATTTATTCAAAATGTTCATTTATAGAAAAACTAATGTTTATGACATTATTTATTATTTTCTATAGGATTATCCATAGACAGTTCGAGGTACATTTACATTGGGAGATCTTCATTCCTACTGGACCATGTAGTATTAAAGTATTACAAGCTCAACCTTAAAAATATATATACCTATAATCTATCTCTCTCTGAACCCAATAGAAAAAGATAGGCAGATTGTGTGAACGTGAAAGATATTAAAAATAAAAGAACTCAAATCTTGAGAACACAAGAAGTTTGATTTTACAAGCAACAAGTTGCTGAAGCTCGCTGAAAATCCTGACATTGAAGATATGAACCTTTTCATACTTGGAATCTAAATTACAGAGACTATAATACTCCATTATGAATCCAACTTCTAGAAGAGGACTTTAATATAATTTTCAATAAATATATTGACTCTAGAGCTTTACTTCACAACACACAGAAATTTATAAAATCCTTTCTTCTTCTAAAACTCTATTGTGATCTTGGGTTTACTCTTTGAGAAGTGTGTGCATCTGTTTGTTTCACACACACTCTCTCCTAAGAATAACTAGAGGATACTAAAATATCCTCACACTCAATTTTTTTTACTCTTGTACCCCACATAGAACAGTGGAAGAGATCATGTGTGATATATTTTTTAGTTTTCCCATTAATAAGTGTGGTAGAGGTCAAGTGTGACCTGGACAACATTGTGTGATATTGTGAACCCCGATCCAGGGTGTGGATCAATAGTTTATTAATATAAACTTCTTGGTGGTAGGTGATCACCAAGTTGAGAGTACTAAGTCTTAGCTTGAGATTCAACCTCTTGATTTTAACTGCTGTATAGTTTTTCTTTTATTTTACTCTGATCTGTGTTTAATTTATTTCATATTGAGAAAAATTGAATTTTAAAGTTAGTTTATCAAGTGTTCATATCTATTTTTAATTAGTAGATTAGTTTCAAAATATTTACTAATCATTAGATTCGTAATGTTTATAACTAATAAATCTTTTGAGAAATTAATTGAACATTCAGGACTTTTATAAATTCACTACAAAATGACTTTGATTCAGTGATCTACTCTAACCAAAAATAATAAAATATATAATTATCATTTTTTTAAATCATTACTTATCTCCCATTTTCATTCAAAAAAATAGTTACTACATCTTGTGAACATGGAAATCACAATGAATTATTTTTTGATGTGTTTAACGATTGAAAGGTGATATATTGAAAAATATCTAAAATATTTGAAACAACTTTATATAATTATTAAAAAATATTAAATATATTATCATGACATGAAATTACTATTATATTACATCATATAATTATTTATGACAAAATAGTTATAACATAGTTTAAACAAGCAGTTAAATTGATCAAAATGGTAATATTTTATTATTTTTTAATGAGTAAGGTGGTTTATTTAGATAATGGTAATGTGACCTAGAAAGAAAATTAATTGTTTTTATAAAAATCCGATTTCATCATTAAATCCATTCTTGTATCCATTATTGATGAGTAGTGATGGCAAATGAAAATTTTCATTTATGGTGGAAGTAGTCTTCCATTTTCAGGATTAATGATCCAATTTATTAATGAATGGAAGAAATTATATCATATACAAAATGATCATTTAATAATTTTATTTATTACATATGAAAAATATTTACTTATAAAATATATCTTTTATACCATTCTTGATAGGATGTGATGGAAAAAAACTACATCGCTTTGTGGAGTTATAATTCAGCACGAACACAAGATCGATGTTTTGGTTACTCTTAATGGGTTGAAAATAATTAATATTTGTTGTTAAATTAATATAATACAATTTTATTATATTAATTATTATAATTTAATTATATTAATATACTTATAGATTATTTTAGAAATATTATATAAAAATAAAATAGTAAGTGAAAGTAATACTTATGTAGGAAGCTTGAGTTTTCTATTAGAAAATTGCTTAGAAATGGTGGGATTAGGAAAACAAATGTGATAAAATATTTTAAAAGTGGGGGCGGATTATAGGAGTGGAAATGTTTTAGTGTATAAATAAGAAATTATAAGGATATGTGAGTCTTGAAGCGGTGGAAGTGTTACCTTTTTATGAATGAAGAGAAGGGTAGTTTTGGAAGCCACTATTATATTTTCAATAAGCTTATTATTAAACTTTCAATAATAATAAATTGTAAAAAATAAGTGAGAGAAATTGAGTTTGGGTTGAAAATAACCCCAAAAACTCATTTGTGAGACAACTTCGAGTGTTTTAGCTCTTTTTATTTTAACTTTTTACCTTTTACTCTTATCTACTTTTACCTTGGTAACTAATATTTATCATTAGTAATCAATTTTAATGAAAAAATTAATATTGAAATTATTTCCTAAATTGAACCTTATGATTTAAAACTTGGAAATAATTTTATCAATTGAAGGCTCATAATGTGTAAAAATTATTTTTACAAAAGGTGTGTTTTAAGGTTAAAATTAACATGTAAGAAAAAGTTGTTAAATTTATCAATTAAAATTATAAAAATTGGATTATTAAAAAATAAATAAAAGGTATTAGGATTTAATATTAAGAAAAAATAATATCTCATGGAAAATACTTCTTTCAAGGAAAAGATCAAAAATACACTTTTTATTAAACTAATATTATAATTTTGTTCTAAAAATGTTATAAAAAGGATTTATAATCTCCAAGAATATATTAAAATGAAAAATTTTATTCCCTAAATAAATATTTTATTAATAAAGAGGGTTTTAAAACTTATATGATACATTTACATAATGATAAATTAATAAAAATTATAATTTTCAAAAAGAAGTTTATTTTTTAACTAAAACTAAACCTTTTCAGAAAAAATCATACTAAGTATATTTTAGTATAAGTAACTAAAAATTTAATTTAATTTTACAAAATTTATATTCTTAAAATTTTAAATTTAGTATTTAAAAGAAAATACATAATATAACGAATAATTTTTTTTATTGAAAATAATCTTTTTCAATATTAACTCATATTACATTTTATCTTCTAAAGGAAATAAATTTCAATGGTTTCCCATGTTTTTAATTATTATATATTAATTAATCATTTTATTCTAATATGTTGGGGTTCATTTACATTGGGTTATAGATTTTAATGTATGTTATCAAACGTAACATCAGTTTTATAAGGTCTAGAATTTCAGATCGTTACACATTCTCAATGAACTTCTCTCCCATATATAGAGAATCATCCTTTACATTTGAGAAATTTACCAATGTTCTTCTTTCCACAATTTTAAAATGTAGGTAGTTGCATTTTATTTCATTCACATGATCCATTCTTTGAGTTCCCATGAAATTCGATCTTCAATTTCATAACAAAATCATGAGAAAATTAAGGGTTTCTAAATTATTTTTACACCTTAAGAGAACATTGAAAAATTTCTTCATAGATACTAAAGTCTATTATGGAAAAATATTTTTAGATTCTTAGTTTTAAGCCACTGAATAAAGTTTTATTTATATTTACTCATGGATTAGACATCCTTATAATTTTTGTCAAAAAATAATCTCTCTATTTTAGAATGAATAGTTTGAGGAAAATAAAAATTGATAAATCCCTACTGAAATCCTCTAATTACATATAGCTAATTTCTTTCTCTTTCCTCATGTTCTTGATGAAATCCCACCATAGATCCACCTCACATTCCAAATATTTTATAAATAAAACAATCTTTTAATTTTTTGATCATAGGATAATGAAAAATATATTTTCCATTTCATTGATCCATTGTTTAGAAACTAATGGAATGTGGGACACAAAAAATAAGGTGAAGATTTTCACATAAAATATACAATTGGAAGTTTCTCCTTCCATAGTGTATTCAGAAACTCAATATGGTCAAATTATTTTTAATTAATTAATGTGATTTACTATATGGTTTTGTGTTATATCTCCAATTCCATTTTGATTATTATTAGGGAATTAATTTCATTTCCCTTAAAATTCATTTCAACATGATTTATCTTTGTTCCAAACATTTATTAAAACCAAAATGGTTAACGTATGTACTTGAGAAAAAATAATTATAGTGAGGATTCATATAATAAGAACATAAATCATGATTTGTTCAGAATTATAATACATTAACTTCAACATATGGAACTTTAGGTTAATATTATATCAATTTTGGTTCAATATAGGTTGTTATAGGTTATATCCTCATATCCTTCATAATATAATCGCAAAAAATAACAAACCCTTCTATGATTATAATAAAGGGGACCTGAGAATTCCATATATAAATATTAGATCAGTTAAAATGAATATTCACGATAACTCACAATAATACTCAACCTAGACCGATAAGGGTTTAAATTTTTGGAGACTAGATTCATGATTGTTATATTTCATAAAATATCTTCAACATATCCCAGAAATTTATTCTCAAAAAATACCCTTATTATATATTTACTACTTAAATCCTTTTTTAATATCTTTGGGAAAAGGAAAAATATGACAGGGTGATATTAGATTCTTTGCAAGGGTAAACATGATAGATATCAACCGTTGACTAAAAGTGAGCACAAAATAATCATTATGCTATTATAGTATAATCAAGTACATATAATTATAGAGTCATACCTATAAGAACATAAACCAAAAATTATAGTTAATTCCATAAACTTATTTATAATAATATGCATTGTTATTAAAGTAAAACCATTACCATAACCCCTGAAAAACATAACATAAACACATGGTGCAACATAATTATGTTGTGTAAACATAAGAATAGAAAATTATAAAATTATGGATTAGGAATGTCTTCAAGAATAGTGAAACATAGTGGATCATGAATCATCACTAACTTTTCATATCATATGAGATCAAGAATCACCAACCAAATCCATTAGTGTAATGGATTAGGCATTATTAACAGCATCCCATAGTATATTGGATTAGGAAATATTATTAGAGTCCCATAGTATTATCCTATGAAATATCACCTTTACACAAATCATTGGGGGGATACAATGGACCCACCAATCAAAAAATGAAAAACTATATATATGTGTAACCCATGAAATGAATAATCATTATTCCGCTATTTTTCAATTAACCAATGGAATGAAATATATTTTAGGATAAATTTAATAATGTGTCATCCCAAGTCATCTAAAAAAATAAGGTGGATAGTATAATTATATAATATCCTCAAATAATCATAACGATACTTAAAGGATGATGAAATAGATGAAAATTACTTTTATAAAATATTTTTAAATACACTTTGAAAAAGAAAGGAGAACATCACTTTCTTTTTGAAAACTTTTTAAACTAAAAAATTAAAAAATAATAGGAGTAGGATTTTAATTAAAAAAATATTGAAAAAAGTAATTAAATATTCATGATTAAGATAATGAATCATTATAGGATAATTCATTTAAACCATCTATATTAAGAAAATAGTTTATACAATTTGTAAAAAGGAAAAAGTGAGTCATACATAAAAAAATTGAAAAGATTAATTTAAATAATTTTTAAATAAATTAAAAGGTGAGATAAAATTTCATTATAAATTATTTAATTATAGGAAAAAATTCAATAAAAAAATTCCAATAACATAAACACAGAAGGAAATGATTCTTGACCTAAAGAAAGAAATATGGCCGGATTTTCCAATTTTTTTAGTGCTATTTTTGAGTACCAAAAGAGAAAATATGGTACTAATACTTGAAAATAAAAAATATAACTATAGGCGAATAAAATAATTGGGTTTTAAGAGACAATGAACTTATATTTTTCTATAATTGGAATTGATATATAAACAATCCCAATAAAAAATGAAAATGCTAAATAAACCCTTACCTCAATTATTGAATTGTTATTTACATGCTCTAAAATACTATACAAAAAATTTATATTTATTATAAATATATATAATAAATATATTAAATATTATATTACTAGATATTATTCATTCATAATTTTTATCCACCCATTTATTAATAAGTCTCGACCAAAAAAATATTCTTGGTGTTAACTCTTTCAATTTTCTTGTATTTTTCAGTATGAAGATTCTATTAAATACACCCTGATCAGTGTTTCATATTATCAAAAATATTTTCATTTAATAAATATCATATTTATTCATTTTATACAATTTTAGAAAATTCTATACAATGTGGTGATTAAAAATGAATTACACCACTTTATGGATATGGTAGTTTATATATATGCATAAGAGGTGTTTTCATTTTCCATTAGATAGAAGGGAGAAAGATAATGGTTTTAAAATTAATTTTTTTATTATAATAAAAATACCTATATTATTATATTAATATGGCTATATTATATTTTGAGGTTGTGGTAGAATAAATAAACTAGGAGGATATCTGTTAAGATGGTTACCACTCCCTTGGGTATCTTCTCTTGGATTACACATTAAGAATTATTGAAATGATTTTTTTGGTGAGAGAAAGATATATATGATCTTTGGGTGTGTTTTTTTAATAAATATAAATAGGTCTATGATGAACTGGAGTGCTCAAAGTGTGTGAAGAATTGAGTTGATGAGGTTCTTTATTATAAGTGTTGGGAGTGTAACCCTTGTAAATATGAAGAAAATTTAAACATAATAAAAGTAATTATCAATTGAATGTAGATAAAAATGTAAAATATAATAATATATGGTAAGTTTAGGAAAAAATCCATTAAACCAATTAGATAAAAATAGGGTTTTTGTGATGATAGAAGCCTTATCGCTCAGATTAATCGTTTTTAATACATTTTATCCTCAACCACATTGATAAGATTTTTATCATGATTACTGTTCATTATGGAAAAAATATGATTTGAAACTATTATTATATATTTATTATTATAATTAACATAATATTGAATACATTTTATAAATTTAATTCTTAGAGGTGGAATAAATTAATTTTAATATTTGTGCATAAAATACTTTAAAATTATTTATAAAAAATATCTTTTAAGAAAAAAAATGATTTTATTACCATTCATTTCCTTGTAAAAACCATTATATTATTATTAATATATTTTATTAAATATATTATAGTCAAATTTCATTTAAATCATTCATAAATAGCGATTAATACAATTTATTATGTTAAAATGCATTACATAAAATAAAAAAATATTCTAAAAAAATATTCTCTTTTTATAGTTAAAATGTTGTTATATTTATGTATAACTTATTAATAATATATTTATAAATTATTATTACATTATTTATATATATTTTCAATATATGTCATCATTGACTAATATTTATCAATATATAGTATTTAGAAAATACTATTCCTAAAAAATTAGGTCTTATATGGTAATATTCTTATCATTAAAATTTGATTACTTATATCCTAAAAATTAATTAATACATTTTTATTAAGTAAGACCTTCTTAACATATATTTTCTAATTAGGATACTTTTATTCACACCGTTCAATTTAACAACTAATTTATAATGATTAATTTTAATAATAAAATATTTCATAGTTCATAGAAGTATAATGTTGCGTGTAAAAAATGATATCAAATACATTGGATTTATTTTAATGGGAAAATAAATTAAAAAATAAGGGGATCTTACTCCAATTATTAGGGAGGTAAAATAAGATTAATGTGTTTACATTACTATATTTTATGTAATTTTATTTCAATATTTAGTTTGGTACAATTTTAGAGGCATTTGTTGGGTAAATCCAATATTAGGTTTTATAAGGGGTGGGAATCCACTACACAGATTAAGAAGTTGAGTGTGAATACAATTATTAATCCAAAATAATTAATTTAACTCTCTATATATTTTCACAACCAAAACTTATACTATAAACATAAATTTACAGATCCTTTCCCAAATGAAATATTTAATCAACTAAATATTCAAAATCTAATGTTGAAGGGCCATTGAGATTAAAAAACAGTGTTGGAAATTTAAAAATGATAAATCAATAATTTTTAATTTATTGATAATCATGATAAAAGTTCTAATTAATTATTTTTTTATTATAGATATAATTGAAATAAAAATAATAATCTCTATTTTACCATGATTTATCCTCGATAAAGTGAATGTATTGATTGAAAATAATTTCAAGTAGTAGTGTAGGTGATTAAACAAAGTACGATACGTGATGTGTATATTGTAAGTAATAGTTTCCCCACTAACTATTGAGTATCAGTATGGAAAAATAAAATAGATTATAATTCCAACATGTGATATACAAATGATACATTTGATATTTAGTGCCTCATGTCCTCAATTCCAAGTGTTTTGGAAATAATGTATGTGGGGGAAAGACACATATATAATGCTCTAACTTATCCAAATATTATATCAGGAGAGACTATGGTAGGAGATGTATGAAATATTTATAATAATTTTCATATGATTACTAGGATATAGAAACAAATATAATCATCATAAAAATAATATGATGGGTTATATTGTGCAATTGGAAACCTATGGGTTCAAGATGAATGAAAAACCACATAATGATACCATATTGTCATATTTACTGGAAAACATACTCAGTTTTATTATTAAATATGAGATGTATAATATTAATAATGCACTCCCATATATTTTTATATGGTTCACCAAGATTATAAGGTTGCAAATAAAACTAATTCCATAGTCCTTATGTGGGTTATAATATGGGATGTCAAGGTGAAGATTCAAATAGATAAATAAAATTGAAATACACTTATGTATTTATTCTATATGTATCCATAGATTTAGTGGGATAGACATAAACCAGGGGATGTTTTCTTGGAATATAGTAAGAAGGTCCATTTGAAGAAAAAATATGTGGTCAATATTGGTAGGAAATGAGAGGCCTCAGCTTTAGGTATATTTTTCATTTGATGTAATATTACTATTGATATTTTTTTAGGTATTAGATAAAACTTGTTTCTCATACATTTATCTTAAATTACATGAACAAAGTTGATTTAATAGGATACCAAAGGGTTAAGTGGATCAATGTGCATATAACAGGTTGAGACTTATGACATTACAAATATAATAATACCTTAATTATTTATCAAATTTATTGGGTATTATTTTTGAAAAATGTTATTATATACCCTTTATTACAATAAACATAGTTTAACTTCCAATTTTATACACAGAGGGATTTTATTTTATGTATAGAAATAAGTGTTATTAGTTTTATTATAAATTCATATTTCTTGATATGAATTATCAAAATAATGGTTTATATATACTTGGACATGAAAATGAATTTATAACAATCATTTAAAGATCATGTAAAAATAAAACATATCTCAATCATCTATGGATATTCATGCTTGTTCATGTAAATGAATTTTTTTAAAATAAATTACATCAATATGGTTATTTAGTCTCTTTCGATTTAAAACCATTAGATGTATATTATAGAGAACCAACCTTAAGCACAATTTGTTCTTGTTATTTTAATACTAAAAATCACATTCTTTTCTTAATATCTATTAGTTTTAGAGTTTTAGATAGTTTGGACAAAATCTTAAATAGTAAAGCAATACATTAGAAGTGGACACTTAGACTCAGTATCCAATTTTCCACCAAATGAAAACCTTTTAAAAACACTAGGATTTATTTTCAAGACACATATTCAATAGATTCATCATGAAATTTTGTTTTTTTCCTTACCAATATTAATACCTTTGATTTTTTTATGAATTTTTATGGGCACAAGAAGCTCAGTAAGAGATATAAAAAGAAATAAAGAATCTATTTGTCCGTGAAAACTTATAAACAAATTATTTTTTTGATAAAGTTTTACTTTTCAACCGTAAAACATAATATTTTTATCTTAATTCGTAAAATAATAATTTTCCTATAAAACATTATTACAAACATAAATAATAAAGGTAAATTATGGCATCAATTCCATATCACTATTACATTTAAGTTAGATATCACAACTATATAGGAAGTAACCTTCATGGTTACATCTGTAATTCCCACTATTGTATATTCCCTTAATCAATAAGGAGAATCCCTATAGATTAAATCCATATCATTATCTAAAACATTGGAAATATATAATGGTCTCACCCACCCTTAGTTTATCATGGAACCACCCTTAGTCACAAAAAATTCCTAAGAACTATAACATTACCACAACACATAAATCATTCATAAAAGGAAAATAACTTTTCCTCATTGAAATAAATTTTCATTTTTAAAAATCCACACACTCAAAAATGAAAACAATTTATTTGAAAATGAAAGTGTAAACTTGTAAAGGAAACATCAAAACAATAATGCATCAAGAATGTAATAAATTCCATTCATTACTTATTTGTTAAAAAATAATCCCTTTAGGATTTTGTACAAATAGTTAAACGTGTAACTTTAAAAGATGCTTTTAAAAGAAATTATCTTACATAGATCATATCATTAATTAAATGATTCAATTATATGTATCCACTATAAATCTACATAAAACAATTTGAAATACAATATTAGATAAAAAAATTCATTTCACACATAACCTTACCATCAAAAAATCAGTGAAAAATAATGTTAACCCAATGAATGAAAATTGAGTTAATAAATCCCTTACCAAAATCCATTTTGAAAATAAAACAACCAAAATAATGGAAAAAGGTATTACTTTTTCTTTTTAAAACATGAATTCTTGTATAGGAATCCAAATGGAAAATATTTTTCATGGCGGAGGAGAAGTGATTGTTTTCATATTCGATAAAAAGGACATTCCTTTTGTATTTTTGTAAATAATGCCAAATGATCCATATAGAAAGCATAAAAAGATTATTTTTTGATTTTTTTTAATGAAATTAAAAATAGTCATAAAATTTCCTTTATAATACTGTTATATTCATATAAATTAATATGTAAATTACTATCATGAATATTGACATGGAGAATTATTTTGATAATAAAATGTTTAGACATTAAAGGTGTCCCATACCACTTTGAACATTTAAATCATAATAACCATGAAACAATAACATTTAACAGAACATTAAATAGATTGATAATAAATAAGCTAATTATATGATAAGTCAAAGGGTCTGCATATACACTTCATGATAGAAGGTGGGTGTATAACATCAAAATATGGTTCAAGGAAAGGAGATTGAGATGAAATCCCTCACCTTGAGTCTGATTCATAACATATGTTATTTACATTCTTGAAAATCTTTTTAAATTTTATTATTCATTTTATATCACTTAATATCATTTTATAACAATTACTTAATTATATAAGTTCACATTGGATGTTTTGTTAATATTTGATACCTAAGTCCAAAATGTGTTTGGTATGATGTCAATAGTCAAAGTGGTCATAAAAAATTCTATCTAGAATAATATTAATTACATAATAATAACATTTAATAATCAATAATACTTTTTAAATCATCTATTTCATTTGGATATAAAAAATGAAGTACCCTACAATCATAGAGACGATAAGATGTACATACGCATGAGTATCATTTCCATATTTCAATGATCATTATGGAAAGAAGGTAAGTATTTTTTTATATTTCAAAAATGATAATAATTTAATTAATATTATAATAATAATTTAATTATACTTATATAAATTATTCATGTTATATGGTGAAGAAAAATGAATTACATCACTTTGTGAATGTGGTAGTTCACACGTAGGCATGAAGGACGTTTGGAATGGTAAGAACGCAAATGATATAGTATAAATTTATAATGATAAATATTTAATTAATAATATATAAATATTAATTCCATAATTATAACCAGTCATTAGAGACAGTGATGGAAAGCGAATTATATCAGTTTCCGAGGTCGTTGTTCGCCGTACACCCAAATAATTAATTCTTATCCCATTTGATGGAAGTGGAGATGGATTTTGGTGAAAATATTAGAATAATAACATATAAGTATATTTATGATACTAAATTTATTATTTTATCATGGTTGAATAAGATTTTAAGGAAGTGGAAGAAGAAATAAAATATAAATAGTTAATTAAAAACAACACCTATTCTTTGTATGATCAAATTTTATTAACACCTTAACACCTATAAAGAGGGTGTTATTCTTAAAAAAATAGCTATATATTTTTTGGAGGTACTATATTAAGGTATTTGGGTAAATCATGGGAAAAGGTATTATGGTGTGAATAAAAGATAAGAATTGGTTCACTTTTACAAGAGTGGGGAGGGTCAGTCTTGGAATTATTCAAATTATTAAATTAATGTAAATTAATTTTATATTAAAAATAGATGAAATATAAATTATTAAAATATAGGATTCTTTTGAGTATAAATATATTAATACAACGAAAATTATACAAGATTTTAGTATTTTATAATCCTTGTCTTTTTTGTTTTAACTCTTATTTAATTTTTTAAATTCATACCCTGATATCTTGTAATTTACACTTTCAAGGTTAATATAATTATTATAAAATTAAAAAAGAAAAATAAATGAGTAATTTATGATATTTTGAGACTTATACCAATTTTGTTTTAAGTTTTATTTTTTTAGGAGTTTTATATCATTTAATAAATTTATATTTATTTTAATGTATCATTTATTTCAATTCTGATAGCATTAATTACTTGAATTTTTTAAAAAATCATAACAACAAGATAAAATCAAAAAAATACTTCTAAAAAATCACTATAATGTATATATAATCTAAAAAATTATTGTATTTAATTAATTATATAAAATTTTATTTATTTTAAATTTTTTAATAATATCTATTTATTATTTTCATTGATTAATAAATTACTACATCATCAATGTTCGAGCCTTTAATTTAATTATTTATATCCGTAAAAATTAAAATTTAATAATTATGATAAATATTAATATTTTATACTTAAAAATACTATTTATTGTAAAAGGGATACCCTATATAACCCCTTATTAAAAATATTTCACATGTTAAATCCAAAAGTGTGTCAAAAATGACTTTTCATTGAATATAATATTATAAGTGTCGTAATCTAATACAAGTGGGTTAAAAAGTTTATCATTTTAGACCAAGTGTTATTATAGTTGATATAAACTCATCAAATAAAATTAGCACATGGATTATGGAACTTTTATAATATTTATAATACTATTTTTTTACCCTTAATTATTTGTTTTACAGTTAATCGTGGTAATAAAAATCACTAAAGTACCTTTTCATATTTTCAAAAAAAATTGAAAATATTTAATAGATTTGGAAATTATGATTTCAAATATTTAATCCATTATTATAAATTCCAAACATTGAAATTTTAGAAATTAATTAAAAATTAACCACGTTGATAGAATGAGAAAACAAAATGTTTAAGTAAAAAAGTTCAAAAGATCACCAAGTTTTTATATCCAATTTCAATGTGAAATTAATTCCAATCAACTAATTTATATTAAATGATAAAAAGCTATAAACTTATACTTTAAATACATTAAAATATATAAGTTACCACTATAAATAAATTTGATGAAAAAATTATTTTTAATTAAAATGCAATATTATTTTACTATTTTTCAAAACATGAAACTTGTTAGAAAAAATACAAAAATTCCACAAAATTAAATTTTGATATTAAAAATTAAAATAATAAGTTTATTTTTTCAAATATATTTTATAAAATTTTCAAAAACTAGATTTAAAACAAGTTTTCCATTAAAAGGCGGCAAAACTGCCGTTTTAGAAAAAATATTTCTTTTATGCGTCAAATAGGATATGTTTTTATATAATGTATAGAAAAAACAAAAGAATAATTTTAAAAATTAAATTTAATATATATATATATTTCATTAATATAATACAAAAAGAGTATTTTTTTTATTTATTGGTATTAAATACACTTGTGTACATTTAAATATTTTTTTCTAAAAAACATTTCCAATTATTTTAAAAGGATTTTATTTTCATTTATAATTAATTGGTAATTAAATAATTAATTATATATATATGTCTAATCCATATTTTTATAATTTAGTTAATACTATTCATTCATTCCATTCCAACAACTAGGTTATAATGGTAACATTTAAATAATAATATTCAGTTATTCATTTAAGAACGATGGGGAGTATCATGTACGCTATCAAACATAGAATTTAATTTTAAAAACTTTGGATATTACATATATACAACTTTTTTATAAGGTAAAATTACTAAATAAAATTATAATGGTAAAGGATATAGAAGTTATAAAATTGATTTATATCTAAATATGGTGTCAATTTCCAAGAGAAATAAGAGGAGGGTAATCATAATTCATTAATTTTATTAATTAGTTTAGTAGATATGGTAATATATAGTTAATGAGGTATAATTCATATTCATTTATTATTTTTATTTAACATTAAAATGAATTATAGAATAAAATTGAATAGAATATTAAGATTGTCTACTAAAATCATTGTGTAGAATATATTAATCATGATTTCAAAATTATTTATGGAGTGTGAGTAAGAATAATAATTCACTCCACCTAATACACCTTAGTGTAATGATGTTAGTGATATGAGGAATAAAATATTTTTTTGATGTGGTGTGATTGGTGATGAATTGTCTAACTCTTCCATTACCCTTTTTGGGATTTTATTCGAAATTATTAATATATATACCAAATTCAGTACTAACTAAACTGGAAGATGTGATTCAATAAGAGTGAAAATATGAAAAGAAACCATGATTATGAGGTATATGTGGATAAAAATTTGAATCATTTGGTTATACAATACCCACAAAAAATATTTTATCATTAGGAACATATTTCATCTTTATAAAATATATATATGTTAATAATTAATATTACCTATATAAAACATCAAATAGAAACATAATCACAGAAATAGATGGAATATTTATAGCGAGGGAGAATATTTCCCATGTAAATAATGGGATAAGGGTTTAATTCAATTAGGTTTAAATTTCAAATAAATGAGACTAGATATGAAAACCAACTCAAAAATAATTATTGAAAGATGAAGTTCTCTAGGCACATGTACAATCTATACACACAAGGGATGTTATAGAAATAGAGATATAGCTTTCTTATCTTTGAATCTGGTGTCAAATTATTCCTTGAGGATAATGAAAATCTTACTTATAATTAGTATATTTTAAAGAATATATGAAGTGACATGAGTTCATATACTCTGAAATATATTCCATATACCAATATCTAGTTTGTAATTTGGTAAGCCCCTATGGTGATGCAAAATGAATTGGGTGTAAATGGTTATTTAAGATGATGTTTAACATGGTTAGAAAATTAAATACTTATAAATAATTATAGGTTTTCAAGATTTTCATAAAACATACGGAAAATGATTATAAGGAAACCTTTTCACAAGACAGAATATTGAAATTCATTAGAATTATACTTTCAACAACAAATTCTTATGACGATGAGATTTGTAAAATGGATTTCAAAATAGTTTGACTATATGAGAAATAAGTTAAATATATTTATATAATAAAACCAAAATGGAATGTTACATATAAGAATGGTGAAGTAGTATTCAAGATATAATGATCCATTTGCATATTAAAGCAGAAATCACACCATTGGAAAATAAGTTGATATCGATAATTTTTAGGGATTTAGTGGTGGTTAAAATAGAAAATAAACATTCCAACGATATGTTTAACAAACCACCTCTAAATTGTGTGTTGTTATTAATTTAGTTGTGATTAAATTTTATTAGAAAATATTTTTTTTAAATACCATAATAAATTATTTAACTATGGTTTATTTTATTCTTGGATGTTTTATAAACCCCCACTAATAAATAATTAAGGTTTAAAACTACCCATAGTTACTTAAAATTTGTATATTATATTCTTAATTTAGTGATGGTTCTTAAAAATTAGTGTCGGTTTTACCTACCTCTAATTTTTCCATGCATGTTTTCTAGAATCTCAAAGAAATTACTGTACAAAAAATAACTTGTTTTGAATATAGTACTGGTTGTTACTAAAACTATATAATTAATATCGATTAAAATTGCAGCTAATTACTTAGTGGTGGTTAAAAACACCACTAAATTTACCTATACACAAACTAAATAAGACAAATTTCATTCCAATAAAAAAAAACAAGTACAATATAATTATATAAAAACATTATACAGTGAAAATATCCGGAAAACAAGTTCATACTTTAAAATAAAAAATAACACTATATATAAAATAGGTAAACAATATTTCAATTTTCAATATGCTATTTTTTAATTTTGTTCAAAAATGTCTACTAACACATCACTTCACTTAAAATGTATAACCTTCACTCTCCACTAGTACATAACTCTTCCCATAACCTCCATTTCCACTCATTGACTTTTTTAAATACATTTGAAATATTTAAATACACATTATTAAAAAAAATATTAAATAAATAATAATTGAACTATAAATAAAACAAAAATTAGTAAAATCAAATGGGAATAAAAAATATAATTCATGTGGTTCTCTCACCAAAAAAGATTATCTTACCTTAAAAATTGATTATTCTTTACCAAAAACTACTAAAAATAAATTTCAAATGAAAAAAACATTAAATCATTTTTAGCCCAATCAAAAGAGGTATTAAATTTTAATAAATAAATTTTCACTTAAAAAAGTTTTAATGTTACCAAAAATCCATACTAAGAAACTTTGGCTAAAAAAATCTTATTTATAACACAATAGTAAAATAGATCACTCCAAAAAATATTTAAATTTCTAAAACCATATCAATACTTGTGAGAAACTAGTTTAATTCAAAATAATAAATCATTTAAATAAATTTTATTAGTCTCTTCTTATTAAACACCATACAAACAGTCAATAAATCATTAAAAATCACAAACTTTCAATCATTGATTCATACTAAATACCATATATATATAATTATGGAATTAACACAACAAAATTAAATCCAAAATCATTTAATTTCTAACCAAATTATCCCTTAAGGTTAAAAAAAACTTATAAACATCATTATAAATCACCTTTAGACCATCAAGTATCAAAACAAACCCACCTTAAGTGCACAATAAACTTTTTTCCTTACCCATGAATATTTCAACTAAATATTTAACCATTTAGAATTAATAATCAACGACCCTCATCCAAAATCCGAATAATAATAGTCATGAAAATTTATTTATTCATTTTAATAAGGGCATTATCGTTATAGAGAAATTGATAAACATAATCAATTAACATAAAAAATTCTAATTATTAACTCAAAATTTACCTAATACATTATTTATAGACTTTAAATTTTTTATTTCATTTATCATGAGTAACATATCATATAAATATGAATGTAAAATTTTGAAAATAAATTTTAATTTATAATAAATTCCAATCCTGAATCTCTAATGAGTGTCTCTATTTATTCCAGAATTCTGTCAATCTTCCTTTGCAGCATAAAAGCCAATACATTCACCAAATCTGAGACCTGGTCATTCCATATTTTAAAAAGTGTTTCTTCATCTTTAATAGTATGGTTGAGTGGTTGCATTTTGTTTTTGGATTCAAGATCTTATAAATTTTTATACCCCATTGCTGCTGAATATATCAGTGAAGTAGATTTTTGCGACCTAACAAATACCTATGGTGGTGATTGTCCCCAAAACACCCCTCACATTAATATAGTTATACTTTCCTAAAACTTGATCTATAATAACATCCAAGGATACTAAATCTGGAAGATAAGGGTTTACATCCCATCACTCTTTGATTTTACATTGCAATTGAATTGAATTAAATTATTTAGTAACTTAGTAACACTAACCAATAGATATATATATATAATTGTTTTACCCAATGTTTTCTAAAAGGTCCTTAAAATCGCTTCCATGCTTTTTTATGGACATCGAACTACAATTATTTCTATCCAACAGACCATCCTACCTCTATTGACTATATCAAAAAAGTTTATAACTAACAATTATAAAAACAAAATTAATTTAACTTATATATATATATATATCATGTAATTAATTAAAGGGTAAATTTTAGCTTCAATTCCTATGGAAAATCCTCAAACTAGAAGTGTGGGGAATTAATTTCTTCTCTTGACTGCATGAATTTCTTAAAGAACACACCTTATTAGATTATTTATCACTAAAAATTAAAATTTTATTAATAAAATAATACTAATATAATAACTTGTAATAAAATATAAGATGTTATTTTTTTAATAATTATCAATAAATTCCTTCCACTAGTCTTTGGTTATGCTATTAGGTGTCTTATCATATATTTGTGACACCGTTAAAGATGTTCCATTGAATTGATGCCATAATCTCCAATTGAAATCTTTCTATTTATATCCTATGTTTTTTAGTGTCCATGGATGTGAAATTTCCTTAGAATCATTAAAATGAAACAACATCTACAAATAAAATACATAAAATACCATAGATAATTGGTATGTTAAGGAATAATGTTTAATTTTATCATATGTGAATATATATCTTGATAATACCATTATCTAAGTATCAAAAAACTCATTCTTCCAAGAAAATTGAATTTTCCTCCAATATGAATAATGAAAGGGTAGGTATGCCTCATCACCTACTTAATTACCTAGGATCTTTCTGTAAATGCATCCAATATACTCAATAGATACCCTATATTCATCAAAAGGGATAATTATCTTTACTTTAGTGAAATTGAAAGAATATTTATTGTTTATGTTTATCTCAATTATATTTTTTTTTTAACATGTTAATTAAGAAAATAATATCAGTATTTAACTAGTTAATGTTATCACATGAAAATAAAAACTGATGACTGTGATGCACCAATGACCAATCAATGGTAATTGGGGGCTATCTGGACTACAAAACGGATACATCATAGGTGATTTCCATAATATTATAATATCCTCTATTGATGGGATAACTACAAATATAATCATAATATGATAAAATTAAATGGTACCAGAACAAGTTTGCATGCGTGTGATGAATTGTACCGGGTGTCATGGGGGTCGAATGAGAATCATGTGATTTAGAGTGGGATATGAATGAGGATGAAATAATTTTAAAAAATATTAATAAAACAACAGAAATAAATATAATTCCATTATAAAAGTGATTATGTTTAATGATTTTGATGAAGTATACTAGAGTAAGTATATGTTTTATAAGAAAAACTATTCCTAATTTCAATGAATGATAATCATGTGATCAATAACTTATGGTTTCCGTAAACAACTTTTAGTGTGACATACATATAAAAAATAATTAACTTAATTAAATTTTAAATTAAATTACAAATCATTACATTTATATTTGTTCAATTAAAATTTTAATAAAAATTAGACCACACAATTATTAATATTAAAAAATAAACCTGAAAATTATATTCTTGGTTGTATATATTTTTATCGACATATATTTTTAACATTAGTTATTATCCTTCACCTCCCTCCTTCTTATTCACCCTCCCTCACAAGACTGATATTTTAAGTATCATTTTGGAAAAAAATTCAATCACTTATTGTTAATAGGATATAGTGTCACAAATTACTTGACCGTTATCACCCATATCATATATGTTTTCACAATATCATGTGGAAAATAATAATCTACCCTTAATATACTATATCATGAACATAATATACCATTTCTTTCTTAAGAATAAAAAATATCCAGATCATTTTCTTCACACTCCATAGAATCGATAAACTGAGAGGAGTTAATATAAGAACATTTTAATGAATCATTCCTTATACCTATGTTAATATCAACCCAAATCAATTTAAATAAAAAAATGTAAATTTACCATTATAATTTAACTCAATAATATCAATAAACATTCTGTAGTAAACTCAATCATCAACTACAAACATACCCACTATTTCATATTTTCAAACATTCCTCACAGTCAATAGTATGAAACTTGAATTAAATAATATTGTAAGAATCAAATCACCTTTCCCAATTCAAAGGAACTTGAGACAAATAATTCAAAATCTATAGATACTTCAACTCAATCATCACCATTATAAATTCCCCATGAACTGATCTACAAATGAGGGGGGGGGGTTGAATATGTGGTGGTAATATTTTATAATTTATTTTGATTATAAATAATTATATAATAGTAGTTAATACTTGATCCACTAAATGTATTCACATATATTTACCCATATGAGATGAAAAATTAAACAAGATAAGGCACAATCATTTTTTATTTTGTTTTAACCTAATGTGGAATCCTCCTCCTTACACTATTCAAATATTTCTAAACCTAAAATTTCCTAGTAAGATTTAATGATCAAATACAAGTGTAAATTCTATGTATCATCATGTATCCATTTTCATAATCACACTTATATCATTTATGCATCACCCAACTTGTTATAAATGGAGTATAACAAAGTATGAAATATTTAATGTGATTTTTTCTCTATCCAAAACTATTGATGATCTTTCCATTGAGCCTTCAATGTGATATAATAATATGCTCACTCAAAAGATAATTGGATAATGATATGCAATTTGAAACTCAAAAATGGATTCAATTTAACTAAGCGATCATGCTCAAAAAGACGCTGATAATAGTTTCTGAGATTCATGATCTAAAATCTATTTTTCTTCTTTCGGATATTCAATTCTCTATTTTTAAATAATATACACATCCCATCTATCCCTTGTATATCTTCTAATTATCAACATTATAAAAATTCCTAAATTTAAATTAATTAATAGAAACAAATTACATTTTAATATTCCCAAAACTCTTTTAATAAAATCATAAAACATTATCCTCCATGGTTTTCTCATTTAGTTAAGCTCAAGTTTATTCTCAATAATATCATAATACCCACACTTTCATTTAACAACTTGTCTATAATGAAATTACAATTACACACTTCTTATTTTTTGGTAGATCAGAAAAAAATATTCATGAATTTTTATTAGTTTCAATCACTATAAATAATTCCAAAACAATATATTTCTGAATACAAGAATCAAGAATTTTCTTTCTCCCACTTTTTCATCTTGAAATCATCTCTTTTCAACTATTTAGATTATGAAAATCACCAAGTTGAAAACATCAAATACTCATCTTGAAATTCCATTTCCAAAAACATCATTTTGAATCACTTTATAATCAGAATAAAATGATTATAATAACTCTAGATCTCCTTAAAATCATCACATTAACATTATATATTTAATATATATAGATTATTCATCAGAAAAAAATTATATTAGAATATGACAGAGAAAATCAGCTTAAAACTTCTGAGAAATAAGAACAAATTACTCCCATTAGAGATTATGAGGTGAAACATCTCGAATCAAATTTTAAATATGATGTTTTAACAATTGAATATAAGATTTATCATTATCATATTTTATTTTATTTATAAATTATGAATACTGAAAATTCAAATTTTCAATCAGTAAAATTTCTTTTAAATTATATGTTTTTCACGACATATACGTAGGCTTGATGAAACTTTTGCAATGTTGTATGGAATCAAATGTAGATGTGATGAAACATATGTAGGTTTGTAATGACACATACAGAAAAACTAATTTACTATAAAATAATCCTCATGACTCATACACTTGGCACAATTGACTCATATATAGTTTATTTCATACATATACAAATTGAAAAACACACTTACAAAACTTTAAAAAGACACTTACACTACTTTTCCTTAGCTAAATTTTATAGCCTCTAGTAGAAATCAATAAATTATTCAATAAATACGAGATACTATTTAAGTCATCTCAATGAAAATTATGATATTTCAAAAAAAATATAATACAATTTCAAAAAAAAATTAGTCTACTTCAATACTTTATAAGCTCAGTTGACAAAAAATAAAAAACATCAACAAATTCAGGGGTAATTCAATCTTTTATTTAGGATTTGTTGGAATATCCATGAAAAACATCTAAATAAACACAAATTATTTCTATAACTCATTAAATAACAACAAAAACAAAAAATCCCATCCATCCTCTATTGAGAAATGTGTCTTTAACTACAAGGAAAAATAATTTAATGTTTTTTGAGAGAATATCGTCCCTTAGTATCAACCAAGTGAGGAAAAGTTAATTAAAATAACTCTCCATAAATTCAAACATCATATCACAATTTCAAAAATATCCCCCATTAAACATTATCCTTATCTTTAAATGATATGTTAGTGACCCCTTATCTTTTGATAAAAAATTATAACCCCATTTTATGTAGGGTTATGTTATAATTTCTATTCATTTATCAATAAAATATATAGAAAACATGGGTATCATTCATTACAATATTCTACTAAATCTTTAGGTTTTTAACCACTATAATAATAAATCATATTTTTTCTTCACAATAATCCACTGTTGAGTTCCCCTTAACATATTTTATGTTTCTAATAGATTCCAACATATGATATTGTAAAATCCCAAGTAAGTAATGAATAATAGATATTCTTATCTATGTCTATTCATGAATTAGATAGTGTTTTAGAGGCTTAAATGAGAATAAATCCAATCTTAAGCATGGAATACACTAATATTTTTAAAAGATTGTTTTACTGCCTTTTGAAGGAAAACCATTTTTAAATCAAAATTTTGACAATTTTATAAGCTATATTTTTCAAAATAAACTTATTATTTATGATTGGGACATTGAAATTTACATTGGATATTTTTTGGTATTTCTCTAACTATGTTCATTTTTTAATGAATAGTGAAAAATACTGCATTTTACATCAAAACTGTTTTTTCATATAATTTAATTATATAGTTAGATTATCTTTTTAATTGGTTTTAAAGTGTAAATAGAATATATTTTTACCATGTAATCCAATGGTGGACATTGGTATTAATTTCACTTTGGAATTGGTCATAAACAAGTGCCATACATTTCATAGATATTGTTTCAAAAAAACCCTCTATTTGTTTTCACAACGGGAATTATTTTTAAATTAATTATAGAAATTTATATGATTGGAATTTGGTAAAATGGATTACATATTTGGAATCATAAGGTCCAAATTATGTAATTAAGACTCTTTTTTTTTGAACATTATGAATAGTAACGATGATAATTATCTTTAATTATCTTGATTAATGAGTAATCAGGTAGTTAAGGATAATAAAATAATATCATAATAATACAAAATGACCACACCATGTGTCCTAATGATACTGGTTGTCTCATTACCGACCATGGGATGCTTTGTTCCAAACTTGGGGACCCTATGGAATCACTTTTGTGTGAAAGTGAGTTTTATCTTTTTATTTTTAAAGAAAGTTAAATATAACAAAGAATGTATCACCTGAGTAAAACATTTTTATTTTTGTCTAAATAAATGATCTATTGGAATATAAATAGTAATTGGAAAACTAAAAATATTTCCTATGTCATAGTATTTTTTTATAATGTTTAGACATTAAATAAATTAAATTATTTATGACATCATGATGATGAAGTGATTACCTAATCAATGAACGATTTAAATAAAATGAAAAGATAATGTAAAATCTAAGAATTAAACTTTTCAGAGACCTATAGGATGAGTATATTTCGAACCCTTATCACCTTATCCTCGAAATACATAAATTTTGGACCTTTAAAATCCGAAACTCAATTGAAAATAAAGTAATATTTTATACCTTTCCAAGAGTTCTCCTCCTCTCCTCTTATAAAAGGCCCCCACCTCTACCACCTTACCCACACCTCTCAAGCCTTTGGATCGGCCAAACCCTGCACATTTTGTCTCTTCACACCCCTATATTACTCCTAGAAGGCTCACTTTGGGCAGAAGTCTTCCCAAGGAAGCATTTGAGCTCAAATCAAAAAGAGTTACCCGATTTTAAGGTAATGTCTTCACTTGTGTTCTTTTGTTTTATTTTGCTTCTCCAACCCACTAAAATCCTTTTATTCATTTCGTTTGTAACAAATATAGTATCTTAAACATACTAGTATGTTTTTATAAGAATCATTCGAGCTACACTTACACACACCTAGTTCTAATGGTTAAAGAACATATTGTTTCTGTGGATGGAGAATTTCTGTCTCACGAAACGATGATTGTTCAATATTCTTTTAACACCTTAAAAGGTTTCCATTAAGATGTCACTATATTTATATATGATATATAATATGTTTATGTTTAACTTAAGCTTCTGTATTTTTCATTTATGGCATACCTTTATGGTTTCCCTTATGGGTAAACGCGATATTTTCATTTTAGGAAGTGCGGACTATCTCCCCCTCAAAGTGATTTGATTCGTTAATACCATATGTGGTACATATAAAGGATATATTAAATGATATTATATATGATTTTATACTTTAATTATAATATAACTTTATATCATTATGATTCCATTCCATAAAATACGAAATAGAAATGAAAGTAGCGTTCATGCGTGCGTAGGGCTTACCGTCTCCATGAACAGTGCATTTCATTTCTTATCCCCAAATGTAATGTACTATTATAAGTACATATATATAATGGATATATATGATGTATGTTTTATCTAAATGATAAATATAATTCTGGAATTAAAATATACATATCTCTAATTTAGTTTTAATTCCATTAGTATGACATAGAAATGAAAGTAGCGTTCATGCGTACGTACGTCTTACCGTCTCCATGAACAGTGCATTTCATTTCTTACCTCTAAATGATTATGTAATATTATAAATTCTTGTATATACTGGATATATATGAAATATATGGCATCTACATCATGAATATCATTCTTGAGATAATGGATATTTGACTATGTGAACAACTTGTAAATATAAGAAGTCCACTTTTGAATCAAGTACCAAATAACGAAAAAATAACCTTTATTAACTTAAATGAATACATAATGTTCATAACATGGTAATAAGTGATATAAGAGGAATAATGAACTTGAAAAATTTTCTTAAGAAAGTAGAAATTAACTCAATTTTATTATTCAGGACATTAAAGAACGATTGAGTCAAGTCGGACCCAAGGTATGGGACTTCGTCTCAATCTCCTTTCATTGAGGCATATTTTGTATTATAAACAACATTATTTTATATGGTGTATAAACCCCTTTGAATTTTACATTTATAGAAAAGGAATATTTTTTATATGAAGCGTTTTACTAAATGAAAAAAGGGAATGTTTTTTTCGTACGTATGCGGCGACAACGACTTCTTCGCCGTCGTGACCATTATTTGAGTTTCAGCTTCCTCTACAAGCCTTAACTTTTTTTAAATGAAAAATAAATACCATGTTTTACTTTTCTTTTATTTTGGTATTTAAAATGGTTTTCATAATGTTTTTATTATATCTATGTGTTTTATTGATATCTTGTGATTGAAATGTGGCAATGTTATGTTTTCTTTATGAATGGTTTATGGGATACGATTATGTTATGGTTCTTGGGCATTGTTATGAAGATGGGTGGTTCCATGATAAACTAAGGGTGGGTGAGCCCGATATAGCTCTCCAATGCATTGGTTAATGCGAAGTAGTTAAACGTTAAGTTTTCTCCGAAGAGATTTAGGGAATATACTGTGATGGGTATTCCAAACGTAACCAAGAGGGTTACTCCCTACATAAGAATGTTATGAAAGCCTCAAGTTACCTTTATGTCTTATGATTTCTATGATTTATTCATGATTTGATGAGTTATGTTAAAATGCTTATGTTTTATGAGTGAAGTATTATTTCATACATGGACTAATGTTTTCATTTCGTACTTTTATATCCCTTACTGAGCTTTTTATGCTCATCCCAAGTTTTTGAAATGTTTTTCATATGTCAAGTGAAAGGTACATGATATTATGATAGTGTCAAGGAAGTTTCAAGAAAGAATACATGTTTTATTTTAAATATGTTTCTGTTGATGGGAAAAATGAATATTATCTTTTATGTAACCACTTTGTTTAAATGTGGAACGTAATGCATGTTTTATGATCTAATTCTCTAAAACTCTAAAAATGAAAAGATCCTCAATGTGTAATCTTGTAATAACTCAAGATTAAGTAAGTTTTAAGGCTAGGGCCTTATAGTTGGTATCAGAGGTTGGTTTAGATAAGTTTAGGAGTTAGAAAATTGTTAAATTATAAATTAATTTTTGGTATGATTGAAATCATATAGCATTTACAGATTACCATGTTGATTCTTCTAAGATATGTCTTTGTTAAGAATGATTTTTCTTAAAGCAAACAGTGCAGCTTTTTTGGGAAGGAATATAGAGGAGAATGACCTTCCGAATCAAAAACCAAAGATGGTTGGAATCATAATTTAGTAGTTTACTATAGTGACGACTCAGTTGAATCAGGTGATAAATGATGGTTGTGTTTATTGATGATATTTTGGTTTATTCCAAAATTAAGGAGGAACATTAAAGTCATTTAAGTGTTGTCTTGAAAACAATTAAAGAAAAAAAACTATTTGGGAAATTCAGCAATTGCAAGTTTTAGTTACAACAAATTTCATTCCTTGGTCACATAGTTTCAAAAAATGGCATAACTGTTGATCCTGCTAAAACAAATGTTGTTGAAGAATGGCCAAGACCCACAAATGTAACTGAGATTCGTAGATTCCGTGGTTTCCCAGGCTATTATCGAAAGTTTTTTAAAAAATTTACATGGTTATCTAGTGCAATGAGTAAGCTATCTCGGAAGGGTGTTATGTTTATCTGGACAAAATAATGTGATGATTGTTTTCAGGAGTTGAAAAGAAGATTGGTGAAAGCTCCAGTTTTGGAACTTCCTTCCAGGAATGGTGAGTTTGTTATCTATAGTGATGCTTCGTTGATAGGACTTGGTTGCGTCCTAATGCATAATGATCAGGTAATTGCTTATGCTTTATGACAGTTGAAAGCTCTTGAGGTAAATTACCCTACACATGATTTGGAATTAGCTGTTGTTGTTTTCGCCTTAAAAATTTGGATACATCATTTGTATGGAGTAAAGTGTGAAATATATACCAATCAAAAGAGTGTAAAGTATATATTCACTCAGAAATAATTGAACATGAGACAGAGGAGATGGCTTGAATTAATCAAGGATTATGATTGTACAATTCACTACCATCTGGGAAAAGCAAATAAAGTGGTTGATGCTTTGAGTCAAAAAGTAATGCTTAATTAACAATGGTGTGTTTGGAACGTGATCCTTTGGTTAAGGATTTGATGAACTTTGGCATAGAAGTTGTTGGTGCAGGATGTCCTTCTGTTTTGTTTCAGGTATCAGTGAAATCTTCTCTATCAGACAGAATCTAGCAAGCATAGAAGCAAGACAGTGAGTTGCAGAAAAAGGTAGAGCTGGTTCAGAAAGATAAGTTTTATTGAATTCAACATTGATAATGATTTTGTTTTGAGATTTGGGAAGAGATTGTGTGTGCCGTGTGATTCACAGTTGAAGAGAGAGTTGTTATGTGAAGATCATAGTTCTCCATTTTCAGTTCATCCTGGTAGTACTATGATGTACAGAGAACTGCATGAGTATTACTTGTGGGATGGAATGAAAAGAGATATTGCTGATTTTACTGTGAAGTGTTTGACATGTCAGAAGGTTAAAGCAGAGCGGCAGTTACTGAAAGGGATGCTTCAGCATTTACCAGTTCCAGAGTGGAAATGGGAGAATATATCTATGGAATTTGTTGTGGGATTACCGAAGACATCTCGAGGTAATAATGCAATCTGGGTTATTGTTGATTGCTTGACTAAATCTGCTCATTTCCTTGCTATACGAGATACTTTTTCCCTAGATCAACTTTCCCATTTTTACCTTAATGAGATAGTCAGGTTGCATGGAGTTACTCTATCCATTGTATCTGATTGTGATCCCAGGCTTACTTCTAACTTTTGGAAGGGCCTTCAATAGTTATTGGGTACTGAATTAAATTTTAGTACAGCTTTTCATCCTCAATTAGATGGGAAGTCAGAACGAACAATTCAGACTTTGGAGGATATTCTACGTGCTTGTTCGATGTATTATCAGGGAAGTTGGGACCAACATCTTTCTTTGGTTGAGTTTTCTTATAATAACAGTTTTCATTCCAGTATACAGATGGCACCATTTGAGGCATTATATGGGAAGCGGTGTCGGACTCTAGCTTTCTAGGATGAAGTGGGTGAAAGGAAGTTGATGGGACCAGAATTGGTAGAAGAGTTGGAAGAAAAAGTTCGGCTAATACAGAAACACATGAAAATAGCTAAGAGTAGGGAGGAGAGTTATGCGGACAACAGGAGGAAGGATCTCTCTTTTGAGGTAGGTGATCATATTTTTCTCAAAGTTTCACCATGGAAAAGTGTGATGTGATTTGGTATGAAAGTAAAGCTGAGTCCAAGGTTTATTAGACCATATGAAATTCTGGAGAGAGTTGGATCATTTGAATACCTAGTGGCTTTCCCTCCAACTTTATCTCAGGTACACAATGTTTTTCATGTTTCAATGTTATGGAAGTACATGCCAGATCCATCTCATGTTTTGAGTCCAGAGGTAGTTCAGCTGGAAGAGAACCTATCTTATGAGGAACAACCGGTCCAGATTCTTGACCACAGGGAGAAAGTGTTAAAGAATAAGGTGATTAATCAGGTAAATGTTTTGTGGAAAAACCACATGATTGAAGAGGCAATATGGGAATATGAAAATGCAATGAGGGATAAATACCCCCACTTATTCGGTAAGTAAATAAATTGTGAGGACACAATTTTATAAAGGGGGGAAGGATGTAACATCCCAAGTAAGTAATGAATAATATAAATTTTTATCTATGTCTATTTATTAATTAGATAGTTTTTTAGAGTCTTAAATGGGAATAAATCCAATCTTAAGCATCGAATACACTAATAGTTTTAAAAGATTATTTTACTGCCTTTTGATGGAAAACCATTTTTAAATCAAACTTTTGACAATTTTATAAGCTCTATTTGTCAAAATAAACTTATTATTTATTATTGGGACATTGAAATTTATATTGGATATTTTTTTGGTATTTTTCTGACAATGTTCATTTTTTAATGAATAGTGAAAAATACTGTATTTTACATCAAAACTAATTTTTCATCAAATTTAATTATATGGTTAGATTATATTTTTAATTGGTTTTAAAGAGTAAATAGAATATATTTTTACCATGTAATCCAATGGTGTACATTGGGATTAATTTCTCTTTGGAATTGGTCATAAACAAGTGCCAAACTTTTCATAGATATTGTTTCAAAAAAACCCGCTATTTATTTTGACAACGGGAATTATTTTTAAATTAATTATTGAAATTTATATATTTGGAATTTGGTAAAATGGATTCCATATTTGGAATCATAAGGTGTAAAATATGTAATTAATACTCTTTTGTTTTTGGACATTATGAATAGTAACGACGGTTTTTATCTTTAATTATATTGATTAATGACTAATCAGGTAGTTAAGGATAATAAAATAATATCATAATGATAAAAAATGGCCACAACATGTGTCCTAATGATACTGGTTGTCTCATTTCCAACCATGGGATGCCTTGTGCCAAACTTGGGGACCCCATGGAATCACTTTTGTGTGAAAGTGACTTTTTATCTTTTTATTTTTAAAGAAAGTAAAATATAACAAAAAATGTATCACCTGAGTAAAATATTTTTATTTTTGACTAAATAAATTATCTATTGGACTATAAATAGTAATTGGAAAGATAAATAGATTTCCTACATCATAGTATTTTTTTTATAATTTTTAGACATTAAATAAATTAAATTATTTATGACATCATGATGATGCAGCGATTACCTCATTAATGAACGATTTATATAAAATGAAAAGATAATGTAAATTATAAGACTTAAACATGTCAAAGACCTATTATATGAGTATATTTTGAACCCTTATCACCTTATCCTCTAAATAAATCAATTTGGGACCTTTAAAATCCTCAACTCATTTGAAAATAAAGTAATATTTTATACCTTTCCAAGAGTGCCCCTCCTCTCCTCTTATAAAAGGCCCCCACCTCTACCACATTACCCACACCTCTCAAGCCTTTGGCTCGGACAAACCCTGCACTTTTTGTCTCTATAAATCCCTCTCTTACTCCTAGAAGCCTCACTTTGGGCAGAATTTTTCCCAAGGAAGACTCTGATCTCAAATCAAAAATAGGTACCTAATTTTAAGGTAATGTCTTTACTTGTGTTCTTTTGTTTTATTTTGCTACTCCGACCCCCTAAACTCCTTTTATTAATTTCTTTTGTAACAACTACTGTATATTCAATATACTAGTATGTTTTTATAAGAATTATTCGAGCTACACTTACACACACCTACATCTAATGGTTAAAGAACATACTGTTTTTGTGGATGGAGAATTTATGCCTCACGAAACGATAATTGTTCAATATTCTTTTAACACCTTCAAAGGTGGACATTAAGATGTCACTATATTTATATATGATATATAATATGTTTATGTTTTACTTAATCTTCTGTATTTTTCATTTATGGCATACCTTTATGGTTTATATTATGGGTAAACACGATATCTTCATTTTAGGAAGTGCGGACTACCGCCCCCTCAAAGTGATTTGATTCGTTAATACCATATGTGGTATGTATAAAGGATAGATTTAATGATATTATATATGATATTATACTGGAATTATAATATACCTATATATCATTATGATTCCATCCCATAAAATACAAAATAGAAATGAAAGTAGCGTTCATGCGTACGTACGGCTTACCGTCTCCATGAACGGTGCATTTCATTACTTATCCCCAAATGTAATGTACTATTATAAGTACATATATATAATGGATATATACGATGTATGATACGCATAAATGATAAATATAATTCTGGAATTAAAATATACACATCTCTCATTTAGTTTTAATTCAATTAGTATGACAATGAAATGAAAGTAGCATTCATGCGTACATACGTCTTACCGTCTCCATGAACGGTGAATTTCATTTCTTACCTCTAAATTATTATGTAATATTATAAATTCATGTATATAATGGATATATATGAAATATATGTTATCTACATCATGAATATCATTCTTGAGATAATGGATATTTGACTACGTGAACAACTTGTAAATATAAGAAGTTCACTTTTGACTCAAGTACCAAATATCGACAAAACGAACGTTATTAACTTAAATGACTACATAATGTTCATAACATGGTAATAAGTGATATAAGAGGAATAATGAACTTGAAAAAGGTTTTTAAGAAAGTTGTAATTAACTCAAGTTTATTATTCAGGACATTAAAGAACGATCGAGTCAAGTCGGACCCGAGGTATGAGACTTCGTCTCAATCTCATTTCATTGAGGCATATTTTGTTTTATACACAACCTTATTTTATATGGTGTATAAACCCATTTGACTTTTACATTTATCCAAAAGGAATCGTTTTTATACTAATCATTTTACTAAACGACAAAAGAGAATGTTTTTGTCGTACATATGCGGCGACAACGACTTCTCCGCCGTCGTGAACATTATTTGAGTTTTGGCTTCCTCTACAAGCCTTTCCTTTTTTTTAAAATGAAAAATAAATACCATGTTTTAATTTTATTTTATTTTGGTAATGAAAATGGTTTTCCTAATGTTTTTATTATATCTATGTGTTGTATTGATATCTTGTGATTGAAATGTGGAAATGTTATGTTTCCTTTATGCATGTTTTATGGGATATGATTATGTTATGATTATTGGGCATTGTTATGAAGATGGGTGGTTCTGTGATAAACTAAGGGCGGGTGAGCCCGATATAGCTCTCTAATGCATTGGGTAACTTGAAGGAGTTAAACATTAAGGTTTCTCTGAAGAGATTTAGGGAATATACTGTGATGGGTATTCCAAACATAACCAAGAGGGTTACACCCTACGTAAGAATATTATGAATGCCTCAAGTTACCTTTATGTCTTATGATTTCTATGATTTATTCACGATTTGATGAGGTATGTTAAAATGCTTATGTTTTATGAGTGAAGTATGATTTCATACATGAACTAATGTTTTCATTTCGTACTTTTATATCCTTTAATGAGCTTTTTATGCTCATCCCAAGTTTTGGAAATGTTTTTCACCGGTCAAGTGAAAGGTACATGATATGATGATTGTGGAAAGGAAGTGTCGAGAAAGAATCCATGTTTTATTTTAAATATGTTTCCGTTGATGGGAACAATGAATACTATCTTTTATGTAACAAATTTGTTTAAATGTGGAATGTAATGCATGTTTTATGATCTAATTCTCTAAAACTCTAAACCTGAAAAGATCCTCAATGTGTAATCTTGTAATAACTCAAGATTAAGTAAGGTTTAAGGCTGGGGACTTATATATATTATTTTGGATTTATATGAAATCTAACACATAGATTCACTGAAAATATAATATCTCTCCTTGATGCTATGTTGTAGATCAAGCTACTAATAATTCATATTAATTCATTATGATTGTCACTTTTAACATCCTCATACTTGGTCAATTTGGACAAAAAACATTGAGAGTTGAAAAATAATTTTAATCCTTAATTGTAATCTTTGCCAATAATTATTTATCATATATTTCTTAAGATAGAAATATATAATTAGATCACTATAAATTTTTTAATCCCTTGAAGTAATTTTACTCTCAAAAAAAATTCAACTAAAAAAATACTACATTATTTTCATGGGTAATTATTCATAGAGATACTCTTGATTACTTGAAAATATTATATCTTCATTATAAATCATAACAATAAGAGTACCTATGAATAATTTTATCACATAAAAGTTTGTTTAAAATTTTAATTTTGAAATTTTTTTATACATCAATATTACTTTCAGTTTAGAGTATTACGACCTTGGGGCCTATTCCCAGCCATATAATTCCATCTTTAACGTTTTCAACTGCTACAATATTTTTCAAGAATAAATATTTTTTCTTTATCAAGAAGATCTTCATATTTTAGATCTTTACTAGTAAAATAATAATTCACATCAATTAGGGAAACACTATTTTTTCTATGAGAGACCACTACTAATAGAATCATGAAGGATTCCATTCTTATAACCAGATAAAAAGTTTCTTCAAAATATATGCCTTATATTTGAGAGAATCTATTTCAAACTAATTGATCTTTATTACTTGATACTTATATTTTCTCATTGTGTTTTCTTCTAAAACACACTAGGTTCCACTTGTAAAAAACAAGCTTATACCCAGAGTTTTGGACAAAACCATAGATATATCTCCCCCTATACCCACAGTTTTCAAAATCCATGTGTATAAGGATTGGTTTATAACTTATTTCCATGTTTTTGGTAATCCATTGAAATTGGTTGGAATTTCTTACCTGTACCCATATTTTTTTAAAAAATGTGTGTATTGGTCACCCATATACTTAATGTTTTTACAAAACCATCTGTAAAAGGTTTGGTTCAATACAAATACCCACTGTTCTCCAAAAAACTAGGGGTATAGTTCATAACTTTACCCATAGTATTCCCAAAATTGTGTGTATATAGTTTGGTTCAAAAACTATACCCATGGTTCTCTAATAACTATGGGAAAATTCCATCTCTATAGCCACAATTTTGGTAAATCATGGCTCTAGCTTTCCCTCTTAACCATAAGCAAAAAATCACATGTGAAAGAAAATATTTTAGGTTGGAAAACCTATTTTCATGGTTTTTCACCTATATCCACAATTTTGAAATATATATATATATGTAAATATATATTTATATACCGATAACCATATGTGGTGAAGTGGTTAGGAACATGGATTGTATAGAGGAAGTCCATGGTTTGAATTTTCTGATTTTTTTAAATCCTATAGCCATGGTTCTAGAACCGTGGGTATAGAGTTATTGACATGGTATACTATTTCCCATACACATATTCCCACGATTTATAAATGTGCGTATAAAATTTTCAAACTATAGATATAGATCAGATATATACTGATGTCTTATGCTCCCACAGTTCTATGAATCATGGGTATAGCATACACCTAGAGTTTTTTGGGAAATACCCTTGGTTCTATATCATGGGTATATGGTAATTTTCCAATAGTTTTACAATAAAGTTTTTATTTTTATTATTTGGAACACACTCCCAATTATAGTTCATCTCAATCTGATCGAGCTCTTCATTTTTATAAACAATCCATATTCATGTTCAATTGCCACTAAAAATATTTTTTGTTCAATATGTAAAATAAGATAAATTTGGTTTTGAATTCCTAGATTTATTATAGTTTGGACTTGTGACTATTTAGTACCTATTATATTTTCAATGTAAACAAGTTTCATCAGCAATATATGCCTAATTTTATAACAATTACTAACCTTATCATCATTAAAAGTCTAATCAAAATCAAAAAAATAAAAATTCTATATATTATCTACTTGTTCAACTACCTATTTTTCTAAATTATAGTAATTATTAAACTATAAAGAACAATCTATTTAATCAAATGAAACTACTTTCATGGATCTATTTTAAATAATTTTATCATTATAATATTTAAAAAGTTTACTTATCTTTTTCTTCCAATAATTTTATCTAATTATATTATATGGTTAACCCATGAAAATTCCTACACATACTTTTTAATCAAAATTTCCAAGATTACCACCTTTTATCTTAAAAAAAAGAATTAAATATAATTTGATGTCTTTTATATTTTTTTCTCATTGAACCATATATCATAATATGTTTTGTTTAAACTAGGTCTCATCAAGAATATATTCAAAATATGGATATAATTTCACAAAAATACTCTTAAGAAAGAAAACTAAAAAGTTTTTCCTCAACTAATGTTATCTGGCCCATTCCAACTATACTCATATTTTCCTCTAAGATATTCCTTTTTTTTGTGGAGTGTATGGTGAACTAAATATTTATTTAATTCCATGAATTACTATTTTAATTTCAAATTTATTTCTTGTATATTCCCTACAATTATAAATTCTCAGCTTCAAAGAGTACACTCCCAACTGCATCTCAACTTGTCTTCAATATATTTTAAACAAGTTAACTACATTAGACCTATGTTTCATTAAAATAAATGTAGTCATTTAAATGAAATCATAAATTAATATAACTAAACAAAAATACTCATGGGTATAATGAATCCTTATAGAACCATATAGATGTCAATGAATGAGTTCAAGTTGGTTTTATGACCTGATATCCACTCTTATGTTTTTATTTTAGATCATCATCCTGATTTTGAATTTTAAAAAAGTGTCTCTATTTCCCTTTAAATTTGAAGAATTTCTATTGATATCCCAGTTTTTAGATTTTAAATAGACTCCTTTAGATAATGTGTCTATGTATCCAATTTTGTGATTAATTTTTTTTTCTTTAGAACTAAAGTAGCATGTGCTAGTTGTATCAACAATTTTGAACAAGTTACCATTTGTTATTTATAGTATAAAAATGACACTTCATTATTTTGAGGGTTTTCTGACACATGATTTTTTCTTGAATAAAGTTCACTTACTTTACGACCTATATAATTTACACTAAAAAAATTATGTTTAGGACCATCCATATAAAGAACATATTTTCAATTAAGATTAGATTATTTTATATCAAAAGAATCATTGCATTTAATTTTTAATGAACTATAATTTCAAAAATTCACTTCTCCTTCATCATGTTCATTATTTATCTTCATGAGTTTTGTATCACCAGATATATGTGAAGGTTAACCACTATACAAGATCCACAAATTTCCTCTCTTGTTATTCTTCAAAGAGACATCAATAATACTGGATCCTTCTCCACAAATTATTTTAATTTTCCTTCTAACTTTTCTATATTAGAAAGGTTTCTTGGGAATATAGTCGTGAAATCATATGCTATATGGACTAATTTTTACATATCTTATATAATTCATCTATGAAACTGAAGCTGTTTTCTGTGGGTGGAAAAAATGATTCCCTATATTTAGTTTTCATGTTATATGAACTTATTCTCATATTATTTCACTTACCCCCTTTCATAATACTTTCTTTATGGTAGATACATATTGTGATAGCATGAGTATGACTTATGGAAAAAAATACCACAATATAAGCAATACCCACTGAATCTGGGTATTTTATATAAATTTGATTTCTTGTCCATATTTTTGATGTGGTTGGTATTACATTGACATTGTTTACTTTTTTTAGGGAGAGACAAGTTTTATAGATATTTTTTTATCATTTTTATGTGTATAATAGGGTTTATCTTTATCCTTATTATACTACTCATGACCACATTTTTAATTTGTACTGGCATTATTAGAAAAACATATTTATAATGTGACATAATAAATATCTATTTTCATTAGATCCAATGAGATCACATTTTTGATAGACTTTGCCGAATGAACCTTTATCTCCTAAGATTTGTAATAATATTATCTCAACCTCTTCAATTATTTTTTAGGATCTTGGTACTTATATTTATTCTTGATAATCTAACATTCTTTAACATAAGTTTCTCCCCATGATATTTAAAAATATTTTCGTTTTTATACCGTTTATCTTGAAAATTTGAATATATTGAATATAATAAGCTTCCTTTGTAGAAAATCCATCATAATATATATTTATTTTTACAGTATTTTTATTTAAGATTTAATTTTTATTTTTTTAGTTTCATATTTTGTAGTAAATATTTCTTCAAGTTCATATTTCTATATATGAACTAAGTATTCTACTTCATATTCACCGCCTTTACTATTAGAAGATTCCTTATGTCACACTACATGATCCATGAAATTTGTGAATTTATTATCTATTTTTCATCTAATTTGAAGCTAGAAGATACTTATCCCTCTTCCTAAATACTAAAATGATCTATTATTTTTCTTCTTAGAAACCTCTTATTATAATAAATTGATGTAGAGGATTCCTTTATGTAATTTTCCTTTCTCTTCTTTTAAGGTTTCTTATCCTCATCAACATACTCTCCGTTTTTATTCTTTGGAAAATTTATGATTTTTTTAAATATCCCAAAGTTGAATCATTTATGTGTGAGTATAATTTTTTATTTTATTTCTTCCTTTATCAAAGTTAATTGTGATTTATTAAATGATTCCTTTTTGTTTATAAACATTATCAGTTTATCCATCTAGGCCACTTGGTCCATTCTCTTCACAATGGATTCAAAAAATATTTATTCTTTAGGTTTATTTTTAAATGCTCGGGTCTTTCACATTTCATATCCTAGGATTATTTTGTGAAGTTCATGAAAAGAAATATCCTCTCTATATTCTAGAGTTGAAATATTGTTATCAAATATGTTTGGAATGTTTTTCATATATTTCATGAAAACAATAGACTATACCATATTCTCATCATATCCTCTAATGATACTAAATATTTTATTTACCATGGTAAGATCTCATCAATGTTTTCATCTATATCCATATTGATGTCATCAAATACTCTTATACAAAAGTTTATGTTCGATTTTTTAATTTAGCATTTATTTTAAGATTATCTCAAGTTCATCCCATTTTTACTTTTTAGTCTGTATACCCAACACCTTATTGTAAATATTGGTCGAGAAAGATATTAGAATGGAATTTCATTCCCTCCCAATGGTATATAATTATCTTATATTAGAAAAAGTGATTTGAGAACTTATTTCAATCAATGGGAATCCATATGCAATAGCATTTACAGCTTCTAATCCATGTGATAAAAGAAAGGTAAGCAACCTATTATTCCATCCATGGTAGTTGCTTACAAAAATTTTTGTAACACATATATTATTAACAGAATTATTATTCTCTAGTTTAACTTGATTAAAGATATAACAAAGGGAACTTGACAAATCTAGTAATAATTGAAATTCCCAAAGACCATATGAACCACTAAGAAGGATGGGATTAATTAGTTGTGTTTTTATTTCAAAATTTATTTCGATTATAAATACACCTATACTTATAGTTAATAGAAAATATACTCTGGATATTCACTTATCCCTACCTATAATAGATAAAAAATCAAAAAACATGAAGCATAAGAAGTTTTAACAATGTTAAAACCCCCTGTGGGTTTCAACTCATTGTTGTATTTGACTCTCACCCAAAAAATGATTCTATAGTAAATTTTTATGGTCAAACACTAGTGTATAATCTAGGTATAATTTTGTATCCTTACTCATAAACATCGCATTAAAATTTATGCGGAATCCAACTAGTTATAAAGTTATTAGAAAAAATTGTTAAAGATGATAAGAATCTTTTTTCTCAGTAACTATTGATGATATTAACCTTGAGCCTTCAACAAATATATATACTAATATTATCAATTATAATTAAACAAAATAATTATAATATATCTTAAACTTATTCTCAGATTCAATACAACTAAGGTCTTATGGTCAAACATATAATAACAACTTCTGTTCTTCATGTTCCAAATTCTCTACCTCTACTCTTAGATCTTTGGTGCTCAATTTTTCTACAACTGGTGTATCACATTTTCCCTTGAATGTATCCTTATTATCACTGTCATATAAACTCTCATATTTAAAATAATTTATTAGAAACCAATTCCAACTCAATATTCTCAAAACTTCATTCAACATAATCATACATCATGATCTATATTGATTTTATCATTCCATAAAGTTCATGATCATTCCCAAAAATCTCATAATGTTCACTTTTTTATTTAACAACCCATAAATAGTGAATTTCTTATTTCCATTATTCTTTTTCAGTAGCTCTGAAAAATCCCATTTTATAATCTTCTCTAGTTTAACTCACCATAAATTATTCAAAAATAGCATATTTGTGAATTCTATTATTACCCATCTTATTATTCCTAATTGTTCATCTTGAAATCATCTCCTTACAGATTTTTAATTGAAGAGGTGCCCCATTATGTAAAACATAGATACACATCTCATTCTTCTATACCCAAAAAATATATCTTGAATCATTAAATAATAAAATTTCATTGAATATCATAACTTTATATCAGTTTAGAATCGTCACATTAACATTCTAGATTTAATATATAAATATCATTCTTCATCAAAACTGTGATTGGAATACCACATAAAAAAGCATATAGAAACTACAAATATATTAGAATAGATATTAACCATATCTAATTCACGCATTAAACTACTTGAATATTATTTTAAATACAATTTTGAGCCTTTGAGTTTTATCTTATGAATCAATTTTATTATTTTTATTTGTTGATTTTGAATGTTTTAAATTAAGATTTTCTTCTAGAAAAATATCTAAAAAATTTCAATTCCTTTCTGAAACATATAAAGACGTGATGAAACTTATATAGTAATAGAGGCACACATATATAGATGAAATGCCACATACATGAGTGAAAATGAAACTTATAAAAAATAAATTGTCCAAAAAATCATCCTCATGAATTGTTTAATAGTTTTCAAGGAATCATACACAGTCCGTGTTAGACAAACACAAATAGAAAAACACCCTTATGCAACTTTAAAAAGTCACATACATTGTTTTTCCTTAGATGAATTTTTCATCCATAATAAAAAATCGAAAAATTATTCAATAAATACCAAATGTACTTTAAACATTCACAAATACATTCAAGAAATATAAAAAACAATAAAAAATACATTCAAAAAAACTAATAAAACTTTAGTACATCAAAATATCATTTAACTATAAAGAAATACCGTCTAAAATTCTAAGGGAACTTCAAAAATCATTACATATAAAAATTGATATAAATTTTTTTTTCATAAATTTTATAATTATCATTATTTTAAAACTACATATTATATTTAGAGCTTTCAAAAAATAAAAACTACTAAAAAATTTCAATTTTAACCATTTTTTATTACTACCTCATTTTTTGTCGAATCCTTAGGCATATTTTCATTTATATTAGTATTTATTTAATATGTGCTTAAATAATATAAACATTGAGTTGAATATATCTATGTGATTTCTATAATTGAAAATAGGTCATTGAAAATGTGGAGACCTTTCTAACTTCTGGAATTAAATTTGAAAGCATTGATTGTTCATTATATTCATTAGAAATATGTGGATTATCATCAATATGTCCCAATAAATTCAGTCTTATCTTTATAAAATCCAAATATATTAAATAGAAGGCTAGAGAATCTTCAATAAGGTATCCTTCCATAATAGAATGTTTTCATTGAGCTTCATCTTTCATATAAGACTTAAAATATCTTGAATACCTAATGAAAAAAGTAAAAAAATAATAAATAAGTTTTATAAGTACTTACTAAGAAAAATATATTTCTTTAATGATAAGAAAACTAAAATAAAATAAACCTATATAGTAAACTTCCATAGATAATGTTTGGTACATCCAAATTTAGATTCTTGTACCAAATATATTGTAGAATGAATCATCAATGTTGAAAATAATGGGGGAAATATCATCTTCAAATGACATAATGCCCTTAAAATTATTTTCTTATTCTTATTTAGTTTGTTCAAGTTTAAGGTCTTCTCAAAAGCTATTTTAATAATGTGAAAACATTTATTAAACCTATAGTAATTCTTACCTACTAAATTATTCTTTTTAAAAGGTTGTGTCATATATATCAATATATATGAGTTATGAATTTTTAATTTATGTATCTTATAATGATTGAATTTAATATATACTAAAATTTTATTAGAATTCCATCCATTACTTTCCAATTTTTTAATCCTTAAATAAATACCACGTTTTTATTATTTTTTGTTCATCTTTTTGATACTTCATATTATCATTTTTTCATACATAATGTTTTATATTCAATTATCCTATGAAATTACTACATTTAAATGACATATTTTTCCATTATTCATTAATAAATATAAAGGAACATTATCACACACATTATTCTCAATGTGCATGATTTTAAGATTATTAAATAAAAAATTAAATTCCCAATATGGAATTTTGAAAAGTATATTCCTTATTTTCATTGATTTTTTGCATGTATATTTGATGGTATAAAAATTATTTCCACAAATTCATTTAGTTTAAAATGTTTTCAAAATGATCTATCAAAAATTTATAATTGTGTCAATATATGTGATTCAAAACATAATTTTTTTAGATTCCTCAAGTTTTATTTTCATTTAAAATATAACTTCTAAAATTATAATATTTGAGATGTATCAAGGAATCAATTATGAAACATGACATACCAGTTTTTGCAATAAGGTAGTTGTTGAGGTTTAAGATCATTGTTATAAACTATACAATCCTTTCATGTTCATGTGTTCTAATAAGAAAAATTTTCTAATATAATAAATCCATGGATGGTCCACATTAAGGAAACATACATTTTAAACCCATTTTTAGTAGATGATTCATATGTTTATACATAGTCAATATATAACACTTATAATTATTGAAAAATTGGATAAAAGTATACATTAATGTTATTTAAAAGAATTTTATTTCCAGGAATAAACATTGATATAATGAATGATGTTTTTTTCATACACATCCATGGAAAAGATTAATAAGTGGTCACACAAACCAAACACATACTATAATTTATACATAAAGTCACAGAAGGGTTGAATCCATTATTTGTTAATCCCAAGGTCACGTTCTAGGATCCTAAGAGTGATATGGATATAATAAGTCAAATAACTTCCCATTTTTTTTATTCTCTTGGATGTCACATGAACTCATCATTTTTATAATCCAAAATCATTCCAATTCATATGTTAGATGATTTCTGATAATGTAAAAAGAGTTATCAAGCATGGGTTTTTATAGAAATAATCACATATATATTTTAGAAATAATATATTTCTTTTTCATTGTGTTATTATATAGATTCTATAACAACCTTATATTTTTTGATATATTTCTCTTTAAATAAATATAATTTATTTAATAGCTTGTGAAACATGTAAACCTGAGTTTAATTAAATTATAATATAGTATGTCATTATAACCTTGTCGTTATATTTTCTAAATGAATATTAATGATCAATATTTTAAAATCATGTATATATGTTTTAGGTAAATCAAATATATTCATAAATTAGTACTCAATTTATAGTAAAGTCATTATATTCTTCAAAACTATATTTTTTTTCAAAAATGATATTTATTATGTTTTGTGCCTCAATTATAAAATTAATTTATGCCAATTTTATAAAATATATTTTTCATAGTGAAATTTAGTTTTAAAATGAACATGTCAAAATTATATTAGATTTAATTTTTATAATTTTCCGAAATGATTGATTTTTTAATGAATAGTGAAAAAATAATGATTTTTATTGAAAACATTCTTTTCATTTAAAGGATTTAAAAAGTTAAATTTGTTTTAAAATTGTTTAAAAAAATAATTAGTTCAATTATAATATTAATAACTCTATTTAGGTTATTGTAATTAATTTTATGTTTACTTTTGATAAAAAATGATTTATTCTTAAGAAAACTTATTTTTAGTCCACCACTTTGCATCGCGTTTTGAAGGTTTAATTTTAAAATAAATTATTTAAATTCTATAAATTTAATTTAATATTATTATTTAAATATTTTTAGTTATCATAATTAATATTATTAATAAGTTCAACTTAATTTTTTGTCATAATGAATAGTTAAAATATTAAAAATTTGTTACTCTGGTTAAGGATGAAATGGGTTTTTTATGGGGATTAAACCATGATATAAAGGTAAGTTTTCTAGATGAGCATGTTAGAATCCTATTTTATAGACATATTTATAAATTATGATCCCTAAAATATTAATCTCTATCCATTTGGAATCTTTTTAATTAAATGTTATGTTAATATATTTTAATCTTTTTAAGAAATTTCTTGAGTACACTCCCCCACTTATAAAAAGATACTCCTCCTTTCTCTTATATACACTAATTTGTGCCATATTTGTCAAAAAAACCCAAAACATTTTCTTATAAACTTACCTATATATTAATTGGATGTTTTTTATTTTTAAAATACCATTATTAGGGTCCTTAAGAAAGGATCTAAAGGAGGCCTACTGAAGAAGAGGTAATCATCTTACCCAATGTTCTTCAATTAATTTCTTCTTATAACCCATATAAATATCTGGTATTAATCATAAATTAATAAATTAAGCACCATAAATATACTAAAACGTTATTATTTTTATGGAACCTAAAATATCAACCCTCTATTCCATCAAATGAGAAATGAAAGTATCGCTCGTGTGATTTTGTAGACTACAACCTCCATGTAGAGATGAGAGTAATTTTCCATCACAATATTTCTTGGATTGTTATTATGGAAGGTTTAAAGTTTATATATTATATTTATGAATTAATTATTGTTATATAATTATAACATCACATATGCATTATTACATTCTAATCCTTTATAAAAGGAGAATGTATTTCATGCGTACGTGAAGACTATCATCTTTATGTAGCGATGTAATTAATTTTTTATTCACAATCCATAGGGATTATAATAAGGATGAATTTAATGAATATATATTATATATATGATATAATAATTATTTTTAAGGAGGATTTATTATTTTTATTTTTTTTCTTCTGTTGAAAATTTAAAACAATGTTCATTCATATGTATGATCCACCATCTCCATGAGTAGTGTAAATCATTTCTCTATGTCTAAATTTTTATGGATGAATATGATTATAAATATAATCTATATATATGATATCTATATAGTGATTAACATTTTTGGGATGACTGAACCATGGTTAAATTATAAGGATCAGAACTACCGAAGAATAATTCCCATGAAAAATGAAACATTTAACTCGAGGAAACAATGATTTTATAAAAGAATTGTTAATAAATGGGTGTTAAAATGTTATAAATGGAAAATATATGATATTAAAATTATTTAAATTATTATATTACTGAATTATAATAAATTTAAATTTATTATATATGATTTTAGAGTTATTTATAAGTAATTAGAACTTGAGGTAATTGTTTTATATTACAATCTCAATTTTTTACCTTGATTTTTTATGATTATGTTTTTGATGATGAAATTTCATGGTCTACCTTTCAATAACTTCATTAGTTTTATTATAAATCAGTTATTTAAATATGTTAAGTGTTTTAATTTCGTTTTCCATCTTTAAGTACTCATGATAGACAAATTATGTTTTAATGAATGGTGACCTTATTTATGTCTTCTGTAAAAAATAAATTTTTTCCATATCCATATTTTCTAAAAATATTTTAAATGATGTTTTTATATTGTCATATGATATTTAAATTCATTTCTACCCATGGTTTGACTGTTTAAAAATGGTTTAATATTGATCTTCTTTTCATTTTTCAAATTTGGTACTTTGGAATTTTTACCAAAAATGTGAAAGAAACTGTTGTGTAAACATACATCATATGAAAAAAATTTCCAAGCATCATAACTGGTCAATTCCATGAAGGTTAATTGAAAAATTTCCTAGTTTATTTTCAAATAATTTTCTTTCATATTATTTTGGAAATATTTATAGTTTAAATAAGCTATTCCAAAATGGAAAGAGTATTTTCCTCAATAAATATTTTAAGTGATATTTTGAAAAACAATTCATTTATGATAAAATAATTTAATGATTCTTATGATTTAATTGTGATATGATTCAAGGATACCATCCTTATTCTTTTTCTAAATATTTTATGACTATTGTAATCATCTATTCATGAAACCCATTTATTTTCCACTGGTTATTCTATGATGAGATATTGAATTGGTTATAAAACACATTTCCTTTCTAGGGATTATGATATATGAAGAATGATTTATGATCTTGTGAAACAAAAATGAATGCAATGTGATTATATTATTGATGGGAAAATAATTATATATGTGTCTAATCATTTGGATAATAATAGATATGTTATGAGATAATAATCACTACAATGGGGAATGAACCCAGTTCAGTAAGGAACTTTATCCACTATAGTAGTCTTGGTAGTGAACCTTGACTAAGGATATGATAGAATAGGGAGTGATCCCAATTTACTATGATAGTATTGGTAGTGATCATTGAATAAGGAAATAATTTTATATGATTGTGTGTATTACAAAAACTTATGTCTTATTCCAATGTTATGCTCTCATGGATGATGTTGTTTGATTTCATTATGATTCAAGTCTAATGAACTTCTAACCTTTATGACATGATTCAAGATTATAATCTATGAAATATTGGGTATTATTTTCAAATTTTAAGATCATGTTCCCATACACTTATTCTCATGTTATTTTTAAGTGATCATTGATATGTAAATTGTTTACCCTTTTTAAGAATACGATCTCATCCTTAATTATGTTTATGTTCCCAAGGTTATGATGAATGTTTTAAGCATGATATTTCTAAAATGATTACTAGTAACGAAATACTTGGTGAATGATGATGTAGATATATTATAATCATGTTTTTTTATGTATTCAAGCTTCCAAAGATACTATATTTATATGATTCTAATGTGGATCACAATATTATTTGATGAATATTCATCAAATAAGGTGTGATATTTGTGTATGAAATGTATGGTCCATTACAGTTATCATCAGAGGAATATTTAGTAACCTTTGAAAACTAGTATGAGAAAAATTATTTGAGAAACCTTTGGATAATCCTAATTATCGGATAATTTCCAAAGTTATGGTAAATAAAAAAGTGTGTATTTTTTAGAAAAGCATCACTATTAGGATATAATAAGTGGAATTGGTTTTGGAATAGATTACTCTAAAGGGTATTAATACCAAAAAGATTATTTTGAGTATATCTGGACAATTATTTGGTGCACATATATTATGCCATTATTACACACTTAGTTTGACACTTTAGAGTTATATGCTTAGGATAACTCACATTTTCTTTATGAAACATTGTGAAGGATTTGAATAGACAATGACCATGAAGGATCTAGATTAAATCTATGGTGTCATAGATTAAAAATAGGTTGTTGTGATTTAGACATCATATGAATTATTTTTCATGATTGATTTCTCTGATTAGATATTCCTAATGTTCATATTTTTTTTGTTTTAGAAAGGGAATAAAGATAAAATGATAATGTTTAGGTGGTTTTTGGTATTCTCAAATAATAATGTATATTAATTTACATTTTTTATAATAATTAAATTATACCATGAAAAACATATAATAATGATAATTTTCATCATAAATGATTAGAATTTTAATTTGATGTGAAAATTCCAAATTGTACGATGATCATATAACAAGTCTGTAGTCATTATTTGATTAAATTTTATGGAAATTTAAATCCAAAAAATATCATTATTCTAAACATGGTATAATTTTATTTTATGTTATACATGGATTAGATTTATTTATATATATTCCACATCAATTTCTATAGAAGTGAAGTCACATTTGATATTTTGAACCAACATATTATGGACTACAAGTGCCTTTATAATAATGATCTTCCAATAGAAATTACATTCATAATATGGATCTTTATTCCTATTTAATATAGGTCTTTATCTCATATGGTTGGGGAGAATTTCAATATAAATGATATTCATATTATGTAGGAGTTTTTTGATGTATTTCTGTAAGAGTCTCATAGTATTCCTCTAAACTATGAAGTTAAGTTTTTAATAGGACTCATACCAATTGCTACACTTATTTCAAAGACTCTATATTGAATTAACCCTCTTGAGTTTCTTTAATTAAAGAATAAACTCCATGAGAATATTGAATGGTGATTTATTTGAAGATGTGTGTTATCTTGGGGGTTTGCATGTTCATTTTTAAGAAGAATGAAAGATCAATGTGAGTCTTTATTTATTATTGGGAAATTAAATATATCATAATCATGAATATGTATCATCTACCATATATTTTTAACTTGTTTGATAAAATTCACAGATCTTAATATTTTTTGAAGATATTCCATCATTTTGTATAATTTTAGTTGCAGGTCAAAAGTGAATACAAACAGAAGACAACCTTATATATGAAGTATAGAAAATATGAATTTAAAGTGATGCTATTTTGTATTACTAATTCCTCCACCATCTTTGTGGATTTAAGGAGCAAAGTATTTAGAGATTACCATGATCAGTTTGTGGTAGTATTTATAAATAATATTATTATATATTCAAAGATAAAGGAATAACATGAAGGTAGTAAAGTTATACCTATAAACCCATTAAAGTAAGAAGTTATTGATAATTTACCCAGACCAACCATAGTGAATGAGATATGTAGTTTTCTTGGTATAGATAGATATAATTAAGACATTGTGAATTTTTTTATGGATACCGAATCCACAATCCAATTTAAATAAGAAGGGATCCAAGTTTCTTTAGACATATGAATATAAAGTAAATATAATATAACAAAAAAAATTTGGTTAGTGCACCTATAATTACACTAACCTACAATAGGGAAGTGTTTGTGATCAATAGTGATAAAATATATAAGGGAATGAGATCCTTCCTCATATAGAATGATATGACGATAACCACTACCTCAGGATAATTAAAGGTTCATGATAGAAATTACCCAAATCCAGATTTATAGTTTAATGTGGTATGTTTTTTTATTAAATATGTGTAGAAAATATATTTACTGAAAAATATATGCTATATATACTTGTCATAAAATTTTACATTATATATTTACAAAAAAATATCGGAATATGTACCAGAGAAGATGGTTAGAGTTGACTAAATATTATGACTAGTAAATACTTTACCACCTTGGGAAAGAGAACAAGATGGATAATATTTTGTGTTGAATGGATCCTGATATATTATTTATGATACGGATAACAAAATATAAAATTTTTATTTAAAAAAGGATGGATCTCGAAATACTAAAGGAATGGGAAAAATATTATCTTACTTAAATGATTGTTCAACCATATATCCATGTATAGATTAAAGAGTCTCAAAAGTAAGATGTAGAACTATAAAATAATGTGAGAAATGTTTTTGTGTTCAATCATAATTGTGATGGAATAATAAGTTTTAAGATATGGGTATATGTCCCACCAATAGAAGACATAATGAACGTGTTTTTGGATTAAACTTATAGTTCATCGTTGTTTATTTATCTTATAATTATGAAGATATATAGAGATGTAAAAACTTATTTTTGTCAGTACAACATGTTGTGTAATATTGTAGTGTATGATTCTTAGTACTTAGTATGTTATCATGTTAAGGAAAATATATTTAGGTGCAAGGGGATTTTACATCCATTACCCATACCAGAATGGAAATGGGAATCCATCACCCTAGACATTTTCATTGGACTCCCCAACATGTTAAAGGCCAATAATGCTATTTGGGTTGTACATGATAACCTTACCAAGTTATCACAGTTCGTTAATATTATAGAAGAATTTTATATTGATCATATTTTCAGAATATAATTTATGGTTGTGTTTATATTGAATGGAGTGACATATTTTATTATATCTGATTGAGATCTAAGGTTTATCTCAATGTTCATGTGAAGTATTGAGAAAGATCTGTATTTATAGTTGTGTTTTAGTACAAATTATTGATTCACTCGTTTTCTTATAAAAACATTTGAACACATAATATTAATTTTATTGTTTCCTAATCAAATTTGAAGTGTAATTAATTAATTATTTAAAATGTGTTACATAACATTTGAAGAAATAATCATAATTAAAATCTATGAAAATGTATCATTTTTAAAGTTTGAAGTTTGTTTTTCCAAGATTTTAACAGGTGTATGAGGTATTATTTGGTACAAAAAGATTGCAGCTAAATATAGACCTCAACTCATTGGATACATGAAATTTAACTTGCTGAAAAAAGATTGGTTTGCAACAGATCCCATGGTGAAGTCCTACATGGATTATGTGGAGGATCGATCCGCATAAATGTGTGAGTGTGCATAGATTAGTCCAAGGACAACATGGTTGTGCATATTTGGGCAGTCCAGGTATGTGCATGTATGGGATGTGAGAACCCATCCCCATAGTAGGGATCTAAAAGGAGGATGGAATAAAATTTTACATATGAGTGATGTATTATGTATCAATATTAAATATGATATGAGGTAGATGAAGATAATTTTTTTCATTTAAAAAATGTAATTTTCATTCCTCAACACCACTCCCCTACACTTATACTCGCTATATATGCTTCCTTCCATTGTCTATGTCACCAGAACAACCGTTATTCTCACTAGGAAGCACCATGGGTGATGCTGGGAAAGCTCAAGTTTGGCCTCAAGAGAACTTTAAAGGCTCGAATATCTATAGATCACCATTGGAAACTTAGTCAATCCCCATGATTCCAAATAGTAGAGTAATAAGATCCTACTTAATGTAAATGATTTTCATTATTCCATTGTGAAGGATAAATGATTTAATAAGGAACCGTATTCCATTGGAACTATTATTATATCATGGGATCACATAGGTGGTTTCTACTACACCATGGAGATTTCACTTGGATGGGGATAACCCATTTTAGGTTGTTTCAATTTTTATGAGTTAGAATGAGGGATATTTCATATTTTAATTAACTATATCATAGCATGAGAGAATAAATATGAGTGTTGCACTATGGATGGAGGCTACGCCATGACAATGAAAAATATGCAGGAGCTATGTTTTTGTGAGAATAATGACCTACAGGGTGTTGTGATGTGGTATAATCACTACCTCATAGAGTTTTCAATATTATTAGTAGAACAAGTTTTCATAAATTTGAAGCTATATTTTTGAATAATTGGCTATACCACAATCATGAAAGAGCCATACAGATAAGAATAGGTTGTACCACAAATGAATTATCCACACCATAGTAAGGTTTCTCCACTACGATATTTAAAATTCAATATATATATATATATATCAATTAAACATGGTGATATTTAAAATATCAATAGTTAATGATGACATAAGAATTTAAATTTAAAATCGAGGAATATAATATATTCTTATTTCACTATTTCATTTACTCTATACCTCTTTATCATTCTCCCTCATTCATATTCTTTCCACTGTGAACTCTTAAACATGAAAATAAGAGACTAAACCAAGGCTTGGCCTCAAGGGTGGATCCAGTGTTACTGAGTTAAAAACATCAATTTTTAATGTTTTGAATCTATTGGTGGTGAATGAGAGTTATGTGCCAGAGTTCTATAATTTTCACCAGGGAATGGATCTTTAATTCATATATATTATTTTATTTATATATTTTCTCTCATTCCATTGAATTAAAAAACTTAACATAGTGGAGGTGAGTTATTCAATGAAAGAAATATAATATGATGATTATGGGTACTGTAAGATTCCATACTATTGATTTATGTGTGTAATAAAACGTGATTATAGATATAGGTGGAGTTTTTTATTCCAAATATTTCTCTTAGGCATGTAAGACTTCACACTCAATACAAAAAGTACATTAGTTTAGGAATCTTATTTCATAGTTGTACTTGAAAACTAAATTTAAACATTAAATGTGAATAATGAAGGAACATAAAACTAAAACTTTGGTCCATGTTCTTTCTTATCTAACCTCATTCATCATTTCATTTTAGGACAATTTCTATTTTCATTCATTCTTCCAAATTATTACTTTGTCTTCAAAAAATCATAAAAATAAAAAAAAATTAAGTAGTTTAGGTTAATTATTATTAGTGAGTAAACAACTGTGAATCTATTTAAGTGAGAGAACCTTAGTCAACCATTATACTGAACCCAGAAAAAATAAATAGTTTGTTTTAAAGCACCGTAAATAAATATCACTTTAAAACTTGAAACTATTGTTGGGGATATAAGAAATTATTTATTTTTTATTTTAATTTCCCACTATAAATGGTTTTCTATTTTATTATAAAAAAACAAAAAAAACTATTTTTCCATGATTCTTTAAACAATAACTACTAGGAGTGGAAAATTTACTCTCAGGTGAAAGAACTAGTGGTTTAACATGATGAGGAAGCCCTCAAATAAAAGTTCGATGATACCTAGTTCTAAAAGAAAAGATTGCGAGTTTCCAAGAGTCGGGAATATCACTTAAATAACTGATAGACATGGTCAATCAACACTAAAATTTAATTCATTGTCCATGGAAAAGGAGGATTTCCTTCCCAATTTTACTAAAGATATACAAGAGTTAGAGGCTATTTTTAAGAAACATCCACAATATAATTATCTCAAATATTAGATACCAACCTACCATGAAGATATTAAGAGTGATGAAAAAGACTCACCTGATGATGTGAATATAAGGTATCTTAAATATTTTGTTAAATTTTGGAGTGATTGGGGAAAAATATATGCAACATGATATACCTAGATTTAAAGATGAATCACCATCACCACCCTATTTTTCTCCAGTCTTGGAGGAAGAGGATCCCACCCAAATAGACGATTTAAAAAAAATTGGAGGATCCTGACTACCTATCTCTATCCAGGGAAATAAAAATTCAAAAGTCCCTTAAAACTAAAAAATAGATTGAAGATAAATCAATAAAGGGAGATGGTATTATCTCAAATTATATCTTATATTATTTTATTGGAACTGACTTGAGTACTACCTCCCACTATTTTGAATTATCATATTTGGCTAATCCATGTTTTTTCTTGGTAGAAGATGAATTAAACAAACATAAACCTACTAAAGAACACATGGAGCTTCCAACACATATTGAACTTGAATTTGAGGAATTCCATGAGGATATCCACTTGACCATTCCATATTAAAATAATGAAGAAGATACTTACATTTTAGTGGAAAATTATGATTTTGATTCAACTTGTTTAAATTATATTAATGTAAAGTTACATTTTAAACTTCCATTTGAACACTCAATTTATGAATCCCACATCGAGGAATCCTTGTATAAGAAAGAGGATGTTTGACAAGTAGAAAAAAGGAAAGAGTAAGATCCATAATTTATCCCACCCTAGCATGAGATGTGTAACTTATTAAAAAAGGGATGGATTCAGTGTACCCTATTCATAGACTCCTCACCAACAAAGATGAATTTAAATATAGAAAAAGCCATTTGTAGTGTTTCAAATTTAGAAAACTCCACCCACAAATTTTTTATAGATTACAGTCGATACAACCAATTTGGAGGTAGTAAAAATATAAGACATTCTAAGGAAATAATATAAATAATTATCCTTTATTTTATTTATAAGAACTTTTGATTTCATTTTTAGGAAATACTTTAGTGTGAAGCATAATCCCTCTATATTTTTTTAGATTAATGATATGGTCCTTATACTTATTTTATTTATTTTATTTTTTAGGACCATGATAAGATAAGGATACCACCCAAAAAAAATTGTGGAGTCATAAAGGTTTATTTAAATCTGTGTTCATTCTAACATAAATATATTTTTACTCCTTATATTTTTCTGATTTCTTTAAGATTTAAATTAGAACTTACCAACCACAGTTATGCTTTTTTCTTTACCTGGATAAACTAAAAGATATGAATTTATTAGAAACCTTATTATGTAATTATTAATATTTAAACTAAAATTAGTTTGATTGAGTAAGATAGATAATTAAATGATTAGAGTGATTCATGTGTGTTAATTTGATTACTCGTGATATCAAGGAATTGATTGATTTATGTAGATTAAATTTCCCAAACATTTTTCAAACTTTGAATATTTTTCCTTCATGTAGATTGATTTATTATTATTTTTCCATTCTATAAGTTATTATCCTAAATCATATGTTTCAAATACACATGTGTGTTTATATATGTAATTATTTCCAACCAATCTTGACTATATTTCTTAATTGATCTTAGGTAATGTCACCTATAAGAACTTGTGACACACGCCGGTCGCAGGGCATGAAAAAACTAAATTTATTTTCCTAATGCAGCATAGATGATGAGGAGGGTTATCTCACTTGAGGAGCATCATAGTTGGTCCATTAACTATTTATAATTAACATAATATAATTGTTTTTGTTTTTTTATATATTTTATGAAAATTTAGTTTTTGGGGGTTTAAAAAAAATTAAATTAAAATACAGAAATTCCAAATTTAAATCTAAATATAGATATGAACAAAATGAAATTAGGGATGAAAGGTCTTGATCCTAGGGTTGGATAACAAAAGTTCATTCATTATTTATTTTTTTCTTAAATTCAATTTGATAATTCATTTGGTGAAACCTCATTAATGAAATAATTTCATTTTATTTATTGAGTGTGTGAATTTAGTATATCTTCATCATACCAAACCATATCTCCTACAATAGTCATATTGGATAACACATCAACTGAGAATGTTATAACAAAAAGTCATGGCACCACTATATGTGATTTCATCTCTTTGGGAAACCCTAAGTCCACCTTATAAAGGGTTTTCCAACGATAAGGGAAGTAAAAATAATTAATCAATGAAAATAAATGGAATTAATGATAATTTCATGGTGGAAGACCACCGTACCCGTGTAATAATATTTCATCCACCAAAAATAGAGTAAAACATTTTTGAATTGAAGAATAATTACAAATAACACTACGAAACAACCCCGGGGTAAATCCTCAGGTTAGTCACTTTCCATTTACAAGGGAATAGAGATTATAATGGAAATATGTTAGGGAGAGAATTCTATTAGGGTTGGTCAAGAAATAGAGATGGAAGAAGAAAAGGAAATACTTTAATAAAAATATGAATGCACAATACATGAAAAAATAAAACTAAAATAAAAATAAATGAAATAAATACCAAATAATCTACATGTCCCCTGGCCTGCTCACTTTGGCGCCTCCTATGGAATGGGATGGATTGGAATGATTTGGGAAGGAGGAGTTCTCCTTGTTTTATAGGCCATATTCTCCCATAGAAAGATTCTTCATGTTAGACCAAATAAATGGCTGATTCACGTATAGAACCCTTCATTAAATTTGTTCATAATTTTATTGCGCATGTCCCCTCAAAAGTTAAGCATAGTTTCCCATGTCTAACGAGATTTATAGAGCTTTCAGTCTTAGAATTTAATTTTACCAGATAGACTCTCTATATTACATGTCTCTGGTTCCCCCTACATTAATGTCCTTCAAAAGGGCCAATTAACATGTGACCTCCTTTAGGAAAATTGTTAATAAATTATTTATACATTTCCATTTCAAATTTTATCTACTTCAAGATATAATCTTATATTTAAAACCTACCAAATAGGTGAATTGTTTTCTAGGCCTGTGTTGTGAGCTAATTTTGGGCATCCAATTGATGGATTGATCTTATGGTCCATAAGGATGAAATGTATCCCAAGACGTATGGGATGATATGAAAAATAAATTTCACAATATCAATTATTTTATAAAATGTTATGGCCTTAATAAATAATATAAATAAAATAGATAATTTCCAAAATTTGACCATTTTTACAATTATGCTCAAAATTCCAAAATTAAAATTAAAATGTGGTAATGGGTAATAAAATAACATTGTGTTGAGTTTTAAAACATTTAAATTCATTTTAAATCATTGAAAATATTTTATATTTCAACTTCATTGGAACATGTCAATGGTACTGATGAAAAAAACACATTTAATATTTTTTAGGAATTTTTTTTGATATTCCCTTTTTGAACATGAGGTATGGGGTTTCGTAACTCAATTTCATTTCATTGGTTTATATAAAACATTTATTATCATTGATATTCTAATATTATGTATGTAATCACTTTTTATTAATTTATTTTATATTTCCACTTTTTTATATTAATTTAATTTTGATACATATAATAGATTCATTTATTAGTTCTCAAATCAACTGTATGATCATTGTAAGATATTTCATCTCAATTTCCACTATATTGAGATATATTTTTTATTATGAAACAATTTATTTTAATTAGGTGTATCTACAATCCCATTGATATTTTATATCATGAATATCTTTATTTTTATTCTATTTAATATTTCATTTAATTTTTTTCTTCCACGATGGTTATAAATCAAATGTTACTATAATGGTAATGGTTTATTTCAAAATCTCATTGTTATTGAGGATTATTTCTCTTTATGTCACCAATAGGTAGATTATATTATATTTATATATTAAAACCAATTTATTTTATTATCCTCTAGTTATTTAAATTAATAAAAAAACTTCTTTTTAATGTCTGTTTTTTAGGTACTCAAGATACTGGAATAATGTTTTTAAGGAAAGATGATGTTTTTTTCTACTAGGTAGAGAATACTTCTATTCTAAAATTATATATTACATAAAATGTGTAAAATTTTATTTTTAAAATTATACAATGATTTATGAAATAAATTTAAACCCTTGTTTTAATTTTTTTTAAATTATTTAAAAGGGTTCTTCTTGTCATTTTTCGAATGATATCCTTTTTGACCTTTCTACAACAACATGAAATGAATATTTTTTAACTTATAAGGCATTCATATAACTACAATACATCATGAAAAAAAATTTATTTGAATCTAAATTTATAAATTTATAATATTATTTTTAAATAAACCATTTTACTTAATTTTTTGAATGTATTTTAGTCTTAAATAAGCGATATCAATGTGAAAAGTGTACTTTACTCAAGAAATTTTTGAGTGATCTTTTTGAAGTACTTTCGTCTATGTCGATATCATTTGTTGAATCTTATTACGAGGTAATACTCTAATTATAAAATCCAAATTATTTTTATGGACGTTTTATGATCAATGTTATTAGGGAAAGTGTAAATATTATGTATGATAGTTCTTATAATACGAGAAGTTATTGAATTTTTAAGGCATGTTGATTCAGTTTCATTAATTACTCATATGATGAATGAATTAGAATTATTATGTAATGCGTGGATCCTGGTATTATATTGCACATTAGTAAATCAATAGGTCAAATGAAAAAAACTAGATTGTGTATTTGAAAGAGGCCTTAGCCTTTTATGTAAGTTGTATTACCACGAGACCTCGATGGAATGTTTTATTTGTCCAAGATTATGAATTTTATCATTATAAAATCAATTATTGATTTCCATTTTATTATTTGATTTGTTATGATAGTAATGGATTAGTTTCTAACTCATTTGTTAATTTATATAGAATTATTTTGGCACTATTTATTCTTGACCAATTATTCTTGTGTTATTCTCTTTCAGTGTACACATACCCTTACTAAGCATCTTAGAAAACCCCTTCCTTATGTTTCCTTTACCTAGGATTCTAGGAAATATATTATGATTGATATACAAGGATATTATAAAGTGAATAATGGTCTTCTCAACTAATATAGTTTTTTTACTTTAATTTTTCAATTGTAATGTGAAATTAAAGTATGTATCTATTTTTCCAAGATGACAAAACTATTCGGTCATTCAGGATGTAGTTCTTATTTCAAGTGACAATATAATAAAGTATCCACCAACTATAGGCTACTAGGGTTATGATATTTTTAATATATATTGAAAAAACCCTACAAAATTATCTTTTAATATTTCCTATCCAAGAATTAGAGGATTTGGTCTTCTTAAAAGGCCATTTTTAGGGTCATTAAGAGAGGATCAAATGGATCCCAAAAGAAGAAGAGGTAATCATCTTACCAACTTCATTCAATTTATTTCTTCTTATACTTCTTATAAATATCCAATATTCATCATAAAATAACATATTAAGTATCCTAAATTCAATTAAATTTTATTATTATCATTATATAACCCTAAATATCCACCATATATTCCATTAAATTGGAAGTAAAAGTATCACTTGTGCGTACATGTGGACTTCCACCTCCACATAGTTATACAATTAATTTTTCCATCACCGTATTTAAGTGATAGTTATTATGATGAATTTAAATTTTATATGTGATATTTGTGATTTAATAATTACTTTGGAATTATAATACCATATCTTCCTTATTACCTTCCAATTCACTGGAAAACGAAAACATCACTCTTGTGTACGTGTGGACTTCCACCACCATGAGGAGATGCAATTTTTTTTCATTTTTTACATGGATGATAATATGGATATATTTGTTGAATATATATGATATATATGATTTATTAATGATTATTTAATTGAAAATTATTATTTACTTTTCTTTCCTTTCCTTTTTCAAAAAGTGAAAACAACTTTCATGCATACAAACGGCCTACAGTCTCCATGAATGAGGTATTTCAGTTTTATGTAACTAACTTTTTATAGATGACTTTGAATTTAAATATAATGAATATATATGATATATATAATTACTAAAATTCTATATGTAACTAAATTATGATTAAATTATAAGGCTCGAGAAACCGAACTAAAATTCTCATGAAAAATGAAACATTTAACAACAAGAAATATTGATTTTAAAGAGTAATTATTAATAAATTTGTGTTAAAATGTTGTAAGAGAAAAATATATGATATTATAAGTATTTAAATGATTCTTGCATATAGTTATAAAGTTTTTTTATTATACATGAGGTTATATTTATTTGGAAGAAAGGTAAACTTGAGGTAAGGGATTTATGTTATAGTGTCATTATTTACCAATATTGTTTATGATTAAGATTCCAATAATGAAATTTAATTTTTTTTAAAGTTCTGGAGAAAAAGCCTCATTTTATTGTTAAAGGAAAGACATTTTTTTTTCTAGGTATAGGGTGACCCATTACCTTGCCTGAAGGCCCAAGTCTAGATGGCCTGAATACAAGGCTTGAAATCCCTTTTTATAGCCCAAAGGGCCCTTCAGTGAATTGTACTGCTATAGTACATAGGCTGATCCAGTACTTGCTACAGTACCACTTCCACTATAGTTCTTACTATAGTTCATTTTCTGCTATAGATTCACCGCTTCTATAGTTCTCCGTTATTACAATACTACTATAGTACTCTACTATATTACTATTATAGTACCACTAAAAATTCATCCCTACCCAGATTTGATCTTATGTCTTTATGGATCCCAATAAGAATCCTTTACCATTTGTGTATACGCTCATTGGATCCAATAATGAAATTAAATGATATAACTCTGTATAATTTGTTGTATTTTCTTATACTCTTGTAATTTCTTGTGATTATAGGTTTTTATTTCATTAACCTCTCTTTAAGAACTCAAGAGCCTAAAAGTATGTTTTTTAAGGAAAACCCACTTTATTTATCTCCACCGTCAAAAATAATTTTTATTACATATCATCATTTCCTAAAAATGTTATCAGTTATATTTTTTTATTCTCTAATGATAATTTAAATTAGTTATTACCTACTATTTATTTTTTTTAAAATGGTTGAAATGGAATATTTTTTTTTCTGAAAGAGGTACTTTTTACTTTTTATGAAAAATGTAAAAGAAATATTTTTTTCAATGTACAAGATAAAGATGGAATTTACCACCACCATGACCGATCAATGATTTAAATTTTTCTTTAAAATGTTACAGGTTTATTTTAAATAAATTCTTTTTCTGATATATTATTTTAATTTTTAGATTTGTAGACGTGTTTTCAAAATGAAAATGGTACTTTACTCAAGAAGTATTTCATGTAATATTTTAAAGGGATTTTCATTTTTGATAAAATATTGTGATGTGGGTTATGATTTTCTGGCTATAAGATCCAAGGATACCATACTTATTATTTCTCTAGACGGTTTATATCTATGATGGTGAAATTTTTATGAAATCTAGTTATTTTCTATGGGTTGTGCTATTTTGAAATGTGTAAATGTTTATGAAACCCATTTCATTTACATGGGTTGTGATATACGATGAATGATTTATGATCTTGTGGCACACATGTGAATGGATTATGATTATGTGATGGGTGGGATTATAATTATATATTCCATGAATTCATTGAGAAATTATGGATATCTCTTAAGATAATAAGGACAAGAATGGGTAGTTTACCTAGTTCAGTAAGGGACTTTATCAATATGATTTTATTGAGAGTGAACGTTGAGTGAGGATATGATGGAATGAGGAGTAAAATCAATATAAAATTATATTCTTGGTTGTGATACTTGACTAAGTAAATTATTTTCTATTATTATGTGTATTCCATGAACTTATGTCACATGCCAATGTTATGATCTTAAAGATCACGTTCTTTGATTCCTTTATGATTCATGTCATATGAACTTCCAAGAGTATTCCATGATTCAGGATTATGATCTATGACATGTTGGGTATTTTGTTTCTTCAAATGTTTATCTTAAAACATCACACCCTTATGCACATGTTATGTTTATGTTATCATTCATATATCCCCTTTTTACCCTTATCAAGCGTATGATCTCCCCCTTCCTATGTTTCATTTATATAGGTTATGGAGAAAGGTTTGAGTATGGAATTTCTGAGAAGTGTGATAGTTATGAATAAATTACTTGGGGATAATGTAGATATCATATGATTAAATTGTTTATGTATCAATGTTTCCAATGATACTATACGCATATGATTCTTGCATGGATGATAATGTTATGTTTTAAATATTCATCAAATAAGATGTGATATTTATGTATGATTCATTATAGATTCATACATGGATCATTATTTTTAAGTTATACCTTGAATTAAACTATCTTATTAACTATTTACTATTTGAATATTCATCACAATAAAACATACAATTATTAGGAAATGCATGTATCTTCACATATCTTGGTCAAAAAAATTTAATAATCTTCATCATACCATTGAATATTGTAGGGATATTAGACTAAAAAAATATACCACACAAAAACTAAAATATAATGGATATTTCTTTATTTTTAATTCCTTATATGTCACAACAAAACCCACTAGGCCCCCACCTAGACTAGAAATAAGAATAAAGTGACACCCCAAGAAAAACTCCAATAGTCTATTAGCTAGAAATTGGTTCTGAGTCAACTTATCACCTATACTGTAGGATATATCTGAATGAAAACAAATAAACAGATAAAAACACACACACACACACATAATTACACCATAATTATGATGGATAAATAAAACTTTTTTAGAACAACTGGAAAAAATGTATATAATAACCTCCAGAAAAATGTGAGTGAAATACTTAGAATAAAACCAAAGTATAAAAGGGAAAGAGAATTTTCATACTAAAAAATAAAGGGAGTCCCAAAAAAATGATGAGGAGTTAGGAACCTACTTCTGATTAAATAAACCACATACCACTTCTAATCACCTTCACCAAGTACAATTAATCTCTACAAAAACCATGCTCCCAAAGATCATCCTCTAACTACTGATTTTCTGCATGACAAATGACATGAGCATGAAATTCCAATGTAGTGGTGATTATATATATACATATTAAAAAAACCTGAAATAAAAAAGGTGAATAAATAAAATAAAAAAGATAGATCAAACCACAAGAGAGTGGTGGAAAGAAACCCAAAAATTGATATGCCCGTGGAGAAACCCTAGACAAAATGAGCAGAATCATGATCTTTATAGCTCACAATGGATGGTGATTCTATTTTCATTTCCAAGTTCATATTATGTCTCAATTCTAGTATCTCAATCTAAAACTAACTCAATATAGATAACCCAGGGCCCACCAATAGAACATCCTGACTGAGGGTATAATAACCCTGAGAGGGGGGGGACTGATGGCTTATCAGAGTTTGATGATGAGAGGGTCTCACTCCCTATGTTAAATAACCACCTTCTAATGTGTGTATGAGGTTTTGGTGGTGGTGTTGGGGTGGGGGTTCCGATATTATATATATAGTAAACAATGGACCCATTCCCCAACCTATATGTATCATCAAGGGGTTGCTAAATCCACTATTAATCTAGAGATCATAGTTGTGTCTCAACATTAGCTAATCACAATAGAAGAAGAGAAATGCATATGAAAAATAATTTTATATCTCTTATATTTAAATTAAGTTCACCATCACAATATAACTAGCATTATACATAAGAAGTACTACCCATAAGTCTGATTCAAAGTCCTGAAGAAGGAGATAAAATAGGTATAAGGTTATAAGAAAAGTACATGGTGTGTCCTTATGGGTAAAAAGGGTGTAATTATAATTCCATGAATGTACATGTAATGATGGACCATATGGAATGTAAAAACCCATATGCATGTATTATGGTTTTATCCACATGTCATGTGGGACAACTGAGGGTCTAGGGTGTGTTGTCCCCAAACACAGCTCAGTTGGTCGAGCAGCATCACATCATGTCTCTGTTTGATGATATTGTGTGAGAGACCAAATGTTTTACAAGGAATACAATCCATATAAATGAAACATGTACCCAAGTAGGGACACATGGTGTATAAGCATACCATGAAACTATGTGATCTTTAATTTTTCTTGGAAATCCTAACCACCATAAATAGTGTACCACACAATGTTAATTTTTTAGAAACACATGAAGTACATTTGGTAATTTCATAGATAGTAAATTATTATTTCCTATATCTTTTTGTATCCACTAATTTTACCGCTAATATATCATGAATCATGATCCAAGGAATTAATCATGGGTCCTCTATCACCATAGTCTACATTCTATTATTTTATTCACTTGAGATATAAATCACCATTGAAATCCATCACCCCCACATGTCTAAGCATAAAAAAAATACTTGAATCCATCCTCATAACTCATTTACAAAATCATACATTACCCCCAAACACCTAGATATTCACACACATACTCAACCATGATAATCACAATTATGGTGTGGGTTCAGAACTAGAATCAAATCAGCAAAGTTTGAACTACCACCCCAAACATGGATGATGATGATTATTGTAAAGAACGGTTAGAGAAATATAATAAAATATCAAGGTAAATATGAACATTTGATTATTTTTTCATGTAAAATGATTATCATTTCATAAATTGATTGAATAATTTAAGAAATCCAAAGACATAAAATAAATCTATCATGAAACCATTATGTAAAACACTAGGTCCAGGAAAATTTAGATTTTGTATTTGAAGAAGATAATCATATCCATAATAGGAACATAAATAATAGGGAAAGAATAAAAAATTATCCTCCAGGTCATTGGATCAATCACTAAAGGAGAATGTCCCCATATTGTGATGATAATAAGTTCTCATGAACCCGATCATCAATCCCCAATCCTCCCTTGATTTCACATCTAAGATAATCTCATTATTTAATCCCTCCCTAATGGGAAATTTTATCTTAGTGTTATGTGTATAACCCTATAAATTATCTATAATGAAGATTAAATAGACCATAAATAAATGTATGAAATTAAATTAATGAATTAATTTAATTCTTCTAATTCTCACTCTTAAATATAGATCGAATTGAAACCCGATGATTATGAAACTTATGTCACAACTAGGGTGAAAACCCAATTTATGAACCCAAAATAGGTATTTTATTTTCCATCCAAGATGATGATCAATAGGAAAAACATTATTTTTGAAAATACGTTCATGGAATGTATAATATATTTTAATATTTTAATATATCAGTTCTAGATCCCAGTGAAACTCATAATACCATTCCATCTATGATGAAATTCCAAAATAAAATATAGAAATATTTTAAGGATCCAAAGGGGAAAATATGAGTCATTAAATTATCCCCACCCTCGAGTATATTTATCACAGAAGGAAAAAACTACTTAAAATGATGAGGTTATTGAACCCACATCCACCTATTGGCTCCCATGAGATCTCTTCGAGGTCCCCATGATAAGAAATAACCCACATCAGTGGTATGGTTTTCATTATAAGGATCCTCTCACACTGATCTTTGAAGTCCATTTGGTACTCAAGAAAGGCATATCAGTACTCAATGTCCAGCTTCCCCAGTCAATAGTGTGTGATTGACCATGTACTTATCTCATAAACCATGAAATGTGAAGTATTTAATGCACTATATGCAACTATGTGTGTAAATCCAACCAATAATAAACTTCACTAAATCTATATAGAATCTAAAATGATCTAGAGGTACTTAGGTATAACTTGCTATCCTTACCAAACCTCCAAAAAACTTTTCATGGGGAGACCTTTAAGAATACATGGTACCCCAGATCAAAATATGAGTACCTATATTGATTATATTCATTATATTTACACTTAATTTTATCAGTATTCATTCACTACTAGATTATATTAACTTTCTCTGTTGTCGCATGCATCGTCTTTGGTATAATCAATGATGAATATCACAATTTCATCAAGCACAAGGGTGACCTGTAGGGTTTCCCAAATAGATCCTCTAATGGTTCCACGCTATTATGGGAGTTTTAAATATCATTATAAGTGAAATATACTAAAGGTAGGCAATCCTTATAAATACAACTAAAGTCAAACCAACAATATTTAAACCTATCCTGTAAAACATGGATGGTTCATTCAGTCTGAGCATCTGTTTGGGGGTGAAACATCATGTTCATCTATTAATGTGTCTTGAAATACTGATAAAAACCTCTCCAAACCATTATGTGAATCTTGCCTCATAGTTAGAGAAAATCATTGAGTGTACCCGATGAAGTTGGAATATCTCTCACACATAAAGGTACTCCAAGTGCTCAACAGAAATTCTCTCCTGGATAGAAATAAACTGATTCAACATGGTGAGTCAAACAAAAATAACATAGAGGGATTATTTTCATCTTTCTACCCATAAAATGTTGATCACAAATTCCTACAAGATAACATACCATTTCCACTCAAAGATCTCAAGAGGTTGAGTCAAACCTTAAAACACCCCAACCCTAGAATCCTGGATTTGGTGCATTACTTTATCACATTGGCATAGTTAAAAGCATAAAATCCCAAGGGACTAAAAACTTTATCAATTTTTTAAAACAATATTATATACATAGTACCTATAATACACTGGGAAAACAAAATAAGAAAATGATATATAAAAAATGAATTAGTCAACATCCTTAAAACTCATTCAAAGGGATCTTCTTCATAACTTAGGTAAAGGAAACATAATAAACATGATATAAAATTATTAGTATGGGTAAATAAAGAAGAATAAATAATTAATTTATGACAATAATACACATGAAAAAGTAAATAATAAAAAACATATTCCCTTCAAATCGATAGATAATGAAATATCAATATGGAAAGGTAAGTAATTGTAACACATGCCATTTAATTAATAATATGTGAATAGAATGCATCTATAGATATATAAATAAAAATATATAATGAATAAATAATAAATTATTATAAATGAGGGAAATTGTTAACAATTGTATGTAATGTATGAGTCATATGAAAACCTATACCTTCAAGACCTTTCAAATGACTATATAAAACTACAAGAAGAAACCCAATTATTTTCACCCATTTATTTGTCTAACGAGAACCAATCTATGCATCGAGGGGATATATAATGTATGGGAACCACCCATAATTTCCAATCCAAATCATTCCTCATATTGAATAATCAAAATAAATAATAAACAATTTTCCTTTTAAAATATCTGTATTGGATAAACAATACAGATTTATCAATAATTCCCCACTCAATCAAATAACTTTCAAAGTTGACATTTTATGTAAAATATATTTGGTTTAGGAAATAATAATACCCATTTCATTAGAATATGGATATATAAGAAAAATATAACGTACCATAAAATTAATCATAATAAAGTGATTGTTTCAAAATAAAGTAATATATCATAATAGAAAGTGAGACTGCAAAGATAATAATTAAATATGTTCTTGAATAAAATAATTCTTAAACATTCTAAATGTCCACATACTACTTTGAAACACTTGAATCTTAATACCAATTAAGGAATAACATTAAATGAATTTTTGTATTCTATAAAGATAAAATGGTTCAGGATATAATAGATGAAAAGGGGTACTAGATTCACCACACAAAATAAGTAAGTGGTGAATATGACATGTATCTCTCAGATGTAAAAAGTGAGATGAAAATCACTTAACTTGAGTTCGACATGTCACATGTGTCTTTATATTATTGGATAATAATCTTATGTAAATTATTTAATTTTTTAAAAACCCTTTTCATGTTTATTATTTCTTTTACTTCAGTTGTTACAATATTATATACAACTACCTAAACAATTAAGTTCACATCGTGTGTTTTGAAAAAATTCAATTCATGTGTTAAAAATGAATTAGGTAGGTCAACTATGTTGAAATGGGTTATTATATAATCATATAAGGAATAATATTAATTAAATAATTATCATATCTATACATAAATTATACTTTTAAAACAAATAATTAAATATTGTTATGAAAAATGAACCAACATTACAATCCTATAGATGGTAGGTCGTAGACACGCATGAGTAACATTCCCATTTTTAAATGATTACTATAGAAAGAAGGTAAGAAAAATTTCTATTTCTATAATTAACATTATATCATAAATATCATAATGTTTAATCATATATACTTATATATAGAATTATTTTTATGTAAAATCATGCCATCGAGGTGGTAGTCTACACATCCACGATAGATGTTATCAGTTTTTTGTGTGTGAAAAGGGGAAATAAAGAAAATGATATATTATATTTATAGAAAGTTAATTATTTCATGAATATTATTTACATTTCATTTATTTTAAATATTTTTAATTATAACCATCCTTTATACATTCCATTCCTTACATGAACGAATCACCTCACTTTTAGTAGGTGGTAGTCAACACTTCTAAAAATAATGTTATCGTATTGCCAAAATATTGAAAGAATAAATTTATGTTTTAAAAAAGAAATAAATAATAATATATAGATAATAGATATCATATATAAACAACGTTTCCATCATAATTCCTAATCATAAAAGGTTGAAAAGTAAAAATGAACAACTTTGTTTCCTGAGGTGGTAGTTCACCACACAGAAGAATGATAATTTCATTACCCATTATAAGAATGTATGTGTAAATATAGGTATAAATGTTAACATAAAATAATATTATCATATTTAGGAATATGGTGTTTTTATATAATCATGGAATAATTAGAATTTAAAGAGTTTATAAATAAACAATACTAAAGATCTTATAGAAGGATGCTACCTTTTATTAGGGTAACTACTTTTGGTTTACAAAAAAGAGAATAATTTAATGAATTTATATAAAAGGTGAGGATTGTAGGTTGAGGGGAGGTACATTGAGGATATATTTTGGTATAAATTTGTTGATCCAAAGTGTCTGGATATGTGTGAGTAAGTGGGAGGGGTGAGTTCTTTTTTATATTGGAGGAGTGAGATTCTAGTAAATTTTTGGAAAGGGAATGCCACCCTTATTTTTCTTATAATAAGTGGCTCCAATAATGGTATAAAGTATGTAAATGGAAGTATAGGTTTAAAAAATATCCATAGAATGTCTTACAAACATTTTTATTTCATTTTCCCTTTATGTTTAAGGTTTAGTCCCTTGTTATACGAATCTTTCTCTTAGTCATTCAAATTAATTTTATTCAGATTCACTAATATTTTTGGTCAAATAATAATTCGACCTTTTTATAAATTATAAATTATGATGATTAGTTATATTGAATCCATTTTTATAAATTAAAATCACATAAGTGGAAAGAATTAATTTAAATTTAATCACACAGATGAGACAACAAAATTATTTTTTAAAGTAAAATGTTCAATAGTTTGAGAAGTTTATATATATAATTTTATTGTGAAATTGAATAAAATGAACTAAATTATATTAATTTATGTAAAAATGTTATAATTAAACTTTAAAACTATCTAAAAATATTTTTTAATATTATAAATAGTTTAAACAAAAAATAAGTTTTAAATTAAAATTCTGTATTTTTCTTTATTCATCAATAAATGAAACTTCATATAAGAATACAAAAAATTCACCCTAAGATAATTTTTTATGATCCTATTTAAAATATTAATTTCATTTTATCATATTAAATTCGTAAAATTCCCAAAAATATATTTAAATTTGGTTCTTCATTAAAATTGGTAAAATTTCCATTTTAAAATTACAGGTTTTTATGCATAAAACTATTTTTGTTATTATCTTATGCTTATAATATACCTTGTATTAATAGAAAAAAAATATTTTATTTATTATATAATATTAATTTATTTAATATTGATCACTAATTAATTAAATTTATTAGGATAAAATTTCTATCTCTAAAAATGTCCCCTTTATATTCAATTGGTTCCTATATTCATTTATAATCAATTTGTAACCAATGAACTCAACTATATGTTTTAATAGGTTAGTAAATACTATTCATAAACATTAATTTTATGGATAAGATATATCTTCTTGTATAATAATATTTTTTATTGTATACTATTTTTTGGTAAAACTCGGTCTTGTCTATTGTGTAAGCCATCGAGGAATGTTAGTCTTCCATGCATTGAAAGATAAACTCAATGTTCCTCATATATAAAGATAAACTGTATGTTTTTTTAATAAAATATTAACTTGGTGTTTTACATAAAACATTATTGGAACCAAGATTAAATTTAATCTTAAAGGAAAACAATAAAAAGTCTTGGGGTGTTACCGACATGATGGGACTCGATGCTCTGCCTTCACATGTTGATAAGTGAGGCAATGATAAACAAACTTGTAAATAATCCACCTCATACCTACTAATAAATTAATCCACCAGAGGTCTTGGTACATCTTCACCACTCTAGGATATACCACCATGGGGGAGGTATATAGCTCTCTCAATACCTCTTCATGCTTCACCACTAAAACCACCAACCATCCTGGAAAATGGATAACATGCTATCCAACTTTAAAAAATCCATCTAAATCATCTACTAAGGTTTAATTATCATGAAAAACATCACAATAAATGTAACATAACAGAGCCTATATTACATGATGAATAAGTATTGAATTCACTACCATTTAATGAAGAAATGAAAACCCTCTATTTCCAGCAAGGTTAGCTGTATAGAGGCTAATTTCCCTAATATTTATTCTATAAAGTGAGAAAGAGATTCCATAATAATGGTATTGGATAACACATTTACCTTTCATATGGTATAAAATATCTCAAATTCATAGTCCATTGGAACTCTTGACAATGTCTCCATCTTAAGTTATGGTCTCTCAGAGAAGTGATATACCAAAGATTCTAGTTATTTGAGTAGATCACAAATTAATCACTTAGAAGATAATACATCCATATCTTAAAGGATCATACTGCCTCTTCCGACTCTAATTTGTGTATTGTGTAGTCTTTCTCATGGGTAATAAACTACATAAAACTATAAGCCTTGAACAACTACCAATGTATCAATTAAAATTTGAGACCAAATCCATAGGAATCATAGAACACCATATACTCAACACCCTCCTATAAATGTATAAAAATTGGATCATTGGCCCACCTCCACCATAGCTCCTTGAAGGATTTTTTACACCACTCGGTCCAAGTGAATGTGTTACCTTTTCCTATTAATGTAGTAAAATGGGATGTAACATTATAAAAGTCAGCCAAAATCTTCCAGTAGTACCCATCCAAACCAATAAAACTCCACCCCTTTGATAAACTCTAAGGTGGGTCCCATGCTTGAACCACCTCTACCTTTTCTAGGACCGCAAGTAGACCATGGTATGAGATGAAATACATAAGGTGTTGGAACCCTATAATATAGAACTATCATCTTGAGAGGTAACCATATAAATGGGGCACTTAGAGTATGTCTAAGATAATCCTAATGTTCTATGTGTCATCCTACTTTGATACATATTAAATAAAAATTTTATCATTAAGGAAAACAACTATCTAATCCAAGAATGGATAGAATATTTGATTTATAATTCCCTGAATGAAATTAAGTGAATTCATCACACCCAATGGAATTAAAATGAACTCATAATGCCTATAGTGACATACGAACCCCTTCATCAAAATTTATTCATTGAGAAACCAAATCTCAAGATAATAAAATGTGAGACTAATCATTGTGAACTATTTCAAACCTTTTAACTACCAAAATATTTCATTGATATTTGTAAAGGTGTAATTTTTCTTAATTTTTTTACTTGGTTTATGTGATGAAAATTAAAGCGTAACCTCAATTTCCCATCAATCTTTATAGTGAACAACACTGGTGATGCACAATAGGGCACACTAGGTCTGTTAAAACCCTATCTTGAATGTCCTCCAATTACACCCTAATCCCCTAGAGATCTCTAGATCCCATAAAATATGCCACATAAGATATCAGTATGGTCCCAATATTAATTTCAATACATAAGTTGATCTACAGATTCTGACGTTGTCCTAAAATATCATCAATGAATACATGATTAACTAGGTTTCTACGATAATCCCTACCATTTACAATTTCCTTCTTATATATTTTTATTATAAATGATATTGGTTCTTGAGAAGAGGTAGGAACATGTGGGAAACACTATTTGAGGAAGAATTAAATTAAATGAATATGGAAAACTAGTTAAGGGTAAGTTTTGAAGAAAAAGTGGGTTGTGCATGATATATGGTTGCCATGCTATTTTATATGTGATGATTCATATTTATTAATTATTGAACCTATATAATTCTTATTATTGAAAGAATTGGGGAACCTTGGTATCTTGATAACTAGATAATAATTTAAATATTGTAATAGGAAAAGGGGATATTGAAATCTAAAACTAGTGAAAACATAATTTATAATGAATGTTATATTTAATGCAATGTTTTTTTATTTAAAATGATCCTTGTTGGGTTAAAATGATATATTAAAGTTGGTTTTGGTGTTCTTTGGTTTTCTATGATTTCTTTTTAATGTGGTTAAACTATTTTATGGGTTAAGAATCTGATGAGGATGCATATTAAATGTTAGAGTAATTAGTTAAAGTGGGAATCTAAAAAACTAATGCACATGTTATTACTAAATTGACTGATGGGTTTTGAAACCAAATAAAAATTAATCAAAACATTTTTTATTGGAAATGAACATTTGAGTAATTATTTAAATAAAAATGGAATGTTGAATTTGGTAATAAATAAGTGGGATGCTAATAAATGTTGATAATTGAGATGTATGAATATTAATGAAAAAATCCGGATGAAAGTTGAACAAAAAAATTGAAATGATGTTTGGAATGATGAATGATTTGGTTTTGGCGAATGGATGGAATAATAAATCCCATTAGGCTTGCAAATAGTATTTGATATGTTTGAAAACAATGAGGAAATGGGAAGACATTTTTTGTGTGGTTTTATTTTTCATGCATCTTGATTATGCTATTAATGATTATACTTTTTTTGAAAAGTATTTATTTTATGTGTGTCAACTATAATTTCTTCATGGAATTATAGAAGTGGTTATGAGAAAATGATGTGCAAAACGGTGTATGACAAGGTGGAACTTTGAAATCTATGACAGATCGAGTTAGGTATGATTATACAAGCTATAATGGATTGAGGTATTGTAAATGGTTGGTTGGAAGACCAATTGAGGCATGGATAAAGATAAGTAAATTATGTATTGGATGACCCTTTGGGGTATTTATGATGAGGTACATGATGTTTTGGTAGAGATTATAGGGTATGGATAAGGATAAATACATGTTGTACTTGTAGAACCTATGAGGTATAGATGAGGAGGTATATGATGTACTAGTAAACCCTATAAGGTATGAATGAGGACATGTAAATGATGTTCTAAGAAACCCTATGGGGGTATGGATGAGGATAAGTATATGATATACTGGACAACCCTTTGGGGTCTTGATGAGGATATGTACATGATGTACTAGAATACCCATTGAGTTAGTTAATAGAATAAGTGCATGATGTACGGGCAGACCCAATAAGGTATTGGTGAGGATAGGTTTATTATATAATGACAGACTATATGATGGATTAGAAAGGATAGGTAATTGATTCACTAGAAAACTGTAATTTTTATTGATGAAGAGTTATAAGATATACAAGAAGGCCATGTGGGGTATTTATATGGCTAGAGCACGGTGGGGGTCATAAATGATAAATGGAAGGCATGAGGTTTTTGTCCATAATGTTTATGATAACTTATTATTATGGTCAGTGATGTGTGGGTAATAACAACCCATTAATTTCATACATAAATGTTACATATTTTTAGATAAATAGTACATATATTACACCAATACATTCTTAAGGAATATAATTTTTTAGTGTCTTTAGAGACTATTTTTACAATATTCTAACTTGGTGAAAGGTTATAAACATATCCCACAAATATCTTCCCATTTAGTACTCTTTATAAACATATCCTAATTAATACCATTCTTCATTACCTCCGAAAAAAAAACATAAGAAAGGGTGATCTTAGATTCTACGTATGGGTATAAAGGTGAGATATTAATGATCACATAAGTATGACATGTGCATAATAGTATGAGAACATGATTTTAACATTTGGAAACCATATCTTTAAAAACAAGCATCATAATCTTGAGTCCTGACATAAAACCTAATAGTTCATAAGGAATGAATCATAAATAAATAAAACAACATGATCCATGAGAGAATAACATTAGATACAGACATATAATTGTAAAATACACATAAGAATATAAAATCTTATGTTAAGGATATCTATAACTATATTCATAATAGGTTATGCTGGGGCTAATCACCCATATACCTGCTTTAGTCTTAGGATAACCTCCTACAAACCCTTTTGTTTTGGGCTTAGGATATCCTCCCATGTGCTCTATTATTTTGGGCTTGGGATAACCTCTTGTGTACTCTCTTGTGTTAGGATTTGGATAACCTCATGTGTACCCACTTGTTTTAGTCTAGGAATAACCTCCCCTATACCCTCTTATTTCACGAATGGGATAACCGCCAATGTTTTGATTGATCTCATATGACATTTATCAATAACAAATGAATTGGAGGGGGGATATAGGTCTCACCCATCCCATAAGGAGAATCTTGCACATGTGTTACACAATATAATAAAAAATTCATCATACCATAACCTATATAAAAAAAACAGGTTCATAATCATTTCATCATAGCATAACACGTGGAAAATTATGTGGGTTTCATAATAATTTTATCCTTGTACGACCCATATAATAGGCAAAAGATTCATAAATGTATTTCCATAATAAAAATAAACCATTTAGAGAAATAATATGAATGGTATCCTTGGTTCATATCACCAATAAAGCATAGGTAACATCAACAAACATTATCTTGTATTAAAAATGATTTCAAAAGATCATTTAAAACTTTTCTTAAGGATAATAAATATTATTAAAAATATATTCTTAAATATAAAAATTCATAAAATATTTTGAAAATAATATTATTTTAAAATAATATTTAATCCTTATAATGGAATATTCAATGAAAATAATATCAATTACGGTGGGAAATTTCATTCATTCAATACATTTTAAAATAATGATTCCTTTCATATTTTTGGTAAAACAAAATCAAGAATTTTTTGGAAAACTTTAAGATTCCATTAAATTGTATAAAACTCTAACCTGGGTTTGAATTTATTTACTAAATAGTTTTAATATTGTTAAAAAAATTTGAAACATTTTTAGAAAAAAAGTTTTTTGAAGACAAAGTTTTTTCTAGTGAAAATATGATTTTTCATAAAAACATAATTTTTAAACTCTTGAGTATATAAAGATTTAAAAATGAAGGGAAAACTTGTATTATCATTTCATAAATAGAGTCAAAGAAAAGTTAACGTTTTCTTTTGTTATTAATCATAATATTATATTAACAGAATCATAATAAAAAATAACCTCGATACACTATGAGATTGTGACATTAAATCAATACCACTTTGGTAACTTTGAATTGAACATCCCCTAAAAGAATAAAATTAAATGAAACATAAATATAATGAGTTTAAATATATTCATGATATTAAATTTAAAAGGGGGATATATATACACTACATAAAATAATATAGTTTCATAACATAACATATATCTCAAGGAAGGAAAATTAATAAAACAAATCCCTTACCGATTTGGAATCTTTTTAATTATAAACCCCATAAAAGAGAGATTATAAAATGGATTTAAAAATAACCATAATTTTCAGGAGAATAATCATAAAAAACATTAATGTGAATTATATACCCCACATAAAATAATCACATGGTTAATATGGATTTTGTCTCACAGAAAATAAAAGATAAATAAAAATCTATTACCCCCTTGGTAACATTTTGAATCACAAATAAAAATAATGAATAAAATAAAATAAAATAATAAATATCATGTTAAGCAGGATATTAGTTATATAAAATTTTAAATATTCAATATATAAACCATATAAAATAAATGAGTGGTGAATTTCTAGGTCAACCAAAAATAAAATAGAGACTAGAAATCCCTAACGGTAAGTTTTGTCTTCCTTTGTACGTGTTTAATCCTATTTTATAATAAATATAAGTATATTATAAATCTATTAAAGATACATAATTGTATATATAATATGATATATTATTTACTTATTTCCTTTTATTTCACAATTATTAACAATTAATTATAAAAATTACATTTCATGTAATAACCAATTTGTTTTTCATGTACTTTGTTAGGTTATTTTTAACCCTCTTAGTTTGATCATGGTTACGTAATATCCAGAATTTTAATTATGATATATATATATACAATATATTCAGAAAATATTTATTTTTAGTATTCCCTAATGTTTATATGTAGAAAATGAAATTCCCGATTCATCTAGACAGTAGTCCATACGTATAGATGAAAGTTGTTTACAATTTCTCAACTGATTGAATGAAATAAAGGAATATAATATATGATGATTAAATTATATTTTTTAAATCATATATATAAAATATATTCATTTAACCCATACTTATTACATTCCATGTAATGCGTACATGAAGAACGAATCGAATCCCCTCGACAGGATGTAGTGCACTATACACATGAATGATGTTATCATATACCCCAAAAAATAAAAAAATTTGATGTTATATATGATATAATAATTTTATAATAATAATAAAAAAATAAATATCATGTATAAATAAAAAATAAATCATTATTTCTAGCTCTGAGAGATGTTAATGGAGAAAACATTACATATGTTCTTGAGGTGGTAGTCCACCGTAGAAACAAATACTGGTTTTGTAACCCATTTGATGGAATTGAAGATCATTTTTTTCAAACTCTAGAATAAAAAATTTAATTATATTATATTAAATTATTTTATTATATCCACTTAGTATTAAAATTTTTGAAGATGGTGGAGGAAGAAAAAAATTATTGTTAAATAACATTACCTCTTCTTTAGTTATGCACCTTAGGTTTTCCCCAAAAGCATTGCTAGGTTGTATTTATGTCCAAAATAAGGATTATGAGATGGTATGAGGTTTTATTTTATGTTATTTGTGTAGTTATTGTTTTAACCAATATATCTTGAAGGCATGAATAATATAGAAGAGGGGGTGGACTCTTGTAAGTCAGGTGAGTGGCGCACTTAAAATTTTTCTAAAAGAAAAAGGTGTACCCGTATTTTTATAAAGAAAAAATGACAAAAAACGAATTATTCAATTTAATATAAATTATATAGTCAATGTATTTCCATACATTGGGTTTTGGATAATTTTTTGTCATTTTTAGGCCTTATGTTCTTAGTTTACCCCCGATAAACCCATTTTTACCTTAACCATAATAAATATTTTTTTACCGTTTTTACTATTTATTTTCGTAAAAAATAATTTGAACTTATTAGATAATATAAATAATGATAATTAAAGATATGGATTAAAATTTTATAAATTCAATTCTCAAATGTGAGAAAATTTAATTTAAAATTAATCACACAAACACGATGACAAAAAAGAATTTTAAAGAGAAAATGTTCAAAAGTTTACAAAGATTTTATATCAAAATTTTATATTAAATGACTAAAATTACCAATACTAGATTAATAGATATAAAATTGAAATAATTTCACTTTAAAAACAATTTTAAATATATTTTTTCTTTATAAATAATTTAAAATAATTGGTAGTTTTAAGTTAAAATTCAGCATTTTTCGCTATTCATCAGAAATGAAACATGTCAGAAAAATCCAAAACATTCACCATTAAGTAATTTTGATATGATGATTTAAAAAATTAAGTTTATTTATAGAAATTAAAATTTTAAAAGTGATAGTTAATAATTTTAATAGAAGATCCCAAAAACGAAAAACTTATTTTTTGAAAAAAATACAATTTAACGTGTAGAATTGGATTTATTCTTCTCTTTTCTATAAAACACATAATATTTAAGTTTAAAAATATAATGAACATATAATATATTAATTTCATTAATATAATACATTAAAAATTATTTTTTTAATTTGTTTATGTAAAAAACACTTGTGCACATACAAATAGTTTTTTATAAAAATATTTCCTTTTATTTTAAAAAAATTTCCCCATTTATGATTAATTGGATACCAAAAAAATAATTATATATACCTGTCTAGAAAATATTTTTATAATTTATTTAATGATATTCATACCCATCATTCCAATGTTTTGGTAAGAACTATCTTGTTATATAATAATATTTTAATAGAATGCCACATTTTGTTTAAACTCTGTGTTGTGTTTAACACAAGCTATCTAAAAAATTAAATTATTTTGAAAACTATATATAATAAAATATCATGATTTTTCATTTCTTCCCCATTAAAAATTAATTTCTCCTTAAAAATTTATCCCCATCACAAATATTGATAATTTTAAAATTCATTTATAAAAACCCACATCTTAAAAATAAGTAATTATTAGGACCCGGCGTTATAACATTACATAATCATGAATTAAATGAATAATTCACATTGAGGATCTTTTTAGGTTTAGAGTTTTAGAGAATTAGGACATAACTATTACATCTCAAATGTTTAAAAAGTAAACACTTTTACATAGTTTCCTTTTTTTTACAAAACAAGAACTCTTGAAAAAAAAAGTGTCATGTCTAGTTCCATGTTTAAGACAACATGAATTTTCCTTGATCCCATCCTTGAACCTATTCCACATTATATCCTGTGAAAAACATTTTAAAAAAAACTTGGGATGAGATTAAAAAGATCATTAAGGGATACACAAAGAAGGAAAACTGTTTGTTTTTCAAAACAACAAGTAAACCATGAATACTCTATTAAAGTAATAGTTTTCACCTTTATGAAGTAGTAAAAACATTACAATGAATAAAAGATCATTACTTACCCTTTTGTAACAAAAAGATTAACATAAAACCCATATAAAGAACACATGACATATAAAGGTGACTTGGGACATAAACATGCTTAAATGGAATAACCATATGATCGACTTCCACACATATCACTTAATAGAATAGTCATACAGCCGACTTCCATACCCAATGCATTGGAGGTTATAACGTAACCACCCGTCCTAGTATTCATGGCACTACCAGTCATATGTTTTATCACGTAACCACCCGTCAAATGTCCTAGTACCATTATAAAATCATAATACATAAAACAAATATAATGGAAAGAAAACATTTCCACATTTCGATCACAATATATCACTTAAATATATTGAAATAACAAATCAACTATAAAAAAAATTTTCAATACCAAAATACATAAAAGAGTATATGGTATTTATTTCATTTTAAAAACATTACGGCTTTTTGAGGAATCCAAAGACCAAATAATACTCACGGAAGCAGAAAAGGTATTTCTCACCATGTATGTTAAAAGAAACATCCCTTTTGTCATTTAGTAAAATGCTTTTAACGCCCCGCCCCTAGTTACCTAGAGTCGGTGCATTATTACATAACATTATCATGATGACAAGAAAGATCAAGTCTTGAAAGACAAATTAGTTTAGTTGCCTTGGAATAACTAGATACATTAATAAAGTTTACATTACATCATAAAAAACATCTTTTCTTCATATCCCCTCAATAGTATCCCTGCAGGTCATTCATAAATTAGTTCTTCACAATGATGGGAAAAATAAAACATTGAAATGGGTGAGCTCAGATGCTCAGTTAGGATAAAAATATAGCAGAAGCTTTCATAGATAATCATAAACACTTAAGGCAATGTATAACTAAAACAAAATCCTTTTAAACTTGAACTTCAATATAATATGGCAAAGATAAAATGAAATAATTCCATTTACTTATTCACATGGATATTCTACTAGTCAAATAATCACATGTAATATCAATAACCACTTTCATAATGTTGGAATGCATAATTCCATACTATCATAACCACATAGTCAAGGGCTCGTGCCAAGATTACAAATAATATTTTGTCAAGGCCTTGTGCCAAGACACTAGTTTTCCTTGTGAGACCTACCGATGCATCGAGGAGATATAGCGGGCTCCACCCGTCACTTACTAAGTCCAATGCATTCCTCATATGAATAGGTTTAAACATAACATAAACATTCGTATTAAAACTAGCATATGAAATATCAATACTTTAACCACAAACCATGAATGGTATAAAAATATAACATCCATAGTCAAACATAACTCATTTGATACAATATGGAAGATTTTATTGTATCATATTACCCTCAATCAAGAATAATGAAGGATATTGACATAGATGAAAATAATCATCAAAACTATTAAAGAGAAATATCCCCCTTTTTGTTGAAATCATTTAAAAGTCATACTATTTGTCATGAAGCCATTTAAAAATAGATTTTTGAATAAAAGTGTCCCATTCCACTTTAAAACTTTTAAAAGTAATTTTAATTTTAAAACATTAATTTCCATATAAATAAATTCTTAAAACCATTTTTAAAACGTGGACATTAATGAGAAATATTTAGAAGAATAAATCATTAAAAAACTTAAAAATGTATTTTAGTTAGAGTTTCTAACCAAAAGAGAGACACTTGAATAAAAATAATTTAGGTAATCAAAACATTATAATATCATGATAATAAATGGATTCCGGATATACTATGTCAAAGTACATTATATACACCATATAAAAGTGATTTGGTGTATAACAACAAAGAAGTCTCAATGGAATGTAAATTGAGATGAATTCTCTTATAAAGACCATATCCTTAGGTTAAGGATAAATAAAAGACATAATTATGTGTGAAAAATATAAATACACTCAATATGATTGGATATTTAGTGTAAATCAATCAGATGACATTCACACATATTCTTGTAAAAACAACACTAATGAATTGGATATTTAACTCAACAAATGGAGATTGAGTTAAAATTACTCTTATCAAGTTCATACCGATGACTTGAGAATTTATCAATGGAGTGATTATGTGTATCAAAATTTATATCCACAGAAAGGGGAGTGGAATTTATGACATAATCAAATGAATAGTGATTCTACACTTAATCTTGGAGTAAAATAATCAATGAAGTTTGCGTAAAACTGAATGAGTGGAAATTGAAATTTCAAATTCCCTTATCGATTAGGCAACATATGAAACATACACCCATGAAAGAATAATAATAAAATGATGATGTAAATATCCATAAATTAAATTATATTACACAATGAATACCATCATGGGAAGTACACACACCACATGCAATAAATAAGTGTGAACATTGGAAATCGCACGGAATTAAAAGTGAGATAAGAAACCCCTTACTTTGTACTTTTTCCTTGGTAGAGGGTAGGTTAACCTCCTTTATAATGGTGAAATAATTGTTATTTAATTATACAATAATCATATGCATTAATATGATATCATATATCATCTTTTAACATTGATTTGTTAATAATATCTTAGAATTATCATCGTTTCGGGTGTTAACGAGTTCATTTTCCTTTATATTCATTGTTATTTGAGCCATATTTGTTATTAATGGGATGTATATTATTAATATCAAGAATGATATAAAATCCTTATACATTATTTTTAATCATTAAATGATAATTAGTATTGAATGGATACGATGGAGAATGAATCTCATCGCCTTCGTGGAGACGGTAGTCCGTACTTACGCACGAGCGACAATATCATTCTTTTGATATTAAAATAATAATTAATTTGATTTTATATCATATATAGAGAATCATTATCATGTTATATTTATTATTTACATGAATTACACATCATTATTATACCCATCCAAATAATAATGTTTTGAATAACAATTACACCACGACGTGGAGACTGTAAGCCTTACGTACAAACGTATGGTGACATTTAATTCAAAGGATGGATAGAATACTGAAATATGGTTGTACCATGTTTATAAAAGTATATAATATACTGGATTTATTATTTTAGAATGGTAATAACAATGAAAGAAGAAGTGGAAGAAGAAAGGAACTTGAAAAGGGGTGGTGAAATCATTACCTCTTTTTCGGGTTCTTCCTTTTGATTTGATCAAAAGGGATCCTTAGGTTGGATTTATGACTAAAGGAATGCCTATAGGATGAATTTAGGGAAGTTTATAGAGTATTTGTTCAGGTATTGGCCGAACCAAAAGGCTTTGAATGTGTGAATTAATGAGAAGGGGGAGTGCCCTTTTATAAGAGGGGTGAGGGGCACCTTTGGAAAAGCTAGAAATATTATTTTATAATAAATTCATATTCGGTTTATAATGGCTCTAAAGTGGATTATTTAAAGTTTAAGGTGTTTATAGGTCGAAAACCACTCAACCAATTGGATTTAGACAGGTTTGGTTTACTATATTAACATTATATTTAAATATTAACTCTTAGTTAATCAGTTTCACTTTTACAATGTCTCTTTGTATTTTTAGATTTTATGGTTAATAAACATACTATATACATCCAAGAGACCCCAAAGAGGTCCATTAATGATACATCTATCTTGATATAAGTCTCTTGGCCGAAACTTATATTTTTAGGAATTTAATATCATTTAATAATATTATATTTGTTTTAAAAACTCTTTTATGTCAATTTTGACACTATCCAATAATTGATTTTTGTAAAAATAATAACAGAAATATTGCTTCAAAAAAAGTTAATTAAATCAATACTAACATGTCATATTAACCTATAAAATTATTTTAATTCATAAAAAAGTATAAAATTATATTTATTTGGGTGTTTATAATATCAATTATTTTAATTTGTCACTTTTATGGTAATTACTACATCATTATTGTGTCACAAATAAATTAAATTATATAATGTCTAAAAATTATAAATAAAATACCATTATGTAGGAAATATTTTTATGTTTATAATGAATTTTTATAGTCTAAAATTTAACATGTATAACCCTATGTAAAAATAGTTTTTCTAAAAGATATATGCTTATGTCATTTTTGAATTTATTTTAACTTAATTAAAATAAAGTGTCCCTATCACCTACAAGTGGCTCCATGGGGTCCCAAAATCAACCCAAAGATACCCATGGTCGGTCATGTATCCAAAAATAAGGTTAGGACACATTTTCGGGTAATTTAATATTATTATAATATTATATTTTAACCCTTATTTACCTAATTTAGCCTTTAACCATGGTAAATAAAATATTTACCGAAGTAATTATTCAAAATGTCTAAAAATAAAAGTTACCTATTTACAAAATTTTTACATCCTGATTCCAAATATGGAATCCATTTTTCCAAATTCAAAACACATAAGTGGCAGAAATTAATTTAAAATTATTTCCCGTTGTTAAATAAAAAGCGTGTTTTTAAGAGATAATAACTATCAAAAGATTGTCACTTGTTTATGTCTAGTTTAATTGTGAAATTATATCCAATGACCAAAATTGTATTAAATGGTAAAAATATATTCTAAATATACTTTAAAACCACTCAAATTAATAATTTATCAATATTAATTATTTTGATTAAAAAAGTTCTTTTTAATTAATATTTAGTAATTTTCACTATTCATCAAAATATGAAAGTTATCTGAAAAGTACCAAAATTTCACCCTAGTCTAATTTATATATTAAGAAACCAAAAATGAAGTCTATTTTGAGAGATAAGATTTATAAAATTTCAAAAAGTTGTTATTACTATTCATAACGGCTACCTTGATTGGTCGACTTGTGTTAGAACTCGAAGTTTCATACAACACACGCTACTATATTAATCAACGAGAAGCATACTGTGGAAGATTGGGGTGTTACAACGATTCATATAAAAGTATTTATTTTGTATAAAATTAAAATTCAAAGGGGTTTATACACCGTATAAAAGAAAGTCCTGTATTAGAACAATGTATGCCTCAATGAAAGGAGATTGAGACGAAGTCCCTGACAAAGACAATATCCTTAGATTAAGGATAAATCAATTATGTAATTATGTGTGAAAAATAAAGACACCAAATATAAGTGGATATTAAGATTAAAACAATCAGATTCATTCACACATATTCATATAATTACATATTCAAGGAGTACAAGTTTAACCCAAAGAATTGAAATTGAGTTAAGAAGTTCCCTTGCAAAAATTTGACAGCCTAACGACATCACTTTAAAATTCAGAAAATGATTTGATGAGATAGAAAATGGTATCCCATCACTTGGAAATAAAATTTACATTAATAAGGATATAGAAGAAAATATCCCAACATAACAATATGTAAATTAAAAGACCCATAAAAAAGAAGTCTTTAAAAAGAGGAGGGTGAAAGGTTCCCTTACCGATTCGGGTAATTTTCAAAACGTACACCCCATGAAAGAAGGACTATACAATGTTGATGTAAATAAACATAAAAGAAAGTATATTACACAAATAGTATTATAAAGGGAATTACATACACCACTCAAAGGAATTAGTGGCAAATGTAGCATAAATCTCACAAGAATAAAGGTGAGATGAAAAATCCCTTACGAAAACTCGGTAGCCTAACGACGCCACTTAAAACTTCTAAAAATGGATTTATGAGATCAAATAGGATATCTCATAAAATGAACATAAAAATTAAATTATTAGGAATATAAAAGAACATCCCCAAACATAAGAAATATGATCTTAAAAGAAATGACATAAAAGAGAGTACTTAAAAAGAAAGAGAGAGGTAGGATCCCTTACCTCAAGTCCGACTTGTCTTGTTCGTTTTTTTATATTCCTGAATAATAAAAATTGGTCAATTTATAATTGCATAAGTACCTACTTTAAATATTATTATTCAGTTCATATCACATATTATAATGTTATAATTATTGGTTAATAATGTGAGTTCATATCAGACGTTTTTGTCGATGTTCGGTACATGAGTAAAAATTGAACATGTTGGAAAATAATTTTCCATGTAGTTATATGTAAATCATATCCATAATAGTATTAATGATTTAAATGTCATATATAACCAGTATATATTTATTTATACTATTCCATAACATTTGGAGATAAAAATAAATGAAATGCACCGTTCATGGAGACAGTAGGTCGTACGTATGCATGAACGCTACTTTCATTTCTTTGGAACATTAATAGAATTAAAATTGGATGATATATATATATATGTCATAATTACAGTATAATATATATGTTATATAGGTCAAATAAGTTCATCAATTTCATTCTTTATACATTCCATGTATTGCATGAACGAGACACATCACTTGAGGGTGCGGTAGTCCACACTTCCTCAAATGAAATTATCGCATTTTCACAACATGAAAAGCATAAAGATATGTGTTAAATATAAAATACAGAAGCAATAAAAAGTTTTTAGGGGGTTGGAGAAGCAAAATAAACAAAATAACATTAGTGAAAACATTACCTTTAAATCGGGTAACTACCCTTGGTTTGAACCAAAAGGGTTTCTTGAAGAGCTTTCTGCCTAAGTTAAGGCTTCTAAGATGGAGAGAGGGATGTGGAGAGGTAAAATGATCATATTTTGGCCGAGCCAATGGCTTGAGAGGTGTGGGTAAGGTGATAAGGGTTTTAAATATACCCATACAATATATTTTTGACAAGTTTATGTCTTATATTTTACATTATCTTCTCATTTTATTTAAATCATTAATTAATGAGGTAATCGTTGTAACATCATGGTGTCATAAATAATTAAATTATTTAATGTCTAAAAATTTAAAAAAAATATCATGATGTAGTAAATATTTTTAGATTTCTAATTAATATTTATAGTAAAAAATATGACTTATATAACCCCATGTAAAAATTGTTTTATTAAAATAATACATGTTTGTGACATTTTTATTTTAACTTTAAATAAAAAGTTATTAAGGTCATCTTCTTACCCAAGTGGATCCATGGGGTTCCCAAGTTGACCCATGGATTTTCTTGGTCGGCCATGACTCATACAATAAGGTTAGGACATGTTTCAAGGTCATTTCATTTTATTATAACATTATCTTTATCTTAAATTACATTAATCACGATTAATAAAACTTAAAAGTCACTATTCACCAAAAACTATTTTCATCCCATTGAACCACATTTTACATCCTAATGACAACCATGTATGACATATTTTTTAAATTTAAATAACAGAGGTGGTAATATTTCATTTATACCAAAAATCATTTTTTTAACTACCACTTAGTGGTGTCACTATTCATCAAAAATTGATGTTTTTCAGAAAAATACCGAAAAATCACTCTAATCAATATTTGATATTCTGAATTCAAAAATAATGTCTATTTTAAAAAATTCAAACCATATAAGTATCATTAATCAATTTAATAATTAATTCCCGTTTCCAAAACAAATAGCGTGTTTTTAAGAAACAAAATATATCAAAAGATTGACACTAGTTTAAGTCCAATTTCAAAGTGAAATTAATTCCAATGACGACCATTGGATTCAACGGTAAAAAACATAATCTAGTTTCACATTAAAACCAATTCAAAAGAGAATCTAATCATATAAATAAATTATATTAAAAGGAGTTTTTGAATTAAAATACAGCATTTTACACTATTCATTAAAAAAATGAACTTTATCTGAAAAATACCAAAAATTTATACAAAGTAAATTTTTATGTCCCAATTCTAAAAAAATATTTTGTCAAATATAACTTATAAAATTGTAAAAAGTGGATTTAAAAGGGGTTCACCATCAAAAGTCGGTTAATCGACCTTTTAAAGAATATTTTAATATTTACGCTTAAAATTGGATTCATTCACATTTTATGCATCTAACATTTATTGAATAAATGTAAAAATATTTTACAAGAATATATTATCACTTTTTAGTTAGTTCTTTTCATTCCCACAATTACATCGACTAGGAGTTTACCACCATTTACAAGAATATTATTATGTTATTAGTGTGCATCGTAAGATTTCAAAGAAACTCGTTGTTGCGTATTGGGTATGCCATCAAACATAGCATCCCCTTTAAAGTAATATTAATATTTTATTCAAAAATATTAATAAATATGAAAATTCATATTATTTATTTACCTAGGGTGTTACAGTAATAAAATCTCCCCTAAAAAAGAAAAAGTTAGAAACATAAATGTTAACTAAAGTAACTAATAAAAAGGTTTCTACATTGAATAACATAGGTGGAAAGTGAATATTTTGATATGGAAGAAAAGGGTAAAAAATTATAGATATTGTTATGAATCACTAATAACAAGAATGTGGGTGATCCAGATATGGTTAAGGACCATTAAACTATAAAATAAATAGTTATAAAAAAGGTCATTGATATCATAAAAATGATGATAATAAAACAATTTTTTTCTAGACCCTTTTCGTAAATTTTAATACTTTTCATGTAAAGATATACATACTTTATTTTATTACATTTCATAGGCATAATCACTCAATTTTTCTATGCCTTGATAAATTTTGACTTCATATATTGTTCCATGAAATGAAAGTGAATTTTAAATTATTAAAGCAGAAATGGATAATATGATCCATAAATAATTATAATTCATTAATTATGAATTTATTTGTACATTTTTAGTATATGTTATCCAATATTAACAAATATTCTTATGAAATAATAATAAATTAATCTATAAAAACTCATTCAAAGTTCAACATAATCTATTTCATAAATGGTTATCCATATTACCCTTCTAAACAATTAAAATCCAAAAAAAAAGAAAAAAAGTCTCTAAATTTAAAAAATTGACTAATCAATTATTCCTAAAAAAGAATGAAATAGAACTTAATTTTCACATTCTAAAACATTTGAATTAACTCATCTTGTATTCTCTTGAAACTTATTAATAACATCAATTATCAGAAAACCGTATTGATAACATAAATGATTCAATATTCTATATATATAAAATATTTTGTTGGATATATTACCTAAATTTAATATTAATGTAAAATGATCTAATGATTTCTTAAAATAGTGAACCAAAACATCATCACACAGTTCAAAGGTAATCAGTACTACATAATTTTATTTATTTATATCCATCACATCATTATTATAACATCCATATTTAAACATTAGGTTCATATAAAAATGGTATCTTCCATTAATAATGTCTTTTTAATAAATTATAACATTGAAATTAATTCATTTTTCTAGTTCATCCATATCATTCAATATATTTTTGAAAATCCATAATGAAAACTTATATTGAAAAATTGATATATATTTCATAATTCCTGAATTACAACACATTAACACTTCAATCATTATGATTTTTTTCCTAAACTAAAAACTAGGAATAATCATCTTAATTCGTGATACTTCCTTTAATATGTCGTTTTAAGTCTCTTTATCAACAACATAAAATCCATTACTTGTATAATCTTGCTGATTCTCTTCACAAGTTTTACCCTTAGGACATCAATTTTCATAATTCTCATATTTTCCATATTTAACACATTGCAAATCGATGATTCATTAAGGAGACCATTTTTTAAAGCCATTTCATTAACAAAACATTTCATTTTAACTCTAAAACAAATTGGAATATGTCATTATTTTCCATACTCAAAAAAAATTTTATTTCCTTTGATACATTATATTGAGTTCTTATTCCCATATTATTGATATATATAAAAATTTATATTATTTTCACCTTGGTATCCACTATCCAAACTATCAAAAAACCGTATCCTTATCTTCATTGGTTAGTCCAAGAGTTGGTTAAGGTGAAAATTGTTAATCATGTTTTATGATAACCAATTTGGCATAATCAAAAAATCCTTCACTCCAATCATCATCCCATTATGTTTCTCATCAATAAATTGTTTATCACATTCATTTTTACCTTATTCATTCTAGTTCCCTCCGTTTAATAAAACCAAAAAACATACTGTGAGTAAACAATTCCAAATGGGAATCTATATAATCATGAAAAATCACTTATTAGATGTATAAATCATGAAACTATATTTTTAATTTTGACACATTATGCATAAAATAGGCTATTTGTGATCATCATCTATTTAAATATCCCATGATGGTTCATAAAGAGTTTATTAAATTAAAAATAATACCCCCTAGGAGTGTCAAACCAGGTGTTAGTTAAGTCTGATTCTCTTGCACTGGGAGACTATAGTGTCTAGTTAAATATAGAATTTTTGGAGTTTCTACCCCTAGGAACCTCTATGCCAGGTCCACATACACTTTTTCTATCCATAAAGGGACACAATTAGTTGGAAACCACTCCTAGTATCCTTTAAAAAAATTATAGTTCTTTTTTCCTACAATTTGACTCAACGTTATATTTATCCATAGATACATCCCTATACATATCCATTGAAATATCCCTTGAGATCTCACAAATTTTTTCTTATCTTAGTTTCAAATGGTTAACTAAGCCTTTCCTCAGATACCAACTATAAAGATATAGGATTCTCAATAAAAATATGACATCTTATTAGATAAATATTCAATACATTACACAAACCCATGCTCGTGGACTATAATAGTTTAGTGTCTTCGGATACTAGGCACACAATAATCTTTCTTGGTAAAATATCTTCAACATATCCCTCACATATCATCCCATTTAGTACTATCCATTAATATATCCCCCTTAAAACGTTAATTCATAACCTAGTAAATGGAAACATAATAACGGATGAGATCAGATGCCTAGTAAGGGTAGGAAAGGGAGACATCAATGATAAAATAAATATGAAATGAGAATAAGGGTATGAGAACATGAACTTAACATTTGAAAAACATACCTTGGAAAATAAGGATCATAATCTTGAGGCATTGAATAAAGCATGGAACTTCATAGGAAATAATTCATATAGAAATCATAGAATATAAGCCATGAGAGAATAACTTTGGAATAAGACATTGAATTGTGGAATACACATTATAATTGAGAATAGTATGTTAAGGTAATATAACAAGGCATTCATAACATGTTAGGTTTGGGATAATCACCAGTGTACCTACTTTTGTCTTGGGATAACCTCCAATGTACCCTACTATTTCAGGCATGAGATAACCTCCCATGTACCCTCTTATTTGGGTCTTGGGATAAACTTCTTTGTACCCTATTGTTCGGGTCTTGGAATATCCTCTTATGTACCCTATTATTTCATGATTGTATAATCACTCGCCTACCCTATTGTTTAGGGACTGGGATATCCTCCCATGTACCATCTTTTTTTGGGACTGGGATAACCTCCTTCACACCCTTTGAGCTCATATAACATTAATCATTACCCAAAGGATTGGAAGGAGTTATATGTAGTACCCATCAAATATTGAGAATCAAACATATGTGTTTCACAAGATCAGTAAACATTCATTATGTCAAAACCCATTAAAGTAAATGGGTTTCATAAATATTTCATCATATTAAATCCTATAAAAAAACAAGTAAAGAATAATTTCATTATTTCATCATATAATTATCCATGGAAAATGTCATGGGTTTCCTAATAATTTTATCATGGTATAAACTATAAAATTAAAATAGGATTTATTAACATTATGAAATCATAAAAATAAATCATTCAAAGAATTAATAAGAATGGTATCCTTGTCTTATATCCTAAAGAAAGCATAGGAAACACCAATTAATTTCATCTTAAATGGGAAATTATTTTGAGAGATCATTTAAAAAAATTCATGATGAAAATAAATCTTCTTTAGAAATCACATTTTAAAACTAACGGTTTATAAAATGTTTTGGGAATCATTTTTTAAAATAACCTCGAAAAATTATAATGAAATATTTAATGAAAATATTTTTCATGATGGTGGGAAATTTTTTTCATGCCATACATGTTAAAATAAATGTTTCATTTAAATTTTTGTTAAAATCAAAATGATATTTTTTTTAAAGAGATAATAACATTACTATTATTTTTCAAAAAAACAAAAAAAGTAAAAAATTATTTAAAAATAATTTAAATAATGTCAATAAAATTTTGGAATTGTTTTAGAAAACATTGTTTTGTAAGAAAAAGGGTTTTCAATCAAAAATATGATTTCTCTTTAAAAAAAATATTTAGATAATATTAAGTGAGTAATGTTAAGGGAAAGAATATCTTCTCAGGAAATAAACATAAGAGAATAATATTTATGAGTTTTTTGAGATATGGAACATAATATTTAATCATTTGTAACATAATCATAAACAATCATGATAAACAATGAGATTTTAACATAAAATCATTAGCACTTTAGTAACTTTGTATCGTAAGACCCTTGAATGAATGAAAATAAAAGTAAAAAAATAACAATTGGATAAATAATTTCATTATATTAAATGAAAAAGGGGTATGTATATACACCTCATAAAATAATATAGGTGCATAACATAACATATATATCAATTAAATAAAATAGAGAAAAAATACCTTACTGATTTGGTAACATTTAAACTGTAAATACTATGAAATAGATATACTAATATCTCTATATAAATCAATATAATTTTCTGGATAATGATATTAAAATACTTTTTTGGTCAGTATATACACCACATATGAGAAACAAATGGTTAATATAGAAAGTCTGAATGAAAATAAAAGTGAGATTGAAATCCCTTACTCCTTTCAAAATATTTTAAATAAAAACCAAAAATAAAGAATAATATTAAATGAAACATTTAATATTAGGAAAATAATGATATTAATGATATATAATGTCAATGTATAAGTATAGACACCACACAAAAGAAATGAGTGGTGAATTTTTATATGTCTCCCTGAAATAAAAGAGAAACTAGGAATCCCTTACCATAAGTCTCGACTTCCCTAATATGTGGTCAATAATCCTATATAAAACATTTAATTTTATTATAAAAATATTTAATTACTATAATTATATATATTATAGAATATAATATTTACTTATGTACTTTTATTACATTTTTACTGACAATTTCTTGTTAAAATTACGTTTCGAGTAATAACTACTTTGTTTTTTGTGTATGTATTGATTTTTTATTTCAAGTCCTGTTACATTAATAATGGATAAACCATTTCAATAACTTTATCCATGATATAAATATATTATATATATTTAGTATACATGTATTTATATTAATCTATAAAATTATTAAATAGAAAATGAAATACACCATTCATGTAGACGGTAGGTCGTTCGTACACATGAAAATTGTTTCCATCTTCTAGGAGGATTGAAAAAAATAATAGTTATTAGTATATTATAATTATATAATCATTTTTATATCATAAAAATTACATATTTTAATTAAATTAATCCCTATTACCTTACTTGTAAATCTAAAATAAAGAAGGAATTAAATTTCTTTACCAGGTGGTAGTCCTTCCTACACATGAATGACGATATCTTATTCTCATAAAATGAAAATTATGATGGTATATGTGATATAATAATTCAATAAGAATTATAATATCATAAATATCACAGATAATAAGTAATTTTATCATTATTTACTACCTCTATTGGTGGTAAGGGAGAAAGGTACGACCTTTGTACATGAGGCGGTAGTCCATCGTATATGCAAATGATGATTTAATAATGCATTTGATAGAAGTGGAGATGGTTTTAGGTCATGAAAATAGAATAAAAAAATATATGTATATGAAATATTCTTATTTTATTATATCATTACAGAACATTAATAATTTAAGGAGCTTGAGGAAGAAAAACATTATTGTGGGAGAACTTTACCTATTCTTTGGGTATCCCCCTTAAGCCTACACCAAAGCCTTCCAAAGTAGGATTTAGGTTCCAACTAAGAATTATAAGATGAAATTATATAATTTTAAAGTTATTTTGGTAGGTATATTCATATCCAATTTTTTTTAACGTGTGATGAAAAGAAGAGAGGGGTGGCCTTTCTTAAGTGAGGTGAGGGAAACACTTGTTATATTCTAAAAAGAAAAATGTGTAAGCACATTTTTTCATTAAAAAAGGGTCCAAAATGTAGTATTATTGATCATAGAAGACATATAGTCGAAATAGTTCCATAAAAGTATTTTTGGATATTTTTTGGGACATTTTTTAATATTATATTTTTAGTTTACCTCCAATAAACCCATTTTTACCTTAACCATGATAAATATTTTTTATTAATTTTACTATTCATTTCATTAAAAATTTAAGTTAAATTAATTATAAAATATATTATTTTTTCACTATAAATATTGAATAAATTTTTACAAATTATATAAGCATTAGGAGAAGAAGTTTCATTTAAAATGAATTTCGGAGACGCAATGAGAATGTGAGTTTTTAAAGACAAACATTTCACAGGTTTACAATTTTTTTATATTAAATTTCAATATAAAAATTGTTCTAATTAATTAAATTGTTATAATAGATATATAATTGATCTATTTTAGTTTAAAATAAATTTAAAACATAATTTTACTTTATAAATAATTTAAATAAAAATGAGTTTTCAATTAAAATTTAGTATTTTTCACTATTAATCAAAAAATGAAACTTTTCAAAAAAATACAAAAAATTAAAAGATAGATAATTTTTATATGATTTACTTAAAAATTAATTTTAAATTTTTAAATAAATTTCCTAAAATTTTTAAAAATTTATTTTAATATATGTGTGTCGAAGACGACAAAATTTTTTTTCCGAAAAATACAGTTTTAAGTATAAAATTTGATTTATTATTATCTATTTTACAGAAAATAAATAAGACAAATGTTAAAAATTATATTTAATATATTATTTATGAATTTAAAAAATACAATTCACCAAAATTTACGTTCTTAATTTTTTTAAAACACACTAGTGAGCGTAAAAATAGTTTCTTCAAAAAAATATTTTCTTTTATTTTCAAAAGAGTTTTATTTCTATTTCTAGTGAATTGATCACAAAATAATTTATTATATATACATATTTAAACCATATTTTAATAATATATTTAATACTATTAATAAATATAATTGTAACAATTTTTTGTTAATTTTTTATTATATAGTAATATTTTAAAAGTATAACCTATTTTATTTAAACGCTATGTTGTGTATAACTCAAGCTATCTAAAAATTTAAATTTATTCTAAAAATATATTTCATAAAATATCACAATGTTACTTGGATGGGATATGTATGTTTTTTTATTGGTTACTATTATGGGATTTTGATGTTTCTTCGTGATTTGTTGTAGAATCGATTGGGTTCCTATGTTAGAATATGGATGTGGATGTCGAGGGAAATAAAATAAATAGTGATAATGTAATGGAACCTGTAGTTATATGATTATAATTATTTTTAAATTCGTTTTATATCTATTATTATATATATATATTTTATATCTATCTTTTTACTCTATAATATTTATTGCATATATATATATATATTAAGAGGATGATCCAACTGAGTATTAAAAATTTCTCTCACCACCATAGTTTTCTAAGTGTTTAAAAGATAGAAAAAAATGATTAAAGATTCAATTTGGTATCTTGGAAGGATTTGGTAGATGGATTATTGGTTTATATCTATTTTTGTATGAATTTTCTTGATTTTGTTTATTGACATATTTTTATGATTTTAATTATATGAATGTAACTTTTCATGGAATTTATTTGGTGTTTATTGGTGGGTTTTTCATTTTATTTCTTGGATATTTTGAGGGTAATGGAACCCATATTCTTGTTATATAACCAAATTTATAATTTCCAACCTGAGGCCTATTAGAGGTTTGATTTTTGGGTCACATTATCCTTCTCTATAGGCCTAATAGGGGTACCAATGTGTTGGGGTCATAAAAAAGTTGAATTAGATATGGTGTTAGAGGGTAAGGGTATATATTGGTGTTTGAAATATATAAGGATTTCATGGTATTTTTAGGTAAGAAATTAAAATCAAACATAAAATATGATGTACGTCATGGATACTATTTAGGAAAAAGATATTCATGGAAAATTGTGCCTTGATTGAAAGACTTTGAAAACCTACTGAATCGTTTAGGTGAAAGTGTTATAATTTTAGGTTAGAAATCATAGGAAGGTACATGTATAGTCATCATTTTCTCTTTTAAAATTTAAATTCTATGTCTTAATAAGGTTTCTATAAATAACCTTTAGTGCTATTTTTGTTGATGAATTTTAATTCTCCTTCCAAAATGATCCAATTACCATATTGGAAGAAAAAAAATGATAAATTTAATTTCATGATTTAAATAAATTAATTTAGATTTTTGAAGGAATTGGTTCCATGATTTTTATGAAATGTTTCTTACATAGTGATTTTCATTTTTATTATTTAAATTTATATCATTTTGAACAACTTATATGATTCTTATGAGCTGTTAGTAATGAATTATAAAAATATTATTATTATGTGTAATAATTTATTTATTAGATACTTTAAAATAATATTTCTTATAATATATTTAATGTTGATAGGCTATAATGGATATTTTGGGAGACATGATTTAGAATAAGTTAATTTTCATAAATGTCATTACACTATGTGTTACCATCATATAATGATATGTTATATCAACTTGTTAGGAATATTTAATGTGGTTAGATTTTGGTCATTTAATTATTAATTTTTTTGAAAATTTTTAACATGATTAATGATACCCAATTAAGTATTTAATAAATTTTATATTAAAAAACCTCTTTATAGTTTTCTAATATGGATAAAATTTTATCCTTCTAAAATATTTATGTGTTATATGTCTGATCTTGAATTTAAATTCTTGAGTAATTTTTGAAATATAGGTGAACATTTATATGGGTAAGGGTAGGATTATTTATTATTATAAACATATTTTAGCATAAAAAACGGTTGTGTGGTTTGTTATGTAAACAAGAGTACATATTTTCCCAAGGGTACTCTATACTAGAAATTTTAAAATTAAATAATTAAAATCACATAATCATTCATGTAATATGAATGATGTTTCTATGGTGGTAGAAATTTTGAAGGATTTTTAGTTTGGGAATGAATATAATGTCTCATGTTGGTAAGGAATAAATAGATTTAAATTTTAAATTTTAAAATCATATCTAAGAGAAGCTACTGAGATTGAAAGTATGATTATTTCTAGGAAGTTTTATTTTATTGTTTTCTATAATTAACTATTTTCTGATTGATTTCCCATAAGTGCTAATTTTTTTTATATTGAAAGAATTTGTTCCAAACTATAAATTCACATTCTAAATGTTGGTTAAAATATGATTTTTTCTCATATTAAAACATTTTCATAAAAGATGAGTTCCATTGTTCAAAAATCAATATGAATTAATTATTTTTTGTTATGTTTTTTCTAATAGTGATAATGTGTAGATACTATGATTGAATTAATAGAATACCCTCTGATAAATGGATAACAAATTAATGTTGTTAATGATAACATTGCTGGAAAATATGAAATTTCGTGTTGATTATATTATTAGATACACAGAATCCTAAAAAAATGAATGATGAAAAATTGATTGATTATTGTGTTTTGTAGTTAGATTAGATTTACATAATTGATGTGTAGTTTGTAGTTTTTTTTGGCTTCTTCTTTTGTTGGATTGTGTTAGAAAATATAGTTGAGGCTTGTTACCTCAATGGGTGTGAGTAGTTAGGATTTTTGATGTGTCGGTGATGGTATAGTTGGTTTTATGGTATGAGGAAATGTTGTGTAGTTGTAGTGGCGATTGTTGTGGAACTGGTATATGGGATATGGTATGATTTGTAAGCGGTAGTAGGGATTTTTTTATGGAAGATATATGGTATTTTGGGTCTTGTAGTATGGTTTAAATAGTGATGCAAATTATCCATTACAGTTGGTTTACCTTGGATGGTTTGAGGTGGTGTGGGTGATGTGATATTGGTGGTATGATGTTATTCTTGATAGGAAGTAGTGATGTGGATGTGTGTAATATTGGGTGAGGATGTTGGTTGTGTTGAATTTTGGATTGTTTGATGTATTTTATATAAAATTTTATTATTCTTGGTAATGTTATCATGTTTTGGTAATTTTTTATGACCCTAACATAATTCAGTTAAAAGATATTCAATCGAAACAACATTGAGATATTGGGGATGCTAAGTTGAAAGTGGAATCTTGGGATAGAGTTATGAAATAATTTTAGTGAAAGTAGGTACTTATGTTCACCAGTAGAGCCTCCATCCCCAATAATGAGTATTAATTAGAGGAATTTAGAGTTTCCTTTGGGTTGTTGAAGCCTCCAAATGAAATCTGATTTTTATTGGTAGTTTGATTATTTTATATGGTGGATCAAGGATGGTGGGGGATGAAGTGCATAGAACCAGAAGACATTCAATGGAAATATTTCAGGAATTATTAAATAAGTATTTACATTCTTGGGTGAATGTGTGTGATTTTTTGAAAAACATTCAATTGATTCTGTACGGGCTATGAACTTGTGTAGATTTTGATGGATTTTTATGGATTTGATTTGTTGGTTCCATCAGTTTATTCTCAATGAATGATATTTTGTTATGTATTTCAATTTTTAATTGAGACTGAATATTCACTGGTCTTTCATTATTCTTCCTCTAAATTATTGGGAAGTTGTGAAAGTTAAACTAGAGATCAGGGATAGAAGTATCTCTGCATTAGAGGGTAATATTAATTACACCTATCGAGAATTTGGAGAGGTTGAGATAAATTTTATGAGTTTCTAACTCAGAGTTCATATAAGAATAGGGTGAGGTGATATTCTAGAGATAGTGAATAACTAAGCAACTTGAGGATGTGTATATTGGGAAATTCAGTGTCCACTAATGAGATAAAATAATATAATACAAACAACATAGTGACATATTGAGTGTCACAAACTCTCCATTATTCCACTTTCTACCACCAGAATGTCAATAGATAAAAATATAATATAAGGGAAAATGGAATATATAAAGAGTTACTAACCTAAAATAATCAATCACAACCAAAAAAATTATGACAACAACCTAGATCCTTAAAACAAACAAATAAGTAAAACCTAAGGTTACCAACATCTCAAAGAAAAAGTGAAATTAAACCTCATTTCAGAAGTCCTATGATGCGTGGGAGAACGAAAATGGTTTACCAATAATTTATATTATTCCTATAACCTGGTGTCATTACTATTTATAGATCTTATAACATAGTGTAAAAAAATAAAAACTATCAAAAGATGCATCTTGAAACAATTAAAAAACATGAGAGATGATTACTCTCAGCCACAAGAAGTTCCAAACCCAAATGAAGGAAGATAACACAAGAAACCTCATGAGAATGACATGATCCTTAACATTGGGTTATGAAACAATAGTATAATTGAGGTTCAAAACCTAAATCACATGCACATGGTGCATCCGAATAGCCACATCGATTCACCAGTTAGTATAGAAAACTCAACTGGTAGATCACTCACCCTAGTTAACCATTCTTACACACGAAGCCTTTCTCATGTCCAAACAATGAGAAACTAAATGGATTAAAAAAATGAGTGGGTGAAACCAATACCTCTCATGTAAGGTCTACATAATAAACTAGGCTTCACAGAAAATTCTTACTACCAACCACAAAATACCAGAAATTGTAGGTGGGGGGGATCATTCCACAAATAAACAAGGAATTCCATAAAATAAAATTTAATCAATCCATAAAAACATTATAATATGGTATAATCAATAAAATACCAAAAAAATAGCCAAAGATCTCAAAACCAAGATCAAAACCACCAAATTAAGTGTTAACCAAAATAAACTACCCATCCATAAAGGATTACACCCAAGGAATATTCTAAAAATCTTTTTTAAAAATCATCTGAAGATGTCCTGAACAACCACATCAGTGGAAGTTCCTAGTAGACATCAACAAATGGCTATTAGAATTACCTCGGGCCCCATATTATAAGAACATAAGATATCTCATATTACCATGCGAAATACACTTTTCCCTAATATCTAGATCATGCTCCTCCTACTCCCTAATTGTAGGGTTATACTTTTTCTCACCAGCTGGGGCTAAGGCACCACCCACCATTGGATACATAGAGTGGTCAAATTTCTCCAAAATAGACTCATTTAAAACATCCTAAAGAGATGTTTGAAAAAATAAAATAAAGTATTTACTATGATATGGGGGAGTATAACCTTTGAAGAAATGAGTTTTTTAGGATAATATTGACTATATTTGATGAAAAGATGAAAAACATTGAAAAGTTAATGGTATACACCCTCACTAATTAATCACCTTGAAAAAGAGTCAGCAAATCAATATATTTCTCCAATTTTATACCCTTAGAAAAAAATAATGAATTAATTCCTTACTGAATATATCCCATGATATATCTTCACGTACCTGAGTAGGTACCATTGAATCACATGAAACTAGGATAAAACAAACAAAAATCTCTCAACAACTCTCACCCTTGAAGATTCAAGTGTCCCAAAAGAATCAAGGACTACCATTACCCCTTCCAACCACCTAATCTCTTCAAATATCCCTTTATCACATCTAATGGTGGGAGGATTCTAAGTCATGAATTCCAAAATGTGATTTTATATTAAGAATGGTTCCATGTCTACCAATGCACTCTGAGTACAGGTGGGCATCAAAACTAGAGAAACTTATTCAAGCATCCTGAGAGGAATAGTATAATAAAGTAATAAATAAATAACATAAATTGACATGTCAAGGAATTAACCAAATCATTCCACTCAAAAGTTTTATTAAATTTCAAAACAACCATCCCACAGTTGATGCACAATACATTCAATCCAAAAGAACAATTATTTTGAATTCATTACTTTTCACCAAGAAATTTTGAAATTTTTCTCTACCAATGTGAAGGATTAGAACCAATCGAAATCTTAATTTAAAATAGAAAACCTTATGGGAATACACATATATTTACCAAAATAGAGAATCCATAGAAATTAATCTTTAAAATCCATTTCCCTTTGAAAACCAAGCATCTAAGAGATGATCATTAAAACTCGTTTTGACTTTGAAAACATGTTTCCCTATCAGAATTTTCTAAATAAACCCAAGAAGAATTTTGAAAATAATCTTTTTCATAATTTTTTTATTCTCTAAAAATAGTTTTTAAAAAATTAAACACAATCAAGCACTGCACAAGCATTCAAAAAAGGTTCACATGAACCAAATCCCAAAGAGGGGAAATCATCACACTTCTAATTACACCTACAATAAGGTAAGATTAATGTTAGAGAAATAGATAATAGAGAGGAGTAAAAATAGGACAACATAGTAGAAAATAGTTTTGTGCATGTTTGGGCCACATTGTTGGGTGGCTATGTGCCTATCGTGCAACACACCTTACTAAAGAGGCAGAATCATTTTCATGGGAACCACATAGTTTCCCAAGCCATGCGTGCTAGACAAATAGCACATGTTATCTTCCCTTTCCTCATAAAACTAGGGAGGGACCCACAATATCACTATCATAATCAAATAGAATCAAAACAAATAAATTCACTATAGAAGAAACTAAGAAAACATAGTTTCACAATTAGAATCCGAATATTACCTAGAATTATAATGCCTAGGATGAGAAAGATCTATGTAGATACATACAACCCTTTGGTATCATGATCTAAAAACATGGTCTCCTTTCTACCAGGACATCCCCAAATGAGAATAGTAAACTACAAGTCCTAGGATCTTACCAAATAAATTAATACTACAATACTACCTTGTAACAAACTTGCTTAGGATGCCATTCGACCTGATACCTGACCTGGTCCTTCAAAATGCACAATGGGAATTCTCAACCGCCATAGGATAGAAAATAGTTAATGAAAATCATACGAATAACTTTGGAAATGATTTTAACAAAATTAGAGATAAAGGATAGTGGAATAAATAAATACTTTATCCTAAATAAATAAAAATTCCAAAAAACCATAACAAACTACAATGATCGAACCCATTTTCATATGTACGATTGAAATAATGACATAGATGCTCAATATAAAAGAGGGGGGTGAATTGTATACTTTAAAAATTCCTTTGTAACCTTTAAACTTGGTTACAGATAACTATGTTTTCCTTAGACAAGGAAAGATCTAAGTTTAACATGGTTAAACTAACCATATTCACAACACCTCTAACACAAATTGTAGAATTGGAACTAGGGTTAACAATATGAGATTCTACCTTAATGTTTATAGAATCTAAACTTATCAGAGTACAAGTGTAAGGAAATATAAGAAGGTTATGCTTTCTTTACAATACAAAAGTGCAGTGGAAAAACAAGTAGTAAAACTACTAGTAACATGATATAGTTCTTTTAACCCAAAGAGAAGGATATCCAACAACCTTGGATAAAGGTCCCTTGATTTATACTTTCAAGGAAGTCTGTCTTACCCACACCAGGGTAAGCCCTCGATACAAAGATCAGAATCTCTGTCTTACTATCCCCACAAGCCCTCAACTTCAAGGTAGTTGGAACCTCTATCTTCCTCAGCAAGGAAGCCCTCAAACTTCAAGGTAGTCGTTACCTCTGTCTTCCTATCTCCGAAAATCCTCGAATGAAATCACTAACATTCGTAGTCACACGAAGAAAAAACTGAACGAGCGGTTTAGTACGCACAAAGCATGAAAAGCTTTCTCTCTCTAAAAATCACCTTAGAAATGTGTGGTCTCTAGATCGATCAACTTCATTGTATATCGAGCTCTTTCAAATGAGCTCTTATTTATAGGCTCGGTCGTCCTCTATCCCAACGGTCATATTTTCCTTAAAAATCGGAGGTACTTGTACATGTGTAACTTAACCAATGGTTAGTTTATAAATGAATAGACAACATCCTTTTATAACAAAATAAGTATAACAAAAAGTACGACATCATTTCAAGATTAGTTAAAAATATTGGAGTGAAGATTCAGAGTGTAAGAAAAATGTCAAAGAGTAGACAAATTATAAAAGTGTAAGCAAAATGAAAGTTCGGAGTCTAACCAAAAATAATATTCGGATTCTAAATAACTTCGGAGTGTATAAAGCAAATATGATCAGATTCTGTTTAATAGGAGGATTCAGAATGAGAATTCGGAATGAGAATGCATCATCAGAATTCGTAATGGGAATTCGTAATCAGAATTTGTCATTAGAATTAGGTGTCGAACTTCATGAGAGTTCGTATCCAGAATTCGGAGTAGAACTTTATTAGAGTTCATATCCAGAATTCGGAGTGGAACTTCATTACAGTTCTCATCCAGAATTTGGAGCCTAAAACAGAATGCTTCATATCAAAGTTTTAAATGATTTTGAGAATATATAAATGAATCTGATTCTTATACTTAAGAAATATATGGATATAGATAATTAAAATATGATAAGGATAATTTTCCTTATAAAAGCGATTTTCCTTATAGAAGCGATTTTCCTTATAAAATCAATTTTTCTTATAAAAGCAATTTTCCTTATAAAATCAATTTTCCTTATAAAAGCAATTTTCCTTATAAAATCAATTTTCCTTATAAAATCAATTTTCCTTATAAAAGAAAATTTTCCTATAAAAGCAATTTTCCTTAAAGATAAGGTGTTTGTGATTTTAAAAACAGGAAGGAATGGAAAAGTCATAAGGAAAACCTTATTGACTCAACAATATCCCCCTTTTTGTAAAGCACAAACATCCTTACAAAAAAGAAAGACTAAAAAAAACATTAAGGCTTATCTCCCTTTGCTTATGGATGTTGATGAATATGACTAACTCCCCCTTAGGCTTTGAAACTCTAAGGATCATATTCTAGATTTCTAGAATGGTAATTCATTAAGAATAATAATGTCTTCTTTAATGAAAAACTCCCCCTTAGATAAACTCTATTAGAGTTATTTTTCTTTCTCACCCTTTTTTAAGGTTATTTTTCCTTTTCCCCCTTTGTTAGGGTTATTTTTCCTTCTCCCCCTTTGTGATTTTCAAAAAGAATTCGAGGGAATGGAAAATATAACAAAGTACTTGAAAAATTAGTAACAACAACAAAAGAGACGAGCAAACAAATTTTTTATTAAGTTTAAAAGATCAAAAACAATTAAGCTAAGATACAACAAAAAGATCAGATTTGTCTATTTTGGATCTTTTTCCTTCAACATGAGACCCTTAAGAATAGTATTAATCTTCTTCAAGTCTTTATGGTCTTCTTCGGTTTACTTCTCTAACACAACTATTCATGCACATTGAGCTTCAAGATTTTATTCCTCGGCTTCAAGATTTTCATCATGAGCTTTCAAAATTTGTTCTTTCTTTAACAACTTCTTTTCAATATCAATCTGACGATCCCTTTCATTCCTCTAGCTTTGAGAAAAATAATTCAGCTTCCCATTCAGATCTTTGTCTTCTTGAATCCAAAAATTCTCCTCAACTGTCAACTTTTCTTCAAAGGAATAAGTAAGATCATTTAGCTTCCTATCTTCTATCTCAAATTCATCTTTAACATTATCTTGGAATTCATCCAAGTGACTCATCTCATCTATATTTTTCTTCGACCAACTAGTCATTTTATTACAAGACCTTTTGTGGGCTTCATATCCGACAATAAAAGATTTTAACTAAGCCTTCATCTCTACACATTTCTCCATAACCATGGATACATAGTCTATTTTCTGATTCAAAGTATGTTGGAGCATCTGGCATCTTGAATCAATACTTGAGAAGGTCGGAATAGAACCCAACAACTTTTTTAAAGACTGAACAACAATGTCATGCCCCAACGAAGATTAATCTGAATTCGAGACTTTTCTTGGAGAATTTTCTTCTTCAATTTGCTCATCCTTCTTCATAGAAAAACCACCAACTTCCCTTCTCTTTACAGCCACTGAGCTCAGGGTATCGACAACAAGTTTCTTTCCCTTGTCCTCTTTCGGAATGGATTCCGGTTCCGGGGTTTTCTGTTCACTATTAGACACATGAAAAACATTGTCTTCATCATCAATATCTTTTTGAGCAGCATCCTCTACATACTCCATTTGAACAATATCATGTAGAAGATGATCTTGCTCTGCATGATAAGCTACTTCATGTTCTAATTTCTCCTCATACTTCTCTATAGTGACTATCTTAGAGGACTCTGCTTCTGATGTTTGGAGTGACAAATGTTCCGAAGGTGTCTCCTTATAATCTTCTACTTGCTTCAATAGATCTCTGGTCTCACCACTACCTTTAGCAACTACTTGTTCCTCTTCCACGTGCTCAAACTGCTCAACTTCCTCAACATGCTTAGATTTTACCTTCTCTAGAGTAACATAGTTTCTTTCAGGAGTCTCAGGTAGAGATTCCAAAGAGAAAGATCTTGGGACTAGAATGTTTTCGGAGGACATCTCATTAAGCTACAATAATGTCTGAACCACCTCAACTTTAGACATCTTCTTCTTAAGCTTCTTATATTTCACTAGTTTTTCTAGTTTATCCGCTGTCTTTTCCTTCAAGGCCTTAGCATCCGTAGGGTCCAAGACAAACTGAGGCTCCCCTTGCACTCTCTTCTCTTTGACTTCCCTTCACTTAGCAAATGACCTCATCAGGGTAAGCTTTCTTCTTCTTTAGTTTTGGAGGTACGGAATGAACTTCCTTAGATTTAAGATTCTCTGCTTCAACTTCAACTTCTTTCAACTTTATCTTCTTCACTGGCTTAGAAGATTCAGGTTCAGTAACTTTCGGAATCGCTTCTTCTTTAACTGGCTTATCAAAGAACTCACCAGTCTTCTTGTCTAAAGAAACATTCATCATTTTAAGGTTATCATCACTCACCAACATAATTTTTCAAACTCTTGGCTTAGACTTGCAAGCCTCCTTTAAAGACTTAAGGAACTGAACTACTAACATTGAGATTATTGCTGGATACATTACGATCTGAGCTCTCAGATTCCATTTATTAACATTCTCAATGGTAATAAGAATGTGTCTTATCAGATTAAACTTCCTTAGATTTATCATAAAATCTTGAATAATGATCTCGCTCTTCTTCAAACTGTCTTTGTCACCCTTTCTCTATATGATAAATCCTTGTACCCATAATTCTAGAATCCGAAAATTCATAGACAGACTAGCAATCTTCGGAGACTTATCATCTGATAGTCCGAGAGTCTTCAATTCCTTTTCCTTGTTGTAGCTTCCCTTTGAATCTAGAAAAACATGAGTGATGAACTCGTCTTCTCCTTCATAGGTCATACCTACCAAGCCGGCTGCCTTGGCATAAGAAAGCTTATAAGTCTTTCCATAAGACATAAACGACAATTTCTCCCTATTATTTTCCTCAAATAAGGAAACCATCTCATAGAACTCAAAAAGAAACTCTGAATATACTTCATCTTGATTCCCGGGCTTAGACAGAGCAACATCTTCCCATCCGTTAAGATTTATGTTCTTGGATATAATAGAATCATAATTGTTTAAGAAATCAGAATGAACAAACCTTTCTCTAAATACTAACCACTTGGAAATCGGCTTAGAGGTTGACATGTCTTAAGAAGCTACATCTACAGAAATTCGGATCTGAAGACTTCTGAGAAGATCGGAACGGAGATTGCTGAAGATCAGAACATCTTTAAAACAGAGAGGCATAGCTTCGGGACGCTGGAGCTTGAAAACCCGATGTGGGACGACCATTTGGGGTCCCCTTTAAATAGGCAATGATATGAGAGTTCATCTTCCTCAGTTGATCGAATGGTTGTAAAAAATGAGATCAGATCTGACGGTTGAAAACCAATTCTCAAGAAAACTTGAATCCGATCTTTTGAGGTTTTTATTAAAATAATGATTTAAGAAAACTATAATCCGAAAACAAAATATAAGAAAATACCAGCTAGTGAAGTATGATTATGAAAACATGTGTAAGGAAATCATACCTTTCGGATTGTCTTAGGATGATTATTCATAATGGGTAACATCCTTCTTTACTACGAAAAAAACATAGATCGAAAAACACACTACGAAAAACTCAGTACGGAAAACCCGGTAAAAAAAGAATAAAAAAAATTCATTATAAGAATTTCAGTATAAAAATTTCATTACAACAATTTCAGTATGAGAATGTCATTAAGAATTTCTCAATACAGAAGTCTTACTACGAAAATCTCAGTACGAAAATCTCAGTACGAAAGTTTTATTCCGAAAATTTTAGTACGAAGTAAATTTTTTTTGTAAAAACAACAAAAAAAACATATGTACTCCCCCTATGAAGAGGAGTTTATTACTATAAGGAGAATTTTTTAATAGAAAGTTAATTAAGAAGGATTACCTTACAGTTATCATTCCTAACTTCTGTTTAATGTATTCAAATCTATCAGAAGGCAAAGATTTTGTGAAAATATCAGCAAGTTGATATTGTGTTCTGATAAACTGAAGAATAATATCTTCTTTTAGTGTGTGATCCCTAAGAAAGTGATGCCTAATATCTATGTGTTTTTCACATGAGTGATGTGCAGGGTTCTTACTTAGGGAAATGGAACTTATGTTATCACACAAAATTTGAGTTTTAGTAAAACTAAAGCCATAGTCTGTGAGTGTGTGTTGAATCCACAACACTTGAGCGCAACAACTTCGAGCTGCTGCATATACGGCTTCAGCAGTGGAAAGTGCTACCGAATGTTTCTTATTGCAAGACCAAGAAACTAGTGAATCTCCTAAGAAATGACATGTTCTAGATGTACTTTTTCTATCCCTTCTACATCCACCAAAGTGATCATTATAAAAATTTTTTAGAACAAAATAATTTCCAGAAGTATAAAATAATCCTAGATCCATAGTTCCCTTAAGGTAGTGAAAAATTCTTTTTACTGCCTTTAAGTGAGATTAATTAGGATTGGATTGATATCTTGCACATAAGCATACTGAGAACATTAAGTCTGGTCGACTAGCTATTAAGTAATGTAAAATTCCTATCATACCTCTAAAATATGTTTGATCTACTAGTTTCCTAGCTTCATCAAGATCTAGAGAGTTTTATGTACTAATAGGAGTACTTATACTTCTAGTATTGTCATAACCACAATTTTTGAGAAGATATTTAATATACTTATGTTGATATTTGTAGGTTCCTTCTGGTTTTTGGGAAATTTGAAAACCAAGGGAAAAAGTTAACTCACCCATCATACTCATTTCAAACTCAAATTTCATTTGACATGCAAAAGAGTCGGTTAAAGATTGCTGAGTTGAACCAAATATGATGTCATCCACATAAATTTGAACAATCAAAACATTTTTTTTATCTTTATTTATGAAAAGGGTTGGATATTTATTTCCCTTAACATAATTATTTTGAAGCAAAAATCCAGTGAGTCTATCATAACAAGATCGTGGGGATTGTTTAAGACCATACAGAGCTTTGGTAAGTCTTAAAACATGATCAGGATGTTTTGTGTCTTCAAAGCCAGGAGGTTGTTCAACAAAAACTTCCTCTTGAACATAAGAATTTAGAAAAGAAAATTTCACATCCATTTGAAAAAGTTTAAAATTAAATAATGCTGCAAAGACAAGTAAAATACGGATAGATTCAAGTCTAGCTACTCGAGCATCGGTTTCTTCATAGTCTATTCCATCTTGCTGATTATAGCCTTTAGCAAAAAGTCTAGCTTTATTTCTTATTATGAATCCATTTTCATCACATGTGTTTCTGAAGACCCACTTTACTCCAATAATAGAAGTTTCCTTATGTCTTTCAACCAAGATACAGACTTTGTTCCTTTCATATTCATTTAGTTCATCTTGCATAGCTTTGATCCAATCATCATCACCTAAAGCATCATCAGTGATTTTTGTTTATAACTGGGAAAGAAATGCTAGATGTTCTATTTAATTTCTTAAGTAACTTCTAGTCCTTACAGGTTGATTTACATCACCAATGATACTATCACTAGGATGATTCTTAAGAAACACTTGATTTGGGTTTTGAAAAGCCTGTTCATCAACATTGGGTAGAAAGTCTTCCGGGGTAAATGTTTCAAAAGTATCTTCTTGAAAATTTTCTTTATCAGAAGGATCTTATATCAAAGGTTGACAATCATTTTTTTGAAAACCCTTCTGAGGATGAAGATTTGGATGATTTAAAAACAAAAGGATCTGACTCATCAAATTTTACCTGTACTGTTTCTTCAACCGTACACGTATTTTTATTGAAAACTCTATATGCCTTAGAATTTGTGGAGTAGCCTCCAAAAATTCTTTCATTATATTTTGGTTTGAATTTATGTAAATTACATTTATTATTCAAAATTAATACTTTTCAACCAAAAACCTTGAAGTAGGAAAGTCTTGGATTTCTACCATTCCATAACTCATAAGGAGTTTTATTAAGAAAAGGTCTAATCAAAACTCGACTTATAGTATAGCAAGCAGTTCTTAGAGCTTCAGCCTAGAAATGTTTAGCTATAGAATATTCACTCAACATGGTTCTAGTTATCTCTTGAAGAATTATATTTCTTATATCAACTACACCATTATGTTGAGGAGTTCTAGGTGCTGAAAAATTGTGAGTAATATTTTTTCTACTACGAAAAATTTCAAAATCGGAATTTTGAAATTCTCCACCACGATCACTATGAATAGTTTTCAATGGAAGGTTTTTCTCATTTTTAACTTGAGCTCTAAAACATTTAAAATAGAAAAAAGCTTCAAACTCCTTTGATAGAAAATAGACCCATGTAAATCTAGTGTAATCATCAACTAGAATAAACACATAGTATTTGCCTCCAATACTTCCAGTTTGTGTTGGACCAAAAAGATCCATTTGCACTAACTGTAATGCATTAGTTGTTGAGACTTCACCGATTGATTTAAAACTAGATTTATGTTTCTTTCCATATTGACAAGGATCACAAACTTTAGAAGAATCAAATCTAGGCTCTGGTAGATCCTTAACTAGTTTCTTCTTAGAGAGTTTGCATAAGTTCTTAAGGTTACAGTGACCTAGTCTTCTATGCCATAACTAGGAATGATCTTCCATTGCACTTAGGCAAGGTAAATATTGGCTTTTGAGGTCTTCTAAATTTAAGGTGTAATCATTCTCTTGCCTATTGACTGAGAGAATAAATTCTTCCTTGGAATTGTGAACTAAGCACTTATCATTCCTAAAATTTACAAGGTATCATTCATCACATAACTGACTTATGCTAATGAGGTTGTGCTTAAGACCCTTAACAAAAAGAAAATTTGAAATCAAGGTCTTATCAAGAAGAACAATATTACCTATACCAACGATTTCTCCCTTAGCGTTATCTCTGAAAGTTACCTTTCCTCCTTTCATTTTGATAATGTTTTCAAAATATATTTTGTTACCAGTCATGTTCCAGGAACATCCACTATCCATGTACCATGTGTTGTTGTTAGTACTCTCTTTATTTTACTTAAATCATGAAAATAATTAGACTTTCGGAATATAAACTTGTTTGGATCCGAGATTTCCAGACAATAAAATTTTAGGAACCCACATCTTCTATAAAAAATAATATTTATGAAAACCTAGAGATTGGGTTTTATTTAAAGAGAAGTTCTTTTCCCAGTGACCACCATATTTACACTTGGTAAAAAATGGGTCACTTTGTGGAAAAAATAGTTGTTACTAAAAATAGGTTTAGCATGGGTATAAACAAATCCGGATTTTTCTCTTAATGGTCATATTTGAGAATACAATTTATCAAAATTTTCTTCACCATGGGTAAAGTTTGATCAACATTTATTTAAGGAAAAGATTTCGAACATGAGTTTTATAACCGAGTTTTTATCTTCAAAATCATTATATTTAGAACTAGAGCTAGGTTCGAAGATATTTTTCTTAGAAATTACTTTTTCTAACTATTTAGAAAGTTTGTTCTTCTCAGAACATACTTCTTCAAATTTTTTTGAAATACTTTCAAAATCAGCATTGTTTCTATCAATATCTTTAGAAAGATCTGATATTTCTTTTGTAAGAATATTATTCCTAGAATATTCCTTATCAAGTTTTTTATCAAGTTTTGAATTCTCAATTTTAAGAAGTTCAGAAAACCTAGAAACTTCTTCATAGGTAGGTAAAGTATTATCTTCATTAGAAGAGGATTATTCATCAGAAGAGTTATAATATTCTCTATCATTAGAATTTAAAGAAACATTGGTCAATGATTCATCATTTCTTACATTATCCATAAAACAATGATTGTTAATAGGTAGTTTGGCTACAAGACCAAGATTCTTCTATCCTGAATATTCATAATCAGAAGATTAATCTGAAGAGTCACCACCATGGGCACTCTAGGTATCATTTGCTTTCAAGACTTTCTTAGCTTTGGCTTTATAATACTTCTTTCTGTTCCTGTCTGGATTCCTTTCTTTCTTTTCTTTCTTTTTGAGCAAAGGGAAATCTGGTCTGATATGTCCAGCTTTCTTTCATTCATAACAAGTGACTTATCCATATTTCCTATCTTTCCTTTCCTTTTTCGTATACTTGGATTGGAAATTTCTCTGGCCAGCTATCTTGTTCATCCTTCGAGTAAGATTTGCTAACTCATTATCTGAGATTTCACTTTCACTTGAATCTGATGGAATAACCATCTTCTTAAACTTGGATCTGGTTACTCTCTCTAGATTCTTAGCTTTCATATGATTTGATGTTGTTGTAAAATAAACAGTACCATTTCCATTCTTCTTCTTAATGTTGTTAGCATCTCTCTTCATTATTGTTTCATGTTGGATAAGAGTTCCAAATAGCTCATCAAGAGAAATTTTAGTGACCTTTATATTCTCATCAATAGTTGTTCTTTTGGATTCCCACTCATTTGGCATAATATCAATTATCTTATCCACAAGTGCTTCATCATCTAAACATGTTTCTCCCATAGACTGTAAGCTATTGACTACAGTCATAAATCTCTGTTGAACTTTACAAATTGGTTCATCATAAGGAAAATTGAAGCCATGGTATTCAGCTCTAAGCATAGCTCTCCTAGTCTCAATCACTTTAGAAGTTCCAAAGTGTGTAACCTCTAACTTCTTCCAGATACAATTATCCACCTCACAAAAAGAAATTTGGCTATATATATATCGAGTCATTGAACATAGTAAAGTATTGCGTACCTAATAATTCATTTGATATTCTTTCTTTTCCCGATTAGTTATTGTTCTAACTTCCTTATCAGGAATTTTATAATCACCAGTAATCATAACGAAATTATCCACTCCAGTATTGATAACATAAGTCTTCATTCGATCTCTCCAGTACTCATAATCATTACCATAAAGGATTGGTGGTCTTGTAGTATTTAGATTATCAATGGAGCCAACATTGATTCTTCCCATACTTAAAATAACCTTCGGCACACAAACTTGTTAGTAGAAAAAGTTCGTAATCACAAAGTTCAGAATGACAATTCGTAATGGAAAAGTTCGGAATGACAAGGTTTAGAATGACAAAGAACTTTCTAAGAAAGTATGAAGAATAAAGGAAAATGAGCAATAAAAACTTATACGTGAGTATAAGTATTTTAGAAACCTGCTTTGATACCAATTGTAGGATCGAAATAATGATATAGATGCTCAATATACAAGAGGGGGGGGGTGAATTGTATACTTTAAAAATTCCTTTGGAACCTTTAAAGTTAGTTACAGATAACTATGTTTTCCTTAGACAAGGAAGTATCTAAGTTTAACAAGATTCAACTAAGTAGATTCAGAACACCTCTAACATAAATTGTAGAATTTGAACTAGGGTTAACAATATGAGATTCTACCTTAAAGCGTATAGAATCTAAAATTATCAGAGTACAAGTGTAAGGAAATATAAGAAGGTTATAATTTCCTTACAATACAAAAGTACAGCAGAAAGAAAAGTAATAAAACTACTAGTAACAAGATATAAGTCTTTTAACCTAAAGAGAAGGGTATCCAACAACCTTGGATAAAGGTCCCTTGATTTATACTTTCAAGAAAGTCTGTCTTACCCACACCTGGGTAAGCCCTCGATACGAAGATCAGAATCTCTGTCTTGCTAACCCCGCAAGTCCTAAACTTCAAGGTTGTTGGAACCTCTATCTTCCTCAGCAATTAAGCACTCGAACTTCAAGGTAGTCGGCACCACTGTCTTCCTATCCCCGGAAGTCCTCGAATGTAATCACCAACATTCGGAGTCGCACGGAGCAAAAAATGAACGAGCGGTTCAGTACGCACAAAGCATGAAAAGCTTTCTCTCTCTAGAAATCACCTTAGCAGCGTGTGGTCTCTAGATCGATCAACTTCATTGTATATCGAGCTCTCTCAAATGAGCTTCTATTTATAGGCTCGGTCGGCCTCCTTTCCAACGTTCATATTTTCCTTAAAAATCGGAGGGACCTGTACACGTGTAACTTAACCAACGGTTAGTTTATAACGGAATAGACGACATCATTTTATAACAAAATAAGTATAACAGAAAGCACGACATCGTTTCAAGATTAGTTAATAATTTTGAAGTGAAGATTCGGAGTGTAAGCAAAATGTCAAAGAGTAGACAAATTATAAAAGTGTAAGCAAAATGAAAGTTCGGAGTCTAACCAATAATAATATTCATAGTCTAAATAAATTTGGAGTGTATAAAGAAAAGATAATCAGATTCTGTTTAATAGGAGGATTCAGAATGAGAATTCGGAATGAGAATTTGTCATCAGAATTCGTAATGGGAATTTGTAATCAGAATTAGTCATTATAATTTGGTGTCGAACTTCATGAGAGTTTGTATCCAGAATTCGGAGTGGAACTTTATTAGATTTCGTATCCAGAATTCAGAGTGGAACTTCATTACAGTTCTCATCCAGAATTCGGAGCCTAAAACAGAATGCTTCATATCAAAGTTTTAAACGATTCCGAGAATATAGAAATGAATCTGATTCATATACTTAAGAAATATATGGATATAGATAATGAAAATATGATAAGGATAATTTTCCTTATAAAATCAATTTTCCTTATAAAAGTGATTTTCCTTATAAAAGCAATTTTCCATATAAATTCAATTTTCCTTATAAAAGAAATTTTCCTTATAAAATCAATTTTCCTTATAAAAGAAATTTTCCTTATAAAAGCAATTTTCCTTATAAAAGAAATTTTCCTTAAAGATAAAGTGTTTGTGATTTTCAAAATAAGAAGGAATGGAAAAGTCATAAGGAAAAGTTTATTGACTCAACATCATATACCTAAAAACATCCATAAAGAAAGGAAAATATAATGGTGTTGGATTCATCACTAAACAAATATAAAACATATCCTAACCAACTCAAGTTTTTCTTGAGCTATCTCCACACAGCCTCTGGTTGATCACCACCATCTAAGTCACTACACATCAACCACATCAATCAAAATTGAATCCAACAAGGAAGAAAATATATATATGCATGAGATAAAATCCCAGTGGGCCACCACAACCCATAGAATCTATGTAATAGTTTTAATAAAGAAATTCATAAATGATTGTTTAAAAATAAAGGTATAATATAGGACTTAAAAATAGCTTTATAGAAATAAAACAGTTCCATAAACATCCTTCAAAACATTTCTGTTTGTTTTCCAAAATCGAACACACACATTTTAAAAACAAAGCCACTCATATAATTCATTTATAAACTATACACCCATTTATATTTCTCAGGACAAAAATTTTTTTAATCTAAAATAAAATGGGTCACATTTATTCATTTAAATAATAGATGCAATCTCAAATCACATATTTTGAAATTAGCCTCAAGATCTCACACAAGAGTATTTAATTTTAAAACATTATTCATTACACCTTTTGAAACCAACTTTACAAAGAAACAACCCAACACATGCATGGTTCATACATTAAAAATAATTAACCAATAATCATATAAAATTTATCAAATATAATCAAAGAAGGTTACATGTTAACAATATTAGTGTAAATGATAGATATAATCACTAGATCAGGCTTTCATCAGTCAATAACTCACTAAGAAATAAAATGTTTCATGGGATCTACCCTGAGATTCCTATCATTTAAGGAATATAAATTTATAAGAGTATAACCCTCACAAACTAGCTGCAAACTTGATATAAATTCCAAACCACAATTCATACAATTAGCCTAAACATGCCTCATTACAACGACAATCCCCATCTAAGCACATAATGCATAGGATGAATAGTGGGAAAGTATTGGTGTGTGAACGAACGAGAATAAAAATTGTATATTCCACTTAGTACTTTGTTTATTATTAATAGTAGAAGATGTGAGGCGTAAGATGAAACCATCCAAGTCAAATAAAAAATTCATAACCATAGATACCCTCACCCTAACACCAAATAATGAATATCCTATAATAAAATGGACCCACGACATAAGAAGGAAATTATCAAAAAGTGTCCCAAGATTCTCAAGGAGATAACGAACAAATACATGGTTTAATAATGTAAAGGGGAAATCAAGGGGTGAATTTTACCACCAGCAATTTAAAAACAAAGTTCCAACCGGCCCTTTGACACCAAAACATGGATTGGGATGCCAATTCCTATCACGTTTCATGAAATTCATTTCCAAGAACCATCTAAAAGATGGAGGCAATATCCCACACATTCTAAATGTTCCAAATACACCCTTAAAATAGGAGTATTTATCTTTGAAAACAAAAAACAAGTCCATAGGATAACCATTTCCATCAAAAAAATTTAAAATAATCTATCATGGAATTTTCACAAGGGGTAAATAACACAAACATTTAAATCAATATCTAAAATCCATTAAATAACCCCTTTAAAAACCATTTTGAGGTCAACACCATACTTCAATAATAAATTCAATTAAAAACAAACTTTTCACACCATGAAAATGAAAAACATGTTAAAAAAAATGAACAACATGAAAAAAAATTTAAAAATCCATTCATGCATTTCACAAAATCATAGACACTTTAAAAATAATACATGAAACATGATAACATTCAATTCACTAGAAAACCATTTATTCGAGATGAAAAACCTAAAAAATGGTTTCAAATACACCAAAACTATCACGTATATTCATAATTTCATAAAAAAAGAATTTATAAAGAAAAAGAAAACATTGAATCACAAAATGAAACAATTTCATAGAAACACCTACCTCAAAGAGAATATAATCAAGTGAAAACACATTAGAACATGTCACCTTCAATGATGTCCAAAATAAGAGGAACATAAATATCGTGTAGACAACCTAGGCAGCAAAAAAACAACATTAGATCTATTTAAATCCCTATTTTTTTTTGTGATAGATCTTGGGTTCATGGGGAAATCCAAATCCAAGATAAGAGAGGTAGGAAAAAGAATATGGGTTATAGAGAGGAAAACATTGCCTCAAGTATCTTTAAAATCATCAATAGAAGGGGAGGAATATGAGGTGGATGAGGTTGGATCTCTCCCATGATATATAAAGGGTCTGACTATGCTGGTGGAGATAGTGAGGGTGAAAAACCTTTTAAATTGAAGAGGGGTAAAATAAAAAAACCCAAAAATTTAAAGACATGGGTAGACTGCATTGTTCGGCCACACATTTTTCCAAAGCATGCTCAAACCATGTGATGGACACTAACTATACTGAGAACCCCCTCACATGGTTAATCCTAAGTGCTGCATAGTTTGAGAATAATATATTACCCAACTTAGACACTCCCAAGTCCCACACGACTTCTAAAGAGATCTATATAGTTTGAAAAACTATGTGTAATCAATGATAAACGAATATGTTAAAATGATAGTCCCACTCTCATAAGAACCATAAAGTTTCTACTAATCATATTCTAAAATTTTTATACTCCCCAAAATCCTCCAAAAACAAGAAATTTCACCCTAAAACCAACCTAAAATAAGAACCTCCTTAGAAAAGAAAAATAATATAAAAAACAACAACATAGTGAAATTGGGAGTGTCACATGCTCTATATTCAATGGGGAGTTAGTTCTGGGAATGATTTGGGTAAACCTATTCTTTTTATTGAAACAATTTGGTGGATTTAAACCTATTTCATAGCGTGTTTTCATTGAGATTTAAATGATAACATAGTTTTTCTTTTCTTTTAAATTATTTGATTCATTTCTTTCAAATATTTTTAATGGGTAAAGATGTTGTTTGAAAAAGGGTATCTATTTTGAAAAATGATCAAGGTAAAAAAATTAGATAATAGGGATTTGGTAGAGAGGAGGGTTAGATGATACTATCTATTTCATCTGTTGTTGCTAAAATTCTTGTGAAAGAAGAACTTTCCATCCTATTCCTTTGTGATATATAAGATTTGAATGTTTTGGGAGGAGAATATATAAAGAAGTGTATTGTTGGAGATGTGGTTATAGCTATGAGAGTTAGGTTACAACATGGCCCCAGTGTCATGATATGATGTGTTACCTAGTTTGAATAGGAAATGATACATTTTGGTTTATCATTGTGTGAAGGTTTTTCATTGTGGTGTGAGGTTTTTTCGGTAATAGTGAGCTTTTATATATATATAGGATTCATTAAATTACTATATTCATCATGACAGAGGGACCAAGGGGATTTTTTTTTCTTCAGTTCTATTTTTGGGGTTATCTTAAAGAGGACTTGGTCATTGCATCCTGAAGGTTTAGGGGATGGATTTCAATGGTTCTATGTTGTGTATTATTTCATTTTAGAGATTTTTTTGTGGTGTTAACTTATTTTTTTTACCATGTTATAAATTTTGATTGTGAATTTAACATGGAGAGATAAAGAGGATCATAGAGTGATTATTTGAGATTTCATTGTATTATTCCATCATGGCTTTACCATGATATGTTGCTCTATAACTCACTTTTTCCCAACCTAGTATAAATTTTGGAATTATATCCTAATACATCTAATTAACATATTTCCCTCAAATTTCCTGAAATATGGGGTTTAATTTTGGATACTTTTGAGAATATTTTAGTTGGGATTGAACGTTGGGTTTAAGAGATTGATTGTTTGGGAGATGAGGATAACCTCTACCATATTCTTCTTTATTATCCCCTTATTCTTTACTCAAAGAAGGGATATGTAGTTGGTTAGATTACATTGTCACCGGGAATTAATATTGTTAATATTAACATGTTTATCCTCTCATAGGGATAGAGTCTTATCTCTATCAAATTCTTTACCTTGTTTGTGTAGTGGTTGTGATGAACTGAATGAGGTAAGGGATTTATAAACTCATCTTATATCTTATTGAATTAATATGGTTGTCTAGATTACTATGATTCATCCTAAACACATACCATTTAATTTCTATATATTGTTTATTTTTCTATTCATAGTTCATCGGGGATAGGTTGGAACATATGGGAAACACTCCTTAAAGAATAATGAAATTAGATAATTATTTTAAACTATGTAAGTGTAAATGTGAAGAAAAGGGTTTTATACATTAAATAAAGTTTTCAACACCTTTTCTATGTGTTTATTCTTATTTATTTATTTTTTATTCAATTAATTTATATTTGTGGAAACTATTTAGGTTTTTTTAAATCATCATAACTGGATAATCATTCAAATATGGTTATAGGAAAATCCCCCCCCCTAAAAACTAAAAGGAGTGAGACCACCATTTATAATGAAAACAATAAATGATGTTCTACTTATCGTGATTTGGGTTGAACCTTGTTGAGTTAAAATGATAATGGGAAGTGGGTTTTGGTGTACTATGTGTCATAATGCCTTATTATAAGTGTAGATAAACAGTTTTATTGTTAATAAGTTATTGTGGATACTGATTTAATTTAACAGTAATTTGTTATATTTGAAAGAAAATAATTGAATGTATTTGTTATTAAGGAAGCAATTGAGTGATGAAGAAACTAAAAACACATTAAATAATTGAATTTTTTTGTGTAATGAAAATGAGATTAATTAATTTAATATGAATGAGATGATGAATATGGTTAAAGGGATGTGGGAGATTTATTACTATCAATGATTGAAATTCATGAATGTCGATGAAATAAATTTCATGAAATATTATTAAATGGAATAAAATGAGTTGTTGAGTTATGAATTGTTTTTAATAGATGAATTAATGTAATAATTAGTCTAATGAGGCTGATAAATAGTAATTATGAGGTACATGGTTAGTGTATAAAAGATAAGGCATTTCTCATATGGTTTCCATTTTTATGAGGCTTGGTTGTTCTATTAATGATGATGTATTATTAGAAAAAGTGTTACTTTAATAAATATATGATATGTTTTGTAAATGGAATTGTGAAAGTTGTTATTGAAAAGTAATGTTGAAAAAATGGAACAAACTGGTGGAACTTTATGAGTAGTGATGGATCATGGTATGAGCAATCATAAAGGATATAGTGCCTTGATGTTTTGTATTTGGTGTACTAGTAGACCCTATGGGGTATGAACGACGATAGGTATATAATGTACTAGAATACTCTATGGGGTATGAACGAGTAGGTAAATGATTTACTGAAAGACCCTATTGGGGTTGTGGGATCATAAATATATGATGTTCTAGAAGATAATATGGGGTAGGGATAAGAAGGTGCATGATGTACTAGAAGAACCTACTAAGCATGGATGAAGATAGGTACATGATGTATTGGCTGACCATACATGGTATGGATGAGGACAATTACATGGTATACCTATAGACCATATGAGGTATTTATGAGGATTGGTGTTTGATATATTGGTGAAACCTATAAGATATTGACGAGGATAGGTGCATGATGTAATAGCAATCCCTATGGGGTATTGGTGAGAGTGGGAAAATTATGTGTTGGAAAACCTCAGGGGGAATTAAAGAGGATACATCTATGATTTACTCACATACACTATGGGGTATTTATGAGGCGTGTATATTTCCCCGGTAGACCCTGTGGTCTATTGGTATGATAGGACCATTTTTAGAGTTGTCTATTTTAAGAGGATGAGATGATGTTGTTGTCTTTAATGATCATGATCCATTATTATTATGGACAATATCAAGAAAATGGGATATTGATATGTGGTGATATATTATTTTTATGGTTTTATAATTCATCACATTTATTGGTGATGGAATTTATTGGGTATCTTTATTTTAATATGGAGGGGGATGTAGTTTAAATGAGGGAAATGGTAATAAAAATGTGGAATGTGAAATTTGATGATGGTAATTATTATACTTTCTTCTCATATCTATGATTTTGTTTTTTTGGTTGGAATAAACCTTGTAACTCTTTTATATTTATTTCATATGGATATTCATTTAAATTATGAGGATTATCCAATTTATAAATATATTGTTCTCACCCCACCATAGTTTTCTATGTTTTTTGGGATAAACCGATAGGGATTGAAGATAATTTTTTTGAATATGTGATGGAGTTGGTAGACAACTTTTAGTTTTATATATATTTATTTCATGTATTTTTTTGATGTTATGTAATAAAAATATAGACAAAATTGAGGATTTGGAAAATTATTTGTGTATAAAATTTATTTAGTGTTGATGGTGGGTTGTTCTTATTATTTATGGGATTTTATGAGGGTAATAGCTCCCTAATGCATGTTTTATTCCCTCAGTGCTTACAAATAACATGAGGTCTATTATAGGTAGGATTTGGGTTTTACAATCACCTTCACTGTAGACCTAGGGGTGTTTTATTAAGGAATTATGTTATATGAAGATCTCGGAAGCATCACTTGGAGATGTTATTTTTAGTTACTTCTCTTATTAGAGATAGACATTAATTGTCTCCACTGATTGAGGTGACCCTAGAACACACCACACATATCGATTTTTTTATAATTTTAATATGCATTGGGAATTTCTATAGGATCTTCTATAATGACATACCATTTGTTATCATTGTAATCTATAAACCATTTTTCATTTATAGAATTTATATGTGCCATTTTCTTTTTACCATTATCTCTTCCTAGTAATTAGGCTTCTTCAACACCACCATGGGGACTGACATCAATGTAGGATATTTTTATTTTATTTTGGAAACTTATAGAATTTTCATTCTATTATTTTAGAAATGGAGCGTCAATGACTATTCATACTAGGGTTATGGTTTTTGGGCTCAGTGTAGTTTAGACATAAGTTAGTCAGATTCTGTTATAGTCTTATTTTTTTTAGTTGGATTAGTCTTTGAAAAGAGTGATTTGGAAAATATACATGTTTATATTCATTAATGATGGTGTATATATTCTTATATTAGGGATGGTTAAATCGATCAATTTTGTGTTTTTTTGGGGTCTTATACATCCAAAAATGATAAATTTATAAAATAAAAAAGAATTAATGATAAATAAGTTCGTAGGAATATATCATGTCAATTTTATTGTTATATTTATTTAAAGAATAAAGTGAAAATAAATAAATATAAATCAAGGTATATAATCATATTTTTAATCATTTAATTATATTGGAAGCCTCTTGTCTTAATTCCATTTTCTCTTGTCCTCTATTTTATTTTCTATAACTAGAAAGAAGAGGGAAGGAAAAGAAAAAGAAAATTTTCATTTTTAAATTAATCTCATATACCTATTGTAACACCATATGATTTTATATACTTTTCATTGAAATAAAACTTGAAATATTTGAAATATTTCCTTACATGAAGCCCTGATTCTATATGAACCATGTTATAACAAACCATGATAACCTAAATATTCCTTAGTTAATATTTGACCGTGTTATAATGGAAATGATCAGGAATTGAGTGTGTTTACTATTAATACCAGACCTCAAGAAGGAACTATGAGAAGAATATCATAGGTCATCTTTCTCTATTCATACTAGAGATATGAAGATTAACAGTGATATAAAAGAGTACTTTTGGTGGGACAACATAAAGAAAGATATTACAGAGTATATATATCATTTCATTCTATATGAATAAGTTAAAACTAAGATAAAAATTATTAGGGGATGTTACAACCATTAATAGTTTAATTTCAGTACTTATTATCACCCTCATATAGATGGTTAGTCTGAGAGGACCATTCAAATATTTGACCATATATTGAGAACCTATTCTATAGATTTCAAAGGAGGCTAAGAACAACACCTTACATTTGTCAAGTTTCCTTACAACAATAACTTTAACTCAAGAATTATGAGGACTCCTTATGAATAGATCCCTAAAAATAGGTGTAGAACACTAATATACTAGGTTGAATTTGTATAAATAAATATATTGTGACTTGAGCTGGATGAATAAATTACATATAAGGTTAGATTCATTCAATAATATATCAAGGTAGCTCAAAGTTAACTTAATATTTATCCTAACAATCATTGGTTAGATATGTAATTCAATGTTGGTGATAAGGTTTTCCTATAAATTTATCTATGAATGAAGGTTATGAGATTCATAAATAAGTAAAGTTGATCCCTAGTATATTGGTCCCTTAGATATTTTTGATCGATTTGGGAATATAGAATATCATTGGCCCTCCCAAAAAACCTCTCCCAAGTTCATGATGTATTCCATATATCTCTCACGAGTAAGAACATTCCAAATTCTTCACATCTACTAAATGCAGAGGTAATACCATTGGATCTAATATTTCTTTTGAAGAACAATCAGTATAAATCTGAGTTCATAAAGAAAAATTTCTATAAAACTATACTATCATTCTTGTTTAAGTTCTTTGGAAGAATTAAAATTTGAGGAAGCTACATGGGAACCTAAGGATGCGATCAAGAAAATATATTGAATTTTTTTACTAGAGTAAAAAAATTTAAGTGGTAAAATTAAATTTAATGGGGGGTTTAATGTAGTAACAAAAGATTTTATATTTAATTATTTTGATTTAAAACATAAGGTTTTCTACAGCTTTCCCTACATGTAACCCCATTTCTATATGAATGATGAAATAGTAAATTGCAATAACCTTGACATTAAATTGGAAGGTATGAATAGTAATAATTTTTTTTTAAAAATATGAATAATGGTTTTCATTAATGATAATATGGTTATTAATACATTTAAATAAGTAATTAATTCTCAATAATTACATTTAAAAATTTAAAAATATTTTTTGTTCAAAAATAGTTTTCATCATATTCTTTAAACCTAGAATTTATAGTAAATTTAAAAAAAATTTATAAATTTTTATATGAAATTAATATCACTTTTAAAAAAATAATATCAATATTGTTTTTGGGAAAATTTTCTGTATTTTTCAAAAAAACTTTTTTGAGTAAACAATAAAAATGATGAATTTTGTAAAAAATATTATTTACAAACAAGTAAATATACTCTTATGATTTTAATTTTCTATATAATATTCAGTATAAGATTTTAAAATTAATTTTATGGGTTTTATGAAAAAATTAATAGAAGTAAATTATGTTTTATGCCAAAAAATCCTTGTTTCGAACATAGGTTTTCATTGTTTTTTCCTTACCATGTCATCCATATGATCACTATTCTTCAAAGATTTTGGGAGATACTCCTGATCAGTTCCAATATTCAAAGACCTAAAGTCTTATCATATTATTGATTTGATCATTTCCTTGTCCAAAGGCTGAGATGGCTGAGTAGAGGCTGATGAAGCCTAAGAATCTAGGGAGAGATAATTACGCCTTTTAAGCATAGTTTCTATAGATCTTTTATACTCATATGTTAATTGATTTATTATAGCTACAAGTCCACACATTTAATTTTCTATCCCAGGGTTTTTCTTGATAATTTCATCAACCACTGAAATCAAATTGGGATGAATCTTAGATATAAACCTTGTTGAAAGCATTGTAGCATCATCTTCACTCATACTAGAAACCTGAGAAAGGGCAAGAGATGATTTGACATTTTTCATTAGTTCTTAAACCAAATACATTAAAGATTACACCTCATTAGTCAAATATTTGTTTTCAATTCTGGATTCGTGAATCTCATGAAGCCTCTTAGGTTGAGTATCCCATATCAAATTCTCCAAAATTAGTGATGCATCTCATTCAAAAAGGTTAGTCACAGGGGTAGGCTCTGAATTCCAAAACTTTTCAAATCCATACAAGAGATTTTATCCAAAAACTTTTAGATCATCATGACTTATATAACTAGGGGTTGTTGAGATGGTTCAGGAATAGAGACAGGTTCTGTCTCATTATTAGAAAGAATTTCATTAGTTGTGATTGGTTTGATTTTAAACTCAGTTAAAAGTTCAATTTTTTGACTAAGGACTTCTAAGAATCATCACCATCAAATTAGTTGGGAATCATGAACCATACATTCATTAAAATTGAATCAATGGGATTTTGTATTTCAATCATTTCCAAACTAGGGTTTTTCTCCTCCTCAAATGATGCGTCCCTTAGAGAATTTAGTGAATTGACCATGTGAACTCATTTCACAAACTTTATTATCTATTGGTACCTCTCAGTCTCAAGCACACTTATTTCTAACTGAAAATCTTGTTTCATCTTTACATTAACATGTAAAATGACTTCTTTTTCTGTAGATTATTCTTCAGACTATTGTAAATTAGAAACAAGTGCTTTAATAGTTTCATCATATTTTTCATCATCTTCATCCTTGGATCCATTTTCTTCACTTTTACCTTCAACACCTTTAGTGATAAGGGAATATCTAGAGGGAACATCCTTAGATTGTTCAAGAGATGCACGAGGAGTCTCTTTAGTACTTTTGGAAATATTTGGATAACTACCTTTAGAGAAAACTTCATCTTCAACTCTAGGAACATAAACATCCATTATTCATCTGAATATTCCACAAACTCATCTAGTTGCAAGCCAGGATCAGGGATACCCTTATGTATTGAAGGGTTCTCAACAGGATTGAAATCTTCATAAAGCCTTTCATTATCATCAACTAATAACTTCTTCCATGGATTCCAGCTAATTTTCATTCTCTTGCATATACACTTAGATAGAAAAAACTCATAATCCTAAACAAATTCGCCATTCTTCCCTACCACAACCTTGGCTTGAGGCATAGAAGAAATGAATCTTGAATAGAAAAAGGGTTATTACTTTGAATTTTCCTTGATAATATCACACTGGTGAAGGATAGGGTACTTGCACATATTTATCTTGTAACTATTCTTCAATAAATACAATAAGAATATATCTTGATATTTCAGAGAAGAAAAGTAAACCTTCCTTATACATAATAGGGGTTGAATAAATTTGAACAACAATCTAGTCTCCCTATTTATTTCAGAAACTATATACCTTCTCCTTTTTTTATATCCAATAAAATCACCCAAATACTATTATATGATGAATATATCACTTGTATTAGGATGGTTTCTTTGATGATCCTCCAAGATACCTTCATCAGGTACTTATAAATATCAATCCCACAACCTTGAAGAAAAATAACACATTTTTTTATATACGTAACTTCTAACCACAATGTCATCCTATTTATTGAATGTAAACTGAACATTCTGATATAACTGAAAAACTAGTTTGGGGTATATGGGTCTCTAATATTTTGTAAACTAGTCCACCATACCTATTCTTCCAAAACACTGAGAACAAGTGACTTACTCATGAGAATCCATTTTCCACACACTTGATTTTCTGGCATGACTAAATGATCTACAAGACCATGGTTCATCGGTTCTATAGGCTTTATGATCGAAGCTCATTTCACTTTCAATGAAGACTTTCACTTCACGGGAGTCAAATCCTATGTATGCTTTATCCATAGAATTTCCAAAATGCAATGAGGGTTTTATAGAGAGAAAGGAGTTCAAGAGAGAAGGGTTTCCATTTTGGGGGTAGAGAGCACAAGTTATGAGAGAAGTGTTGTGATGTGATTTTATCATTTAGGTATTCATAGAGTCATGAATTAAAAAATATATAAAAGTGAAATAATATAATCAAACCGATGATTTTGGAAAATATTTCTAAATATAGAAAGATGATTCATAACAGTGTGGGAAAAACCTATAGTTATGGAGGCATCACAACGGAGTGACTCTGATCAGTGAGACAACAATTATTGAGACAACAAACAGTGAGACAATAAATGTTGAGGAAATAAATGATGATACTATAAACTATGAGAATTTAAACAATGAGAGGGTAAACTGTGAGACAGTAAATGGTCACTCAAGGATGATCATTCCAAATTCATGTATGATGTAGGTAATTCTTTCAAAATTTAATTAGTTCATAAAAATATCATCAATATGATGTTCAATGCTAATGAATTCTAAAGTAATATCACCTTTATGAGAATTATCTATCAAAAAGTGATTTCTTACATAAATATGTTGTGGTCTTGAATGAGAAACTATATTCTTAGAGATATTAATAGCACTTTTGTTATCAGAGTTTATTGGTACATATCTAAATTGATATTCATAATCTAAAAAATTGTGTTTCATTCACAAAATATGAACACAAAAAAATATGAACAATTATATTTTTAGATTCAACACTAGATAATTCAAAAGAATTTTTCTTTTCTACTACACTATGATACTGGTGACAAGCCCAAAAAGTAACATGTTCTAGAGTTTATTTTCCTATTTAAATTGAAAGCACCAAAATAAGCAGAAAAATAAATAATTAAGTCAAGTGTTTGTCCTCTAGGATAGAACAATCCTATTTTGATAGTATGTTTAAGGTATTTGAAAATTATTTTAACAGTAGGAAAATTTGACACTTTGGTATTTTCTTAAAAATTATAACATATATACATAGTAAACATAATATCAAGTCAGTTAGAAGTTAAGTAGAGTATACTTCTGATCATTCTTCTAAAATATGATTGATTAATGTATTTCCCATTTTCACCAAGGTCCAACTTACTGGTTTTACTCATTGGAGTATCACTACTTTTAGTTCTATCTAAACCAAAATGATTTAGAAGATCATTATTATATTTAATCTAATTTAAAATAATACCTTCTTTATTTTGAAAGATTTGAAATATAGGAAAAAGTTTAGTTCACATGTTAAACTCATTTCAAACTCATTTTTCATCATTTCTAAAAAATCAATACATAAAGAATATTTTTAAAATCTAAAAATAATATCATCAACATAAATTTGAACAACTAAGACATCTTTATAAATTATTTTTATATAATGTTTAGGATCATCTATGAATTTTGTAGAAACTTTGGAAATAAGAAATGTGCTTAGTATATCACACGAAGCTGTTGGATCCCATTTCAATCCATAAAAACATTTTGTTCATTTAAAAACATGATTTTGAAAAAGAGGGTTTATAAATCCGGGGGTTGTTCAATAAAAACATCCTCGACTATATACCCATTTAAGAATTCACTATTGACATCCATTTGATATATTATGAAATTTAGAGGTTTTGTATATGCTAGCTGGATTATAATGGCTTCAAGTCTAGAAACTTGTGAAAAATTTTCATCATAGTAAATTCCTCATTCTTGGTTATATCCATGTGCAACTAATCTATCTATATTTCATAAAATTTCACTATCATCATCTCTATAATTTCTAAATACCCACTTAGTTCCTATAGTCATGGTGTGTTTAGGTCTATCCACTAGATTCCAAACTTTATTTATTTCAAACTGATTCTGTTCTTCTTGCATAGCCATTACACAAAATTCATAAATGATTGAATTATTGATGTTCATAGGTTCGAGCTGTAAAAAAATATTGATGTTTAACCTGGTTTTTATGTGAGGCTCTAGGTTGTGTTATTTTGTTTATGTCTCCAACTACAAAATCTAAAGGATGGTTTTAAGAGTTCTTGTAGGTCTAGAGAAAGAAGGGCTGGTAATTTCATCTTCTTCCATAGGTTCAAGTTCATCATGAATAGAGTTTGGAGAATTTATAGAACCAGATGATTAAACAGGTTTCTTAATAGTATGATCATATGATTTTTTAGTTATATCCACATTGGGCAGATCATCCTTAGGGTTTTCTAGGGAGGTCTTTAGTTCATGTGGATTTGTTTAATCAAATTGGACGTGTAAAGATTCTTCCACACACTTTCTTCTTTTATTAAAGACTCTATAGGATTATATATATATTGAATAACCTATAAATATTCCTTAATCACTTTTAAATGAAAAATTATCATGATTATCCTTAGAATGAATTATATGGACTTTGCAACCAAAAATATTAAAGTAATTAACTTTGGGTTTCCTAATGTTCCAAAACTCATAAGGGGTTTTCTTAAGGATATGCATAATCAAGACTTTATTAATTATATACTAAGATATATTGACAGCATCATCCTAAACGTAAATAGGTAAGTCATATTCATTAATCATAGACCGAGCAATTTCTTGTATGTTTTTAGTTCTTCTTTCCACATATATGTTCTCTTTGGTTGTCCTAAGTGCGTATAAGATCTGACTATAGTCATTTTGTGAGAAAAAAGATTTAAACTCTTGATTTTCAAACTCACGACCATGGTTACTCTTTATGTTTTTAATCATAAGGCCACTTAGCTTTTTTACTATTCTAGAATACTTAGTGAAATGAGAGAAGGATTCAATTTTTTGAGCAAGAAATAATTTCCAAGTATATCTAAATTAATCATCTATTAGAACATAAATATAGTGCTTCCCATTAACAATTAAGATTTTAGGTGGTCTAAAAAAATTCATGTAAACTAACTCAAGAGGTTGAGAAGTTGAGAATTATATCTTCGGTTTGAAAGATATTTTTTACATTATACCTTTTTCACAAGGATTATAGATTTTGTCATTTGGAAATTCTATTTTGGGTAGATCCTTGACTAACCCTTTCCTTGTAATATTTCTAAGAGAGTGAATGTTACAATTACCTATTCTCATATGCCAGAGCCTAGACTCTTTGTTAATGTTAATTAAGTAAGAAAAATTTTTAGAAACAGAGGAATCTAAATTGACATGATAAATATTTTCAAGTATTAAAGCTGTAAAAACTAAATAATTTTTAGAATAAATACTATCACATGCATCATTTTCAAAATTTACATTGAAACCATTATCACATTACTGAGATATACTAAGAATATAGTACTTTAGTCAATCAAAAAAAACTACTTTATGAATTAAAACTGAATTAGAGTTACCAATTTAACAAAGGAAAATTATTTTTCCTTTTGAAATGTCACCAAAGGTGACATACCCTCCACCAATCTTTATCAGATTATTGAAGCGTGAATAATCTTCTATTATGTGTCTTGAACATCCATAGTCCATGTAACATATATTTCTATAGGATATCTTCAAGCGATTTACCTACTAGAGTAATTTAACCATGAAAATACTTTGGTACCCATAATTTCTTGGGTCTAGTAATATTTGTAATTAATTATTTGGGAATCCTGTTTTGTTTCATGGGTTTCCTTTAAAAAGTGTGTAAACTATAGGAAAAATAAACTTTGTTTGGTCTAGAAAATCTAGAGGTAGAAAATGACTATCCACTACTGGAACATGTAGCATAATTTACAATTTTGGGCATTAAAATATATTTTCTAGATTTTGGGAGAAAATTGTTTTTGACCGGATTCTTTTTCCCCGACTGGTATCCGATACCAGTAGTGTATTTTGATGCAACTTTTTTTTACCAAGAATTAGTGTAAGTGTAATATTTCCATTAGTAAACTTTTCTATATTCCTTTTAAATATCTCAAAATACAGTTTAAGTTAATTATTCCATTTAAGAGATTTAAATTTTTTCCCTTTTTACAGAGTAGGTTTAGATTTGAAAATAGAGTTGAGAGGAATCTGTTTCTTCAATATTTTATATTTATATTTTAACTCAATGAATGTATCATCAATCATGTTTCAATATTCAAAAAATTCATCATTATACATATTCTCATAATCAAATTCATCTTCTGAATAGAATGAATTATGTATAAGAGATTTTTGTGTTACCTCAGATGTGTTTGTCATAAAACGAATGTTGGCTTTACAGGTCTCTTTATCATGTGAGGATTTTGACTCACTTGATCTATCATCTAAATCACTCTAGGTGGCCTTCATTTCCTTTTGTTACCTTTTATCTTTATACTCATATTTATTCTCATTATTTAACTTAGTAAAATCATCCTTTACATGTCTTTTTTATCTTACATTCATATGAGACTATCACATTTGATTTATCATTTTTCTCCTAGTCCTTTTCTAGTTTCCCTTATTGTTATATTTTTTTATTGATGGGATTCTTGAAAAAAATATTCTTTCAATAAAATTTTTAAACCTTTTTGCTATCTGAGCCCTTTCTTAATCACTATCAGATGATTAATCTTAATTAATTTTAAAATTAGAATGAGTTTGTGCCTTTTACATTTCATTATTTTTGAATGTAGTGGTTGTTAAAGCCTCTCAGTTCCTCTTTGGTTCATCTATTATTATTTGTTGACCATTAATTCTTGCTCATAAATCATCAGATTTCATATCAACTCCTCAAATGGAAACTTACTAATATCACATGATTCTATAATAGATACTAATGTTCCACTCCATCTATCTGGTACACATCTGGGAGTTCACATGATTTTTTCCTAAGCAATAACTTCTTTTCATAGAGAAATCATTGTATTTAAAATTTCATTAAAACTGAGATACATATCATAAATATGTTCATTAGGATTCATCTTAAAGTTATCATATTTAATATCATATATGTTAAGTATCATGTCCTTAACATTAGTGGTTTCTTCATGTGAAATATCTAGAGTATCCCAAATTTTATGGGTTGTTTTACATGCAGAAATCCTATTTAAATTTTTATCTCCTAAAGAAAAATATATGGCATTAAAGGGATTGAATTTATTTTTATAATAAGTCATATATGGGTCATCACAAGTATTTCTAGTAGTATCTGGAATATTATATTAATCTAAAATGGAAGACCAAATTTCAAAACCCATACTTTTTAAATGAACTTTCTTCTTAATTTTCCACTAGGCATAATTAGTTCCACTAAAAAATGGAGGTGTGTTGGTTTAGAAACTTCCCAATATATTATGCATAACTAAGAATAATGAAATGGTTTTTATAGAGCCAAAAATTTATAACTAATAGAAATTTATATATCTTTAAAAACACAACTAAAATCATAGTTGAAAAGATTTGAGAATTCATTGAAAACATTGAAAATAGAAGATTAAAAACACCTCTGATTCCAATTTTTGGTCAGAATAGGACACTTAAGAGGGAGGAGAATTGAGTTCCTATATTTTTTTTGTTAAATATTCATTATTTGAAATTCCCCCAATTTTTAAAAGAATAGTGCAATTAACCAAAGTAAAATATTTTTAAAATATTTGAGAGTTTGAACGATTCCTCAATGATTTATTAATTCTCAAATAATGTAATTTATAAAGATTCATAAACATTCTAAATCAGTATAATAAAAAAATTCTAGAAAAAAACTATCTAAGATTAACTATCAAGGAAATGTAATGTTTTATTATTTTAATACACAAACATAAGGAATAAAACATTACTTGACTATAATGAGTAAAACAAGAGGTTCAGTATTAAGAAAAAATTAGCCCTCTCCATAAGGTGATCACCTAACACAAAGAAAAATATATAAAAACAAGATTAATCCACACCCTAGATCAGGTTTTACAGCAACATAAATGTTGTATTGGTCAAATATACCTCTACCACCGTTTTACATGGGAACAAAATATAACCAGGTCACACAGAGGCTTGTTCCACAGTTATACATGGGAGTAAGATGGTGTAAGAGAGTGGTAATGAGATGACATCTTGTATTGTCTAGTTTAGCATAAGAGAAAATGTGTTTTTTATAAAGATACACACATTTCTAAAAGGAATAATAAAAAATCACAAAACATAGTAGAATATAATAATAAGGGACTATAAATTATCTAGGTGTTGTTATTTACAGTTCTAGACTCTTTGAATGAAGTAGATTTGAAGATCAGGTCCTTTTCAGGAAATAGACTCAGAAATAGAGTGTCGTGAGTTCTGTGTTCTAGTTTCTAGTTCAATGATATGTTCTTAGTAGATCTTCTTATTCTTTGAGTTTCTTATATTGTAAGGATTTACATAGGATAGTTCAAATTTAGTTCTTCATTAGCTTACAGTAAGAAATATTGATTATCATGGCTCTTCTCCATGGTCAGGTATGTTTAACTCTCTCTTTTTCAGTTCATGCGCTATAATATATTAATCCTTAAATGTTTTTTTGGTCATTAGGGAGCATGATTTCCAAACATCATACCTCATACTATCTGATGACATGTCTATAGAGATCATTAACAACATCAGTATCATTAGATAGCTCAAATATGATTGTTAAAAATAATTTTTAATTTTATTGAAATAATAGAGAAATAGATATGTATGGAATGGTGTTATAGTCACTAGTGACATAGGAATGGTTTCATAGGAATTTTGAGTCAGGAGTGGTTCCAGAGTACACGGTGACTCGTCCTTTTCTTATAAGAGTTTCCTCTAGACCAGTGTCTCATACTTTGATATTTTTTCGAATCAGTTAGGTGATGAAATTGTGTTGCAAGAATGATGTCATGTACTTAGTGAGAAATGGTGTTAGTCAAAAAGGTATTATTGAAATTGTGTCTGATACTTTGTCTAATTCTGGAACCAATTGCATTATACAACAATGTCTATGTATTAGTGTTTGTTCCTTGGCTAGAATTCTTACCAGTGACTTCATAAAATGGCATATGGTACATCATGTGTTCTGGAACTGGTAGCATGATACAATAATTTAATTGTATCAGTTTCTGGTCCTTTTGGAAAATTATGAACCGGTGACTTGATACAACGGTGTCTGGTAATTTTTGAGTTATAGAACCAGTATCTTGATACAATGGTGTCTTTGTAACGATGACTCATACTTTACCGATTTTCAAATTAACGGTGAGACTATTTGATCACATTAGTAGAGACTATCAGTTCACCTTAACGTTGACTCATACTTTTTCAAATATCTGTAATCTCTCTTAAGAATTAATACTCATAGAATGAATTAAGATTAAACATGATCATAATGAAACATTAGAGAGAAATATTAAACAATATTTACAAGAGTTAACCATGATTTCTGAGCGTGAAAATAAGAGGAGTCCAACAATAATGTATTTTAATATTTTACTTCGGTATATAAAAATTGAATATCAATGAACATTGAGTTTTATGAGTAATATATGGGTGATTTGGGAAGAATAATAGGTAGATCATTTTATCCATGAATACCCTATGATGGGTGGAGTATGTTATGACTAAATGAATGAGTAATGTATATTATTATGTGTTTTATTCCAAATATTTATGTAATATATTACTAAATATGATTAATATTATATTGGAGTTTTTTATATTGTAGATTCGTGTAAGGGAATGAAATTTCCACAAACACTTTTCTTGTATCTTTTTTTGGATGGTGAGGTGTCCAGGTGTGATTCCTTCATTATAGTGAGGTTTTAGAGGATATTTTAATCCTCAATATTTTTATGGTGTCCTTTTTTATTTTAGATGAAATTTTGGTATTTTGAATATAATTAGAAATTTTTGATTAAAATTAAGCATCTTTTAGATAAGTTTAATTTTGGATCTACAAACACCCGCTTGTTTCGCTGTGTCTAGTGTTGTCAATAATAGTCCTTTTGGGTTCAATAATGGTTTTATGGGGTTTTATGGTTCATCCTTATCCATGTAAGGGTCATTCCAACTTAAAGGTACATTTTGATCTATGTAATGTTCATTCTAACTTATTTATGGGTCATTCTGAACTCACATATGGGTTATCTCGATCCATGTAAGGGTAATTATAGCCTATATAAGGGTCATTCCTAATGCATGAAATGATCATTTAAATCTAACATAAAGGTGGTTATATTTTATGTATAAGTTATGGATTTCTTGTATATGTCACCCCTTTGTGAAGTTTTCATTCATTAAAAATGGAAAAAACGTTTTTAATGATTTTAGGATAACATTAATTTAAAATTAAGGGATTTTATACTAGTTATGAAGAATATGAATGTTATATTTGAAAAGATTAATTCATGTCTAAATTGTATAATATTTAAATGAGTCGTGAGAGGTAAAATATTAGATTTTTTATATTATATTAATTACAAGGGTGAGTTTTGATTTAGTACATGCTAATTCCTTGTGGAATCACTATTTATTACTTTAAAATTAGTGAAATCAAACCCCATTTGAACTTATTAGTTTTCCATTGAACATGGATGATCAAATAATTTTTATTTGAGTTTTTTAATCCTACTTCAATAAAATCAATGGATCCTCATGATTTCCATAACAACACTCATCCATTCCTTTTCTCCATTCTTATAGAGTAAATCATGAATCATCTCAAGATATATGGGATTTGTAAATACATCTTCTATCTTCAAGAATAATTTGGGTTGTTAGCTTGCTATGTTTCCTTATGCTATTTTATCAGTTATTTTAATATATGGTTTAATGCATATTTTTGTAACTACCCGACAATTTAGTTTAAAAGAATAATAAGCTCGATCGGCTTCTTAATACGAAATGCAGTGCTTTATGTGAATTGAGATATGTTATATGATTATTTTATTGTGTCCTAATAACATAGTTATTGTATTATATGGTCTGAATATTAGTAACCAAAATTTGAAATATATTAATAATGTTCTTATGAAATACAAATTTTTTGGTTAATTCTTAGGAAATAAGTGGTCATTTTTTAATAGAGTCAATTTATGTTTCAAAAATTCATTTACTTAAAAAAAGTTTTTTATAATATTTTTTGTGTGGAAATTATAATTAAATTTCTAACAATTTTAAAATTTCATTTTATAAAATGATATAATTTTTTGAAATAAATATATCTAAATTAATTTGGGGTGAAACTTTTGGTATTTTTTCGAAATGATTGAATTTTTAGTGAATAGTGAAAAATACAAATTTTTTATAAAATCCCATTTATTTTCTTAAAATAGAGTTATTTAAAGGCCAAATTATATTTTTTATTTCAAGTTAAATTTTAATATGTTATATTTTACATATAATAATATAATAAATTCCATTTTAATTAGATAAATTTTTTATTTTGATATAATTTACTTATTATTTATAAAAACAAAATTTTCTAAAAATATTTTGTTTTGTTTTGTTGTATGAATTTATATTAAATATTTCTTTTCCAATTATTGATATTAAATTTTAAAAAATGGATACCATATTTTTAATCAGGATCTTCAAATTTGGAAAATAGTATTATTTTTTGTTCATTATGAATAGTTTCCATGATAAATATTTGTCACCACAATAATGGTAAAATGAGTAAAACAATATAATAACCATTATATAACGAATCAAAATCAAACTAAATTTTAATTTATTCTATATTATGGGGTAAATTCATTCGTATACATCCATAATTATAATATATGTCTTTTTTGTGACATATTCTCATTTTATTGTCATTTATATTATTTTCTATGAAGAAAATTCCAAAATGTCACTCCCTTGATTTTAATTTCTTTTATAGGTTCACATATAGCTAAGAATATTTTTTTAATGAATGAAAAAGTTTATGTTGGACATGATTAATTTTTTTTATAACATTAATTTTTTTAAGTAATGTTATAATTACCTTAGGTGCTTATAGAATGTTAATACAATTCTTGTACAATTACTTAAAAAAACAAAGTAAATGAGTTTATATACATAAAAATAAATTGTTTTTTGATAAATTATGGTGTCACAAGATTTTAATAGTGGATAATAATTAATATTTTTTCATTGAATATCTTATATTCAATTTTTCTCATGATATTTTTAAAGAAAAATAATAGGACTAGTGTCAAAAACGACATTATCAATATTTTATAAAAACTTAAATTTTAATTAATTATTTAAAAATCATAAAAATATTGAAACAAGAAGATTAGGATGATTAATTTTATAAAATTCCATAACTAAGAATTTTATTATAAATTTTTTACCATATAATAAAAATTATATCACATTAAGATTGATAAATTCATTACCATAGTTTAAGTTAGAACGCCTATACCGAGGTGATAATCAAAGGATGAGGTTAATATTTTGAATTAAAATTTTATAAATCTTATTTGATGGTTATATTTTTTCCTCATACTATATAAAATTCAAATATATTTCCATTTTAAATCATTTTTATCAAGTATGGAATTATTTTATTTTAATATTTTAATAAATTCAAAGTTATTTTTCACCCACAATTATAAAAGGACATCATATTTTCCCTTATATACACAACCTTGTGTAATATATATTGAAAATAACAACCTAATTATTTTCTAAAATTAAATTTTCACTACTTATTGGTTCTGTAATTCTTAAAATACCATTCCAAAGGTCTTTAAGAAGGGATCTAAAAGTAGCATACCAAAGGAGTGGTAAACATCCTATCCGACATCTTTCAAATTTGTTCTTCTTATAAATCCTCTAAATTTAGGTTATGCATTATAAAATAATAATTTAATTATAAAAAAATACTAAAATTTTATTATTATGTTACCACCATTATTCACCATCTATTTTATCAAATGGGAAGTGAGTGTATTAGTTGTGTGTACATGTGGAAGACTTCATCCACATAGTGATACAATTCATTTTGCTTATCAATTTTTATATATGTTTGTTTTGATTGGTTTAATGTTTATATAATATATTTATGAAATAATTATTCCTATTTAATTGTAATATCACATCTACCACCTTACCTTCCAATTCGTTGAAAAACTATAACATCACTCATACGTATGTGTGGACTACCATCACTACGAAGTGATTCGATTTGTTTTTCATTTCAACTAAACATGGATGGTAATAAAGATATATTTAATATATATATATATATATATATTATTAGGGGTATGATCATGATTATTTAATTATATTATAATATCTATCTTTGCATTGTTCTTTTCATTATAAAATGAAAACAATATTCATACATACATACGACCTTCCGTCTTTATGAACGATGTAAATCATTCTTCTATATATATCAATTTTATGGATATATATATATATATATATATATAATGAATTTATATTATATTCATATGATGATTAAAATTATTTATATTATGTAACCATGATCAAATATCATGGACCCGAACTATTGACCTGAAAAATTGATGAAAAATGGAATAATTAACACCTTGGGAGCATTGATGTTAATAAGGAATTATTAATAAATTAGTGTTGAAATGTTATACATGGATATTATATGATATTATAACTATGTTAATTATTATTTTATATTATTATAATAAATTTAAATTTATCATATAGGAGTTTATATAACTTTTAATGTAATTTGAGCTTGAGGTACGGGATTTTCATCTACAATTATTTCTGTGAGACACATGACACATTCACCACTAGATTATTTTATGGTGTTTATATAATGAACTTGAATTTATTTTAACAAGATTATGATGAAAATTAGGGGTATTTAAGTATCCAAATTTGATCCTCTATTTGATGAGGTATTGATTCATAGATTATCAATGTTATAAGGGTTTATCATCTAAAACTGTCTTCTTTGTGACATATATTATGTTATGCAACTATATTCTATTAAAAGGTATATATAAAGACCATTTTAAATGATACATAAATTATATCCTTATGATTATTTTATTTAATGTTTCATTTTAATTGATTCTTTCATGGGGATTATGATTTAAAAGTTACCAAAATGGTAAGGAATTAACGATTCAATCTAATTTTCATCAGAATTGTTTATGATTGAATTGATATTGAATGGAATAAAAAAATCCTCTATTTTAAAAAACCCTTTGATTTTATTTTACACTTTTTATTATTGGTATTTTATAGAAACAATACATTTTCCTCTCTTTTATACTTAATATGATTGGGTTTTTTTTTAAAAAAATAGACATTATTTCCCATTTAGCCTTATATCTTTTTCTCTAATGCACATTTTTTATTGAGAAAGTTTTCAAGAATATATTTAATAATATCATATGATTGTTTCAATTAATTTTTATCTATGTTTAAGTTATTAAAAAATGTTTGAAATGGAATATTATTTTCAATTTTTAACTGAGGTACTTTTCATTTTTTACAATAAATGTGAAAAGAATCATTGTTTTATTATACTCAGAATGAATGGAATTTTCATCCGTTATGACCAATTAATGATTTAAATCATCATTTAAATGTTTTCACGATTATTTTCTAAGAAAATATTTTCCAAAATATATGTAAAAATTTAATATTTTCAATTTTCAATTTCAAAATGACAATGGTATTTTGACCAGGAAGCATTTCATGTGATCTTTTAAAGAAAACTACCATTTTAGCTAAAATCCTTTTATATTAATTATTATTTATTAGAGATATGATAAACTTATATAATAATAATAATTTCTATAAATTTTTTTTATGATGATGATATTTTTTGGAAACATATTTATTATTAATGGGTTATGTTGCAAAAAATTATTTAGATTTTTTATAAAACCCATGTCCTTTCAATGGGTTATGATATATATTGAAATAATTATAATCATGTAGAACATATAAGAGTGGATTTTTTTACTAGTTGGACAAGAATTATATATCCCTACAATGCATAGGGTATATATGGATATCTCATGAGATAATAAGGAATGGAATGGTGAGTGAACCCTATTTAGTAAGGGACTCTATCCACTATGATAGTATTTGAAGTAAAAATTGACTTAGGATATGATTGAATAATGAGTGAACCCATTCAACTATAATAGTATTGTATTTGATCATTGAATAAAGAAAATTATTTTATAATATTATTTGTATTCGAAAAATTTATATATTATGCCAATGTTATTCCCTCATCTTCCATGTTCTTCGATTACATTTTTGATTAATTGTTTGTGAATTTCCAATATTTATTCCATGATTCCATTATCTATTATATATTTCATATTGTTTTAAAATATTATTCCCACGTTATTATACCATTATTAAAATGTTGTTCTTGAGTGAATAATGGTATCTGACTTGTTTACTCTTACTGATCATCTCAGCTCACCAAATCTTATGTTTTCTATATGGAGGTTATAAGGAAAGATTTCATATAGGGTATTTATAAGAAGAGTAATATGTTAGAAGATATTTGGGTGAGATATAGAATTTTTTTAATGAAATTGTATGATTTTTTATATACTCTCCATGGACACTAAACCTTTATAGTCCCCGAGCATGCATTATTGTGAAATAATTTTATTATCCATTTAAAAGAATTTAATTTTTATATTTGAAAAGTATCGGTAACTGTAATTGTTATCCAAGATAGGTTTATTCAAAATTTAGAGATTATTATGTGATAAATTTAGTTAAAAACCATATGATAATTATGAGAACTTGATAACATCATAAAGCTTTGGTAAGGCTGAGATTACGTGGTTTACTTAAAAATTCATCCATGTACTGATAATACAAGTTGATATGATTTTATAGCATATGAATATTGGGGTAATAACCTTGAAAATAGTTTTTTGAGAATATATAAACAAATAGTCATGTGCATAGTGTGTCTTCCCTTATAGTGAATTTCGTTTGACACTTCTGGGTAATATTCTTTGTTCAATTAATATTTTCTTAATGAACCATTATGATGGATTTGAATATATGATGATCTTTAAAGACCTACGTAAAACCTAAGGATCCATATATTGAAATTGTTTCATGATTTATCCACACTATAATTGATTTTTATTGATTATATGGTCTCCTATTATGATTATTGTTTCTAAAAATGAGATTTTTTTATTCATTGGCTATAACAATGAATAATTGAGTAGAAAATAAATGTGAAGGACTTAACAAGGATCACTAATAGAAAATGTGACTATCCCCACAAATCTATACCAATGTTTTAGAGAAAACATGGGTATAGAGATTCTGGATAGCGCTATACTCATTGTATTATAAAATGGTTGCTATAAATTGAGCAATATAAATAGTATTAAAAAAACTATGGTTATTATCCTTAACATATTTGGATCCCCTTCCCCTAATACCCTCCACTTTTCATTGATGATCCATTGCTCCCATACCATTCTATAATACATGTACCCCCTTCCCTCCTTATGGGACCATGACCCCAATTACCATCTCTTCTTCCTCCATTTCTGTCATTGTTTGATTGCGATCTTAAAGAGGTACTCTTTCCATCCATATTATTATTTATTCTCCCATAACCCATGTGACGACCAGTTATGTTTTCTAGTGTTCTCCTCAAATTCATGGATTCTTTGATTCTTTTCATCTTCAACATAAAATTAGTGAGTTAGAAATCCTTCTTCTCTTCTATTAGTTATTATTTTCATTTATATCTATGTATGTGAAACTACTAGAGCATGTTGGTATCACTTATATTATATTTTTTTAGTTTATAGTCTAATACATATCAACTATAGTCTATTAAATTCCTATAATTACAATTTTAATTATAATTTGTTCATTTTGAAAATTGTACAATGGATTATTATAATATTAACATAAATCTGAGATTATTTTGGTGGAATATTTTATGGATTTATATTTATTTACTGTAAGTTATCATTTTTAAGTTAACTACTAGGGTTAATATTGGATTTTATTATCCTTTAGTTGTGGAATTTAATTATTGAAATTTAATTTTTTTATATCATGGACCTTGGTTTGACTATTTAATGGATTGTTTTAACCCATAAAGAAACAATTGTGTGATGGTGTACATGATTATACTATTATAAGTAAATTTGGAACATTGATTTATCTATAATAGATGGTTCATAATTAATTCATTATTTTATTCATTGTACATATAAAGAATATTTCATAGAATAAATTGTTATGATTTAGATACGAATAAACGAAAAATTATTCTTTAAAAAAATTGGATTTCAAATGTTTAAGAATTTTAAAACCTTTATTATGTAAAAATATTTATAGAATCCTTGGGTAAATTTCATGAAGTAATCATATAGGTAAAAATAGAAATCTTGTTGGATGATATTAATTTTATGAAAGATGGTTTCTATTGATAATGTTTTATATAATAATTTATTTCTAAATTAAATCTTTAATCTTATAAACCAAAGTTTATCAATTTTGATTTACTATCGTGTATAACTCAGTTAAGTGGTAAGAATGATTCCTTATTTAATTTATCATGTATTAAGTAGCTAACCATTTATTTATACTAAATTTTGATTTAATTAAAAACCATCTACCCATTATTTTCCTTAATTAAGAGGTTTCATTAGTGGTGAATTAATGGTCGGGTTTCATAAATTGGGATGGAATGGATTAATTATTTAGTATTTATGGATCTTCCCGAATTTAAATACATATTAATTGGAAATATAACATCATGTGAAATATATTTTCATTATGTTTGAATAATATAATTAATTATTAACTTAATTAAATTCATTTTATGATTAAATGTTATCCTCAATTATGTTTTAAAAAGAGAAGACCTCTATGGATAAGGAATACAAATTTTCCTACCAGTATTCCTAAGTGGTTATTTATTCCAATACATGTACTTTGTTTTTGATTTCTATTAGTATGCCTTGGTATTTTATTATGATATTCCTTGTTAATTTTTTGGATGGATAATAGTATTCTGTAATGGTCACCTTCATTATGTTTTTTTATTTATTTTGGTTTCTTATTAGTGTTATTTTATTTCTTCTACATTATACTTTTAATTTGTCTATGAATTTTGATATCATTAAAACATTGTAGTCAGTGGAGTATACATTTTAATATTTATTTCCCGGTTATTAAGAATATGAAATGGGATATATTTCTCTGATAAATCACCTAATATGGTATCATATCCAGTGATGAATAGGTTTTGAAAGAATGTATATTTATTTGGATAAACTTACTTTATATTGTATTGGATCATGGTTCTCTAACTCTACCCAACCCCTTTCCCAATTTGACAGGATTAAAGGTGACTTAAATATATAAACACTTTTCCAATTCATATATCATACATCTTTTAGCATCCATATCTTTTATTATATTTTAGATATATATATTTCTTTATTTTATTAATCACAGATTCTATGATATTATTATTGAATGGTTATTTTTATTTATATCAATTGTGCAATAATTTCATTGATATTTTTATTCCATGTTTTTTGGTTTTGATTATGGGTGACACATTGTTGTTATTATTGTCTAAATGATTTCCATCATAAATACAATTGTATTCAATTTGATTAATATCATATTCAAAACATTATTTTTTTTAAAAATAATTTGTTCATGAAGATATATGAATTTAATTGGATTGTGTAATAGTTTTTTATCATTCCATGTCTAAAACATTGACTTGTTCATTATTTATAGGAATCACCTATAATATATGTTTTTTCTATAATTCTTTGATTTTATAGATACTTTCATGGTTTGATGAATTTAATTTTAAAATTTTTTTAATGAATTTTTTAATTATGGTTTATATTACCATTTTGAATAGAAGTTATTTCCCTATAATGGAATGGATCAAAGTTGGATGTATCATACCAATAAGATTTCAACGAGGTTTCAAGTTAATATAGATATTTGTTTAGATTTTTTATTTAAAAAATAATTAATATAGGGTACTTATACATTTTACAAGTTATAATTATATTAGAAGACCATGGATAAGTTGTGAAGAATTTAGATACAAGAAAAAAGATATATTTCAAATAAAAAATAAGGCTTGGTATCACAATTGGGAGATGAGAAAATATTATACTATTTATGAAATGAATGAAATAATTGGTACAAATAATTTTGTATTTTATTGGTATCTAATTATTTATCGTCAATAAATAGGTTGTATGCTAGTTTAATATTCAAATGATATCAATGCACATGAGGAAAAGAATGAAGATAATGATGTTGAGAGAGTGAAACAATTAATCGATGATGTCATAAATATTGCATATCAAGAATGAACTAAAATGATAAATTTGGAATTTTTATTGTAGTTATATTATAGAAAAACTATGTACTAATTTATAATAAACCCATTGATTATATTATTAAATTTTTTATGGACTTTCTTATAGATGGTGAAAATATTTTCTCAAATCATTATATGCCATGAAAGTTAATTAGGAAGATTGAATTTTCTAAAATTAAAATACATTCTTGTCTATAATATTATTGTCTATTTTTGGAGGAATCAACAGACCTTAATGACTATTAAAAATTTTGTACAGCTTGATGGAAGGAAAATGTAGATGGAACACCTTCTTGTGTGATACAGATAGTTATATGGAACCTTTAATTAACTTTTAGGCATTAATATCTATTCATATATGTTAAAATATCAACCAATATGATATGGAACAATTCTTAGATATTTAAAGGTAATGATGAGTCGGTTTATCCCATAGATGGATTAGAATGGTATGAATTTGATTGACAACATCCCAATTTTTTAGATGAGGTGTGTAATGTTAGGTTGGGTCTATCGTGTGATAGTTTTACTAATTTCACATAGATGATTACTACATGAAAAAATGTGTACCATTTTAATACATGTTTTTGATCTTCTTTCATGGATGTTTTTGAAAAAACCTTTCACACACTTGAGTATACTAATATATGGACCTTCTGATCTTGCCAATGATATATACATATACTTTCAACCTTTAATAAAATAATTGATGTAGCTTTGGGATGTTGGTGTTCTCCTATTTTATGCTTCTTCACAAATTATATTTCATATGTGTGGTGCCCTTATATGGAATATTCATGATTTTCCTACTTAATGATTTCTGGTTGAACCATGAATGGAAAACTATCATATCCCATTTTTATGAATAATAAATGATTAAAAAGAATTAAATATCATCTTATTTTTAGTTTCATGGGGAAGCAACTATTTTTTTCCAATAGATCATAAATAAAGGAAGAATCACTAGTGGTTTGATAATACTTTTGATACTAAATAGCCACATTAACATATGTTAGGAACTGATTCTCTTAATGAAATAAAAGATTTTATTTTTTTATTAGTGGAATTTCATATGAAATATAAAAGTAGGAATAATTTAGACTCTTAATCCACTTATAATTGGTAAAATAAAATAATCTTATTCATGTTTTCATATTGTTTTACTAATTTATTATGTTAGTATTTAGATGTAATTAAAATTGATAAAAATATATGTGAAATGTTTCTTCCAATTCTTTAAAATATCATTTAAAAAAACAAATTCGAATTATGATCTCATTGGGACTTGTTGGATTGGGGTATTTTACTAGAATTGCATCCTTTATGTATCAGTGAAAATAAGTGAAAAGTTCCTTATGATAATCATTTGATGAAATGTTTAGAGAAAAATCAATATTTGGATGTATTTGAGAACTTCAATGTCCTTTATGTCAATTCCTATAACATATCTAAATGAGTCTACATAAGAGAGTTGAAACTAAAATCTATAAAAACTCTTGATTATCCCATCCTTTGTTTTGAATTGATTACAATGTAAATTTGGAATTTATTATCTAATAATGTATGGGTGAATATTATTTTATTGTTCAAATTCTCTAGAGAATTTCTTTATAAAATTTTATCTAACTATTTTTTTTATAAAAATGTAGTAAAGTGTGCCACTAATTTTTCGTGAGTTGAATTTTTTTTCCTTGACAATGTTTCAATTTAATTCTTCATTTAACATTTCATCTTCTGACAGAAACACTTATTATAAGACACATTTCTTTCACTATAGATTTATACTCCTAGAATAAATATGTTCATAATGAAATCTTTTTCCCAAAATAATAATCACCACAAAGGTTCCATTGCAAGAGGTTATCGAGTTCAAGAATGTATATATTTTTGTTCAATGTATTTTTCAAATTTGAGAACAATACATAACCATCTAATGAGAAATTAAGATGAGATGTATGGGAAAATTGATCCCTCATTTCCATCTAATCCCTAAATAGGAGTAATTTCTAGGTCATATATACTGGCTACATTGATTCTTGAAGAGAAGGATATGGAACATCACATTGTCTTGTTTATGTGTGGTCTGTTAGATGACTATATAAAGAAAGTAATTTGAATGTTTATATGTTATCTATTATTATATTTTTTTACATATAACTTAAATTATTTTTTCACATTTTATGTAGGGAACACAAACATGTTTTATATCGAGTTCATTGATCTTTTACTTTGAGAAATAGAGAGGCTTTTCATAGCAAAGAATTCACTAATTAGTTGAAATCAAAGGTATCACCATTAAATTAATTAACATAAAATTTGGATTTTAATTTAATTCTATTATTCATATATATTTTAGATATATATTTTATTTATTGACATTGTCTCTCAATAATTTAGAGAATTTGATTTTGGTCCAAATTCTTTTGTTCATGAATGAAAATATTTAACAATAAATGTGTATAAATTTGTTACAACTGATCGAGCGGTGAAAATAAGAACACAACATGATGAAATTATGTCAAATGATTCTAAATACTATTATGTAAGTGCATTAGATAGTAGGCATCGATATGAAAATGTGTCTAATTATGGATATAGTGAGAAAATATTATAATTAGATTACAAATCCCATAGTCATGTCACTATGATGAAATTTAAATGGTTTTATTTATTGAATTTTTGGGGTATATTTATTGATGACTATGGATTCATATTTATTAATATGACATGCCTCTTAGCTACTAATGAACCTTATATTTTGACATAAGTGAAAAAATAATCATTTTATGTTAAAGTTTATTTAAGACCTATTTACGGTTTAATTATTGATTGAATCTGAAGACAATTTTTTCCTAATGGTGGGGAAGAAATTGAAAACATTTATAGAGCCCTTGATGTTTAATGAAATATTGTGTTTTATAACTAAAATTGAACCATTATGAGAGTTGATGTTGAACCTGATTTAGTGGTCGGTAATATATAGAATAAATCATATAAGTTCCTAGTTCATTCAGTTTACCTTGATGTGGGTTTATGAGGTCGTTACTACTATAATTACTTCAATTTAGTTTCATTTTGTAATGATATGTTTGTTTCAGTATATTTTTACATTTTATTTAATTTCACCAATTTCAATTATGAAAAACTAGTTGAAAACATGTATTAAAAAACATTATGACATGGATTTATATTATACTTTCTAAAATATGTTATTAAATTGTTTATGAATTATTCCCCTTCTAAGTTATATGTATTATCTTTAAAAACTATTTCCAAATAATGTACATTTAATTATTATGAATATTACAAATGATATTCAAGATATTTTAAGGAAGATATTTGAAGTGCACTGTGTTGCATTTGTTGTCAATGAGGCATGAAGTTGTCTTGGAATGAATGGAAGTCAAGGAATGTCAAGATGTGAATGACAAAGGTTGTGATGGTGTTGGTAAAGAATGGAGAATGGCCATGGAACTTAGAGGAATGTCACTTAGGAGATTCACTAAGTGGCATTGGAGAATATGGTTGAAACATTCTCCATGTAAATCAGACGATTGTAGAGCTGTTCTTAAAGTTCCAAGAACTTGTATCAACTGGATACAATGTCACAACAATGTTTGAAGACCATGCATTGTATTGACAATGCATGAGGAGTTGAATGGGATCCATCCACAACTTCTAAGTGGATGAAGTGGATTAAAGAAGTCCATGTACTAACTCTTAGTGCATGTGAATCAGAAGAAGATCCAATTGATCTCCGATTAGATCAATGAAGAATGTTGAAGAGCATGTGTGATTTATGAGATTCAGTTGAAGAAGTCCCTCCTAAGTATTGAACACATATGGAAGAGGAGATGAAGAAGATTAAGAAGAAACCTTGGGAATTCCATATTCTAAGTAGAGATCATATGAGAGGAGAAATGATGGAATTCTTAAGAAGAAGAAGAAAGGAAGAAGGCTTGGAGTGGCTTGGCATTTCGTATTTGATATGTCTTGAACTCATTGAAAACTTTGTTTTCAACAAAGTGTTTATTCTGTCCTTTGCCAAAAATTAGGCCAGCCAAGGCCAGCCCACGGGTTCAACCCCAAGGCACTTGTGGGCCTAAGGCGCCACGCCCATGGGGGGATCCCATGGTGCAAGCACAAGGCGGCAGGGGGCCATGTATAAGCCCCCGAGGACACGCGGTGGTGAAACCCGCGCGCCCGAGGTGTATAGTGGGCGCTAGGTGCGCGCCCGCAGAGGCGAGAGTGGGCGCAGAGCGCGCCCGCAGAGAGAACCCGGTGCGGGGTGGCACCGGGAGGGGAGAAGTTCAACTGGGCTGAGGATGGCATGCGGTGTTTGATAAACCGCGTGGAAAATGGCCTTTGTTTCGATGTGGGACGCGGGATTTTCCCGCGGAAGACATCCTGGCCGCACGATTGATCGCGCGCCAGATCTCCGCCGCTCATCGCATCCCGCGCGAGATCTCCAGATCGCGGCCGTCCGATGTATTTCAAATGCTGCATCCAACGGCCCAGCGTTCATCCTCAACCTCGAGCCATGCCGAAGCCACCCGCGAGCCCCGCTGAACCAGGCGCCTTCCCGACGACGGATTTTGAGTTCTCGGCTATCTCTCTCGAAGCCGAAGGCACCCTCGTGCTCGTATGAGCATACCAAACACAGCCATGCCTTAAAATATACTTGCATGCAATGAGATGATGAATTCGATGAAGGCAGAAGCAAACCGAAGGTGCGAGGCCATTCGGTGCTGATGTTCTGCATGGTTTGGATCGAAGGAAGGCCGTGCATGCGTTCTAAGTCGCATGCACGTGAAGAAGGCCGAAAAATAAGGGAGCCCGCGTCAAACCGAGAATAAAAATCAAGATTTGGAAATATTTTTGAAGATCCGAAGATCTCGGGATTTTGAGTTGGATCACGCGGATGACTGGCACCGCCTCTGCCTATATAAACGAGGCCGAGGCTCACAGTATTGCTTGCTGATCCTTTGTTGAAAACTCGGAGTCCCGCGTGTGCCTCTGCCTCGCGAAGAAGAAGCCGCCGTGCAAATATTTGCGCGGCTGAAGTCCCCTGCACGCTAATCCTTTGCGCGGCAGGAAGACCTCGTGGCCGCAACACTCTGCGCGCCCGAGGCTTGTTCCCTCTCTGCCCGCACCCTTGTGCGGCAAGAGGAAGTGCCCGCGGGTGCAGCACTTGCGCGCCCCGCGGAAAGAGGAGTTTGCGCGCTCGAAGGGTTGTGCGCCCGTGGAGCCTTGCACCTGAGGACCTACGCGACCCAAGGCAGTAGCCAGCTGCACCTTGCATGCCTTCAGTTGGTTGGTGTTCGGGCGGTGTGTGTAAAAACAGAAGAAGGCAGTGTGTGTGTGCCAAGTGGAGAAGAAGACCCGAGGTCTTAGTGCCTTGTGTGAAGTGAAATAACACACCCTAGTGGTGTATGTGCAATTCAAGTGAAGGCCGAGACTTGCAAGCCTTGTGTGGCTGAAGTGAAGACCACACCTCATTTGAGTGTGTGTGTGTGTGAAAATTGAAGAGGAACACCCTACGGCCATTTAAGGGTGTGCAACAAGAAGTGTGAAGGCCAAGCTCAAGTGTGTGCCAAAGTGAAGAAGTTTTGTGTGCAAAGAGACAAGAAGGTCGAACCTAGGTGTGTGCACTAAGAAGTGTGTGTACACTTAGAAGAAGAAAAGGGAGGACATCCACACAAAGAAGAACACACATTTATGTGTGTAGACAAATTGCATAAAGTGTGTGAAGTTTGAGAAGTAGGTGTGTGCTGAAAATAATTACACCCTCTGAGGGTTTACTGCACCAAGAAGAGAAGAAGGGGAGTGCATGCATGCACGCATGCACATGCGCACGTAATCAAAGTTCAAATCAGTGAGTGTGCATTTGAGTTGACCAAGACCAGAGGATCTTGAAGAAATTGAGAAGGCCATGCTATCAATGCATGAAGTGAAGTTGAAGTGAGACTGAGCCAGACTGAAAGGAGAGATATCAGTTGTCTGAGTATTCAGTAATTGAAAAGAGCCTGATCAAGTGAAGTGATCAGAAGATTGCTGAGCAAGACCAACAGACCTTTTCAGAGGCTGTTGAAGATTCTTGAAGAGAGAGGCCAGGTCATCCTGAGAAGAAGGAGATAAAGCCTGAGCAAGTTGAGGAGTCATGTTCATCACAAGTGAACAGAAGAGAAGAGCAAGGCCAGTAGCCTTTATCCCAGGCTGCTGAAGTTACTTGAAGAAGCTTAAAGTGAAGAAGAGCTACTCGTGTGACTCGAGGAGCCAGGAGAAGACCCTGTGGGACTCAGGGAGAAGAAGTCTTCAGTGGGATTCTGGAGCAGGCCAGTGGAACTCTGGTAACACTGTGTGAAGCAGTATAAAGACCCTCCTGTGGGACTCAGGAGAGATACAGTGGGACTCTGTATCGACCATTGTAATTCTAACAAGTTATAATGGGAGAATCCATGCTGGGAGAGCATGGCAAGGATGTAGGCCTTTGGTGCCGAACCTTGTAAATCCTTGTGTCCTGTGCCTTTTCATTACTGCATTATCCGGGAAAGGTTGAGAGACATAAGAAGAGTGGATCGAGGCTTTAACTAGTCATAGAGGTTTAATTGATAAGAGTCAATTAGTAAAAAGTTTTAAGGGATCACTGATTCACCCCCTCCCCCTCTCAGTGATTCACACTGATCTGGGCACTTCAATTGGTATCAGAGGGAGGTTACCTCTAAAAGATCCAAGAGAGTCTATATGGAGTGGAGATTTGAGGAAATGAAAGAACAGCCTCAAATGGAGATATCTGCCAAGACTCTGAAAAACAGAATGAAGAAACAGGCAAATAAGATGAGGAAGAAGGTTGTTGCAATCAGAGAAACTCCTTCTATGGAAAGAAATGTGAAAGTCGCATCAGATGAAAATTCCTTTTATCATTCTTCTGATGAAGCCTGCTCTAGCTGTGATAATGATGGAAGAAACAATGATCTTCTAAATGCACTCAAATATCTTCAGAAGACAGTCCCCTAGGAAGTGGCAAAGTGTATAGCTACAGGCATCCATGATCTTCATGAAGAAAAATCACAGTTAGAAGAAGAAGCCAATGCAATGGAAGATCAATTGGCTAAAAGGGTTGGCATCCCCAACACTCTCAGAAAGCTGGTGAAGGCTAAAGATGAAACAGTATCTCTTTGCAATGAAAGATATGAAGACACTACTGAAGAATTGCAAAGAAGCCTTTCTGAGAAATAATTCTTTAAGACTGTGGTCAAAGATGTTTTCCATGCACTGGAAAAGAGGCACAAAGTGTCAATGAATGTCAGAGATGCTCAACTCGAAGAAAAAGTCAAATTGGTGAAGGAGCTGGACAACTCATTGGAAGAATTAAAGAAGGTGCATGAAGACCAGATAAAGCAGCTGGAAGAGAAATTGGAAGGAAGGCTGAGAACTATTGAGGATGAGAAGAACTCCCTCAATATGAAATGCTTAGAACTGGAGGTGATATTGAAAAATCTGCAATCACCGAAAGCTGAAGCCTCCCAGTCAGCTGAAAGTTGAAATGTTGCTACTCAAGTATACTTTGAGCAGGATGATTCTGAGAGAAATACATCCTCTAATAAAAGTGCAACATCTTCTAGAAAGAAGGTACCATCCATACCATCTTGTACTGATGCTTCTAATTGTGTCTCCACAAAAAGTGCAGGATGGAAGAATAATTCCAAACAAGTATGGATGAAGACAATGAAGAAAGAGAGCTCTCCTGAAACAACACAACTTGTCAAGAAAAGTACCCAGCAATCAGAAGTACACAAGAGGTCAAGATTTGTGGGTCAATGTTGGTGTTGTAACAAGTATGGGAATTGTGCAAAGGATTGTTGGTACAAACCACTGAATGCCAAAGCACAGAGGAAGCCCATGCCAAGGGGGAGCAAGCCAGAAGGAAGGAAGCAACATCCACAGGTCCAGATACATCTGTTTACTGCAAATAGATTTGGATTACTTGACAACATCTGGGATGATTGCACAAGTGGTCAAATAGATACATGTCAATCTCCAACTATATCCAGAGCTAAAAAGAAGAGAAGATCACTGAACCTGGCTCAGAAAGAATCCTTGGGAAGCAAACAAAAGAAAGGTGACAATGCTCCCAAGAAGATGTTGAAAAAGGAAGAAAGGTCCTTGGAGTCTAAATCCAAGAAGGGTGATGCATCCAGAAGGACCACCAAGAAGAAAACATGCTTCTACTGTGGAAAGAAAGGCCATATCATGGATCTTTGTAAAGAATCCATGAAATTCAATAGAGGCAGACTGGACTCAAACAGACAATCAATCCAGAAGAAGCAGAAGGGATTGATTGAAAACAAGTTGCCTAAGAGAGGTAGCTTGACAGCATCAAAGGAACCATGTGAAACTTCCAGAACTGAGGCCACACTTCCAAGTGACTTACTTGTCATATGGCCAAATCAGTTGCAACTGTCCAGAGAACTACAAAGAGTTGAAGATGAAGCTCTGGCAATTGCTAAAGCAAAAGGGAAGAAGAAGGTTTCACATGAAGATGTTTTGAGAACCACACCAGCACAATCATCAATGAAGATCAAATGTGCAAGTGTGAAGAATGGTGAAAATGGGACATATCAGTTGAGAGAATCTTCTCAACCTTGTTGTTAACATTGATGAACCAAGGAGGTTCCATCTTATTCCCTAATCACTTGTATTTACATGTGCTAACACTGCAGGGAATTGAAGATGATGATCATTCTCATCTAGAGAGTGGTTTGGACAGAATGGAGTGCACCCCTTGAGGGGGAGCCAATCTGAAGAAGATGGGATTCTGAGATTAATTCCATCTTGAGAAAAGTGAAGGTATTCCAATCATACTTTCATCCCTTGTTTCTTAATTGAGTTTAACTTATCAATTAAGGGGGAGTATGGATTGAAGGCAAATGGATGAAAGGGGGAGCTTTATCATTGCACTGAACTTTCTAATGAGTTTTGTGAAGTTGTGCAGGATTTAGCAAATTCATTGAATATCTGAAAATTTCAAACCCCTGAAGCATGATCTCACATGTACAGTGAATGATGGATAGCATTGAGTTCCTTGGTTACATCACTCTTGTTTTCTACACCGGGTTAGACCAAGTAGACTTAGAGCTGATTTACTAAAGGTTCTTTGCTAAAGAGAACATGTGGCATCATCCCTCTCTTAGTGATTTTTAAAGAAGATGCTATTCGAAGGGAGGAAGAGATTTTTGAAAGAGAACCACACCACACCTTTTCATTTGATTGCCAATAAGGGGGAGAAAAGATTGGGCACACATATTGACCCATTCATATGTGCTGAAGTTGTGATATTGACAACAAATACAAAGGGGGAGATTGAAGTGCACTGTGTTGCATTTGTTGTCAATGAGGCATGAAGTTGTCTTGGAATGAATGGAAGTCAAGGAATGTCAAGATGTGAATGAAAAAGGTTGTGATGGTGTTGGTAAAGAATGGAGAATGGCCATGGAACTTAGAGGAATGTCACTTAGGAGATTCACTAAGTGGCATTGGAGAATATGGTTGAAACATTCTCCATGTAAATCAGACGATTGTAGAGCTGTTCTTAAAGTTCCAAGAACTTGTATCAACTGGATACAATGTCACAACAATGTTTGAAGACCATGCATTGTATTGACAATGCATGAGGAGTTGAATGGGATCCATCCACAACTTCTAAGTGGATGAAGTTGATTAAAGAAGTCCATGTACTAACTCTTAGTGCATGTGAATCAGAAGAAGATCCAATTGATCTCTGATTAGATCAATGAAGAATGTTGAAGAACATGTGTGATTTATGAGATTCAGTTGAAGAAGTCCCTCCTAAGTATTGAACACATATGGAAGAGGAGATGAAGAAGATTAAGAAGAAACCTTGGGGATTCCATATTCTAAGTAGAGATCATATGAGAGGAGAAATGATGGAATTCTTAAGAAGAAGAAGAAAGGAAGAAGGCTTGGAGTGGCTTGGCATTTGGTATTTGATATGGCTTGAACTCATTGAAAACTTTGTTTTCAACAAAGTGTTTATTCTGTCCTTTGCCAAAAATTAGGCCAGCCAAGGCCAGCCCACAGGTTCAACCCCAAGGCACTTGTGGGCCTAAGGCGCCACGCCCATGGGGGGATCCCATGGTGCAAGCACAAGGCGGCAGGGGGCCGTGTATAAGCCCCCGAGGACACGCGGTGGTGAAACCCGCGCGCCCGAGGTGCATAGTGGGCGCTAGGTGCGCGCCCGCAGAGGCGAGAGTGGGCGCAGAGCGCGCCCGCAGAGAGAACCCGGTGCAGGGCGGCACCGGGAGGGGAGAAGTTCAACTGGGCTGAGGATGGCACGCGGTGTTTGATAAACCGCATGGAAAATGGCCTTCGTTTCAATGTGGGACGCGGGATTTTCCCACGGAAGACATCCTGGCTGCACGATCGATCACGCGCCAGATCTCCGCCACTCATCGCATCCCGCGCGAGATCTCCAGATCGCGGCCGTCTGATGTATTTCAAATGCCGCATCCAACGGCCCAGCGTTCGTCCTCAACCTCGAGCCATGCCGAAGCCCCCCGCGAGCCCCGCTGAACCAGGCGCCTTCCCGACGACGGATTTTAAGTTCTCGGCTGTCTCCCTCGAAGCCGAAGGCACCCTCGTGATCGTCTGAGCATACCGAACACAACCATGCCTTAAAATATACTTGCATGCAATGAGATGATGAATTCGATGAAGGCCGAAGCAAACCGAAGGTGCGAGGCCATTCGGTGTTGATGTTCTGCATGGTTTGGATCGAAGGAAGGCCGTGCATGCGTTCTAAGTCGCATGCACGTGAAGAAGGCCGAAAAATAAGGGAGCCCACGTCAAACCGAGAATAAAAATCAAGATTTGGAAATATTTTTGAAGATCCGAAGATCTCGGGATTTTGAGTTGGATCACACGGATGACTGGCACCGCCTCTGCCTATATAAACGAGGCCGAGGCTCACAGTATTGCTTGCTGATCCTTTGTTGAAAACTCGGAGTCCCGCGTGTGCCTCTGCCTCGCGAAGAAGAAGCCACCGTGCAAAGATTTGCGCGGCTGAAGTCCCCTGCGCGCTAATCCTTTGCGCGGCAGGAAGACCTCGTGGCCGCAACACTCTGCGCACCCGAGGCTTGTTCCCTCTCTGCCCGCACCCTTGTGCGGCAAGAGGAAGTGCCCGCGGGTGCAGCACTTGCACGCCCCGCGGCAAGAGGAGTTTGCGCGCTCGAAGGGTTGCGCGCCCGTGGAGCCTTTCACCTGAGGACCTACGCGACCCAAGGCAGTAGCCAGCTGCACCTTGCATGCCTTCAGTTGGTTGGTGTTCGGGCTGTGTGTGTAAAAACAGAAGAAGGCAGTGTGTGTGTGCCAAGTGGAGAAGAAGACCCGAGGTCTTAGTGCCTTGTGTGAAGTGAAAGAACACACCCTAGTGGTGTATGTGCAATTCAAGTGAAGGCCGAGACTTGCAAGCCTTGTGTGGGTGAAGTGAAGACCACACCTCATTTGAGTGTGTGTGTGTGTGAAAATTGAAGAGGAACACCCTACGACCATTTAAGGGTGTGCAACAAGAAGTGTGAAGCCCAAGCTCAAGTGTGTGCCAAAGTGAAGAAGTTTTGTGTGCAAAGAGACAAGAAGGCCGAACCTAGGTGTGTGCACTAAGAAGTGTGTATACACTTAGAAGAAGAAAAGGGAGGACATCCACACAAAGAAGAACACACATTTATGTGTGTAGACAAATTGCATAAAGTGTGTGAAGTTTGAGAAGTAGGTGTGTGCTGAAAAGAATTACACCCTCTGAGGGTTTACTGCACCAAGAAGAGAAGAAGGGGAGTGCATGCATGCATGCATGCACATGCGCACGTAATCAAAGTTCAAATCAGTGAGTGTGCATTTGAGTTGACCAAGACCAGAGGATCTTGAAGAAATTGAGAAGGCCATGCTATCAGTGCATGAGGATGAAGAGCTTCCATGCACTCAGTGCATGAAGTGAAGTTGAAGTGAGACTGAGCCAGACTGAAAGGAGAGATATCAGTTGTCTGAGTATTCAGTAATTGAGAAGAGCCTGATCAAGTGAAGTGATCAGAAGATTGCTGAGCAAGACCAACAGACCTTTTCAGAGGCTATTGAAGATTCTTGAAGAGAGAGGCCAGGTCATCCTGAGAAGAAGGAGATAAAGCCTGAGCAAGTTGAGGAGTCCTGTTCATCACAAGTGAACAGAAGAGAAGAGCAAGGCCAGCAGCCTTTATCCCAGGCTGTTGAAGTTACTTGAAGAAGATTAAAGTGAAGAAGAGCTACTCGTGTGACTCGAGGAGCCAGGAGAAGACCCTGTGGGACTCAGGGAGAAGAAGTCTTCAGTGGGATTCTGGAGCAGGCCAGTGGAACTCTGGTAACACTGTGTGAAGCAGTATAAAGACCCTCCTGTGGGACTCAGGAGAGATACAGTGGGACTCTGTATCGACCATTGTAATTCTAACAAGTTATAATGGGAGAATCCATGCTGGGAGAGCATGGCAAGGATGTAGGCCTTTGGTGCCGAACCTTGTAAATCCTTGTGTCCTGTGCCTTTTCATTACTGCATTATCCGGGAAAGGTTGAGAGACATAAGAAGAGTGGATCGAGGCTTTAACCAGTCATAGAGGTTTAATTGATAATAATCAATTAGTAAAAAGTTTTAAGGGATCACTGATTCACCCCCTCCCCCTCTCAGTGATTCACACTGATCTGGGCACTTCAAGATTATTTGATAATAATTATGGAATTTGTGGGCTTGGGAAACCTCTTATTGTTCCCTTAGTGAGTATAATAATTGTAATATTCTTCTTGAGCTTGATATTTATTTCTATGTTCTTATTATTTATAATCTTTTTAGGGACATACAAGTGAAGAAGAGTTGACGTCTGCTCAGCCTACTATTATGGGTCTGAGCATGTTTGATCTTATATCTACAAAGAGCACCTTTTGTACTCATTCAAACCCTTAACAGGTAGGAGACACCCCATCTACCACATATTTTAAACCTCCATTTTATCCTCTTGGGATGTTCCCACACATGCCTCTACCATTATCTTATTTTCCCTCTTCTTATAATAAAAATTCTATGAGGCCTCCATATAGTTTTCCACATATTCCATATCCATATCTATGATGTATCCCCTACATTTATATCCTAATCCTACCATGTCTACAATACATCCATTTTCAGCTATTTATTCTATTCCTTCTGTATCCACTCCAGTGCATGCAGATGACCCAGTGCAAGCATTGGAACAAAAATATCTTTCAGAGGCTACTAAAATAATATATCACATAGATTCATCAATGATTAATGAGTATTCCACATCATGTTTCTCATTATAATTGTGCCAAATTATATAAATTATTTTTGTAATGTTTTATTGTGAATTAATCCTTTTTTCATGTGAAATTATTAAGTGGGATATTCTAATATCCTATGTAGGAGAACCTATATGCTTAAAGCCTTGAATCTAAAAAATCAAATAATGGTGGTTTAAAATGAATAAAATCTTTTGATATATGAATATAATAGGTCATATATAAGTTTTATGGGAACTATGTTGCAAGTAAAATGGCATAATTCTAGTTAAACAAGTCTCATGGAGGTATATCAATAATAAAATCAAGTACATAGGATGTGTGAATATATAGGTAAGAATTTTTTTCAATTGATATATATATATATATATATATTATTTTATTATTTATATGAATTAACATGTTTATTACAGTGTCAAAATAAATTTACCAATGGTGAAGTTGCAAAGGTCTAATTGAGGATGGATCATAGGGAGTTCTGGAAATCATATAATGATGAGTTATATGTTGGTGGGAAGAGTAGAGACAGTTCCGATTTAGAGGGTGTACCAATAGTCCAACTCTTTCATATAGTAGAACTCTAATGAAATGAGCATATACTAGAAGAGTAAGGAGTTTAAGGTATTCTTAATCTTTAATTGTCTGCATTGAAAAATTTATTCTTATTAATTTTAGTGATTATTTTAAGATTCATCAGAGAAGAAAAACAAAAAAACAAAGATGATATGATATATTTTCACTCTTTGGGGAACACTACAATAACTAAGCATGATATGTGTTAGGTAATTTAATATTAATAAAAATAATTTCTTTATTTATGTTACTACCAAATGACTAAATGACCAAATGACTAGGTGCCTTGGTTCCTAGGTTCCCAGGTGGCCAAGTGGCCAACTAGCCATATAGTTAATTGGCTGATTAGGAAATTTCCCAAACACCAAATTGACCAAATGCCCAAATTCCTAAATTTATAAATGAAAAAATGTCCATAATTTCCAAATGAACAAATGGGAAAAATGTAAAAATGACTAAATGGGAAAATATTCAAATGGCCAATTACAAAATTGTCCAAATGGTCAAATGGAAAAACATCCAAATGTCTAAATGGTCAAATAGACAAATGAAAAAAATAAAAAAATGGACAACATGCCAAAAGTAAAAATGACCAGATGACCAGATGAATAAATTACACAACAATGTTACTAAACAATGAAAATAAACATGTATAATAATGTAGATATAAATAATATATATATTTAATTTTTTACCAAATGATCAAATGGTAAAATGGACAAATGGAAAAATGAAAAAATGATCAAATGGTGAAGTGAAAAAATAGGAAAAAATGAAAAAATGGTGAAATATCCAAATGAAAAGATTTCCACATTTAGAAATAGAAAAGGGCCAAATAACCAAATGCCCAATTGGCTATAATGGAGAAATGTATAAATGGACAAATTGACAAATGAACAAATTAAGAAATATTACCAAATGGTTAAATATAAAATCCTCCAAATGTCCTAATGGAACAATGGTCAAATGAATTAGGGGCTGAAAATCCAAATGGTTGAATGGATAAATAGAAAAATGGAAACATTCCTAAATGGATAAATGGAAAAAGGCATAAATGCACAAATGAAAAAAACCCAAATGGTCAAATTCACAAATGGGAAAATGGAAAAATTCCTAAATGGCCAAAATGAGAAAAATAAATAAATGGAAAAATGGAAAAATAGCTAATTAGAAAATTGGCCAAATAAAAAATAGAAAATTTCCAAAATACATAATTAGCCTAATGAAAAAATAAACAAATGGGAAAAATGGGAAAATGAATGAATTACCAAATGTCCAAATGCCCTATTGTAAAAATTAAAAAATGGTTAAATGGAAAAATACAAAAATGACCAAATGACTAAATTAACAAAAAACCTAACTAAAAAATGAAACTGATTACCAAATGGTCAAAATTTAAAAGTATCCAAATAAGAAAATATAGTAACACAAATAGAATTGGACCAAAATTAACATACAATTTGAATCCACATCACACACTTGTTTGGTATTCTAATTAGTATGTATGGAGTATGTTATGATACTAGTATTAAATTTCTAATTTAATGTATATTCATATTATTTTTCATTTTATGGATTTCATTAATAGGTAGAATATAATTTTGTTCTTGGTTTATAAATTTTATATTATTAAATAATTTATTATTATAGTAATCAATGTAATTTTTACCAAGTGGCATTGGTAATGTAAGGCCATGTTCCTAGAAAAAAATTATTTTCTCTTAGTTGGAAGAAATGGGATGAAAATGTTGTAAATGAACATACATAAGAAATTATTGTAATAATTTTTATTGATATTTAAAATTTTGATACATAATTAATAATTAAATATATTGTTAAATTTTTTTAAATAATATACCTTGGAGGCCTTCAATGATAAATAAGATGATAACACCAGACCAAATGATCATTTGAAATAGGTATCATGTGAGGATTACTAGGGGAGAGTCTAATATTGACCTCGTTAATACATACTCCCCACTAAGAATTATCCCTCATCAGGTGCCTCTAAAACCTATCACACCATCACACTAAAATATACTTGTGAAAATTATTCAAGTAAACAAATATAGCTATACATGAATGTGAAATAGTTAAATTGGTCACCAAAAACTTCTTAAAATTTATGACCATTATATGTCCATCACTTTCATTATAGTATTTTATTATTTTTTATTCATGTATGGATTCAATTTTCTATTTATATGATTCCATGAGTGATGTCAATGAGTGTACTAATAGTGGTAGAACTGATTGTACTAGTGGTGGTGGTGGTGGTGATAATGATGATGATATTGACGATGATTATGGTGCTCTAGGAATTGATACTAGTAATGACTATGATGGAACTGGTGGGGATGAGAGAGATTTTGATCCAATATTTTATCAAGTTCAGGTAAATATAAATGTGTGGATGACTAAAAAAATTCAGGATGTGGATTATTTATGTATGTTACAATATTGTAATTGTTTTGAAAAAAATATAAATTCATGGTTGATTGATAAATATATAAAAAGAGTACCACATTAATTATATACTATGGGTTATAATGTTTTTATAGGTTATGTGAGAGGTCTTATATGGTGTATTAGTTGTCCAAATGGGGTAGGTGGCTATACCCATAGTTATAAAACCTTGGATATACATGAATATTGGGAAACCATCTATACCCAATGTTTCAGAAACCATGGGAATAGAAATATACCAATGTATTCAAGTGAACTATGGATATTAAGAAATACCTATTTGATAAAACCATGGTTTATATATAATTTGTGTGTATAGACCTATATCGATGGATTGATAACCCCTGGTTCTATGGACCATGGGTATATCCTACACCCACATTTATCTAGGCTACACCCATGGTTCAGAAACATGGGTATAAGGTAATATTCCAATAGTGAATTGTCATTCTGATAAAAAAATGAGAAGGTAATTGGATGGTGAAGCCTTGTGATTGTTCCTAATTAGATATCAGGATATATGATTAATAATATAAATAATAGTGATTTTTATAATAAATCATATAATAGGAAAATGGACTTTTATAGATGTTCTAGTGTCAATGATCATGGTGGTAAGTATATTTAATTTCCATTAGGTTTATTTTTTTAGAAGTAGATCCTTGAATTGTAGTACAATTAAATATATTTGATGTTATAATCATTTAAGTGGAAATATTAAATATATTAATTGTTGTGAATCATGAATTATATTGTATAAGTGTTATATAAATGAAATTCTAGTTATAGGAATCATGAAAAATATAAATATAGTTTTGTAGTACCTTTTCTTAAGAATTTTCTAGCATATGTTGAATGAAACTAAAAACATTGAAAAGGGATTTATTTATAATGTTTTGTTTTTGGATAAATATTATCGATGGAAAAATACCCCATAATATGTGATTAATGTTGGAATAATAATGTTTTGAAGGGATACATATATTATTTATATGAATAATGTATATTAGATAGTTCTTATGACCTTGTGATTTATTAGTGATCAAAAATCGGTTTACATTATTTTTTTGACATTTACTGCATTTTTCAATTTGTGGAGTAGATTGGATAATTTTTTTAGAGTCAAATTTTTTTGAATCATTTATATTTTTATTGAGTTATGTTTATTCAAGTTATTTTTGGGAAATTGTTAACAAGTTTATTCAAGTTATGTTTATTTTTTATGCACTCTATAATTGCAGTAAAATAATCCCTAAAAATTAAAAATAAATATTTAAATAAAAAGTGTTAACTTTACCTTTATTTCTAGTTAATTAAGGGTCTTTTCACCCCTCACTAGTTTATGGTTTTGTGGTCATTAAATTTTTCGTGACTATATTCTTTATCAATCCCCATTATTCGTTGGACAATAGTTTTCTCATTAATGTTAATATTTAAACTACCCACAAATTTTCTCTTAATATAGCAACCTAATTATGTGTTATTTTATGTAACCTTTATGTTACCCTCTTTTCCTTTCAAATGATGTTTTATTATCCCTTTGAACAATGTGAGTTTTTAATAATTTTATTTTTAGATATTGAACCCTGAATGAAAAAGATAACGTTGATATGGTATGTTTTATTTATATGTGAGGGGATATAAAACATTGAAAAAATACTTTAAAATAATAATAATCTCAATGTATTTATTAAGACACAACACTAGGATTTTAGAGAGTTGAGATATTTTATAGGATTCATATAAATGTGGCTGCTATTAAATAGCCATCTAATTAGAGGGTACAAATAACTAGCTACATTTTTAAATATATGTATAATATCCCTAATCAATACAAATTTATTTATTAATTATTTTGTAATAAGAACATAATTTTTTTGTGAAGTAATTCTATGCTTCAAAAATGCATTTTTTTGAAAATAAATTTTATTGCACAATGAGGGTAAAAATTATAATTCATTTTTGAAAATTTTAGAAATTTTATTTTATAAAATCGACCAAATTTATAAAATAATTATATCAAAATTATCTTATAGTAAAATTTTGGGATTTTTATAAAATGATTTAATTTTCATTTAAGAGTGAAAAATATTGATTTTCAAATACTCTCATTTTTTAAATTAAATAGATTTATTTAAAAGTCTCAGTATCTTCTGGATTTGGTATTAAAGTTAAATATAATAAATTTTAATTTAAATAATATTATTAATTCCATTTTTATCAATATTCCTGATTTTTATACCCGTAAATGTTTTCCTAAAAACACATTTTTCTATAAAATGTTCTTTGTTTCATTTTACACATTTATATTTAAATTGATTTATTCCACTTTTATAGTTTAAATATTGAAGAATGGATACAACATTTGTAATCTGGATATTTAAATTTATTAAATAGGTTTTATTATTTTTGATAATTATTAACAGTAACTTTGGTAAGTATTTATCACCTCGGTAGGATAAAATGTGTAAAATAGAGTTAAAGCCATGAGATAAGGTCTCAAAATCAAAAAACAACTTTAAATTTTTCTTTTAATGCGATAAATATTACCAAATAAATTCAAATTTTGAATATATAAAATTTTGGTTATATTTTCCCTTGACATTGTCATTTATATTATTTTGATGAAAGAAAATACTAAATGTCACTCTCTTGTATATAATTTTTTTTATATGTTAGAAAATGTATAATAATATGTTATAAATGAATATAAAAGATTATTTGGAACATGATTATTTTTTTATTATTTTAAATTTTTTTTAATTTTTAGTAATGTTATAATTACCAAAAATTATTACTCAACGATGTTATAATACCGATGTAAGGAGTTTCAAAATCAATGTAACTAAATTTAAGAACATCCAATTTAATATATAATTTTTGATTAATTAGGGTATACAAAAATTTTATTATTAATATTCATCGATAATTTATATTCAAATAGTTTATATTCAAATAATTTTGTTATATTTATTAATTTAAAGTTAAATTAAATGAATATTTCCAAAAATTACGTTAATGATATTTTATGAAACATAATATATTATTAAATTTTTTAAATGTGATAAATATATTAATTGTAGAAAATAAAGATTATAATTGGTAAAAAATTTAATCCCTTTTCCATTTATAATAAAAGATTTATCTTATAATTTAAATTACCTTCATTTAGGATTGTAATATTTATTTATATGGTTAAGGTTAAAATAGATTTACTAGGTTTTAAACCAAGAGATAAGGGAAATTGTTCTAAATAAAATTGCATAAATAAACATTTATAGATATATTTAGATATAATACTCTTCAATATATATATATATATATCAATTTTGAAGCATTTTAATTTATTATAAAATTATTATATTATTATATTCTATGAAATTCCAAGTGTATCCTCTCCACCACTTTTAAAAGGACACCCCATATTTTTATAATATACATCACATTAAGCTATCAAGATTAACCTAATCCTATCTAATTCTATTCTAATATTCACTATAGATGAATTATAAATTTCATTCTTAAAATACAATTCTAATGGTCCTTAATAAGTGATATAAAGGAATCCCAGTGAAGAAGAGGAAATCATCCTACCTAACGTCATTCAATTTATTTTTTCATCTATGTCCTGTAAATTTGTTCTATTCACCATGAAATAATAACTAGAATATTCTTAATATACATAAATTTTATTATAATTTTTTATCCTACACTATTGAACATCTTTTACATCAAATGGGATGTGAATGTGTTGTATGTTTATACGTGTGGACTACTGCCTCCACATAGTGATACAATTCAATTTCCATTACCATTTTTAATGAATGGTTATTATGATGGGTCTAATGCTTATATAAGTTATTTGTGAAAAAATTAATCTTCCTTAATTATAATATCATATCAAAATTTCTTCCTTCAAATCCATTTGAAAACTATAATTCCACTTGTATGTACATCCTAACTACCACCTCTACAGAGTTAGGCGATTCATTTTTATTTTTTCCATGAAATGGATGGTAATAATGGAATATTTTAAAATATATATATATATTTCTATGTTATTAATGATATAATTGTGGTTCTAAAATGATAAAATAACATATATCTTGCTCTTCTAATTTTTGTTTTAAAATGTAAACAATATTTATTCCTACGTATGACCTATTGTTTTATTAGTAGTGTAAATAATTATATATATCTAACTTTTATAGATGATTATAAATATAAATATAAGGAATATGTATGAAATTTATATCCTGATTAATATTACGGATATTATGTAACCACGATAAAATTTCAATTAAAGGAACTTCTAAACTAAAACTCTCATGAAAAATGATATAGTTAACTCCCAAAACGAGATGATTTTAAAAAATAATTACTAATAATTTATTTCTGAAATTTTATAATTGGATGATATAATTTATTTTATATATCTGAAATATTATTCTATATAGTTATAATAATCATAAATTTATTATACATGAGGATAGAGTGATTTTTAAAGAATTCCAACTATTTATATTAGATTTTTATCTCTTTTTTATTTCTATGTGACAAGTTCCATATTCGACACATAATTATTCTATGGGGTTAATTTACTTTCCATGATTATATTTTATTATTATTAATAAAAAAATATAGATAATTTAATATCTATCTAATTTTTTCTCAATTGTGAGGTTTAGATTCACATATTACCAAATTTTTAAGGATTTATTTTCTCAAATTATCTTATTTGAGACATATGTTATGTTATGAAAGAATATTATTTTATTAGGTGTATATAAATTCCCATTGACTTGTTATATCATTAATATCCATATTATCATGATATTTAATGTTTCCTTTGATGTTATTATTTCATGGTGCTTAAGATTCATCATTTTCCAAAGTGATAATGAATTTATGTTTCAATATCATTTGAATCTAGATTTTTTCTACCTGAATTGAAATTGAATAAAATTATATGATATTATTCTAAAAAACTAATTTTATTTTATTTTAATATATTTATTAATGTAATTTTCAAGTAATATTACCATTTCCCTCGCATTGTCACATATAATGATAGAGATAATATTTTTAATAAAAAAGGATTTATTTTCTCTTCAATCAGTAATATTTTTTATATCCTTTCTAGGTTTTCACTAAAAAAATTTTAACAATTTTTTAATACAATAATTTTACTTTTAATTTTATTTTTCCAATTTTTAATTTTTTACCAAATTGTTTAAATTAAATATTTATGTTTTTTATCAAATTATATTTTTTGAATTTTTAACTAAAATGTGAAAAAAAAATTATTATTTTTATATTAATTTAATGAAATACATTTCCAACCATAATAACCACTCAATTATTTCATGATTCCTATTAAATTTTCCTTATTTATTTTAAAATAATATTTTTCCCTTAATATTTTGGATATTTTTAGTTTTTGAATAAGTTATTTGAAAATGAAAAGGTTATTTTCCACAAGAAATATTCATGTGACCTTTTAAAGGTATCTTTGATTTGGGAGATCATTATTTTTTGTTCATTGTGTTTTAATGTGGGTATTATCCAATTATACCATCCTTATTCTTTCAAATTATGGTTTATTATGATGATGATGGTATTTTTATAAAACCCAATTATTTACTCTGGGTTATGTTATGATATAATGTTAAAATGTTTATGATACACATTTTATTTCCATGAGTTCAGATATGTGATGAATCATTTATGATCTTTTGGAACACATATGAATGTATTTTTATTAATTTATGGATATCCTAAAATTTTACATCTCCCCAATTCATTGGGTAAATATGGATATCTCATGAGATAATAAAGTCTAGATTTGGCATTGAACCCAATTCAGTAAGGGATTGTGTCCCCTAGGAAAGACATGGGAGTGAAACTTTTCAAAGGATATTGTAGAACAAGTAGTGAACTTAATCAACTATTATAATATTTTATGTGAGTCTTGACTAAGGAAATGATTTTCTATGATTATGTGTATGAAATAAACATATTTCTTATTCCAATTTTATACTCTCATGGATCATGTTATGTGATTCTATTATGATTCCTATCTTATTATTTTACAATACTTGTTTTGTGATTAAATATTAATCTATGATATTATATGTATGGTTTTTAAGTTTTAATCTTATGTTATTATACCCTTATGCACATTTTATTCTTATATAATAAGTGATTTCTCAATCAATTACCATTCCAGAGCATCTGAGATCACCCCTTCTTTTCTTTCCTTTCCCAGGTTATGATGAAATGTTTTAAGTTGGTTATTTCTAAGAAAAGTACAATGTGAGAAGATATTTGTGAGAGGTTTTCATGATCTTTAATTAAATAAGATGATTTCATTTTTAGTATACAAATACACTAAACCATTATGGTCCTCATGCATGTATTATTGTGAAATGTTTGGAATATTAATATACGAAGATTTAATATTTATGTATGAAATAATAGTTCTTTATAATATGGATGATCTTGGTCTATGTGGAGATAGTGAACATATGGAAAACACTTTTTTAAGATAATTAAATTAAATAAAAATGGAAAACCATATATTATGGAAATTATATAAGAAATGGGGTTATAGGTTCTTCATGTTTTTCATGTTCTTTATATACTAATCCCCACTAATTGATTATTTATGTTGTTTTTTTCTTTTTTATTTAAACCATAAATAAATATTATCCCTTTATATCAATATAATTACAAAAATTAGTTAACTAAAATGCATTTTCATGAAAATAGAATTGGAGAAATATTATTGTTGTGATACTTGTGGTGTGATTACTGTTATTCTATCTATTCTTAGAATAACACGATATTTTTTTTCTTTATGAGTTCTCTGTAATCATGGATTCAATTTTTTTTGAGACAGTATTTCTAATGGATAAATCAAATTGGAAGTAAAAATATGCCTTTAATGTTTAAACCATAATAAATTAAATACATTTGATTAAAATTATGTTTGGTATTGGGTATTTATGTGTCATGTATTTATTTAACTTTTTTTAAATATTGTTAAAGAATGTATATGGGTTTATTAAGTTAATAGTAATAGGGATGAATTATGGAAGGAATGGGTTAACAAAGAGATTTAAAATATAAATTCTCTTACTAGTAATACAGTTATTGATGGCCTTTGAAATCTTTAAAAATAAATGAAAGAAGGATATAATGGTTATGAATATGATGATAGGATAAAACATAAACAGTGTGGGATATTTATAGTTATTAATGATTTAAATATATTAAAATCAATGATATAAATATGATACAATATTAATGAATCACATAGAAAATATAATGAGGCTAGTAAACGGTAATTATCAAGGATGAGAATGATGTGTAAGTGTGACTACTTTTATTATATGGTTTTCTGATTCATGATTCATTATTATTTTATTAATCGTGATTCATTTATATGAAACAAATTACAATATTTCTTTGTTTCTATGTATTTTTGTATAATTTTTTGAAGTGGTTTTGTAGAAACTATGTAGAAAAGAGGGATTGATGTGTTGGAATTTTGTAGTCTATAATAGATCTCATTTGGTTTACATTTCAACACATTGATGACTCAAAGTACACAAGTATGTATGGGGTTTAGTGGATTGACTTTATTTGTGTGAATGTCACTGATTGCCTTAGTGAAATTGTGTGTAATGATGATATATAGTGGGGGTCATTCATAGAAGGAGGTAGGTAGTAATTTTATGTCTTATAAGTTTGTGATACCCCAGTGTGATGTTGCTGATGATAAAGATATGTGGTTATGGGTAGGCGTATATATAGAATAGAAAGGGAATGACATTGATGGTATTCTTGTTTATATTAACTTACCAATGTGTGGATAGAAATTTGGATAGACAATAAATAAATGTGGTTATGGGTACAATATGGTCGGTAAGATGCCAATATATGATATTAGACCACATAGGTTGTTTGGGTAGGTAAGGATATGGTCTAGACCACATTATGTTTGACTTGGGATATGTTATGTGGTTATGGATAAGTGGTTATTTGGTATGTGGTGGTGTAACGGGGTCTTTTAATAGAAGTTGTGGTATTTAGTTATTTGATTTTTGGTTGTCCATGAAATGGGATAATGGTTAATGATATACTGTTGATAGTAGTTTTCTTTTTGGAATTGTTGATTATATTTGATATTGTGTCATCCTTATGGATTTACACTAGTTCAAGGTGTGACAATAGTACTGAAAGGTGAATATAGTGGAAATATATTCTCCCAAGATTCATGTTGGTTGATAATGGTTTTGTGATTTATTATTATTATTGGTGGTTGATGAATGAATTGGTTGGGTGACTATGTCAGAAAGAGGATGAAAATATCTTGGGAGATGGAATAAATAGTCATAAATGATGTGATATGTGGAGTTTCTGATTTTACTTAATTTATATAATTATTATTTTGTCTATGATTATTAATTTTTGGTTTATATCAGCCTTTAAAACTCTTCCATTTTTATTACACTTGGATGTTGATTTTTTTAATAGGATGGTCCAACTTAGCACTCCCAAGTGCTCACCGCACTATAATTTTCAATATTTTTCTAAGATATACCAATGAAGATATGAGAAGATGTTCTAATTTACTAGGAGTATTTATTATATGTTTTTTAAATTTAGATAATATCTTTCATGTATTTTTTTATTTTATATACTTGACATATATTTTAAATTTTGGTTGTGGGAATTTATTTTCTGTATTTAAATCCTTTGGAATTAATTGGTGGGGTTTTTCCTATCCTGTGAATTTTTAAGGAAAATTCCTAATATATTCACATTTTATAAACATAGTGATAGCCTCTAAGCATTGTCCTATTAGAGGAAGGTCGCGAGGTTTACTGTTACATTTGATATAGGCCTATAAGTGGTTCAATATAGAGTGAGTCATGATATTCCAAATCGAATATTATATCAAATACTGTTGATGAAAACTTTTCCCAAACCCATATAGATTTATGATTGAGGAGTGATATTGAATTAAACTACTCATTTTTATATTTTTATTGATTATAGATTTTAAATTTTTTCATGTTTAAATTAGTTTATGGCTAGAACTTCATATAGAAAATCGTTAGAGGCCCCCATAGTTGACTAATCCAGTAAATTTTTAGACAAGGTAATCTGATGCATATTATTATTAGTTGATTATGGGGTGAAATTGATTTTTATATAATATAGTCTTGTTATAAATGCATCCAAATAATATTATCCTTTGTATGTATTTGTTTTTTTATGTAAAATTTTACTTATTTTTGTCACTATAGAATTTTTTTCTATAACATGGATGGAATCATGTGGTAATATTTTTGGAATTGATTTTTTTTTCAAAAAAGAAAGATCGATCCATTGAGAATTAGAAAATATTTATTGATTTAATGATTTTTTCATCTAAAATTAGAAAAAATGAATTTCTTATAGTTTTGGGGGAAAATATTTTTTATAATGTACGGATTGTGTTTATCTATGAGGAAAGAGATTGAATTTGAGATAAATTCATATCTAGGTGTTAAAACTATTGACATAAAATCTTATCATATAACATAATTGGAGATTTATGAGTTGAGTATTTAAATAGATGATTTTTTATATAGTGCATTAATTATTCATATTGTTTTCCACTATTCGTTACTATCTTGTTATCAAATAAGGAATATAAATTTTTTTAGTTATATATGGTTTATTAGTGGTTGAAATAAGTGATAATGAAAAATCACTATCATCTTACTAGGATATATGATTTTTTAACTAGTTGAAATAATTGAGTTGGTTTTATAAGATTAAATTATGATTTGAATAGATGATTGTTAAAGATAAAAACATTAATACGATAGGTCTTTGATTGTGTAAAAAAGTTTTCAATTTTTTACTTATGTTTGATAGAGTAATGAATCAACTGATTTTGTTTATGAGACTTATGAATATAGTTCTTTAGTCATATCAAGATAATTTTTTTAAATATCTATCAATAAAAATTTTAATCACTCAATGATTGAGGTTGAACATGTACTATATCTCAGGATGATAAAAAAATTCTAATGAAACATCTCTTTTATTGGAATATGTATAAATGTAAATTTCAAACAAGTGAGATTCACATTAATGTTTATGTTTTATATGTATCATAGTTCTATAGTTAACCTAGTGAATATATAAGTGTTTATTTGATGAAAACCATAGATCAATGTTTTTTAGGTGTGAATTTTATTAAGCTTAAAGATTATTTTAGGCGGTTTATGCTTGGATTTCTAATCTTTTGACTCTCGTATCAACATTGAATTTCAAAGGTAATAATTTTTTATAGATGAAAGTATAAAATATAAATTTTAAAATTATGAAATAGAATTTAAAAAGTGATCATATTATTTTATTAAATAAAGAAGTTATTTGGTAGTGATGTATTATATAGAAGTTATTTCCCATGGATCTTGATAGTTGTGTTTTCATGAATGTGGATATGTTACTCATTAATTAGTTCTTACAATGAATTTTTTTCACTTATTATTTAGAGGTATTTTTTCTTGGTGATTACTTTATGGTTTATAAATATCATAAGAATATGTGATATATGTTTTCCTAAAATAATTTAAAATTTTTATTGATAATATCGATGGAATTTCTTCTTGATTATGAATTTAAGATCACATATAACCGAATAAAACATAATATGCTACCCAATACCTTGAGTTGGGACCCATATTGTTTTTTATGCCAAGAGTTTAATTAATATAAAAATATGGATTTATTAGAAACATTAAAACTTGGTATTTGGGAGATTAATGGGAGAGTATGGTATTAATAGAGGATTGCACATCATTTTTGGTATGATTAGCTATTGAGGATTAACTAGGAGAAAATAAACTGAATTTATTTAGAGATTAGATAGTTTATAATGATACTATTGATGGTTAATTTCAGGATGATGAAAATTAGGTGTAATTTCCTTGGAAGATATATGTTCCTTAAATTACACAGGATGAAAATTTTCTTGAGTTTCACATTCCTTCATTGGTGGTGAATCCACGAATCACAACGATATACCATGATTCGAGGAAATAGTTTGACTATTCTGGGATGAAGAAATTAATGGTTGTTTTTTATCTAGGTGTCATGTATATTTATAATTGAAGTCGAGGTATTCTAATTCAATAGAATTGTTACGTCCTTCTGAAATCACAGAATTGATGTTTGAGAACATATCCAACAGCTTTTTTATGTGATTACATCATTTTCATATAAGATTTGATACTATTTAGGTTCTAAGTGATGGATTAACTATGTTATAAAATTTATTAGTAATCAAGTGTATAAGTTAATACTTAGACAAGAATTTATGTTCCATAGGTGGTGATGCTTCATGGGGTTAAAAAGATGATTATTTTAGATCACTATCCTCATTTTCCATCACTAACATGGTAGGGATTACATTGTACATTGAATTTTCAATTATTCCTCAAAGATTAATTTCACATATAGAATATTGGTCAAAATGATAAAAGGATTATTATCTATAAGATATATTGAGGATATTAATTTTATATATCGGTTGATCATGGTGGTATCATTTACCGTTAGATATGTTTTTATATTATAATGGTAAACATTATTCCTTTGGAATGAAATATTATAAGGCATTTTTATATGATGCAATGTTTTTCTCTAATAGATTAGGTCTAAAAAATAAAATCAAGTTTTATTCTGGAGAAGATAGTAAATGTAAAGTGATGACCCAACCAACCTAAATAATTATCAACCCAATATACTATCCAACCCAACAGATGCGTCCGAATATTCTAGGGTCCACTGACTAGTATTGATAACCTGAAACAACCTTGGGGAGACTATGTTCCTAAAATAAAGAATAAGGTTTATGCCCAAATCTATTAGAAATTTAGTTTGTACTATTCTTATAATAGGAATGCCTAAATCACATATATATAAATAAATGATACAAGGGGGATTCCCATGTCTAATATATAAAATAAAATATTGTACGCGGTATGTATTGACAATATGGAGCATCATTAGAAAAAATATTAAAATTTTCCATAAATAAGAAATACATAATAGTATATCCTATCAACCAATAATTATACCATTAAACATATGAAAATAAAAGTATAATGGCCTCTAACCCAACTTATTATACCACCTACTATAGAATCATCATCCTCTAATACACTACTCATCTTGAGATAGACATCTAACTCCCAGATGATACTATTTATGAAAGGATACATAATGGTCTTCAAAAAAACATCAAAACAAATTTCATGTACATGAAAAGTGGAAGAGATATGACCTATTTATATTACCCACTAATCTTGATACACTTTGTTCTAGTGATCTTGTAGATGTGCATTTAATTCTCAGGTGAGTGAAAAACAACCCACCTGAAAATATATCACATATATGATCATAAAAATCCATACCCAATAGGCTTGAACCAATTCCCTATAATTGATAACATATAAAACCTCAAACCCAATAAGTATCTCAGAACATATCTCTAGTTTCATAAACATTTATCCACAATAGTTCTCACTATATCCACAAAGACTCACTCATCAAAGTCCCACTTGACCAATTAGTTATCTTAGTGCCCTTTAAATAATAAAAACTCAAAATAAAATAGGAAATGATAGTTATATCAAGAAGAATAAAAATAGGAAATCCAAGAAGTCCCATCCATAAATATGTATAATAAAACAACAATGAAAACATAAATGGAAGTCAATGTGATCCCAAATAAATATATATTATCTAAATAGAAATACCAAGATTGAAAATGGGTAAACAGTGAATATGGACTAACTATAAGAAATAAAAATACAAGATATCAAGATATTGCTTACCTCATATCAACATTCCTATATATAATTATCAATTGTACTTCCCTCATATCGCCTCTAATGTTAAGCTATATATCACAATTTTTCACTTGGATAGGTCCCCATTTCATTATTGTATTAGGGTATAAAAATTTTTAGATCCCTCAAATTAAATATTAGTATAATCATAAATAAAAGTGTATTCCACACCCATCATCTTACCTCATGTTTATTGTGATTCCCTTATCCCGCACAACCATATCTAGTGCAGAAAACACATATTTTATATATTTTCTTTGATACTAACTGTAGATTACTAGAAATAACTATCTAATAAATACATGATTTATAAAATATATTTCATTTCATAAATTCCCAAAACCATTTAGGTTTAGAGATTTTGAGGATATAGAAAACTCATTAACAAAAAACCCATTCCTTTTTCAAATAAATGAAAATTTTCCACAATAGAATTAACTATTTGAACCCTAAAAATTTATACACATCTACTAAAATTCCCCATACATTCTATTTTATTACCGATATATCATATGTAATTCTATTATTCATAACCTAGGAAAATAAAAACATAAAAATAGTGATCTCAATGATATTTAATAGAAATTAATATCAGAGTCTATCCTAGAATGAATAATATTGAATAAATAAATAATAGTTAAATAATTCCATACAACAGGATATGTGAGATTTAAATAATCCATGGTTAAAAATAGAAATTAAAACATGGTTTAAAATATTTTAATTTATGGTGTCTGAATGTGTAATTTCAAATGTCTTGATCTTTACCATAAAGTAATCAATAAGTACATTATTATTTCCATCATTTCCATAACTAAGACATCATTATTTCTATCAAGATCACAATTAATACATCATGATTTCATTTGGTTTGCATACACCAAACTTACAAACCATTTGTCTCATGTAAATAACTAATGCATCGAGGGGCTTTATAATATCATAACCCAACCATAATTCCTTGATGTCCAATTCATTCACTGTGATAATGATAGGAAAATCATTTCAATGTATAATCATGTTTCTTGGGAATTCAATAAAAATAATTATTTAAATAAAAGCATAAGTAATGTAAATACTATTCCAGTCAATAGGTGATCATTGTAATGTCACACCCACTCCTCAATTGCTTCAGAAGGTGGTGAGATTCTACTAGGAATTAGGCGACGTTCCCAAGGCACCAAAGGATGTCAATGAATGCCAAGGGATTTATGAATAGTTGGGGAACAGTTTTCCCTTTGGATAAAATAATCCAACCAAATAAGTCATAACCAACCAACACTATATGATGCATGTTAACAATTTTTTACAACACAACAAGACCAAATGGCTAATAAAAAACCATAATATCCATAACCAGAGTTGCAAGTAGAAGACTAAACAACCAAACCCAGAGGAAAACATTACAAAATCCATTGATACACACTAAGATCCATGCTCCAAGATCCACCATACCACCCAAGTATCACAACGAACCAGAAGCAAAATGAGATTCCTTACCCTTACCTAGGTTTTGGAAAATGATATCTACAAAAGCACTAAATTACCAAAGCAAGGGGTAAATACAAATACTCAGCAGGTTTTACCCAAATGGCTTCCATACACACTCCACTAGGATAGATCCATGAACACATTTATATAAAATAATTTACATAAAACATTAAATAGTGAAATAATTTCTAACTAGATGAACACACCCTTACCAATACATATCCACCCAAACCCCTAAAACACAAGGGAAATACAACCAGAAAGACATAATCCATTTTACCATCAAATGTTAAAAAAAATTTCCAACTTTCCATTCCACAATCATGATAAAAACATATCTAACAAGTTTCACAAACACAACCCAGTGTAACATTCATGGTGGTGAACTGATTGGGCCTCTGAGCGGCGTCGGATTCCCCATCTCGTGCACCTAGGGTTTCTCCGTCATATCTCTCCCTCCCCTCTTCTGGCATGGATCGGCTTCATCGGCTACTTTCTCGCCTCGTGTCGATGTTGGCTGGTGTTGGATCTAGATGGCCCTGCTTCGGTTTTGGCTCGTCGGCAGCTTCTTCGCACCCTATAGCCTTAGGTTCCTGCCTTGATTCCGGTATGTTTGTAGACCGTTCTGGTGCCTCGGGATCTCAGAACGTCCGCGGCGTGCGATGGCCTTGGTGTTTCGGGCTTCAGGGTTTTGGATCGGAGTCAACTTCGCTCCTCCTAGATTCGTGTTCTTTTCGCGTATTTGGGTGCTCCGAGTTGCAGGCGGCTTGCTTGGAGTTGTCAGAGGGGTGCCTACGGCCTCGGGATCTCTCCGTGGCGTCGGCATCCTGTCTTCAATTCAGATGTGATCACTGTCGGCTGTGAGGGTTGTCGTGGTCTGTTGCGGCTTCTCTTCATGGTGGCTCCGGTGCTCGCAATGTCTGCCATGGCGGCCTCCCGGTGTAGGGCCTTTTGCCTGGATTCACTCAGGATCCTCGTCGTTGTGCGACCTGGTGTGTCCGAGGTCATATCCAGGGTTTCGGAGGAGGGGGGGCCTTGTGTTCTAGCATGCTTGTTTTGGTTCCATTTGCTGATTTGGCTTGGTTTATTCCTATTGATTCTGGGTTTGAGTTTGTTTTGATGTTGGATGTGATGTTGGTGAAAGGAGGTGAGAATCTGTGGAGCAGGTTTGAGATTGTTTTGATGATGGATGTGCTGTTGGTGAATGGAGGTGTGAATCTGTGGAGCAGGTTGCGGTGTCAGCATGGCTGGACTACCTTGATCTGGATGCTTTGTTGCCATTATTGGATGTGTTCTTGGACCATCTCACGTCGCTGGTTGGTTTGGGTGGACTCTTACCGAAGTTCGCCGCTGGGTTGGTGGATTTGGAGGCGGTGTCGATGGTCGCACCGTTGGCGTTCAAGGAGTCCATTTCTGAGGTTTGTTCATGCTTTTCTAATGTTGTGCACCCTGGTCCATGGTTTGAATGTTTGAGTGGATTAAGTCTGTAAGTTTTTTACCGATGTTTGAAGGTCGTATGTCATGAAGTCCTGTATGGTTTCCCACTTTTCCCTTAAAAGTGTTTGATGGTTTCTCACTTTTGGATAATAAAAAAAATTAATTTTCAGTCAGTAACATTCATGGTGGAACTTCACATCCAAGGTTTTTACCACTTTCCAAATTTAGTGGAACTTTCTGATTACTTACCCATGATGGTGGCTCTTCCATCTATTATACATCCCCTTTTATAGTGATACTTCCAACCCACATCACATCCATGTCAATCAAACGCACAACCACTTAACAAACAATGATCATATAACACACCAAGTCCATAACATGTTGCAAACAAACAATTCCAAACCAAAAAATACCATAAGACATTATCCATACCACATTACCAATAATAAAACAATCCCTTTTTATTGAAAACTATTTTCAAAGCCCTTTTTTATAAATCAACCCAAGATATTGGTTTTAAAATCTCTAATTTAAAATCAAACAAAAAGAACATATCACCAAAATATCATATTTTCCACAAAATTCCACTGATCATCACAAAACAAATTTACACAAAATTTTACACATGATAATAAAAATTTAATTTATATAAAAATAAACTCATTGAATACAATTTTTCTATTCCTATCAAAATAAAGTTGAGAGAGAAGTCACCTACCTTTGGGTTCTGGTGAAATCAACCCACTAAACAACCACACACCGAATCCGACTGAATATTCAACGAAACTGCATTAGATTCCCTTAACTATCATCAAAAAACACTAATAATACCAATTTAGGCTACAAGATCCATATATCTACATGAAATAGTTGTAGATTATAAAATAGGTAGAGATGGAGAGCCAGATCTAAGGAAAACCAAGAGAGAACCGTGATTGGAGACTTACTGGAAGAGAATCACCTTCACCACAACTTCAAAACCATTCGAATCACTTCCAGAATAAGTGTAGGAGCTACTATAACCCTTGAGAAGAAAAAATCCCTAGTGAGATATGATTAGAAGGATTAATGGTGGGTTTAGAGAGAATCCTAACCAAGCCAGGATTTAAAAACTGTATTTTTATTTCCATGAATAGTTAGGAAAACCATGTGCTAACTGTGTGCATGATACTTCCTCGAAGGGAAATTCACATGGCCTCCTTGCATGGTTAGACAAACTGTGTGAAAACCATGTGAATAACCACTATCAAATTCCATATAGTTACCTAGGAATTCTGTACATTTTTTCCTAATCGTGGTCAAACCGTGTACCCTTTAAAAAGCTTCCAAGCATTTCCACAACCTTCCCAAAGTCTTCAAAACCTTACCCAAGAACACTAAACACCAAAACAGTTATAAAAAAGAGTTATATCCCTCAAAATATGTGTTATAAATTCTCCCCACTATTATAATTTCCATATTTGGAGGGTAGTGAATCATTTCTTTGCCGAAAGATCATGGGCTGTTTCTCAACAATCTCTTTCTCGTGCTCCCAATTTTCCCCCTGAATCTGATCATACAGCCAAAAAACCCAAACTAAACTAATGATTTTACCATGAAATACATTTGCTTCTGTATCCACAACCTTTACTAGCACATGCACCCAATACGCATCTTGTTTTACATCAACATGAACCCAATAAATCAAGTGGTCATGATTTGTAAGATAATTTTTCAATAGAGATACATGGAATGCATTGTGTACCACACTATACTATGTTAGAAAATCCAACCAATAATACACCTCTCCAAACCTCTCAAGTATCCCAAAATAACCAATTTACCTTTGAGATAACTAGACTTATTTTCCAAACCGAAGGTGTCCAAGCCTCTGAGAGAGTCTAAAAAACACATGATCACCCACCTCAAACGACAACGATTATAGAAGATGGTTCTCATATGATTTTTGATGACTCTGAGTCATCTATATTCTCATCATAATCAACTTGATCTTCTCTTTTGTCTCTTGGATAAGCCTTGGCCCAACCGTCGAAGTCTCACCTGTTTCCACATAAAAAAGTACATAATGACATAGACACTCATACAATGCCTCCAACAGAGCCATATATATCAAGGACTAATAACTATTATTATATGATAATTCCACTAATGGAGATTGGTTCTCCCATGAGCCAACAAAATCAATCACACAATCCAGTAACATTTCTTCCAAATTTTGTATCATCCTCTCAGATTACCCATCTGTCTGAGGGTGATACACCATACTCATCGTCACTTGAGTTCTAAGGGCTTCTTAAAAGGATTTACAAAAAATGAGATGTGAACCTCAGATATCAATATGATACAATATAAACTTGAACACTAAGACTCTTTATCACCTCATAGATATAGATTTTGGATATATCCTTGACCATATGAGATTCACTAATAGGGATGAAATGGGATGAAATTGTGAGAAGATCCACTATATCCCATATGGAATATTTATTTTTGACCATTAATGGGAGACCTATAACAAAATCCATCGCTATCTATTCCGATTTCCACATAGGTATAAGAAAATATTCCAATATACCTGCCAACCGTTGATGCTCTACCTTGACCAGATGACATGTTAAATATCCAGAAATGAACTCAACTAATTTCCTTTTCAAACCTTCCCACCAGAGTAGGGATTTTAACACCGTATATATTTTATGAATTCCCAAATGGACAACCAATATGAAATTATTATAAGCCCTTAGAATTTTCTCCTAACATGCCACTGGTATAACCACTCGATTCTGGAAACACAAAACTGAAATCACATTCAGTTCCCATCCCTCAATGGACTCCCTACCATTGAGTTACGAACTCATCACCAAAAACTGAAAATCAAATATTTGTGCCTCTATGACATGGAAAACCAAGTCAGGAACCAACAAGACCAGAACAAAAACTACTCAATCACCCTAGTCCTCAAATTCCATCTGCATTTCATCTATAACCAACATCAAATACCACTGATCATATGCCTTCTTCACCGGCTGAGGATACGACTTCCTATTTAATGCATCCAGCCCCAAATCTCCCTTACCCGGTGCATAAATCAGGTCAAAATAAAACATTTGTGGACACTCCATCCATATACTTTGCCTCAAATTCAATTCTCTTTGCGAAAAAATATTCTTGAAACTCTTATGGTCAGTGAACACTATGAAGTTATCACTAAAGAGATAATAACACCACATTTTCAAAGCATGAACCAATTCCGAGAACTCCAAATTATGTGTGGAGTAGTTCATCTCATGCACTCTCAACTGTTGTGATATGTGCTCAACCACATGATCCCCTTTCACAATAACACACCCCAACTTTGATCCCAATGCATCACAATACACCACGTACCCATTTCCAGGTTCTAGGAAAACCATGATTGCTAATGATGTAAGGCAACATTTGACCCCATAAAAACATTTCAAACACTGGATATTCCATTGAAATGTAGCATTTTTCATTGTTATAGATGTCATTGGTTAGTCCAATCCTGAGAAATCAGGTAAAAACACATAACACCCATTTATACCAAGGAAAATACTTATCTCAAACACATTCTTGGGTGGTTTCTACAAGATAACCACCTCTATATTTTTCAGATCAACTAAAAAACCTCTCTTGGAAAAAATATTTCCCAAAAATGGACCTCTTGTATCCAAAAGCTGCACTTTGAAATTTTGGCATACAATCGATTAACCCTCAAGATCCCCAAAACTATTTCCAAGTCCTCATCATGCTCCACAATTGTCCTAGAATACACTAATATATTGTAAAAAAACCCCACTATGAAAGAATCTAGATATCTTTGAAATGTTTAATTCATCAATTCCATGAACACCACTACCGCATTCGTCAGACCAAAGGGAATAACCACATACTCATAATGGCTATATCTACTTATGAATGCTATTTTCAGAATATCTTCCTTCTACACTCACGAATTGATGACATCTTTACCATAATTAAATCATATAAAACCACTGATATGACCCTAATTGATCAAAAAATCATCAATTTGTGGAATTGGATATTTTTTATTTATCAAAACATGGTTTATACTAGGAAAATCAACACACATATCCAAGGTTTTATCTTTCTCTTAAGAAAAAATCGGTGCTACCCATGGACATGTGACAGGGCAAAAAAAACTTTGTTTTATAACTCATCAAACTGCACATTCAATTCCTGCATTTCTATTAGTACTGTCCATTAAGACATAAGTGTGATGGGACTAGTCCCTTAGAGGAGATCAATCATAAATTCCACTTTCTTCAATGGTGGAAAACCAGATAATTCTTCAGTAAAGACATTGGGAAAATGATCAAAAACTACTGAAAAAATGATGTGATGAGATCATATCATTTATGCTAATTAAAACACCACCAACTGATATGATATCATGCCAAAAACTAGTGGCAACAAACCTATTATAGCTAACTTTTCATTCCTCTCCCCTATGAAGATATGTGTTATGCCATACCCTAATGTAAAATTTATTATTCACACATAACAATCAATGTGGGACTTAAACATCGTCAAGAAATTCATTCCCTATATTACATCCAATGAATCCATATCAATCACTGAAAAATCTCACATAAACTGAACCTCGTCCACAACTATAAAAAATTCCCTACATAAGATGGCTTGACATCCCCTTTGACTTAGAGGAGTTTGAAGTTTTAAAACTGAAGGCATAATTTGCAAAGGTAAACCCAAAAAAATATGAGAAGCAATGAATGAATTGGAAGTACCCATATCAAAAAACACTTGCATCATGGAATAATTTAAAAGAACCATACATTGTACTGTGGATGGTCTTGACTGATCATCCATCAAAATCTGCTCAGCTCCACAAAACGTCTTTCTTGCTACACTCTACTCTTTATTTTCCAACTGAGGAGTTGTGTATAATCCCCTTGAATAACATTATTCTACTGATGATGGGTGCGATTCTACTCCCATACCGTTGAGGTATAGGACACCTGCGACCCCTGAGGAGTGTCATGAACACTTAACCTCAGAGCATTCTGACAATAATACTAGAGATGACCCATCTACTTATAGTTATTTCATGTTCTAGGTTGTGCCGTATAATCCCACTTGATGTGACCTATAAAGCCACATTGAAAACATTACGTCTTACTCTGAGAAATCACAGGAAGATTCATCGATCCTGCCATAAGATCATGGATCATAATTCCACCATATAAATAAGTGACCCTCTTCCACTTAAACCCAGAATTGGAGTTCCCACTATTCCTCGTGGGTACTAACATAGTTCCCGCACCGGTATTCCCAATGATATCTCATTAAAATATTTTTTCTCTATTCACTATTTATGTGTAATCACTGATACACATCACCACTATTTTAGAATGAATTTTATGCCTAAATCCAGATTGAAAAATACTATCCTTCAATGAAGTACTACCTTCCACCTTAGGTGAATACCACACTAAGTTCATGAAATTAGCTGTATATTCTATTACTAACATATTCCCTTTCTTAAAGATGATGAAATCCATTATGGACTGAATTATGAACATATGAGGCGAGGATTATTTATTAAACAATTCCTTAAAACCCTCCCATGACACCTCTTGGTTTGTTCTAGCTTGGACCATCAACTCCAACCACAATAGGGAATTATCTTCTAGCATCTATGTTTCTAGTTTCACTTTTAGCTTGACCGATGTTCCCATGAATTTAATTATACTATTCATTTTATTCAACCACGCTTCTTCGCTTTTTAGCTCTAAATCACCCCTAAATATGGGTGGATTCCAATTTTGAAACTAAGCCTATTGATCCAGATGCTTTGAATCATTTAGTTTATTCCCACTTTCCAAAACTTGGAAATCTTTCAATATACTCCACACTAGCTACCAGTTCACATGGGGATCAGGTGAAACCACATTTTCAGTAGCCCCCTCTAGTGGGTCTCTACGATGCCTAACCTGTGCCATATTTATCAACACAAAAAAAAAGTATCACTCCCTTAGCATGAAAAGGTTTACCATTACAAAATCAATTAATTTTCCACTATCAAAATAAATATTTACATAAGTTCACATTTCCCATCTTGCACTATTTTTAAAAGATACACTCTGTTTTGAAAATCAACCCATTTTAAAAATACAAAAACCATCTACATATTTGAAATCAACTTCAAAATTTTTCACAAATCAACATAATCGCAACACATCATAAATCATTATTCTCAATGAGATATGCATTATAGTAGGAATTCATTTCTACCATGCAATCCATGATCATCTCATTGGATACACCCACGAAAATGATATTTACAATTACTATAAGTGTCTCCAAAATAGTTATATACCCAAATCCCTAGTAACTTAAAGTTAATAATAAAAGGGTTACCTATATCATTTTATTCTATACATTTTATGTTATGAAAATACTACACCTTGCTACTATCCCAACTTGAGAACTAGACCAAGAACTATTGAGAACACCAAGACTGACAACAAACTCCAAGGAATCAAACAAACACGGAGGACAAGGTCCGAACAAACTAATACCACTTGTAATGTCCCACCACTTCCTCATTATCTCGATAAGGTGGTGAGATGATACCAGGCATTCAGAGACAATCTCAAGGCACAAAATGTGGGATATGAATATCTAGGGCTTCAAGAATAGTCAGGGAATGATTTTCCCTTTGGATAAAAGTGAGTAAACAAACAAGGCATAACCAACCAACACTACCTGATGCATGTTTACAAAGTTTTACAACACAAAAAGACCAAAAGATTAATAAAAAAATCCACAATATCCATAACCAGAGTACGAAGGGGAAGAATAAACAACGAAACCTAAAGGAAACCATGGCATGCTACCTGGATCCACACCAAGCTCCATTATCCAAGCACTACTATACCACCCAATCATCATGATGAAACATTAGAGAAAAGAGATGTCTTACCCTTAACTATATCCCAGAAAATTATATCTTCAAAACCACCAATGTGCCAATGTTGGGGGTGAGTACAAATACGAAGTTAGTTTTCTCCAAATTAATTCCCTACACATTCCATTATGATAGATCCTTTACCACATTTATATAAAATTTCTTAAATAAAACATTAAATAGTGAAAAGATTCCTATCAATACAAACATACCTTTACGATGACATATCCACCCAAACCTCTAAAACAAAAGGGAAATCCCAAAATCCTGCCATAATACATTTTAAAATTACCTATAAACACAAAAATTCCATCTTTCATAGCCACAAGAATGATTAAAACATAGCCAATAAGTTTCAAACACACAACATGGGGTAACAATCATTATGGAACTTCCCATCAAAGACTCTTTACCACTTTCTAAAATTAGTGGTACTTATTAACCATTTACCCTTGATGGTGGATCTTCAGTCCACTATCTATCCCATTTTTATAGTGATACTTTTCTCCCACTTGATATCCATGTTAACCACATGCACAACCACTTAACCAATAATGATCATATAACACACCAAGGCCACAAAATGATGCAAACAACCAATTCCAAACAAAACAATCCCTTAGGACATTATCCATGACACATTAACATTAATAAAAAAACCATTTTTAATGAAAATTAATTTCCCAACCCATTTTCATAAATTAAGCCAAGAATAGTATTTTAAAATCTCTATTTTAAAAATCAACAACAAAAACACTTCACCAGAAATCACATTTTCCCTAAAATTTCACAAATCATCACAAAATGAATTTTCAAAAAACTTTAGACATCATAATCACTAATTAATTTCAAAAAAAATAAATTTATTGAAATTGAGGCTTCTTGTTCTATCAAAATGGATTCAAGAGAGAATCCTCCTACCTTAGGGTTTCACTGAAATCAACTAACCACACACCAAATATAGGTGAAAACTCCATGAAACCACATTAGATCCTCTTCAATATCATTAACAATCCAAAATCATACCACTTTAGGCAACAAAAACCCTAGATCAACATGCAATAGTTTTAGATCTGGAAAAACATGAGAGAGAGAGAGGGGGAGTTAGATTTAAGGAAAACCAAGAGATAACCAAGAGTAGAGACTTATCAGAAAAGAATAACCTTCATCAAATATTTAAAACCCTTAGAATCACTTCTGGAATGAGTGGAAGGGCTCCTATAACCCTTGAGAACAAAAAATCCAGAGTAAGGCTCAAGTAGGAGGAAGAATGGAGGATTTAGGGAAAATCTCGACCAAGCCCAGATTTAAAAATGCAATTTTTAATGTCTTGCATGGTTATCTCACATAGTTAGGAAAACCATACACTAACCACATGCATGCTACTTCCTTGAAGGGAACTTTTCATGACATCATCACATGGTTATAGAAACTGTGTAAAGGCCCATTATCTCATTTCACACAGTCACCAAGTAATCATGCACAGTTTCCAATAACAATGTTAAAACCATGTTCCCTTTAAAAATATTCCAAAATTTTCAAAACCTTCCCAAACTCTCCCAAACCATACCCAAAAACATTAAACACATAAAAATTCATAAACAAGAGTTACATACCACAAACCAAGGGTGCTAAAATAAAAATCCATTTAGAGAGATAAGGAGTGTAGGATAGAAATAATGATGTAGATGCTCAATATACAAGAGGGGGTGAATTGTACACTTAAAAAAATTCCTTAAGAAAAGAAAGATCTATGTTTAACAAAGTTAAACTAACAATATTCACTTCTCCTCTAACACAAATTGAAATATTGGGACAAATTATGATGTTACAAACTTCTAGCTCTATACACTTGCTTAAATCTGGAAAGTGATTCTGATAAACCGGTTCCAGAAATATGGATCTGGAAAATGAAACTTAACAAAAATTTATAATATGAGATTATACCTTAAAGAATATAGAATCATACTGAATCAGAGTATAAGTGTAAGGAAATATAAGAAGATTATACTTTCCTTATAATACACAATTCAGCGGAAAAACATGTAACAAAAACAAGTAACAAGGTATAAATCTTTTAACCCAAAGAGAAGGGTATCCAACAACCTTGGATAAAAGTCCCTTGATTTATACTTTCAAGAAAGTCTGTCTTACCCACACCCAGGTAAGCCCTCGATACGAAGATTGGAGTCTCCATCTTTTTATCCTCGCAAGACCTCAACTTCAAGGTAGTTGGAACCTCTATCTTCCTTATCAAGGAATCCCTCGAACTTCATGGTTGTCGGAACCTCTGTATTCTTATCCCCGGATGCCCTCTAATGTAATCACCAACATTCGATGTCGCATGAAGTAATCTGAACGAGAAGTTTAGTACGCACAAGGCATGAAAATCTTCTCTCTCTAGAAATCACCTTAACAGCGTGTGGTCTCTAGAGTGATCAACTTGTTATTGAGCTCTATTAAATTAGCTTCTATTTTTAGGCTCGGTAGAAACGGTTGGCTCCCTCCTCTAATGGTCAAATTTTCTTTAAAATTCGAAGGCACCTGTACACATGTCACTTAACCAATAGTTAGTTAAAAACAAAATGGATGACATCATTTTATAACAAATCATGTGTAACTGAAAGCACAACATTGTTTTATAACAAACTTAACAAATCAGAGTGTAAGTAAAAAGTTTGGAGTCTAACCAAAAATATATTCGGAGTCTATATTACAAGGATATTCAGATTCTGTTTATCAGAAGAATTCAGAGTCAAACTTTATAAAAGTTCATATCCATAATTCGTAATCAGAATTCACAACCAAAATTCTTAATGAGAATTATGCACTGGAATTCGTAATAGGAATTCATCACAGGATTTCGTAATGAGAATTCTTAATCAGAATTCGTAATTAGAATTCATCATCAGAATTCGTAATGAGAATTCGTCATCAGAATTCATAATGAGAATTCATAATCAAAATTCGTAATGAGAATTCATCATTAGAATTCGTAATGAGAATTCATCATAGAATTTGTAATGAGAATTCATCACAGAAATCGTAATGAGAATTCATCATAGAATTCGTAATGAGAATTCATCAAATAATTCGTAATGAGAATTCATCATCAGAATTCGTAATGAGAATTCATTATAGAATTCGGAATGAGCATTCAGATAATGAAACAGAATTCTTCATATCTAAGTATTATATGATCATGAGAATATAGATATGAATCCAATTTTAATACTTAAGAAAAATGTTTATAGGAATAATGAAAACAAGAGGTAAATTTCCTTAAGTAAATTTTCCTTATTGAAATAAAACAGGGGTAAAAACATATTTGCTTAAAGATAAGGTGTTTGTGATTTTCAAAGCAAGAAGGAATGGAAAATTCATAAGGAAAACCTTATTGACTCAACAGTCTCCCCCTTTTTGGAAAGCACAAAAATCCTTACAAAAAATAATATAAGAGCTTAGAATAAATTTCTAGACTTTGAAATTAAATCTTATCTCCCTTTGTTTATGAATGATAGTGAATACGACTAACTCCCCCTTAGGATTTGGAACTCTAAGAATCATATTATAGATTTCCGTAATGGAATTTTCATTACCATAATAATGAAAAACTTCAAAATGAGAAACTCCCCCTTAAATAAGCTCCCCCTTACTTAGGGATTCTTCTTTGCTTGGAAATTTTCTTCTCATTTTTAGATTCTTCCTTTTCCCCCTTTTGAGTATTTTTATCCTTCTCCCACTTTCTGATTTTCAAAAAGAATTTAGGGAATGGAAAAGGTAATTAAGTACCTGAAATATTAGTTCATGAAACTATACAAAAGACAAGTAACCAATATTTCATTACTATTGGAAAGAACTAGTACAAGGAAAATAGTACAAAAAAAGATCAGAGTGGTCTATTTTGTTTCTTTTTCCTTGGGTATAAGCATTTTAACAATTTTCTTCAACTTCTTCATTTCCTTGTGGTCCTCCTCCACTTGCTTCTCTAAAGCCATGATTCTTGCATCTTGAGCCTCTATAGCCACTGCCTGAGATTTAAGATATTAATCATGTTTTACAACCTTTTCTTGCAACTGAATCCAAAGATATTTTTCTTCCATGTAGTACTTGACAAGAGAACTTAGCTTACCATTCAGATCTCTGACCTCCTACATCCGGACATCCTTGTCAAGAGATAAATTCTTATCAAATGAATTTGTAAGATCCTTGATTTTAGAGTCTTCAGTATCAAAAGCATCTTTAACATCTACATGGAATTGATCAAGCTCTACCATGTCTTGAAAAACATTCTTAGACCACTTGGTTATCTTCTTGCAAGAAAATCTATTCGTATCTTACTTTCCTTTGCAGTATTCTTTAATTTTAAACTTTTTCAAATGGATGTGAAATGTGATTTTCTTAACATTTATGTTCAAGAGGAATTCTTTGTTGAACAACCTGCTGGCTTTGAAGACACAAAATATACTATTCGTGTTTTTAGACTTACCAAAGCCTTTTATGGTCTTAGACAAGCCCCACGAGCTTGGTATGATAGACTTACAAGATTTTGGCTTCAATATAACTATGTTAAGGGAAATGAAGATCCAACCATTTTTATAAAGAAAGAAAAAAAATGTTTTTATTGTTCAAATTTATGATGATAACATCATATTTGGTTCAACTCAGCATTCATTCACTGATTCCTTTGCAAATCTATTGAAATCTGGGTTTGAAATGAGTATGATGGGTGAGGTAACATTTTTCCTTGGTTTTCAAATTTCTCAAAAACCAGAAGGAACCTATATATCTCAACATAAGTATATTATGGATCTTCTTAAAAAGTATGGATATGATATCACTAAAAGTATTAGTACTCCCATTGGTACCTCAAACACACTTGATCTTGATGATTCTTGGAAACCAGTAGATCAAACATCTTTTATAGGTATGATAGGAAGCCTACTATACTTGACAGCTAGTCGAACAGACTTGATGTTTTCAGTATGCTTATTTTTTCAAAATTTTCAAAATAAATATTGTTATATCCATAATATGTGTATGGGAATATAATATATCAGTGAAAAATAATGTTTTTTTATTGTATTAAAAATACATTTTTTGAAAACCCACATAAAAAAGTATCTAAAAATTCATTTAAAATAGTGGAATGGAAATATAAATATCACATGATATAACACATAATTAGTTTAGAAATATTGAAATATAACATTTATGGGAAATGAAAATTTGGACAATTATGGGAAACTATAATTAAAGAGTTCAAGAATTATCCTCAACAATGATATAATTTGTAAGAATTTTTTTTAATGGTAAAAGATTTGAATTTAAATTTAAATTTACACAAGAGACGAATTTAAAGTAACATGAAATAGAACCTTAATTTGGGACCAACCAATCATTCTGAATGAAGTTCAAGAGGAATAATTTTAACTTAATGAAGGGAGTTGAGTTTACAAAAAACCTTATAGTAATTTTGATGTAAGAATCAATGAACATAAGATGGGTACTCTGAAATGGAAATTAAATTTCCATTAAATGAAATATATTAATTATAAAATAAGTAAATGGATGTTTAGTTAATTTTTTATATAAGAAAAAATATGGTACAAAAAAATCAAACATGTCTCGTGGATTTGAAACCGAGACAAAAAACCCTTACATTGTTTCCTTACATTGTATAATACACTCCACGTCCTATTAAAAAAACAAAACTATCTTAATTTTATATTTTATAAAAAAATTTATATCTATAAACTGTTATAAAATTAATTTTTAACTGTTATCTACATGTATTTTAATAACTTATAATCTATTTTCGATATCATTTGTGGGTAATCTCAATCTTTTTGAACTAGTTTTATAATAGAGATATTGTTTTAATTAATGAGTTAAATATTTATATTAACACTATAAAAAATATTTATTTACTATTAAATATCTAATTTTAAGTTTCCAAATCCATCATTGATGTAAATATATCTCATTATTCATGTAGTTCGTTAAACCGACCCAATAAGATCATCTTACAATTTATGTGTGAGTTTCAAAATTAAAGAGATTATTTGGTTATAATATCATTATAATTATAGTATAATGAAATTATTTTTATGTTATTAAGGTTATGATATATAATTTTTTGGAGTTATATTTTTATGTTAAACTATATAGATGACATCACTTATAATTAAACTACTTTTCCTTTTGGTTTTACATAGTACATGTTGAAAATGAACACTTAATGCTACTATTACTCATAGAATGCCAAGTTTTTATTTAAAAAATATAAATCATGAAATAAATAACATAAATATTCACTAAAACCATTATTATAACCCTTATTTATAGGTGGTTATTAAAAAATAAATGTTTCCTTCATGGAGGCCGCAGTCTGGACACATGAGTGAGCAGCGTTTTCTTTTCTTTTTGATTTAATGAGAGAGGAATATATAATATTTATAACAGAAATATAATAAAATTTCAGAATATTATTTTCATTTTTTTCAATACTTACATATTGTTAGAATTATTTTTTAGGATGGTGGATAATAATGATAAAGAAAAAAAGTTAATGGGTATGTAATAGATACGTTGAGAATTTTGATCTTCTCAAGAAGTAAACATTGGAAATGAAGGTCTTGATGAACTTTGTTGAGGATAAGGGATTTAAAATATATATAGGGTATCTATAAGAATTAAATTTTTGTATATTTTCAGTTCATTTTCTTACTATAGGTGTGTCTTGGAGTCGGTATAAGTGATATCCTTTCATATGTGAAAATGAGGAAAAATATTTTGAAAAGAATGATCAGTAACGTGTAAGAATAGAATTTCATAATAGTTAGGAGAGGAAATTTTCGTAAAAAATATAGGTAATTTACAACCTAAAAAAGTTATTCTATAGGAGATAAGTTTTAAAGACATTTTCTAAATTTTAGTATATGTTAGATTCCCCATTTTAACACTTATTAATCAGTAATAATATTTATCTGTGGAAATTATTTTATTAATAAAAACATAAGACAAACCTTTTTACAAAATTTCAATTTTTTAAATCATATTTTGGAATTTATTTTAACTAATGGGATTTCTAAATATGATAAAATAAACTTTTATTTTAAAACATATAATGCATTGGAAAATTAGTTTAGTAGAATAATATTATTTCAATCCTTAAGTATTCTTAATTTCATTAAACATTTCTTAAAAATGAATTTATTGTTAATTTAGTTTTATATATGTTTAAAAATAATAATCAAGTCCATATTTTAGAATAGAAAAATTTAATTTTAAACCGTAATATTTAGGAATGTATCATTCCTTAAAAATATCTATTTTACTATGGGGAATAATATTAATGTTGGTAACTTAATATTATTATTAAATATGAAATTTACCCCATTAATTAATTTTAAAATACTAATAAATTATAATAAAATCATTTGAAGTGATAAAATTTTTAAAAGTGGAAAAATTAATTTTTAAATAAAAATATAATCAAAATTGTTTTCATAGGGAAATAAGTCTTTTTTAAATATTAACTATTACTATTATTTTATATTATAAATTACTAATCAAATTTGTGTTAATATATTATTGATATATAAAATATATTTTATCCATATTATATTCACTTTCATAAAACAAAACACTTTGAAATCCAATTTTTAGAAATGGAACATTTTAATGAATAAATCAATATTATTAGTATTTTAGATACTCTAATTAAATTTTTATTAAACCCTTAGTATTAATAATAAAATTTATTTTAATTCGATATATAGTTCGTAATTAAGTTATATATATATATACCCTCCAATTCTAAGATTAAAGTTTGATGGTAATATATTGCTTCATTGTTCGTTGTGGTTTGGTGTTGCATCTAAAGTGATCTATTAGTCACATTTGGTTTTAAAAGAAAATATATAATTTAAAATATCATGGTGTTACATTTATACCAAGGTTTCTAAATACATTATCTCCCATTAACTACCAAAAATATTTAACCAAGTTCTCTACACTGCCTATCATGGAGTCTCATTAGCTGTTTATTTATGTTCAGATGATCTTGGGAAGGATTACTTCTAGTCTGAATCCAATATCAACAATTCAAATAAATATGCACATACAACCATGAAAATAATATTAATCATCCTCCTTAATAAAAATATAAAACCTTGAGTTTTTCCTAGAAATCACAATCTATAGGTGTTCTTCCTGATGAAGAGGTCTGTCACCCTTGTCTCATTACCTCACATACATCATTCATAGTTTCTCTATGTCATTCTAGTATAATACAATAACTCTCTATAGAAAAACCAAAAATACTCTTCTAAACCATATATAGAAGGTATCCAGTCACCACATACCCTTATCCATTAGCCCAAATGAAGGATCATCACAATTCCTAGACTACAACCCTATCATGTGGCCATAGCCACCAATATAAAATTATATATGTATTATATCCCACCTCTACCTAAGGGGAAACTTAATGGGTGTATCCTATAGTAAAATAAATTCAACATACAAATCAATAATTATGTACATTTATTAGAAGATTACTATTTTCAATCACTATAATCAAGAGATCTATATTAGCATCTCACACTAATCCCATGGGTCATCCTGAATCCTAAGAACACTCTATATTTGATTAATACCTAAAATCCACACTGGAATTAAAAAATAACTCTAAGAAATCTGTATAAAACAATATTCATAGACTAAATCACAATTACTAAAAGGTAGAAAACAAGGTTGCATATACACACAACCATTATGAACCCATAAGACATCCCATCCAAGTCTATCTAACCCAACACTCAAAAAAAGGTCTCATGTATGGTTTCAAGGATATCATGTATCATCATATATCTAGAGATAAAAATAAAGAATATATAAATCAATAAAAATAGCATAGTATACATGCTTTAAAAAATGGGGAATCTCCCATGTGAGGTTTACTGGACTAAAAGACTATCAAAAAAATATATCTTGGATTCTATTCACAAAAAAAATTCAAAACCCTTCAATAAGAAGTATTCAAAATGTAATCGCTGACAAGAATTATATAATTCAGTCCATAGATAAATACAAAAATATAACCCTCTTTCCAAAACCAAAATTTTTTTTTGAATTGAATTTTCAAACCATTATTTTAATGTAAGCAATTTCCATTAGCAAATAAATTCCCAAAAAACATCCCTTTGAAAATACTATTTTAAAGGTAAATCTATTTTCGTTTGAAAACCCAGAAAAACTAACATCTATATTTTTTAAATAATATTTTAAAGAGTATTAATATAGTTCTCTTATTGTATCTATATACACCTCCTAAAGTCTATAATATGGTCCCACGACACTTGTTCGACTAAGTAACCACAAAAAACCATTTAGAATTCTATACGGCCATTGTTTACTATAATATTGATGTAATCCCATCCCATTTAGGGGGAGATATTATATAATACTACACAAAATTCCATTTTTATTAATATTAATTACATTAACTTTTAAGAAATATCAATAAAAAATATACTCAATATCTAACTTCTAGTCACCATAATTCACAATATCATTTATTTATTCAAATCTTCTCTTGATCACTATCAAGTAAAATACCACATGAATTTTTAATAAAACCCAAAAATGAATCTCTAAAGAACAATAAATTTAAAATACCTATTTAAATAAAAAATATAAAAACTCAATCATCGTTTATTATTCTGAAACCTCATGGAATATGTTGCAATCCCTGCTCACGCACACTCAGTTCCATCACCTATAAAATACCTATGTTGTATTACTAAATCAATGCCTAATTAAATATAATTATATTTATATCTAAAAAATGCAGACCACATGAAGATATTCATAACAAAAACACATGAACACTATAATTCAGTCTTCTTAAGTCTCCTCTATGTGACATATATGAAATCCACATCATTATGACGATGTCTGTCAAGATATGGTGTATTTACACCTCCAATCACTATTAAACAAAACAGAAATTCATATGGATGGTGGTGGGATATAAAATACTAGAAAAATGATTTTATTACCTATAATTGAAAGAAAATGATCCCAAACTACCTTGTTTAATAAATAAGTAGGGGGAAATATTGGGGATATGGAATAATAACTCCCTTATATTTGGTCCATTGGGGGATGAACCCCTAAGTTTTGATCCTAAACAAAAAATGGGAAAAATACTCCCTTTACCAATTTTTATAAAAATGGGGTAGGTGCCTACTGGGTACCCATTATTCCTCTATCAGGTTATTAAAAGCATAACATGCACACAATAATAGAGTACTAGACACCTAGTGAATCTATCGCATGGATTGATCTATCAGGTACTTAGTGGTCCTTCACTGAGGGCCTGATAAAACTTGAAATGTAATGCCCTGACCCTAGTTACCTAGAGTTGGTTCATTATTACATAACTTTTGCATGATCACAAATGATCAAGTCTCAAAAGACCAATTAGTTTAGTAGCCTTGGAAACACTAGATACATTCATAAGTCTTACATTACTTGATAAAGTGAAAAACTAAAACAACATAGTCTCCATATTCCACACTCATATATCGTCAGACTATTCCTATAGGTCATTCATAATATACTTCTTCACATCCAGGGAAAAATAAAACATAGAAATGGGTGATCCAAGATTCTCAGTAAGGATTATAATATAGTGGAAACTTTCATAAATAAGCATAAACATTTAAGGCAATGTATAACTAAAACAAAAGCCTTTTAAACTTGATCTTCTTCATAATATGGAAAAAATGAAATGAAATAATGCCATTTACATATTCACATGGATATTCTACTAGTCGAATAATCACATAAAATATCAATAACCACTTTCATAATGATAGAATTCATTATGCCAGACTATCATATCCACATATACAAGGCCTTGTTCCAAGACTAAAAATAAGATTTTTTCAAGGCCTTATGCCAAGACACTAGTTTGTCTCATTAGACCTATTGATGCATCGAGGAGCTATAGCCGGCTCCACCCATCACTTACTAAGTCCAATTCATTCCTCATATGAATAGGTTTAAACTTAACATAAAAATTTGTATTAAAACTAGCATACGAAATGTCAATACTTTCTCCATAAACCATGAATGGTGTAAAAATAAAACATACACAGTCAAACATATCACAAAACCTTCAATAAAATATAGATGTTTTGTATCATAGTAAATCAACATAAAATGAGCTTACAATCCATCAAAGGATGTTCACATAGATGAAATCAAAACTATTTGAGAAAAATATCTCTTTTTTTAAAATCATTTAAAAGTAACATAATTATAAAAGAAAAAATTTACTTTGAAAATATTCTTATAAGCTTTTAAAGGAAGTTTCAATGATTTTATAATGGCAGAAAATAGCCACACCCACTATATAAGTTAAAAAATACATTCTTACCATAATTCTATCAAAAAGGTTAAAATGGAACTTGTTTGGAAAATGACGGATAGATTCCATTATAAACATCTCATAAAAAGTAAAAAAAGGGTATAAATGACTTTAAACCATATTATATAAAATATTAAGAATGTTTTGAAATATATTTTTCAGAAACATGGATGTGGATGATAAAGAGATCCTAGTAGATACTTACGTAAAAACAACCTCGGATAATAAAGAGATTGTGAAATTAACCCTTACCTTGTACTTTTACTTGGTTGAGGGATGGTTAACCTCTAGTATAATGGTGAAATAATTGTTTTTAAATTATACAAGAATCATATACATTAATGTGATATCATTTATGATCTTTTAACATTGTTTTGTTAATAATATCTTAGTATTATCGTTGTTCAGGGTGTTAACAGAATTGTTTTCCTTTATATTCTTTATTATGTGAGTCATATTTGTTATAGATGGGATGTATCATATTCCAATCCAGAATTATATCAAGTCTTTAAACATTATTTTTAATCATCTAATGAAAATTAGTCTTGAATGGATGTGATGGAGAATGAATCACATCGAGTTCGTGGAGACGGTAATCTGTATGTACGCACGAGTAGAAATATCATTCTTTTGATATTAAAATAATATATAATTGGATGGTATATCCTATATACTAAATCATTATCATGTTATATTTATTATTTACATGAATTAAACATCATTATTATAACCATCCAAATAATAATGTATTGAATAACAATTACACCACGACGTGGAGACGGTAATATGTACGTACGCTTGTATGGTGACATGTCATTAAAAGGATGGATAGAGTAATGAATATGGGTATACCATATTTATAATCACATCATAGTATATAAAAGATACTGGAGTTATTAGTTTATAATGGAAATAACAAAGAAAGAAGAAGTGGAAGAAGAAAAAAACTTGAAAGAGGGTGGTGAAATTATTACTTCTTCTTCGGGTTCTTCCTTTTGATTTGATCAAAAGGGCTCATTAAGTTGGATTTTTGACTAAAGAAAGGTCTCTAGGATTAGCTGAGGGAAGTTGAGAGAATATATTTTCAGAATTTGGTCGATAAAAAGTGGATTTTAATATGTGAATTAGAGAGAAGGGGGAGTGCCCTTTTATAAGAGGGGTGGGGGGCACTTTAGGAAAAGCTAGAAATATTGTTTTATTATAAAATCATTTTCGATTTATAATGTATCAAAAATATATTATGTAAAGGATAAGGTGGTTATGGGACATAATCCACTCAACTAATAGGTTTTAGATAAGTTTGGGTCACTATATTAAATTTATCTTTTATATTTAACTCTTAGTTAAATAGTTTGACAATTACCATGTCTCTTTGTATTTTTATATTATATGGTTAATAAACTTACTATATACTTCTAAGAGAACCCCAAGTGGTTAATTAATGATACACATTTCCTTATATAAGTCCTTTGTCCGAACCCTGGATTTTTAGGAATAAAATATCAAATAATAATATAATATTTGTTTTAAAAACTCTTTTATGTCAATTTTGACACTACTTGGTAGTTGTATTTTCTAAATTCATAACAAAATTATTACTTCAAAAAAATTCATATAACCAACCCTAATATGTCATATTAACCTTGAAAATTATTTTAATTCATAAAAATTTTCAAATTAAATTTATTTGGATATTTATAATATCAATTATTTTAATATTTCATAAATTAGGTAATTACAACATCCGCATTGTGTCATAAATAAATTAAATTATTCAATGTGTAAAAATTATAAATAATCTACCATTATGTGGGAAATATTTTTATCTTTCTAATGAATATTTATAATCAAATTTATCTTATGTATAACCTTATATTAAAAATGTCTATTTATTAAACTTTGATTTTATCACTTTTAACTCTTCTTTAAATTAAATAATAATAAATGTCATAATCTAATCCAAGTGGACCAAAGAGGTTCATATTTTATACCTAAGTTTGTTTTTGGTCTAATTATACTTAGTGAATATAATTAGGACATATGTTAGTGTAATAATAATATCATTTTAACCTTAATTACCCTATTTACTTTTAACTGTGGTAAATAAAAGTAAAAAGTTACGATTTACCAAAAATTATTTTTATCTTATTGAACCACATTTTACTCCTTGATATTAACCGTTTCTCTCTGATTTTCAAAATTCCACTCAGATAAGCGGTAAAATTATGTTTTATGTGAATTTTCAAATTCTCTTAAGAGGTGGGTAAAAGACGGTGAAAAGTTCATTAAAATTTTTATATATCTAAAATTATTATAAACTAACTCCAATGAATTACATTGAACTTATACAGGTATTATGTATCTATTTTGACTTAAAATTAATTTAAATAAAATAAATAATTATTTAAATAAAAATTCGGTTTTAAACTATAACTCAGTGTTTTTCACTATTCATAAAAAATTGAAAGTTTTAAGAAAAATACAAAAAATTCTCTATAAGCTAATTTCGATATTCTGAATCGAAAAATGAAGTCCATTTTGAACGATAAAGTTTATAAAATTTCAAAAAGTGGGTATTACTATTCATAATTACTAGTTTGATTGGTTGTGGTGTGTGTTAGAACTCGAAATTGCGTACAACACACACTACTGTATTTTTCAAAGAGAAGCATACCTGAAAGCTTGGGGTGTTACATTCTCCCCTCCTTCAAATAATTTAATCCTCAAAATTTATAGAATATTACTGCATAAAAAGACTCGAGTGGTTCTTCATCATAAGTTCCCCAGGTTCCCACATTGCCTCTTCCATCTTATGGTTTCTCCATAGAACTTTTACCAGATGAGTTGTCTGGTTTCTCAGAACTTGTTCTCTTGTATCAAGAATCTTGACAGGATCTTTGCAATAAGACAGATCGGGTTCCAGTTCTAATTACTCATAGGTGAGTACATGTCTTGGGTCAGGCATGTATTTTCTCAACAGTGATACATGGAACACATCGTGAACTTTGGAGAGACTTGGCGGCATTACCAAAGGGTAAGCTACAACCCCAATTTATTCTAGAATTTCGAAAGGTTTGATCTACCTGGGACTCAATTTACCCTTCTTACTGAAATGTATAACACCCTTCCATGGAGATACCTTCACGAAAACATGATTTACTACCTGAAATTACAAATCCTTCTTTCAGTTATCGGCATAGCTCTTCTACCTACTTTGAGCTGCTTTGATGTGGGTTTAGATTACCTTCACATTTTCCATCGTTTCCTCCACAACTTCTGGGCCTACAAGTTTTATTTCACAAACATCATCCCAACAATTTGGTGTGTGACATCTCTTTCCATATAACTCTTCATATGGTGTTATTTAAATACTTGAATGGAATCTATTATTATAGGAAAATTATAACAGAGGTAAATATTGATCCCACATACCATGAAAGTCAAGTGTGAAAGATCTCAACATATCTTCTAAGGTTTGAATAGTCTGTTTTGATTGTCCATCAATTTGGTGGTGGTAGGTAGTGCTCAAATAAAGCTCAGTATCCAAGGATTTCTGAAGACGTTTCCATAATATTGAAGTAAAAGTGGATCATGATCAGAAACAATCAATAGGGGTACTCCATGAAGTCTCACTACTTCATTAATATATAGTTTTGTTAGACATTCAAGTGGTAGATATTCTCTTATAGCAAGAAAATGTGCTGACTTGGTAAGATGATCAACGATGACCCATATTGCATTTTTCTTTCTAGGAGTCTATGCTAGTCCCATGAAAAATTTCATCATGATATTATCCCATTTCAACTCAGGTATGGGAAGAGGTTTCAATACTCCTCCAGGTTGCTGCCTTCCTGTTTTCACTTGTTGGCAAACCATATATCTTGACACAAAAACAGCAATCTCGTTCTTCATGTTGTCCCACCAAAAATGTTCTTTGAAATCACTATACATCTTAGTGCTACCAGGGTGTATAGAGAAATTGAAAATATGAGCATCATCCAACAATTCCCCTTTTAGATCAAGTATACTAGGAATACAAATCTCTTCCTAAATTTCAAAATTCAATCTTCATATACGAAGTCCCTCAATCTCCCATCATTCACAGCTTTAATCTTCTTTTGAAACTCTTCATCACCAGTCTGAGAACTCTTTATCCTTTCTAGTAAAGATGGTTTGGCAACCATTTGAAAAAGTATTGATGTTTCACCTACTATGGTAATTCCCATATCCATCTTTACTAGATCCGTATATATAAGATCCCTCTCAACACTTATCTTGTTTGAAACTCCATGATTTTTTCTGCTCAAAGAATATGTCACCTTATTTTCCTTCCCCAGGTGGTAGTGTATTATGAAATAATAATCCTTGAGTAGGTCAAGACATCTCCTTTTCCTCATGTTTAGTTATTTCTGTGAGAAAATATACTTCAAACTCTTGTGATCGGTATATATCTCACATTTTTCACCATAGATAAAATGTCTCCATATCTTCAATGAAAATATTACAGCATCTAACTCAAGATCATGAGTAGGATAGTTTTTCTCATGAATTTTTAGCTATCATAATGAATAGGTAATGACCCTATCATTTTTTTTAAGGACACAACCAAGTCCTTTTTTGAAGCATCACTATAAATAATGAACCCATCATTCCCCAATGGCAGAGTCAATATAAGAGCATTGACTAATCTTAACTTCAGTTCATCAAAATATTCTTCACACTCTTTTTTATAAACAAATTAAACCCCTTTTCATTTGTGCTTTGTTAATGGGTTAGCCAACCGACCAAAATTCTGAATGAAACGTCGATAATAACCTGCTAAACCAAGAAAAATGCATACCTTAGTTATACTTGTATGTGATGGCCATTCTTATGTTGAGATGGATCTCTCTCGGCTGCTTCAGTAACATATTTTGATCAGAATTGAAGGGATGAAGGATTGCCATCAACCCCTTATTTATCCTACCTATCCGAGGTTCTATTCCCATTTCCATATTTCAGGGAATACCTTACAGGTCTGTCATAAATTTTGTATGAAGGGTGTCTTACACTATGATTTTCTGAGGTCCTATGATCAACTCCCCCACATGCATCGCCTTGATTCTGAAGGTAACGTCTGAGGTGAAGGTGGTTCTTCTTTTTTCCCCATTCAGGGTTTGGAGGCATCTTCGTCCGACTCTGGTAGTGCTAGGAGTGTGCCTCCTAGCCGCGACTTGGTTTCTGTTCTCTAAGGCATGGGTGGGGATTCTCTGGTACAATTTTTAGAGGAAGGCCTACCTCTTAGATGGATGATATTCAGTAGTTTGTTAAGTCTACGGAAGTAGGTCTTATCGAATTGGGATCCCTCACAAGTATATATCACATACATCACCTTGCTGGATTCAGGCTCGAGTGATATTGAGGTCTCTGAGCCTTCCTCACCTAGGGCCCCCCCTCTTCTGTCTAGGGACTATAGTCCAGTGGTGTCCTCACCCCCATCCTTTCCATCTCCACCATTTTCTCCTCTGTGTTCCCCCACAGTGCTCCTAAAGTCGGATCAGAGTAGGAAAGGGGCAGGTGTTTTTTTGTCTCCAAAAGTTCCTTTCAAGGTGCAGGCTAGCAAGCAGGATTCTCTAGTGGTTTTTTCCTTACAGGTGCATTCTGGTGTCCACACTCGCTCAAATTCTAAACTAGATGTTTCTGTAAATGTACACTTGGTGCAATATGATAAGGACCAGGAGTATGGGGCCAAAACTAGGCAAGATCAAATCTATGTTTAGTGTCCTAATTTTGAATGGTCGAGGCCTAGGTGCTAGGGTCATGTCTGATTTCATTTCCTACAAAATAAATAACATGCAAGTCTCTTTGGTGGCTATCTTGGAAACAAATAAATCTTTTAACAGAATTAAGGACTATTCTCAAATTCTAATGGTTCGTGGTTTCATTCTTGGGGATTCCCTCAATTCACATATATGTATTTTTTGGAAGTATCATGGTTATGTTGATATTTTGAGTCCATTAGATCAAGTTCTAAATTCTAATATTACAGTAGGGATACATGTGTTCTTTTTCTCCTTCATTTACAAAAAGTGTACCACACAAGGCAGGGAGTCATTGTAGAGTGTTTTGGAGGGAATTAATCTAGATAAAGATCTGTGGCTTGTTGGTGGTGATTTGAACATCATTTCAAGTCCTAAGGAGAAGAAAGGTGGTGGAGATTTTCCAAGGAATGCTTTCCAGGATTTTGTTTCATTCATGGAATGGAATGGCCTTTTGGATGTGGGTTATGAGTGTAGTACCTTTACCTTGTGACATAATCAAGGTAGGGGGAGATGTTCATACAGCCGGCTTGACTGGTGCCTCATGAATAATGATGCCTTTTCCATGTTCCCGGATTCCAAAGTAGTTCATTTGCCAAGATGTCTGTCTGATCACTCTTTGCTCCGTATATCTCTTGGTGTAGGGTCGATGAGGGAGGAGCATGCTCATTTCTCAAAATCATGGATGGAGGAACCTGGTTTCTTCGTGGTCTCCAGGGAAGCTTGGGACCTGCAACATCAGGGGAATCTGTGGATTTCATTTCACAATAATATAAGGCAGTTAAAGACTCTTATTTATGTCTGGTGAAGGTCGATCCCGACTTGTGATCAGGATTTGTCAGAGATATGTGGGGAGGTTGAACGCCTGGAGAATTTTTTGTAATAGGTTTGGGATGATTCTAGGTTTTCTGAATTTAGAACTAAAAAGGATAAGTTATCTGATAGTCTTCTGAGGCAGGAGAGGATTTCTAGAGAAGCAGCACAGGTGAAATGGCTTCTTGTGGGGGATTGGAATTTGAGATACCTTCATGCTTGCATCAAAGAACGTCAGCGTGTTCAGAGGACCAATATTCACAGGGATGATGGATCCTTTTCCAATGATCGAGAAGAGGTAGGGCTCATGACTAATGGAGCTTTACAATCTTTACTGGCAGCTCCCAATCCTGGTTGGGTAGGGGGATACCTGAGGGGTGGGGCTGAGATTTTTGAAAGTATTTCAAACACTTTTTTAGAGAGAATTGATGAGGGTGTCAGGAAAACTCCGGATGAGGATGAGGTGTATGAGGCGGTGTGGTCTTTGTACCCGGATAGTGCACTGTGGCCTGATGGGTTCCCTGGTTCTTTTTACAGGGTGACTTGGGAAATTATTAAAGGGGGTCTTGTACATGATGTCCAGGATTTCTTTCAGGGAGGGGATCTGCCTCGAATTTCAAGTGCAACCAAAATTGATCTTATTTCTAAGGTGAGTAATCCCCAGTCCATTGATCAATACTGGCACATCTGCATCTGTAACTTTCCGTACAAGGTCTTGGATAGCATATTCAACAAGAGTCTGGGCGTTCACTTGGATTCTTGGATGAACCCTGAGCAGCATGGATTCATTAAAGGTAGATCAATTCAGGGTGTTATTGGGGTGGTCTAATAAATGGTAAGTGTCATAAATAATAAGTCCTTTGGGGGAAATTTGGTTGTTAAATTAGACTTGATCAAGGACTATGATAGGTTGGAATGGGGGTTTGTCCTAAAAGTCCTGGCTTGCTTGGGGTTCTCCAAATGGACCAATGACTTAATTTTTGGCTACTTCAACTCGGCGTGCATCTCTACTTCATTCATGGCTAAACAATTTGGCTTTTTCAAGGCTTCTCATGGTCTCAGGAAATGGGATCCTCTATCCCCAACTCGTTTTATTCTTGCTCAAAATGCTCTGAGTTGTTACATTAATCAAGGCCTCTACTCAGGTAAAATCTTGCCTTATCATAATAGGAATACCACAAGGTTTATCGCTCACTTGATTTTTTTATATGATACAATCATTTTTATCAATGGTAGTATAAGGTTAGTGCAGGGGTTGAATTGAAATCTAGGGGAATTTTTCAAGTGGAGTGGGCAGGTGGTAAACAAAGAGAAAAACCTCTTCTTTACTTCCAAGAATATTTCTGTGAGGAGGGAGAGGGTCATGGGGGATAGTCTGAATATGGGAAAGGGTTCTTTTCCCATGGAATACCTTGGGGAACCAGTCATCCCCTCTTCCCTTTGAGTGCATCATTTTGATAAACTTATTAGTAAAATTACGGGGCACATCTATAATTGGAAGAACATATTTCTATCCTTTGGAGGCCTCATTACTCCGGTGAAAAGTATCCATGTATCCATTACCATGAACATACTTTCCACTCTTAAGGTTCCTAAGAGTGTGGTCTTTAACTTGGAAAGAATTATGGTATCATTCATATGGGACGGGCAGATGGAAGGCAGAAATCATTGGGATTTGGGGAAACGGTTAGCAAAACCTCTATCCAAAGGGGGAATCAATATGAGAAGTGTTTCTATAACCATGCAAGGTCTTTATGCTAGGATTCCATGGGAGGCCTTGGAAGGCCGGTCTCTTTGGGGTAGAACAATTCAGGACTTATATGTCTTGAATGCAAATGTTCATAGGATCCGTTCTTCTAGGATATGGAATCTGATTCATCTATACTTGGAGGTCTTACATCATCATTCTCGATGGATAGTGGGAAGAGGAGATATCATCTTATGGCAGCTTGATTGGGGGGTGGGTAGGCTATGGTTCCCAAGTTGCCCCATCTAAGATTTATTCTTCAAACAGGCTAGCAGCCACCTCTGTTTTCTTCAGGCCATCCTTTATGAAATCCAAATGGAATTTTTCAACAACATAATTATTAGTGATGAGCATGATAGGATAATTCTCCCTGGTTCTATGTCAGGTGCATTTTCCATCAAGGATTATGCTCGAGTGATAATGAATATCTTGAATAATTATCTTTGGGGGGAGGCCTTGTGGTGCAAGGAGATTCCTTCCAAATTTAATTTTCTTTTGTGTCATATGAGGAATAGAGAACTTCCAACAGACAACAGCTTGCAATGTATGGGAGTCAACATGGCTTCAAGATGTTGGAGTTGTAGGTATTTCAACCTGTAAATAGTGGGGAACCTCTTCTGTGATAGTGAATGGGCTAGAAATATATGCCAGAATTTTGAATCCTTCTTCAGTTGGTATGGGTATGACAGGGTGCAAGGTAGCTTCCTCAATTCATGGTTTAGAGGCACTGGGAATCAGGGGGCTAAAAGAAAATCTCAGACAGTCATTCTAATTTCAGGATGCTGGACAATTTGGAAGGTATGTAATGACAGTCATCATAATAAATTCTCTAGAACCCAGGTTGGTATTATTTTCAAAATGAATAACTCTTTTTTGGACCTAGTTAGGCTGTGCCCCAATTGCCATTTTGTGCCATCAGTGAGCTCCATCGTCTCCAACATTTTCTCTAATCAACAGGTCATCACCTCTTGGTAGGGTCGGTGGGTTTACTGGAGGCCTCCAAGATAGATATTAAAACTTAACATCGATGGATCTAGGATCACGGGGGAGATGCGGGGGGGGGGGGTTCGTGAGAGACCTAATGGGATTTGTGACTTCTGCGTTCGTTGGTGCGCTTGGGAAAGGAGACTCACTACAAGCAGAGGCACAAGCCTTGGCTGCAGGTCTGGAAATGTGTTCTTGGAGGAGGATCTTTCTGAAAGTAGTGGAGACTGACTATATGCTTTTGTCCAATGTGTTGTTGGGAAAAGGAATGGTTCCTTGGACTTTTTCGTACACTGTTAGGAGATGAAAAATGCTAATTGAGCCTAATATGAAGGTCTCTCACACCTGGAGGGAGGGAAATATGGTGGCCGATTTTTTGTCCTCTATGGAAACTCCTGAATGCAGTATGTTTTCTTTCTATAATTTGGGGCCGTTTCCTGGTGAGGGGATGAGGTTTACTATCAATGATGCTCTGGGATTGCAGTACTTTAGACCACCGTGATGATCTTTTATGTGTTGTGTTTTAATCAATAAAATTCCAATTTTCAGTCAGTAGATCCATGAAAACAGAAGGTTCATTAGTAATCCCAAAAGGCATTACTGTAAACTTGTAATTCCCATACCTGGTTCGAAATGCTTTTTTCAGAATGTCTTCTTACTTCACACACAACTGATGATATCCAGATCGAAGGTCAATCTTTGAAAAATATTGAGCTCCATGAAGTTAGTCGAATAAATCATTAATGCAAAGTAGGGGATACTTGTTCTTTATTGTTATAGCATTGATCACCTTCTAGTAAATGCACAACCTCATAGATCCATCTTTCTTCTTAACAGAAAGAACAAGGGATCCCCATGGAGAAACACTAGGGGGAATAAATCCCTTATTACTCAATTCCTCTAGTTTTTTCTTTAGTTCCACTAATTACACAGTGATCATTTTATAAGGGGTCTTCGATATGGGCCTTGAACCTGGAATTAAATCAATAGAAAACTCAATTTATCATTCTGGATGATGTCCAAGTAAATCTTCTGGAAACACATGAACATATTCTCTCACAACAGGTACATCCTCTATTTGAACATTCCTTTCCTCACCCACAGTTATTTCATTCTCTTCCTTCCCAATAATTGAATTTAGTTGAGCTACTGGGGGTGGATCTAGATAAGAACTATGTGGTGATGAATCTACTCTAAAGATAAGGTGTTCTTTATCATCATCATCAAAAATAGTAACCACTTTATTCTTATAATAAATTTATGAATCATGGTCTGAAATCCAATCCATACAGAGGATTATATCAAATTAAATCATAGGTATGATGATGAGATCAGCTGACAAAGATCATTTATATGCCCTAATGGGAACTAATTCATAGAACATTATAAGAATGATACTTCCCTTAGGAGTTTTGACTAACAACTCCTTTGTTAAATCTAATTTGAAATGTCTAATTTTCATAGAAAAATGGGAAGATATGAAACAATACGATGATTCAGAATCAAATAAAGCATTGATTAAACATGAGGAAACCATTAAATTACCTACCACCACATCTTTCGGAGCTTCAACCTCAACAGTATTGATCCATATACTTGGCCTTGATCCCTTGGCCTTTTCTGAGGTAAGTTTCCCCGACGCTTAGGACATTCATTTTCATAATGTCCCATCTCCCTGCAATTGTCGCATTGAACATCGGTAGCTTATTTCTTCCCCATACAATCATGAGCTTGGTGGCCTTTTTCACCACACTTTTAATGGACTCCCATTCCCTTCAAGCAAGTACTGAGGTGTTTCTTCCCAAATTTAATACAGGATGGATATTCAACTTTTCCCTTCTTCCCCTTATTTATATTTCTAGAGTGATCAAAAGATCTCTTCTTCTCTTACTTTTCCATAAAGTCCTATGACTTAGAGAATTCATTTTCTCTCTTGATAGCACATGAGACAATATCTTCGTACGATGAGAAGGATTGTGAAACTAATTCATTATGGAGAAACAGTTTTAACCCATCAAAGAAATGATAAATCTTACTTTTTGGGTTATGAATATAATCTGAATCATGCCTCGCTCACCTTGTAAAGTTAGCCTCATACATTGCGACATTCTCATCCTCCTTTTTCCTCAGACTCATAAATTTCTTTTCCATATCTGCTCAATGGTCACGAGGAAAGTATTTTTTTAAGAAAATCTCTTTAAACACCCTCAATTATATATTTGATACTTCATCATCTTCCTTTGTGTATTGAATCAATGACCACCATTGATCAGCATCTCCAGTGAGGCGGTAAACTACCATGATAACTTTTTCCCTTTCACTACTCCCCAAGGCATGAAATATTTTCTCTATGGAATTTATCCATTGCTCAACCACTAATGGATTTTTACTCCCATTGAAAAAGACATTCTTACCTTAATTCTGTCAAAAAGGTTAAAAAGGACCTTGTTTGGAAAACGACGGAAAGATTCCTTTATAAACAACTTATAAAAATTAAAACAAGGGTATAAATGACTTTAACCCATAGTCTATAAAATAGTAAGAATGTTTTGAAATACATTTTTAAGAAACATTGATGTGGATGATAAAGAGGTCTCACTAGATGCTTACGTAAAAAAACATGGTATAATAAAAATATTATGAAATTAGCCCTTACCTTGTACTTTTCCTTAGTCGAGGGTAGGTTAACCTCTTATATAATGATGAAATAATTGTTATTAAATTATACCACAATCATATACATTAGTATGATATCATATATGATCTTTTAGCATTTTTTGTTATTAATATCTTAGTATTATCGTCGTTTCGGGTGTTAACAGATTCGTCTTCCTTTATATTCTTTGTTATGTGAGTCATATTCATTATGGATGGGATGTATCTTATTCATATCCAGAATGATATCAAGTCTTTAAACATTATTTTTAATCATCTAATGAAAACTATTCTTGAATGGATGTGATGGGGAATGAATCTCATCGCGTTCATAGAGACGATAATCCGCACGTACGCATGAGCGACAATATCATTCTTTTGATATTAAAATAATATATAAATGGATGGTATATCATATATACAGAATCATTATCATGTTATATTTATTATTTAAATAAATTACACATCATTATTATACCCATCCAAATAATAATGTATTGAATAACACTTACACAACGATGTGGAGACGGTAATCCATACGTACGCACGTATGGTGACATGTAATTCAAAGGATGGATTGAATAATGAATATGGTTTTATCATATTTATAATAACATCACAGTATATCTAAGATACTGGAGTTATTATTTTAGAATTGAAATAAAAAATAAAGAAGAAGTGGAATAAAAAAAGAACTTGAAAGAGGGTGGTGAAATTATTAAATCTTCTTCAGGTTCTTTCTTTAGATTTGATCGAAACGGCTCTTTAAGTTGGCTTTTTGACTAAAAGAAGGCCTCTAGGATGAATTTAAGGACGTTGAGAGGATATTTGAGTAGAGTTTGGATAAGCCAAATAGATTTGAAGGTGTGAATGAGAGAGAAGGGGGAGTAACCTTTTATAAGAGGGGTGAGGGGCACCTTAGGAGAAGCTAAAAATATTATTTTATAATAAAATATTTTTTGGTTATAATGGCTTCAAAATGAATTATTTATAGGATAAGGAGGGGATGGTTTGAAAATCACTCAACTAAAAGTTCTTATACAGGTTTGGATCACTATATTTACTTTATCTTTTAGATTTAACTCTTAGTTAAATAGTTTGACATTTACCATGTCTCTTTATATTTTTACATGATATGGTTAATAAACACACTATATACTTCCATGAGAACCCCAAGTGATTCATTAATGATACAAATATCATTATATAAGTCATTTGGAAAAGCCTTAGATTTTTAGGAATAGAATATCAATTAATAATATAATATTTTTTTTAAAAAACTCTTTTATGTCAATTTTGACACTATTTGGAATTTGATTTTTCTAAATTCATTACAGCATTATTACTTCGAAAAAAATTCATATAAACAACAATAATATTTCATATTAACCTATAAATTTAGTGGAATTCATAAAAAGTCTCAAATTAAATTTATTGGGATATTTATATATCAATTATTTTAATATTTCATTAATTAGGTAATTACTGCATCACCATTGTGTCATAAATAAATTAAATTAGTTAATGACTAAAAATAATAAATAAAATACCATTATGTAGGAAATAATTTTAACATTCTAATTAATATTTATAATCTAATTTATCTTATGTATAACCTTGTATTAAAAATATTTTAGTTATTAAACTTTGATTTTATCTCTTTTAACTCTTTTTTGAATTAAATAATAATAAATGTCCTAATCTAATCTATGTAGGCCAAAGAGTTTCATATTTTATTCCTAAGGTTGTTTTTGGTCTAATTATACTTATCCAATATAATTAAGACATGTGTTAGGGTAATAATAATATCATTTTTACCCTTAATTACCCTATTTACTTTTAACCATGAAAAATAAAAGTAAAACGTTACTATTCACCAAAAATTATTTTTATCTTATTAAACCACATTTTACTCCTTGATATTAACCATGTCTCTCGGATTTTTCAAATTCCACTCACAAAAGCGGTAAAATTATGTTTTATGTGAATTTGAAAATTCTCCTTGGAGGTGGGTAAAAGACGGTGAAAAGTTCAATAAAATTTTTATATATCTAACATTATTATAAACTAAATCCAATAAATTACATTGAACATATATAGGTATTATGTATCTATTTTGACCTAAAATAAATTTAAATAAAATAAATAATAATTTGAATAATAATTTAGTTTTAAACTATAACTCAGTGTTTTTCACTATTCATCAAAAATTGAAAGTTTTCAGAAAAATACAAAAAATTTACCCTAAGATAATTTCGATATTCTGAATCCAAAAATTAAGTCCATTTTGAAAATAAAATTTAAAAAATTTCAAAAAGTGGGTATTTATATTCATAACAACTAGTTTGATTGGTTGTGGTGTGTGTTAGAACTCAAAATTGCGTACAACACACGCTACTGTATTATTCAAAGGGAAGTGTACCATGGAAGATTGGGGTGTCACATTCTCCTCTCCTTCAAATAATTTCATACTAGAAATTTCTAGAATATTACTTCATAAAAAGACTTAGGTTGTTCTTCATTATATCTTTCTTGGGTTCCCATGTTGCCTCTTCTATCTTTTGGTTTCTCCATAGAACTTTTAACAGACAAGTTGTCTGGTTTCTCAGTAGTTGTTCTCTTGTATCAAGAATCTTGACAGGATCTTCGCAATAAGACAGATCAGGTTCCAGTTCTAACTCCTCATAGGTGAATACATGTGTTGGATCAGGCATGTATTTTCTCAACACTCATACGCAGAACACATCATGCACATTGAAGAGACTTGGAGGCATTACCAAATGGTAAGCTAGAGCCCCAATTCATTCTAGAATTTCGAAAGTTCTAATGTACCTGGGACAGAATTTACCCTTCTTATCAAAATGTATAACACCCTTTTATGGATATACCTCCAAGAAAACATGATCTCCTTCCTGAGATTCTAAATCCTTCCTTTGGTTATCGGCATAGGTCTTCTGCCTACTTTGAGCTGCTTTAGTGTGGGTTTGGATTACCTCCACCTTTTCCATCATTTCCTCCAAAAGTTTTGGGCCTAAAATTTTCCTTTCACCTATATCATCCCAACAAGTTGGTGTGCAACATCTCTTTCCATATAACACTTTTTATGGTGCCATCTCAATACTTGAATGGAAGCTATTATTATAGGAAAATTCTACCATAGGTAAATATTGATCCCACATACCATGAAAGTCAAGTGAGAAAGACCTCAACATGTATTCTAAGGGTTGAATAGTCCATTCTAATTATCCATCAGTTTGGGGGTGGTAGGAAGTTCTCAAACAAAGCTCAGTATCCATGGCTTTCTGAAGACTTTTCCAGAATCCTGAAGTAAAATGTGGATCATGATCAGAATTAATCGATAGGGGTACTCCATGAAGTCTCACTACTTCATTAATATATAGTCTTTATAGACTTTCAAGTGTTAGGTCTTCTCCTATATCAATAAAATGTGCTGACTTGGGAAGATGATCAATAAAGACCCATATTGCATCGTTCCTTCTAGGAGTCTTTGGTAGTCCCATCACAAATTCCATTGTGATATTATCCCATTTCCACTCAGGTATGGGAAGATGTTGCAATACTCCTCCAGGCTATTGCCTTCCAGATTTAACTTGTTTACAAACCATACATCTTGACACAAAATCAACAATCTCCCTCTTCAAGTTGTCCCACCAAAAATGTTCCGTCAAATCTCTATACATCTTAGTGCTACCAGGGTGTACAGAGAAATTGGAACTATGAGCATCATCCAACAATTACCTTTTCAAATCTGGTATATTGGGAACACAAAGCCTCTTCCTAAATTTCCAAATTCTATCTTCATAAACGAAGTCACTCAATCTCCCATCATTCATAGATTTAATCTTCCTTTGAAACTCTTCATCACCGATCTGAGAACTCTTTATCCTTTCTAGTAAAGATGTTTTGGAAACTATTTGAAAAAGTATTGATGTTTCACCTTCTATGGTGATTCCCAGATCCATCTTTACTATATCCATATATATAGGATCCCTTTCAACTCTCATCTTGTTCAAAAATCCATGATCATTTCTGTTCAAAGCATCTTCCACCTTATTTCCCTTCCTCGGGTGGTAGTGTATTGTGAAATCATAATCTTTGAGTAGTTCAAGTCATCACCTTTGCCTCATGTTGAGTTCCATCTGTGAGAAAATATACTTCAAACTCTTTTGATCGGTATATATCTCACATTTTCACCATAGATATAATGTATATATATCATTAGAGAAAAGATTACAGCAGCTAACTCAAGATCTTAACTAGGATAGTTTTTCTCTTTAATTTTTAGCTGTCGTGATGTATAGGCAATAACCATATCATTCTGCATAAGGACACAACCAAGTACTTTCTTTGAAGCATCACTATAAATAACGAACCCATGTTTCCTTGATGGTTGAGTCAATATAGGAGCATTGACTAATCTTCTCTTTAATTATTCAAAACATTCTTCAAACACTTTTTTCCAAACAAATTTAACCCCTTTTCATGTGAGCTTTGTTAATGGGTTGCCCAACTGGGAAACATTCTGGAGGAAATGTTGATAATAACCTGCTAAACTAATAAAAGTGCATACCTCAGTTATGCTTTTCGGTGTTGGCAATTCTTTGATTACCTTGGTCATTGAAGGATCAACAGAAATTCCATCTTTAGAGACAATATGGCCAAGAAAAGAAATCTCTTAATGCCAGAATTCACACTTGTTGAACTTCCCATATAATTAATGTCTTCTAAGAGTGTTTAGTATAATGCGCAAGTGATTTTCATGATCTTTGAAGATTTTGGAGTATACCAAGATATCATCAATAAATAACACTATAAAGTCATCAAGATATTCCATTAAAATGTTATTCATTAGATCCATGAAAACATAGGGTGAATTAGTCAGCCCAAAAGAAATTACTGTAAACTCGTAATGTCGGTACCTGGTTCGAAATTCTGTTTTCGAAATGTCTTCCTTCTCCACACACAACTGATGATATCTATATCAAAGGAAAAGCTTTGAAAAATATTGAGATTTGTGAAGTTGGTCGAATAAATCATCAATACAAGGTAAGGAATACTTGTTCTTTATTGTTATAGAATTGATCTCCCTATAGTCAATGCACAACCTCATAGATCCTTATTTCTTCTTAACAAAAAGAATAGGGGCTCTCCATAGAAAAACCCTAGGGTGAATAAATCCCTTATTACTCAATTCCTCTATTTGTTTCTTTAGTTCCACTAATTCCACAATGGCCATTCTATAAGGGGTCTTCAATATGGGCCTTGAACCTGGAATTAAATCAATGGAAAACTCAATTTCTCATTCTGAAGGATGTCCAGGTAAATATTCTGAAAAAACATCAACATATTCTCTCACAATAGGTAAATACTCTATTTGAACATTCCTTTCCTCACCCACATGCATTTTATTCTCTTCCTCTCCAATAATTGAATTTAGTTGAGCTACTGGGGGTGGATCTAGATAAGAATTAGGTGGTGAAGATTCTGCTCTAAAGATAAGTTGTTCTTTATCATCGTCATCAAAAATAGTAACCTCCTTCATCTTAAAATAAATTTTTGCATAATGTTCCGAAAGCTAATCTATACCGAGGATTATATCAAATTCAATCATCGGTATGACGATGAGATCAATAGATAAAGAACATTTATATGCCCTAATGGGAACTAATTCATAGAACATTTTAGCAATGATACTTCCCTTAGGAGTTTTGACTGACAACTCCCTTTTTAAATCAAATTGGAAATATCTAATTTTCTTAGTAAATTGGGAAGATATGAAACAATGTGATGATCCAGAATCAACTAAATCATTGGCTAAACTTGAGAAACCATTAAATTACCTGCCACCACATCTTTTGGAGCTTCAACCTCAGCAGTATTGATCCCTATTCTTGGCCATGATCCCTTGGATTTTTCTGAGATAAGTTTCCCTGAAGCATAGGACCTTCATTTTCATAATGTCCCATCTCCCTATAATCGTAGCATTGAACATCGGTAGCTTCCTTCTTCCCCTTTCAATCACGAGCTTGGTGGCCTTTTTCACAACACTTGTAATAGACTCCAATTCCCTTCATGAATGTACTGGGGTGTTTTCTCCCACATTTATTGCAAGATTGATATTCAACATTTCCATTCTTCCCCTTATTTCCATTTCTATAGTGATCAGCAGATCTTTTCTTCTCTTGCTTTTCTTTAAAGTTGTAATAATTAGAGAATTTTTTTCTGTCTAAATAACACATGAGACAATATCTTCATACAACGAGAAGGATTGTGAGAATAATACTCAATGGAGAAATGGTTTTAACCCATAAAATAAACGATAAATCTTACTTCTTGGTTTATGTATATAATCTGTATCCTGCCTCTCTAACCTTTTAAAGTTAGCCTCAAACTTTGCGACAATCTCATCTTCCTTTAGCCTTAGGCGTAGAAATTGTCTTTCAATATCTGCCTGATGGTCACGAGGAAAGTATTTTTCTAAGAAAAGATCTTTAAACTCCCTCCATTCCATATTTGTTACTTTATCATCTTCCTTTCTGTTTTAAATCAATGGCCAGCGTTGATCAGCATCTCCAGTGAGGCGGTAAACTTCCATGATAACTTTTTCCCTTTCACTACTCCCCAGGTCATGGAATATTTTCTCTAAGGAATTTATACATTGCTCATACACTAATGGATTTGTACTCCCATTTAAATTTGGTGGTTGTTTCCTCATAAATCAGTCTAACAATGATCCTCCATGTTGTGGATCAGGGTGCTCCATACGGGTAAGGTTATTATTCATAACCTGAGTGAGTTGTCCCATTATGGTGATAAGCTGATCAGCACTAGGTGTATCACCAAATCCACTATAATTATCTTGATCAGGAATGAAATCCCAACATGGAGTGTGTGCATTTATACGGTTTACATTCCTTCCATTAGGCTCCATTTCTAAACATGGCATAAACTAGATTAGTTTATGAATAAAAATACAAAATTCAAAACTTGAAAAACACTTAACATAAATTGAACAGTTTATGGATATAATCCATAATCATAAAAAAAATTTCCTTGAGAAAGTATATACTCATAAACCCTTAATAATGGTTTGTAAAGAAAATGAGAATTATCCTAAGCATATCCCCTCAGAGTATTGTAACCAATGTTGTAGGAATTCCCATTGTCGTGCACTAGTTCCCATTCGAGTCTAGCTCAAAGTGGTGTTTTCGGGTTTTACCCCTAGGTACATTTGCGCCAGATCCACCTCTACCTGCTTGTATCTAGATAGGGATGTATTGCTTGGAAAACTCACAAAATCTCTACAATACCAAAATTATAGGAAGTTCTTCTATACTAATCCTCAAAGTCTATCTTAGGGAAATGTGCTCTAATCAGAGTTTATCTAAATATAACTTCCAAGGTTTGTACTAAACTTCCTTTGATACCAACTGTAATGCCCAGACCTGAGTTACCCAGAGTCGGTGCATTATTCCAAAACATTGGAATGATCACAAAAGATCAATTCTCTAAAGACCGATTATTTTAGTAGCCTTGGATACATTAGATACATTCATAAGTCTTACATTAAATGATAAAGTGAAAAACTACAACAACATAGTCCCCATAGTCCACACTCATATCCTCTCAGACTATCCCTACAGGTCAGTCAAAATATACTTCTTCACATCGTAGGAAAAATAAAACATAGAAAGTGGTGAGCTCAGATGTTCAGTAAGGATAACAATATAGCGGAAACATTCATAAATAAGCATAAACATTTAAGGCAATTCATAACTAAAACAAAAGCCTTTTAAAATTGACCTATAGCATAATATGGAAAAAATAAAATGAAATAATTCCATTTACTTGTTCACATGGATATTCTACAAGTCTAATAATCACATGAAATATCAATAACCACTTTAATAATGATGGAATTCCTAATTCCGGACTATCATAACCACATAGACAATGCCTTGTGCCAAGACTACAAATAATATTTTGTCAAGGCCTTGTGCCAAAAAATAGTTTGTCTCATGAGACCTACCAATATATCTAGGAGCTATAGTAGGATCCACCCATCACTTACTATGTCCAATGCATTCCTCATATGAACAGGCTTAAACATAACATAAACATTCGTATTAAAACTAGAATATGAAATGTCAAAACCTTCACCATAAACCATAAATGGTGTAAAAATAACACATCCATGTTAAAACATATCACAAAACCTTCAATACAATATGGATGTTTTGCATCATAATAAATCAACATCAAATAAGCTTAAAATCCATCAAAGGATGTTGACATAGATGAAATCAAAACTATTTGATAGAAATATCTCTTTTTTGAAATCATTTAAAAGTAACATAATTATAAAAGAAAATATTTAAATTGAAAATATTCTTCTAAGCTTGTAATGGAAGCTTCGACAATTTTATAACAGCAGAAAATAGCCACACCCACCGTATAAGTTAAAAAATACATTCTTACCTTAATTCTGTCAAAAAGGTTTAAAAGGACCATGTTTGGAAAACGACGAAAAGATTCCTTTATAAAAATCTTATAAAAATTAAAACAATGGTATAAATGACTTTAACCCATAGTATATAAAATATTAAGAAATTTTTTAAATACATTTTTAAGAACCATGGATGTGGATGAAATAGATTTCCCAGTAGATACTTACGTAAAAATAACCTCGGATAATAAAGATATTGTGAAATTAACCCTTACCTTTTACTTTTCAATGGTCGAGGGTCGTTTAACCTCCTGTAAAATGGTGAAATAATTGTTATTAAATTGTACAAGAATAAAAAACATTAATATGATATCATATATGATCTTTTAACTTTTTTTTGTTAATAATATCTTAGTATTATCATTGTTTCAGTTGTTAACGGATTCGTTTTTCTTTATATTCTTTATTATGTGAGTCATATTTGTTATGGATGGGATGTATCTTATTCATATAGATAATTATATCTAGTCTTTAAACATTATTTTTAATCATCTAATGAAAATTAGTCTTGAATGGATGCAATGGGGAATCAATCTCATCGTGTTCGTGGAGACGATAATCCGTGCGTACGCACGAGCGACAATATCATTCTTTTGATATTAAAAATATATAATTGGACGGTATATCTTATATAAAGAATCATTATAATGTTATATTTATTATTTAAATGAATTACACATCATTATTATACCCATCAAAATAATAATGTATTGAATAACAATTACACCACGACGTGGAGACGATAATCCATACGTACGCACGTATGGTGACATGTCATTCAAAGGATGGATAGAATAATGAATATGGTTGTACCATATTTATAATAACATCACAGTATATATAAGATACAAGAGTTATTATTTTAGAATGGAAATAACAAAGAAAGAAGAAGTGGAGTAAGAAAAGAACTTCAAAGATGGTGGTGAAATTATTACAACTTCTTTGTGTTCTTATTTTTAGATTTGATCAAAAGGGCTCCTTAAGTAGGATTTATTACTAAAGGAAGGCCTCTAGGATGAATTTAGGGAAGTTTATAAGATATTTGGGTAGATTTTGGCCATGAAAAATGGCTTTGAAGGTCTGAATGAGAGATAAGGGGAGTTCCCTTTTATAAGAGGGGTGAGGGGCACCTTAGGAAAAGCTAGAAAAATTATTTTATAATAAAATAATTTTTGGTTTATAACGGCTCAAAAATGGATTATTTAAAGGATAAGGTGGTGATGGGTCAAAAACCACTCAAAAAATAGGTTTTATACTGGTTTGGGTCTCTATATTAACTTTTTTTCTTATATTTAACTCTTAGTTAAATAGTTTGACATTTACCATGTCTCTTTGTATTTTTATATTATATGGTTATTAAACATACTATATACTTCCAAGAGAATCCCAAGTGGTTAATTAATGATACACCTATAATTATATAAGTCCTTTGGCTGAACCTTATATTTTTATGAATATAATATCAATTAATAATATAATATTTGTTTTAAAAACTCTTTTATGTCAATTTTGACACTATTTGGTATTTTCTTTTTTCTAAATTCATACCAGCATTATTACTTCAAAAAAATCATATAACTAACCAGAATATGTCCTATTAACCTATAAATTTAGTGGAATTAATAAAAATTCTCAAATTACATTTATTTGGATACTTATAATTTCAATTGTTTTAATATTTCATTAATTATGTAATTACTACATCACCATTGTGTCAGAAATTAATTAAATTATTTAATGCCTAAAAAATATAAATAAAATACCATTATGTAGGAACTAATTTTAGATTTATAATGAATATTTATAATCTAATTTATCTTATTTATAACCCTATATTAAAAATGTTTTTGTTGTTATACTTTGATTTTATCTCTTTTAACTCTTCTTTGAATTAAATAATAATAAATGTCCTAATCTAATCCAACTGCACCAAAGAGGTTCATATTTTATTCCTAAGATTGTTTGTGGTCGAATTATAGTTATTCAACAGAATTAGGACATGTGTTAGTTTAATAATAATATCATTTTTACCCTTAATTACCCAATTTACTTTTAACTGTGGTAAATAAAAGTTAAAAATTACTATTCACCAAAAATTATTTTTATCTTATTGCACCATATTTTACTCCTTGATATTAACTGTGTCTCTCTGATTTTCTAAATTCAACTCACAGAAGAGGTAAAATTTAGTTTAATGTGAATTTGCAAAATTCTCCTAGGAGGTGGGTGAAAGAAGGTGAAAAGTTCAATAAAATTTTTATATATCTGAAATTATTTTAAACTGACTCAAATGAATTATATTGAAATTATATAGGTATTATGAATCTATTTTGACCTAAAATAAATTTATATAAAATAAATAATTATTTAAATAATAATTCGGTCTTAAAATATAACTTGGTGTTTTTCACTATTCATCAAAAATTTGAAGTTTTCAGAAAAATACAAAAAATTCACCATAAGATAATTTCGGTGTTCCGAATCCAAAAATAAAGTCCATTTTGAAATATAAAATTTATAAAATTTTAAAAAGTGGGTATTACTATTCATAACGGCTAGTTTGATTGGTTGTGGTGTGTGTTAGAACTTGAAGTTGCGTACAACACACGATACTGTATTATTCAAAGAGAAGCGTACCGTGAAAGCTTGGGGTGTTACATTCTCCCCTCCTTCAAATAATTTCATCCTTGAAATTTCTAGAATATTACTAGATAATAAGAATCGAGTGGTTCTTCATCATAAGTTTCTCAGGTTCCCACATTTCATCTTCCATCTTATAGTTTCTCCATAGAACCTTTACCAGACGAGTCTTCCAGTTTCTCAGCACTTGTTCTCTTGTATCAAGAATCTTGACAGGCTCTTTGCAATAAGATAGATTGGGTTACAGTTCTAATTCCTCATAGGTGAGTACATGTGTTGGGTCTGGCATGTATTTTCTCAATAGTGATACATGGAACACATCATTAACTTTGGAGAGACTTGGAGGCATTACCAAATGGTAAGCTACAACCCCAATTAATTCTAGAATTTTGAAAGGTCTGATGTACCTGGGTCTCAATTTACCCTTCTTACCAAAACGTATAACACCCTTCAATGGAGATACCTTGAAGAAAACATGTTCTCCTACCTAAAATTCCAAGACCTTCCTTCGGTTTTTATCATAGATCTTCTGCCTACTTTGAGCTGCTTTGATGTGGGTTTGGATTACCTTCACATTTTCCATCGTTTTCTCCACAAGTTCTGGGTCAACAAGTTTTCTTTCACCAACATCATCCCAACAAGTTGGTGTGCGACATCTCTTTCTATATAACGCTTCATATGGTGCCATCTGAATACTTGAATGGAAGCTTTTATTATAGTAAAATTCTACCAGAGGTAAATACTGATCCCACATACCCTGAAAGTCAAGTGAGAAAGATCTCAACATGTCTTCTATGTTTGAATAGTCCGTTCTGATTTCCCATCAGTTTGGGGGTAGTAGGCAGTGCTCAAATGAAGATCAGTATCATGGTCTTTCTAAATACTTTTCCAGAATCTTGAAGTAAAATGTGGATCATGATCAGAAACAATTGATATTGGTACTCCAGGAAGTCTCACTACTTCATTAATATATAGTATTGATAGATGTTCAAGTGTTAGATCTTCTCTATTAGCAATAAAATTTTCTGAATTGGTAAGACAATCAATAATGACCCATATTGCATCGTTCCTTCTTGGAGTCTTTGGTAGTCCCCTGACAAAGTCCATCATGATATTATCCCATTTCCACTCAGGTATGGGAAGAGGTTGCAATACTCCTCTAGTTTGTTGCCTTCCAACATTCACTTGTTGAAAAACCATACATCTTGACACAAAATCATCAATCTCCCTCTTCAATTTTTTCCACCAAAAATGTTCCTTCAAATCATTATACATCTCAGTGCTACCAGGGTGTATAGAGAAATTGCAACTACAAGAAACATCTAGAAAATCCGTTTTCAGATCAGGTATATCGGGAACACAAAGTGTCTTCACAATTTTCAAAATTCCAACTTCATAAATGAAGTCACTCAATCACCCATCATTCACAGCTTTAATCTTCTTTTGAAACTCTTCATCACCGGTCTGAGAACTCATTATCCTTTCTAGTAAATATGGTTTGGAAACCATTTGAAAAAGTATTGATGTTTCACCCTCTATGGTGATTCCCATATCTATATTTACTAGATCTATATATATGGGATCTATTTAAACTCTCATCTTGTTCAAAACTCCATGATCCTTTCTGCTCAAAGCATCTGCCACCATATTTGCCTTCCCCGGGTGGTAGTGTATTGTACAATCATAATCCTTGAGTAGTTCAAGCCATCGTCTTTGCCTCATGTTGATTTCTTTCTATGAGAAAATATACATCAAGCTCTTGTAATCAGTATATATCTCACATTTTTCACCATAGAGATAATGTCTACATATCTTCAAAGCAAAGATTACAGAAGATAACTCAAGATCATGAGTAGGATAGTTTTGTTCGTGAATTTTTAGCTATCATGATGCATTGGAAATAACCCTATCATTCTGCATAAGGACACAACCAAGTCCTTTCTTTGAAGCATAACTACAAATAATAAACCCATCATTCTCCAATGGTAGAGTTAATATAGGAGCATTGACTAATCTTCTCTTCAGTTATTCACAAAAATTCTTCACACTCTTTTTTTCAAACAAATTTAACCCCTTTTCCTGGGTGCTTTGTTAATGGCTTAGCCAACCGGGAAAAATTCAGGACAAAATGTGGATAATAACCTACTAAACCAATAAAACTGTGTACCTCGGTTATACTTGTCGGTGCTGGCCATTCTTGGATTGCCTTGATCTTTGAAGGATCAATGGAAATTCCATCCTTAGAGACAATATGGCCATGAAAAGAAATCTCCTAAAGCCAGAATTCACACTTGATGAACATCCCATATAATTCATGTCTTCTAAGAGTCTTAAGTATAATGCGCAACTAATTTTCATGATCTTCATAGCTTTTGGAGTATACCAAGATATCGTAAATATATACCACTATAATGTCATCAAGATATTCCTTGAAAACTATGTTCATTATATCCATGAAAACAGAGGGTGCATTAGTATGTCCAAAAGACATTATTGTAAACTTGTAATGCTCATACCTGGTTCGAAATGATATTTTCGGAATATCTTCCTTCTTCACACACAACCGATGATATCCATATCAAAGGTAAATCTTTGAAAAATATTGAGCTCCTTGAAGTTTCTCAAATAAATCATCAAGGCGAGGTAGGGGATAGTTGTTCTTTATTGTTATAGCATTGATCTCTCTGTAGTCAATGCACAACCTCATAGATCCATCTTTCTTCTTAACAAAAAGAACAGGGGCTCCCCATGGAGAAACACTAGGGAAAATAAATCACTTATTACTCAATTCCTCTAGTTGTTTTTTTAGTTCCACTAATTCCACAGTGGCCATTCTATAAGGGGTCTTCGATATGGGCTATGAACCAGGAATTAAATTAATGGAAAACTAAATTTCTCATTCTGGAGGATGTCCAGGTAAATCTTCTGGAAACACATCAACATATTTTCTCACAATAGGTACATTCTCTATTTGAACATTCCTTCCTCACCCATAGTCATTTCATTCTCTTCCTCCCCAATAATTTAATTTAATTGAGCTACTTGGGGTGGACCTAGATAGGAATAAGGTTGTGACGATTCTGCTCTAAAGATAAGGTGTTCTTTATCATCGTCATCAAAAATAGTAACCTCCTTCTTCTTACAATAAATTTTTACATAATGTTATAAAATTTAATCCATACCAAGGATTATATCATATTCAATCATCAGTATGATGATGAGATCAGCAGATAAAGAACATTTATATTCCCAAATGGGAACTGAATCACAAAACATTTTAGCAATGATACTTCCCTTAGGAGTTTTGACAGACAACTCCCTTGTTAAATCAAATTTGAAATATCTCATTTTCATAGAAAACTGGGAAGATATGAAACAATGAAATGATCCAGAATCAATTAAACTATTGGCTAAACTTGAGGAAACCATTAAATTATCTGCACCACGTCTTTCAGAGCTTCAACCTCAGCATTAGTGATCTATATGCTTGGCCTTGATACCTTGGCCTTTTTTGAGTTATGTTTCATTGACACTTAAGACATTAAATTGCATAATGTCTCATCTCCCTGCAATTGTAGCATTGAACATCAGTAGCTTCCTTCTTCCCCTTGCAATCACGATCTTGGTGCCCTTTTTCACCACACTTGTAACAGACTCTCATTCCCTTTAAGCAGCTACCGAGGTGTTTCTTCCCACATTTACTACAGGATGGATATTCAACTTTTCCCTTATTCCCCTTATTTCAATTTCTAGAGTGATCAGTAGATCTCTTCTTCTCTTTCATTTCTTTAAAGTCATAAAACTTAGAGAATTCTTTTTATGTCTTGATAGCACATGAGACAATATCTTCATATGATGAGAAGTGTTGTGAGACTAATTCTCGACAGATAAACAGTTTTAACCCATCAAAGAAACGATCAATCTTACTTCTTGGGTTATGTATATAATTGGCATCATTCCTCGCTAACCTGGTAAAGTTAGCCTCATACATTACGACATTCTCATCCTCCTTTTTCCGCAGACTCAGAAATTTCCTTTCCATATTTTCTTGATGATCAAGAGGAAAGAATTTTTCTAAGAAGGCCTATTTAAACTCCCTCCATCCCATATTTGATACATCATCATCTTATTTTGTGTTTTGAATCAATAACCACCATTGATCAGCATATCCAGTGAGGTGGTAAACTGCCATGATAATTTTTTCCATTTCACTACTCCTTACGGCATGGAATATATTCTCTAAAGAATTTATCCATTTCTCAGCCACTAATGGAATTGTACTCCCATTTATTATTGGTGGTTTTTTCCTTATGAAACAATCTAACATTGATCCTCCATGTTGTTAATTAGGGTGCTCCATATAGGTAAGGTTATTATTCATAACTTGAGTGAGTTGTACCAGTATGGTGATAAGCTGATCCGCACCAGGTGCATCACCAGCTCCACTATAATTATCTTGAGTAGGATGGAAATCCATACATGTAGTGCATGTATTGATACGGTTTTCATTCCTTCCACTAGGCAACATTTTTAAACATGGCATAAACTAGATTAGTTTATGAATTCAAATACATAATTCCAAAATTGCAAAACACTTAACATAAATTGAACAATTTATCGATATAATCCATAATCATAAAAATGTTTTCTTTGAGGAAGAATATACTCATAAACACTTCATAATGGTTTGTGAAGAAAATGAAAATTATCCTAAGAATATTCCCCGGGAGTGTCATAAGCAAGAGTGCAGCAAGGCCCATTGTCGTGCACCAATTCTCGTTCGAGTTTAGCCTAAAGCGGTGTTTTCGGGTTTTACCCCAAGGTACATCTGTGCCAGAGCCGCCTCTTCTTGCTCGTATCCAGACAAGGATGTATTCCTTGGAAAACTCACAAAATCTAAACAATACCAAAATTCTAGGAAGTTCTTCTATACTAATCCTCAAAGTCTATCTTAGGGTTATGTGCTCTAATCGAAGTTTATCTAAACCTAGCTTTCAAGGTTTGTACTAAACTTCCTCTGATACCAATGGCAACGCCCCGACCCTAGTTACCCAGATTCGGTGCTTTATTACATAACATTGGCATGATCACAAAAGATCATGTCTTGGAAGACCTATTAGTTTAGTAGACTTTGAAACACTAGATACATTCATAAGTCTTACGTTACATGATAAATTGAAAAACTAAAACAACATAGTCTCCATATTCCACACTCATATCCCCTCAGATTTTCCCTACAGGTCAGTCATAATATACTTATTCACATCCTGGAAAAAATAAAACATAAAAAGGGGTCAGCTCAGATGCTCAATAAGGATAACAATATAGCGGAAACATTCATAAATAAGAATAAACATTTAAGTCAATGTATAACTAAAAAAAGCCTTTTAAACTTGAACTTTAGTATAATATGGCAAAAATAAATTGAAATAATTCCATTTACTTATTCACATAGATATTCTTCTAGTCGAATAATCACATGAAATATCAATAACAACTTTCATAATGATGGAATGCATAATTCTATACTATCATAACCCCATATTCAAGGCCTTATGCCAAGACTAAAAATAAGATTTTGTCAGGGCCTTATTAGAAGACACTAGATTGTCTCATGAGACCTACCTATGCATTAAGGAGCTATAGTGTGATCCATCCATCACTTACTAAGTCCAATGCATTCCTCGTATGAACAGGTTTAAACATAACATAAACATTCGAATTAAAAATAGCATACTAAATGACAATAGTTTATCCATAAACCATGAATGGTGTAAAAGTAACACACCCACAGTCAAACATATCACAAAACATTCAATAAAATATGTATTTTTTGTATCATAATAAATCAACATCAAATAATCTTAAAATCCATCAAAGGATGTTGACATAGATGAAAACAAAACTATTTGAGAGAAATATCTCTTTTTTTGAAATCATTTAAAAGTAACATAATTATAAAAGAAAAAGTTTACTTTGAAAAAATTCTTATAATCTTGTAAGGGAATCTTCAATGATTTTATAATGGCGGAAAATATCTGCACCCATCATATAAGTTAAAAAATACATTATTACCTTAATTCTGTCGAAAAGGTATAAAAGACCTTGTTTGGAAAACGACAAAAGGATTCCTTTATAAACATCATATAAAAAGTCAAACAAGGTCATAAATGACTTTAACCCATAGTCTATAAAATATTAAGGATGTTTTGAAATACATTTTTAAGAAACATGGATGTGGATGATAAAGAGGTCCCAGTAGATACTTTCATAAAAACAACCTCAGATAATAAAGAGATTGTGAAATTAACCCTTACCTTGTAATTTTCCTTGATCGAGGGTGGGTTAACCTCCTGTATAATGGTGAAATAATTTTCATTCAATTATACAAGAATCATATACATTAATATGATATCATATATGATCTTTTAACATTGTTTTGTTAATAACATCTTAGTATTATCATTGTTTCAGGTGTTAAAGGATTCGTTTTCCTTTATATTATTTATTATGTGTGTCATATTTGTTATGAATGGGATATATAATATTCATATTCATAATGATATCATGTCTTTAAACATTATTTTTAATCATATAATGAAAATTAGTCTTGAATGGATGCGATGAGCAATGAATCTCATTCGTGGAGACGGTAATCCATACGTACGCACGAGCGACAATATCATTCTTTTGGTAATAATATAATATATAATTGGATGTTATATCATATATACAGAATAATTATCATGTTATGTTTAATATTTACTTGAATTACTCATCATTGTTATACTCATCCAAATAATAATGTATTGAATAACAATTACACTACGATGTAGATATGGTAATCCGTACATACGCACGTATGGTGACATGTCATTCAAAGAAAGGATAGAATAATGAATATGGATGTACCATATTTATAATAACATCATAGTATATATAAGAAATTGGAGTTATTATTTTATAATGGAAATAATAAATAAAGAAGAAGTGGAAGAAGAAAAAAACTTGAAAGAGGGTGGTGAGATTATTACCACTTCTTCAGGTTCTTCCTTTTTATTTAATCAAAATGGATTCTAAAGTTGGATTTATAACAAATGGACTTCCTATTATATTAAGTGAGGGAATTTTAGAGGATATTTGGGCAGAGTTTGGCCGAGCCAAATGGATTTGAAGGTTTGAATTAGAGAGAAGGGGGGTGCCCTTTTATAAGAGGGGTGAGGGGCACCTTAGAAAAAGCTAGAAATATTATTTTATAATAAATTAATTTTTTGTTTATAATGGATCCAAAATATATTATTTAAAGGATAAGTTAAGGATGGGTCGAAAACCACTCAACCAATGGGTTTTAGATAGGTTTGGGTCACTATATTAACTTTATCATTTAGATTTAACTCTTAGTTAAATAGTTTGACATCTACCATATCTCTTTTTATCTTTATATTATATGGTTAATAAACTTACGATATACTTCCAAGAGAACCCCAAGTGGTTAATTAGTGATACACCTATCATTATATAAGTCCTTTGTCTGCTTTTTGGATTTTTAGGAATAAAATATCAATTAATAATATAATATTTGTTTTAAAAACTCTTCTATATCAATTTTGACACTATTTGGTATTTTGTTTTTGATAAATTTATAATAGCATTATTACTTAGAAAGGAATTCATATAACCAACCCTAATATGTCATATTAACTTAGAAAATGAGTTTAATTCATAAAAAGTCTTAAATTACATTTATTTGGAAATTTATAATATCAATTATTTTAATATTTTATTAATTAGGTAATTAATGCATCATCAATGTGTCATAAATAAATTAAATTATTTAATGTCTAAAAATTATAAATAAAATAACATTATGTAGTAAATAGTTTTATCTTTATAATTAATATTTATAATCGAATTTATCTTATATATAACCCTATATGAAAAAGGTTTTAGTTATTATACTTTGATTTTATCTCTTTTAACACTTATTTGAATTAAATAATAATAAATGTCATAATCTAATCCACGTGGAACAACGAGGTTCATATTTGATTCCAAAGGTTGTTTTTGGTCTAATTATACTTAGAAAATATAATTATGACATGTGTTAGGGTAATAATAATATCATTTTTACCCTTAATTACCCTATTTACGTTTAACCGTGGTGAATAAAAGCAAAAAGTTACTATACTCCAAAAATTATTTTTATCTTATTGAACCACATTTTGCTCCTTGATATTAACCATGTCTCTCATATTTTCAAAATTCCACTCATAGAAGCGGTAAAATTATGTTTTATGTGAATTTGTAAATTCTCCTAGGAGGTTGGTAAAAGACGGTGAAAAGTTCAATAAAATTTTTATATATCAAAAATTATTATAAACTGGCTACACTGAATTACATTGAACATATATAGGTATTATGTATCTATTTTGACCTAAAATAAATTTAAATAAAATAAATAATTATTTAAATAAAAATTCGGTTTTAAACTATAACTCAGTGTTTTCACTATTCATCAAAACTTGAAAGTTTTTAGAAAAATAAAAAAAAATCACCCTAAGCTAATTTAGATATTCCGAATCCAAAAATGAAGTCCATTTTGGAAGATAAAATTTATAAAATTTCAAAAAGTGGGTATTAATATTCATAACATCTAGTTTGATTGGTTGTGGTGTGTGTTAGAACTCGAAGTTGTGTACAACAAACACTACTGTATTATTCCAAGAGAAGCGTACCATGGAAGCTTGGGGTGTTACAGAAAATCCATGTCCCCCTCCTTTTTAAATAGAAACTACCCAAAAACATTAATATGGTATTTTACCCATTATTAACCACAAAAAATTATTTAATCTTTTATAACACAATTGAAAAATCCCTGCATGTTCAAAATTCAAAAATTTTAACTCACTTGGTCATTAAATCAATGAAGATCTTACCCTCATCTTGGATAACTAAAATAGGAATTTGAATATCCTTTAAAAAACCCCACCACAATTCTTATCATCTCTATAAATCCTTCCCAATCACAAAACTATAAATATTAACCAACACTTATAATCAATTCATCATAAGATCAAGAAATTCTACCTTTGAAAACTAATTACACATTATATGTATGACTGCAAAAATCATGTACAATATTCATTGAATCCCTCTCTACCTGATCAATTTGACACTCCTTAATTCCTCTATTATCTTTATCTCATCACTGATATGATTTTACTCTGAAATCATCCATAAAATCTCTCATAGACAAAAATATACTCTTTATGAAACCCACTCACATCTCTCATCAAAATACTAAATCAATGCATGATTATCATTCCAATATCAAAATATTTACAATGAATTAGACTTATGGATCTCCAAACAATATATTACTACTAGTTAAAGAAAATTCCATGAAATGGTTCAACCCACTATAAGAATTTCCAGTGGAATACAATCTACAATATTTAAAGAACTTAATGTACATATTCAAATTCTAGATCATAGCTCAAAAAAAAATATGTATTTCTCAAATCACATAGTTTAATAAAAATGATCATGATAGTAAATCCTAAAAAAAATTTAGAATACCTTGGTAACATCCCATACAGTTACTAGATCATAACAAATCCTTTTTAAACCACACTTGTTTTTTATTTGAAAACTAATAATAAATATTAAAAATAAAACCCCTATTTCCTCAAAATATCCTTAGTATTCATGGGTTTTTAATAATTAATTAGAATAAAAAAACCACCCACATTAATGAAATTTTATTTTCAAAATTTTCCCTCTTTGAAACCAATATTGAGATACTATTTCAAATTCACATTCCTTAACATCCTTAAAACTTAAAAATCCTTAATTTCAATTCATTTTCTAGTCATTTATCTGAGAACCATCTTATATGAACCTCATGATATTATAAATGCTTCCTTTTGGAGTCAATGATATTTCTCATGAACCTAAAATTCCCAAAACCATTTCCCAATGGAATCCAAACCATAGAATAATTAACATCACAAGAAATACCAAATTATATATATCATTATTATCACACCATATAATCTATTTTAGAATATATAAAATAGATTATAGGGTTGATAAATAAGTAAGGGACATTGACGAAGAAATTTTTTTACTATACCACATATAGTCATGTGTATCATTTTATAAAAATTAAATTATTATGTTGCATGAATAATGTAAAATAGGATCCCATATGAGACCAATGTAATTTAATGCATTGAAATCATTTATGGCTTCTGATAACAAATCCTTAGTCAACCTAGAGTGACTTCTACCAATACATATCTTCTACTGGAAACAAATATTTTAATTGAAGCTATGATAACCTGTAATGAATGAGTTCTACCATAAATGGTTTTAAATCTTATCTCAAACTATAAATTAAATTTTACAAAACAAACATAGGATTTGAACCCAATTTTTTCTTCCCTATCCTAGTGTACCTGATTAAAAACTGAAAAATAGTGCTACCTAAATTTAGAGACCCTTCCAATAAGAAATAGGTTGGAGGCTTATAGATAGGGATCAACACTATCTTAGAGTGACTATTCCCAAAAAAAACATACAAATCATGACTAAATATTCAAATAATTAGAAATGAACCATTCATATAATATACATACATGAAAACTATAGACATAAAACAAGGGTCCAAGGGGGTGGTTCGAAGATATTATATAATATAAAAGAAGTCTATATGGTATAAACTAATAATACAATGAAAAAAATAATCAACCCAGGCATCAATAAAAAATAAATTATAGGATGAACCCTCAACTAATAAATATATTGTATGAAAACTAAAAAAAATGTACAATAGACTCCAAAAAAATGAATATACTAATTCCTACTAAATTAACATCCACTAAAACATTACTCATGTAGATCCATGCATCAAAATCAATAATGATACGCATTCTATAATGGAGAGTAAAGGTTTACCCATATACACAAAACCAGTGATATATATATTGGGAAAAAGTGAGTTTAATAACCTAGTTGGATTTCTTTGCTCACATTGACAAAATGAGTGCTATTGATAAAGAGGGCATGTAATAAATTCTAGGGTGCCTATGATAGAACCAACCTAAAAAATAAAAACCATGCATGATTATAAAAATATAAACTTACATTCCAATCATGGGAAGAAGATACATGCACCCTGAAGAGTTAACTGAAACCACCCAACATAGAAAAATTCCAGTATTCCCATAAAATATTACTCATATAACCTTATAAAATAATGAGGTATACCAAACCTCTCTCTCATCCCATCATTCACTCTCCATAAAAGGTCACACAATTTCTATAATGACTCACTCATAATATCCCCACCCAACCCATTGATCATATCATTTATTATTAAAAAATAAAATCTTGAAATATCATTGTAAATAATAATTAAATTAAGAAAACCAACAATAATCAAAAAATATGTTCCAACTATTATTACTAATTATAAAAATCAATAAAAATAATAAGTGAAGTTAAAATGGGTTTATATTAATAAATATGAACTACAATATAATTCAATGATAAAATAAATATATAGAAAAGGAATGGAACCCAATAATAAGAAATAATAATTCCAATGTACAAGACATGGGCCTTGTCATCTCACTATTTCTCACAAAATCTATTTTCTAGATGATACATAGAGAACCTTTAACTCTAACCCATATATAGTTATCCATAATAGGTTCTAGCTCCTACTATATGATTGTACATAACTTTTTATATATATTATTCCCACATATCCTATATAAATATCATCATCATCATCATATAAAATTATGTTTGATGGAAATTTTCTAATATTAGGTGGATCCTTAGGAGGATATTGGTACACACACAGATATATATTTATATAGGTTTCACATATTTTTCGAAAAATATTCCCCGTACCATCAAGAGTCTTACCATTCATCACACCATGTTTTGGAACCCATGGGGAAAGCATATATAGTGTGATTACAATCCCAACTGGTAAAATAAAATGGTTCAAACAACCTTTTAAATAAATTTAATCACTCTCCACAACAAAAAAACTAAACCCTAATGTCTTCCTATATATCATAATCTATATGGGTCATATTTTGATGAATTGTTCGGCTATGAAAATCTCACCACCTCCGAGGCTATGTGGCCAATCGATCTATTTTATACTAGTATAATCAAATGTCTAATAGATGGAAACCACATACTCCTCCTATAAACTATGTTCTAGATTCAACCATTCAGCTTTTATCCCAATCCATAGATCTATAATAAAGATCATTATAATAATTGGAATACTACCAGGTCATCTGACATTATCCATCAGTTAAAAATAACCCATAGAATATCTTTTAACTCAATTATAGAGGTCAATCCAAACGAATCTCAAAAAAAACATGGTATTATATATACAAAACAATTATTCAAAATATGAATGAAAAAATGATATTTTAAAATCAAAACGATTTCATCAATGTTGGTATATTTTTATAATCCCTTGGGTTTCTCCCAACCTTGATCCCAACCTACACGTGATCACTACATCAAAGTGACATTAAAACCAATGAACTACACTAAGAATTTTGGGTAAATCAAAATCCTTATAACCAAATAAAATTAATAAATGTACCACGAAATTCTCCATTCACACACAACCAACATAAACTTAGTTGGAATCCCACAATAGTTTAGCCAAACCATCACCCAAGAAAATTTCTCACACATGGTTATAAGTCCATCATACCTCATCATGTTCCTAGAGGTAACATAAAATGTAACCATAAAACTATATGTGTATATGAGTATACAAACATTGTTAAACTAGTTCATCTCCAACACATGGTGAACCAACTAAAACATTTATCCAAATAGTCTACCTTATATTAAATTCAGAATAATATTCTAAACCCTATTTGGAATGAATTGAAAAGATTAATACATTCCCATATTATAGAATCCAATAATTATCAAAAAAAACTAATGAAAATTTACTTCTTTAATACAATACAATTATTTTTAGTCCCATTTTGAATCCTACAATTAAACTAGACCATTTCCTCTATAAATTCTATCATAGAAAATAAACCCCTTTAAATTCACATTATATAGGTAAATCTATTTCACCTTAAAAACCATTATAAACTAATAAAAACATTTTGAATCATATTTTAAAAATTATTGAAACATTTTTCTTAGAAAAATCACTCTTGCAACCACAAAATCCATAAGATGGTCCAATAAATCACATTTGAAAAAAGTACCATTAAAATAATTTACCAAGCTACAAATTCATTATTGAATATTTAGATAGTGTGTTCCAATATCATCTCTAGAGTGATATTATAAAATAATATAATGCCTTCCATGATTATTAGAATAGTCAAATTAACTATAAATAATCTAAATAATCAAGGTACTCCATATGTAAATGTCACCTACCTCAATTCATATTTCCATTTATTTAATATATTCTTAATAATTTATCATTAAGCTAATTAATACATATTACATTAATAGGCCCTTAATAATCAATTATGAAATCAATTTAAACCAAAAATCCAAATTTGAATAACAGATTAAAAAACTCACTATGTGATGCAATGATACTAAATTCTCAACAAAGGGGTATGGTCCTCTCTTGCATCACACTCAAAATACAACTTATAAAAACCCAATTTATTTAACATAATCAATACTAAATTAAATCTAATTTCACTATAATCCAATTAAATATTATACTAGTAACAAACCTTAATTTGGACAATGATAAATTGTAATAATTTATATTTCCCTGGAAACTTATATACATCAAACATGAAAACCCCATCCTTGAGATGTAATTTTGATGTGATCTTGTGGAATCAAACCTCCAATTCCCAAACAACGGTACTGAAGTTATATGATAAAAAAGATAAATATAAAAGTAAAGAAGAAGGAAGTAATTAAATTAATTAGTGTATCAACCTAATGATGAGTAACCCAAATCAAATAATGAAAAATGGAAAATTAGACGGTGTAAGGGGAAGAAACTCCACTGCAATGAGCTTATTGTAGGAGGAATGATCTATTAGGGTTTCTAAATAAAGAGTGTTAACATTAACATTTAAACTTTCTCTTGTAAATTGGTACTAAGATCCACTGAGAACTTAGTGGAAGGCCACTGATGACCAGATGGAAAAGGTAATGGTACTTACACACCAATTTCCCCATTAGGTATCTGGTAGTCTTGGATTAGATACCCAGTGGGCCATTTTAGCCACCTCCCACACCATTTCAATTACCAAATGACTTAATATTTTCCTTGGGTGTTTTCCACCAACAATTCTACTTCTAATACATCCCATTAAACCATTAAAAGATAAAAAATATTCATTCCACTAATCCAAATTCAAAATTTTAAACTTTATAAATAAGGGAAACAACTAGGACCTACCTCCCAATTCCCTAACATGTGAAGGTGAGGGTTAGTATAATATTAGACTTAACAAGATACATTATAATTATAAATGATCATAAGATAAATATTCAATGTAGAAAAAAATATTATAACAATCAAACGAGAAGGATATTAATGTTTCTAGATATAGATCTTGTATTCTTGTATGTTCCTCTCTAGTGTTGATAGTTATGGTTTGATAGAAGACGTATTATTTCAAATAGATTCATGGACTATTTTAGGAGTTGGATTTATTTATAGTGGTATCTTTATAATTTTTGTTATGACCATTATTATAGAATATTAATTACATGCTTCATGTGTCACATCTTCATGAATATTATCAGGATCTTCAAATGAGATTGTATTAGACGATCCTGAAACCTGAGAGAAAATGAATTTCTTTTAGTATCTAGTAAATATTTTGGATCATAGAGAGAAATATTAACACAAATGATTCATTTCAATAGTGTGAGTTCTTTGGTATCAAATTATAGTAATATAAAACCAATAGATAATGGAATCTCATTTGAAACTGTAATATCCTAAATTATTTTTACTGATTTTTTAACGATAAAGATGAAGTAATGAGGATATATAAGGGATTATTCACTCTTTAGGATTTTATTTAGTATTTTTAGGGTTATTTTTTAATTTTGTGTGTAATAGAGAGACTTTAAAATTTTATTTTAATGGGTTTGAAACATTCTAGACATTATTTTTAATATTTTAATTATGATGGGTAAAATGGTAGTTTTACTAGTCTACAAGTAAAATTATGAGTGAACTATTTGATCCAAGATGTGATGATTACGCTATGGTAAAAAAATTTCTATTTTATATTTTTATATAAGCATTATTTATAGTTTCATATTTTTAAAAATCAATTCATTTATTTATGTAATTTGTTTTGGCCTATTTTTTACATAAATAATGTTGTATATTATAGTGAATGTTTACGAGGATTAATAAAAAAATTATGTGAACATATTTTCATTATCAAATAAATTATGTTCCATCTAGTTATTTATTTAATGATTGTATTTGTATAAAAATTCAAAAGTATGTTACAAGGAATTAATAGATTATTTTATTTGACATTTGATACTGGTTTATCGTGAAACTATTACTTGGATGTAAAATTTCACAGAGAATAATTTTTTATCAATTATATCCTGAAAAATATTTAGATTATTCATTTCATGGTGAATCAATAAAGTTTTATGAGTGAAGAGTCTAGATGAATGAAGGGAACTGGTTAATAATTAATGATCATTATATAAGCTGAGGTAGGTGAATTAATACATTCATCTATTATGATTATTGTGAATTTATCATGATTTATTAATATAATATTGGGTGGAAATCCCTGATAATTTGTGATGTAGTTTATATTTTTATTTAATATCTGTTTGATGAAAAATAATATTTGAATAATAAAATGAATCATGATCTAGAGTTGATAAGATAATAAAGTTTTTTTTGATATGAAAGAAAAGGATTTATGAAAAGTTTTTTAAAAGAAAACTTATGATGAAATATCTTTCATGATGAATCTTTTAGCACCACCGTTTTTATGTAATTAACTATTTACTCATGTATTTAAAGTATATAAATTATTTAGGTTCAATTTTAGGTAGTTCAAAGGTGTTTTGAAAATTTTCTTGGGATTTTATTGAGGTTCACAGTTTCAGAAAAGTTATTAGAAACTATAAAACACATTCTAGGAAACCGTGGAACTGAAATAGTGGGCACAGGGCTGGTTCACGGTTATACCCACAATTTGACCAAACTATGTGTCCAACCAAGAGAAATTATGTGATGTTGGAAAGATGGGTTTATCATAGTTGCCATATGGTTTGTATAACTGTGTGAGACATCAATGAAAGAGGTGTTTGAATTTAGTGGCTAGTGCATAGTTAGTTCATGATTTTTTTAAGTGTGCGGACTAACCGTTCAATGTTAAAATATTGAATTAGATTTTTTGGATCTAATTTGGATTATCTCCATAATGGATCATTTCCACTAATATGATCAAAACTTGAATTCTCATCTATACCAAGGCTAGAGAGACCATTCCTCTTGATCCAAGAGTGATCATTTGGACAATCTTTGGGCTTTGGAGACACTGATCCCTTGGTAAGTTGCCATTATTGGTTGTTTTCCTTAGTGTTAATCTTATTCCCTCTCTTAGTTTTATGGATCAAATCCATTAGTGATATATCCATGTTGTTTGATGATAATCATGTTGAAATATGGTTTTTGGGTTGATAGAAAATAAGATCTAAGGTTGTTTTTGGAGTTTCATGCTAGTTTTTTAGAGGATTGTTCCTTTCTTCATTCTCCCTAATGATTTTCAGGTAGGTGGATTCACTCTTGAATCATATTAGTTATAAATCAAATCCAATATTTAAAATTTATTTAATTTATAAAATTGGATTTTGAAATAAATTTGTGATTATTGATGAGAAAACCTATTTAGTTAGGGTTTGTGGAAATTGTGTAATGTGTTATTTTTATCAAAAATAATTTTTGTTGAATATCTTAAAAATAATAGTTTTAAAAATAAAATTTGGTTTAGATTCATCAAAAATGTATTGTGGAATTAATTTCAATAAAGGAAATGTTCTATTGAAATGGTTTGGATTTGGTTTGGAATACTGGGTTGGCATGTGTTCATGTGCATTTGGGATAGATAAGGACATGATGTTCCCCCTATCAAAAAGTGGGATAGATAAAGGCATGATGTTTTCCCAATAAAAATGGTTCACTGATTCACAGATTGGTTAAAGGTTGAATCACCACTAAAAGGTATAGGGAGTGCCATGGTTTCATGCATGTACAAATGTGGGGATGTGTGTATGAAAAAATTGAATTTGAGAAAATTGAAATAATGTCCAGTTTATTTTCTTTCCTTGAAAAACTATTTTTCTTTTAATTGGATTTGAATTTTATATAAACTACTTTAATTTTTTTTAAATATTTTTTATAAATGTTCTAACATTTTCTATCCTAGTGTCATGTTCTGGAATTTAATTAGGAAAATACAACTTCATTTTATACCCACCACTATCTTGGTCACTTTGTTGTATTGTTAGATGTCGTATATTGAGACATATGTAAATGATGGGCATCTAATTTCTTTTGTGATACTTCATAATACATTGGGAATGGCTTTTGTAGTTGTACCTTGGAGAATGTGTGGATATATTGATTTGGTGACTTCAATGTCTTTGAGTTTTGTTGGTTTTGGATTCCTCATTGTACTCTAATAATGTTGTTTTGATTGGTTTTGTTTGGGATGTATTTTTGGAATCATTCATCATATAGTGGTATTTATTTATTTTTATCTTTTTGGTGTTTTTTTGTTTTAAAATGGAATATCATCCCCCATTTGATAATGAATCCCTTATCATTTACTGTTAGCATTTGGTGTCTTAGTGATTTCAGGTAAGGCATATTAGAACCTCCTCCACTTATCAAGTCAATGAGGAGGGGCGGAACGTTATAAATGTTATAATTCTTACTCAGTTAATCTTTCATTTTGGGACAAATGGTTTCAGTTTTGTTGGTTTTGGAGTGGAAATTATTTCTTTTTATTCCTTTAATTGGGTTCATAACAAGGAGTAGGATCATTAAAAATTAAAATGTAGAGCATAAAGAAGAGTATCCAACCAATTTATATTGAACAACATGTTACAAAGTTATTGGGAATAAGAGTTTTTTGAGAAACTTCTAGGTTTTTTAACCTCATCATCATGGGTTTAGCTAATGAGAATATCAGGACATGAATTAATTCAAATGAACTCCCACTATAAGTTCATAATTAATTTTTATTAATGATTTAATAGATTCTAAAAATGGTATATTTTTTAAAAGTTTTTATTTTTTTTTTCAAATGTGATAATTTGAAATGGCATTGTAGTGGTATTAGTAAATGGATTGATTTTGAAAGAGCATGGTTGAATTTTAATTTTTTTGGATATAGTTAGTGTTTTATTTTGGAAATACATATTGTGGTATGTGTGATGTGGTAAATTTGAAATTTTTAATCCTTTAGTTTCTAGAGAGTGAGACTAAATGGAATTTTCTTTTTGTTAATGAAAATGGAACTTGTTAGGTGTTCAAGAAACCAACTAGAAGAGGCCACTGAGAAAGTGGCTTCACCAGAGCTATATGTGAACCACCAATTAGTTCCATGCATTTTCATGGTTTTTAAAACTATGGATAGATGAAACATGATGGATTAACCAAGGAAATTTGATCATTTTATTTAGTTTCAAAATGAAGAATCCACAAATTTTTTTGGGTGATTTATAACCATAGAATGTATAGGTGTTTCCAAATAGGATGAATCAAATATTGTATTTCCTTGGCACACTAGTGGATCTGAAATTCATGTTGGAAATATACATTTTGAAGGATATAACAAGTTGGTGGGGGGATTTAAAAGTCCAGGCTAAATTATACTAAGGAATTGCATGAGTATATTTTGAAGAATTAATATATAAAAAATTCCACCCTTTTACATTCATAATTTTAATAACAAATGGATTTTTTTATATTAATGAATGATAACATAATAGTGATGGCATATTTGGATTAATTATTTAATTTAGTAAACTTTTAACCCAATGTTACTGCATATTCTTCCTTGAAATCACTCATTTTTGAATTCAGCAATGATATCTGTGATTTGTAAAATGGATTATTCTAAGATGGTAAATAGAGTGACCATGGAATAATTGGACATATCTAGTGATACAAGTGGAGGAAGCATGTCGATACCAATAGGAACATGTAGGAACTCTAATTTTGAGAACAACAAGAAGAGGGAAACATATTTTTAAAGTAGTGGGATGGCTTAGAATCATACATAAAGATCAATAAATCATCCTCGTAAACCAAAGATTATGTCGTTAATTTTTCAATGTGGATGTTTCAATCATATGATGCTCGATTAAATAAAACCACTATAAAATTCTACAATTGAAACCCGATGGGACATCTTCAGTGCTATTTTCATAGTTATCTATGGTAAGGTTCTTGGGAAAATTCTCATATTTCGTATACATTGCAATATTAGTAGGTATGAGGGAAATATAATAATTCTCATTAGTTGAACTAAACAATCCATGGTGATTCTAGGAATAACATGACTCCAAAACTAGTAAAATATCAACCTGGAAATAAAGAGGAAATTATAGAGAGTAACAATTTTTGTTGAGCTGAAAAAATGATCGTGGATGATAAATCAAAAACTTTGATAGTGAGAGGTATGATTATTTTTAATTCTCCCCTTATATAATTTTTGTTTGATACAAGTGCATCTCATTTATTTATGGTTTCTCATGTTTTTTATCTTATGTGTTTTTATGTTGAGATGATTCCTTCTATTTTTCAACAAAAAAATCATCTTGGTCAAAGAAAATGTCATTCCTTTATTTAAAAATAGGGTTCTATAACTGTTTATGGGGCTGAATTAATTTGAAACATATCTATGCTTGATATATATGTCTATGAAGTGATCTTGTGTATGGATTTGTTGGCAATGTTTAAATCTCACACTAATTGTTATTCCCATTGTACTATTTTTACAACTGATTACAGTGTTGAGCATCTCTTTAGAGGAGATCCAAATATAAAGGTAGGTGAAGTAGTATTTTTGAAAAAATAATTTGAAATTATCTCATACTAGTTGGATTCCTTGACATTATAATGAGTTGTTGAGATTGAGAATAGTGGGTTCCCAATAATTGTTGATTAGTTTCCTGATGTTTTTCCCAAATATATCTCATGGTTGGCCCCCACAAGGGAAGTATAGGTTATGACTTTCCTCTTACAAGGGGCCAGTCCTATTTCCATTTTATATTATCAGATCTAAGTAATATAATTATGTGAATTTAATGTCTATTTTCAAGACTTAGAAAGAAATGGGTTCATTTGGTCTAGTACATGTCCATGGGCAGCGTTAGTTTGGTTTGTGAAAACGGATAATGGAACTTTTCAACTAATTATAGATAATGTAAGATTAACTAATTTAAAATAATGGATAGGTATTATTTTCCATGTATTGGTGATATATTCAATCAATTTTGGGGAGCCCAGTGGTTCTATAAAATTAACATGTGATCAGGATATCACCAATTGCAGGTTTCGAAAGAGTATATTTTAAGGAAAACATTCAAGAGTAGTATAGCCATTATGAGTATGTGGTTATGGATTAGGGCCTTATGAATTCACCAAAAGTATTTAATGAATTAATGAATTAAATATTTTAATGTTATATTGATTCATTTTTTGTAGTGTTTGTGTATTAAATACTGGTGTATTCTAAGAAAAAATATGTGCATGAGAAACACCTAGGGATAATGTTGTTTATTTTTCAGGATCATTATATGCATTTGAAACTTTCAAAGTTTGTTTTTAGATATAATATTTATGTCTCCTTGGAAATTTTATCTATGAAAATGTATTTATACCGATCTAGAAAATATAAAGGTTGTAATCTGTTAGCGACCACCAAATAATGTCTTCAAGGTACACATTTCTCTTTGTATGGCTAGTTTTTACTAATGTTTTGATTGTGACTTTTCCTGATTAGGTTCACCAATAATAGTTTTTATAAGGAATGTTATTACATTACAATGTAATGAGTAATGTGATATGTTGTTTCAAGAGATTAAATTTTTCCTCACATCTTCCCCAATATTGATATTTCCAAAATCAGGAGAAGCCTATGTGGTGTATTGTGATGCTTCATGATCTGGGTTGATATGTGTTCTCATGAAGGGTAGTCATTTTGTTCATTATTACTAAATAAATATTTTGTTACATGAGAAGAACTACCCAAAAAACAATTTTGAATTTTCTATTGTAGTGAACACAGTGAAGACTTGGCATCATTACCTATCTTGTGAGAAATTCATTATGTTTATGGATCATAAGAGTTTGAAAAAAAATTTCTCACAAAGAAATTTTTATCCAAGAAAATTAATATGGATTGAGTATCATTAAATGTTTGAATTTTACATGATGTATAAAATGGGTAAATTAAATTAAATGGTTGATTGATTAAGTATAATTTCATATATTTGGTTGGAGAAAGAGGTTTCATATCAATGGTAGTAGATGTTGGTGATAGGTGACATTCACTTGGGTTGTGAAGAATGAGGTTGTGTGGTAGTTTTATTTTCATTCCCTTTTCTTCCTAATTTGGTTGGGAAGGTTAGAGACTCATAAAAAAATGATTCTGATTGTGTTTCTATGAGGAAAAAATTTAATGGTTGGGAAACCATTAATGATGAATGCTTGAAATAGGATCAGTTTTTTTGTTTTAGAGATCATATTGTCATACTATTGGAATGTTAGGAACAAATCATTTATGTTTACCACCATTCTATATTGTATGTTCATTTGGGAATAAATAATATTTATAATGAACTGAAAGAAGAGTTTTTGTTGGTGGGCATGAAAAGAAGAGTGTATTAGTTACTTACGAGATTCATAATCCTTCAGCATGTTAAGGAAGTGAACCAAAACAAAGCTGGTTTTCTGTAGTCTTTACAGATTCCCATGTGAAAGTGGGATTTGATATCTATTTATTTTGTAACAACTCTACAAGGGATATTTCGGAAACAATATTCCATATGGTTGACTGTGGATTGAATAAAAAAATTTCCTCATTTATTCTTAATTTAGGAATCTCATATGATGGAAGACTTGTCCAAAAAGTATATCTTATAGGTGGTAAAGAGACATTTCATACTAGTTTTGATATTTTCAGTCCAACAAATGAGGTTTAAATCTTGTTTCCTAAATCCCTGAAAAAATACCTTGGGACCAAGTTGACTATGAGTATGGCATATTAACCAAATATATATGGAAAATATAGAAGTATTACACAATCATTTGAATAATTTTTTGGGGATTTTGTAATGGATTATGGTGGCTCATGGGAGGATTACATACCATCAGTGGAGTACACATACAACAATAGTTAATAGGCTTCAATACACAAGGATCCTTTTGAAGCATAGTATGGGAACCCTTTTATTATCTATTTTGTTTGGTGGGAATAATTGATACATAAATTATTGGACCAAACCCTATGAAAGTGATAATAGAGAAGGTTCAGTTGGTCTGAAAGAGAATGGGGATGGCATTGATTCATCGTAAATCTTTTGTGTATTACTATTGATATCCATTTTTGTTTGAGTGGAGTGATCATGTGTTCTTTATAATCTCTCTAAAGTTTGGGCATCATCATTTTTGTAATCAGGGTATGTTATCTCCTCAACACATAGGCCCTTTTGAGATACTTTAATGAGTCATAAGGTGGAATATTGATTGGAATTTACACCTAGGTTTAGTTTAGTTTATAATGATTTTCATGTTTCTCAATTGAAAAATTATCAACTAAACACTGACCGTGTGATTCAATTGGATCATGTTGACTTGCATCAAGATGCTGCATTGGTTTAAGTACTAGTGAATATTATGGAAAGTCAAGAGAAAGTATTATGTAGGAAAATGACCAGTCCAGTGTTTGGTTTATGGAATCATTGTATGATTATGAACGAAATATGGGAATTTGGTAATGAAATAGTAAAGAAATGGCCCAAAAACCTTCAAAAAAACTGGGGGATTCAACTTTCTAAGAAAGGAATGACCAATGGTGTATATAATGTAACACACCCCAATATTAGGTAATTAATAGTTAATTTATGTAATTTAATTATAAAAATAATTTAGGTTATGTTTCAAGAGTTTAATATAAGTTTTATCTTGTTTTTGGTGATTTTCTGTAGGTTCACAGTTTGAGCACAATGAGTCGAAATTGTGCAACACCTTCTAAGAAACTATGCAACTAAAACTGTGGGAATATGGTAAACACACAATTAGGTGCACAGTTTGTCCAAACAATGCAGCTACCAAGGAGAAACCTTGTAATTTAGTACATAGGGATTTACTATAGTACAAATATGGGGTTGTCTAACCATGTGAGTCAAATTCTCAGGTTGTGTTTAGAGGTAGTGGATAGAGCACATTTAGGGAACATTCTTCCTAACCCAGTTTCCTAATTATGAACTATCAAAGACAAGATCCTAGTTTTGTGGATATAATTTTGATTACCTCCTAATAGGATCATTTTACCCTAATCTAAGCCTAACTATAATTTTTCTCCATCCCTAGTCTGAAGATACCTTTCCTCTTGATCGAGGACCAATGTTTAGTCAAATCTTTCTTCATTAGAAGTCGAAATTCCTTAGTGCGTTCCCATTATTGGGTTTTCCAATAGTTTTATTCTTCTTCCCTCTATTTTATTCATGTATCTAATCCATTTAGGAAATATATATGGTGTGGAGTTCTAATAATGATGAGATATGTTCATTTAGTCGGGTGAGGAAAAGATCTAAAAAATTTTAGTGTTTCAAGTTGTGTTTTTAGATTTTTTTTTCCCATTCTTAATTCCCACCAAATTTTTTGTGTGATGTGGCATCACTCTTGACACTTATTAGTTAGAACATGAAGGACTGATTAAAAATTAACTAAATTAATTTAATTAAGTTGTAACATTTATATGTGATTCTTGATGGGAACACCTATTTCGTTATGGTTTTTGGAAAATAAGAAATTAGTTGGTTTTATGGAAAAAAAATTCATGATTGTAAAATTAGAGTTTTAAAATTAATATATGATTTTGATTCTTGAAAAATAATTTTGAATTTTTTTGATTAAATGTTTTTTATTGAAATGGTTTGGAAAGGATTTGGAATAAATTTTTGGTGTTTATTCAGTTGAATTTTTGATGGATAAGGTCATGATGTTTCCCCAATCAAAATGTTGGACAGAAAAGGGTGTGAAGTATCCTCAGTAAAAAATTGTTCAAAAATTGACATCTTGGTGAATGGATTTCCCACCAATCATTAATAGAGGTTGGTCCATGGTTTCATGAATATATGGATGCAGGGATGTGTGGAAGTTAATGGGTATCCCAAAATGGAATTTGAGAAATAGTTTTTCAAGGATTATTTGGTTTTTCAAAAATATTTTTCTTAGAAATGGTTCTAGATTTGATAAAAAGTACTTTCTATTTTTTTAAACTATTTTATATAAATGATCTAAAATGTTATGTCTTAGGGGTATCAGTTGGGAAGTCATTGGGGAAATCCTACTTAGTTTTATACTCACCCTATTCTTTGGAACTTTTGTGAGTTTGAAGATGTTTTATATCGATAGACATGTAAATAAAAGATACCTCATTTCTTTAGTGATACTTCGTTATAAATTGAGAATGGGTTGTGGAGTTATAACTTATAACAAGTTTGGAGATATTTTGTAGATGTGTTCAATGTCTTTGATGTTTCTGGTTTTGGTTTCCACATTGTAATTAGATAAATATGTATTTGGATTGGTTTTCATTGAGTTGTATCTTTGTACTCATGCAGTATATAATGGTTTTTTTGGTTATGGTTATCTTGGATTTGTTGTTCCATTTTCAAAGGGAATAACATCCCCCAATTTCTAATTAATCCCTTGGTGTTTGTTTCTAATCATTGGTGTTTTTTGGATGTCACATATGGCCTAGTAGCACCTCTACCTCTTCCCAAGAAAATGATATCGGGATGTATATTACAAATATGGTGGAGATATTTCTTTTTTTTGAAATATGAATATATTTGTGTTATTGATCAAAATGAATTATTAATATGTTTGTTCAAATTGTTAATAAAAAATGAACACTAATTTTATAACTCTGTTTATTGACCATGGAAAATTAGTATGCAGAAATTACGACATTATATAAAATAATACTTTAAGATCAGACACCATAGGATGATGAGGAATTAATTTACAAATGTTTTTTTAAATTACATGAGGTTTATGATATATAATAGTGATGATAAAATTCCACATATTGGGGTATACATTGGTTATTCATTTTTACCAATATTTTTTCGATGTTATTAATAGTTCCATTCTTTTTCAAAATGGGGTTTTTTCCATCCAATTATTCCCCCCTTAAATATAGTTCTTTTAGTGTAGTTTGTGGAATGTGTAATGTGATTTTGATGAAAATTGTTTATATTTTAAAATATTTAAATACCTTGGATATGAGTAATATTTATGGTGATATAATCCAATCTATATGATGTATATTGCAAAATGACTAGGTTTAATAATGAATGAATTACTTTATATGGTTATTAAATTTTCTATGACCAATATATTTTTTTATGGTTGCCTTTGTGGAAAGAAAAAATTAGGGGAAGTGTTCTAAATCTATTCAAAATTCTATATGTTGATGATATTAATGATGTGTCAATATTGTGTTTATATACAATGACATGTATAGGTGATGATTCATGTTAAATTTGGGAGTTTCTTAAATGTGGATACCTTATAATTGATAAAGACCCTATAGATGGACAACATCAAAACCATTATATTTCATTTAATGTGAGATGAGGCGGGGAGAGTCCCCATGGATGGATAACTAGTAATAATAAGATTCTCAACAATTATATTTTACAGCGAGGTCCCTATACATGGCCAAGAACTTGAATATCTTATAGTGTGGTTTGTTTGGGAAGAAAACTACACGATCAAGATTAAATTTTATAAAATAAGGGAATTACAGTGGTGTGTGTTATACTATGATTTGTTCTTTAGAAAGTGTACTTATTTTTAAGAAATGTAGATATGTTTATTAGATGTTTTAATTTAGGGTTGGATTTCTATTGATATATATTTTTGTTTATTTTTTACACTAAAACCATAATGTACTTTATTCAAATTCACATAAGAATATTTTGTGGAAAATACACTAAAAATATTTGTATTCTCCACACTATATCATATATATATATATATAGTTATTATAGATTGTGTTAGTGGTGGTTTTGGGTAACCTTAGCCTAAGAAACATGCTTCTTCTTGGTGGTGTATGCTATTAAACCTTGTTTGTGGTATATTGGATTTTATGACTTTAGAGTTTATGACAGTGTAGTTTGTCAACTTCATATGGTTTTATGTATTTTTATGACCAAGAATTAATTTTATTATGATTTATTCATATATTTTGTATTTTAAATACATTTATATTATTTAAAATTATCTGTAGTTTTATTTTGAAAGTGTAATGCCTTTAATTTGTGATATTTTAAACCTTTGGTAATAATTAAAATTACTTTACATATTTAGGTATTTGTTGAAGTTCTATAATCAATATTATTACAGACTAAGATGTTGTTTGAGTTTTATGGGACCATGATCAGGATCATATTGTATGTGTGTAACCTGATCAAGATCATATGTTCACGAAATCCTCATTACTAAAATGAAATGGTAGAAATATTATAGATACATAAAAGTTAGAAAAAAACATTATCTCTATTGGATGTGTGTAACATGATTATGTAATTACATTATCAATAAATTTTCCATACAAAATATTCTAAACTAATTTGTTACCTTTTCAATGTTCTATAAAATAAAAAATATCCTAATGTGTAATCATGAAGTCTTTTCACACAATAATTTATCATTTATTTTAACCCTTATAATTGTGATTTAAATTTTCTTGGGTTTTAGAATCCCCTAATTAAATACAATTTCATTATACATAAATCATGTATTAATTATTTTAAAATGGAAATGGTACTACATTTATTGGTTCTTGGAAAGATTCGATATTATTTTCATATTAAATATTTATTATATTTTTTTAAATAAAAATCAATTTTTACCCCCAATAAGTGTTTTGGCTATATGATTAAAAATTTATCATGTTTTAATCCTTGAGAAATAAAATCATTATATTTTACCTAGTTACCTAATTAGACATTATTCTTGTACTTTTTTCATAACATTATATACATTGTTATAATTTTAGAAAATCATTTTTATTGGATTATTTGTCCCTCTATGAATAATTTATTCAAGTAGACTGAGAAATGAATCTAACCATAGTTGAACCAATGAATTCATATAAGTTAAATAATGTATTGGAAATAAAAAAGTGACACACCATCTCTAAATGGGTCATAATATGGGTTAGAAGACTCCATTTGGGATGATTCTAGTTAAATTAAGAAGGTAACTAAAATACCAAGATTTTGTAAAAGTATACATCCAATATTTATTGGATATTACCACTAAATCATTAAAAATGATATTGTAAAATTGTCCATGGAATAGTTTTTTGTTTTTCATTTTTATACCACATATTTTAATTTTTTTACAAGATATGGGAAGATATCACTTTTTGGTATTATAAATTTCTTTTACCCTTCTTACCATAATTTTTTATACTATTAATATATCATATAATGATACATCAATAATTAATTTTATTTTATTTATATTAAATGAGTATCTTAAAAAATTAGGTTTTCATTGAATAAATTTCAATAGATAAATCATATCATTCAATTATCTCATAGTATATTTTTTTAAACCAAATTTATCATATTTATTTCATGAAGGAGTTATATTTAAAGTGAGTTAATGGACATAGTTTATATATGACTGGTATTTCTAAAATAATTCCAATCTCTATATGAGAATCTTCTCACTATTAACCATGGAGGTTTTTATAATAAACCATTTTAAAGGAGATGGTATCCTATTGATGAGTTTGGTGTTTCAATTTTACAGGTTGAGACCAACACATGAATGTATTGGTTGGTAGTTTCAAAGTAATTTCCATCATCATCCCTAGTAAATAATATATTATGATCAATAGTGTGAAACAAATTTTTTATTTTTATTTTCATTTTCTCAATATATATCACATTCAATATTCTATTTGGGATTTGTTTTAGATTATACTATATTTTAAACTTATATATTTTGTAAAAAACACATAATTGGTATTAATATTAGTTTTGGTAAATAATTTATACAATGAAGATTAAAAAATAGAATCTAGGTAAAATTTTTATAGAACCATAATTTACTATATATGAACTCACCAAAATTTATGTTAAATGTTAATTAAAAATGAATGGTTTGGGGATTAGGATGTGGTTATTCCTATGAAAATATTTGGAATTAGAAAATCATATTTATCCTAATATGGTTTTGACTAGAAATGACCATGGTTCATGAAAATTATATTTTCATTTGAAAACGAATATGATAACTAAGATTAACACTCCATATAACATGATGTTTTTAAAGTACCAATTATAATTGAAATTGCATATATATTAGGGTTACAGTGTAGGTGTGACTTAACAATTATTATTTTAACCAATAATACAATTTATTTTTCAATTATCAAAATATTTATAAAATATAATGAATTATAAATATACAAGGTTTTAGTTTTTTGTTATAATTAAGTTCTATATTTTCTATAAATCTAGTAATAGTAAGACAGCAAGTTAAATAACCTTGTCACAAACCTAATCTTGTAGACATCAAAATGGGCACCATACCTGGCTCATGATAACGACCTAATGGAATTTCCGATCTCCATAAGCTTGGAAAAGTGCCTGGGTATCAGAAATCGAAAATTGGGAATGATTTTCTTGAGTTTAGAAACTTAAAATAACCAACAAATCCAAAAATATGAATATGGATTTTTCAAAATCAATCATATTTTACAAAATTTCAGAACTAAACTAAACAATTTAAAATAATTCCAAAAGACCATTACAAAGTTACAAAAAATGGATTGGTAAGAACCACCTCAAGGAAAGGGGGAATCACCCTCAATACATCTCAATGAAAACGAATGAAGATGGACCACTAGAAAAATAGTAATCATTCACATAAATTTTTACCCAAACCTACGACAAAAATAACCATGTCTACTTACACCCAAATGTGTATGTAGGGTGTGAGCCAAAGCCTAGTATGATACCGCCATTAAGAGATTCTTTGTGATAAACATTCAAAGATGAAAATTTTGCAAGTTTTCATAAAAAGGAAATGATAGATACAATTTCTAAAAGATGAAACTTAAAAATTGTAATAGTTTTCAAGTAGGATATTTTAAAGAATTAACACATTAAACAAATAATGTAAAAAATATGGAATTTTCCATATAAACATACTGTAAATTGACGGTAATCACAATGTAACCAATGAGAACAATCAATAGTAAATAACCCCTAGACACTAGCTTGTTTTGGGTCCCAGGTACCTCGTATCTCGGTGAAAGAAACCATCACAATATCCTTTCTCATGCATGATCCACTAGTGGGGAACATACTCATAAACTAGTGGTCACCAATAATCATAGTCATAGTTTATTTAGTGTTGTAAGCGTCAATATTTCTACATGAAACTGAGGCCAAGCCCCACGAGATCCTTAGCATACTAGTACATGTCCACTCACCTAGATACCTGGGTTTCCCTCTTATGCTCAAACCTATACAAAAAGTCAAGAAATATAATTTTCACATGGAAATACAACTTCCAAATCACATATTCACCAAACATACCACATGTACATCCCACAAGTAAAATCCTCTCCATTTTCATTCAAATTTTTTTTGAAATACAAATCACACCAAAATAGCATAGAACACATTTTTCATATCATTCACAATTAAAAAAATCCTCCGAAAATCTTATAAAATATTTCCCAAGATGATAAAAACTATATAACAGCCCACTAAAATGTTACATAGTACTATTTTCATAAAAAATCCATTTTTTACATCACACTCACATAAAACAACCCACAACTATGTTTCACACCAAGAGGTGTAATCATGGTTTGCACACGAAAACCATTTCAAACCCTCATTCAAGACCAAAATCATACCAGTACCAATCCAAAATAGAATTTTCAGCCCCATTAACATTTATTAAATCACACCCAAGTGTTATAAAAATACCTCAAATTATACCATAAAATATACACATGAAAAACACACGTTTTCATAAATCACATTCAAGAAGTAAAACATGGTTTTGTACCTTAAACCCATTAAAAAACCCCCTTTCAAGGACCAGATGACAATAATTCCTTAATAAAATAGAATTGGAATCCCATTTCCAACACTAATAAATCACTTTAATATGTTATAAAATAACCGAATTGATTCCACAAGAGTTATACAAATAAAAACACCCAATTTGAGCAAGATTGAACTATGAAATTAAACACTTAACCAAATCCCTCAAAAAAAATTCACCACACAAAAAAAGATTAGAAACATTCTAAATTAATAATACAATCAAGATAACTCATCATAAAATGGTTACACATGGAATCACCGATCTTTGGTGTCAAAACCCTTAAAACTTGGTGAAAAAAAATCAAATGCACCACCGCCGCACCTCAAAAAAGATAAATCCATCCCTAAACCACAAGATTTCAAAAAAAAAGACTCATGGTTAATCCCTATATATGAACCCCATCTTTTTCACAAGAGGAACTTCAAGAAATAGTGGAAGAAAACATAAATAAAATGAATAAATAAAAAATAGAATGAATTACTTTCATAATTTTGATGTTTACACCATCAAATTTCCCTTCAAAGATGAGGTCCAAGGGAGGGTGAGTGAAATTGGTGGAGGGCCATGGAGGTAGGACATGAAATGGGGAATAATAGAGTGGATTAGACTTATTTCTGGTAGGGAAAAGAGGAAAATTCAAAAAGATGTTAATGAGCTGGACAGGGAAGCACGGTTTAGCCACACGGTTTGGAACCGTATGGCCTGTTTGGACCACCCTAAAAGTGTTTCTTTTCCTCCAATTCCAAGGTGGAAACAAAGGGGGAAATATAGGACAAGTTTATGTGAGAAAACTTCCCAAAAGGATCAATCCTTTTCACCCCAAAACTCATCCAAATCATAGGTACAAACCACCTCAACAACTTACCCTACATGTAGTGCCACGAGGATTGTGAAAAAACCAACTTCAAGACACAAAAACCTAATACCATCACTTAGAAAAGAGAGGAGGAAAATTACCATCCAAGACCCCCAAGACTATTTTCATAAACTAGTGACACAAGAGGAACCAGAATTCAAACCCATAACACCCAGAAACCAAGAGAAAGCTAAAATCCCAAAGAGGATTTTAATCAATGTTTGGAATTGAAAATACAGGTGTGAAAATTCTCCCCACAATAAATATTTCCAGCCTCAGAAAGCCACAACAAGGCCAAAATCAAAAACCAAACCCAACCAATAAACCAAGATGCACTCCCTTACTAAGTTTCACCCCCCAAGGCCAAGACACCTCAAGTGATCAATTAAGGAAGGAATACTCTCACAAACAAAAACATATATCACCTTCCTGGAATGATCATGAAAATTCAGGTTTTATCCCAAAAGAAAACTCATCAATCACTATTCAAACAAGATTTCAGCAATTGTCCAAAACGAATAACAACAACGAACAAGGTTAAACTTACCTTGCTCTAACCAAACCGTTGGGAGTTCTCTAATCCCGACATTTAGCCAGGGAAGTGTAGGTAGTTAGATAGATATGAACCAACTACCTACCACCAAACCAAGACCAAGGAGAAATCGAGTTACTAGTATGGAGAGACAAAAATGGGATCCCCTCCTTAAGAGACAACTCAAAATTTCCTAGGACATTATCGGGACACTAACCGGGGGAGGGCCGAATTGACTCCCTAGTACAAGTGGTAGAGTAACATTAGACCATTCCAAAATAACTGACATAAAACACATAGTGTCTCTCCCCACCATAGGAACCAAACATCATAACCCACCAACACATGTCAGCACAAAAAGACCCCAAAATTTAGAGATTTGTGACGACTACGTGGTTGGTCCGCACAGTTTGGGAAACCGTGCGCTAACCGTGGGGATGATTCTATCTGCATGGATTCCTAGAACACGGACACTACGAATCGTGTACAAATAGTGTGCTCAACCTTTCTAACTAAAATTCAAACATTTCTTTAAAAACATAATATAAACCAAAGGGGGAGGGAATGAAATTGTGCGATATATGGATACGACATCCTCCCACCACTTTCCATCGAACTGTAACAACAAAAGTAAGATGATGACACCATAGGTTCAAACTATTCCCCATATTTCATACTGAATATTGGGATTTGTGAAAGGGTTTAAAAGGCCCTGAGATTTCCCCTAACTACATGCTAGCTTCTCTCTGTGACCTATGGCTGGAGCTCAAATGATTGAAGCATCTTCGGCATCGTAGTTAGGTTTTGGAAACCAACTAAATTGAACTTCTCTTTTCGGTGTTACAAAAAACTACACTGCAAACCCTTATAGGTTTTCCAAGATATAACATATTACCAACTAAATATACCCTATCCCAACATTTCACTGAAATCAGGACATAGAATATTCACACACATCACACCTTTTTTCTTTGGGTGGAAGAAAAAAGAGGAAAGGACACATATAAACACCTTCCTCTAAAACAGAGGATTTGATTTTTTTTTCAAGGGATACATACTTCCAACATAATAGAGACTCTTAGAGGATTGCACGACCTTGACCTTTATAGTCAAACAAGAACATGATATCACAAGGTGTCACCGGACATGACCATGACAATTGATAGGAACAATACAAGGAGAGGGATCTTATGCTAGGTCCCTAAACAACACAAAATTACAGAAAGTGTCCATAATTTCCTCTCATTAAAAAGATTTCCCACGCTGGTGGTTCAATATAAACCCCTTATTTGAAGAGACTACAAAGGACCCAAAATACCTCTTTTACACCATCCACACTGACAACCCCAACCCACATCCACCTTCGATGAATCAGGTAACTTAAGAAACTAAAGTCTCTTTAAACCTTCTACGAGCACTCTACCACTAAAAGTGGATCCCCAAAAGAAACAAAGGGAATGGTGTATACTCAATCTCTAAATCCTTTAAAAAGATTCTATATATTGATCAACTGGAGGGTCTTCCAATAAAAAAACAAATCAGGTTGCACTTCAGTTTTGCACTAACCCTTAATAGTGGTGTACATTATCTTTAGAGAGAACCTAAGGACCAAACCATGGTGCAACATTAGTCAAAAAATTCCACAACAAGATCAAAAAATATGAGGGGAACCACCATAAAGGCATCCTGAAACATTTCTCAAAAGAGACTACTAAACAGCCTGTCAACACAGCTTACTGATCAAACACAAACCCAAAACACGTTTCAAACAGAAGGGGTTCTTGGTCCCAAAACACCCCACAACAATACATTTTCGAAAAAATATAATACACACCATCCCAAAATAGTCATCAAGACATCAATTTTTCCTTTAAAATCATCTCTTTGGAAATAAATGGTCCAACAGTTAGCGTATCCACCAATAGTACCCCATGGGCCTCACACATGCATGTTTCTATGACATGTCAGGAACTATACTCATATCCATCCCGGCACTCATCCAATAGTGCCATTAACCATCCATCATCCCATATAACCCCATGCAGGTGGTTTCTCATGGAGATACAAAAGGTTAAAACAAAAATCCTTTCCACTTTTAAAAACCAAAACAGTCAACCAATACTTACATTTTCTCAAGGCTGCTAACCACAAAATCAAAATCCCAATTTACATCTTACAAAAAAATTTATAAATGCACAACCATTTATATAATAACTCACTTTCAAGGGATTCAATCAATTTAAAAACATATCATTCCATCAAAACACCCTTCAGTATTTTAGAAAACTCAATTGGGAACACTTTTTAAAAACCAACTTTAACATAATTTCTTGCTTTCAAAAGAGGTGAAAACACAACATTTTCCATTCCAAAACCATTATGAATATTCAGTTCTACCATTTCAAAAATCTAACCATTTCCCCTTTACAAAAATTTACAAAAACTTTATTCTTTTTAAAACCATGTCATTTTTCTTTAAAACCAAACTTCCATGATTTACAAACTAAAGGACACAAGATAACACTTGGGAAAACTAATTTTGGGGGGTGACATGGACATATGGCAGGAGGCTATACAGAAATCACTTCACCATCACCAAGAGTGTTTTAGGGAAATATCCTTAGATCCACATGTCTTTCCAGGCCTTACGAGCTCACTGAAACCATTAACCCAAATCCCTTTTCATTTCCCCTAATCATCATTAATCCAAGAAAACCAAAAGAATTAGAAAAGTCTCGACTTCCCCTGGAAACATAAATCCCGTCATGAGGTGTGGTGATTAGGTAAACTACCCATAACTAGAATACCAAGCCTTGACATTCCTAACTCCAGACTATCCCAACTGTTCCCCAAATAATATGACCCAAATGGTAAACCATAACATGCCTCTAATACCATTTTGTCCCAAACTAAATCGGTTTTCCATCAAAATAGGCCCCATACTAGGCCCATGACAAGGCCTAAAGGAATTTACCTACCCCAAGGGATGGAAAAAGAGCTCGGGTATTATAAAGTAAAAAATTGGAATGATTTACCAGAGTTTACAAACATAAAACAACCAATGAATCCAAAAATACGAATATGGATTTTTCAAAAACAATCATCTTTTACAAAATTTCAGAACTAAACTACACATTTTAAAACAGTTCCAAAAGACCATTACAAAGGTACAAAAACAAAAATTGATATCCAAGAACCACCTTATGTCAAGGGGTAATCACCCTCAATCCATATCCATGAAAACGCAGGATGAAGAACTGCTAGAAAAATACGAACTGTTGGCATAAATTTGTACCCAAAACTGTGAAAGAAATAACCAAGTCTACTTACACCCAAATGTGAAATTAGGTTGTGATCCAAAGACCAGTAGGATACCACCACTAAGAGATTATATGTTATAAATATTCAAAGAAAAAAATCTTGAAAGTTTTCATAAACAGGAAATGCTAGTTACAATTTCTAAAAGATGCAACATAAAAATTAAAATAGTTTTCAAGTGGGACATTTTAAAGAATCAACACTTTACAAAAATAATGTCAACACTACTGAATTTTCCATCCAACCATACCATCTTCCAATTTTAAGAATAAAGTAACTAATGAGCACAAGAAATTGGAAAACCCCCCAAGGCACTAGCTTGTTATGGGTCCTAGGTTCCACGTTTCTCGGTGAAAGTAACCATCACAATATCTGTTATCATTCATGAGCCACTAGAAGGGAACATACGCATAACCCAGTGGTCACCAATCATCATCATCATATTTTAGTCAGTGATTAAATCATTAATATTTCTATGTGAAACTAAGGCCAAACCCCCGAGGATCACTAGCATACTAGTACACGTCCACCCACCTAGATATCTGGGTTTCCCTCTTGTGCTCAAACAAGTTCAAAAAGTCAAGAAATATAATTTTCACATGAAAATACCACTTCGACATCACACATTCAGAAAACATCCCACAAGTACATCACACAAGTCACATTATCCCCCTTTTCATTCAAATTTATTTTGAAATCAAACTAACACAAAAATAGCCCACAACACATATTGCATATCTTTCACAATTTATCAAATCCTTCAATAATATTATAAAATATTTCCCAAGATGCTAAAAACCACATAACAGCCCACTCACATGTTACATTTACCATTTTCATAAACCAAATCAATTTTTCATATCACACTCACAGAAAACAGCCCTCAACCATGTTTCACACCCACATCACAATTTCATAAATCACCTCGACAAATTTCAAAACATTTTCAGAACATTTGACTTAAAAAATGACCACTTTATATTAAAAAAAATTAATTTTATGTGAACACAATCACTAAAATAGTACATACACACCATTTTCACACTTTCTTTAATCAAATAAAACATTTTCAATTTTCATAAAACAAACCCAAGATGTATAACCATGGTTTTTACATGAAACCCATTTCAAAACCTCATTCAAGAACAAAATTATACCAATACCAATCCAAAACAAAATTGGTAGCCCTAAAAACCATTATTAAACCACACCCAAGTTTTATAGAAATACCTCAAATAATAACACACAATATACACATGAAAAACACACATTTTCCTAAATAACTTTCAAGATGTACAAATGGTTTTATACCTTAAATGCATTCAAAACCCCCTTTAAAATCCCACATGACACTCATGCATTAATAAAATAGAATTTGAATCCCCTTTCCAACACTAATAAATCACTTTAATATGTTATAAAAACTCAATTGATACCACACGAGTTATATAAGGAGAAACACCCAATTTAGAGCAAGAATACAACAATGATATTAAATACTAAACCAAATCCATAAAAAAAGGTTTTAGCACCACACACAATAGATTAGAAAAATTCTAAAATAAGGTGCAAAATATCAACCGAACCACTGCCAAACCTCAAGTAAGATAAATCCATCCCTAAACCACAATATTTCCACAAAAAGACTCATGGTTAAACACTAGGTATGAACCCTACGTAACGACCGGAAATTTCATTAATGGAAATTTTCTCTTGATATAATTAAATGTGATATTATGGTTATATAAAATGTGAACATCATTTGTTTTATGTTTCTGGATTTTAAAATACCATTATGAATTATGACCGTTGATAATATAGATGTTGAATAGTGTTCACATGATTAATATAAATATAGGGTTTAAACAAATCCAATTTACTCAGACAAATGAAGGGATGGCCTCATCTAGTAGACTTTCCTCATACAAAGCCCATTTTTCAGAGCTCGGGGAGGAGGTGGAGTCATTGGTATTTTCACGTGACCAAGCCCAAACTGAGCTTAAATGCGTTATGCTCGAGTGGAACTTCCTACGAGAGAAGTGGAAGTTTATAGATATTACCACTCGAGAAATGTTATCTGAGCTGCCCCAAGAGTTTGTCACCATCACACACCTTAACCATTGATAATATGTGGGTGTTATAAGGGGTTATGTAACAAGACCCTAGCATTATGACTATGTATATTATTTTTTTATAATAAATGTGCAATCATTTTATTATTGTTACATTGAAAATAGTTTTTAAAGCACATATAATATTTTTTAGTTAATATTCAAATAAGAAATCTATTTTTATGAAATAATGGATTTTTAAATTAAATAATATTTTAATAAATTATTATTCATAAATTACTTTTTATTAAATATAAATGATCTAACAATTTTTTATGAATATAATTGTAGTTTTTATTTCGGATTCAAAATTAGTTTTTGTCTAATCCCATGAATTTTTGATAAATGTTTATTTTTATTTTAAAAGTAAAAATTCACATATTTAGAAAAAAAAATTGAAAAAATGAATATTATTTTTGGATTCAGGATGCTAAAATTATCCAATGGTGAATTTTTCATAATTTTCTGAGACAGTGGAATTTTTGGTTAAAAATTAAATACCATTTAAATATGTAATATGTTTTATGAAATCATAATGACCAAATAGTGATGTAATAAAATAATAAAAACATTATTTTCGGCCAATATATGTTTTACAATTAAAATAATGTGATTTTATATTTTTTTGATTTATTTTAGAAAGCTTTAGTGGACCCTCCAAGAGTTATAAAAAATTTTGTCTTTTTGAATTTTTTTTCCTTGAGAGTATGACTCCCCTCCGCATAAGAAACCCTATTATTTTAAGAAGTTCGGAAATTGGATTTATAAAATACTGTTTTCCACTATCCTTTTTCTAAAACCATAGGAAAAACCAGGGGCTGGTTTGTGGTTTTGATTAGTTTAATGTGAGTGTCCCAAACCTAAATAATAAATAATTTTCTCTACTTTCCTATATAAACCCACCCAATATCCCTCTTCCTCTTCACTAAAAGAATTTGGAGTTCTACGAAAATCTACCCTCCTATCTCTAGAATCCTCCCAAGGTGTCTTGATCTCCCAATAATCCTCTCTCAAGCCTCTCCCAAGCCTTTTGGATCACACTTCCAAGTATGGAATTTCTTCCTTCCTCATTTTTGTCCAATTTTCTTTAAGTTGTTATGCCCTTTTGTTTTCAATTACAAATTTTCGGATATGATTTATCACCTCCCCCATACTTCTCTCTATATGCTTGGATGATGGGAGACCCCTTTCTCTCTCATTAATTCCTCCCATGTACACCTGTTACCATGCCGAAATTTCGGGAGGGATTTCTCTCTCATCTTTTATATCCATGTAATTATTTTAAATTATGCATCGAAATTCCATTAAGATTGTTAGGAAATGCATCTATATGACCCCCTAACTTTCCATTACATGTAAATATGATGAGACACCCCTTTCTCTCTTTCCAAATTTTTTTTATGAGTTCTTATTTCATGCCAGTATGCTGTCGAAATTGCACTACAATTTTCTAGGATGATGTCATTGTGTAGTGAATACCATGCCCATTTTTCTATAAAGTGTATTCATATTTATTCACATTTACTTATTGATTATAAATCCTCATGTATGTATTCTAAATCCCATTATCATGGAATAAATGATGATTATTGATTCAACATTGTATGATCCATGTGGCACACTTATGCATTAAATGAAATGCTTAAGAAGGGTGTGCCTTGATAGTTCTCCAATTCATTGCATAAAGTATAGTATCATGATTCATCATGTGCAATTAGTGTTGAATCATGATAATTAAAGTGAAACAGGGTTTTACTCATGCTTCATGTGCAATAAGGATTTACTCATGCACCATGTGCAGTGAGCCTTGGCTCATGTTAATTCAATGTTAGGTGTTGTTGCCACGTTTCCATGTTATGACTATCATGCTTTATCACACCTTTATGTCCATGTTTCCCTTTTTATCCATTGATATGCATATTGTCTAACATGTATTTTATTCCTCATGTTATTCTATGTTTATTCCCTTACTGGGCTTTATAGATCACCCTTTTTTAGGCATGTCCTTAGGTTCTCCCATGCAATGATAAGTAAGATGGAATGAAATGTTCATATAAAGGAATTTTTCAATAAATATGTTATTTTTTTATGTTATAATATGTTATGTAATGTTCCTAAGCCCCAAATACACTAGCCCTCTCAATATTTTATGTTATATCAAGTGAATATTTTTTGTAATAAATCAGGTTTATGTGGGTAATAAAGAGTAGGGTTGTGATACCCTAGCTTCTGGAAAAGTGGAACTTTAAGAAAGAGTGGAATAAAACCTAAAGAAAATGAATAAATCAAAGATAGAATGACTTACTTTCAAAATTTTGATGTTTCCCCCATCAAGTGTCCCTTCAAAGATGAGGTCCAAGCGAGGGGAAGAGACCTTGGAGGCTAGAAATGGAGTTAGGGCATGAAATAGGGAATAATGGAGTGGATTAGACTTATTTTCGGGATGAAAAAATGGGAAATTAAAAAAGATTTTAATGAGATGGACAGGCTTGTATGGTTTCACTGCACAGTTTGGAACCGTGCGGCCAAATCGTGCATCCTATTCTGGACACCATAAAAGTTCTTTTTTCCTCTAATTCCAACGGGGTCCATAGAGGAAACCAAAGGGAAAATATAGGTCAACGTTAGGGGAGACAAATTCACAAAAAAAACCATAATTTTCACCCCAAAACGCATACAACTCATGGGTAAAAATCACCTCAACAACTTACCCCACAAGTAATGCCACTAGGAGTGTCACAGAACACACTCCAAAACACCACAACATAATACCATCCATTATATAAGAGAGGAGGCCAATTAACATCCAATACCCCCAAGACTAAGGTCATAGATCAGTGACACAATATGAACCAAAATTCAAACCCGGATCCCCCAGAAACCAAGATAAAGCTAAGATCCAAAAGAGGATTTTAATCAAAGTATGGAATTGAAAATCTTGGTGTGACAATCCCATTAGTCTATGAGCTTAAGATCTATTATATAAAATTTGGGTTTGACTTCCAACAAGGGCATAATTTTTTGTGTGTATATATTTCAATGATATGATTATAAAAATTTAGATTAAATCGTTTCCTGTACCCTATTGATGAAACATATTTTGGATATGTGTATATATAATTATATGTAATTTTTAGATAATTAATACAGATTATTAGTTATACAAAGTGTTTTAAATAAATATTATTAGAATATATTTATTTTCTTTATGGTATTTTATTTGAAATGAAATAATTAAGAGAATACATATGTATAAGGATTTTAAGATATGCAATGATATTTAAGACATGAAAATGAAAAAAAAAATTGAGGCTAACCTCTCCTAAAACAAAAAATCTGAGATTATTTCTAACGTAGTCACACGTGAACACCTTTATCATCTAGTTTGGGTTACCCAAAATGTTAGTCACCCATGGATTATCATGTATAAGTAATAGACCATGGTTCTTGGTCTAAATATTACTTATTAATATCCTATTATGGGTTTTGTGTTCTAATTAATTAGATAACATTAAAAGATCGGTAAGTATAGAAATGGAATTTGAGGAAAATTTATATGATGAATTTGGAAAATGATTATTCCAAATATTGATCCTAAATTCATATGTGATATGATTGTTCCCCTAAATACCTCTATTTTTAGAGGAATAAAAATGTTAAATCAATTAATTGTGAATTAAAAATCATGGATAACTAATGTATATTTTGTAGGTGTTTACCATTTTTTTGGAGTACAATCAATAATATACATTACTTAGTTAGTATAAAACGTGAGAATCACATAATTAATATTTTATATTATTTGTTATAGAAATAATGAGGAATATTATTTTATGATATTTTATATGTTTAACCTATATTTTAATAGACTAATATTTGTTTTTATAAAGTGTTCCCAATGGTATATATTCTAATAATAATAATGTGACTATTATATAAATCATTTAATCTATTTTTGAATCATTAATATTGGATAATAAGTATACATCACAAATTTATACACAGTCAAAAGAAAAATAAATTATATTTAATTGATGAAATTTGAGGTAGATTTATTTGTTTTAATTGGATAATGAGTTAATGCATTACAAGTATGCACATATGAATAAAATTTACCATTTAGATTAATTATAGAATTATAAAATTGTTACTATATAGCCAAAAGTGGTGCCTTTTCTTCTTCCACATCTCCATTCATCTCTTCCCCTGAAAAAATCCTTTAAAGTTGTAGTTTCAAGTGACACCACCATCCCTTTACCCTTTTCCTCCAATTCCTCTATTGGATTTGGACTAAATGGTCTTCAAGTAATTAGTTGGTTGTATAGATGTATTTCTATACATAAAAGAGTTGGATAAAACTTGGGATCTGCACAAGTAGACCCTCATTTCAAAAAAAAAATGACCATATCTCTATCCCAATCATCTACCATTTTATTCACTCTTAGAGTCTAGCTGGGCCTATTTCCATATCCATATTAAATAAATAATAATTATATATTAATCTATTTTAAAAAGTTAACTTTATTTAGGCCTTAGAAAAGAATGTGTTCTCCTATGATAGGTGGATATTTATTCTTATTTGAGAGATTATTAATGCTTATAAGGGTTAGCATTATTTATTTTCTGTGCTTTTTCTATCAATCCCTTATTTTACCTTTCATCTTCATAATAATGATGTTCTTAAATGTATTAGTGATGTTTTCAGGTTATTGTATTATGAGGATAAAGTAGGAAATAACTGACATTCGATTTGAGGATTTATATAGAGTTTTAACTAGACATCCCGCTTACCCACAAGATTTTAATTTTTTAATCTATCCATATCCCTTTGTAAAAATATTATTTTCCTTCAATCCCTATGATTATTTTCCCCATACCACATCCATGGTCAATCACCTTCATATTATAAAAAGTTTGATGATCCCTCTTCTTGATGTTTTTGTGTGAGATTTATATCATATGATGGATAAAAACCTTGTATTAGGCTACAAAAACCCTTCCCAAATCCTTAAATTTTGTACTTAATATTGACGGAGGGATGTTCATATACTTAATATTCACATCCCTCTCAAACTGACTTTCTAATGCCATCTTTTTTTTATGATGTAGTGGGATTGGATATACCCAAGGATATTGATCCTCCCCCTATTGTTGTATCCACTATCAATCCCTATGATGACTATGGGAATTCTAAGGAACACCTTATTATTAATCTACATAGTCTTTTTTTCAAATAATTTAATTGAGGGTTTCTAATGAAGATATACCAAATATCCCTAAGAATTTCTCTCCTCCCATTACTACTTCGTTAAGCACTCATCATTTGTTTTCTCATCGCCATTACTGAGGTTTGTGAAGGACCTTCAGAAGTGTGAGGGGGGGGGGGTCCCTTCCCAAAATTCCAAGTATAATTTTAATACATATAACAAGGCTTTTGGTATGATTGAAATTTTTAGGGAAGCGATTCCTAAAACTCCAACATCCCTAAAAAATAAATAATAAGACAAAATAAATTCCTCCCAGTACTAGATGTATGGTAACTTAGTCTAGATACAATTTTAAAGGAAATGGATCCTCTTAAATCAATGGTTTTTAAGGCCTTATAGACTCGCTTCATGATATCTACTATGATATGTAATTAAAGGGGTATTGAATCCTCAACCAAATTAAGATACCTTCCCAAAGACATTAGAAGCAATCATATTTCTCTCTTAGTTGTTTTGGAACCCAAGAACAAGTCTCAACCTATTAAAGATAATGTTTAAAAACATAATTTATACCATATCATAAATGATTATTTAAACCAATTACCACATGCATATTTTATAGAAGAACCATGTTGAAGTGTACTTCATTGATATATCATATCAACACATAACTATTAGCTTAGTAAATACAAAAATTATTTCTCTTTATATATCTTCTATAATAAATATGAGGCTATAAAAAGACAAGTACTTTGAAAAATATTTCCAATTTTAACAATGGTCCATCAACATGGTTTCTAGATGGTTACTTTATCAACATTTTGGAACAAATAGAGAGTAAGGGGGTTTTTTACTCAAGAAATCCTATGGGATATTTTCAGTCTTTCAATTCCTATGAAAACATACGTTATTTAAGAATAAATTAAAATAATATTACATGGTTTAATATCAAATAAGGGAATAATGTGATATATAGTAGGTTAGATAGATGCTAGGTAAACCTGCATTCAATTTTCAAATTCTATCATTAAACTGTTAATCATATGATGATATATATTTTTTATTACTCCCATTTTATATAGTAAATCAAAAATATGGTTTCATCTACTAAATTTTTATTTTACTCTTGGAGATGTATCGATGATGGTTCCTTCAAGGAAATAGTTCACTCCTATTGGTTAACTCTTACATAAGGTCATGCGTGGGAGAATTTATAGAACAAACTAAGGTATTCTAAAGGAGGCATAATAACTTATAGAATTAATTAATATTATTTTAGAGTTATTATTGAAGGGTTTCAGAAAGAATATATCATCTTTACATTCATTTTAAATACCATTAGAAAAAACATTTTTATTATTCTAACATTCTGGCATAATAAATTCGTAGATGTTTTTATAGAAGAAAAATATATGGATATAGATATATCTAGATCGAGGTTGCTAAGGGATGGTGTTAAAAACTAGAATTAACTTCATTTTTCTTGTAGGAGAATAATTTTATTGAAATATCAATATAATATTTTAATAAGGCTATCATTCAAATGATGTTCATGTCTGTAAATATATTTTAGTTACTCACTTCTCACATTTTCTTAGTAGATCAAGTTGGGTATTGAAAGTTGGATATGTCCTATTAGACACTAATGATATTTTCTTAGGATTTTCCTCAGGTCAATTATATATCATCAAAAACATTCTATGGGAATTATTCTGAGTGAAGAGGATATCATGGAGGCCAATAAAGTCCTTCATCCTATGGGTACCCTATGTATTTATGGATTTCTTTACTCCATCTTATTTGATGTTTGAGATCTAGTAAAAATTGAATTCATCAATGAAATTCAATTATTTATAAAACGTGCTTCTATTCCTTGAACTTCATCCACTACTATTCTCGTTTTATTCTTTAAGTAATTAATCTCAATCCACTTTATCAGTTCTAATCCATTAGCTTATGTAATATTTCATAGAATGTCCTTGGGACCATTCTTATCAAATGTGTATCTCAGCACTTGGGCCTCCAAATATATGATGAACAAAACAACATTATCAATGATAGAATTATTATTGGAGATAATGAGTTAGTACCATAAATTATATTAGATCGTAAATTCATGTGGTTGGTTTTCGAATTATCATTAAAATTTATATCGAAAATGCTAATATAAGGATACGGTGGAGATTTATTCTTAATATCTTGATGTAATGTTTCTTTTCAAAGTAGGTAATTGAAATTTAATTTTAATGCTTCACATAATAATATTTCATAATATACTTAATGGGAATGGTGTTTACCTTTTTTAAGTCTAGAAGGGATCTTATGAAAGGATATTGACTCTCCAAGAATGTTTTTTATTTGTCAATATGTTCCCAATATACTTCTTAATCATTGAATCTCAGGTGTTTTGATTATCCCTTATAAAGGTAATTATAGTTTCAGAGGAATGTATCATATTTTATTTACTAACAGTATGATTTCTTTCTTAATGGTAGTTGCAATTTCATTCAAATATTACAAATTATATTGAATTATAATAGTAGTAGGAGTGTGTAATTCATAAATTATAATAAAGTAAATATCTATATTTCCAAATCATATATTGAAATGAATTCCAAGAGTATAAAGGAGGGTCTTGGTATTTCTAAATAAAATTACTAATGAATTATATTGGAAATTTATTATCTAATATAATGATAAATATTTATCATTTTGAAGGAATTTTTAATAAAATCAAATGAATAATCATCAATTAGAAGTGTCAATTTATATCTTTTTGAGGGCCAAATCACTTGGGTAAATAGTGTGATTTCTTAAATTACCATGCATGTTCTCACAGTCTATAAAGATATGATGAATACTATAAATAATATTGATTAAATTCTTAATAGGTTCATTTGGGATTCCCATTAGGAAGGGAGGTGTCATTAGACTAGATGTTCTATAATGATTAGGCCAATTGATTAAGGGGGAGTTTATCTTAGAAACATCAATGAAGAATTATCTATATGCAAGGCAAGAATTATCAGTTGACTATCATTGGGTAGTTATTTTGGGATAAGTACATATTTTATAAATATGGTAACTCCCCTATTAAATGGGTTGAGAACTTTTTAGGCTCCTATATCTAGCATTGGGTTTTTAATTCCAAAGAGATGATTTATAAGAAGTATCGATGGATCATTAATTGAGGTGATATTTCATTCAAACTATAAATTAGGATAGATCTTGTCGCTATATTATTATTTTTCCTTATTATAGACCTAAACCTTTGGAAATATTCTATTTATTCACAGTTCTATGAGGCCATCCACTAAATTAAACCTAAAATATTTATCACAAAATTTAGTTGACCGATGTTCTTTCCAATTTAATTCCCACTCTTTCGCTTTCAGGAACCTTCAAAAGCTATTCCTTTCATAATTTGATTCATGATTAATAAATTTTTTACCCCTTTTTTTAAAAAAAATGGTTTGTGTTGTAAATAGCCAATCACGATTAATTTTTGGGTTTGGTTTCTCTATAAATAGGCTCTTCCTACATATGCAGCTGTTTATGGGACGGGAATTGAAATTGAATCTAAATTACATTATTGTGTGAATTCTAATTATAAATTTGTTTTCCCTCAATTATTTGAAGGGGGCATGGTGTGATATATCTGATTATTTCTTAGATGAATTCATGATCACTATGAATACATTGATCATTTTCATTATTACTATTTGAATTTTCATTATTTTGGAATCCTAAATGGAAATCCCCGATTTATTCTCATAACTATTGGTTTCTCAATGATTTGGGACACTCGTAATACAATTAACCACTATATATTAATTCTTAATGAGACATACCAAAAATCTAGACTCCTTTATTAGTTTTCCCCTCATAACTCATCATATAATAAGTCTTATCTTCCCCATATCCTTAGGATCTAGATCACTCGTGTATTACCAAATGATATTATGATGATTATAGAGAGTAATGAAACCATTGTGTGCTTAACCACTCTATGTCTGGGGCTTAATCTCACTATCGATGGGTCATTATTATAGGGTATCATGCATGGAGGAGGTTATGTTTGGGATTGTAAATGCATTTTCATCCTTACGTTCAAAACCTTCCATGGATAAAGAACCTCTATCCCAGAAAAATCCATTTCTATGTTTTCCAGTATTAATATTTATGAGTCCAATAATGTCTTTTTATCTTCAGTTGAATATGATTAATCCCTTTTAGTGACATAATTGATTGATCCTTTCTCTTCATATTGGAGTATTTCATACTAGTTTGTAATTTTAAGAGCACACACCAACCAAAAGTGAAAATTAAACACGATGATGACTTCATTTCTAATATTATAGCTTCCAAAGGTGACCCTAAAAGTTATTGATCACTGGTTTTTTATTGGATCCCTCCCTCTAGACTATAATAACCTTATACAAGTTGATTCCATTGTCCTTCATTACATTTGGCCTCATAGAACTCTTATATCTATTTCCCACACCTATATCATCATTATATAAATGACATTTCAATTTTTAGTTACCTAATGAATATAAAACATTGTCGAGGGTATAAGTACATCATAACAATTACCAAAATATTGGGTTGGGTTGGGTTCATGTTTATTTTGAGATATAATTTTAAAAAAAATTATAAGTGTTCAATATAATAGTATATAATTAATTTGTGAAAAGAATTAAGATTCTTTAATCATATTAAAGTGTCACCACGAACTTATGATATCATTAAAAGGATATTCCAAATAATTATGAACTTATAAACTAAATAACATTTCATATGAAGAATTTTTATAGACACAATAAGATATATAGACTTAATGGAACTCAAATTTATATTTTATAAGAAAAAATAATTTTAATGCTTATGTAAATGATAATGTTAGAGATACCAATTGAAAAAAATCTAGTATGTAATTTTTTTGTTATTCCAATTAAATAATTGGTTATTATTTTTATAATATATTTTAATAAAAATGGATCATCTCTTAATATGGTGTTTTATTGTAAATGATTTCATGAACTCAGGCTTTAGTCTGAATAAAACTGAACTTGGAGACAATCGAGATCAAAAAATAATAATTCTTTTTATATAGTATGTGCTCCCACTGCATAAAATGTTAGGAAACATGAACTGACTATGGTGAAATAAGGACCTCAATAGAATGATAATGTGAAAACCTAGGTTATTTTAAAACTAAATAAATTTCATGATAATTTACTATTTATTATAATATATATTTTTATATTAATTATAATAATGTTATGTAATTTTTCAATGAAAAAGGAAACAACTTTATTTTTACTATTTTTATTTTCAAGTATTATAAGGTCTAATTTGTTAGATTAATTAAAATAATTTATAATTTTAAATTAAAAATATGAACTTAATTTTTGATATCATTATGTTAAAATTAAATTTGAATTATTTTTTTGTAATTTTCTTAAAAAAATTGATTTTTGGATGAATAGTAGAAAATACATATTTTTAGGGAATTTTCTTTTCTTCCATGTATTTTAAAAGCGAGATTCTATTTTGTATTTTTTTTTACAAAATTTAACTATTTAATTTTAATTTTATCAAATAAAATAAATTTCATTGAATCAATACTACACTTGTTTTTTATATCACAATAGTATTATATTTTATTTTATTTGTCAAAATTATTTTTCATTTCATTCTTGGTATTATTTAAAAAATTAATTTTTTTCACCTATAATAGTTAAATTTTATAAAATAGACTCCAAAATTTTAATCATAATCTCCCATTTTTTTAATGATGTTACTTTCATTTTTGGTCATTATGAAGAGTAACATTGGTAAAAATGTTAGTTACCATGTTAAGAGTTAAAGCAAGTTAAATAGATTTAAACTAAACTGTCTTGTGTTAAAATGAACTAAAAAAATTATAAATCATATTTTATGGTCAAATTTCAACCATATAGGATCTATTATTATAGTATGAGTCATTTTGGATCCATTTGGCTTGAGTAAGACATTAATATAATTTAATATTTTGAAAAAAACAATGTGTGTTCACTACCTTACTTAGAAGGAAACTCCTTCTACTCTATTTTCCAAACATAAAGATCTTATTATATCATCCCATACCTAATAAAATACCATCTTAAAATACCAAACAAAAATTTAAAGGATCTATTTATATCATAACACCATCCTTAAAAATCATTAAGTATAAAACTAATGAGGTTTTTTGGAAGAGGTGTTATAGTTCTTAACAAAGTATTTTATATTTATTTTTTCATTTAACTACTTAAAATATATAATCACATAATTATCTCCAAAATACTTAAATTTTATTATGTTTATTGTATAACTCCTTATCGTCACCATTTCCATCTTACAGTAAATTGAAACATCGCTAGTGTGTGTGTGTGAAAAACCACCTCCACGAAGTGATGTGTTTGATGTTTCATCAAAAAATCATACGAATGGTTAAAATGATGGAAACAATAATTAAATATTACAGTAATGAAATAATAATAATTCTTTATATATATTATATAATCTTTTTTTTACCCATCGAACCCTTAAAAAATGATAACACGGTTGGGGAATTTGTTCGGTATACCACTTCAATGAAGCTATGTGATTGATTTTCATTTTTTAACTTATAAGGAAAAAAATATTAATATATATGATATTTAGAACAATTATATTATAATATTAAATTAAAATATTATCTAATTTATTTCTTTTCCACCCATTATAAAAAAATATCATTCATGGGTATGTAGATATTATCATCTCTATAAAATGGGGTGGTTCATTTTTCAGGACTGCATAACATGTTTCATTTTAAAGGTTTTTATAATATAAAAAATTGAAAAATATAATTTTATTAATATTTTTTATTTAACAAAAACTTACTCACTTTTTCCACGATCATCACATTGATTAGTTTTTGAGGTTATAAACCGAACATCCCCAAAAACATGCATGTGAACTTAACCATTTATGTACCTAAAAAACAAGTTAATGAATGAAATAAATGGAAAAATAATAATTAAAAGAACATGAAAAATAATATTAACATATTATAAATTTAATATAATTTTATTATTCAAGTTTCAGGTAATTTACCAAGGTAGAAAAGACATAAGGTGTGGTATTTTCTTTTTAAAAATTTTAATGAAATGTTTTAAACACTCTATCCTCCATATCTGTGTTATTATATATAATTAAATAATATTATTATCTATTCTTAAATGATTTTAAAGTTAAATTTTCTATATATTTTACATTATTTTTTTAAATGAATATTTTTAATATTTTCTTCATGGATTAATTTTTTACTTTTTACAAAAGTGAAGATGAATGTTTTTTTAGTGTATATAGCTTGGTGGTATTTTCCCTCTATCATAGCCTTATTTATTATCAAAATCCCTATATTTTAGGAATTTTTCATTCTTAAGAGTATTTTCAAAATTAAGTAATATTTATATTCATTTTAACGAGAAAAGGTAAATCTCTTTATATATATGTACAAATGAATATTCAAGGATTTAATGATGAAAAAGTTCATGATTATAGATGTTTTATTCATGATATATTACTTGTGCATTATATACGATTATGTGTGAGACCAATAAAAATTATACTATTGGTGATATTAATATAGCTCTTCAATTTATTGGGTAATAGCCTCAGTATTCCATGTAAAAAAAGGGGGTAAACTAGGGAAGTTTTTCCTATGAATTAAACTAGGATCCTTTTATTTCTAAAAAGAATGAACAAAATTTATGCATATAATAGTATAAATTTATTAAAGGTTTTCAATTTTCATACTATGGATTTCTAAGCTTTAATTTGAGAAAAAAAAATTCCCCTTGTTTAAATTATTTATTTTATATTTCAAAATAATTATATGGAAAAGGTTAACATTTTATTGGTTTTTATGTTTTTTGCTTGAATAATGGAGTTATTAATTTTATATCACATACTATGTATTACATGACAATGCCATATTTTAAAATATTTTTATAGGGTTTGAGGATGAGTAAGAGAAATGAATAAGTCAAGGTCAAAGTCATTAATATTTTCATGAAAAGAAAATGATCTTAATTTTTAAAGGTTTATATTATGGAAAAATGAAAACTGAGTGGTAGTGTCAACATTTTAATGCATGGGTTTTTTATATAAGAGTTAAAAACTAGTTGTATAAATAAGTGAACCTAGAAATTGATCTTATAATTCAATAAAGCAGATTATTGTCAAAAAAATAAATACCATGTAATGTTTTAAGGGTGGGTCCTTATAGAAATTTTTCATCAAGTCCCTGATGAATATTAATTCCTTGTATCTAATGGTGATGAAGTAATGTTTCTATAAAATGTAATTTTACTTAGAATATGACCATATAATTGGGTTACCATACCACCTTAGGATTAACTCCCCATATGCTAGAGGGTACCATCTTGTAGTAAGGTATTTTCCCATACCGTGGGGAGACTATGGAATCAATATCCAAACTATATAATAATAAAAATAATAGAATTTTTTCAATAAAAATAAAAATATATTAAATAATAAACAAGATAATAAATAAGTCATAATAGATTATATATTCATTGTCACATGCAATGCAACACTACACCCATCATGCATGAACATACATAATTGTTGTATAATGATATAGTTTCTCATCATATGTGTATAGTAATATTTATAGAGACAATATACAAAAGGACCATGGAATTTTATTCCTTATTCAACCTAGTCCTTGCTCTATGATATCCCATAAAGAATTCCTATTGACCATAATAGAGACATATCCCATAATTATATTGTAAACCATAAAATATTTATGTAATCAAGGTTCTTGTGTAGTTTGGGAGTCGATAGATATAATATTATATTATTAGTATACATTTATCATATCATGAAATATTCTGATAATCCATTTTATATTATGAAAAATTTTAATATTTATGTAAATAACCAAATAAATATATTATGTTCCAATGATGACAAAAAAATATATGAAGCAACCTATTTCAACTGATGTATATGAAGGACCCATTGGAATTAGTAATGAAAATTATATTTGTAATAAAAATTTCGTTAAGATAAAATGATTTTTTTAAGGATTTATTTCTATGTACTTTAGAAGTTTTTGATATCATTTGAGGTTTTTGGATCAACACTTTTAAGGGTTTGAATAATTTTTTTATTTATTATGATGTTTTATAGTTATGGAGTATTTCGTATAGGTACTAATTTTGAAGAGTCATTTTGGGACTCATGGTGAGAATATGAAAAATGAATGACTTTGGGAAAGTAATTCAATGTAGTTGATAATGAAAATATGAAAAAATAATTACATTTTGAGAGTCATGAAGCACTTTATAAGTGTCATTCATGACTTTATAAGAGTATGTGAAAGATTTAAATATGCCATTTTATGACTTTTTAAGAGTCATTGAACACTTTGTAAGAGTCCTTTGAGACTTTGGAAATGTTAGTGCCCAATTCATAAGTTTCCTAGATTATATTAGAATATTTATTCTATAAAATTAATAAGATTCATTTAATTTTATAGAATACCTAGTTGAAGTAGAAATTATAAATTGAAGGGAAGTACATAGAGGCCTTCTTGAGAGTCATTTTGGGGACAACAGTTAGAAAAATGTGAGTTTTTTGAAAATTGAAATACTCCATAATATGATTACGTAATTGAATCAGATAAAACATGAACTATTATTTTTGGATTTATAAATTACAATTATTTTATGAAAATTGTGATTTAAGAAAAGTTTTAGAATTGATCAAACAATGATTATGTGAAGTAATTGAGTTGTTATGTGACATTAGATTTGATGAAACATAGGTTTATACATGAAAACAAGCATTATATCATGGAAAAGGTATAAAATATCATTTATTTTTCATATGATTTGAATTAAAATAAATTTTAGTCTTTTTTAGTTTTCAATTTTGATATTGAACAATTTTTAATGAGAATTAAATGGGATGTTTTATTTTACTAGTTTTAAATATGACAAGATATTATTATAAAAATTTATGGGACGTTTCCATATTCAGAAAATGAAAAATATTGTTCACATATTTTTGTGAATATAAAATTGGGAAATTGTAGAATGGTGGTTAATTAATTATTATTTATGTATCGAGAGATGATACTTTTCTTAGTTGAAGAACCACGATATCAAAGTGAGAGTAAGAAGAGAAGATAAACTAGTGACTCAATGAAAATTAAACATCTATATAAAGTAAATTCAATACTATTACAAATAATATGGGCGCCTATTTATAATAAGGAATCCTACTACGGTGTGTGGGAATGATCTCATATGCACTTCAATCATTCTGAAAGATTGACATGCATGCTATATATTAATATTATATTGGTAGTTAATGACCATACCAGATGAAGAAGATCTCATTTATATATTCCAAGAAATATATCAAATTAGTTGAAATCACGTTTATAATAGGAATATAAGGAATTATTGAAGATTTGTGGTTCTAGTAAAAATGACACCCCTTATGATTCTACCTCTTTATAATGATTCGATGATGTATACTACCCTTATATTAGATTAGTACCGATAGCCTTGAAATATTAAAAGAATAAAAATTATCCTCTCATGTAAGCACTTAAATGTTATTAAAGATAACCTATGTCTTAGAGATCATCTTGAATCTTACAAGGAATAAGTTTCCATATTTGAGAGGAACTAGGAAAAAAATTCTTTCATGGTTTGTATCTTTACATTCTGTTTCATACTAGGTGAGATAATGTTTATAGTTATTGGATCTTTATGATAAACAGTCACAGAGGTTTATTTCAAATAGAAATTATAAATAGTTTAATTTATTCATCCCCTCTATCTTAATAGTAAATTAATTGATGTGGGAACTTCATGTTGAATCAGATCCAACCTAATTCCCTAGGATATTTCAAACTTTTCAAAAGTATAGGCATAAAGAACATGAATATATCTAATTGTATAGGGGTTTCAATATTTTAGTGGAATAAAGTTAATGGTAGAAAGAATATAATTCCTTAATATATTTTATCCAAATGTCTTGAAGTTAGTGATACTATGATAATGGGGTTTCATCCCTTACAAGATATAGTCCGATAAAATTTATATACAAGATAAATACAAAGGTATATGGAAAAGTTAGAAATGAAATTTATTTAAAACTTTTTTTTGTAATGTTTACTGAAATATAATGGGACTCAATAAAATCCATGCAAATGTGAAATTTACTGAATAATATGAGTGAATGAAATGTATGAATTAAATAATCCATGTAGTAGATCTTGAGGACTAATTTTGATGAAATTAAAGTGGTTTAATATGATAGAGTTAATATATTTCTTTATATATTGAATGAGATGTGATTCTTATTAGCATTCTTCATGATAATTTGGAATATTCAACTATGTTTAAGAAGATAGTGAGGAATTTTAAAAATATATTTGATGTAGATATATTCTACCTTGAAGAGAATTAAGGATTATCTATATATGATTTAAAAACATTCTATTAAACTATGAGAATAAGGAGAATCCTATAATCCTGAAGAATTATAGGGTGTAAATGGATTTTAATTTATTGTGTAGAAACACAATCAATGAGGAGAAAGCTGATACATCTAATTAATTGGATGTCTAAAAGGAAGAAGTTGTTGAGAAAAATAGAAAAATGAATTATAATATATATAATATAAATATAGGATAGGAAAAGTAAAAAAGGGAAAATCCCTATATTGTGATTCAAATTTGGTGAAATTGAAATCTTTTTATAAGATTTTACATGAAATAAAATTATAAAATTTGAATATGGTGAAATTGAAGAATGACCCTAAGGAAAAAAATAAGGAAGATGTTTTAAGAACGTTATGAAATCAGGAAGAGGTTAATATAAATTTCTATAGAGAGAAAGGGGGAGAACGATATGTAAATAATAGGAAGACTAATCCACTAAATATAATCAATATAAATAATAAATTCCTAAAAGATTTTGGAATTTTGTATCTCATATTCAAGAACCTGAAGAATGATTATGCAGTGGGGAAGAAGGAGAAGAAAACTATAGTGATAACATGATTAAATCCCACACTAAAGTTTGTATTATAATAATAAAAAAAATAATAAGGAAAAAAATCATTGAATAAATAGTTTTCAAATTTTAAAAAATAAAATTATAATAACCATAACAAAGAAAATTATTTTTTTAAGGAAATACAATTTTTTAAATTAAATGTTGCAGAGAAAGAAAAAATATTGAAAGAGTGTGATAATAAAATTGCTACTAAATAAAAATAATTAAATGTGAATCAATATCTTTATCCTAATAATAACATTATACTATGAAAAATAGTAAGTGATTGTGATAAAAGTATGGAAATTAAGGAAGAATTATCATATAAATCCTATAAATTTCTTACAGACCCTTTAGTAAAACAAATACCCATGATGCATAAAAATTATAAGATTATTTCATCTTTCAATGATGGTTATAATGGAAAATGTGGGTAATAAATGTTGATAAAAACTATGAGATGATTAATTCTATATCTTGGAGAGTTTAAATAATCTTGGAATGTAAATACGACCCAAATACAATGTACACATAGGATAAAAATATTCTAGGAAAACAAAATCGAAACTACAAAAAATTGAACTATTTCAATGAAGAATAAGTATCAAAATATACTTTTAGTATTGTGTAGTATTTTTGAATAAATATCATGTATAATAGTATAATATAGCTCTCCTATTTAGTCAGAAATGATGGGAATTTAGGGGGAGTTGTCCTGAGAATAGAGGACATCAGTTTGAGGATAAGCAAGTAGTGAGCATGAATTTATCTTCATAACCTCTCCAAAAAAAAGTTTTGATTTCTTTATGGAAATATATGGGAGGTGTGGCCAGTATAGTCACTATTCTTAGGAGTGTATATCAATTATTACAAGAAAATATCAACTAGTTGTCAAAGCAAATAAGTCTCAAAGAGGTAGAAAAGAAGAAAAATCACTAATTATTAAAGTGGCTCTAAAGGATTAGAGGAGAAACATACCATGTATTCTTGATTGTTGATAATGATAACATATGGTTTGATATATGAGAATATTAATTAATATTTAATAACTATAAGGTGGTGAATTCACAAATGGTAATGAATGATCTATGAAAATAATATGAATTAGAGAAGCTGAAAATGAATCCCAAAAGTCAAAGTCAAAATATTTATGGTTTGTAGATGGAAACAAACATATCATAATGAGTGCGGATCAGATTTTTTATGATGGAAATGTGACTATATTCAAAGAAAAAATTCACCCATAAATAAGGTAAATATATAAAATTTATCACTAGTAGCGAAAGAAATTGAGGTCATATTTTTAAAATTATAGACTGAAATAATTGATGATATTTGATCTCAATAGTTGAAAACGAGCAGTGGTATAAATGGTTAGGACCAGTATACCAAATAATTTTAAAAAAATTTAATATGGGATGTAAATCATTGTAGAAAATATATCAATCAATAAATAGAATATTTTTTTAGACTTTTTATATGGGAAATAAGACTCAAATTTTTAAAAAAGTGTGGATATCTAGTTCACTTGGCCACTAGAGTTGATGTGTTCTGATCTGTGTCAAAAATGAGGTAGAAATCCATTAAATTTGATCTTTAGTTTATCATATTAACTCATGATTATACTAAAATTACTAATTTTATAACCATGAAAAATAATAAAGAATAATAGTGAATTTTTCATGTTTTTTAGAGATGAGGTAAGAAGGAATTGGTGATATGAATCAAGAATATCAGATCAAATATTGTTAGGGATTTTATAATAAAATTGTTTTAGTCCAATGTTGAAAAATATAGAATCAATCATCAATATATAACTCCTAATGAAATTTAAAAAAATGTTTTGGATGAAAGAAATAATAGAATCTTGTTAGAGATATGGAGAACAATGTTAGAAGAGTATAACATGACAATAATTTTCCAGAGAAAAGTATTATGAAAAGTGCTATATATCCAACAAAGGTTTCTACTAACTAAAATTTAGAATATGAACACTTTTGAGTTGTGGTGTAAGATGAAAACAACCATGGACTACTTCAGAGTTCTAGGTAGTCCCTACTTATTGCAGATTAAGAACAAAATATGTGAATGTTTTTTGGGAAGGATGTGGTTTGTGTCTTTTTGGGATATTTATCCAATGTAAAAGATTAAATATTCTAGAATATGAGGTATCATAAAGTATAAGACTATTATGTTGTAAAAATAATTGATAATAAACCCAAAATTAATGTTTCTATTGAAGAAGTTCTTCATGATTCTAATGAAGGCACTGAGTTGGTTCTTAAAGAAAATAGTGAGAAATAAGCTAGAATAAAAATACATGTTGTTGATATTTAATCTGAAGAGACTATTGATGGATAATGACCTTCTAAACTTGAAAATAATAAGTATAAAAAGACTAGTAAGTATGTGTATGTAGGAAATATGTTGGGAAATAAGAATGATCTTGTTCAAACTGTAAACTGATTAAAAATTAACCATAAATCTACACTTATCTCACTTATTGAGAATCATTTAATTGATAAGGATTTCAATAAAAACAATATTTTGATTCCTATGAAGTTGAACCAAATATAATTGAGGATAATTATACATGGGATTCTCTCCCAAGTTGAAAATATAAAAATGTAATTGGGACTAATGAAAATTATATAATATGTTGAATGATATGGGAGAATTATTCTCGATAAATGATAGACTTGTATACAAGGGATACTCATCAGTCAAGGGAGTTTAATTTTAAGAGATCATTTCTCTTATTTAATGATTATAGGAAATTACAATTTTTTTAGCTATATCTGGTCATAAATAGTATAATACTTATCAAATGTATTTGAAATAAAGCTTCTTGAATATTGACAAGAAGAAAATGTCAATATTGGGATGTTGGAAGGATTTTTTTTGAAAAGTATAGAATAATGGTGTATAAACTAAATAAGAATCTCTATGGGATAAGAAAATTCCCTAGATCCTAGTATCCACATTTACATGGGTGATTGATATGTATGAGGTCCACAAATGAAAAAATAAATAAAATTGTACCCACATGAAATATAGGGATGTACTATCATTATAATTGTATATGTTGTGGATATTTTATTTTTAGTTGATCAAAATAGTTTATGTAAAATAATTTATATGAAAATAAAGAAAAAGTTGATATTTCTTTATTAGAAGAATTATGATACCTTCTTTGATGGAAAGTGTTGCAAGAGGAAAGTTTTATTATTCTATCCCATTAAATAATGAAAGGAAATTGTTTACGGGAAAAATATACTTTTGTAAATACATTAATTCTCATAGAAAATAGCCCATCCTAGAGATTATTTGCGACGAGGGATTCTACCCGTTGCAAATAATTGGTTATTTGCAACGGGATTTGTGGTCCCATCGCAGAAAGTTCAGCGTGGTTTATACGCCAAACCGCGAGAAGGTTATTTGTGACGGGTAGATTTCCTCGTCGTAAATAGTGTGTCTGTCAGAGGGTATTTGTGATAGGAATCGTCGCAAATACACGGCAGCGGTAAATAGGTTTTTGCGACGGGTCTCATCGCAAATATTCTTTTCACCGACGACTGTAATTAATGCGGGAGAAGGTTTTTCGGATGGGTACTGTCATAAAAAATACTATTTGTGACTGGATACCCATCACAAATAATCTCGTCGCAACTAACCCAAACTATATATATCTTCATCCGTTTTTTCAAATCCTCCTCTCAATTCTCACTCACACTCTCTCTCTGAACTCTATTTTTCAGACTGAAATTTTGTGTGAGCTTGTTTTTTTCACGAAAAAGTTGTGAAGCCATCTACATCGATAGAAGATCAAGTTTAAAGGTATTTATATTTTATTTAATTTAGTATTTATTTTATTTTTATGTTAATTTTAATTATTTTTGATTAGTTGTAATTAAATTAGATTTGTATTGTTTTGTCATCAGTCTTTATTTTTAATAATAAATTGAAATTATTAGTACTAATTTTTAATTATTAGTAATAAATAGGAAAAAATAGGAAAAAATAGGAATAATTAGTAATAAATAGGAATAATTAGTAGTAAATAAGAATAATTATTAATAAATAGGTATAATTAATAATAATTAGTAATAAATAGAAATAATTTGTAATAAATTAGAATAATTAGTAATAATTAGTAATAAACAGGAATAATTAGCAGTAAATAGGATTAATTAGATATAAATACGAATAATTAAGAATAAATTGGAATAATTAGTAATAAGTTGTAATAAATAGGAATAAATAGTAATAAATTTGAATAATTAGTAATAAATAGGAATATTTAGTATTAAATAGGAATAATTAGTAATAAATATGAATAATTTTTAAAAAAATAGGAATAATTAGAAATAAATAGGAATAATTTGGAATAATTAGTAATAATTAAGTATAATTAGTAATAATTAGTAATAATTAGTAATAAATAGCAATAAATATGAATAATTAGTAATAAATTAGAATAATTATTAATAAATAGTAATAAATAGTAATATATAGTAATAGATACTAATAATTAGTAATAATTGGGAATAAATAGTAATAAATGGGAACAAAGAGTAATAAATAAGAATAAATTGTAATAAATATGAATAAATACGAATAAATATGAATAAATATGAATAAATACGAATAAATACGAATAAATAGGAAGAAATACGAATAAATATGAATAATTAGCGATAATTAGTAATAATTAGCAACAAATAGGAATAAATAGAAATAATTAGGAATAATTAGAAATATATAAGAATAAATAGGAATCATTAGGATTAAAAAAGAATAATTAGTAATAAACAGGAATAAATAGGATGAATTAGTAATAAATAGGAATAAATAGGAATAATAGAGAATAAATAGTAATAAATAGTAATAAATTGTAATAATTAGTAATGATTAGAAATAATTAGTAATAATTAGTAATAATTTGTAATAATTAGTAATAATTAGTAATAATTAATAATAATTAGTAATAATAACTAATAAATAGTAATAAAGACTAATAAATAGTAATAATTAGAAATAATTAGTAATAAAGAGTAATAAATAGTAATAAATAGTAATAAATAGTAATAAATTGTAATAAATAGTAATAAATCAGAATAAATAGAAATAAATAGGAATAAATAGGAATAATTCGGAGTACTTAGTAATAATTAGTAACAATTAGTAATAATTAGTAATAAATAGTAATAAATAGTAATAAATAGAAATAATTAGGAATAAATTGTAATAATTAGGAATAATTAGGAATAAATTGGAATAAATGGGAATAAATTGGAATAAATTGGAATAAATAGGAATAATTATGAATAATTATGAATAATTTGGAAAAATTAAGAAAAATTTGGAATAATTAGGAATAATTAAAAATAATTATGAATAATTATGAATAATTAAGAATAATTTGGAATAATTTGGAATAATTTGGAATAATTTTGAATAATTATAAATAATTAAGAATAATTAGGAATAATTAGGAATAATATCATTTTTAATAAATTTTAATAACTTATAATAACTTGTAATAACTTTGCACAATTTCAAGTGGATTGGCGGCACACCTTTTGCTCGATGACACTTTTTCTTTTAACTTTCACCGACTCAAAACATTATGAAAAGTCTGCTTTTACTTATGCATATCCAATCTCGTATGCACGAGTTTGAATATGCATTCGTAGGACCACATTTTTTATAATGTTTCCAGGCAATGATAGTTGCAAGGATATGATTCATCGATAAAAAGGGGGATCTTTTGTCTAACATCTCATTTACTTGCATCTTTGTCACACTAAAATCACAATAAAGAATCTGCTCTGAGGTACGCTTATACATTATCATATGCATGATAATGAATATGCATACCTCCGAGTAGATTATTCATTGGGATTTTAGTATGAGAATGTTGCAAGTAAATGAGGTGTCAGACAAAAGAGTAGTCGTCAATCCATTACAAATTCTATAGCCCAAAATTAATGGTAAATATTAAGAAGTAGTTGTAATTATTTATCTTATTTTTTTAGATAGTGTTTTTATAATTTCAAATTATTCAAAAAAAATGATGATTTTATATTTTTGAAGAAATATATGGAACAAGTAAATCAAAATTGATCATTATAAGATGATCATTATTGGATAAATCAGCACAAAAATCCAAACGGTTCTGGTTTAAATTCTGTATATATTGAGGGTGTTGAAGCTTTCTTTTCATTTGCATCATCAAAACCACAATATGTTTCAGAAGGCACAACAAATTTTCTTTGTAAAAAATGTGCTTTGAGAACATGTGACACATTTGAAAAGGTTGGGGGATATCTCTTCTGGTTTGGTTTTCAACTAGATTACGTTTTTTGGTATCAACATAGTGAATGTAGTTCTAGAGAAGATACTAATAACTTCATTCTGGATCCATCACAGTTTCAAAATTTAGTACATGATGTTGCAGGTCTATCTGTTCAACAAACTAAAACTCAAGATGATATTAATTCAACTCCTGAGTTGGCACCATCTGAATTTTATGAGTTGTTGAGGTCTGCTAAGGATGCATTATATACAGGTTTCAAGATAAGAAAATTTGAAGTGGTTACAATATTTATTGTTATTAATTAGATAATTCAATGTCAAACAACAGTTTTGATCAGATATTTTATTTTGTTAAAACATTGTTACCTGAAGGAAATGTGTTGCCTATAAATTACTATGAGAGAAAAATGTTGGTTCGTAATATGGGCCTTAGTTATCCAAAGATTCATGCATGAAAAAATGATTGCATCTTATTTTCTGGTGAAAATGAGTCATTAGATGGTCATCCAACTTGTGTAGAATCAAGGTATAAAGAAGCTCATCCAGTGAAGTATGGATTGATTTCTATAAAACAGTTGAGATATTTTCCCCTTATACCAAGGCTGTAATGTTTATTTATGTCTCAAAACACAATGTCAATGATGTCATGGTACAAAACCAATATTTCAACTGATAAAAGTTTGAATCATCCATATGATGGTGATTCATGGAAACATTTTGACTGTCTACATCCATCCTTTTATTTAGAAGCCCGAAACGTGTGATTGGGTCTTTCTACTTATGGTTTCTCTGTTTTTGGTTCTTATGGTATTCAATATTGATGTTGGCTTGTCTTTATAACTCTGTACAATTAAACTCCATGGGTGTTGATGAAGGAGCCCTATATTGTTTTACCTTACTAATCTCAGGGCATCTGAAAAAGAATGTTGATGTTTATTTGAAACCATTGATTGATGAGTTAAATGCATTATGGGTTAATTGTTTTAGTGTATATGATGTTAGTGAGAGACAAAATTTCATATTAAAAGCTGCATTGATGTGGATGATTAGTGACTTTCCGACATATGGCATGTTATCTGGCTAGAGTACACATGGTCCAAAATTGTGTCCTTACTGTATGAAAGACCACAAATCCTTTATGCTCATCAATGGAAAAAACCTTGTTATTTTGACTGTTATGGCATATTTCCTCCAAACAATCATCCTTTTCAAAGGAACAAATCTCATTTCATAAAAGTTACAATTGAAAGGGATGGAACTTCATATATGATCTTAGGTATAGAGTTAAACGCAGTTGTATTTTCATTACATACCATCACAATTGGGCCAACAGTAAACTAAAAGAAAATTCATAGCTTTGGGAAAGAACATAATTGGATAAAATGGAGAATTTTTGGGGGATCTTCCATATTAGTCTGATTTGTTGGTCCTCCACATGTTGGATGTCATGAATATTGAGAAGAACTATTTTGATAATTTATTTTATTCATTTTGGATACACCAGGTAAGACTAATGATGCTGTAAAAGCACGATTAGATCTTGCCCAAATTTGTAGGTGATAAGAACTTGAACTATTTGAAATTGTCAGATCACAGAGGTTAATGAATCCAAAAGAAAATTATGCACTATCTGAAGAGAGTTTCTTATTATTTTGTTAGTGGATTGCAGATTTGAGACATCCATATGGAAATGCTTCTAATTTCGGAAGATGTGTTATGAATGGTGATATTACCAGATTAAAAATTCATGATTTTCATGTTATAATGGAAAGAATTATGCCAATTAGATTCATAGGTTTGTTGAATTATATGATTTTGGATTTGATAACAGACATATAATATTTTTTTCGAGATATTTTTTCTAGTGACAATAGACTATGATGCGCTAAGAAAATTGGATGAAGCTTTTTCTGTAATTATATGTAAACTAGAAAAAATCTTTCCGCCGGCTTTCATTGACTAAATGGAACATCTGGTATTACATTTTCCACTTGAAGATAAATTTGGAGGTCTAGTATAGTTTTGATAGATGTACCCATTCAAGAGATTCATGCAGAAATTGAAGAAAAAAGTATGTAACAAATCATCGGTTGAAGGATCAATTGTTGAAGATTATTTGCAATAGGAAATTTATTTTTTCTACTCCCACTATTTTGAATCGGAATATCCCTCAAAACACAACCACATGGGACAGTATAAGGGAAATTTTAATGATGAAATATACAATCAATTATCAGTTTTTAATCATCCAAATATTGGCTTCGATGGAGTTCAAGAATGGTGGATTTTAAATGATTACATCACAGAGCTCATAAATATGTTCTGTTCAACTGTGAAGAAATGACATCATTTTTACTGTGAGTGCATCTATCACTTATTCTATAGTTTATGTTGTAGTTTATAAATTTATTTTATTTGTAGGTTATATGATAATCATATCAAGAAACAACTACCAAAAATTACATTAGCTGCACTTGAAAAACGTAGAAAAAATAATTTCTCAATATTTTCAAAAACCGGTAACATAAATTATTGATGTTTTAATATCAATTCAGTTTGCTATTTATTATATTGATAATTATTTTACAAATTTTCAAGTGTCTCAAAATGATGATAAAATTGATAAGTAACTGTGTATATTGAGTAACCCACCATCCAAAATGGTTAAATCTTATAAAGCATATATTGTGAATGGTTTTTTATTTCATAAACGTGCATATGGTGAATCAAAAAAAACAATGAACAGTGGAGTTTTCTTGAGATGATCACATCTTAAAGAAACTGAAGTTGACTTTTACGGAATTCTAGATGAAATTATTGAGTTATGTTATGTAGGACATAATTACATAACGATGTTTAAATGTTGGTGTTTGGATAATAAGAGAGTCTTGTGTGTTCGTCTGACTCATGGAATCCTCGATATTAAATATAAAAGTCTTTTTACAGCAAATGAACCATTTTTACTGGCTCAACAAGCACATCCAATTTATTACACAAATTAATGTGCTACTTCAAGTGACCTAAGGGATTGGTGGAGCATAATAAAAATGAAATCTCTAGAAAATCAGTTTGGTCAAACTGAATATGGTTTCACTAAATTGGAAGGAATTAAAATTTTTAAAGAGACTACTTAAATCCATATTTTTCACAAAAATGTGTGAATATCGATGATAACACCACATAATTAAGGGTCGATGACGATGAAGATGTTAATGATCTTACAAATGAATTTAAAATGACAAGAGATGTTGAAACTGAAACTCATATTGATATTGATGATTCTGAGGAGGAATATAAATACATTGACATCATCATATATGAAGATGATTATGAAGGTGAAAATTTACACAGTTAAATGCTGGTTATAATCATAACTAATATATATCTATATATAATAGTTATTTTCAACTATATGATAACAATAATCATTTTGTGTTTTAGATGGACCCTGATCTATTTTTTGAGTTATAGGAGGCTGAGCTACCATTGGATGAGGGGGATTTGGGATCATCTGACCCTCAGCCTACTGGCGGTTTAAGGGGTATGTAGTGGGGGAACGGTCTTGCGTGACTGATGATTCCTGGCCCTATCCCCAAGCGATGTCCGCGTCTTGACATTGATCTACGCACATGGAGGTATGGTAACTTGTATATTTTATTTATATTTCATTAATTTATTTATATATATACTATTTGTTTGATTATTTATTCTTTTTTCATAGTTTTGTGCATGTATTTGTTGGATAGGGAAGTACTATCTTGTGCAATTATTTTTCTCAGCCATGGATCAAATGGGAACAGATTCCCATTGATGTGCAGCTCGGTATGTTCAATCATTTTCTCATACGTAAATAAATAATATTTATTTTGAAATTTATTTTATTAATAACATGATATTATAAATTATTTTTAGGTTTTATGGTATCTTATCAATTATAGCATGCATGATTCTATCCACATGGCATGGTAGGCATCTATGTGTGACCGTTTCCATCAATTCTTACACAATTTGAGAAGGACGACCATTAAGAAAGAAGGAGTGACAGATTTTGATGAGTCGTGTAGATCCCACTAACCATAGTACATCACATCTCATGTTTGGGATGGATTATGTTTACACTGTTTGGGTGGTGGATTTCAGAGGAGGTCTTCACTGGGTCGGTAGAACTGGGGGAGACAGGAGGTGAAACATCGAGCTGGTTATCGTACATTTAGTATGCATAGAGAGCATCTGGTAAGTATCTTTTATAAATATTTTATATAAATTTAAATATAAACATTTTATATTATATATTTATTGGTAGTCGACCATCCCAATATTAGGAGTATGATGTTTATTGGAGGATGTACAGTGATACAACCACTTGAGAGATTAAGGGTGATCTCCAACATTGGATTGTGGTTAGTATTATTTTTTTCAGTTTGAAAAGTAAATGCATATAATATTTTTACACTTTTAATTTCAAATTGTAATTGAAGGAGTCATATGAGGTTTTGACCTCTTAGAAACGGGCTGGGAGTTAGGATGAGGCGACTGATCAAACTAGTGCCCACCATTTCGATGAGGCGGCATGGATGAAGGTGACTCAGTATGGCTTTAAGAATGGCCAAGTAGTTGGTATCGTCTCTCATTTGACTCTTGGTAGTTATTATGGTACTATTTCAATGTCAGCGTCTAGCTTGAGAGGAGTTCGTGGAGAGGCATCATCTTCAACCTCACAATATCCAGAGTAGTTTTGAACTCAGGCTGAGCTTATAGATGTTTACAAGAAGCAGCATGAAGAGATGCATCAACAACAGCATCAACATCATGATGAGGATATGCATCGATAGCAGAAGCAGCAACACAAGTAGATGGAGGACATGAATCATCTAACTCATAGTTTAGGGATGGAGTTTCCTCCCCCATCTCCTGCAGCTCCTCCACCTCCTCCAGAAGACGACCCCCCCTCGAGTGATTTTTTTATATTAAAAACATTTGAATTCAAGATTTGTTGTAATACAAACTATTTTCTGTTTTTGTCTTTTATATTGGTGCGAATATTGCATAATTTATTTATTTTTTAATTTTTAATATTTTATTATTTATTATTACTATTATATTTTATAATATTTGTTTATTTTACTAATAATAATAACAATAATGTTTGATTTTTTATATTTTTTGTGAATATTGAGAATTTTAATATATTTTTTTATTTTAAAAATATTAATATTATTTTTTCAATAATCATAATTTTATTAAAGATATTTTTTAGTATTATATTATTTAATGTTTGTTTATTTTACTAATAATAATAATAATATTGTATGAATATTGTATAAATTTTTTAGAATATTGAGAATGTTAATATTTTTTATTTTTTTATTATTTTCATAATATTAATATTATTTTTTCATTAATTATTACTTTATTAAATAAATATATATTTTTTGGTTATTATTTGCGATGGGCTCTGTTGTGACGGAATCCTGTCACAAATAGTTTAAATATATATTTTTAAATATTATTTTCACCGGTCCCTTGGTGTTGTCGCAAATAGTATTTGTGATGGGCCCTTCATAAAAGGTTTATTTATATATAAGGTATATAATCAGAGACTTATTTGTGATGAAGAAGTTCCCCGTCGCAAATACTATTTGCGAAGGGCCTGTCACAAAAAGTTTATTTATATATAATGTATACAATCAGAGACTTATTTGGGATGGGGAACTTCCCTGTCACAAAAAATATTTTCAGCGATGTTGTTTTCTATAATGGGCTATTTGCAACGTGACCCCGTCGCTAAAGCTTATTTGCAATGGGATCCCGTTACAAATAGCCCGTTTCAAATTTCACAAATTCCAGTAGTTATAAATTCATCATGGAAGGATATAAACTAGAATCTACACCAAATAAAGTTATAATGATGATTTCTAAGGATTATGAATGATAAATTATGACTTAAAAATACTTCATAAGACTGACTAAAATGTTTCTTTATGTCATTAATTCTAGACTCGAGATTGTGTATGCATTGACATTATGTTCTAGATATGAAATTGATCTTAGAACCATCTAAGAAGAATATATTATTAATACAAGTGAGTATCCCTAGATAATGTTAATGAAATATAATATTTATTTATTGATAGTTAATGTTGAGGAACCTCATAGAATTTCATGTGACAATTAAAGTTCCATTTATATCTCTAAAAAATTATACAACACACTCAGTCGAATCACATTGATATCATATTTCACTTCCTTAGAGACAGGGTTTATAATAGAGATATAAATTTAGAATTCATTCCTACAAGAGATTTATTAGCTGATATCTTCCCTAAAGTAATTCCAAAGGTTATATTTGAGACATTGATGATAAATATGTTTGGAAATACCCTATCAATTGTTGTACATTAGGAATATTACCATTTTTCTTTGGATTGTATTATCTATGGGGGATAAGGAGTGAATAACTCTCTATCAATTTGAGAGTTGCAGTTCACTTATATTCTCTAATTTTTAATATATAGTTGTAGATTTTTCAAAAATGTGATAATTTTTTTGACGATTGATCGGATTGTGAGGAGTTTAGATCACTTTATGAAAAGATTATTATCACCAAGGATTAAAATTATCTCAAAACTGCACTTTATCTAGTGGTGTTGTGTAATTAAAGTTTTCCTTATGAAATAAATTTTTTTAGTGTTTCTTAGAATTGAGATGTTGAGGTTGAAAATAATTCCAAAGGTAGAGATTGAGGAACACAATGGAATTTCAAAATAATATTATATTGGTTATTCAATATTCATAATTAACAAATTTCATTTTTAGAATATGTTTCTAAGTTTTTCAAATGTTTTTTATATAAATTGGGGTATTTGATATCAATTGATGTTGTCCAGACAACCCTTTAAAGGGTTTGAGTGAATATTAAATAATTCATGAATTTGTTGAATTCTAAATAATATTATCAAATCAAAACATTTTATGATTCATTCTAGGACTCAGAGTGAAAATATGACTAAGTCATGACTTCAAAATAGTAATCCAGTGAAACTAATATTGAAAACATGACAAAGTAATAAGTTCATAATAGTCATAAATAAATTCTTATGAGTTATTAATTACTTTTAAAAAGTATGCTCCAAATTATAAAGAGTCATTTTATGACTTCATAAGTGTCAATGGAATCTTCAAAAGAGTCATTTGAGACTTTGTAAGTATCATTACCTTCATTTATGGGTCATACATAAAATAGAATGAGTCATTCAAGAGGAATTTTTAAATCTTCATTTTCAAAATATAAATTTGAACTGAAATTGGAAAATGTAGAGATGTACACATTAGAAATCATAAGAGTAATTTTCAGTCTAAAAGTTTAAAAAATGTAAGGTTTTTAAAAATTGTAAGCCTCCAAATGATGAATATAGAATTATAACAACTGATATAAAATCTATTGTTCAAGGATGTAAACATAAAAATGAGTAAAAGTATATTATTATTAAATCTATTAATGAATAATTGATCCAAAATTTATTCTATAAGGTATAGAAATTTTAGCATGGGTTTAAATAACCCACCACAAGGCTCTATGCATGTAGACATTCTTGTTATTACAGAAGAGGTTTAAATATCAGGTTTCTTTAGGTTCAAATTTAAAATAATCTTGAGCATAATGGATGCTTGAATGAATATATTTCCCAAAAATTTATTTGAATTAAACTTGCGGTTTAGTTTGAAAAGTTTTAAATATGATAATATCTCACTTCTGCTAATCATGGGAAATTTTCATATTGAAATATGGGGAAAATTGTTAACATTGTCCTATTAATATAAAATAATGAAGATGCATCAAAGTATAATATAAATTATGATTTATGGATTGTGAGTGGATAATTTATTGAGTACTTGTCACACCCCATATTTTGAATTTATTTTTATTTTATTATTTCGTGGGATTTTTTACTCGCGTCAAGGTTTAGGCTGGGTCCCAATTTTAATTTTTTTGGAATTTAATGATTTCAATGGGTTTTAGACTGGTACATGGGAACCGCATGGTTAGCAATAACTGTGTGGTCTACCAAGGTGCTTGTGCGGGTACCCATGTAGTCTGGGTTGAGGCACACAACTTGTGTGCAATTTATTAAGTCGTGTGATGAGTGAGTGATTACCCAGTTTGTTTTAAGAGAATTAATATGATTGCCTGGAAAGTAAAATTAAATAGAAAATGAAATAAAATAAAATGAGAATAAGATAAATAAAATGACATAAAATTTTAAAAAGAATGTTTGTTAAGAATAATAACAATATTATGTTGTTGTTATTATTAATAATAATAATAATATTTTTTATACTATTATTATTACTGTATTATTATTATTACTATATTATTATTATTATTGTTGTTGTATTATTATTATTATTATTAAAATATATATTATTATTAATACTATTTTTATTATAACATTTTTTAGTTATCTCTAACCTCCCTAGTGTTACCCCATCCATACTCTTTCCCCGTTGTCACACTCCCTCACCCATCTGTGATGCACCCCTTCCATGCTCTCCTCATCCCCTCACAACACTCCCTCGATGAACGTACTCTAGCCTGCACTCACCCAACCAAACACCTAGTCCCCTTACCCTCCTAGTTCTCTCACCCTCCTAGTCCCCTCCGGTCGACCCTCGACCCTCTACCTTTCGACCAGCCCTAGCCACTCCGGCCAGCCCTCGCCCCTCTGCCTACTGACTTTCTTGGCCACCCTCCTCTTCACCACTCCGGCCTTTCCCTTCCACATCACTGGACAAACAACCTCTGGTCCTCTCCATCCCTTGACCCTCTGCACTTCCATCCAACTGACCTCTCTACTATCTAACCTCCTCTCCCCTTTCGGCAAAATGCACATACCCACCACCCCTGATCTCCCTTTTCTGCTGCCATCCAACTCATTAGTGTGAGTTCTCCAGTCTAGAGACCTCACCTTTGGAATTTTTATTTTCAACTTTGGTGTTTTTATTTAATTTGGTTAAAACCCAACTTGTTGGGGTTGTTCTCTGTGCATTTTTATAATGTTGTTTAAGTGTACAATTAGTCTGCAAGATGTTGTTAGCTCACCTGTTGAAGGTATAATCACATCCACACTTGATTTGTGGAATGAGAATCTGTATATTTCTCTCTGATTAAGTTCACTTAATGATTTACTGTTTTTAATTAAATAATTGATATGATTTTCCACGTCTCAATACATTTGGTTAATATGCTATTTTTTTCAAGTTAATTTGGTTTGCTAAAAATATTTTTGAAGTATTTTCCATGGTTATGCTTTACTGTGGTTATTGAAACTATGTTATTTTGATGTTAAATATGATCATGGTAGTCTTTTAACCATGACACATGCCTTAATGATACTATTTAATGGTTTATCATAGTTTTTCTTGTTTGTATAATTTGTTAGATCTATTTATGGAATTATTTATTTATTTTTTTTGATTTTTTTATAGAATTTATAGTAGACTATTTGGGTTGCTTATGAAATTATTTATGAATTGATTAAGAAGCTTATAATTTTATTGGAAACTAGTTTGTCTATTTATATAACTTTTTATGAATTGTTTTCTACTTTTTACAGGTTGCTTTTTTTCTTGGAAATAGGGAGATTTAGAAATATTTTTGTCAAATGTATTTTTGGTTTGGTGTGTTTGGTTTAAAAACAATATAACTTGGAAATTGTGTTAAAAATGATTTAAAAGGGGGTTTTATAGATTTAAGGGGATTTTTTTATGTTCTCTTGATGATGTGAATTGTTGGTCTTTGTTTCAAAGAAAATGAAGTCCTTATGGAAATGGTTTAGAAATGTCATTTGGGTTTTTATTGAGCCACTAGATGTTGGAACATCCATGGGTACACCAACTACACACATGGATGTGCCCTCAAATGAAGATTACACCTTTAGAATAGCGTTTTCTTATAACCTTGGATTTCAAAATAGTTTTCATTTTCTAAATAAGGGTTGGTCCCTTGTGTGGATTTTATGTAAGGTTTGAAATGTAATCTCACAGGCTGTGTCGAGTTTCCCTTTAGCATGTGTCTCAATGAATGTTAGGCACAAGGGGTCTTTTTTCTATTTCATAAGATTGTGCACCTTCATTAAAAGTTTGAGAGGTTTTACTAAAACTTAATTAGAGACTTTGTACTTAAAGGTCTATTTGTCCCTTCCAACTTATAGATGAAGTTGTGTTAACTTTTACAATGGTTTATGATTGGAAATTTCATGTTCCTGGTAAGAGTTTCAAATGTTTTGAAAAAATAGTTTCGACGTGGACATGACATGATGACTCAGTTGGAAATTTTTATGTTGAAATGCATTTATATATATGTATGTACATTTATATTGGACACTTCTATCCATGGTAACCCTTTATGGGTGAATTCATAGGAAGTGTCTGTGTTTGGGGTAGGCAAGTGCAGTGACGACTTGTGAGTTGAGTCACAAATGAGAGGGCCTCCTACTTATATAGAAATATAACAACCATATGTTCCTGGTAGTCTTTTAGATGATTGAGTGACGGTTTTTGACTAGCCTCGATTATACGGGTTGGTACACCATAGATTGGTTGTTAGGCTAGGCAGGCTTTGCCTATAGATTTGTTCAGTTTTAGGGTGGCCAATTGGTTATAGACTTAGAAGCATAATCATACACTGACAGGTGGTTCTAAACCGAGTACGTCTAGGGGTCTTCTGTGTATGATTATGATAACCCACTATTACTTAATTATTTACATTTCTTGTATAATTTCCATTGCACTAGTTTATTTTTAGTTCTCACTATTTAATTGTTTTATTTTAGAACTATTTTAGAATCACTTTTTTTGGTTTACATTTTCAAATTCTAGTTGGTTTTCAAAAATTATTTATCCTTGTGTTGGACTTTATAAAAGGGGAATGATTTCTATTTTATTAAAATGTGAAAATCCTATTTTTATATTTGTATTTCAAACTAGCATTGATGGTTAATTTTTTGGAAGGAAAGGTATGTATTTTGTTGGGTTTTCCTATGGAGCATTTTAGTGCTCACCCCTATGATATTGTTTCAGTTTTAGGTTCTTCAGTGCTGGATTTCTCTCAGAGTGAACATGATTCTGAGTTGGGTGGTGACCTGTATGGTCACATAAAGGTTTGTACATCTTTTTTTTCTTTCTTTTCATATAGTTTTTATTTTTATATTATTTATTTATTTATTGGGTTATCTTTTGTTCATGAGAAAAATCATTCCCAATTGTTAAATTTTGATGCCTAACACTAGTTTTTGACCTAGGGGAATCAAGAAAGCCACTCGGGACATGTTGTGGACCGGATCTGGTGACTGGTTCAGGGTCGAACCGAGATTGGTTCATGAAAAAATGGTAGCAGAGGAGGATCTAGTTATTTGTGTTGTTCCATAGATGGATATTAGGACTGTTGGGACTTGGTAGGTAGGTATGGGAAGGTCGTGATAAACCCCTGCTCATTCTGAACCTTGAGTCACCAGGGGTAGTGTGATAATTGAGTCCTTGTCTTGTTCTAGATTTTTTATTGAGGTATGATTATGTAGGTCATCCAGTTTCATGTTTTGATTTCTTATGGAGTAGTGAACCATGTGACTACCATGTTCTCAGTTCAAGTTTCTATTAGTGTTATTGTCTACCTAGGGCATGGATCACTACCATGTCACTGAGTGGGGCATAGACACTAGTCCCTCTATCCTGTAGTTTGGTGAAAGTGGTTTTTTATCTTGGATCTGGTGGGTGTAGGTGAGTTTTTGAAAATTATATGGATTTTGGAAATGATGATGCTTTCTTTTAAATGGTTTTGGAATTGGTAAATTTGGTTTTAAAGAGAAATTTTTTGGCTTGAATTTTAGGAAATTGTTTGAAATTGGTGAAGAAATGGAATGGATGGACACAAATGTGCTAGTTCATGGGATTTCATGGAATTTTATTTGAAATTAATGTCTTGACCTTGTTTTCAAAAGGTGGTTTTTGAAAGGGATGTTTTTGGAAGTGTTTATATTTGTTTGGTTTTTGAGCATGTTGTTTTTGGATGAATGCGATTTTATAGATGTTACATTGGCTTGATATTGGTTTTGGATCTATGTTTTATATGTTGTATAGAAAATGCCCCCTAGAAAGGTCCCCAAGGTTTTTGATAAGTCATGCCCAATTTTTGGTATTTCTCTGATGTTTCCTATTCTTCATAGTGATCAAGGTCCATTAGAGATAGTTATTTTTCTTGAAGAGGTTGATCATGTCTTTAGGGTGTTGTAATCTTCTGATGATGTCAAAGTGTGTGTCGTTTTGGATCTGTTCAAAGGTCCAGCTCTGGAAAAATGGGATTTGTTTTCCCTGCCATCAGTGCAAGTTGGGATGACATGGGATGTCTTTAAATATATCTTCATCTAATGGTTCATACCTTAAGATGTGAAGACAAATAAAAGGGAAGAACTTATGCACAATCAACAATGGAAACAGATGATGAAGGTATATGTTGATAATTTCAAGGAACTTATGTCATTTTATCCAGATATAGTTTTAGAAGATTTGATGAAGACTTCTCTCTTCATTAGGGGTCTTTGTCTAGAGATCAAGGAGCAGGTCCTCCATTCTAGGGACCATCTTTTTGAGAAGCTGGTGGATGAGGCGTTCTTAGCTGAGTTGGTCTCCGGAGCATAGATGGTTGGAAATCCAGTGTATCGAGTTTCTTGTGAAGGTTCTGTATCTAGATAACAGGGTGTGGCATAGGGAAATATTTCAAATTTTTCCTCTTCGGTGGTTCTGGCTTCTTATTCATCAGAACATTCAATGGTGTTCCATCAGTGTGGATGTTTAGGGAACATGAAGCCATCTTGTTTCATCCTTCCGAATATGTTCCATAGTTGCGGGTGTCTAGATCATCTAGAGAAGTTCTACAGAAATCATTTCCTGAAGAAGATGATATGACCAGAGGATTTTAGTGCCTGACTGTGAGGTAGGAGATTCGTAATCCATCAGAGCCCTAGCCACATGTCATGAGGTGAAGCTCATGCGCTGTCAATAGTTTCTAGTGGTGTGAATCCACAATTCAGGTGTTGTGTTCCTTGTTGGAATTAGAACACTTAAATACATTTTGTTCCTATTTATATGCTGTTAATGATATACTATTATTGTTAATTCTTCGTTCAATGGGGGAATTTGATGAACTTGTTTTGTTGCAATCCAAATAGAATTTCTTGTCTAAATAGGGTATTCTAAATCATTATTTTTTCTTAAAAGTATGTTTGGACCTTGTATGGGTTAATCTCGGGTTGGTTGTGTTCATTTGGAGATGTGAGTTCCTATGGAAGAATCGATGTTTGTAGTAATGCTTGGGTTCACTGCTTGGGTTAGTTCTTCTTGAAGGGTTTTCTATAGTGTTGGGTGTTTTTGGTTAGGGTCAAGAGTTCCTTGTTTCAGTGGAGGTGTTGTTTCATTCGTGCTAGATAAGTTAGTTTGGATTGGTTGGGAGGTCATGCATCACCCCCCCCCCCTTATTAGGGTGGTATGTTTGGGTGTTAAATTTCTATTCTAGTTGAGTGCTTGTGGTGGGAGGAACCCTCTCATGTTCTCCCATCCTTTTGTGTTGTTGTTTCTTTCGGTTTCAATCTGGCATGGATTCTAGTTCCATCTACTCTTAGGCTGGGGGACTTTCTTGGGGAAAAAAGTTTCTATGGTGGGGAGAATTCTCACACCGTGAATTTTAATTTCTTTTATTTTATTTTATTATTTCCTAGCATTGGTTACGTGTGTCAAGGTTCGAGTTGGGTCCCTGTTTAATGTTTTTTTGTAATTTAATTATTTCAGTGGGTTTCAGAATTGTGCATAGGCACTGAATGGTTAGATGTAATTGTGTGGTGTCCCTAGGTTCTTGTGTGGGTGCCCAAGTGGTCTGGGTTGAGGTGCGCCACTTACGTGGGGTTTATTAAGTCATGTGATGAGTGCGCGGTTACCTAGTTTTTTAAAAAAAAGTAATATATTTACATGGAAAATAAAATGAAACTGAAAATGAAATAAAATAAAATGAGAATAAGATAAATAAGATGAAAGAAAGACCTAAAAAAGAATGTTTGATAATAATAATATATGTTGTTATTACTTTTGTTATTATTATTAAGAAAATTATTATTATTATTGTATTGTTATTATGATTATTATTTTTATTATTATTCTTTTTTTATTGTTTTTATTATTATTATTGTATTATTATTATTAATATTATTATTATTATAAGTTTTTTTAGTTAACATGAACTTATCTCACACCACCCCATCCCCACTCTTTCCCCCTCTCCTCACTCTGTTTCTCATCCACAGTGCACACCCCTCCCTACTCTCCCCCTCCCCTCACCAAACTCCCTCACCATCCACACTCTAACCTGCCCTCAGTCGTCCACCCTCTCAGTCCACTCATCCCCCAAGCTCCTCGCCCTCCTGGTCTCATCCCTTCGGCCCTCGCTCCTCCGCCTGCTACCTTTATCAGCCGCCCTCCTCTTCACCACTCCAACATCGCCCTTCCGAATCACTATCCAACTGACCCCTCAGTTCTCTCCATCCCTCACCACTCTACACTTCTGGCCAGCAAGCCTCTCCACACTCCAACCTCCTCTCTCTCTATGGCACAGTGCAGAAACCAACATCTCCTGCTCTCCCTTTCCTGGTTCCCTCCAGCTTTCCAATGTGAGTTCTCCAGTCTGACAAACTCACCTCCGGTATTTTCCTTTTCATATTTTGTATGTTTATTTAATTTGGTTAAACCTTAAATCATCGGGTTTGTGATTCATGTATTTTTCTCATTGTATTGGGTGTGTCATTGGTCAGCAGGGCATTGTTATCCCACCCGTTAAAGGTCTCGTCGCATCCGCACATGATTTGATGTTGGAGAATCCACATTTTACTTTCTGATTAAGTTTATTTAATTATTTAGTGTTTTTAATTAAATCATTGATTTTATTATACCCTTCGCATTACATTTTCTCAATCTACTATTGTGTTTTCAAGTTAATTGTTTTTGCTGAAAATATTTTCAAATTATTTTCCCTTGTTATCTTTTTTTGTGGTTATGGAAACAGTTTTATTTGGGTTGGAAATGTTATATTGATAGTCTTTTAATCATGAGATGCAACTTCTTGATACAATTAAATGGTTTATCATGGTGTTTATGTTTGTGTAATTTATTAGATCTGTTTATGGAATTGTTTATAAATTTTTTTGATTTGTTAATATAATTTCTAGAAAATATTTTGGTTGATTCTAAAATTATACAAGATTATAAAAAAATTTAGAAAATGGATATTCAGTTTATATAATTGATGATGAAATGTTTTCTATGTTTTACTGGTTTCTTATTTTTCATAAATAGATAAACTTGGAAATATTTTAGTCAAAGCTATTTTTTTGGTGTGTTTTCTCTGACAACATTGTAACTTGGAAATTATGCTAAAAATGATTTCAAAATGAGTTTTTATGGATTTAAAGTGATTGTTCAGTTTTTTATAAATGATTTGAATGGTTGGTCTTGGTTTCAAATCAAATGGAGTCCTTCTGGAAATGGTTTATAAATGTCATCTTGGTGGTTGATGATCCATGGTATGTTGGCACATCCATGGGTGCACTAAGTGCACCCATGGATGTGCCCTTAAATAAATATGGAACCTTAAAAATAAAGTTTCTTTATTACCTTGGAATTCAAAATTGTTTTTATTTCCTAAATAAGGTTTGGTCATTTTTTTGTCTTTTAAGTATGGTTTGATATGTAATCTCAATGGGTGTTTTCGTTTTCCCTTTAGTGTGTGTTTTGATGAATGTTAGGCTCACGGGGCCATTTGGCCATTTCATAGGATTGTGCATCTTCTTTAAAAGTTTGATAGGTTTTAATAAAAATGCATTGGATACTTTGTACTTAAAGGCCCATTTGTCTCTTCCAACTTATGGATGAAGTTCAGTAAACTTTTAGAATGGGTTGTGTTTGAAAATTATGTGTGCGTAATCAAAGTTTCAAATGTTTTTTTAAAATGGTTTCGAAATGGACATGACGTGACAACCCTGTTGGCACTTTATATGTTGAATTGTATGTATGTATATATATATATATATATATATATATATATGGGGTGATCTTATCTAGGGTAAAACATTATGGGAGAATGATTAGGAAGCATCTGTTTTTTGGGTTAGGTAAGTGTGGTGATGACTTGTGAGTTGATTCACACATCTGAGGGCCTCATACTTACACTGTGATATAACCACCATGGGTTCCTGGGTATCTTTTAGATTATTGAGCGGTAATTGCTGATCAACCCTGATTAGATGGGTTGGTACCTCACTGGATTGGTTGTTAGGCCAGGTGGGATTTTCTACTAGATTTGGTTAGTTTAAGGGCGTCTAGTTGGATATAGAATTAAGAGCTTCACCATTCACTGGCATGTGGTTTTAAACTAAACACATTGAGGGGTCTTCTGAGGATGTTTAAGATTACCCATGGTTACTTAATTATTTAAATTTCTTGTTTAATCTCCATTTCACTAGTTTATTTCTATTTTTCACTATTTACTTGTTTTATTTTAGCAATTATTTGGTATCACCAGTTTTGGTTTTCATTTTCAAATGGAAGTTAGTTTTGGAAAATGATTTATCCTTGTGTTGAAAATTAAAATGGAGAAATGATTTTTGTTTTATTAAAAATGTGTAAAACCTATTTTTATATCTATATTTCAAACAAAAATTGATAGACTATTTCTTGGAAGGAAGGGTATAGATTTTGTAGTGTTTTTAGACTAAGCATTTAGATGTTCACACCTAAATTATCTTTTCAGTTTCAGGTTTATTAGTTTTGGATCACTCTAGGAGAGAACTTGATTATGAGTTAGGTGGTGACCTATAAGGTCGCATAGAGGAATGTTCATCTTATTTTCATTCTGCTGGTAGTTTTTATTATTATCACCAAACATTATATATTTGGTTATATTTTATTCATGGAACTAATTTTTCCCAATAGTTATGTTCTGATTCCCAACATTGGTTTCCATCTTGGGTGGATTGAGAATGCCCCTTGGGACATGTTGCAGACCGGCTCGTGAGACCGGTTCAGGTTTGACCCATGATTGGTTCGTGACAGTTATAGAATTTATATATCATAGTGAGAGAAATAAGAGATTCCCAACTATTTTTCACTACAATATTCATCATCTATATCAAGTTAAACTGATACTATTTCATAAAACATGTAAGATTCTTTATGATAAGATACCAAAACATTATGTGTTTTCATTCAACCACGCACACTTCTATCATTTTGAAATACTTATAAGGAAGGTTGATGTGAATGTTACTCTATTGATTTTATTTTAGTAGTTAAAAACCTAACCAAATGAATAAGTTATTATTTATAGATGATGAGAGATTTGACAGATCACTAAAGGTCTAGTTTATACAAATATTAAAAGGATTTTATGAAGACATATGTTTCATGTGTAAACCATTAGATTACTATTACTATCATTATATAACAATTTAATGATGTATACTAAATTTACCATATATTATTATATAAAACATTAAAATATTAAATAATTATCAATTCTCTTCTCTTATAATATCTTGAGTGTTGTGGGTGAGAATATATGTATCGGATCTTGACCTTAACCTAACAAAAATTAAGTTTCTTTATTGGATCCAAACCTTGTAAAATATCCATTTGTGCTATGAATATTTATATTTTATTGAATATTGGGTGATAAAGTATTTATAGTGAGTGGATTTCAACTTTTAAAAGTTAAAAAGGTGTATTTCAAAAATAAATTATAAAATAGTACCACTGATGCATCCCCCTTCTCGGTGGCACATTAATTAACATTGGAATTTTAGTATAAGTATTTTTATTTTCTATAACAAAATAGGTATACAAAATTTTAAACCCAATGTCCCACCAAAACCTTACCTATATGGTATATATTATACACTATCCCTAATGGATCATACCAAGAATCAATCCTAATGGATTACCATTTATCCCAATTTTGACTTCTTAAAAAGAACAGTAGCCTATATCAACCTCATTAATCATATCGCTTAGATTAAACTAGTCTAACTTCACTTCCTTCGTTATAAAACTCATACCCCACTGGTCTACCATCCTACTATTTATATCCCTTATACTCACCTGAATAACTTAACCAAATTATTTGTACAACTTGACCCACAAGAAATATCTATCAAACCCCACCAATATACTTTGACTTCACTTTATATATATCTCACAAACCATAATGGTTGATCACTAACAAACCATAATGGTTGGATACCCATAATCCTAGTGTTCATTTGAAACCTTGGACCCAATAGACATTCACTACCTTGGACCCATTGTGTAATCACACTAGTGCATAAAATGTTTTTTACGTCGGTTATTTTTCATTTTTTACGTCGGTTTCTAGCCGACGTTAATACAGACAACATTATAAATAATGTTTTTTGCGTCGGTTATTTAAAAATTGACGTCAAAAACATAAAATAGGGATGTTTATCACATTGGTTAATTAAAATTCGACGTGAAAAAACTGGGGGGGGGGGTTATAATATTGGTTATATAATAACCAATGTTATAAACACCCCCGGTTTATCACGTCTGTTAATTAATAATCGATGTGATAAACTCCTGGGAGATGGTTTATCACGTCGGTTATATAATAACCGACGTTCTAAACCAGTCCGAGGGGGGGTGTTCTCACGTCGGTTAATAAATAACCGACGTGATAAACCATTTCCCAGGCCTTTTATCTCGTCGTTTATTTAATAACTGACGTGATAAACCATTTCCTAGGCCTTTTATCACATCGGCTATGAAATAACCGACGTGCTAAACAATGCCACAGGTGTTTATCACATCGTTTATTAAAAAAAATTACGTGATAAACCCTTACTGATTTCTTTATCACATCGGTTATAAAATAACCGACGTGGAAGACAATTTTTTTTTAAAAAATAAATGCAGTCATCTGCTCTCCCCCAGAATCAACCAGAAACCAAATCAAGAAATCATACCTCAAAAATAAAAGGGGGTCAAAACTATAAATAAAGAAAATTTAAGCATTTGCATTGATAACATATAAAATTTACCCCACTAGACAGCCCCCACCCTCATATATACCCCCTGGACAGCCCTCCCCCACCCCATTGGATCCCCCACCACACCCCTGGACTTCCCCACGACCCCTGGACAGCCCAAAACACCCCTCAACAACCCCCACCATCATGAACAGCATCCCCTCACCCCACTTGACAGCCCCCACCCCATTGGAGCCCCCACTACACCCTTGGACTACCCCCTGACCCCCTGGACAGCCCCAAACACCCCTCGACAACCCCCCACCCTCCTGAACAACACCCCCTCACCCCACTTGACAACCCCCAACCCATTGGAGCCCCCACCACACCCCGAGACTGCCCCTTGACCCCCTGTATAGCCCCAAACACCCCTCGACACCCCCCCCCCCACCCTCCTGAACAACACCCGCTCACCCCACTTGACAGCCCCCACTACACCCCTGGACTGCCCCCTGGACAGCCCCAAACACCCCTCGACAACCCCCCCCCCACCCCACCCTTTTGAATAGAACCCCCTCACCCCACTTGACATCTCCCACCACACCCCTGGACAACCCCCCCCCCCCACCTTTTTGAATAGAACCCCCTCACCCCTCACCCCACTTGACAGCCCCCACCACACCCCTGGACAACCCCCCCCCCCCCCACCCCCACCCCATTATAGCCCCACCACACCCCTGGACAGCCCCCAAACACCCCTGGACAACCCCCAACCCTCATGTATACCCCCCCCCCCCCCCACCCCATGTACAGCACTCCCAAACCCCTGGACAGCCCTCCTACACCCCTGGACAGCCCTCCCACCCCCTGTACTTCCCCCCCACCCCACCGGACATCCCTCCCAGACCCCTGGACACCCCCCAACCCCACTGAACACCCCCCACACCCTTAGAACCCCTCCCCCAAACCAAAATCCATACAAAAAAACCATCATAAGTAGACCAAAACAAGAAGTAGAGCAAAATTAAACATTCACATATATAACATTCAAAACTTACACTGTTAACTTCAAAAAAAACTAAATCCAACCTAAACAACTACAAAATACACAATTACAACGACAATATTCAAAATTACATTTTACATTACAAACAACTAAAATTCAATAAAACCTGTAAAATAATTTGACCACTTCACTTGTAAGTGTTTGATGTATTCAGTAGTATAGGGTTGAGGGTTATCAAAAAGATACAAATGAAAAGGAAAGTAGTTAATGTGTATAATGAATAAATCAAATTGAAATATTATGGAAATGTTTAAGAGGAAATCGTACCAGGTCAAAATTCACAACTGTCCCAGTTGTTATTATTTCATACATAAATCTTAACATATAATATCTGCATTCGATGACGCCTTGTTGTTCATGACAATTCTGTTTGAATGAGAGTAAATTCAATATATTATTTTTATGTAATAAATCAAAAAGTACAAATTATAAATGGATATTTACCTTCGCATTTACATATTTGATCTTTGCACTCCTTTTCATTGTGTTTTTTCGAAAGTAGGCCCATGCACAGTTAGAAAATAATATGAATGGGGTAAATTTAAAATTCATTATAATATATAAAACTATTGAGAAATAAAAACTTACATTTCCAATATATTCTTAATACATTCCCGCACATCATCATGGACAAAGAATATCCAATAAAGTACTTTCTCCCTTGGAAAAAAACCCCTAACATCCAATGATCACTGATAAAAGGAAATTTAACATTAGCGGTTTTTTATGTTAAAAGATAATTAACTCTTTGAGAGAAATGTGTTTCATACCTCTCAGAAAAAGGCATCATTCAACATTGTGTGACTATATTCTTTTTAAGTCTTTCAGAAATATAAATCATTTTTTGTTCCTCATTCAATGCACATGCTTCAGGAGAAATCAATTGTGGGTCTATGAATCCATATACATCTGTCAGCTCATTCCTCTCACAAATTTTATAAAGATACCTAATATAAAAAATACATAAGTATACATTTTTAATAAATATAACATAGGGAAATGGTGTTAAGACTTACATGGAAAAAATTTGCACCACGTTGATGCCCAACTTATCTCTAGTAACAAGCTCCATGATATCAGTTTTCATAATACCCACACTTATTTCACATCCACAAACATGAGGTTCCATTGGAAACTCATAATAACCCACCAAAAAATTTGAATATCTTGACAATATGTCAAGACTACTAGAATCTGTATCTGATGTCATAGCCATTTGTCTTTGTTGTTGTCTATACAGTATTTCTTTACCTTTGAAGTATTCCTGTAAAAATAAATTGAAAAATATATTAGTATTCAAATGATAAAACAACTTTATTAAAAAAATAAAATAAAAGATATAACATTCATAACTCTATGGTAATGAGTCGAAGAAGTCTGGATGGCCAAATTAAAAACTGGATGATACTCTGTCCAACTTTCACCACCTCATCTTTAAGTAATGGTACCCTAGCTGATCTATCTATAATATCCTGTATAGTGACCCTCTGATTCTCTACCTCTAATCGTTGATGATGAACTGTATCTCCTATACAATATACCAACCCATATGATACTATAAGATGTTGATAATCATCAACATACAACTCACAATAAGTATGAAGCTACGGTGGAGGATTAGGATAAAAATGGGGTTCGCAGGCTGAGGTGGGGGAGTGGGAGCTACTGGAGGAGGTGGAGGATAAATAGTGGGTCTGCAGGGGGAGGTGGAGGAGTGGGAGCTGTAGTCTGAAATTTTATTTTCATTTCTGCAAACATAGAATGCACCGATGCTCTTATCTTTTCCTCCATCGTCGCATTAATATTATTAACTTCAGCCTCTAAGGATTGTATTTTTTTTATAAACCCCCGCAACGTTAGAAGTTGAAGAACGTGGAAACACTTTTCTTACCGATACACCTACTGGATATCCTCTTACACGACCAGGATGTTTGGGCCTTCCCAATGCTACAGATAAAATATCTTCCCTCCCAGTAGCTGTAAATGCCCCCTATGAACTCTGCTCCTCAAGAGAGTCCTGTATTAATTAATTGAACATTTCTGTAATGATTTAAATTATATGATGAAAATAGTTAACTTAAATAAATAAAATTGATATATTACAATCCTCTTTGCTACGATTCTCGATTCTTCTGAAAGATATTTCCCTTTTTTTCCCTTCCGAGCTCTCTTCCATTTTTCATGTCCCTGAAAGAGGGGATTGAGGGGCCACCTCTCTAGAGCTTTAAGACTCAGATCTTAGTTGTTGAAATTTTTCCGCCATCATTTGTTCTTCCAATAATGCATACCCTCCCTGAGATAAACTATAAGGGTATAAATTTTTAGATTGGATCTCCTGATGAGCTTTCATTGTTTACTGTAAATTAAGAATAATAAATCATTAACAAAACAATAATAAAATCATTTATATAAGAAAGTTTATAAATGTTTGCATTACCCTTACCAAAAATGACTCTTTTCTTCTACTTTCAAAAAACAGTCTGCATGTGTCTTCATCTATAAAAGGATATATACGACATGTATTGTCATGAATCCTATGACCATAAATGAAATCAGATGAGAGGGTTGATTTGAAATCCATTAATCTCCTGGCATCCAACGATAAGTATTTCTTCCTGACTCCTCTAGTGTTAGGAATATCAAATTTCATCTGATAAAGAAGAGGTTAAACATATTATATATAATAGAAACATTAAAAGAATTTTCAAACAATGACAAAACAGCTTACCAAAATCGTCTCCCACAACATAGAGATTATCGCTTTATCCACACTTCTCCAGTCATCATACAAAATGCTTACTTTGCTCTTAGCCTGAGTTGCTAAAAAACTCTTAAAATCTTTTGCATTCTTACCTCTATGAATATCATCATCATCAAACTCAATGACTATCCTCTGATCCTGCATACGGGCAAGTAATAATTTTGGTAAATATGTGCACCCACGTTTAGCAACCTTTGAACTCTTTGTCATACTAGGAGCATGTGAATGTTCATCCCCAGAGGTATGACCAGCAATATGCTCATCTCCAGAATCATGTGGTTAATCAACTGAATGATCTGTCATTATCCTTGAAATCAAAAAAACAAACATTAGTTCACAAATATAAAAATTCAAATATTTTAATACTATTGTAATCAGAAAATAGAAAAGTGTACTAAGTTATGTAATAGTAAACATTGGTAATATGGTAAGCATGTTAAACAATGGTAAAGATGGTAAAGATGGTCAAGATGGTCAGGATGGTCAAGATGGTAAACATGGTAAACCTGATAAACATGGTAAAGTAATTGTCACTGAACAAAAATAATAGATATATAATTCATGTAATGGTTATAAACATGATAAAGTAAACTAAACAAACTTAAAACAAATAAAAACTTATAATTATTTTTTTATAACACACGTTTTAATAAATAAAAAACTTACAATATCTAACATTTATGAAAAAAAATAAATGTAAACAAGAAATAAACATATGTTACGTGTAATTTTAGGAATGTACAAATGGATTGTTTTCCCAAATTCCTTCATCGTGACCGTTCCTTATAGCACAAACCATGTCTTCAACATGCTCATCATTATGTTCTATTAATCTTTCCATAGAAGTAGTGATCTCACATAAATGAGCATCTTCATCAAGTTCATCAGCACCAACATATTATATTTTCCCTTGTAAAACAACAACCCACTGCATATCTAATTGATCTACTACATAGAAAATTTGTTTTGCATGTGTTCCCATTATAAAAGAATCAGTTGTGTCTTCCAATCGACTCAGATTAAAAAGTTTCATTCAAGATTCATCATGTCTGACACGATTGTTACCGATAAACCATTTACAGTTAAAAACATGAAATTTAATTTTAAAGTAATCAACCTCCCATATGTCTTGAATCACTCCATAATATGCACTTGATGCAGAAATTGGGTTTTTCTCCTTAGCACTCGAAAAATGAATTGCTTCTGCAAACACCAATACACCACTATTCTGAGCTACACTTCTGTTGTCCATAGCTTTCATATGATATTTATAACCATTAATGTCATAACCGGACCATGTTATCACATTTAAACATGGACCACCCACTATCCATTTTAATGTCTCTGATACATCTGATCTACCAAGCAAAGTCTTTTTAATCCATGAAAAAAAGTCTTGTTGTGCTAATTAAAAATCCACATTTCTTTCTTCTTTGGATGAAATTGTTTCAACTCATTAATATGCAATGTGATATACAGTTGAGCATCAGCTATCTTATTCAAGATATATGATTCTAACTTCTTCATCTGTTCAGCTGAAAATTATTTGACTTTCAAGCCACGAATCCCCTTTCCCTCATTATTAACTCATTCATGGCGATATGGAGGCAAACCGATGTGTTGCACCGCAGCCAAGTAGCTCGTACAAAACTCTGCTACCTCCTCAAAAATATAATTTTCAATAATGGAGGCTTCAGGTCGATAAGGATTTTTAACATACCCCTTTAATATTTTCATATACTTTTCAAAAGGATACATCCAACGAAGATATACAGGTCCACAAAGCTTTATTTCTCGAACCAGATGAATCATTAAATGCACCATTATGACAAAAAAATTTGGAGGAAAATACATTTCCAATAGACAAGTATAAAAATTTTATCCTTTTCCAAAATTTTCAAAGCATTCACATCAATCGACTTGATACAAATTGAATTGAAAAAATAACACAACTTCATTATAGTCTTTCTGAAACAAATGGGCAATATTCCACGCAATGCAACTGGTATAATTTTTGCATCATGACGTGAAAATCATGTGATTTCATACCTATCAACTTCAAGTCCTTCAATGAGACAAAAAAATTTACATTTGAATAATAACCTTGAGGCACTTTGATATCATGAAGACACTAACAGAAGCTAATTATCTCCCTCTTTGATAATATATGACAAGCTGGGGGAAGAAATGTTCATCTTCTTTTAGGAGTGGGAAATAACTCCAAACATATTCCCATTGATAGTAAGTCTAATCTTGTATTAAACATATCTTTTGTCTTTCCTTTAATATCTAACAATGATCCAATCAAACAATCATAGATATTCTTCTCCACGTGCATGAAATCAATATTATGTTTAACTTCATGATACCTCCAAAATGGTAGCTCAAAAAATATTGACCTTTTCTTTCAAATATGTCTATCGTTACCAGATTTATGTGTCTTTCCCAATGTCACATCAAGGTTTTTCACCCTCTCAAAATACAGATTAGGGTATAAAAGGTTTTGGAGTAGTTTCAAATTCGTGTGAGCCATTGAATTCCTTTTTTTAGTCTTCTATAAGGGTGATCCATAGGCAAAAACTTTCTATGACCTATGTACACTGTTTTCCTCCCATGATGCAATTGACAATATGACGTCTGTTGTTCACAAATTGGACATGCTTTATGCCCTTTAACACTGTATCCAGACAAATTTCCATATGCTGGGAAGTTATTTATAGTGAACAGAATCACTGCATGCAGTTGAAAATATTCCATTTTATAAGAATCATACACCCTAATACCATCATCCCATAACTGTTTCAAATAATCAATCAACGGTGACATGTAAACATCAATATCATTGCCGTGTTGCTTTAGACCAGATATCATTATACTCAACATGACATATTTTTACTTCATACAAACTTTAGGAGAGAGGTTGTAAATTACCAATAAAACAGGCCATGAACTATGTGTGCTACTGAGGGTTCGGTATGGATTCATTCCATCTGTGAACAACCCTAGTCTGAGATTTCTAATTTCATTTCCAAATGTAGAATATTGAGCATCAATTTTCTTCCATTGTGGACAATCAGCTGGATGACGTATTTTTCCATCACATACCCACTAATCACCATGTCATCTTAACCTTTTTGCATCATCTGAATTTGCAAATAAATGTTTGAAATGATGAATTATAGGAAGATACCAAAGTACCTTTGAAGGGAGATTTGTAATCTCTACATCAGCCTGTGATTTTTCTTTCACCATATACTGTGATGTCCCACATTTAGGGCACTCTGACAGAAATTCATATTCCTTCCTATATATAATACAGTCATTCGGACAGGCACGTATTTTCTTATATCCCAATCCCACCAGGCATAATATTTTCTCGGCCTTGTAATGTGAATATGGAAGATCGTTATCTTTTGGAATAATGTATTTCATAAATTGTAGCAGCTCTGTAAAACTTATGTCACTCCATCCATGTTTCGCCTTCAGGTTAATTAATCTTAACACCGCCGACAAAACCGTAAAATATGTACAACCAGGATATAATTTTTTTTCAGCCTCACCATATAGACGCGCAATTGCCGGTTTTATCTCAATTTGTTCTACTACAATATCGTTAATCATTTCTTCAATTCCATCGAAGTTACCATCTTGCGAATCATCATCATCAGTGACATTCCATCCAGTTTCACCATAACAAATCCAAGGGTTGTAACTTGGATTAAAACCATAACAAATCAGATGAACTTTTATCTCTCTACTTTTCAACTTCTTCATATTCAAACATTTCAGGCATGGACAGAAAAAAATGCCTCTACTTGGAACATTTCGTTTAGAAAATTCTAAAAAGGCATCAACACCTTCCTCAAATTCATTGCTCATTCGATGTGCCGTAATAAAACTTCGACTCATTATTACCTATAAAAAATATCAAAAATAAATATATTTTTAAGATAAGACAAATATATGTTTATATAAAAAAAATCATAATTTGAATGTAAAACAATTTTGAAATATAAAACAAATATATGGGTATTTAAAAAAATATTCTTGAATATTATTTTTAAAACAAAATTTAGTTAGATATAACAGTTTTAAATTCCATTGAATCAAAGAAAACCATGGCACCTACATGGTTGATAGAAAATTGGAGAAAATGGAGTAAACCTAAGAATCACCCCCACCCGCCGGACAACCCCCAAAACCCTCTGGACAGGCCCCCACCCCCTTGGACATCCCCCCACACCCACCCACCCCCTTGGACCCCCCCTGGACACCCCTAACCCTGTAGACAGCTCCCCACCCCCTGGACAGCCCCCACCCCTCTAGACAGTACCCCCCACCCCTCCTGGGCACCACCCCCCACCCCTACCCCCTTGAACACCCCCCTGGACACCCCCCAACACTCTGGACCCCCCCCCCCCCTTGTACAGTCCCCTTGGATAGCCCCCCACACCCACCTACCCCCTTGGACCCCCCCCCCCCTTGGATACCCCCCCACACCCACACCCACCCACCCCCTTGGACCCCCCTCTGGATAGCCCCCCCACCACCTGGATAGTCCCCCACCTCCTGGACAGCACCCCCCACCCCTCCTGGACACCACCCCCTACCCCCTTGGACACCCCCCTAGACACCCCCAACCCTCTGGATAGCCCGAACCCCCAGGACAACCCCCAAACCATCTGGACAGGCCCCCACCCCCCTGGACAGCCCCCCTCACCCACCCACCCCCTTGGACACCCCCCTGGACACCCACAACCCTCTGGACTGCCCCACACCCCCTGGAAAGCCCCCCACCCCTCTAAACAGCACCCCCACCCCTCTTGGACACCACCCCCACCCCTCACACCCCTCTAAGACACCACCCCCACCCCCTACCCCCTTGGCCACCCCCTGGACACCCCCCAACCCTCTGGACAGACCCCACCCCCCAGAGAACCCCCAAAACCGACTGGATAGGCCCCCACCCCCTTGTACAACCCCCCACACCCACCCACCCCCTTGGGCACCCCCTGAACACCCCCAACCCTCTGGACAGCCCCCCCCCCCTAGACAGCACCCCACCACTCTAGACAGCACCCCCCACCCCTCTTGGATACCACCCCCACCCCCTACCCCCTTGGACACCCCACTGGACACCCCCCAACCCTTTGGACAGCCCCCACCCCCTGGACAGCACCCCACCCCTCCAAACAGCACCCCCACCCCTCCTGAACACCACCCCCACCTCCGACCCCCTTGGAAACCCCCCGGACAACCCCCAAAACCCTCTAGACAGGATCCACCCCCTTGGATAGCCCCCCACACCCACCCACCCCCTTGGACACCCCCTGGACACCCCCCAACCCTCTGGACAGCCACCCACCCCCCCCCCCCCCGTACAACCCCCCAAACAATGGTTTACATATAAAAACATGGCATGGTGAACAACTAAAAACACATGAATTTAATATATACTTCATCATGAAATATATGGAATTAAATATTATTAAATATGGATACTTAAATGATCGTATGATAATTAAAAATAGCCAATGATATTCAACTAGTTAAATGATCACAAGTTTTCTCAATAACTAATATCAAAATGAGATAATGGATAATTCTAGAAATCTTAAACATATTGTCACGACCTTGGCCAAGGCCTCAAAAAATAATAGGGTAAGCCATCACCAGAAGCCATTTTTATTTGGAATCATGAGACATAGCGATGCATCGAAGGGCCATAGAGGTCAACAGCCATTACATTAAATGTCTAATAGATTCTCATATAAAAGAGGATAAACATAAGCAACAAAAACACATGAAATATCATTTCTGAATTCGTACATTTAATCAATAAACATTCTATGCAGTAATATAGGTTAATGAGATCATTAGTTGTCAATGACAACAAAAATTACCACCAATGTCGGGCATTCTCAAAACAAAAACAAACTAAATAGATGTAGTTTAGGCTTACGTGAATATTGCGAGTTGATCTAATAAGTCTTGGGATGATAAATAAAATGATTATGGAAAAAAGAGGTAAGAGGGTTCGAAAAGGAAGAATCTTACCTAGTTTAAACACAAAAATCGCAAAACATAAATATAGACTATCCGGGAAAAAAACGAACGAAATAAATTCGTGGAAGGCTTACTTGAGTGTTGCGAGTTGAGATGATAGATTTAAGGAGAGTAAAGATGATAAAAGATGACAGCAAAACGAGTTTAACGCAGCTAGATCGGCGAGCCGATTAGGTTTTACCGCGCTAGAGAGACGAGTTGCCGGACTGTTAATCGAAAAATCATAAATGACAATCCACGGGGCTTGTTAATTTTTTAAATGTTTTATAATGTCGGTTATTTAATAACCAACATTATAAACTGGTTTTTACATTTATAACGTCAGTTATTATAATAACCAATGTTATAAATGTATCACATACAACTTTTTTTACGTCTGTTATTTTATAAATGACGTAAAAAATTCCACGTGTTGGTTTTTACGTCGGTTATGGAATAACTGACGTAAAAATACATCAGAAATCACAGTTTTTTACATCGGTTATTGTATAACCGACGTAAAAAACTTCTGCGGATTGTTTTGTTACGTTGGTTATAAAATAACCGACGTAAAAAAGGCCTCAGAAGCCGAGTTTATTACGTTAGTTATAAAATAACCGATGTAAAAAACTCGTCGATATCTCATTGTTTACATAGGTTATCAAATAACCGACGTAAAAAACCCCGCGCTTTGGTTTTTTACGTCGGTTATAAAATAACCGACCTAAAAAAACAGACGAGCTCAATTTGTAGTGTCGGTTATTAACATAACCAACATTAAAAATATACTCACCGCATTTTTTACGTCGGTTATTTTATAACCGACTTAAAAAACCACGTTTCACAGATTATCACGTTGGTTATATATAACCGACGTAAAAAATGATGATGTAAAAAACGTTTTCTGCACTAATGTCATCACTTGACCCATGTACCTGATAAAAAATGGAACTAATAGTTGTTTCATCACATTCAAAAATGTATAAAAAAAATTCAATATTAGTATAACAATTTAATGTCGAGCATGTGCATTCAACATACCCAGGGTAACCAATTATCACACTACATGCCTGTATCACTTCTCATCCAACTCCCATATAAGATGAAAAATAATAATATCCTATTTAAGAATCATGATTGACCACATTAATCAATTTATATTTTTTCATAACTTCATTTCATTATATCCATGGGTGAATACATCAACAAGACCCCCTCAAATAAGTCTAACTTATAAAAATTAATGAATTATCCCAAATGGATCATATCATATCATATATTTATTCTCTATAACTCAAAAATCTACACTTTTTCCCCAAAATTTGGTTCTTACTTTCAATGCAATAATAATAATAAAATAAAAAAATATTTCATTGGTTATCATAGTGGTAAACTTCTTGATTATATATTGAAATATATCACATTAATAATATAGATAGAACCATAGTAATTAGATAAATTTAGGAATATATTTCATAATGTAGTAAAATAATTTTTGATAATTAGCCACCACTAAATACTAGATGAAACCAGAAAGAGAAGTTAGTAGTAACATTTACCCCCTATAGGAACCCACTAACATTCAGAAACATTGATTTTAACCACTTATTAAAATTGTAAAACTCCTAAAATAAATAAGGGAGGTATTGAGGATTATCTAATTTTTGTTATCTCAGTTGAACCAACAATGTACAATATTTATAAAAAAATTGGTTTTGAATAACAAATCAACCCCCCCCCCCTATCAAAATGGAAGCCATACTTCTTGAAATAACAATGGGGCCCCTTATTAAAAAAAATATGTCCCCTTGGTTCTCATTTACCATAAATAATCTAATGGTGGGTACAATTTACTTTACCAAAAACAAAATACTTCTCATGGCTTCCCACCATGGTTTCTATGGAACTCATACAATTTTTATAAATTCTAATTATCTTCAATTATCAGCAATTTCTCTTCATATGATCTTTAAATAATAATATATGAAAAAATAAACATTTTAATGAATGAAAATAGTAATATGTAATAATAATAATCTATAATGTTCCATGAGTTATTACTAAATCACTAGTACTGGCATTTTCATCCACATGAAACATCACAAAGAATCAAATAAGAAAAAGCTAGACATTTCTCTAATATCTATACCTATCATTCATAAATATCTTACTAGATTTTAATTTAAATTCATAACACCCAAATAAAAGGCATTATTTTCCAATTAATGGATTTATATTGTCATCCATAATAAAAACATGAAATTTTGATGAAGGGGTGTTAAAATATAGCCCCACATCACTGTTTCTGATCACATGTGGCTAGCCTAACACATACCTCCTAAGATGAGATACATTAAATAAATAATACATACTATATTATTATACAATAATATCCAACTTATTTTATAAATTTACAAATCCTATCATATATCTTAAAAGAATTCAAAAATGATGGTGAATATTACCCTTTGTTTCCTAATTTATGATTTCCAAACATAGAGATACCTGAAAAAACAATATATTATTAATGATAAAGTATATAAATAAAAATATCATATCTGTATATGATTCTAACATTCTATAGAACATATTAAACATGTTCTTGATCCATTTCACCTTTTCAATAGTCTACTATACATTATATGTCATAATAAATGACAATCCTAGACATCTATCCATATTAAAGGTAGCCTAAATGGTCTACTACCTATAGCCCTAAAATATTCCTTATGAATCATTAGTTGATAATTATTTTTTTATGAAAAACATAGTAATTCCTAATTATTCTCCCATTATACATTTTTTAAAAGGTTAGTGTCAAAGTCTCATTTTTATTATTAAATCAATTGAAATACCTCTTTTTACTAAGTAGAGGGAGAACCATTATATATCCCAAAGGCCCATTGGGCATGTATCCCGTTACATAGCCCGTAGGCCATTATTTTGTCCTAGGCCCATCCTATAAATAGTACTGTTACAGTACCCACTAATGCAATAGTGTCTTTCGCCGCTATTGTCCCCACCATTGTTATAGTCCTCCACTACTACAGTATGCTACAATACTACTATAGCACCCTATTCCCAATGGGGTTTGAACTCCCAATTTTCATGTAGTATTGCGGGGTTCATACCACTAAGCCAGACCCCAACTACTCTCATTAGACATTGACATCTAGAATAATTACAATAAAAATTTCCTTTAATACCTATATATTTTAATTATAATTTCCTTTAACCTATTTATGATGAGTTATATTAATTTTTACTCTAGTTCCCAATTCCCTTTGTAGTAATTTCCATAAAAGAGAAATATATCTTGCATCTAGTTTTTATAAAATACTCATTAACACATAATGTAATATTTTTATATTTTTAATGTACATATTTTTGATCTTGTACACTAGAAATACCTTTTAAATAGAAAAAAGGAGATCTACCTTTATTAGTTGGTCAGTGATATCCCACACTACATTTAAACATATAGAATTTCTAGTTAATATATTTTTAAAATCAATTATGAACACATATCTCTTCTATTTAAGAATGAGAATTGGTTTTAATCTACCCACATTTATCTATGTTTTTACTTTTTTTTAAAAAAAGGCAATGTCTTGGTCAATTACCAAGATAGAAAATATTATTATAGAAGGAAGGGAAAATTACAAGAGTCTGAAAGAGGAAGTTTTATTAAAATATTTTTCATAAAAAGGAAGGAGCTCAACTGGTAAATCCTCACTCAACGTAATGTCCTGGTTGATACCCTTGTTGGCTAGACCATCAGCCACCATGTTTGCTTCATGATAGGTATGTGTGGCAATGTATCTAATCTCCTGGAGCAAGTTGAGCCAGTTCTTCCAACGCGCTGTAAGAGACCAAGAAAGTTGAACCACAAAATTCCAAATATCTTGGATAATGGTGGTGGAATCACTTTCATTTCAGATATTATTCCAACCTTTAAGCTTAACAAAGTTGACAGTATGAATCACTACCATCATCTCAGCCTCCAGGGTGGAGGCAGATCCACAGCCACCAAAGAAGTAGCCATGAATATTCCCATGAGAGTCCCTGAAGATGGCCCCACAACCCACGGGACCTGGATTTCCTTTAGAAGCGCCATCAACGTTGATTTTAATCCATCCAGTAATCGGAGTTTCTCAGAAAAAATCAAAGAAGCACTTTGTTTGATTGTAGATCCTGTTGATTCTAAGTCAATGAAGGATGAAAAAGTCACCAACCGAGTTAGTGTAGGAGGCTTTCTAAAGGGTGGACGCGTCTATGATAGCAATAAGAATTCTTGCCCGCCCTGTAATAAGATTGAGTGAGGCACTATTGTGGATAATATCATTTCTATAATACCAGATAATATCGATGAGATCTACCAATGTGGATAGAAAGATATTTTTAATCTAAGGAGAGAGCTCCAGATCCACACAACCTTTGATTAAAGAGAAAATAGAGTCAGCAATTAACCCTCTGCAGTAAAAAATGTCAGTAACAAAATTCCAAAGAGCAGTGGTTGTGGAACAAGACCAAAATAAGTTATTGATGTCCTCTCTATGTTGATGACGTAGGTGACATCGAGAGCTGAGATGGATACCAAAGGTTTGAAGGCAAACCTCCGTAGGTAAGCGCTTGTGAGCAATACGCCAAATAAGATTTAGTCTGGATGGATTGATCCAAGGTTTATCAAAAGGATTCAACCAAGAAAAATTAGACTCATAGGAGGCGAAAAAATGATTGTAATAACTTTTGGAATCAAGGATACCATTGTGAGATGGTTCCCAAATAAGACTGTCATTATCATTAAAAAAAATATAGTCATCCACTATATGTTTAATATGATTAGGGAGGTCTGATTGGGGGAGTGCATTACATCCTTTATGGTACAGTTAATGGAATCTGGAATGGCATTTGAAGGAAGCATAGAATTGAGGGGAACTCGAGCCCAGTTGTCAAGCTAGAATTTCAGGGTTGATTCAGAGTTGGCCATCCTTCTGGAGTTATGCATGATATTGACAAAGGAATTTCTAATGGATGACCATAGGGAAGAATTCACATAAGTCAAATTATGAGACTTGATCTTATCCAGGAAATGATTTTTAAGAAAATAAATAGAGTCAGATTTGTTATTTATTAAATTCTAAGTGAGTCTGGCCTGGAGGGCTTCATTAAAATACTTGAGGTTTTTTATTCCAAGAACACCTTTATCAAAGGGTTTACAAAATTTAGACCAGGAAACAGTGACAAGCTTACTATCAAGGATACTCCCCGTCCAAACAAAGTTTTTGATATAGGTATTGATTTTCTTGAGGAGACTGGTAGGCCATCTTTAAATCATCAGTGAGTAAATGATTTTGGAGACAATATAAGCTTTCACTAGGAAGACTCTACCAGCCATAGAAAGAGATTTTACTTTCCAATAGAAAAGATGATTAATAATTTGTTCTAGGAGATCATTAATATATGAAGATCTTGGCCTACCCCAAAAGATAGAAACCCCCAGGTAAGTAAAAGGGATAGACCCTTCTTTGATACCCGGACTCTCAATGATGTAATTTTTTCTGGAAATAGGGAAATTTTTTCCAAAGAAAGATTTGTTCCAACTTATGGATTGACATAAGATCTCTTCATAGTGAGATAAGGCAGATTTGAGATTGGTAATGTTGCATTTTCCACCATTTAGGAAAAGAATAATATCATCTGCATAGAGTAAGTGTGTCGGGACATTAAGGTTTTGGGCATCTTGGATGGGCTTACTTTTTTTTGAAGCACAATAGAGGTGAGGAGACGACTAAGGTAATCTTCCATGATAGCAAAAAAGGATGGTAGGGAGGGATCACCCTATCAGACTCCTTTCGTACATTTGAAGTATCCTTTAGGGGATCCATTATAAAGGATGGAAATAGAAGCTGAGTTAAAAATAGAGTTGATCCTGCTAATAAAGACATCATTGAAACTGAATCCCTGAAGGACCTTAAAAATAAAACCCCATTTGATAGTATCAAAGTCTTTCCTAATGTCAATTTTAATAGCAATTTTGCCTCCTCTAGAGTTTTTATTGAGAGCATTGGTGGATTCAAAAGCAAGGCAGATACAGTCCTAAATATACCACCCCTTGATGAATCCAAATTGGTTCCAAGATATATTTTTTTTACATAAGGACGAGAGCCTATTGGCCAAGAGCTTGGTAATCATTTTATAGAGGGATTTGATTAGAGAAATAGGATGGAAAAGGTGAATTTCAGAGGCATTGGGCACCTTAGGTATTAAAGTAAAGAATTGGGTGTTGATATCAAGAGGAAGGTACCCATTAGAGAAGAAAGTCTTGACAAGATTACAGACATCCTTTTGAATAACATCCCAGTGCTACTGAAAGAAACCATTGTTGAAACAATCAGGTCATGGGGCACTGTTAGGGTTGAGGCTAAAGTAAATGTCCTTAATTTCATGGTCAAGGGGAGTGCATAAGAGAAATTTATTGTCTCCATCCTCTAGTAGGGATGGAATGATCCCGGGGAGGAGATCCTTGCTAATACGAGCCCCATTGAAGATATTCTCAAAGTAAGAGACCACATGAGAAGAAATGGAGGCATCAGAGTCCAAGAGGATGTCATTGTCTTTTAAGAAGGAGAGAGGATGATAGACTTTCCTAACACTTTGCAGAGCATTGTAGAACTTGGTGCTATGATCACCATTAGAGAGCCACTTAGTATTGAAAACTTGTTTGCGGATTTTATCCTTAAGAATTAACAAGGAATTGAGCTTCATAGAAATATTGATTTCATTTTGAGGATCAGAGGAAAAGTTAGAATGGGTGACATTATTTTGGAATTGATTGAGTTCAGTCTCACGAGTGGATATGTCTCTATAAATTTGATTCATTTTAGTTGTAGACCAACCCTTGAGACAAAGTTTTAGATGCTTAATCATTATAGGACAAGAGAAAGCATCCGAGTTCCGACTCATCTAAGTCTAGAAATTTTGAATAATCTTGCAACACTCCATGTCACCTGACCAAGAAATGTTAAATTTGAAGGGAAACTTGTGATTGGCATAATTAGAGTGAAATCTAACCAAAATAAGATGACAGTCCGAGCAAAGTCTATGTAAGGTGATGCTATAAATGGTGTCCCAGGCATCGAGAGCTGTGAGATTCACGAGGGCCCTATCAAGTTTACTAGAGACCATCCTATTATAATGCCTTCTATACCAAGTAAACATGGCACTAGTGAGCTAAAATTCAACCAGATTGCAGTTTTAAATAGGGGATCTAAACTCTGTGTTAATGATTTGAGAATACGAAGGACCATGTTTTTCACAAGGGGAAATGATAACATTAAAATATCCAATAACAAACCAGGGGTCGGAGATAGAATCACCTAAGAGTAATAGGTCATTCCAAAATGGTCGACGATCCTGGTGGAAATTCTTAGCATAGACAAAGGTGGCGTACATATGGAGGTTATCAAAAAAAATAATCACAAGTGAGAAGTTGATCAGTAGATTTTTGAACTCTAAAATATTTCAGAGAAGAGTGATAAAAGATCCAAAGGGATTCAATCATATTGCTATTATAACAAGAACCTAATAAATTAAAACTAGAGGAAGAAAAGTCCATAAATTTTAAAGAGAAATTCACTTTTGGTTCAGAAAGTGCAAAAAAATTTGGTTTATGAGACAAGATAGCTCTTTTAAGAACAAAAATAGTGCCAGAGTTAGCTACCCTGGCAATTCTAAAATATAAAATCCATTAAAACCTGTGTTTGGAGCCTTAGCTCTCTTTTTTTCTTGGAAAAACTTGATCCTTAGTTCCTCTTTGATCTCCTAGGTTTGGAGGAAGAGGTTGGAGTAGTCTTTAAAACTTGTTTGCTCAATGGGGAATCAGACAAAAGTTTAGCAGCATCAAGAATAACACTTTCATTTATTTTGGCATAAGACTTAGTGACTTTACCATTGATCCTAGAGGTATCAACGATCTCGAGTGGAGATCAAGATTGGGGAGCAAAAGACAAAATAGGAGTGGCCTGTGTGTCTACTGTCCTTTTCAACTGTAAAGAAATATCCTTATCATTTTGAGCAGATGATATAATCCAAAAGGATGAAATTTCAGGTTCAGAGCATTTAATAGTATGAGTAGTGATGTAAACTAGAACTTCCGTGGGAATCATACCTTGAGGGTCATCCTGGGTAGCTAGTGTGGAAGATCCATTAGCAAGGGAGGCTGTCTTTGGTTCTATAACCACTGGGATAACACATACAGCATCGTCCTGAAGAGTGGGCATGGAAAAATCATCAGCTAGAACAGCTTCCTTTAATGTTGAATCCTTTGGAACATCATGTAAAGCCTTGGAAAACACCACATGCTCAGCATGCTCTTGATCCAATGAAGCCACCTCATCCTTCGATGAGGAATACAGAGGAGGCTTGTAGATGCCGAAAATCATCTGTTGATTCTCTTCTGAGATTGCAAGGTCAAATTCAGCGACTTCCTCTGCTTCGACCTGTTCGGCCCAGGTAGCTCCCGAGCTCTAACCTGTCATATTGGATTTCTTGACCCAAACTTCCAAGCGCATTTTTTGAGAATCAGGTATCATCGGAGCCGAGACTTTATTCTTCTTCTTATGATTAACTTCTGTCCATCCATCATAAACGTTCTGAGAAACATTGTTTTTCACTACCCGACAGTTTTGAAAAGAATGGCTTGCGATCTTACAGTACTCACAGTATGACAGCATTCCTTCAGTTTCAACATGAATCTCAGTTTTATACTCATTCGCAATGAAGGAAATGACATCTGGGACTTTAGAAGAAATATCAACTTCAACCATAATCCTCGCATAGAGATCGATATCATCATTCAAAGTACTTTGATCGATTTTGAGCAGCGTACCAATGCAAGAAGTGATGTCATTGAGAATTTTGGGATGCCGAAAATACAAATTGAGCCTATGGAGTCGCACCCATATTTGCACCATGGTGTTTCTAGCAGTGTTCGGGTTGAAGCTGAAGTCCCAATCAGAGATATGAAGAACCCCATCTTTAAGATGCAGATTTCCAAACCTCCAAACTTGATAAAGTGCCTCATGTTATTTTAATAGCATGTGGAAATACCCTTTGCCGATGGGAACCAGTTTCCAGTCATAGAAGCCCCAGATATATGTGATTCTTGATTTGAGCTCCATATTGGACCATGGTTTATCTCCTTTGAGGTACGATATGCGACCCATTATCGAAAGTCTACACATCTGCGAGCATTCTTGAATCGCCTAGGGTCAGCTTGAACAACATATTTTCCGACATCTAGATTTTTTCATAGGGAGGTGCGTGTTGTCGAGGCATTACCTGGATCCACACCTCTAAGGGCTTCAATGAAGGAAATGCCTTGCGGTCGTACCACCGTAGCAGTCTCTTGATTTTGGTCATTGATCTTGAAAACCATAGAGGCAGTCTCCCAATTTGGATCAAATCCAGCCATTAGATAAGATCAGAATGAGACCAGGAGAAATCAGTGTAGTCGCGGGTCGAAGAAACCCTATGGTTGACGAAGAAGGCGACGAAGTCGAGAGAGAATTGCCGAACAGTCTTTTTTTCCTTCCATTTATCTATTTTTTTTTACCATTACATGATAACATGTGAGAAACATTGATATAATTTTAACAATGTATCACCTCATATATGACCACCAGTTCTATGTCCTAAAATTATGGATTTTTTTTTTCAAATTTAAATGAATAACACATTATCAGGAGTGAATCTGCAACTCATGTCCTCTATAATCTATATAGGTATTATTTTTCTATAAAACACATATAAAAAAAACTCAAAATCCAATTTTCAATCCAACTAGGCCTCCCCATTATCAAATATCACTCATAACATGATGTTCATTTGGAAATCAATCAAATATTACTTCACTATATCCACTAGTTTTCAATTGTTAATGTTTAATATCAATATCACATCACATTTATTCTTAAAAATATCAAGGTATGTCTCTAATAGAAGAGTCATCAATTATTACTACATTCCCCTTAAAAGGGGTGTACATTATCCAAAAATAAAAAAATTCAATGTAATTATCCCTCATACTATACTAAATATACAATTATTATTGTGATATTAATTATATCACGATATTATAATCAATATAACTAATAAATCTATCCTAAAATATATATTTTTGGAAGCACCTCAGAGCATATAAAACTATATAAATCTTAGGATCATGTGTTGGGTAGTTATTTTCATGTGGGTTTAATTACTACAAACCAAAAGAACCCACTTGACAATCTACATCAATATGTAACCTATATCCAGGCACATTTAATTTAAACATAGCATATACAACTTTTGGGTATTATGTATGATCAAAATGGTTGTTTTAGTCAATCCAATTTTATTCCCTTTAAAGATGAATCCCATTTAGAATCCTATCAAAATCATCCTCCATTATTGTCCTAGGAATTAATTATAACTTATATATTGTAGAAATACTAGAATAATATCCCATATTATTTTGTAATAAAATAGGAAACTTGTAACAAAAACACATTATTGGGATTTTTCCAAGATTTCATATCGCTAAACTTCTCTAAATCCACTAATATTACTATTTTGGAAACCCCATGTCCCAAAAAATATATTTTTATAATATAAGTGTCAAAATTTGAAAGAATCAAATATGAATAATTCTCAAGAATCATGGATAACATAATCATTAGGTGTTACTTTTTCTCCTCCTAAGATCAAGAGTGTAAAAACATGTTAATAATAAAGACCACATTGAATGATTCAATATATATATGTGGAATATTCATTTCATTAAAGTTATAAAAAGTATTTTAATGTTTTTACCCTAAATAGCATGAAAATAAACTAGTATATACTATTACATTCTCTCACTATTATCGTTAACATAGTTTTATACCATACCATAAAATTATGATATTTATATTTCATTTAAATCAATGAAAACCATTAGAAATCCACCAGTTAATTTATAAGGTAATCTAATTTAGGTAAAAAATATTGACCCTTAAATATCACATGGTTGAGCCTTTATTAATGTACATATAATCATAGGCTTCCATAAAATGCTTTGTTTAAAACAAAAATGAGATATTATCAATCTTAAAAAATCAATTTTCGTCAAGGCCTTCATGATAAATATTTAAGACTGTATGATTTACTAGATCCATACAATAGAGAAGAACCAATATGAGATTTTCTCAAAACAAATTATTCAATTATAAACCCCACCTTGTACTCCAAATATAACCTAGAATAATGCATTAAAAATATATTAAAACTAATCATTAAGAACAAAGAAAATATATCTTCTTTTCATATCATATATTCATACTATATTCTCTCGCACAATGATGATTCCTCATTTCTTATGGTTAGGTCCAGTGCCTCCTCCCTGTGTATACTATACTCTAGTAAATGTATAAAAATATGGTTTCAAAAAATTAAATGATACAAGATTTCATAGTAATAGAAATTCCCCAAAAAACAAACCAACTAGTAGATCCTAATTATTATGTCAAAACTAGTCATATCAGAAACATAAAAATCCCACAACTGTCCATTGATACTCAAAATGATAGAACACACCTCAAATCTTCATAGTCTTTTAACCTAGTACCACATAAAAATATCTATGAATAATACTCATGAAGGGAACTCAACTTTGAGACCTAAATCATTAATAAAGTATGTAGAAAACACAAGTTCATTCTCCTAAAAAAATAATGCACTTTAAAATGTCTTCATCACTAAAATCATAACATTTATATTTAAAGAACCTACTCTTAAATATGTCAAATTATTTATGAAAAATATATATATCCAAAACATAATCCATGCTAAATAATAGAATGTGATCTTGACAATTTCAAAAATTGTTACTAGAAATTTGAATTTATTCATTTCTAAAACCTTCTATTCAATCTTAGATAATAGAATTGTAGTGATTCTCCTTAACATACAGAAAAACCATATGTCTACAATGTTTAATTTCTACTATCCTCCTATGGAATCTTTTGATTTAAATATTAGAGTTGTTTCATATTCCCATAGTCATAACATGACCTAAAATCATTGAAATAGTATTATCCATCATTTTCAGATTTTATAAACATGGAAAATACTAGTAGTGATATGCCATGCATAGTTAGTAAATTTAATATAGAAAACAACAACATCATCTACTTCTACCACATAATTCCTTGAAATTCCACTCCAAAAAACCTAAAGATCCACTATAACTATCTCTCTATCATCCACCTTGGTCATACCAGAAATCATTCAAATAGTATTATCCATCATTTTCAGATTTTATAAACATGGAAATACTAGTAGTGATATGCCATGCATAGTTAGTAAATTTCATATAGAAAACAACCACATCATCTACTTATACCAAATAATTCCTTTAAATTACACTCCAAACAACCTAAATATCCACTATAACTATCTCCATATCATCCACCTTGTTCATACCCAACCATCATCACCCTTTTAAGTACCTCACTATAACATTTAAAAAATAATAGTGCCACCTATTACCATACTAGTTGTTTGAGTCCATTATTGAACAGAATATACATCATGGCCCTATATTAATATATTTTCATCAAGAGCTTCAAATTTTCCTTAAATAATACAAAATAATCCATTCTAGCTATATCTATTTACCATAATTCCATAAAATCCAAAAACTTCTCCATTATCAATAGCTTTGGGTAAAAATTATCCTAAAATAAGGTATAAAAAATCCTATATTATCCCTTCATTCATATTAGTCTAAAAAAGACATCATTCCAGAAACATGTTATTCCACTTAATGTATCACATGAACCAAGATTATATTGAGATAATCATCTATTAGAGTTTCCCAAGAAACCATAGTTGGTATAATATTTTCTTTTAACTCATGTTTCACATTTTTTTATGTGGAGGTGTAATATATATATACTATTAAATAATAGCACACAATAAATAATGATTTTTTCCCTATAAATATTTTTATCACATAATCATTTACTTACCAGATCATCATATCAAATCACATTCGATTCCCATATCTAATATAACTTGACATCCAAATGCTCACTGATTCTAGATAATACATTTAGAATACCTATGATCATCATGAAAAAATGTTATTCCCAATCTATAAGGAAATAATACATACTCTTAAACTAGTTCATACCCTCGTACCCGATCCAAGAGAATTAAATCTGAAAAAAAAAATTATATAGGGAAGAACTGTGTAGTTTATTATTCACGATTTAATAAGCATAAATATTCATAATTTCAATGTAAATATAAAAAATATTACACATTTAATTTAATTCAACATGATAAAATTATGAATGAACCCACACGCACACTTACCTATTTGGATATTGGTAACCACATAAACATTAATATCAACACTTATAAACCTCAACATCATATCCAATACAACCATGGTAACTTGGAATCCACTTTACAGATGTTGTCTATACATAAATACAAATTCAATATTACTTTTCACATGTCCTATAACAATTATACTATGGGATACCAAAATACTAAAACAAATAAAATTAGGATCTAATATTATTTTTGACATCACCAACATATTGATTTGGGTGGTGGTTTCCACAACTCCTTAGGTATCAAAATAGTTTTATTAAGACAAGTAAAATTAATTTATTATTTTCCAATTTTAAAATATTGAAATAGAAATTAGGGTTTAACCCCCATGGTAGGTGTGTGCATAGGTTAGGAAGAAATAAAAACTCAATGAAAAGGTAAGAAAGATAAATAATGGACAATAGTATTGTTGTGATGGATCAGGAAAAACATTGATTGACTATTACTCAATTAAATTTAATCGATTGTTATGTAGATGATAACTAGGTTTCAAACATTACAAAATGTCACTAGTACCTTTTTTAAAGTGTGTTAGCACTTGGTTAGGTTATTTTAGTGTTCTAGCAACCACTAAACATCCCAATATTGAGATAGATGGAGTTGGTTTCATCAAGATAATTTCTTTTGATAATTATGAACAACAACCCCACAAAATAATAATTCAAGAACAAAGTTGAATAGATAAATAATCATTCAATATTACTCCCCCAAAAATGTTTTTAGAAAATGACCAAGTCTCTTTAAATGTGGTTCAAAAATTTTATAGCAGTATATTGATACCAGGATATGGTGAATATGTGTATTATCTATTGATCTAGCTCCATTCCCAAAGATCTTTCCACTATGCCACTACCACGTCGGTTATTTATTTGAATGTTCATGTATGTGTGTCGATTTATTTCTTGAGTGTCTTCGAATGAGCATGTTCTACCTCTTTTGAATGATGTTTCATGTCAAATATCATCATCGATATCATAATTATCACATTTAGAATAATATAAGCTCTATATAGGTCATGAGTTATTATTCATCATCTTTCTCACTGCGACATGGGATGATATCCCCCATGAATGTCGAAACTCCATGTGATCTTGATTTTTATATTGTTAAGCTTCCTTTGAAAGCATTAGTATTTCCTCACATTCATCTTCATGAGATTGATCACTTATTTCTTAATATCAAAATTAATAAGTTCTTTTTTATGTGTAAATGATTTTTCCAACCATGTATTATATTTCGAAAGTCATATATTAGAACAAAGGATTACGCATAGTGCTCAAATTTAAATGATTCCAAAGTCACATGAGACAACCATTTTCACGACCCCTCCCTTCAAAGATTCCCCTCTCGAGCTGGCATTGAAGAAAGAGACATAATGACCCCTGAGTCCCACCTCTAGTAGGCCCTAGTATGGTGACTAGCACCAAGGGTACAAAAATATTACAATATGGGAGGCATAGACCTTTATAAAGAAACAAGATCCAAAGATAAGATGGTCCATCCCAAATGTCTCCAAGTATTATATATATATATATAAGAAAGAAAAAATCCATTCCACAAGAATGTTTAAAAATATAACATATAAAAAGGTCTCCATATTAAATACCCAAAACATGGTTAAGAAGCGACATAACAACTGTCCAAAATTCTGAGCTTGTAATGCTCAGCACAGTCCATGTAGTCCCACTGGAAAGCTTAAAGTAGTTCTATATATGCAAGAAGAGCATAAAAGTATTATAAGTAGATACAAAAAAAATTATCTCATTTAAAAATGGGTGAAGAATACAAATTACCATTTGAGAAATTTTCAGAAACTAATAACACTAAACAAGGAATACTAGAAATCCAAACCTCACCATGGCACACTCACCAAATTACACAAGTCAAGCATGATAATATGATAAACACATAATGGTTTGGGTGCCCCACACCAATTTCTAAGGGTTAACTGATAATACCCTAATAGAAAAAATCCTGGAGCATCCACACACATCCACAAGCCACATGTCACAACCTGCCCGCACATACCTGGGACTCAAATCTAGTCTCACATCCTAGGAAAATAAAGATCCCCACATCCCTTTCACGGACACCTGGGCCTCAAACATACCACACCCCGCCCACAGATACCTAGGCTACAACGATACCTTATCCTAAAAACACGTGTGAAATCACACCACATCTCATCCCACAGACACCTAGGAAATCACACCACGCTCACAAACACCTCGGCCTCAAAACCACACCATAGCCATCCCAAAGAGTCTTTGGCTACCGATACATAAAAGAGGGAGTACGGAAAAGACAATAACCAGCCATATATCCTCCCACAGGGATGTTGGGAAATTTCTCCCTCCCCCAAGACAATGGGGGTGTTCGACACATAGTTCTCAACTAGGGTGGGGTGCATATAGAAGTCACTAGGAAGTTAAATTTTATATATATATGTGTCTGTATCAAAGACTCAACCCAACATATGGGTTTTTTCAAACAAAAAACCATCCCACAATAATGAATTTGTTGTTACCTCTAAATATACAACTATACAACAAGCCAAAATTTTATTAATTACCCCTTCCAAATAATTTAACAAATTATATTTATTTATAAAGAAATCTATTTATTAATTTCATCCCTACCCGGGAAGCTGCAAACCACAACAAGAAAAAAGCCACACAGGAAAAACCACATAGAGTAAACAGAACCACAATAAATCTAATCACTTTATATTTCTTCTCCCTTTAACACCCATACCCACCACTGCCATCAGCAGCCTTCAAAGTCATTTCTCTAAAACCATCATCACAAAAAATCAAACCCCCAACATAAATCCAAACCCAGCAACACATCTCATCATAACCAAACCCTACATCCCCACTGCATAAACATTCCACACACAAAAAAAACACAATCTAGTTGTAGTCAAAATATACAATACCTCTCATCCATACCACAATCAATCAATCTCTCTACATGAGATTCCATTACACCACCCAAACCACCCCATACACACAGCTGTGTTGCCAACCACATTGCCACACAACCTGAACAAGGCACAAGACAAAACAAAACCACACACAACACTCAACCACAACAAACAAGGCTGGGTGTATTTAGATTTTGAAAACACTCATTATTTTCCACTTTGATAAATCATGTGTTAGCATAGAGAAAGATTGATTCTGAGGCATCGATTCATTTAACTGGGTACACATGGTTTACTATATTTACATATTTATTGTCGTTCAACATAAGACAATCAGTGAGCATTTAGAAGCCATCATTGGTGAACAAAAAAATACCTCCAATGGCCATAATTTTTATTAGGAATACAACTGATAAAATTCAGAAAAGGATCAAAATAATAGATAAAACAATACGATCATCATCACCATCTTCCCAGCACCTCATTTATTGTATCATAATAGGTTAGATTAACTTTATAAAAGGTACGATTAACTTCATTAAATTTAGACTCAACCTTATTCACAAGGATACATCTGTACACACCCCCCACATGATACACAAATAAAAGACAGAGGAAGGGACCCCTACCTTTAAGAACAGAATACTAGGACCCCCCTTGCACCAAACAGGGGGTGTGTAAGGCTCTTGGGAAATTCAATCCAAATTTTACCCCACAACATGTGACTCCTAGGGAAAGAATGGTCTAGGGATTCCCGATATCAAGAGTAAAGATAAAACACACAAGGGAGGAAGGGCATTGGATTTAGAAAGGCTAGATCCTATATCAATAGAAGAAATGGATTCAAAATCCATTAATGTTAGATTATAATCAAGACCACATGTTTTGACTATCTAAAAATCCTCTAAACCATTAGGAATTTTAAGATATATTTTATATCCTTTAAAATGACTTCAAAAACAATTAATTATGGTATTTAACTAATTTTATGTCAAATATAATTTTAAATGAGTGAAATTGAAGTAATCTGGAATGTTGAAGAAAATTTCGAAATTTGAAAAATTGTAGAAACGACTCACCTTTGGGTGAGTAACTATCACAAGTCACCTGTGGATGAGCTACGGGTGGATGACTCACCATTTTGTGAGCTATTGGAGGACGAATCACCTTTGGATGAATCACCGTTGTGGGTTATCAGTGGAAGACCTATGAGTGGATGAGTCATCATTTGGGGACTCACCATTGGATGACTCACTGTTGGACGAGTCACCATCACGTGTCACCCTTGGTGACCTACTATTATAACCCACCATTAGTAACTCACAATTTTGAGTCATCGGTGAGAGTCACCATTCTGACTCATCAGTCCTGACTCACCGATATGACCTACCATTTCCACCTACAGGTGCACAACTCTCCACCATATGAGCTACAGTTGAAAAAACTAGGTTATGAAAAACTCTTGAAATGAGTAATTGTTTCCTCCCAGAGTACCTGAAATACTTAATTTTCCCAGAGGAATGGACCATAGATGTCCATGCCATTACATCAGATAATTATCAAACTATTCTCTCCATTGATAATTAAAAACCTAATACAGAAGAAAGAGGGGTCTGAACAAACACCTTGTATGATGCCTCTCAATAATCTTACTATTCTTGAAACACTGCTAGTATTTGCACACTCCAATGTCCAATGATAAACCACCCTATGTTTCTTGAAAGCTACAGTGAAACATAAACATCCAAGAACACATCCACTATCATCTACTACCCCAACTGGACAAAAGATAGACCACAAAAGTGAAAAAATACACATTATCCAGACATATGAATTTGGGAATTACTTCCTCCATGTCAAGATAATATCTGCTCTAGGTGGGACTGACTCACCCTCATGATTTTAATCACATATCAATTAATGTGTCTCAATTAGGAGTCAATCCCTCCCATTTATGCATGTTAATATGTCACTGTACATCCATATAACACCTCAAAAAGTAATGAGAAAAAATCATTATATAAAACATGGTTCAATCATCGCAACACAAGATAAAATAGAAGAGAATGTAACTGAAAAAAACTCTAGTATCTGGGCATGCATAAACACTACTAGCTCCCAAGTACTCTCTTACTGGGAACCATGAAGTCACAATACACAAACCAAGGGAATGGTCCATCTGCAAAAAACCATCTCCTGATGATCCTAGATCTCGGTTGGCCTCTCCACAAACTTCACATCTTCTTAGACATCCAACTCTTCCATGTAAATGACATCGGAGTCATCGTTATGATACCAATGAAGCTGAGAGAATTGAAAGATGTCTTGGACCTTCTCTAACTATATTAGTAGATCCAAATGATATTCCACCTCACCAACATACCCCAACACTTTATAGGGTCCAATGAACCTGGGAGAAAGCTTTCTCCCTATGCTGATCCTCTAATGCCCATGTTGAGGGGACACCTTCATGAATAGGTGGTCGCTAACATAGAACTCAGAGGGCCTCCTCCTGCAATCAGAACATGACTTCTTCTGGTCCTGTTCTACTTTCATCCTCTCACGAACAAGTTGCACCTTCTCTCTTGTGATCTGCACTACTCCTATACCAAGAGTAACTATACCCCAACCTCATTCCAACACAAATGAGAACAACACGTTATTCTATAAAATGCTTCTAATGAATCCATTCTAATGGAAGAGTGGTAGATATTATTGTAAGAGAACGCTATCAAGGGAAAGTGTCGCACCCAGGATCCGCCAAAGTCTAAGACTCATGCTCTTAACATGTCCTCCAACTTATGGATGGTCCACTATATCTTACCATCCGTCTGAGAGTGAAAGGAGTGATAAAGAGTAACTAAGTGTTAAAATAATGTTGCAATCACCTCTAGACTCATGATGTAAAATAGGTAACCCAATTCAAAATAATGGATCCCATAACTCCATCCAGCCACACCACCTCATCCACATACCTCCTGACTAAAGAATTCACTATGCATAACTCCTTAATCTCTAAGATGTGAGCTGATTTCATCAACCAATGGAGCTATAATGCTCATAGAGGACTCCCATGCACATCGTCACTAGAATGAAAAGCCTTCCATGGAATAGAATATGATTCTAACCATACTCTTTCCATCCCTCTTGATCATCCCCTTGGTCAACATGATCGCACATCATCTATGCCTATGAGTCTCCCCAAAGAGACTCATCCACCAACTACATTAGAGAAGATTGCAGTGTCATATAAAACAAACTTCCTCTACCACCATTTATTCCTGCATCTATGTGCAAGGCGTCCAACTCTTTCATCACCTTTCAAGCATCAACTTATTCCTAAAAACCTACTTATATGAATTCTCAATCAAGGCATCATCCATGAAATTCCCATTTCATGACTTATAAGAGATCTCAAAGTTGTAGTCCTGTAAAAAGTCCATCCAATTTCACTGTTGCATGTTAATATCTCTATGGGAAAAGATATACCTACTTCTATAGTGAACTGTATGGAGCTCAAATCACTCCCCAATGAGGTGATGCTACCAAAACTTCTTCCCAAACATGACCAACGCTAGCTCCAGATCATGGGTGAAATAGTTTTGATTGTGGGGACATAACTGCTTATTCCCATAAGAGATCACTCCTAGTATTTTTATCACCATGCATCCCAAACCCAAATGGGAAGCATCAAAAAACAACTCGAACATTACCTTTTTATCTAGAGACTGGAGCAATGGAGCACTTACAAACATCCCCATCATATAGATGAATGATGCCTGACATTTCTCACTCCACACAAAGTCCTTGTCTTTAGTAGTAAAATCCATAAATAGAGATGAAAAATGAGAGAAACAAGGTACAAACCGCAGTTAATATCTTTCTTGACTGAAAAAATAATAAAACTCTACAAAAATATTGGGTTCTATCCAAGAAAAAACTGCCTTAAAATTCAATGATTCCAACACTATACCCTACTGAGACACCACATGTCCAAGGAAGTCTACATCTCATCTATAGAATGTACCCTAGAAAATATTTCCATGGAGCTGGTGGAATTAGAAAACCTCCAAGATAATTATAAGATGTTTTTAATGATCCTCCTTTACATAGAGTAGATCATGATGTCATTGATGAATACAATGATGAACCAATACAAGAGCTTGTGGAAAATAGAGTTGTTGAGCCCCATGAACACAGATGGTATGTTCGTAACAATAAAAAACATAACCACAAACTCAATGTGCCTATACAGTCACCTACTATTTTTAGGATATCAACCTTGTTCACCCTCTGCCGATGATATCCAGACCACAGATTGATCTTAGATAACCAACTTACTCCACTAATTAGGTTGAAAATATTATCTATCCTTAGGAGATGGTTATTGTTATTGACCATTCAATGATTCGACATACGGTAGTCTATGCACAAACTCATAAGACCATCTTAATTCTTCACAAATTAGACAGGAGTAGCCCACAGAGACACGTTGGTCCAAATAAAACCCTTCTGTATTAGATTATATACTTGAATCATCAAATCCCATAACTATGAAGGTTCCATACAATAAGGTTCCATAGAAATCAGAGAAGCACAGGGCTGCAAGTCTATCCCGAACAGAACCTCACATTGAGGGGGTAGAGTCACAACCTCCTTACAAAAAACATTAAATAACTCCCCAACAATTATAGTAATCCCCTCCATCTTATCATCCACTAATTCCACTAACAGAATGGACAAATAGGAAGGAAGACTCTCTCTATGTTGACTTTCTGACATGGAATCTCGGCTCCCCGATGAATGCCACACATTGACCATCTACATCTGAAAATATGAATCTCATTTAGAAGATGTCAATAATAGCATGCATAGAATACAACTAGTTGATTATAAGGATAATATCATACAATTGTAATTGTAGGAAAAAAAGATCCCCACATGACTAATGTTTCCCCATCAGAAGTCTACATCACTAACACACATCAAACAATATGGTCTGACCCCCGACTAGTTTACTCAACACCAGGGGTACATGAAGGCCCTCTACGTCTTATACCAGAGCATGGGCTAGACCATTTGGAAAAAAATTAGTGCAAAAATCCTAAATCAAAAAAATCACAAGCAAGATTACTAAAAAACTACTCCTACCACGAACAAACTCTATCCCTCCTAGAACTACTGACTTTGTACCATGTAAATGACCACAACCAGATCCTATTTCACTTTGTTTACGACTACCTTCTTGACCACACCCAGGTCAATTCCCCTAAATAACACCCTTATTTAGGCCTCTACCTACTTCATCTCGCCATGGTAGAACATGATCCAAATGTCCCTACTACTAGAACTGCCCTGCCGACAATTGCTGCTAAGGCGAGTGCTACACCTGGACACCTCCACAATACTGAGCTAAAATGTCCATCAGGGACTAACTATGAAGAAACCCATGGGGCCCAAAAGCAAAAAAATCTCAGTCCCAAGTTCATGGTAAAGGTTTGAGGACCAGGATATTGAAAAAGGAACTGTTGGGGTCTGTTCACGGCTGGTTGAAACCTCAAAGGCCCAGGTGCCTAAGACCAAATGTTGGTAGGCCTGGCCTTATAATATCCATGTTGGATCTAGTCTCTTGGTAGATCTCCTCACAAGTGAATCTGCTCAACTACCTACATCTTCTTCTGGACCTCTAAGTACATCAGAAAGGTGAATAGTGTAACCACGTACTTGGGAGAAGGACAAAGTGCCTCCATTATACATCTCACACAAGACTCCTTATCAAGAAATAGATCTAGAGAAAAATAAAGGAGATCTTTAAATTGGATCCCAAATTCTCGTACTGTCATACTCCCTTATTGGGGGGAGAGTAGCTCCTACATCTTCTCATCCTTCATGGTCCAAGAAGGGAATTCTACTCAGAACTCCTTCTCAAAATTGTCCCACAGAACATCAACCTCTTTTCTCTCTCCCTAGTACAATGTACACCATTGACATGTGAATCCCTATATCTACCAAAGGAACCTAGTACTACATCAAATCCCAGATCATGTTGAAGGTGATCAAAATATTTTTAATCCATCTCTCTATCTCAATGTCCAAAATGATGCCCTCATACTTTTCAAGAGTCTTCCATTGGAAAGCACATAACATATTCTTCCACTGATCATCCTCCTCTACTCAATTAACCCTCTATCGATTGACCGTGTCAACTTGCTGATCCAGCAACACTTGCACTACATGCAGATAATGACCGAGTTACATGGATAAGAAACGTAAACAATGAACTCCTAAGCCCTCATAGTATGGAATTTTATTTAAGATTCATTTTAACTCATTACTTATATAAATTCCACAAAACATCCAATTCAAACAAGAACTCAAGTCAATATGATGAATGTATATTTTCTAGGGTATCTACGTTACAAATGGTTCCGCCTCTCTTTGTCATTCTATAGACTCAGAGTCCTAGTATCGGATCATGGGTGCCCAAAAATCCCAGGTCCTAGCCAGTATTCTCTATACTATGCAACACACTAGGATCCCCTGACACTGTTTCCTTACCACCCAATGAAATCCTCACTGCGGCTAATCCCAAACTCATCCAATATCTCAATAATCAACCTCTAATTCAATTCTGTGATGACAGCCTCCCTTCGAAGATGCCCCTCCTAGGATAGCAGTGAAGAAATAGAGATGATGACCCCCCAATTCCCACTTCCAATAGGCCCTAGGGTGACCACAAGCACCAAGGGTACAATGATCTCAGGATATGAAAGGCATTACCCTTTATAAGAAAAACATGATCAAGAGATAAGATGGTACATCACAAAAAAATCCATGTATTATTTATATATAAAATCCAAAATTCAATCCACATGCATGTTGAAAATATAAATGATACAAAACAAAAGTCTCCAAAGTAAATACCAAAAACAAGGCTAAGAATCGACATGATAATTGTCCCAAAGTCTGAGCTAGTAATGCCTAGAACAATCCATGTAGTATCCCTAGTAAATAGAAACAAATTATATATACATAAGGTGAGAGAGCTGCAAAAAGGAAAAACACCTAAGAAGGAATATTATCCTTCCCAACCTCACCAAGGAATGCTCCCCAAATAACACAAGGAAAGTAAAGTAATATAATAAGCACCTTGATGTTTGGGTACCCCACACCACTTCCCACTAGTTAACTACTCGTAACCTAATGGAAAACATCCTAGAACTTCCACACTATTCCACAAGACCCATGTCACAATCTTCCCACACACACCTGGGCCTCCAAAATTTTCCCAAAACATGGGAAAATAATGCTCACCACATCCCACCCGTAGACACTTGGGCCAAACCATTCCACATCCCACCCTTAGACACCTATGCTCAACTATACCTCATCCCAAAGACACATAGGAAAGATCACCACATCTCATCCTGCAGACACCTAAAATATCACACATTGACCACAAACCCCTGATCCTCACAAACACACCACATACTATACGAAGAGTCTTCGGATACCATTGCATTGAAGAGGGGGCATGTATGATCCAATAACCATCCATCCATCCTCCCACTAGGATGTTAGTAAGAGTCACCCTCCTCATGAAAATGCGGTTGTTCAACACATAGTTCTCAACGAGGGTGGGGTACATATAGAAATCACAAGGAAATACAAGTATATATAGGTATCTGACACTCAACCCAACCTATGGGTTTTTCTAAACAAACAAATGCCCTTTGTTGCTACCTCTAAATGTAAAATTATACAACAAGACATAATTTTGTTCATAAACCCATCCAACTCAATTAACCAATTATATATCTTTATACAGAAATTTATTTATTCATTCCATCCATACAAGAGCAGCTACAATCCACAACACACAAAAATCCACACTAAATAAACCACACCAAGGAAAAAGAACTATATTAAAGAAAACTCAGTTCATATTTTGACACCATTTAACACTCATACCAACCACTTCCATCATAAATCCTCAAATTAATTACTCCAAAATCATCATATTAATAAATAAAACCCCCAACTCATAGAAAAACCCCTCAACACATCTCATAAAAAAACTAACAGCACCACTGCGTATACATACCACACCCATCAACACAAAAAAACACAACCCAGTTGCATTCCCACTACACAACATCACTCATACATTACACAAAAAATCAATCTATAAACATGATATTCCATTAAAACACCCAAACCCCCCCATAAAAATAAACACACTCCCAACTGTAGCACCACACAACCCTCAAAAGTCACAAGAAATAACCAAACCACACACCACACAAAACCACTCCAAAAAAGGAAGGGTGTATTATGATTTAGCAAACACTCATTCTTTAATTCATCTTTGATATATCATGGGTTATCACAAAGAATGTTCGATCAAGAGGAGTCCATTTATTTAACCTATTATATGTGGTTGTTTAGATTCTCACATTTATAGCAGTTCAACAGAAGACCATCAGTAAGCACCCATAAGACATTAAAGGTGCACAAGAAAGACCTTCAACAACCATTATTTTTATTATTCATACAACCCATACAATTCATAACACATATAAAAATAATAGATGAAAAAAATATGATAATCATCATTATTATCCCATGCCCTCAATTATTGTATCGTGATAGGTCAGATTAACTTTTTTAAAGGTATGATTATCTTCATTAAATTTGGATTCAACTGTATTCACAAGGATACATCCATACACCCACCCTTCTTGATATACAAATAAAATAGAGATGAAGGAATACCTACCGTAATGAATAGATGATCATCTCCTCCTCCTTATGCTAAACATGGGGTGTGAAAGCCTCCACTCAATCATGATACAAAGGGTGCACCAAAGTGTTTGACTCTTCAAGGAAGAAATGATTAAGGGCACCCAATATTAAGAGTAAATAGAAAACAAACAAGGGAGAAAGGGTACAGGATTTAGAAAGGCCATATCCAATATCAATGGAAGGAAGGTTTCAAAATACATTAAAGATAGATCCTGATCAAGACCACATGTTTTTACTACCTAAAATCCCCCTGAGCATTAGATATTTAAAGATATAATTTATATCCTTTGAAAAGGATTAAAAACACTTAAATATGGTATTTAACTCATTTTACATCAATTGAAATATTAAAGCGTTGAAACTGCAACAAACTGGAAAACCAGAGAAAATTTTTAAGTTTGAGAAATTTTGGAAAAGACTCACCATTGGGAGAGTTTCCATTATGAGTCACCAGTGGATGAGATACAGGTGGATGAGTCACCATTCGGTGAGCTACTGGTGGATAATTCACCATTGGGAAGCTCATTGTCATAAGTCACCGGTGGATGAGCTACTGGTGGATGAGTCACGGTTGGGTGACTCACTTTTGGATGACTCGCCATTGGACGGGTCACTGTCACGAGTCACTGCATGTGACCTACCATTGCGACCCACCATCAGCAACTCAACATTGTGTGTCACCAGTGTGAATTTCCATTCTAACTCACTAGTCCTAACTCATTAGAGTGACCTATTGTCTCCACATATCAGTGGACGAATCACCATCAGATGAGCGACCGTTGAAAAAAAAGATTTTGAAAAACACTTGAAATGAGTCACCGTTGTCTCCCTAAGCACCTCAAAAAACAATATTTTCACAAAGGGATAGACCAGAGATGTCTGAGTGATTACAAACACTAATCCTAATATCTGGAAATGTAAAAAGACAAAAAGAATACGAAATTTCATAAAAAAAATGCATTTGAAGTTTCACAAAAAGTAGAAGTCATATGAAAATTTATAGTCATACGTAATGGTAAAAGTCATGTAAAATTACATTAAATGTATTTTTCACATGATAATGTAATACAAAATTCTTAAAAACATTATAAAATGACTTAATATCTTACGAAAATATATTCCAAATTCACACAAATGTAAAAAGTCATATGAAATAGGGAAAATTCATTAAAAATTTAAAAATTTCCCCATTATTCAACAATTAATCTATATTAAACTAACCAAAATAATTTTTTTATATTATGTATATAAATTTTTTAATCATGGAACTGTAAAAGAATTATTTCTAGAATATAAAACTATTTCCAAAAACTATCAAAATATTATTTCATTTAGAATTATACAAAAATATTCACGAGATTTTGATCCCTAAAAACATAGGAAAACAACACCATGAAGCATTATGTTAATTAATTACTAAAAACAGACAATTTTATTAAAATATTGAATAAATGAAGTTTTCTATCTAAATGAACCGGATTCAAAATAATATTAATTAAAGAAAATTTTTCATTAAAACCATTATATTTACATTAAAATATGTTGAAAATATAGTGTAAAATATTCACATGGAATTATTAAACACATAACTCATTACACATGGTAAAGAAATAAATCCATCAAATTCAGCAGATGGAAATTCATACAATATAAATATTTTTATTAAAAATATGAATTGATTTTTAAAAATATTTTCTCAATATTCTATTTCATGTATGTATAGATGATTTCATTACATGAAAATAAAATGGTTTTTCACAAATTTTATTGCAAAATATAAAAAATTATTGAAATTAATAATTTTTTGAAGATGAACAAAACTTTACTTTTTATTCAAAAAAAATCAAAACTTATCTTTTTTCCCATGATAATAAGACTCATATAATTTAACACACAAATATAATTACAAGAAAATAAATGGATGAGTGGGATAATAATGATTCAAATCATAATCAACTTTTCTAATGATCTTGGATTATATAATAAAACACCCAACAATGATTAATATGTAATATAATAGATAATTTAAATGTAATGATTATGAGTTTATGTCAAGAAAATAATTTTTATTCATAAAAAAATGATAAATATTACACTTAAAATTTATTAAAATTTATATTTTTTATGGGAAAAATGTAAATAATGTTACTATATTAAATATATGTTATCATATGAAGGATTAACCTATCAAATTTCTAAAACAATATTATATTAAAATAAAAATTTACATCAACTGAAAGTAAAAATTAACCCCAAAATTTTGTTTTTTTATTAAATTTTTTGGGTTATTTTGATTTTTTACATAATGAAATATGGTCTAGAATAGTATGTGACCCCTACACCACACATAAATCTCAACATTACCCCCAATATTGAATATAATTATTGGTGAAACATTAATATTATATCCATAAAATCAGTTAGAGAGGAGAATAATCAAATGAAAATTCTCCCTAATTATGCCTGGGAAGGCTTGAAACTGAGACCTTCCAAACACTATCACATGACCCAACCACTAGTATTTAGCAGTGGGTTAAAGAAAAAATTTAAAATAATTAAGGTTCAAAATATATTTTCAATTTTTAGTTCTATAATCATGGATAAGAGAGAAAATTATTTTTAGAATCATTTTTAGCATTCAAAAATATCTATATGTAGAAAAATGTAACAAATGTTCAAGATAGTTATTATTGTGAATATGATTGGTAGTCCAAAAGTATCCTTAATTTATATTTGATTTTGATTCTCAAAAATTCCCTCTTTAATATTTATAATGAAATATATTTAAGGGAACTTCAATATTATATTTATTATAATTAATATTGTTTATTTTCACAAGAATTATGGTAGTAATTCAGTTGAAGTTTTATTTTATATGTATTCTGGATATTTTCTAGAATTATGGAATCACTATTACAATTTAATTTTCTTGTCCTAGGTATATGCAGAATAATAGATTTGGAACATTTATTTTGGCAAGGAATATTACATTTGGAATAATAAATTTAAAGTTATCACTAGGATTGAGTGACTACATTTTGTGAATAACCCTATGTATTGGAATCTAAATTTTTTTTATTTAACCAATTGTTTGTAATTAATAGTTTTTTTAATACATTATTCTAAAAATTACATAAAAAGAGAAATTCCTATATTGAATCATTTTCTTGTGGGATTTAATTTTTTGGAGAATATTTGAGATTCCAATAAAAATTTTCATTGGAATAAATATCTCATGAAAAGGTGATTAAATGTTGACTCAAAGGATCTTCAAAAATGGAATAGATTATTCCAATATCTAAGGGAAGTAACAATTCTCAATCGGTGTTAAAATTTAAATTTAAAACTCACAATGTTTCTAAAAATTATGATTTATCATGTGATATTTATGGATATTATTAACTTGAAACAAAGAGTGACCCTTTTTTTACTTTCAATGGATTGTAACTTTAATAGAGATCTGATCTTAGAGTTAAATATTTTGGGACAAATATATAAGGTTCCACATGATGAAAATCTCTATAATATTTTTAGGAATTTATGATATCAATATTTTTATTTCGACATTGCCAATATATTGTTAATCTTTTATATCTCATAGATTTTATTTTATAGGACTGCACATTGGATACATACATGTTATATTTTACTACCATGTATTCATCCTCCTACTAAGATGTTTTTTCGTACTATGGTTTATAAAATTTATATATAGATACCAAATTTTTTTTCAGAGGAATGTGAAAATAAGTACTTATTATTTTCCTCGGAATATCTCTTCTTATGTTAGTTGGGGAGGATACATTGATCTAAAATCACATTCAACAGATCAACATCTATTTTCTGTTGTAGTGTAATATTATCATAATAAAATGTTATTATACTGTTAATTATAAAAGAATATAAAGGATCTATAAAAGGATTTATGTTTGGATTAACCTACCAACATTTTTATTAAGGTCCATGGTAAAAGTAATAATTTAATGAAAATCATCTAGCTCAAGGTGAGAGTCTCGGTGGACTGGACTTGGGAATCTTTGCGGACCAAAAACTTATAAAAATTATTATTTTTTGGTTCTTTATTTATTATAATTACTTATATATTTATAGAAAATATAACAAAATTAATTCTAAAATATAAAAGGAGTATTTATTTTTAAATTATCCATGGGTTTTTAAGAGGACACAATTCACCCATGATCTTATGTATTCAAGTTTATTCTCACCAACATTTTGTATCAAAAGAGTTATTTTTGAAGAATAATTTTATTCTCTATAAATATTGAGACTAAGGTATATAGAATTAATTAGGTTTATGGATGAGATCAAAAAGGATTTTCAATGATAAGATCATCATACTTCAATAGAAAAAATAATGGATTGTGGAAAGCATGTATGGTCATATACTTGAATAATATTGATTTTAATGTTTATATGAAGGTTATTAAAAACTATAATGTTACCAAAGAATAACTAGATAAATGGGATGATACAAAAGAATTTGAATATGATTCAAATTCAATAGAAATGGATGAATGAATTTGTTGTCTTTTTCCTGATGAATTAATTCATGTTTCTGAATTACCTACTACATTTTAGATGTGCCATACAATTCCAGTTACCTATGAAGTAACTTATAATGTTATATAGTTAAGGAACAACACTGCTAAATTAAAATTTTAGACTTTATGAATTTATAAAGAAGAAATTTTTACCAAAATGAATAAAATATTAGTTGAAATATTCAATAGTGTTACTACCCTTGTAACATAAATTCCAGAACCAAATCATGCATCGAAAGCACTAAGAGTGTTACTAAATAACGTATTGAAAGAATAATAACTTATAGAAAGAGGTAATGCTATTTAGTGAAAATAGATGGGGCATATCAGAACTAATTTCTTGCTATTAATGTAAGATAAAATAGGAGAAGAATGATAGGAATAACCAAATATAAGTTCATTATGAGATAAAAGGAAATATGTCTATAGATGCTACATGGAGTGATTCTGAAGACTCAATAACTATTTATGTTTTGATTGAGAATAAGAGAAGTTGAATTTGAAAGCCAAAAATGCTCTTTGTGGATAAGGAAGAAAACACACAATCTTAAAATTCTTATGCATATTATTCTAAAATCTTTTATAATGTTGATTTTTGGATAATATTTTATTCTAGAATAAAAAAATTAATATTATATGAAAAAAATATTATATTAAATAATATTCATAATTCCATATTTAGTGAAAAGTATTATAAGTTAAATAAAAACCAAAAAATAAATGGGAAAATGAGTAAATATGCATCAAGATTTACTATGTATAAAAATAATTAATGCTTTGGATTCTGAATTAGAATCAATTAATTGTTTTTATAGTGTATTCTATAAGGGAGAAAAATAATTAAACCTGATTATTGGAATGAATGTTCATAGATAATAATGTTATGGTATTTTCAGCAGTTGTGAAAACACTAAGCTATATAAAAATAATTTTGTGACTAGATTGAATAACCAAATCGTGCCTAGATTTACATAGTTTTAATATGGTATTAGATGTAATTATTATAATAATTTTTCCATAAAAACATCATATCTGTATTTTTAAAAAGGATTATGATTCGAGAGATTCATTTAATGTTGATTCTCATAAAGTAATAGATCTGATTTCATAGATCTTTAATCGCTGACACTATAGGACTCAAGAGAATTTGGAAACATAATCATTCTATAATTTGATATATTTTTGTGTGAAATTACAAATTTGTAGGATTGAAATATGTTATGTGGATAGAGGATTCTCATGGAGAAAGAGTGGATAATTTATCAATTTTCATGCATACTCAAATAGATATGGTATCCTTATAACCTTTAGAGGAAATGCTAAATAGATGATCATTAGAGTTAGATTAGTATGAAATAGAAAAAAAACATGGTCAGTAATTTTCTCTATGTTATACGGTTGAAGTAAAATATAATAAGAATTTATATACTCTGTGATGATAGATATAATATAAATTTTTCTAACAATTATTTTTCTATATTTAATGATAAAATTTTTAATATAGGTCACCTATAACTATAAATTTTTACGCTTTGGACCTTAGTTCATTGTGTGCATAGAAATTGAATTATTTAAATTTGAAAATAAATAAATCCTATATACAATATTGGATGCTCATACATTGTAATATACATTCCCTATATATGTTATCTTGGAAGGAATATTTTTTAGACCTGACCCACTACAAGTTTGATCAAAATATACATTGTGATACATATAAAATAAAAAAGAAACGTAATTTCTATTTCAAATCAATTAATAAGGATTCTAATTATAAAACTCGGTAATATATCTACATGTATTTTTTTGGTCTCTCTAAAGTATCATGCATGGGTGGTAGATTCTCTGTTTTTTTGGTTGATGATTATTCTAGGTTTATCCAGGTTTGTTTCATAATGTTTAAAAGTGAATCTCACTTATTTTCTAGGAGATTGTGTATAATTTTTTTTAGAAATTTATTTAAAAAAAATTTCATTGAGAAGTGATCATATATGAGAGTTTGAGAATCAATAATTTAATTATTTTATTTCAAAATTGTGTGTTATAAATACTTTTATTCTTCAAGAATACCTCAATGAAATGGAATTTTTAGATAAAATAAATAGGACTATTCAGGAAATAGAATGAAAAATGTTGGGGGAATATTGTATTACAACTAATTTTTGTGAAGAATATTTTAAGAAATATTTCAATATCATGGATAGGTTTTTATTTCATCCTCTTCTAAAAAATTATCCTTATGAATTATAAAATATTACAAAACCTAAATATGGATACTTTAATTTTTTTTGATGAAATGTTTATATCTTGAACACTATGAAAAACCTTAGTAAGTTCTATCGAAAGGGAAATGAAGGGATATTTCATGAATATTATACTAATTATAAATATTATGGATTTTTTAATAAAAATTCAATGATAGTTGAATAATATTTTCTTATGATGTGAGATGAAAATGACTCTATTGATCAAAATAAAATTCAAATAGATAAAGTCACTAATTTTTTAAATTACGTGAGACTTGACACTATTAATTCAGTTTTTAAAAGTAAAATATAATATGATCATAATTAGTAAATTTATGAATAACATCAAAATTTTCAACCTAAAAGTTTCATACCTTGATAGCTTGAGACCATAAAGTACTACACTTAAGAGACTATTATAGGAGGCCTAGATTAAGTATCAAGGAATATAAGTATTGTAGGAAACCTGAATTTTTTCAATACCATCCTATCTATGTTTTAACCTAAATATTTAAATGAAGATGTAGAATACGAATGATCGATGATGTCTATATAAGAAGAAATGATTTTTTTAGAGAAATGAGGTTTTAGAATTAGTTGATAGGCCCTCAAAACTTCCAGTGATAAAAACCAAATGTCTCTTTAGAAATTACTAGGATTATCAAGGTATAATTTCTACGAATAATATATAGCTTGTTTCTAAGGGTTAGAACCACGAGGCTGGAATAGATTATGAAGAAAAAATTTCCCTAGTTACTAAGACAGAATCCATTATGAACCTTTTGGCATATTCATCTTAGATAAATTTAAATTATGATATATGGATTTAAAATCTACATTTTTAAATGGTTATGTAGTGTATAATGTTTTGTTTTTGAATAACCTATATATTTTGAATACACTCATCCAACAAATTATGTTTATAAACCTACAAAATCATTTCATGAGTATAATCAAATACCTTGGGATTTTTATAAATGATTGAGTACTTTTATTTTGAAAAATAAAATTTTAATGGAGTTTCTTATCCTAGTATTTATATAGCAAAATATTCTTCTAAATTTATTAGTTTAAGTATTTATAGATGATGTTATTTTTTGGTCAACTAATGAAAATAATCATAATTATTTTTTGAAATTCATGTAAAAGGAAGTTGAAATGAATATGATGGGAGACTAGAATTCCTTTGTTGATTTTCAAATTTATAAAATGGATTTTTGAAGTTTTTTAAACAAAAAAATCATTATTTTATTGAAATTTTTTCCTTGAAAACAACATCTCTTTTAAAACTCCTATGTGTACAAATGTAAAAATTTACATGGATAAATCAAGAAAATTTGTTAAATTTTTTTTATAGAGGTATGGTTGGAAACTTTCTGTATCTTATTACAAGTAGAGTAGATATTATATTTTCTGTTTGTTTTTGTGTTTGATTTAGATAAAATAAAAAAGAACCCCATATTATTGATGCCAAAAAATATTTTTATATATTTAAAAGTAACTAGTTTATTTTGTCTACTTTATTAAAAAAAAGTGTAGTTTTAATTTACTTTTAAATTCAGATTCTAAATTTTAAGGGTGTCAATTATATATAAAATGAACATCATGTACTATTATCTTCCTAGGAATTTCACTGGTTTCATAGTTCAGTAAAATGAAACATTTAGTTATGTTGTCAATAGCTGATGTAGAATACCTATCTACTGGTAGTTTTTAGGGACATGTTTTGTGGATGAAACACGCACTTCTATAATTTGGATTGAGTTTTAATATTATTATTATTTTATGTGATAATACTAGAGTTATGAATATTTCAAAGAAAAATATGAGTCACTATAGGACAAAAAATATTTATCTTATACATCATTTTATTATATATTATGTCTAGAAAGGGGATATATCTTTAGAATTTGAAAATACTTTGTGCCAACTAGCTCATTTTTTTCACTAAAACACTTCCTACTACATGTTTTGATTTTATTAAGAGGGAATGAGGTTTATTTAATTTTAATTAAAATTTTATTTTTTTGATTATCTATTTTTAATTTTTTAATTTTCTTTTAAATGTTTTATTTACCATTCAGTTAATAAATTTGATATTTTAAAATTTCATTTTGCACATTATTTTCCAATTTCTTTTCTTGCAAAAACTAAAAAATTATTAAACTACAAAAATTCCTTGAGAGACAGAAATGTTACTTTAAATCATCATATTAAAACCATTTACTCTCTCTTAGCATCAAACCCACACACTTTCGATCTCTAAAGATCGCAATCTCTATCCAACTCTAGTTTCCAAACAATGAAATTTTTTTCATTATATAAAAGATAAAGGGAATTGGTGAATATACTATAATTATAAAAAAGAGGTATAGGCCCTCCAGTTAGGAAAGTAAAGTTTTTAAGGAATCTTTTTTGATTTAAAATTGATTTTTTAGACGAATCTATTAATAAATAAAGTGATTAATTTCAAAATACTTGAATACATGATTGAAGGTTGAAATATGGAGTATATCTTTTAGAATTATGTAAAATAATTTTATGAGCATGCATAATTATGTTTTGGAGACAAAGAAGATGTAATCGCATTATTGGAGAATGATATTGTATTTTCTGTTTATTTGGTGGATATGGACTAGATTTGCAAATGCCTCTATTAAGGAGTTTCTCATTATAGTTTTAAATAGATAGGGGAATGTGTTCACAAGTATGAGTAAATCATTTCCTTCTTGTTTGGAACCTTTAAACAATATAGATTATCATAAAATATTTTTAGGATGGTAGAATGTTTTTGGTCATGTTTATTCATACTGATATACTACAAAAAATAATTGAGTTAAAGAAAATCAATTTTGTATTTTTATGAAATGTTTTTAATTTTATGTGATATAAAATTGAATTTCACTAGGTTAATTATATTTTATAGACATTATTTTTTATACAAGGCTGAAATAGTGTCATTCTACACATATGTAAGGTTGGTTTCTCTTATTATATAGAAGAGTGGGATGATTTAGTGATTTATGAACTGGGTTGAGATGTCAGGACATCAATAACTTGACATCTCAAAGACTCATGAAATTTAGATTTTTCTAAAGTAGAACCAAATGTACGATGATTCCCACTAGTATTTATGAGGAATAAAAGTCTATGTTTTGTGTTGAGGGAAAGAACAAGAGATTGAAATCAGCTGGTTTAGCTAGGAGTGGTGGAGAAGGAGTTTGAAATTTCTATATTGAAGAATTTAGAGAACTTAAACTAGCTGTAAGTTTGGAAGAATTATATATTGATTTTTCTAATGTTAATGTCAGCACTAAGAGAATGAAATTTTGGGGACAGAATATCCCATCTAGGGTCGGGGGAGTTAATCAATTTCATAGAACTTTTCAAGATCCTTATGTGTAAACAGGCAGTTGATTTTCAATTGTACAATGGCCTAGAAGAAGATAAGATCGTATTGAGTAGGCTGTAGTTTCTTCAATTCAAGAAGTCGATAAACCCATTTCAGGTGAGAAAATGGTTGAAGGTTATAATTTTTTATTTTTTAAAAAGAAATAAATATTCAATCTACTTAAGATGAGGAACATGTTTGGAAGAAGATCAATTTGGTGAGGTTAGTAGTTCTACATTGGCTAAAAATATGAACTGAATAAGGAAAAATAAGCTTTTTAGATGAAATTTCCTTATAATGTATAGTTGAAGAAGATTTTGAGGCTATAAATATAGTGACAGAAGCCTTTTACACATTCTTCCTTTTTTGAACTATATCACCATGAATACTTATTGGGAGGTGAATTATCTTACAGATGCTCTTGCCAATAAGGGATTACTCTAGAGGTTTGTCATCACTTTATCTCTTTATCTGATTATATTCATCCCATTTTCCAATGGGACAAGTTTAAGACTCCTTATTTCCAAATTTTGTAGGACTTTTACATTTATATAGGATCCCTTGCGCTCACTTTTATCAAAAAATATGATCATGAAAAATTAGGAATCTTGAAGAAACAGATATCATAACATAAACATGAGTGAAGGATAAATTCCAAGACTATATCACATGGTGGAAAAATCTCCCTAATGAATTAGGTTTACTCCCTAATAGCACACATAAAATCATATTTGAGTAAAACATATCCCAACACATTGGAGTGATATATAGTTACAACCATCATAACATGTACATGAATATGTGTGACACAAAAAAGAAATAAAAAAGGTGGAAAATCATAAGGGTTATAAAAAGAAATAAATGGTTTACATTATCATGTCATAAAGAAAAAAATAGTGTATCATATTGTTATCCATGAAAGAGGGGATTCAAATTATTCATGGACATTAATAATAAAAATATAATAGTATGTTATAGATAATAAAGTCCAACTAAATTGAAAACATTAAAATGAGTGTACAGGTAACTTTATAAATGATCTACTTAAGCATATATTTAGGGAAAAGAATAAAGAGTCTTTAAAGAAGATAAATCCAAAATTATTCCCATAAAACCAGAAATGTATTAAAATTTTACTTCATGAAAAATTAAAATATTATAGAAATATAATTGAATTCTTAAAATATTGTTTATATTATACTTGAAAATGGGTAAGAAACAAATAATTTTTCATTAATCAAGTTTTATTATCAAGAAGAATTTAGTGTGGAACCATTTTAAAACATATAATTCCCCATAAACAACATGAATTGGGATAAATACATATGTTTGGTCTATATACATTTAATATAGAATAATTATATAATAATATTGAAGAGATTAATTAAAGAAAATTGAGAGAAATTGTAACCGAATAAAAATATAGAGGTTCGAAGAGATCCCTGACATTGAATTTTCTATTAATTGAACATAATTTAAATTATTTTATAATTTCTTAAATCATATCATTAATTTATAATTGATATATATTAATATTTATTATTTCATATATAGTCCCTATACAACCTCTTACCACCCAATCATTAATAAAACATTGTTATTAGCATTGTTTCAGGATTTAACTGCTTCATTTTTTCATGCATGTTTTGTCATATAAGTTACGGTTCATGTGAGTGGATGTAGATTAATCATATGGATAATTTTATTAATTATATAACTATCATATTTATGATTTAATAAATTTTTACAACAGTTATTTAAATTTTTATTGGTGAAATTATTCACATATCTTTAGGGAGATAGTATGCCATACGTACACACGAATGGTGATATCAATACCGTAATGGTGAATGGGTATAGAAATGGATGATACATATTAATTTACATAATTAAAATTATTTCATAAGTATCCTAAATATCTGTAATTTCCATTATTATATCCTTCAATGTAAAGTGATTATGAAAAATTAATTACACCTCTGCGTGGAGATGGTAAGCAGTATGTATGCATGCACAGTGCTTTCGTTTTTCATAGGATTGATTAAAGGTGCAACATGGTTGTATCATAATCATAATAAAATCTTACTAAATTTATTATATTGGATTTATTATTTTATTATGGTTATAACATATTTAAGGGGAGTTAAATTCAATGTGAAATTTTAAGGATTCGACAAAGATTATTACATGTTCTACGAAGGAGCTCCTCTATAACTTATATAAAGGGACACATGGTCGGTCATTTAGAATGGAAAAACCAAACAAACTGAAATAAGTATTTTGATAAGTGAAATTGGAATAGGTGTGTTGATATATATGAATAAAAGTTGTGTAAATAAGTGAAGGGAGGGGTTTCTTCTTATAATTAAGGTGAGGGACACTATTTGGAATTTCCCAAAATATTTAAACATAATTAGACTATTATAGATACAAATATATCCAAATTTCCTATAAATTCATATAGGGCGACATTATCGACCATATATTATCTCCCTTATACTTATTTAATATATTTTTCTCATTTTTATATAAAATAATAAAATATTAATCCAATAAAATATTATTACTGTATATTTTGACACTATTCATTACATTGAAATTAAAAATATCAAGAAAACAAGTGAAATTATAAAAAATTATTTTATTATATCCAAAAAATTCATTTTCATCTATTGAATTCATGTATCACCTAAAATATATCAAACTATGTTACTATTAATTTTTTAATATCATTTATTTTATTATTCTATTACTTAAATGATTACTGCATCATTATTGTGTAAATATTTAAGTTAATTCAACATTCATTAAAAATTAAAATCAAAATACAGTGATGTAGATATATATTTTAGCATAAAAAATAAATTTTATAGTCGAACATATCATCTAGATAACACCATATTAAAATATTAAACATATTAAAATAAAAATGTGACATATTTGAATTATAATTTACTAAAATATTATAAAGTACATAAAATTTACAAGTGGAATAAAGGTCATATATCCTACCCTTATATGACTATGGTTATGATATACTCATATAATAATATTTAGGTACATGATTGGGAAAAAAATTTCTTATTAATTTATTTTTAACCTAAATTCCCTGAATTACCCTTTATAGTGGCAACCAAAATTACTAATGTTTCCAATCATATTGACCAAAAAAAATGGGGAAATATTTACTTATTATTAAAATCATGATTCCAAATATTTAATCAACTTTATAAATTTCAAAATGTAAAAGTGTTATAATTTAATTTAAAAAAAATTGTAAAAACTCAACGAAAAACTATTCTTATTAAAAAATTCCTTTTAAAATATAAATATTCTCATACTAAATTCAAGTGTAAATCCATTCAAAAAAAACAAAATTGGATTGTTTTTAATCAAATAATATCTAATTAAAATTTTAAACTAATTCAAAAAACAATTTTTCCTTGTAAATACTTTAAAATAAAATGTAGTGTTCAACAAAAAATTTAAAATTTGCACTATTCAATGAAAAATAAATATTTGTAGAAAATTCTCAATTATTTATCATAAGATAATTTTGAAATGATGAATTAAGAAATAAAATTTTGTACTTTCAAAAAATTATAAAAACCCAATAAATTTATTATAATATTTAATCATAAAATAAAATAAAAACCCATTCTTAAAGAATTTTTTTTTCTAAATAATAAAATGAATTTAAAAAAATTATTAATAATTATTTAAAATAAATTATTAAATACCTTAAAAATTCATATGAAAATTATATATTTTATAATATGGTGAATATTATTCATACTTTCCAATTTAATGACTATGTTATAATCATCACATTTAAATAATAATATTTTTTTATTCTTTTAATCTTGATATTGTGTATCTTGCATGAAAACGAACATAATATTTTGTTTAATCTTTGGATGTTATGTTATTTCACCTGGAAAAAAAAATTCCCTTGAAATTTCATTTTTACAAAGTAAAGTGAAAATAGTTGATGGTACCCCTCCTTTACTATTTCCTATAGTTCCAAGTTTCTTTCTTCATATATATGGTTCATCCATAATAATTTTACCAGGTGAGTGGAATTGTTGTGTAGAACTTTATCTATATAGTATATGATCTTCCCCGACTGCACCTCATAAGAGTAATAATTTTCCAATTGTACCAGTCGTGAATTTAGTAGATGGTCGAGATTTGGTATATACTTCCTAAGAAGGGATACGTGGAATAAATCACATACATGAGACACATTTAGTGGATGTCCTAGTTGATATTCCAAAACTATGATGAGATCAAGAATCTTAAAGTATCCAATAAACGTGGGACTTATCTTTCCCTTCTTACCACACATCATGGCCATCTTCTATGGAGATATATGGAGGAGTAACTTATCCCCAATCTAAATCTCTAAGCCCCGCTGGTAATTTCCTTCATAGATCTTCTATATACTTTGGAAAACCTTGATGTACTACTGAATGGTCTTCACCTTTTCTATAATTTCCTCTACCATATCAGGTCCCAATATATTATGTTCACTAACATCTTCCTAGATTTTAGGTGTTTTAAATCTCTTCACCTAAATGGATTCTTATGGATCCATTTGGTTTTTAGAGGAGAAACTATTGTTGTAAGTGAACCTGACCAATGGAATATGTTGATACCATACTCCTTTTAAGTCCATGGTAAATTCTCTCAACATGTCTTCCAATTTCTAAATAGTCCTCTTAGACTGACCAGTAGTTTAAGGGTGATAAGTTGTACTAAAATTCACCTGAGAGTTTATATCATGTTAAAAAAAATTTTGGAACATAAGGGTTAATATTTGATCTCATTATGATATAATCAATAATGGTACTCCATGTAGGATAACCAATTATCTAGTGTATAATCATTTAAGTTTATTGAGTTATAATTACTCTCAAATTTTAATAAAGTGAGTTGTCTTTGTAAGATGATCCATAATAACACATATAGTATTATTTTTTCTCGATGTCTCTGGAAGTCTAGTGACAAATTCCATGGTGATTTTCTCACTTCCATATAGGTATAGTTAATGGTTGCATTATCCTATTAAATTGTTTTCTTTAAAACTTAACTTTATGAAATTCCAATAACTTTGATGTTTATTTTGGGATCTCCTTGATCATATAGTCCCACTAATAGTTCTCTTAGAGATCTCATTACATCTTTTTCGTCCTTGTGTGAATGGAGAATGTAAAACTATGTGAATCATTAAAAATCAACATCTTTGTCTTGGGATTTAGTGTTGTACATAGTCATAACCCAAATATTAGGACTCTTTTCTCGTCAACTTTGAACTCTGAGGACTTCCCATTTCTAATAGATTCCACCTTCTTCAAAATTTCCACATCTTTTCTTTGAGCATCATTTATCTTCTTTATAAGGTATGGTTGAGAAATCATTTGAGGAATGGACGAGGTTGTTACTTAGTGTATTATACCCATTTAAATCCTTTTTAATTCTAATAAGATTAGTTCTTTCTCAATTATCATCATTGATTACGTTGTAGGATTTTTTCTTCTTAGATCATCAACCACATTATTTAATTTACCAGGACGGTAGTGTATTGAGTATTCATAATACATGATGAACTTTAACTATATTTTCTAGAACATATTATGTTCATTATATGTGAATATATATTTAATCCTCTTTCAATTAGTACATATCACATACCACTCCCCATAGATATAATTTTTCCATATGTTCAATGTGATGGTCACAACATCCAACTCTAGATCATGCATGGGATAAATTTCTCAATAAATTTTAATGAATTGAGGAATAGGCTATTTCATTATCATTTTTTATTTGTACACATACAGACCACATATTTTATGTGTCGATATAAACCACAAAGAGTTCCCCACTTTTGGGTAGTGTATGTACTTGTGGAGTGATAAGCCACTTTTTTAACTCTTTGAAGTGGTATTCACATTCACAAGTCTAGAAAAACATTACTTTTATATGATTCTTCTTGGTTAGTGGGTTTGATAATTGGGAGAAGTTCCTCCCAAATATTTAGTAATAGCAACATATACTAAGGATAATACTGAAGTCTATTATAGAAACTGGTCTAGGCCACTCCTCAATTTCCTTTTTCTTAAAAGGATCTATTAATGTCTCTTTAATGGTGATAACATTCCCTAATATTGATGCCTCCTCCTTCCAAATGTCACATTTACTATTCTTTGCATATAGTTTCTCCCATAAAAAATTATTTATCATAGTATTCAAATTATCCCCATGTATCTCCTTACACATATATTATATAAAAATATTATATATATATAGACTACCAAAAATTGGTGGAGGTAATATAATTAATCTATTTGTTGATTCCATGAAACTTTCTAGAGCATTAGTGAGTATAATGGGATTAACCATAAACTCATAGTGTCCAGACCTCATTTGAAAGGAAAACATGGGAATATCTTGATTCATTACCTTTAATATTAGTGATTTCTCAACTAAAGGACCACATTCAAGATATTATTTTCCCAATGTAGTTTATTAATCCAGTCATATATCTATGAATATAGATAATTTTTCATTATCATTATTTAGTTGAGCTCATAATAATCAATTCATAGGCACATTGGTCCATTATTCTTCTTAAAGAAGAGGTACATTTCCCCTAATAGTAAAGCACTCAGGCCAATGAAAGAATTGTTCAAATTCTCTTATAACTACTTCATTAATTATTCCAAATCAATGGTGAACATACTATAAGGATTCTTTGATATGTTTAGATAGCCCGAATGGCTCGAAGGACTTAATTTTTATTGATTTTTTGACAACCCCCCTTTCAAGGGATGATGGGGAAACCTTAAAAGGCCCATAGACTCAGATATTATATGGCATGTAGGCTTAGAAGATTACTTGACCTGAAGGTCTTGGGGAATTCAACCAGACTATCTACAAAAAACTTCCGCTCCCTAGCATCTGCATCATAATAGTAGATCTCCACCTTCACTTTCCTATTGGGATAGGCTTCTCATGCAATCACAGGTTGGTCCTGATGGCATAGCCATACCCTCTCATTCTCACAAATCCATTTGGTTCTGCTCTGGTGAGGGAACCTACTCTGAATCCTCTTCTGGGGCTACTCCTTTTTTGTAGTGTGTGTGGGGAAACTACGTGGGGCCCAAAGACCAAGATAATTCAACCTCTTTGTTAGGATAAAGAACAATAGATTTTTTAGGTAACACATTAGTGTAGTCCTTTACAAAGGGTATGTGTTCAAGCATAATCCTCTCATTTTCCTCAATAATTTGAGATAGATATGATTTTTCATAAGGAAATAATTTCCATACTTCATATTATGATTTTTATGGAGGTTCATCCTCCTCATTTTACTTCTATAGAATTGGAGGATTCCCAAGGATGTAAAGAATGACATGCCTCTCCCAGAAAATGATATTGGATTTGTATAAAGATAAAAAACACATTCCCAATATAGCATAAAAATATACCAAAGAAAGTAATGTGATATTTTATGAGAGGTTTATACTAAAAACGTTAACTGAGGATTAGTCATATACTTTATAAATAATAATTTCCTTCATTCATATTCTCATATATATCTTAAAATAAATATTTTGAGGTGGTGTTTGAATAGTTCTAATTAACTCAAAAGATTAGAATGAATGCATTGAACTAGAATCCAAAATTTCATTTTCTATTAATGAATGAATAAATAAAGTACCTTTCACTGCATCATTTTTCGGATCCACCTTAGTAGTAGTGAAAACTATACCCTTCCTCTCTTCCTTATAGATTTTTTTCACTGATTGTGTATAAAAACATTTGGTTTAGACCAATGGATGTATAATTCCCATGTTCCTTGAAAAGCAAACACTATACTAAAAGATGATTGTAAATTGTAACCTTCCTTTTGTCCTCTTCATTGGTAGCCTTCTTCGTGTCATTTTGGATAATATTATCATTTTCCCTATCTTTTCTACATTTTAAGAATTTCATTGTTCCCTTTAGAAATTTACTTGGATACTTCTTCCCATAATTTTGAAATGTGAAAAGTAAGGTTTTACTTTATTCATGGTATTTATTTATTGATCCTCCCGTATTAAAATCTACCTTAATAATTTTCCTCTTAAAGCCCATGAGACAATTGAGATTCTTATATTTGCATCTCAACCTTAAGGAGAAAATACAATATCTTATCATAGATGTCACAGTCTCGAATCATTAAGGATTTTATTATATATATTTAATACACTAAATTAAAAATCCATATTGATTTCATTTTTCATGAAAATGCATGAGGGATATCATAAAATAATTTTAAGTATTTTCTCAACTGATTTGATAGAATAATAAAAAATTTTCTTTAGTATGAGGAACTCCATATCTATATTAATAAAGAGAGTTCAAGGAATGTATTTATTGAAAATTATTTTATTTTATAAATCCATACCATGGAATAAATTTCCTCTTTATACTTAGTGTTTTCGATTAGTTTCCACACAAATCAGCTTCCCATTATTGTTCTTGATTGCCTACAGGACTTACACTTATTCTAAGTATTGAAGGAAATAAAATATCTTATCAATGGAATTAATATATTATTATATTATGAGAGGATTATAAGATCCGCTAAACATAGCAGGACTTTCTCAGATAAATTATTCTACCACAAGTTGATATTTCTTAAGAGAAGAAAGGTGTCCCACATGATTCAAGTTATTATTAAAAACTAGAGCTAGTTAAGTAAATACCACCATGATATTCCAAGATCCTATTATCATAATTTTTGTAATATTATTATGTAAATCATAACATTTCATATCAAATAGGTTCTTAGAATTTGTTATATTATTCATATACATTAAATAAAAAAATAAGGGGGTATTGAATACTTAGATAATTATTATATAAGAAGGAAAATATGAACATATAAGGATAATATTATAAATGAAAATATATACCAAATTCTAATTATTTAAGATCCAATCAATGTTATAAATGGTAAAAAAAATTATCCATATGGTTCTTACCAATGTTTTCTAGTCCTAATTCCCAAAAATAACCAGACCATTCTATTATAACATCTATAAAAACCTAATACTTTTACAAATATTTTTAGATGATTTAAGGAATAATTATCCAATAAATAAAAACCAATGATAAAAAATTATAGTTCCTTTAGAAGATAAGGTAAATAAAGAGATATTATGAAACTAGAATAGAAAATATTTTTTAAATATCTATAAGGATATCCTAAATCTTTTTGGGCTTCTACAACTATATAGGATAACCTGGGGAAAACCTAGACAAAAGGGGTGAAATAAAAATCCCATTATGTGAATAAACTTGGAAATGAAGTATAGAACGTGAGTTAAAAGGAGTAACATGATAACAAAAAGGAAATGTATATTAAATAAACACATGGTGGAATATCATGTAGAACATGAGATCATTTGATCATGGAAAATATGAATGTGGCTAAAACATATATCATGACATAAAAATGAGTCAAGGCTAACTACCATGAGTATATCCCAAGGTGGATAAAGTCCTATAATGGATTTGTTTTACTACTAGTACTCTACATAACATATCATGAGACTAGAAAAGTACCTAATTCATTAAAGTTTTATATGGTCACGTGAATCATAACATGTAAATTCATATGTGTACCACATAATGAAATCAAACATAAGGAATAATCATAAGGGTTACCCAAGTAAAGAAATGGGTTTTGTAATCATGTCATAAAGAAAACCCAAAGGGTGTATTGTAGTGTTATTATTGAAATAAAGGATTAAAATTATTCTTTGTCATTTATAAAGTAAATATAATAATATATCATGAATAATGAAGTCTAACTATTGTGAATCCATGAAAACGTGTGGCTAGGTTTTTTTAAAAATGTTATACTTAAGCATAGTTTTGGGGAAAATAATAATGTGTATCTAAAAGGATAAATGTAAAATTATTTAAATAAAAATAAAAATGAACTAAAATTTATTTCATCATAAATTTATTTACAATAGAAAAATATTTTCAGTCTAAAAATAGTTTACGGAGTGTGCATTAAAATGGGTAAGAAACAAAGTAGTTCCCTTTAACAGAGTTTTCTTATCAAGAGGTACTGAGAAGAGAACCTTTTTAAAACATGTAATTCCCTATAAAATGAAGTAAATTCAGATACATACATATGTATGGTAAATATTCCAAGATTATTGGAGAATTATATAAGAATTAATTAATTGATAAATTAAGGAAATAAGAGATTAAGAGTTACCTGATAGAAATATGGAGGTTTTAAAAGATCCCTTACATTGAGATTTCCTTTACATTAAAATTATTTAGCCTATTGTATAATGGTTTAAAGTGTGTTAATAATTTATACCATAACCATATTCATATTTATTATATCAATATAATACTTATATAACCTCTTAACACCCTTTCATTAATAATACTTCATTATTACCATTGTTTCGGGTGTTAGCAACCTCATTTTTTAATGCATGCTTTGTCATGTAAGATATGCTTCATATACATGGGATATGTGTTCATAATCTTCAGAATTTACTAACACTATAATTATTATATTTAATTTTTTAATATTTTTTTATAAACATTATTCAAATTTGGATAGGGAATATTAGTCATATCACTTTTCAGGGATGGTAGGTCATGCATACACACATGTGACAATATTGTTACCTTAATGGTGAATGGGTTGAAAATTTGATGATGTATATTAATTTTAAAAAAGAAATATTATTTTATAATTATCGTATTTATCAATTATTTCTTTCAATATAGACATCCACATATATTGGTGATGAAAAACTAATTACACCCCTACATGAAGATGCCAAGCCATACATACACACTTATAGTTTTTTTCATTTTTCATCGTATGGATAAAAGGAATAATATCATTATCTAATAATCATAATAATATCAGTATATATATGATATTATATTTATTATTTTATTAGGGGTATAACATATTAATAAAATATAGAAGAATAAAGAAACTTTAAAGAGTCTGTAGAGACGATTACATCTTCTATAAAGGAACTCCTTTATAAATTCTCGTAAGGTACCTAGGGTATGTGTTGTGGAAGGTTTGAAACCACAATAACGTAAAGAAAATTGTTTATAAGGTAAATGGGTATATTTGTTTGACATTTATGGCTCAAAGTGGTGAAGATAAGTGAATAAAGGGGTGTCATTTTATAATTTATGTGAGAGATACTTTTGGAATTTTTTAAAATATTAAAATTTAATAAGACTATTATAGATCCGGATGCTTCAAGATTATAATATAAATTCCTATAGGGTGAAATTTTAGACATTAAATTTTATCATTTATTATTATTTAATATTTTTATTTTTTAAAATAATTTATCAAAATATTAATCTGATAAAATAGCACTATTATCAATTTTGTAACAAATAATTAATTTGACATTAAAAACATCAATACAAATGGGAAAATTCAAATATATATTTTATAATATTTTTAACATGTCATGATAATATATATAATTCATTTATCACCTTAAATATCATAAATTCTATTACTTTTAGAATCATTAATATCAATTATTTGATTATTATATTTCATAAGTAATTACTACATCAACATTGTGTAAAAATTTAAATTAATTATTTAATCACTAAATATGAAAAACATATTACCATGACGTAGATAAATATTTTATAATTTAAAATAATATTATTGGTCTTACATATCATCTTCATAACACAATATTAAAATATTATACTTAAAAAAACATGATTTTGAAATATTTGACTTTTCATTAAATAAAATATTATATAGCTCATAATCTTAATAAAGTGAAAAAAGGAACGAAATAAAAAAATTGGATGATTATGGTTGAAATATACTCATCTAATAAGATTTTGGTAATTTTTTGGGTCATTTTATTTTTCTTATCAGTTTATTTTTACCCAATTACCTGATTTATGATTTAACATAATAACCATTATCACAAAAGTTACCATTAATATTAAAAAAAATACAACATATATATCTAATATATTTATAACTCCTTATTAAAAACATATAAACCATTTTTCAAAAATTCAAACATAAAAGTAAATGGTTTTAATTTATAATTAAATATAGAAAACTCAACAAAAAGAAGTTTTTTGGAATAATTTCCTTATAAAATATAAAATATTTTCATTCTATATTAGAGTGTAAAATCTATTTAAAAACATAATTGAATTATTTTTAATAACAATGACCTAATTAAATTTTAAAATTAATCTAAAACATAATTTGACATTATAAATATATAAAATAAAATAAATTTTTCTAAAAAATTTAGTATCTTTCACTTTTCCTTGAAAAATAATTTTTTTAAAAAATTATCCAATATCCATAAAGGGTAATTTTATCTTAATTAAATAAAAATAAAAAGAAACCCCATTTTTGATTTAAATTTACTTTCATATAAAAAAATTAATTTACTAAAAATTTGTGTTATTATTTACAAAAAAGTAATTAATACGTTAGAAATGGGTAATTAATTATATATTTCATATTTTGGTAAATACTATTCATTCTTTCCAATTTAATGTTTAGTTTGTAAGGGTCACATTTTAATAATAATATTTCTTTTGTTATTTAAGCTCAATGTTTCTTATATTGTATGATATTGATCATAGTATTTTATTAATCATTAGATATTACAATTGATTTTCTTGTTGAATTATTTTCCCAGTATATTATAGAGTTATAAGTAAGGTCACTTCAAGTGGTATAAGTCGTGGAGCCTTCATTATGTCACAAGAAAACATTATCACATACTGATGATGTGTTGAATTTTGTTGAGAATAATTATTCGCTTCATTTGGGTATGGTTCCTCAACTAAATCAGTTATTGGATGAATCTTTAAAGTTACAATAATAGTTTTTTAATTCTCATAAACTAATAAAGAGTTAAAAATTTCTTTTGTATCTAGAACATAATTAAAATATATCCAATTTGAGTATCAAATTTTAATGAATTTATATTGTGAAAGAAATATTTTGATTCTTTTAAGATATACATAACTGGTCAAGTTTTATATATCGTAAGTTATGTTTTTTTAAAATAAGGTTTTAGTGACCTGATAAAGTTTTTGTCAAGTTAGTTTGATTTTTTGAAGGCCAATTCTTATCGAGGTAGAGCTTCGACACCTAGTTATGGAGGATATATAGATGTGATGAGAAGAAAATAGAATCTATCAAATGATATTGCTATCATGGATGTAATCTTTTAGAGCTTACAATGTGACTATATTTCCTTGATAACTTTGATATAGAATAAAAAGTGATAGTTGAGAAGTTAACCTCTTTATATTCAAGATATTGGTTTTCAGTTAACTAGTAATGTGATATGATGAAAAAACATGTTCATTATTTTGAGAACATTCATAATTTTATGAAATTTAATGCAATGGAGGTGATGAATATGTTTTTGTATCAATGGTATTTTAGGGAGGAATGATATGGAATTTTGTATGATAACTCGAAGATGTTAAAGGAGTAAAAAGAACTGCATGAAACAGTTTATGATTTCCTGACCATAGAATATTCTTCTGTTGAGATTAAATAATCCTATCATCCTTCACATTAACCATTTACACCTCCAACAAGTTTTTTTAAGTCTTGGTTCATAAATTTAATGATTTTTTAAATTTTAAATTCTCTTTGTTATCTATTTTCTATTTAAGGTATTTTTAGGTTTCACATCATATTCATTTTTAGAATACGTTTATTTTTTTCCAACACGTCATTCACTATAAAATCTGTGATAATTTGAATGTGCTTTAATTCATTTCTATATTTTCATTTTGATCTCACAAAAATGAAGAGAAAATTTTGATAAACACAACATTATAAAATTCTATTTAACAAATCTTTGTTTGTTTAATTATTATTTAAAAGAAATATTAATTTGTTTATATTTCCATTGTTTTTATGATCATTCAAAATTGGTATATTTTTATAATACCCTTGTTTAACTATTTATTTCATTAATTTATCAGTGATCTTAATGCTCATAAAGACCCTAATTGTTTTAATAATGATGTTTCCTTAAGTTAATTTTAGGATTATATTTTTTGGAATTTTATTTTTATTTTCTATTAAATTTTGAAATTAATTATATAGAGGTTTTATTTTCAATGTATATTGGATGTTTTGAATAATAATAGAGTTAATTTTTAAATTTAATGTTACAAAAAAACATTTATTTAGAATGTTAGGTAAAAAAGATAATATTATATAAGGAACCAAACATTTAGAAATATTCAATGGATGAAAAAATAGGTTTGGAAAACTAATTTTTATGAAGAACCCTATGTCTACGTATCTAAAATATGGTTAGTTAACCAAATGTTTAGAACCAAAATTATATTATGTACCTTACTTTTTAAGATTGCATACATTGATCAATCCCAAATTTGAAGTAGTAATTTTCAATATTTCAATATCGGATATTTTCCAATATAGTAGTATCATGTTTTCCTAGTGTATATATCTCATTAAAATCCATTCATTGATGAATTAAAAGTCCCTTGAACAATATATAAAAGTATCCCTTTTTATAAGTAAACTTATGATTTTCTATGGGAACTAAAATTTAAAGTTCAAATTCGAAATATATTTTAAAATCATGATTTACCTAGAGATATTTGTTGATATTCTTCACTAAAATCAAATAATATTTATAATTTATTCTCACTATATTTTTATATATGATTGAGGGAGACAATATTTTAATATAATATTTTTTAATGAATCACTAATGTTCCATAAGATAATATTATTTATAATCTCATGAGGACTTTTTGAAATTAATTATGGTTCTAATAGTTTCACTGCACATTTTTTTTATTAATATTTTTTAGTTTATCAAAGATCCTTCTATGGAATGCACACTAGAGGAAAATATGTTAAATATTTTTTCCATGTATTCAACCTTCTTCGAAGAAGTTTTTTAATGATGTTTTTTCTAATACTTATCCACAACAAACCCAAGTATCTTAAAAAGGGATGTTTTGAGAAGTAATTCATATTTTTCTATGAGGATCCCATACTCTATCAGTTATAGGAGAAACTATGAGCTGAACTTGTTTTCATCAGATCTAAATCTATTTTCTATCGATGTTTCAACTTCTATCACAAAGATGATTTTTTATTTTTTATATAAAATAACAATAAAGACATGTCAAATCATTTTTGTAAGGTGTAAACTTCTTACACTTAACTTTTATGTCCCCTCAGTAAAATACATATTTTGTGAAAATCACTAATCACATTGAGCAAGAGTCAGCGAGTGGAAAAGGTATCTTTGTTCCCCAAAAAATTATCATTTTTTGGTTTTTGTTAATGATTTTACTTCTTAGTCTATTTAAATTAAGAATACATTATTGATTATCAAATCATAAGGATGAATTGATTTTAAAATTATACAATTTTTTTTAAGTATAAAATTCACCCCCTTTTGTGTCTTCATGTTTATTCTAAAAAATAGTTACTGTATGAAATATTTTGATTATATTTATTATTTTCATAAAAATATATTTTTGGAACAATATATGTTTACAAATATTTCAAAAGAAGCTAAAAAATAATTATTGGTATAGTTTTAGATATAAAGGTCATCAAATAAATATCTATTTATGACCAGGATATCAGGAAATTCAATATAAAAAATCAAGTTCTAAATAACATTCCAACTATTAAGTTCAAAAAACTTTCAAAAGAAATACTGAAATATTTATTAAGAAAAAGAGATGAAATATTCAAACTAGAGATCCCAAAATATAGAAGATTAATCTTTTAATGTTCATCCAGAGAGTCATTTCCCCTTTTCCTTTAGTAAGAACCCTCAAGTTAGTAAGATTATATTTATTTTGAGTTGAAATTTTTAACTTATATTTGAATTGATTACCCTAAAAATATAGGAACATCATAGTTTTAGATTTAATTAAAAGTAATATTGGTTTCTAAAACATACATATCTTTTTAGGATTGAAATTAGTTATAATTATTCTCTTGTTTTGAAATCACACCAGAATTATTCTTTCAGAGGAGGAAGGGAAAACAAAAATTAGATCGAATTTACAATGAAAATAAATATAGTTATATTAAAAAAATAATTCATTTTTATTTAAACTTAAAAAAACACATATTAATGATCATGGATTGACTCCCATAAAGCAATAAGTTTAAAGTATATATTTTAGATTAGTGAGTGGTCTTTTTTAATTTAGAGAAAATAAATCCAACTTTATTAGATCCCCTTATTGTTAATGACTAGCCCTATATAAAATTAATAATGAATGTACTATTATCATATCTAATCAATTTCAATAATCCATTAATAATTATTCTGTGTATGTTAAATAATCTAGAACATTTAGTCTTTAGTTTACCAAGAAAGATTTTTAATATTTAATTGAAAAGAATCACTTTTTGACACACCTTGAAGTGTATTTTTTGAATGATAGAATTATGAAAAACCTTTTAAATTTCTTTATAATTTCTAGAATTTTTATATGATTCGCTATTAATAAACTATAACTTAATCAACTTCATAAACATACTTTCCTATTAGATTTAATACCATACTTCAAGTAATTTACTTCCCAAAAGGACTAATGTTGAAGCTTAATTGGTGAGTTGCATGATTTCCTAAAGACAAATCAATTAGAGTACATCCAAATGGGATTCGTAAATGTACTTCAATTGTCCCATAAGGCATTTTAAATTTTTAGTGAGATTCCTTTACTTATGGACGTCATAGTTTTCTAAAAAATCTTCTTGAGTTCTATGTTATATATTTTGACCCACCAACTTGATTGTGGTTGATATGTGGTTTCTATTTTTGTGCACATAAAAATAATTTTCCATAAAGTATTTTAAAATTAATTCTTGGTTTCCATTGTTAGAAATAAATTTCTTGATAACTCTATATCTATAAAATTTTTGTTTTAATAACTTTTACAATACTATTTTATTTGTTATTGGGAAGTGTCGTGGACTCTACCGACCTAGAAGAAAATCCATAGTAATTAAGATATAATAATTTAAATGGATTATTTGAAATGGTCCCATTCAAAATCCCACAAATCAAATTTCTCATGACCTAGAATTATTTTTTGTTTTAGCTCTTCTTTAATTCCATCAAGTTAAATTAATGGGTATTTTTCACAGCCCAATAAAAATACCTCAACATCCTTGAAAATTTTAGGATATAATAATCCAGATTAAATAAATTTTTGGGATGTTACTTCACCCCTATAGTGTCCTTCCCAAGTGGAATGGAGACAAATTTCAATAATCGATAGCATTTCCACCTTGATCTTAGATATCCTAAAAATTACAACAACACAACATCTAAATAATAGCAGTTCTTAAAAATTTTGTAATTTATATATGAAATAAATTTATTTATCAAGTTTTGGGAAATATTCTCTATCATGAATCATATATCTAAAACATTATGAAAATATTCATACCAAGAAGTCCGTTTTCTTAAAATATTATGTAGTTTTTCATCTAGGAAGAATGATTTATACTATATTGATTCCTCACTATGGGTATTTGGTAGACCATATAAGTGGAAAAAACTAAATTATCAGAACCATTCTTATCCCTAATTTCCAAATCAAAATTTTGGGAGAAGTGGATCCACATTATCAGTCTTTTTTAATTATTTCTTAGAAAAAATATTTATGGGAATCATTTTCAACAAACAAATATTACTATAGATTCAATAAATTATTTCAATATCTTTTCATGAGAAAAAACTAATACCTACAGTTCTTTCTTATTTCTAGTGTAATTATTTTTGATAATTATTTAGTAACAAACTATCATATAAACCTCATGAAACATTTTCTGCTTAATTTTTCTTAAATCAGCTCATAAAACTATTTTTTTTTTAATTATAAATAATTTTAAAAAGGTAAATTCCCATCAAGACAATATATGATGGTTAATGAATTGAGTTTCTCTTTAATAAGATTAAGTTAATTTATTATATTTTCATTAAAAAAAATGTAATATCATTAAACAAAAGTGAACACAAGATCTTTTTTATCTTTGAAAAATACTTAATAAACCTATGCTGTAAATTTACATACACAAAAAACATCTAATACCTTTAAAATTTATGATAGTATGTAGCTTCTTAATCACTTCTCCTAACATTGATAAATTCTATTCACATCGTTGATACCTTGTGAATAATAACAATTAGGTAAGTGAACATGATATGATATTTCCTCAAATTTTAAACAATTATAGTCTCTTTATATTTTTCAAAATCAAATTCTAGATTCCCAAGACATATCTCAAATGTATTTTATGATATAGATAAATCACACAAAAACATATCAATAATCCCCTAAATCATGTTTTCAAAGATAACAATCATATAAATTTGAATGGTAGTAAAGGACACTCACAACTCAAATGATTAGAATGAAATTCTTGTATAAGAAAATTTTGAAATGGCATATGTGATTATAGTCTTCTTCTGGTTGTTTAGGGCTATTATAAATTAGTAAAAACTTGAGTAACTATCTAAAAAATAGAATGAATTCATTCCACACAAATATATCAATAATTTTATACAATTATGTCCTTGGAAAATTATTATCATTGGTAAAAAAATTATTCTTACTATATTCGACACAAACTATCCACATGGCCATTATTCTAGTTTGAATTTGTTCATTATCTTCATTTTTATGATAGTAACTCCACTATTTTTAGAACTATTTAATATTGTTTTACCCATAGTCAATTATAAATCAGAAAAATTATGTCAAAATGAAGTTGTTTAATTACTTCTTCCCAAACAACTCTATTCTTGATGTGATTTATCCTCCTTTGGTCCTTAACTCTTAGGCAATGATCATGTTCTATTAGGATTTGATACATGTAGTATGAAGGGATGATATATTTTTTATTTAATATGGTCCAAAAAACTAAAAATTTATACCTCTTCCACATATCCAACAACTTTTCATCTTAATTATTCCATAACATTTCTAAAATTATTTCTAGTGGTGGGAATTCTCACAAAGAAAAGTATATCTTATGTGAGAATGAAGTTGTTTAAGAACTAATTGGTTTGATTATTTATTATAAAGTAAAAAATTGGGCCTAATAGATACAAGGTATTCAATACATTTCAAAAATAATTACTAAATACGAATTAAATTCTCTTCTTTACTAATATCTAGAATCGATAGCTTCTCACTCACAATTTCAAAATCCAATGTATGTATGTTTTTCTCAACGAAATTATAATTTTTTTCAAAACATTAACCCCTTGGATAAAAAAAGATTCCTTTTATTAAATATAAATAATTCAAATTGGGTTTTAATTGAGGTGGGTAAACTATTTAGTTGATCAATAATTATTAAAAAATTCTTCCTCCACCTCATAAATAGGTTTATCAAATTCATCCAAATTATCTATAGAGTAGTTTCTAGATTATGTAGGTATTTTTAATCTCTCATAAACATTAACTTCCTCACTTTTTGCATTGATTTAAAATTTTAATTTTCATTGAGATACATCAATGACAACTCTACTAGCCTCTAAGATGGGAATACCATTAATGATATGGACTTCTCTATCATTATATACACCAAATATGAGAAAAATGGTAAGAATATTTTTATCCAAATTGTGTATAAAAGATAATTGTAATAAGTAGTGAAATATAGTGAGATAATGGATAAAACCAAGTCATTAAATATCACACATATAGTTAAAAATAGAATAAATAATATGGATGAAATGAAATCAAGTAGAAAACCATACCACAACAAAAATATTCTCAAATTGATTATCCTATATATCCATATATGATAAACTTTTAGACTAATCACACACACCTAAGTTTTTATTCCCAATAACCCTAATCTTATGTAAAGTTTGTTGGAATATAAAATTTTTTATTTTATGTTTTTAATAATTTAAGGTAATCTATTTAAATAACAGGAAAAATTCATTTATTATCAATTAAACTTGTAATTACTTCACCATCGATTTATCTTCTTAAAAAAAGTTACATTAAATTCATTAAATTTAATTCATTCAGTTTATACATTGAAATGAAATGAAATAATCATATTATCTTAATAGATAAATAAAAAATAACATTCTCAATAAGGAAAAATAATGTAGACACTAAAAATTGTTTCCTATGGTATTTTCCATGAAAGTTGTGACCTGATCATCATTTAATTTACATAATATGAATTTGGCAAAAAAATATACATATATATTAAAGAAGTATATATTAATGTTATATCCATGTATAACAATATTTCTTAGGCACCAAATAATATATTTTATTTAAAAAAATTTCCCAATCCAGTGGAGTGGTGGTGAGGACTTATTATTAGGAATATATCATGGAATCCATCCACATATTCATGTTATATTTTATGATAATAATTGATGTATTTTTTAAAATAATAACTTATTCTACATTTATAAATGGTATCCATAGGTTGAATCATTCTAAAATATTTAATTTGACTACTTTTAGAGCTAAAACATACACTCAATCCAAAAGTATTTTTCATTTCTAGTTCAAGTTTTCTATACAGTTTTTTATAAAATTCTTATCAAAATAAACCCAGATGAAATTCACATGTTTTTTTTATGGAAATATCACATATTATAAGATTAATTTCAATTTCTTCACTCTATTGATATCCTGTAATTGAACCCTACCATTTTTTTCCTATCCACATCCATTTATACATGTGTACCATAATTTCAATTGATGCACCTACCTTTTTTGATGTTAGGAATCTAGATACATTATTACTTGGAACGTGGTAACTCTATATAAGGTTGGGAGACTATGTTAAGGTTTCCTATAAAAGGAAACCAACCCCTCAATTTGAATATTTTCCCTTAATTGAGATCCTTCAAAATGATTCCCCAATCCCTTGATCTTAGAGTGCCATTTTTTACAGGCCCAAGATTTATAAAAATATCAATCATTTGGTTTTTAGAAAAAAAAAGGATATTTCATGGGAATAATAGAAATTATGGTCATACAAAGGTTCTAAAACCTCGTAACCTCAAAAAAACAACTTTTACTAACTCTTCAATTAGGATATGGTGAAAGACCCCCATTGAGGTGAGTCTCTAGAATTTATGGGTGAGCCCTGATGACACATAGGATTCATAAATCTAGAGAAATTTCCAACAAGAAAAGGTTCAATAAGACACCTAGTTTCTCAAGTTTCTTTCATTTAGATCTTTACCCAACATTCTAGAGATCACTAGGGTGACCTACTCATCCAATTTATTTCTATTTGGAATTTCACACAATTCTAAAGAGATGACTAAAGTGACCACATTCCCAAATAACCTAATTTCTAAAATTCCCATAACTTCATCCAATTTTCCTCTAAATGAAATAAACATTCCCATGATTTACCCAAAATATAATTTTTTTTAGCCCACATTACACACCCAAGGATCCACTATCACCTAGGTCTCCTACTTTTATAATCACCTATATTTCAATGAAATGGCCCCTCTAAACCTAATAAACTTATTTCACATTATTCTTTATACTAAGGGTGTAATTTCTACAATATTTTACATATGAATTATTTTTTAGGTAAAAAACAAATTTATTGGCCTCTAACATGGGATATTATCCAATACAGAGCGCAAGATCATCTTCCAAAGTAAACAGAAGTGCTCCAATCATGGTTAAGTCGCACACCAAATCATTAATATGTATCTTTAACCATGTAGTGTACACTAAATGAAATTAAAATACTTTAAATATTTCCTATTAATGTAACCTTAAATTGTATAGCATGATGGTAATGGATTTATTACCAAAAATGAAAATACATTTTTCAATTTCATTTTTCCATAAAAGGTATGACATTCCAAATTATATTTTCCCAAAAATTATGGGTTTTTATTCTTTTAAAATGACACATAGGAATCCCCATTAATTAGACTAATACCACTAGCATAACATCTTCTACCTCCTCTCATCCCATATCCCTTTATGAATGTATTTAGCATCTGGAGTTCTTTAATATATATAAATAATCTATTGATTAATTAATTATTTAAATTAAATGGGAGAAAACATAATAATTTCGTGAATTATCCTTTGAAATATATTATTTTTGACTAATTTCATTAAAAATAGTAACCATTAACATTACCATAGATAATTTCATGAACTTGACATAAATCTATATGAGAGACCCATAATAGATAAAAATTTTCTCCATGGGATAATTTAACCAATTATCCTATAAATTATGACACACCTCTCCTTATTAATATTACTAAATGGGCCCCAAAAGAAGAAAAAGTAGAATAAAATAGAAAACCTAATTTTAGTTCTTTTACTTATGAAATTTACCAATAGACCATGATTTTTTGATAGTGATACTACATTATTGGGTTGTATATTTTTAAAATTATCATAGAATCCCAATTTTTTCATTAATTATTAGAAAACATGGGTTCTATATTTCTAAATAGTCTATGGGTAGTCAAATGGTTATTAGAGATATCATCTATCATCAACTAGTGGAAACCTATACATTTTTTGTCATTAATTTTGTTATAATTTCCTTAACTTGGACTTAATACTACATGATATCTTCAACCTAGAACCTAAAATCATATATAGTTAATATAATGGTGTAAGTGATTCTTTATAAAAAATAATCCTCACATTATACACTTATCATGAAATATTGATGGGGTTTTGGACACATAGGTTTAATCTACATTAGAAAATTAGTGGGGGTAAGAATCCATCATACCAATATCAGTCTCATTTAAGAGTTTCTTCATGGAGTGAGACAATGATTACCTTCAATACTTACAGAAATTTAAGTAATATGTCTTTTTATTTCATATAACCACCTCAAATACGAATATGATAGAATCCTTGATTTTGGTTAATGTCACTTCATCTTGAATCCAATTAACCCATAAATCATTGAGAAAGATATAACGCCAATTATCAAGACCCGTTTACTAAGAATGACATTGTTCTATGGGAATCTTATCACTAAATTTCAGGATTGGGTTCACAACTCCACCACTGTTTCCATTCCTATGTCTCGTTATCAAATCTTAATGGTATCTTGAGGAAAATTTTAAGCATCCATAGTTTTACCAACGGAAATTAAAATATTATAATTATTTAATATATTATAATCACAAAACATTAAATTAAAAACATAATACAAACTTTATAAATTAATAATGACTGAAATAAAAGTAATTTCTAGATGTTACAGAACCTATACCGATTAAATAGTAACTTTACCTTTGTAATTGTAATATGACCCTTATGAATACTAAAATAGATAATTGAACAGTAACCTAAACTATGAATGTATAAAAAAAATTAGGCATCTTACAAATGGATATATGGTATAATTATATCAAACTATAAGTAAATAAATGTTTTGAAAATTACTAATTAAATGATGGTGTTTTTATAAGTCATAAATATTTAATTAAAATTTTTTGATAAATTTTATAATATAAAAGAAAACTTATTTACATAAATATTTTTATAAAATAATATTTTGTATTATTATGATTTTAAGATAATTTTATGTGACCTTATTTAATATTTCAAAGTGTTACAAAATTAGTTATAATTTTAAAATATGTATTTTAATAGTAAATAATGATTTTAACTAAAAATTAAATTTATAATAATAAGAAAATTATTTTCATAAAATTTATTTAATTTTTTAATTCTATATGTTGAAAAATTGTAAGGGTGAATTTTTGTTATTTTTCAGAAATAATTGATTTTTTGGTTAATAGTAAAATACGGTAATTTACAGTACATATAAATTATATGTTAAATACACTATTCATTGAGTTATTGATAATGTAAGGACCATAATCTATATATAAATTAATTATTTTATTATATTTTATGATAATTATCAAACTATTCATAGTCTTAATCCAAAATAATAAACAAATGAATAAAATAATTATAAAACACCCCCTCTTCCACTATAGATACCACCCCTCACCACCTCTTACCCTCACACCTATCATGACTTGAGCCTTGTATAGATCATACTCATGTGTCCTCTCAAGAACCTCCCCTATTTAAAGGATCTCTTGGTATCATCAATAGACCAAGACCCTTTCCCTAGGGAGGTTTTCATGGAGGAGAAACTCAAGAGGAAAAGCCCTCTTTTCTTTTCTTTTATTTTGTTCAATATCTTTTCCTATTATCTCCTCACATCATGATAACTCTAGAAACTCAAATATCATGTAATTTTATTATTCTGATTGAATAATCAATTTTTAAACCCCTAGACACTCCTTTTTATTCTAGTAATGAAATCATCGTAAGTGAGGTATTAATTATTCACCTTCAAGGATGGAAAATTTTCATTTTAAATCAACAACTTCAAGGATAGTCATAAAACCATTGATACAGTTAAAAAATTAAAAATATATGTTTTATAACCTATATAACATTTAAGAATCATTATATACTTATGATGTTAAATATTAAAATAGAACAAGTTCGTTGTGAGAGAAAACCGCCCAAAATAATCCAAACTATTATGACTAAAATCTTATCTAATGATTCATCCTCCCCAAAAATATAAAAATGAATTATATGATCATTTAAACATATGTATGTTTAGTAATAAATTATAACTTAAATTATATATTTCTATTTCCATTTTACATTAACTTCCATACACTTATATAAGTGAACTGATCTTGAAAACTAAGAAAATAGGCACTCCAGAATGGACGAGGTTGAGTTCTCAACTAAACTTATTCCTGTATCTCTACCAAAATCCAAGACACCTTATATAATGGAGATTATTTAGTTCGAAGAACTGATGAAGCTATTACATGAGAATTTGGTAAAGGGTTTTATATGCCCAAGTTCCTTGCCATGGGGCATGAAATTCCTATTCATCAAGAAGAAGGATAGATGAATTCACATTTGTTTTGATTATCATGAGCTCAAAAAACTCATGATAAAGAACATGTATCCCCTATTACATATATATGACTTGTTCGATCAATTAAATGGGGTAGTTATTTCTCTATGGTGGACCTTCAATCATGATATAACCAATTAAAGGTGAGGAAGGAAGATATTCCCAAGACTACCTTTTAAATGATGTATGGAAACAATGAGTTCATAGTGATTCCCTTCATAATTACAAATGTTCTAATAATTTTCATGGATTTAATGAATATAATATTTAGATATTACCTTAAAAATTTTATTGTAGTCTTTATCAATGATATTTTGATATACTCCAAAAGCAAGGAGGAGCATGACGAGTATTTGAATGTTATGCTAAAAACATATTGAAGGGAGAAACTATATGAAAAGTTTAATAAATGTAAGTTATGGATGAAGGAGGTATCATTTTAGGGAGATGTTTTCCCCAGTAAAGGAATATTTTTGGACCCTTCCAAGACAAAGGCAATTGAAGAGTGGTTGAGGCCAACATCAGTAATGGAGATCCAAATTTCCATGGTATAGTTGGGTATTAATGGTGATTTTTAAAGAACGTATCTTGATTATAAATCCCAATAAACTAGATTACAAAGAATAGAGTGAAAGTTTTTTAGACTCAAGAATTTGAGGAAAAATGAAAAGGCTAAAAAATAGGCTTCTCTCTACACTAGTGCTCACGCTACCGACAAGTGGGGAAATTTTTGTAGTATTCATCGATGAATAAAAGAAGGTATTATGGTGTTTACTGATGAAATATGATAAAGTGATAGCCTATGCCTCAAGGTAGTTGGTAATCCATTAGAGAAACAATCCCATGAAAGATCTATAGTTGGCAGTTGTGATCTTTGTGTTGAAAATCTAGCGGTATTATCTATATTGGAGAATGTGTGAGATAAATGCTGATCACATGAGTAGAAAATATATATATTCACATAGAATAATATTAATATGCACCATCAAATATGGTTATATCACATAAATGATTATGACTACTCAATATATTACTATCCTGGTAAGGCAAATAATGTAGAATATGCTCTAAGTAGAAAAAATCCTACATCATTGTCATTGATTAGAATTGAGAAGGATCAAATGTTCTTAGACCTGCAAAGGATGGACATGAAGATAATTAAGTAAGGAACATCAATAATCCTTTCTTAAATGATTTCTAAACCATACTTTAATGAGAAAGTAAAGTATTCTCAAAGAAATGATGTGGAAATCAAGAAGAAGGTGGAATTTAAAAGAAAAGGTAAATCCTCAGAGTTTAAATTGATGAGGAAGGAGTTGTAAGATTTGGGCCAGGATTATGTTTACCATCTAATACATAGATAAATAAGGAGATTCTAAATAACACACATAGCTCAACCTTCTCTATTCACTCAAGGAGCACAAAGATGTATCATGATCTTAAATAAAATTATTTGTGGGACAATATGAAGAAGTATATCACTAAATATAAATCAAAGTTCTTGGTATGTCAGAAAATTGAACTCTAAAAGGAAAAATTTTAAAGGGATTTTGAAACCATTATGCATAACTACAAGGAAGTGGGAATACATCACCATGTAATTTGTCACTAGACATCTAAGGACATCTAGAGGAAACAATACTATATTTGTTATTATGGATTTCCCTAAAAATATAGCTCACTTTATCACAATTTTGGAGGACATCTACATATAAGAAGTGGTAATGATTCATGGATTACCACTATCAATTGTATTTTATTGAGATCTGCGACTCACCTCCAAGTTTTAGAGGAGTCTCTAAAATGCTCTAAGAACTGATATGAACATTTTTATGACCTATCATCCTCAAAATGATGTATAATCTGAGTTGTTTACTCAAACATTGGAAGACATATTGACAGTGTGTTCTATGGAATACAAAGAATGATGGGACCAACAACTTCCTCTGGTCAAGTACTATTACAATTATAGTTTCCACTCGAGTATCCAAATGGATCCATATGAATACCTTTATGGTAAAAGATGTAGAACACTAGGATGATGGGATGAATTTGGTGATTATAATCTTCTAGGACAAGAAATGGTTGATGAAATGGTGGAAAAGGTTAAAACCATTCAACAACACATCATGGAAGCCCAATGTAAACATAAGAGTTATGCATATAATCATAGATGAGTCCTTTATTTTAATGTTAGAGGCATGTTATTCCTCCACATATCTCCATGGATGAGAATCATGAGATTTAGGAAGAATTGAAAGCTAAGTCCTTGGTACATTGACCCATTCTATATCCTTGATCATGTTAGAGATGGTAACTATTGACTCGAAATTACACCAACTATGTCTCAAGTACACGATTTATTCCATGTATCCTTCTTGTGGATGTACATACTAGACCCCTAACATGTACTAAATTAGGAGGTGGTACAGTTGGAGACTGATATCTCTTATAAAGAGTGGCCAGTAAAGATCTTGAATCATAGAGAAAAAGTTATACACAAAACGAAAACTCACCTATTCAAAGTACATTGGTGGAACCATAAGTACAAAGAGGCGACATGGGAAGTATATCAAGAGATGAAAGTGAAGTACCCTCACCTGTTTTAAACTTAGTGTGTAAAACAAAATTTCCAGGCTGAAATTTCCTAAGGGGGGAAGAATGTAATTAATCCATTTTTTATCAATGGAAATTATATTATTGTAATTATTTCATATATTATAATCACATAAAATCACATTAATAACACAATAAAAACATTATAAATGAATAATTATTGAAATAAAAGGAAATTCTATAAGTTAAGTTACCTAAATGGATGAAAAAGTAGTTTGACATTTAGAATAGTAATGTGACACATATGAATAGTAAACTAGACAATAAAATAGTTACCCCACCTATAAAAGTATAAAAAAATATATAGGAATCTTATAAATGGTAATATTATATAATTAAAACATTTTATAAGTAAATGAATGTTTTGAAAATTATTAATTATGTGTTGTTATTTTTATAAGTCAGAAATATTTAAATAATTTTTTTGATTAATTTAATAATTTATAAGAAAATTTATTTTCATAAAATTTATTAATAAATTAATATTTTTTTGTCTTATTATTTTAAGATAATTTTATTTTACCTTTTTAATTTTTCAATGTTTTACAAAATTGGTTATAATTTAAAAATATGTATTTTCCACATAAATATAGATTTTAATTCAAAATTAAATTTATCATATTTAGAAAATTATTTTAATAAAATAAATTTTAATTTTTTAATTCTATACATCTATAAATGGTTAGGGTGAATATTTGGGATTTTTCTGAAATACTTCAATTTTTTGTGAATGGTAAAATAAGGTAATTTATAATGTATATATATAGTATAAGTTAAATACACTAATCCTTGAGTCATCGCAGATGTAAGAACCATAATCTAGAAAAAATATTATTTATTTTATTATATTTTATGATAATTATCAAACTATTCATTTACTTAATCTGAAATAACAAACTAATGAATAAAATAAATTGAAAACACCCCCTCCTTCACTATATATACCACCCCTCACCACCATTTCTCCATACACCTCTAAAAACATAATTGTTTTCCAAATTAAAATAAAATATCCTCCAAATCCCCTCAACCAACATATAGGATCTCTTTGTCTCCCAAAAATACCAATACCCTTCCCCTAATCTGGTATTCAAATAGGAGAAACTAAAGTTGTAAATTCCTCTTTTTTCTTTTAATTTTCTTTCAAGTTATTTTCTTATTCTATCCTCACCTACCCTCATAAAAATGGTATGAAAACACATATATGTCACATATAAGATAATTTTATAATTATAATGTGATAATAATTCATTAATCCCCTCCCCTCTCCCTTTCATTTTATTAATGAAAACGTCGTCCGTTCGGTGTTAATTTATCACCTTTAAGGATTACAAATTTTCATTTTCTATTAATGCATTCAAGGATGGCCATAAAACCATTACTATGTTTAAAACAAATTAAAATATATCTATTATATCATATTTATGTATCTTTAATAATTATATACTCATGATGTTAAATAATAAAACAAAACATGTTCATTGTGAGCGAAAATCACCCAAAATAATCCAAACAATTATCACTAACATCTTATCTAATGATTCATCCTCACCTGAAATAACTAAATAAATTATTTTATAATTTAACCTTATTTATGTTAATTAATAACTTATAACCTTAATTCTATATTTATATTTCCATTTTTTATGAACTTTTATTTTCTTATATAAGTGAAACGATCTACAAAACCAAGAAAACATGCTCTCCTGAACGATGAAATTGAACACTAAAACTCGTCAAAAAGACCATAAATGAACTTAATGAAATTATAATAAAAAAATTAACTATATAAAATTTAATTAATAAATTAGTTAGTTAATTTATTTAATTTGTTTATTCAGTACATTAAGATCAAGTAAATAACTGTTTCGTACACAAGTTTAGGGTTCTGCCTAAACCTCCATTTTTCCCTTCAGGTTACACTTTCTCCCTCATTAACCTATTATGAATCTTCATTATTTTTATATAATTATTCTAAGTTATATTTATATGTTCCAAAATCATGTATCAAGATCATTTCATTCTTATTTTTCAGTGATATACATATTTTAATAAGTCTCTCTTCTCATTTCATCCTAAAAAGAACGTGTAATTAAAGAGAACTTCCTAAATTCTTTCCCATTTTCAGGTTCACACCATAATAATTTTTAATCCACCATTATATTTCTAAAACCACCCTATTAATTATTAAAAAATTATTCATTCACTTCTGTTTTTATATAAAATATTATTACCTTCTCTACATTAAATGCTCTTTAATATTTTTCTTTAAACCACACTAAAATGTTTTAATTCTAATGCTTCTTAAATACTATTTTTAATTATTATCACTTCATATTGAGTCAACTTATCATGATCTAGGAATATTTTAATTTATTAATGTCCATTTATTATTTAATTCATTTATTTCTTGGACAATTTTATGATACACCAATTTATTATTCTTTGCGACTTGATTATGATACACATTTCTTTCCATGGCTAACCCTTCTGTTTATTTTTCATGTGGAACACATATTCAAGAAAATGTTATAATGAGTGCATCCAGATAGTTTTATAATGCATTAGGTAATGTTTATACTCATGATATATCATGTACAATGGTCTTGGTGGTTATCCTTGACTCGTTCTCCATGTGAAATGGTCTTGGTGATTAACCAGGACTCGTGCCCCTTTATATGTGATGAGCCTTGACTCATATTTATGTCATGTTTTATGTTATTACCGCATCTCTTATGATACAATGATTGCATATTTTATGCTTCTTTATGTTTATCCATGACTTTTATGTCATATTATTATGCCTTCTAACCCATTTATTTTTCTTTATTGTTATTTTTATTCCCCTACTGGGATTTTTAGCTCATCCCTTTGTTCGTGATATCCCCAGGTTATCCTATGAAGATTTAAAGGATAAAAGGAAGTTAGGAGCTCATAAAGGATTATAAATAAATTAATTTTGTATTTAGTAACTAGTTTTTAGTTTTATGTACCTATTCTTCGAAAGATACAAGACATTACAATCATTGGCATGTAATTTGATAGTTAATTATGTTTAAAAGCATATAATAATATGTGAAAAAGGATAGTATCGCTATAAAAATTTACCTCCACCATTATCCTAAATCCCTAAAAATATTTGATATAGGTATTTTTGACCTATTTAATTAACCTTTTTATTATAGGGAGAGAATTGAAGGAGGTCTCTCTAATAAAATCACTTATGTCTCTAGTAACAATAGAGTACATCCCCATTATTTTAATGAATCATGACTCATCAATCATTTATTGGTATTGTAAACCATACATTATATTTGATGACATCAAGACTTTAAATTGAATGATAATATTTTATAGTTAATACTACTAATTTATAACAATACCAAGATACTAAACATGTATAATTTATTATAATATAATATCCTGAATGCATGAGTGATATAATCACCACTACCACACCTATGGATAACACCTACCCATAAATATCAGAGTTTTATTAACCCAAACCATCACCATTGGTATGATTATCCAGATAGAGATATACCTCAATTTATGGAGTGCCTCATTAGAGGAAATGAATATTTTTAATACAAGGGAAAACTCTCTATATTTATTGTGGTCCAATTACTCTACTTGGATCATGATTAGAATTGTTTAAAACAAATCCCCTTAAAACTAACAATTTTGATCAAATGTCATCCTGATTCAAACATTTGTATTTAAAGGGTCCTAAAGCAATAAATTTATTTTATAAAACAAAAATAAGGGTTGATAATCATCAGTTCTTTGATGGATATTCATAGTAAAATGAAACTATGTACCCCTTAATTATAAATAAACATCTAGTTCCTATTATGTGATTCAAAATATTAAACATAATCACTATTGACCTTGAAAATATTTCATTACGTGGTTCCAATGTGGAGAAGGATACAAAGGAGGAGGTGTATGTGGATAATATCATTCATTAATATGTTATCAAAGAAGTTTAAAATACATTAAACCAAAGAAGATATTATTATTTGGGGTCTCCCATTGATATTTTAAAATTTAATACTATGTGATCCATCACCATGGGAATATTAAAATGTACAGATACATATATATATCACCCACAATTGTAATGTGTTGATGATTTATCATAATAATAATGGTTTTTAAATAATAAATATAGAATATAAAACCATTAGTGGATTGATATTGAATTAGAAAGGGAAAATACACCTGTTGAACATAAATTTGAAGATAAAATAAGACCTCATTTAGTTGACCCTCCTTAACATTAGATTATTACTCAACATGTAAGAGTAGAATATAGACACATAGTTTATTATGTATCACATTAACCTAAGTATTTAATTGTGGATGTAACTAAATACTCGGAATAATCTATATTGATGTAAAATTAGGCACTTGATTAAGTAAATTATAAAGTATAATCACATGAAAGTCGCAAGGGACATGCCGAATTATGTTTCATAATGAAAACCTTAAAATAGACCAAAATTTATAATATATTGATAATGTATTCAATTAACACTTGGTTTTGAGCTACTAAAGTCTTCTAGGAATTAATAAAACTAGAGAGAAATACATATCCTGAGTTGGTGGACTTGAATCCTCCTTTTACAATCATGAAGAATCACTAATTCTTAATATTTAATGGACTACGATACCAAGAGAAATATAATAATTTATTTTCATCCTAATTTTTCCCAATTATAGGGGAAAAATAATAGGTGGATAAGATAATATGTTTCATGTATACTCTAAAGAGTCCCATGTTTTTTAGTTAAACAATCTCTCTACTAGTTTTATCTCTAGTTAGAAAGTTCTGTCCTAGAAATTACACAAAAAAAATTTCTACACCCTATCAAAACAACAATATATAACGATTATAACTTAAAAATTATAAAAATTATGGATTTAGACATTTAATTTTTTTTATTTATCGGTTTACCCTATTTTATATAAATATCACTTCCTTTAGAGAATCTTTAAGTGATTTTCATAGAGAATATATAGGATGAATTGGAAACCATTTTAATCTACCAAAGGTACCACAATATATTCCAATTATTTACTATAATAGAAAAAAATCATGAAATAATCCTTTCATTAAACCAAAAAACCCATTTTCATTTATCACTATAAAAAAATAAAAGAAGTATGGAAAATGAGAAATATCATTTTTTTATATTAAAACAGTCATTATACATACTCTTGTCTAAATATGAGTGGTTGTGAAATTGATAAAATATATATTAATTTTTCCATTATAAATGATCATGTTCTAGGGAACATTTATTTTCCCTAGAAAATAAATTTATTGTATGTACATAAGTTAAAAAGATATACGAATCATGAAATAATGATCAAATAAATCATTTACCTCACAATCCGATGTTAGAACACTTAATCCAATAATGATTTATCTTCAGTGAAATTATGTAGAATATGGTTTATGAAGATCTTGTGGTCTTGTAAAGACCCAATTATGGTTTATTAACGATCTAACAACACTTAACCAATGTAGTAGAGTTAATATGAAATGTTATCCCAAGATTAGTCATACTTAAAAACATGAATATTGTATAAATATAATTGAATAATTTTTGTACCTTACAAAAAATAATGGAATTTAACATTGTCCTCTAGTATTTTCAACTAATAAATATCACTAATGTGAAATAAAAATATTATTGAATTTGTTGTGTGTCCATGAATTACATCGAATCACCCACACCATGGATAAGACCACCATCCAATCCATGATATGCTAGTATATCCTATAAGCTAATGAAAGAGTAGATATAGAGATTTATGTATAATAATATGGGTGTTTTTTATATTAGTAATATATCTCCCATGTATATCACATCTATATATTCCCCTCACGAATCAAACTAAGTGAACATGTGTTAACTCAGAAGTTATATAATGTATGAATTAATTATTCATCTATACATGAATTCATCACTAGAATTCAATGACCATCCCATGTGTTTCAACTCATGAAATGTTCTTATTTATGAAATCCAACAAGTATTAATGGTTCATATGTTAATATATTAATGTTCTTCTACCTTTATAATCATAAGGTTTCCATTTTCATCATACTATAATATTCAATGTCATATGATATAACTTAATCATACATAATTATTAGTGAAAATTTAAGGATGATATATTTATAACAATCTGTATGATATACACATATTATATAATAAGATATAACTAATTAAAATTCAAATTGTAAGTCTCTAAGAAATATATTCTATAATATAACACTTAAACTAAAGACACAAATATTTTATTCCATTTCATGTGATATTTTATCAAACAAAATATATTATACAACCATATTCAAAACCCACTATGGATATATAAAAAACCATTTGGTAATGAAATCACTAAATTCACCTTGTATCACATTATATGGAATACCTATTTAATAATTTACCAAATAGCCTTTAGAAAAACTATAAAACACATTTAGAGTATCCCACTGAGTAAAAATCAATCCCCATTCAGTCAACCAAGAAGTGTGACCCCACTGGCCTTTGAATAATTGAAAATATATATGAATTTCGTAATTAATAAATGTAATCAAAGAGATACCTCTATCAAAGTATTAGTGATACTCAAAATAAAAAGCTATTTACCAGGATCTATATCAAACACATGTATCTCGATACCTATGTCTGCCAAATATATCATATAGAAGCTTGAATTTTTGTCTGATTTCTTTTTCCGAGATATTAAGTTACCATGGGACACGATTTATGATAATCCCATATATACCCTTCATATATTCTCTATTTTCTATATATAGACAGAACAGGTTGATGAATACACTGCAAATTTTTCATGGTTGTAAATGAGAATATCAAATGACCCTCAAATGAGTAGATAAGAATATAATATACATAATCCTGGTATGAATGCATACTTATTAAATATTTCTCAATTGAGGGACTGCATGCGACACTCATCATATGAGAGTAAAATCACATCCTGGTTAATCTAAAACCAGTGAAATGATTAATATGTTAATAAAAAAACCCCTTAATTAGCTATTCCTTTAGAAATGTATACAAAGGGTATCAAATTATGATGGAAAGTCTGATAGATATATCACCAACTTCCGGTATTGAGAAATCTAAATACAGACCACAAACCCCTCTTATTTTAAAGGCATAACACATTAAACTTCATCTGGGTTACATCATGGGTCATCCTCTACATAAAATTGATTTTGTATCTCATGATTCCCTTCTGTATCCCAATATAAGGATCCCACTCACACCAGACATAACATTTGCAAAAAACCTATATTATTCCAAGATGAACAATTTTTAAGGATAAATCAATATCATAAATTAATTGAATAGTTATCATCTCACCTCATGATACACACACACACAGATATATATATATATATAGCCAATATGAAAGAATGATGATGTGAATACTGAGTTTTTTATAAAATTATATATTTTATATTCTTAAATTTTATCAAAAAAAAACATAACAAAATAATAATTTTTTAATTAAATGGGGTGTAGAATGGGTTTTTCCTGACAGTTTGATTGTGTGTGGGGGGGTGGGGGTTAAGGCCTTTACCAACCACTTGCATCAAGTTTCACATTGGTTTAGTATTACCAAGAAACTCCCAATGGTTCCTACCAACGTGATTGAGTACAAACGTTCTTTCCAAAATCAAGTATTACTCTGGGGTATCAAGACCAATGATGCTTTGGAACACACACTAGTTGATAGGATGAGAGTTCGGTCTCATCACACCCTTTTTGGATGAGTTTTTTCCTTCTTTGAGACTCCCTTATAAATTTATGATATATTTGTGAAATCCTTCCCAGACCCCGATAGGAGTCTGTTTACCCATGTCTCAATAACTTAATTACAAACATCTATCTATAGGATCAATGTTGTGCATATCATAGGATCAGTATCACTCTATTATTTAATTATGATTCTTTAGGATGTTTCCTTGTTTGATCACTTTGGATTTTATTGCTATCTAGGGAGATTTTTGGTGTCGTAGAGATGGTATTGAACCTCTTTAAGGTGTCCAATTGTCTTGTGAAATAATAATCAATGCCCACTTAGTTCATTTGGAATATATTAAGGTCTTTTAACCCATTCACATAGTTTAACATCATGTGGTAAGGACATGAATATCAGGCATAGAACTTGGTTATGAATCCTACATATCCTATTTGATTAAGGAATTAGAGTTTATGTAGTTATATTAATGAGAATATATATCATGATGTATATCGAAATAGAGTCCCTAGGTGGGAAATTTGCATATAATATAGCCATAGATTTCTTTTTCTGGAGTATGGACCTTTGAGCAGAGATGAGATGTAATTAGGCATGAATCCCAAAGGTAAAGATCTCATAAGCATTATCAACATGATTTTGATATAATGATCACTGGTTTATATTCCCACATGATTCATGGTCACTATGAGAAACAATAGATAGTGCTAGAGAGGACACATTACATGTGTTCATATCCGCACATGGATTACACATTAAAGTTTCAGATTGAAGGGCATGATAACCCATCTCATGTAGAATATGGTACAAATATCGGGCCTTAGTAAGGAATCCTACATATCTTATTTTACAATAGGAATCATATTTATCATAGTTCATTTCATTTTAAACTCGTTGCAAAGTTTGTGGTACTTAAGGGAACAGTTAGTATAGATACATAAAATGATGCATTTGTATGAGTCATCTACTAATATACTAATGGAATTGGATGATTGATTGACCTATGGGGGAATTTAGTCCCCTAAGTCAAGAATACTTGGGAAATTAAGGGACTTACATTGATGTGGATTCCCAATGCAACTTATGAAATAAAAAAGGTGTCCTATGTATCCAAGTTATGGAAGGAATCAGAGTTCTCATAGTTCAATCCCGCCAACCCACTGATTGGTTCGAGGTAATTTGGGGAATGGTTGGGATTGATACAAAAAATGATGTTCATGTTGGACCCCACTTATCATCTAATGATGTATTAGGATGAATGAAACATAAAAGTACTTACACCAAAGTGGGTTCTCACTGGAGAACGAGCCTTAGGATTGTGTCCCATAAATCCTAATTATGAGGGGAATCTGAGTTCTCATATTTCACTTACCCTTTAACCTGCTGATGGGATAAGGCAAATAATCATTCATAGAGACATTATTTTTATCCCCAAGGTTTTTAGAATTATAGGGGATTATAAAATAATGGATTACCTATTGATTTGGTATTACAGAGTGATTTTTCCCTTTGACTGGGGCTTACACACTATGGATTCCCATTTTTTTGTGATTATGAATTGAGGCTTCCCATTGATTTGGTCTTACACACTAAGGCTTACCATTGATTAGGGATTACGCATTGAGAATGTACTATTGATTGGGGATCAAACATTGAGGATTACCATTGATTAGGGATTATGAACTAAGGATTCGTATTGATTGTTTCTTCTAGAAATGGGGATGACCTTCTTTGTTTAAGGTTCAAACTTTCCAATCAGTTTCTAATAGGGTTATTCGTAGAACCAGAAACACCTAATGATTCTATATCTATTTGGACCTACTTTCCAAAGGTAGGTGCTCATTAGTTGTGGACTGATGAGGCTTAAGAATTTTCATTGGTTGAGAGGATGGGAGGTCAGTCTCATCACACCTTTTTGGGGGGAATTATTTCCTACTCCGGGAGTCTCTTATAGATTAAATTTATGTTCAAAAATCCTTATTAATTAACCGAGCATGAAAATTAGTATTCCTTTATATTTGGCAATTGATGATTGATATGTATGGATTTAGAGAATCTTTTATATTTATTTTAGGTTCTTCATCAATGGAGAATCATCTGTATATATTAAGGATTCTTAATCAATGGTATCCTTAAATACATTATATAGAAATCTTTTGGTCATTATGATGACCATACTAGTTTTAAATCCACTCAGTGGGGCACTTGAAGTTTATTTTCATTCAGAAAGACAGGGATTATTTCTGAGTTTGGATCATACCTGCAGATGGGCAACCTATGTATCCTCATTAAAAAGGAATATGAACCCATGTAGTTCGCTAATAAAGATATAGTTTAACGTCATAGGGTATGGAAAAGAATTAATTAATGATGGGCTTGAACCTTATAAAGGCTTCCTACGTACACTACTTTTAAGGCAGAGATCAACATCCATGTAGTTCAGGTAAAGAAATATGGGGATTATGCATGGTTAATGGCCCAAAAAAAATTTTGTGATTAATTTTTCAATATAATCTCACGTAATTCATTCTCGGTGTGAGAAACAAGAGGTATCAGTAAACTTGACGATTGTTCCATGAAAGATGCAGTCATGAGAAATGATATGGGGATTACGTATGTATGACTTCCCAAGTAGATGAAGACCAGGACTTACTTCATGAAAAAAGACCAGGAGCAGTTTCCATAAAGGTATTTGTACTTTATGGAGATTTGGAGTTTTAACCTGGGGATTACTCCTAAAGAGGATGCCCAATATTAAAGGAAATTATGACTGGGGCTTACTCCTGAGAAGGAGGCCCAGGTTGAGGGGACTTTTAACTTGGGTCTTACTCCTGATAAGGAGGCCCAAATTAAAGAAACATATGACTGGGTCTTACTCCTAAGAAGGAGGCCTAGGTTAATGGGACTTGGGGCTTACTCCTGAGGAGGATTCCCTAAATCAAAAGATCTTCTCATCTTAAAGGATGAGGTTACATGGAGGAAACCTCTAATCGTGGTGACATAAAGCTTGTATGTCAAGAGGTTTTGGGAGAGGTTCTCACAGAATTCATTTTAGATAAGGAATCCAACAAAAGAACCATGTCATAAATGGCTTTTAAAAGGGGTTCATGGGCTAATATCTTGAACATGATAGGTGAACGAGAGAGAGGCATGCAATTGAAGTTGGCGCGCAAGTCTTGGTCGTGAAAGTGTAATTTCGCGACATAGGTTCACCTGGGTAATGAAGAATCTATAGGGTAATTCTTGGGCGAGACTTAACTCAAGCGTTTAGTATTATCCAATGATCTTTCCAAAAGGGCGGCGTGCAAGTTTCATCGAAAGGGTAGGACAGCGCGCAAGTGTTTCCATTTTTAAGGAGGTTTAGATACTTAGGTGTGCAAGTGTTGATTAATTCTATACACTTATGCCATATCCCACTCCTTAAAGTCTTCCATTATAGCTAAAAAGTTACCTTAGAACCTTTTAGAAGAGTTGAGTTGAAGGCTTGGGTGACCAAAGCATGAATTTGACCTTAGGAAAATTTGTCCTGGAAATGGGGGCCCACAGGGGCTATTTATTGGCCACATTTCACCTTGGGTGAAAACCCAAATGGGGCATGCAAGTGAGCTATGCGGCCCATAGGTGGTACACAAGTGACCTGCGTGGTGCGCTAGTAACTTGTGTGCCTCACTTAAAATGGGCTCCTAGTCCATGCCCTTGTCATTTTTTTTTGATGCTCTTAAAAGGGTGACCCTCTTTGTGCTTAAGGTATTCCCTTTTCCATTAGTTAAACTTTGTGATGGAAAGGAGCATCAAAAAAAGTCCCCCTTAAAGTTATATCCAAAAACGAAAGAGGTTTTGGCTCTGAGTTAAATCCATAGAAATCAAGGGTATGTGGCGCGCAAGTTTGGCGTGCAGATGCTGGGGCGTGCAATTATAGTGCTCAGGTGGTCTGGATAACCTATATATACAGTCTCACTCTTGTGTAAACACAATCGGCTTCTAGAAACATGAGCTCTCATCGCGTAGGTGCTTCTGTTTTCATTGAATCGCCCTTCTATTTTGTTTTGTCGCGCTTCTACAAAAGGTATTCGACTTGCGTGCCATGACTAGGGCAGCAAAACTTGCATGACCAGTTCAACTTTCACGCCATGTTTGGGACATACGCATCTTAATTCCTTTTCCATTTTTTTATTTCCTTCATCAAAATTTCACAAAAAAAACTTACTTAAAAGTTGATTGTTTGGTCTTTGTGCAGATCCAATGGCTCCCATAAGAATTGGATCAGCTGATGAGTTGGCCAGCAAGAGAATAGATGACATGATGAACGTTGTCAACCATGATTATTATGTTATCTGCAATAGTACCCTCCTAGATTTGGCTAAGTACTTGAAGAAATATCATGCCAATTTCCCATAGAGCATATACATTCCATTGCATGGCCATGGTCATCTGCGAGGAGTCAACGTTCTAGAGGAAAAGAATTATATCCCTCATTCCTGGTTTCAGACCTACACCAACTTCTCTTCGGCAAATGTCTTAGTTGCATGATCATTTTTCAATGTTGGGATAGTATAGAAGGCATACATAATGCATCATAGCCCATGTGCTCTAGATCTGAAGCCTCACACCCCTGAGCTGCAGCCGCATTGCTATCCCTATATTTTCTGAAATTCTTAGATGGACCAATCTAAGGGATGGAAGAAGAGTTGGGATTTTTGTCTTGGAGGAGGTGTGAAGCCGACTTGGATGTGAGCATATTGGGTGAGAAAAACCTATGTAGAGTTTAACGATGATCTAAAGGGAGCTGTAATATATGAAGCTGTTTGGGCTGGACAGACATATGTCTACAGTAATGACAATTTCATGCTGAAGTTAATCAGCCGTTGGAGCGTAGAAACGAATTATTTCTATCTGACTCATGGAGAAGTAGGAATCAGTTTGTGGGACGTCTATAAGATTTCAAGGGCTCCAATTTTGGGAGATATGTATGATGAATTCATCCCCCCCCCCCCATGGTGACCTGGAATGATTTGGAGAAGACTCCATCTTTGGCTCGAGAGTTAATGAAAATTTTCTACAAGCTTAAGAATACCACCACCACAAAAACCCACTCCAGAAAATATATCCATCTAGAGGAGTGGATGGACATGTTTCTGATTAAGAAGAGAGAGGAGGGACATTCCTTCACTCGTCCTAATAGTTGACCTAGAGTAGCAAATAGGGGTTCTCTTGGCACATTTTGGCTAACTTTGGAAGTATGAGAGTTTGATAGGTGGGGGTATGAAGTGAACAAGAAAATTCTATCAAAGACCCATCTGGTAGGATTTTTGGCCTTATAGATAAGTGTTTATCTTTTACCAATTTTGGATTTGAAAGGAGGTGTGAGGCTGGGGACCTTGTTCATTGCAGCCAAGCTAGCTGAAAGGAAGATGGTTTGGTTGGACACCCCAGTTTTGGAAAAGATTCATAAGAGCTTACTTCATGCATATATGTGTAAGTATCCTATAAGAATAGTGGTACCATTCCATGTTTTATGTTGATTTATCTCCACCCACATCATGACATATGATATACAAAGTGGGGTACAAGTTCTTGGAAGTTCTTTCCAGCCATCTTTTCAGGCCATTTCTGGAATTTCTCCCTTATCCCTCAATGCTTATGATATCAAAATAAGGCTGATCATGTTCAAGTAGCTTCACTTATTTCCTTATGGAAATATTCCAATAGGGAGATTTTTGATGATGTAATATCCATCCTGGAGTTAAGGGAAAATATGATGGAATGTAGAGATGGTACACTGGCCACGAGGATTGACGGAGAAATTATATGTGAGGCCTATGCTCCATAAATATTCTCACGTTAATTCAAATGTCTGTAGAAAACTATCGTATCCCCTACGGTGTATGTCAGGTCATAGAAGCATCTGATGATTTCTCGTCAACTATGGTTGTTGACATCTATGGAGTATAATTGGGTGGCATTTGATCTACCAGTTGTTGAAGCGACAAGTAGAATGACTACATGGTATGCCGAGAGCTGGGTAGCAACATACCCTAAAGGGGTACTGAATCAGCATATCCCTTGGGTGGGGATAAAGAAGATAACCTTTAAGGAAGAATATTTTCATTGGGAAGGTGACTCTTTCTCACGCGGAGCTGATTCCCAGGATTCCACACCTGAAGCTGATTCACCAGATTCCCCACCCGGAGCTGATTCACCGGATTCCCAGGATGGGGATGATGAGGCTTGAAATGAGTCAAAGCAGCCTTATGCCAGATATAATCTTCCTGTCATATTCAATAGACCTACTCCATCGAATCCTTGTGAGTTACATCATTGAGGCAATTTAGTCTCCATTATTTTAAAGAGCAACAAGTTTCATGTTATTATCTTTTATCTGTGATTGCAGGAGCTGGGAAGAAGTTGAATTCCCAGATTATAGGACCCTCCTCATGGACTTCTGGTGCACATTCTGAATATTTATGACCAGAGGTTGTCCAGAAATGGTGGAATTTATATTGTGATGCTGAAACCGCTTGGATGGGCTTATGCGAAGGGTTATTGTCCCTAGAGTGGGGAATCTCTGGGCTTCCTCTGACATCTGTTTAGAGAACAACCCTAATGAAGTGAGGGATTACATAAAAGAGCTGGAAATGCTCATTTATTCCACTGATGAGTCAGTTCCTATCACCAATAAGGTGAAGGAAATGATGGAATGTGGTACCACTGAGGGGATTGGACCCTCATTAGATGAAGAGTGGCGTGATCACGTGGCTCCTGAAGATGTAAGTTTCCTTTTTCTCGTATTTTTATTTTCTTTGAAATTTGAATATATTCAATGCTTTGTTATTAAAGGAAAAAATCTTCTTCATCCTCCATCTTGTCAAGGGAAGAACCATTGATATACCTTCACCGCGGTATAGTCCTGGTGGCACCGCTCTTAGAGGCACTGAATCTCCTCATGAGCCAGGCGAAATATCTCCAGGCCATCAAGTCATGGACGAGGAGTTAGAAAGGATGTTATTGTCTCTGATATCTATTTTCAGAGATGAGGACACCAGTACAACCAAATAAATCCAATAAGCAAAGGCATCGAATAAAGAAAACCACAGTCAAACATTTCATCATTAGTGGTAAGTCTTTCAGGTATTCATGAATCTTAACTTATGAAAAAGTGCTCAAACTTCTCTGGATTGTAGGGGCTTCTTCAGTTTCCCCTTTAAGTGAAAGGACTTACCATCCTCAGAGTACAAATAAGGGTTCTGTATAATGGCCAAAATTTCATACTAAAAAGAATGTTCCTAAAGGAATACTAAGAGCAGATGAGCCAGCGTATGTTCCCAACACTGCTCATGTTTCTGAATAAAGGAGAGAAAATACTTCTGGTAAATCAAAAATACTTCATATAACCTCAAATGAGACAATAACTTACTTCCATTTTGTGATGTTTTATGTTCAAAACATGCACCAGAACATTTGGAAACAACCGAAGCTTACCCCACAACTGTCTTTGAAGAAGCTATCTGGGGTCAGAGATTTCAAAATGAAAGTAACGAAGAAGACATGCCGAGTGCTCCCACTGGAGAGACTATCCTGGGATCTGGGATATCATTGGATAAAATGATGAATCTTGGCATTTCCTTTGAATAAATTTTAGAACATGTTAAATTGCCATGTGATTTAGAAGGTTTTGGAGATCTAGTTATAGAATCAGCTGGACGTGAGTTTCATAATTCTTCCTATTAATCTTTTCATTATTACACTTAAACCCATGTTTCGTTAAAAATTTTACAGTTCCATCAGAAAAAAATCCTGAGCCAATAACACTTGAAAGGGGTGTAGACATTGATTTCAACCCAGTTATTGCAGAAACACTAGCTCTAGTGGAACTTAACATGGCAGATCCTCCTGAAGCGTATCTTGAAAATCCTATTGAATCTAGGAAAGATGGGGAGGAGTCTTCACAAGTTGCTGATCTACTATAAGATAAAATATGATGATATTTGTGTCTTACTTAACCTGGAATAAAATCGATCAAATTTTACTTTCCTTTGAAACTAACTACTTTTAAATGACCAAACAGGGCTATCAACTTCAATGGCTTGATCTAGAGGTGAAGCCTCAGCCTCATCCCAAATAGTAGCAGAAAGTGAAGTAACTAGGGTCAGGGAAGGAGTAGAATAGGGAACTTCCTTAAGTGCATTAATCCCAGACTATGTTCCTCCCAATGATAGTGATGTTGAATCAGACCAAGAGGTGTAAAAGGTGATCCAATTCTCACATCGCAAGGCATGGAAAAATATATGGAAGATAATATCTGAGGTGCCTCTTAAAGAGATGCCTTCGAAAAATCGAAGACTTTTATACATGTTCATCATGCTGGGACTTGGCGGGTTTGGATATCAAGAAATCCATGTCGCAGTGAAACAAGTTATTCGATGAAGGGAGCAAGAGAAAAAGTGTTTTCAAGACCTGATCAAATCTATATTGCTGACCAATATCAATTAATTTTAGGCTACAGAGTCTTGAGCTGTGGATGATCGTGCTACAAAGCTTAAGTAACTGAATCAAAAGATCAAGGATAAGATTTTCCAATAGTTTCACCTTTATCAAGAGCTAGATGATGTTACTGGGGAGATTGAACAAATTCGTAATTCGTTGGAATAAGTCCAAGAGGATGGTATAAAATCCATCAAAGATGCCAAAGAAGCACTTCTTCGAGTTGAAGAGAGTGAATTTGGTCGAGTAAATGAACTTCAAGTGGCTGTTGATGAAGCTCAGGATGGTGTGAAACAGATGAGAAATCATGTTGAAAGTATTCTGTAATTTCTGAAAAAACAGAAGATACTCCATTCTATGTATGTTCTTCTAATCTTGTTCATCAATGAAAAACAGTTCATCATCAATCATCTCTACCTTCATTTTCTTGACAAATTCTCTTATTTTTACCTAATCCAATAGTCCTAGTAAACATATTTTTTTTTACTAGGGTTATATAAATAACCCCACAAACTTTATCTTCAATTGCTCAATATTGCCTAAATCAGACAAAATGTATGTTTAGTGAGCCGGGACTCGACTTTTGTTCAGAGTACCCTTTATAGGTTCCAAATTTAATGAGTACCATGTCTTTTGTTATTGTCAGCTTAAAGACTTTCATGTTGGACTATAAAAAGGCTAATATTTATGGTTGAATAGCTTTGATTGAATGGATGATATTGACTCAATTCTTGATAATTTGTTTGGAAACATATTACCATGTTCAAGTATAGAGGGGGAAAATTGTAAACTATGACTTGAGAAATTTTGAATCTGAGGAATGACATGGGAAAAGAGCTAAAAGGAATTATAGGAAGTCTTTTCTAAGAATGAAGTTACTACTACTTGACAAACCCATTATGGGGGCTGAATTATGCAGGGCCAACTAGGGCATATGCTTCATATTCAAATAGTAGTATATTTTGGCTGATAGTTCTATTATGTAGAAAACTTATGCAAGGCTGCCTAAGGGAACATGCTATATAGTCGGGCAAAAGGGCTCTCAGAAATTTGACTTTCTATTGCTAAAAGATGAAGAAAGTTTTATGGAGATTCAAATTTTCCAAATCAAAGAGTATGCTTTATGGAGAAAGGTACGTGAATATGGAGACGATATTTCCAATTATAATTGTCAAAGAATTGGAGGAATGTGACTTCTACGAAGGTCTGACCCAAACATAGGAAAAAGGTATCTGTGGTTTTAAATCGTATGACTAAAACCAGAGATAGAATCATTATACGACATATGGTCAAGTGGTCCAAGGTTATTTTATATTACTCTGAACATATGTAGAAGGAGGAAAATGTAAACCATAGACTTGAATAATTTCAGAAAATGAAAAAGATTATGGAAAAAATATGTTAAGGATGCCAGTTTTTTTTTTGCAGATCCCTACATATAACCATTAAGCCCAATAGGGACAAAAGAGGCTTATCCTAATAATGAAGTTAACATTATTTTTCAAACCCATTATGGAGGTTTAATTATGCATGTCCAACTAGGGAATAGGTTCCTTAGTTAAATAGTAGTATCTTTTGGCTGATAGTTCTGTTATGTATACAACTTATGCAAGGCCACCTAAGGGCACGTGCTGCATAGTCAGACAAAAGAACTGTTAGGTATTAGAAATTTTGTGACCAGAAGTAAAGAAAAGGTTTATGGATACCATGAATATTATTTGTATAATGTTTCAGCTTGGTCCTGAATTGAGATTTTGGATGTCACTATGTATCTCATTAGGATGAGAATCAAGCCATAATTAGTTATTGAAATACAGTTTAACTTTATGCAGGACGAGAGCATGGAATATATTAGTTTAGGGTGGTAGAGCTCAGACCATAGTGAGGGAGACACATCATGCATTTTTAATAAACCAGATATGAATAAAGACCAAGGTGTTCTATATCACACCATGTGCTCCCAGGGGGACTTTTCAGTGAAGGTACTGAAAGTGGAGTTTGGGGTTAGGCCCAAAGGCTTGGGGATGGACTCGAGTAATGCTCGAGCGTTCCTACGTATCCCATGAGGATGGGATTCAAGCTGCACATAGTTCTTGAAATACCCTTTGTACAGATTTGGTTCAGACATATGAGGGGTAAAGAGGACTTTATTTCAATTATGGCTGGACCTAAGATTAAAGACTAGGGTGTCCCTACGTATCTCATAAGGATGAGAATCATGCCACACATAGTTCTTGAAACATGACATGGTTGGAGACCATTTCAATGATGATTCCTCTCAAGTGAGGGTATCATGGATTATTGGAGTTTATTGTCATACAAGATACAAGTGAAAATAGTTTAAGGTCATATGCATGGACCAATGCTATGCAGTTTAATATCTTGCAGCAAGGACAATGGGGGACTGTATAGTTTAACGTCATATAGTTAGGACGATAGGATGTAAACAATTTAATGTCAAGTTCGATGAATGTGAACTTATATGAATAAGATGGTTGATGGGGGATTCACGGATCAACATCATATGGGATAGAGGTGAGTCGATGTGAATAAAGTGGTTTCGGGCTTGAACCTCATGAGGTTGCCTACGTACCCAACCTAGGAGGCAAGGATAAAAGTCTGCGTAGTTCAATTGAGAGGGATGTGATGATTGGGGTGTACTTGAGGACAACGACCCGAAGATGATGTCTGGACTTAAGGGTGGTTAGTGGGCCAGGGATGATTTCATGGTCGAAGCTTACTCTAAGCTCACGTGAGTCATTCTCGGTGTGAGAAACAAGACGCAGCAACAGACCTAAATGATTTTGTCGCGAAAGATGCAACCATGAAGGATGGTGTGTGGCTTATGCATGGTTAGCTTCTAGGGGCACGCATAGAAACAGAGTTTAAAATACAATTGTGCATATGGAAATCACGGTTTAATGTCATGTTTCACAGACATGGGGTGCTTGGAAGTTTAACGTCCTGCAGCTCGGACGATGCACAGTTTAACGTCATGTTGGTCAACAGAGAGGCACAGTTTAATGTCATGTTGGATGATAGAGGGGACACAGTTTAACATCATGTTGTACAATAGAGGGTACACAGTTTAATTTTATGTTTGAAGATAGAGGGGGTTATGATGTTTAATTCCCTACAACAAGGACAATGGGTGTATTTGTGTAACACAAAATACTACTTCAAGAATCTTGCATTGGTTGGAGTTGTAATGTGTTCTCAATCCATTGAGATTAAAGAATAAGCTCCATTGGAGTAGACCTTATGTATTGAGTAAGTTCCTTCCCACTTTGGCTCAAGCTTTGGAGGCTTCTTTCCCAGTATCATTGGGGTTATGAGGACCAATAACAATTCTCTTTGAATGAATGAATGAAGAAAAACTTTTTTATTGAAAGCTCGTGCTATTCAATTCTGATAGACTTCTAAATTGTGCATTGTGAACAATATTTTTTCTTCTAGTCATTCCATTTCATCCAATCGCTTTGAGATTTTTCATCTATAGATAATTGATCACAAATTGAAACTCTAAGAGAAGGTAATTGGACTTCAATAGGCAAGAGTGCTTCTGTTCCATATACCAATGAATATGGAGTTGATCATGTAGTAGTGCGGGTGGTAGTCTGATAATCCCATAGAGCCTGAAAAAGTTTATCAGGCCATGAATTCTTATCTTTATCCAACATCTTTTGAAGTATGTTTGAAAGAGTCTTATTGAAAGCCTCTACTTTTCCATTAGCTGCTACATGATACTGAGATGAATGGTTGGATCTGATATTGTATTCTTGATAAAATTTTCTTACCTCGGATGAACAAAATTTGGTTCCATTATCCGTCAATATGGTAAGAGGAACACCAAATCTGGTAATGATGTTGGAGTTGACAAAGCTAAAAATGCTTTTAGCACTGAATTCTTTGAGAGGTATTGCCTCTAACCATTTGGAAAAGAAGTCAGTAATAGTAAGAATATAATTAAACCACTTAGCTGTAGACAGAGGATAAGGTCTTACGACATCTATTCCCCATGTAGCAAACGGCCAGGAGTATTTATCCGTATGTAGCAACTCCGGGGGTTGATGAATGAAGTTGGAACATACTTGGAAAGAATGACACTTATTAGTGAAATCAATACAATCTTTCATAATTGAAGTTTAGAAGTATCCAAGACTTTGAATTTTACCAAAAAGTCTATGTCCAGATGGGTGGGCACCACAAACTCCTGCATGTACTTCATTCATGACAGTCATTGTCTCTTCACCATCAATACTTCTGAAGAGAATTCCATCAAAACCTCACTTGTAAAGAATTTTTTGGTGATCTGAGCAATCATAAAGAGTAAAATTGACCACACATCACCGGACATGTTCTTTCCTGGCTCTATCAAGTGGAAGTGTTCCATTTTCAAGGTATTCCCTGATTGGTGTCATCCATCCTGTAGTATGACCATATGGTTCAGAAATGGGACTGATTTCATTGATTTCCTCTATTCTAATTTGAACAAAATGTGAAACTATACGATGGTGGGAAATACTGATGATTGTTTCATCCCGATTTGGATCTTCCAGGGTTGTGGCTACATTAGCCAATGCATCAGCTTGGGCATTTTGTGATCACGGGACATAAAAAAATATCTGTTTTGAGGGAAATTCTGCCATTAACTCTCTGACATAATCACACAAAGGGATTAACTCTTCATTTCTGATGACATAATCCCCATTGATTTGTTTGATTACCAAATCTGAATCACCTTTTATCTTCAAGTGATTCACCTGTGCCTAAAGCGCCAATTCCAAGCCTGCAATGAGAGAATGATATTCTGCTTCATTGTTTGTACCACCTTCCAACAATAAGAAGGAATAGGGTAGAACTACCTTTTTCTGGGGAAAAAAGCACAATTCCTAACCCACCTTTGTTGAATTTAGGATCTTCCATTTTCTTTCCTGTTGGACTTCTGGAGGAAACATCAAAGTACATTTCCCATGTTTAAGGATTATATTGAATAGAGAACACTTCCTCATTAGGAAGTTCAATATTTAAAGTTGTATCTTCTACAGATGGGTGTTCAGAAAAGAAATTAGCCAAAGGTTGGCCCTTTATTTCTTTTTGAGACACATTCTAGATATCAAACTTCTGCAAAATAACTGCCCACCTTTCCAGAAGTTCTGTAAGCATTGGATGACTAAGGATAAATTTGAGTGGGTTATTGTTGGATACTAATTGGACCTCATAATGTTTTAGGTAATGCCACAATTTCTAAACTGCAAAGATTAATGCTAGGAAGAACTTTTCAACACATGAATATCAAGTTTCTTCCTCAATCATAGTCCAAATGAGATAGTAAATGTTGTTTTCATTCCCATCATCATTCTTTTGGGCAAGGAAGGCACCCAATGATGACTCTAAAGCTGTCACATAGAGAATAAGTGGTCTTCCTTCAACAGGTGTCATTAATATCAGTGGACTCATGAGATATTTCTTGAGGATATCAAATGCTTCTTTACATTCTTCAGTCCTCAGGCAGGTGACTCCCTTCTTCCTTAATATGGTGAAGGGTAAACACTTTCCTGCCAAATTGGCAATGAAACACCAAATATAGGCCAAGTGTCATTGAATTTATCTTAATTACTTTAAATTTCTAGGAGGTGACATGACATGGATTGGTTTTTTCTTCTTAGGATCAACTTTGATACCATGATGGCATACAACAATGTCGTGAAATTTTCCTAAGGTTACCCCTAAAGCACATTTCAAGGGGTTCATCTTCAAATTGTGTTGTCGAAGTTTTTTGAATGTGATTTTCAGATCGACCAAGTGATCATAATATTGTTTGGATTTAACCACCAAATCATCCATATAACATTCAAATAATTTCCATAAAAAGGGTTTGAAGATATGGTGTATGGCACATTGATACGTTGCACCTGCATTCTTCAGGCCAAAGGGCATTACCTGATAGCAAAACACACCTTGAAGAGGTCTGAAAGTTGTAGACTCCTCATCTTCTGGGGCCATTTGTATTTGATTGCACCCAGAGTAACCATCCATGAAGGAAAGAGCTTCGTAGCCAGCTATTGCATCAATTAAGTGTTCTGTGATCAGAACTGGAAAATCATCCTTGGGACAATGCCGATTAAGATCTCTAAAGTCAATGAAAACTTTAATTTGTCCATTCTTATTTTCACAGGGACCATATTATCTAACCATTTGGGATATTTAACTTCTCTGATAAAGTTATCCTTGATAATCTTATCAACTTTAGCTTCAATTTTGGAGGCATAAGTTGGGTGTGTTCTTCTTGCTGCTTTCTTGAATCCTCGATGTTCTTCTTGAAAACCCAAATAATGAGTAGAAACATCGAGATCAAGACCTATAATTTCTATATAATTCCAATAAAATACATCTCTATTTTTCTTTAGAAATGATGTATACATTTATTTCTCTTCATGAGTCATGGCTGCACTAATTAAAGTGGGGTGTAGATCTTCTTTTGTACCCAGATTTATTTCTTTGAGTTCATCCACAGTGGTAGAGATACCCTCTTCAAATGCTGGAGGAGCATCCCTGAGATATTCCTCTTCTTCTTCAAAATGTGTTACTTATTCTATTTCTACCTGCATAGTAGATGATGAATCAGAATTTACATGGTCAGGGGAGAAGTTAAAATTTGAACATCTTGAAGAAGAGGCTTCCATTTCTGACCCAATTGATGATGAAGGGTCTTTATAGGGTGATATAGAGGAGATTATGGATTAAGAATCAACATCATTTTTTTCCTATGGTATTTCTATAAATTCTTCTGGACTGGTTGATGAAGTAGATAATTATTGGATCTCAGTGGATGAAATGAAGACATCTCCATTTAAGCTTTCATCACTGCTTGGCGAATCAACAATTTCTCCCATGTTGTCTGCCTTGGTTTTCGTTATTAACATTATGGAAGTTTCTATAAGAGTGTTTGGATTTAGGTCTATACTATCAATTTGACTGATAGGAAACACATAATTTGTACTCACATGTATGAATTTGTTTACTGGAATCTTTTCCAAACCATTTGGAGCATTAATTTTGGTGACCTTCTTTTATGTGGATTTTTCCTTTCCCTCCATGTGATAAAATTATGCCTCAATGTATTGAGATTCACATGTTTTTAATGGGTCCTTGTAACCATAGAATGTCCCAATTTGATCACTAAAACAATATTTGAGACATTGATGGTATGAAGAAGGTACGACCGTATGTTGATGTAGCCAAGGTCTTCCAAGAAAAATGTTGAAGGTTGTGTCCTGACGAACAACCATGAAATCGAAATTAGAAACAAGGTATCCAAACTGAATTCTGAGTGAAATCTCACCCAAAGGTTCTGGTTCATTCTTATCATATCCTTGCAACATCAAATTAGAAGGAGATAAATCAGATTTGGTGAGGCCTAATCAAAAAAATTTATGAATAGGAATGAGGATGATTCCAGAACCATTATCAATGAAAGCTCATCAGATGTCAATGTAATTTGATTTTCCAGATAGATACAAAGGTTTGATATGTCGATGTACAACATCATATTCATATTCATCTGTAAAAGATATCACTACATGGAATTATGTAGGATCATTCTCTATACGGTAAAGCTCAGCCATTGCAATTTCAGTTTCAAATTTCAGAGGACAAGAAAATGCCTCAACAAGAACCTCCCAAAGATATTTGGATAGATTCAAGGAATCCAGAATTTATAACATGGCTAGTAATTAGGGAAAATGTTTCAAGACATCATAAATTTAGTCCAAAGGTCTGTGTTTCCCATCATGAAAATGTGGTTTTGCAGGTGCCATAGAAGTTGATGCTTTGGCAGTAGATGCATCCCCTATCAGGGCATGATTTAGAAACACTCCTGGCTTCGGTAGATTAGACTGACTAGGTCTATCTATTTGTTGAGAGGAAGAAGGTGTAACCTCTAACTGATCCTCCAAAATAATTGTGTCTGGACCGAATCTTCAATGTGTGGAAGAAAATTCTTGTTCATGTTGAGCCCGCTGAAGGGCTTTTCCATGAGTTTCTACCCTGTATACAGTTCTAGTAGGGGTAGGATTGAAATAGTGGCTTCTGGGAAATCCACATCTTCCCCTGTATCCTAGACCTCTGTATCTTCCTTTAATTCCTCTATTAGATACATCAAACATAGGCTCATCATGATCAAAACATTCATTGGCATAGGGATCCATTAAATGAATCATGTTAATAGAACCAAAGATTAATTCTTGATCAGATGAAGTTTTTTCTGGATGAAATAGTTCAGGCAATTCCATTTGGTGGGGCAGTGCCCATGATTTTGATGCAGATGGCATAAAATTTTCTAGAGTTAAAGACAACTTAGGCTTTGACATGAGCTCGTCTTCTTCTGACTTCTCTTATTTCTTCAAATTACGCTGCTTCTTTGAGGATTTTCTTTCTTTTGATGGGGGTTTTGTAATGGTAGAAATAGTAGAAGACACAATTGGTTGATTCAATTGTGTTTGTAAAATGGCATGAGTTTGGTTAATCGTTTTTCTGACCATCCAATCATCATATTTCTGTGCATTTTTACTTTTGACTTCATGCCACTCTCCTTCTTCCTCTAAATCAGTATCAGTAGCACATGCTACCTGGGATAAATAACCTTTCAGTTTTACTTGTCCAGAGTCCACCATCTTTTTCAGGATTTCTTTGATTACAAAACACTTTTGAATGTAATTAACCAACATCTGATGAAATGGGAAATAGTTGGGAGGTCTTCATATCCTTCCTTGTTTGGCATTTTGGGCCTTGGAAACTGAACCAGATTGTTTTCCAGAGCCAAGATGAAGTAACCAGGAACTTGTTTATTCCAGAAAGAATAGACTTTGTTCTTTAAATCCCCAAACTATTTCTGTCTTTGATCTCTTTTATCATCTTGACGAGGCGGTCGTTGTTGTTGATGCTCAGGAGGTGGATCCCTTCGATATGATTAAGGTTTTGAAGTGGAAGTAGGTACATGTTATTATTTAAGTGTAACTATAGTGGTCTCTTCTTTCCCTATTCTCCTTCACAGAGCTGATGGAATTACACGATTTTTAGCCCTAGAATTTATAAGAGAGTCTTCTATCTGCTGAGCGATAGAAGTAATGTCTCAAAACACTCCTGTGTATTTCACAGAGATAAATGGTGTGCGTAATTCATCATAGATATTTTCCACATAGATTGGAAGCAACTCTTCTTGAGGGAATTCTAAACTTAAGGAATATGTTAATCTCTTCCTGTGATCAATGAAATCCAAAACTCTTTCATTTTCCCTTTTCATACAATTGTTATGATCAAAAACTATCATCTTTGGTAATGTTGAGATAAATTGAAGAAGGAACTTTTGACGAAGATATTCCCACCCATTAATTGACTGAGATTAAAAAATTGTATACCAGACAAAAGCATGTCCTTATAATGACTGCAGAAAACACATGAGATTAACTAATTCTTTTTGTTGAGGAGTTCTCATAATAGGATCACAAAGAGAAACAAAATGTTTTAAGTGTTGTTCTGGATCTCCCGAACAATTAAAAATTGGGAATTTGGTATTCGCAAAATTTGATGGGGGAGGAATTACATCCACCCATTCAGGGTAAGATCTCTTTTCTAGTTGAACTGGTGCACGTCATCCTTCCATAGCTTCCAACCAAACTGTTAATGACTCAATGGTAGTCATTAATTCTTGATAAATATCTGGTTGATCTTGGAACTGAGCAGGTGCAATAACTAGTGTTTGGATGGGTGTGGCAACCGGTACTTCCACTGATTGTAGTATTGTCGGTTTTTGTCGTGTATGACCCCTAGGATTGGACCTATGAGGGTGTACTTGTAAAGGGGGATATTCATGATCCATCCTAATAGCTATAACAAATTCCCTTAATTTATTAACTTCAACATGCTTAGGAGGAAGACTACCTAAAAGTAGTTCTACATTTAACCTCCATAACTCCTTCATTTTTTCTTCTTGTTGTGCGAACCTTTCCTCTAATGAGAGTGCTTGGCCTTCTCTAGAGGCAGGGTGGGATGTAACTTGACTTTTACCCTTTTCCTTGGCATGTGCCTTTCTAGAGTATAGAAGGGCATTACCCGAAGGAATGTGATGCCAGTAGGCAACCTTCTGTCTTCTGGTACACACACCTCCTTCATTTGTTTTTGTGTGTACATCCTCTTGAATAGGAACTTCTTCATCTGAATCCTCTAAGTGAGCCTCAGGTTCTGGGGGATTAGTGACAATGGAATAGATGACATTTATCGATGCATAACACATTGCAGCCCTTCTGTCAGCATTTCTGCAATACTTTCTTCTTCCATGTCCTTTATGAGACACTACCTTTTATTTGGTTGATCCCTTAGGAACTACTTGATGAATAGTAATTTGGAGGGAATTTCCTGATAATTCAGCTCTGCGTTCCTCTTGTGGATTCTTCCCTAATCAAGAGAAGACTTACTTTCACTGAGGAAGAGATTGAGAATTTGAAAAGGTCCCCAGTCCAGCGGACTGGGGCTGTTCCTGTTTTTCCTGCTATACTCCTCAAATCCTGTCTGTTGATCCCAAGGGTTGTATTAAAAGAGTCCCCAACCTGGAAAGCTGGGGTGGGTCTTGAGCTTCTACATCTGAAACTTTCTTAAAATCTCTTATGATTTTGCAGATTTTAGTTCATAAATTGGACGGATACATCATCTAACATCCACTAAAATCACCTGGCTCAGATGACCATTGGATTATTTCTGACACACCTGTCACCTGATGATGTGTATGCTCTAAACGAGAAGCATGTTCGATATTATCATTTTCTTTATGAAAGAGTAATTTGAAAACTTGTTCTTTATATTCCTGACTTTGGGAAGAACTAGTTGAGTCATGTTCTTGAGAAAGCCTTTGATTACACACAAAACTAGTTAGATGTGTCCAGCCTTGGGCAATAATATTGAATGAGACCACTTTTGTTGGGATTTTTTGACTGGAGAGCACAGTGAAATGTAATTCTCCATGAACACCCCATCCCCTGATATAAATACTAGATGGGGCATTAGTAATTAACTGGCACAACCTTTTTAATGCGCCAAGGCATGTACGCTGAAGGGCCCTCTGCTGCTTTTCAACCTTTGGATGGTGGGAAACTAAGAGATATGCCAAGTCAATTTGGAGTTGAAACCCTTCTATTACCTTAACATGATTTTGATATTCATCATAAGGTAATATTTTATCTTTTAAGGGACAAAGATTTTTCTATATGTTGAGACAAATGTCGTGAAAACAATCTTTTTTCAATGTTTTTGGAATATCATATTGAGAGTCTGCCAAAGGCCAAAACATGACTGGTATTTAACCTTTCACCAATTGTTTTCTTATATTCATTACTTCCTCTTTTTAATTTGATGAATAATATTCTACCTGATTAGACCAAAGCCGGTGCTTCTTTGTTGCTTCATTAGATTCAACATGATTGGTAGAGAATTCATTTGTCAAATTAGAAGATGAATGACCCAAGGGTGGTTCATAGAATGACCTGCACCCTGGACTATATTCTAACTTAGAAAGTATTTCACCTGCTAGCGGTAAGGCATCAGACTTGACTGGTTTCATATTTTCAAGTGCCTCATGAAAATAGGGCTTTCTCATTACTACATTTTCCATTGAAGAATTTTCCAGGAAATGTGAATTACTACTGTGGAGAGGACTTCCACAGCTAAATTCTTCATCATGGGGAGGACCACCATGGTGGGTTATAGCAAAAGATGAAACCATTTTCTCTTTAGTCATCTAGCCACGTAGAGGGTTATCGTGGCTCTCGTCTGAAGATGATGCTTCGAGATTGACTGAATTGTCATGAAGCAATCCTTCATGAGGAAGTGTCTGATGATGACCTTCAGAATTATTGTTGTTATTTCTTGAATTTTTAAATGAGAGAGTAGAATCTTGAGTTGCAACAGATAAATTTCTTGAGGGCTTCAAGAACATGAGCATTGAGCAAGGCCTTACTGCAGATTGGCTCTTGATTTTGTAACTGTGCTGGATGGGTCTTTTTTTTGGATGCCTTCTTACTCACATTGGAAACCACTTGTTGAAAAAAAAATTGGTTATTATAGGGAAGGTGTATGTGCCTTCTCAAGAGAAATGGTTAGGTTAGGCAGACTATCTCCATTTAAATCGGGTGTATGTGCTCGACTTGATTGTTCGTATGACATGGGGGAGTATGCCCCATGACCCTCCTGGACTGAAACATAGGTTTGTATCTTCTCCAGGGTGACATGTTGATGAGTCACTCCACTTATGGGGATAGATTTATGTTTCTTTCCATGTGATGTCACTGAAGTTGTTATAATATTCTGATAGGTATCCAAAATATGGGCAGGGATTTGCTTCTGCTCTTTCACCATTGTCAGATTGTGCTTGGTGACTTCAGTTGCCGGAATGAAAATATACATCCATTCTGTGTCTGGTGTAGGTGTGTGTTTCTTCTCATGTCCTCCTTTTCCTATTAGTGAATTCTGACAGTACTCATGTGTGGGGGAATAAAGTTGTATCTGCCTCCTATTTATCATTGGAGCTTTCCAATTGACATCTCTGGGTGCTACCAAACAAGATTGTTGGTTAGCTTGATGAATTATAGGTGTATGTGCCTGCTGATTTTTCTCCACTAAATATGATTGATGAACTTCCTTCAATACTGGCAGATGAGACTGCTAGCAGAAGTGATGAGTGTAAGCAGGTGTATGTGCCTGTTTACAGGTGGTCACCACATTTGGTTGGTGGGCTTCTTTGGATGCAATCAGACATGCCTACTTACTGGATGATGATTTATAAATAGGTGTTTGTGCCTGACTATAGTACTCTACCAGAATTGCTTGGCGAGATTGGTGTGTTACTTCCAGACGAGTCTGCTGGACACTAAAATCAGGACAGATGGGTTTATAAGCCCACTCATTATTTTCCATCAAGTTAGGTTGATGGACTTCTTCAGAGGGGTCAGAGGTAAGAACATGCTCCCTATTGGCTGAATTTTACATCTTATGGTTCCTCTTGCGTGCTCAGGTCTGAGGAACCTGATCCGAACGTCTAGAGGTGATACCCCCATCGTGTTGAGGGTGCACTACCCCACGAGTCTGGCAGTGATTGTTGGTGGGATTCCTTAAGAATTACACCTACCTTCTTGAACTAAGTCCTTGAGTGACCTCTTAATCCACCTCCCTATAATATGGGATGTACTGGTTGTTGCATTCTGGGGGTAAAGACCCAAAACAGTTGGAGAAGGTGGTTGGCACCACCTGCTTCTTGATCACTGGTCATTGCTGTCCGAACAACCAGGGTGAGTTGTTAACTTTGAGGGCCTATCAAGCGGCCTCCAGAGTCGGTATGGTACCATGTTGATGGTATTCCCTCACCAATGCATTTGAGACCCAGCGTTGAAGATGATGAGTAGGTGATGTCATCCTTAGAGCAGAGGAGGATCCAGTAGGAGTAACAGTTGAGGCATTCCCAGGTGTGAACCTTAAAGATGTCATTTTCTATTGTAGAGAGAACTTGGAAAAGATTTACTGTTTGATATAGCCGACATAATCAAGATAATTTTGGCCAGACTACATCTTTTGGATGAGCACATATGTAATTTATTTCCTTTTTGTCCCTCATATTGAGTTTAATAGAGGCCAAACAAATAAGTAAAACATCATTTAACTTGGTTTAGGATTCACGTCCGGTTCACCATTTTTTGTTTCTTCTGGAAATGGGGATGCCTTGTTTGTTTAAGGTTCAAATTTTCCAATCCATTTCTAACAGTTTTATTTGTATAATTGGAAACACCCAATGATTCTATATCCATTTGGACCTACTTTCCAAAGGTAGGTGCTCATTATTTGTGGACCGATGAGGCTTAAGAATTTGCATTGGTCGATAAGATGGGAGGTCAGGCTCATCACACCTTTTTGGGTGGAATTATTTCCTACTTTGGGACTATCTTATAGATTTAAGTTATGTTCATGAATCCTTATTAATTCACCAAGCATGAAAATGAGTTTTCCTTTAGATTTGGCAATCAATGATTGATATGTATGGATTTAGAGAATCTTTTATATGTATTTTGGGTTCATCATTGATGAAGAATCATCCGTATGTATTAGAGATTATTAGTTAATGGTATCCTTCAATACATTATATAGAAATCTATTGGTCATTATTATAACCATAGTAGTTTTAAAGCCACTCAGTGGGGACCTTGAAGTTTATTTTCATTCAGAAAGATAGGGATTATTTAAGTGTTCGAATTGTACCCGCAGATGGGCTACCTACGTATCCTCATTAAAAAGGAATCATAACCCACGTAGTTCGATAAGAATGATATAGTTTAACATCATATGGGACCTTAAATAATTAATGAAATATGGGATCGAACCTTATAAAGGCTTCCTATGTACTCTACTTTTATAGTAGAGATGAAAGTCCACATAGTTTGGTTGAAGAAATATGGGGCTTATGCATGGTTAATGGCCCAAAAAGATATTTCATGATTACTTTTACACTCTAAGCTCAAGTGAGTCATGCTCAGTGTGAGAAACAATAGGTATCAGTAAACTTGAATATTGTTCCACGAAAGATGCAGTCATGTGAAATGATGTGGGAATTATGTATGTATGACTGCCCAAGTAGATGAAGACCAGGACTTACTTCAGGAAAGAAGCCCAGGAGCAGGGTCCATAAAGGTATTTGTACTTTATGGAGATTTGGAGTTTTAACCTGGGGCTTAATCCTAAGGAGTATGCCCAATATTAAAGGAAATTATGACTGGGGATTACTCCTGATAAGGAATCCCAAATTAAAGGAACTTTTTACTGGGGATTACTCCTGAGAAGGAGGCCCAGGTTAAGGGGACTTGGGGCTTACTCTTGAGGAGGATGCCCTAAATCAAAAGATATTCTCCTCTTAAAGGATGAGGTTACATGGAGGAAGCCTCTAACTATGGTGACATAAATCTTATAAGTCATGGGGTTTTGGAAGAGGTTCTCACAGAATTCCTTTTGTATAAGGAAGCAAATAAAGGATACATACCATAAATGGCTTTGAAAAGGGGTTTGAGGGCCAATATCTTGAAGAGGAGAGGTGAACGAGAGAGAGGCACACAAATGAAGTTGGCATGCAAGTCTTGGCCACACAAGTATACTTGCGCGACATAGGTTCACTTGGGTGACAAAGAATATGTAGGTAATACTTGGGCGAGATTTAACTCAAGCCTTTAGTATTATCCTAAGATGTTTCCAAAAGGGCGGCGTGCAAGTTTCATCAAAAGGGTTGGGCGGTGCACAAGTGGTTCCATTTTTAAGGAGGTCTGGATACTTAGGCGCACAAGTGTTGGTGAATTCTAAACACTGATTCCTTATCCTACTCCTTCAAGTCTTATATTCTTGGTAAATAGTTACCTTAGAAGCTTTTGGAAGAGTTGAGTTGAAGACTTGGGAGACCAAATCTTGAATTTGAATTTTGGAAAATCTATCCTAGAAATGGGGTCCCACATGGTCTATTTATAGGCCACCTTTCACCTTGGGAAAAAACAATTGGGGTGTGCAGGTGAGATGTGTGATCCATATGTGGTGGGAAAGTGACTTGCACGATGCGCAAGTAACTTACGCACCTCACTCAAAATGGGCTCCTAGTCCATGCCTTCGTCAATTTTTTTGATGTTCTTCAAAGGGTGACCCTTTTTTTTCTTAAGGTATTACCTTTTCCATTCTTTGGACTCTATGATGAAAAGGAGCATCAAAATTGATTATTGGTTACATACTGAGGTTTCCCAATGTTTAGGGCTTATGCACTAAGGATGAGCATTGATTGGGGATTACACACTAAGTCTTCCATTTGTCCAGGGCTTATGCACTCAGGCTACCCAATTGACCAGGGATTAAATATAGATCCTACCCTATTGATAAAGGTTTACACACTGAGGCTTACCAATGATTGGGGAGTACATACTAAGACTGCCCATTGATTAGGGATTACACACTAAGGCTTTCCATTGATTGGAGCTTATGAACTCAGGCTTACCATTGATTGGGGATTACACACTGAGGAAACCCAATTGATTAGAAATTACATATAGAGGCTACCCAATTGATCTGGGATTTTGCACTTAGGCTTCCCAATTGATGAGAGCTCACACACTTCTGGTTCCCAAATGACTCGGTCTTACATTATTAGGCTTCCCCTTGATAGTCATTTTTTATCTTCTGATGAATAAAGGGAAGTAGAAACCAAAAAATGTTTTCTAAGAGAAAGAAACCAATAGGGTTGTGTGGGTGCATAACTCTATCTCATTAGGGAAAATTCCCTTATAAAAGAGGGATGTAGCTTATGGTACTATACCAAGGTCCATGAGGAATGAGTCCAAGTAGGTCTTCCTAATGATATTAACATGTCATAGTTGATTTTACCCACATTTATCGACTGTCTGGAGGATAGTTTTTGATTTTCTGGCTGACCAGTTTGGGGTGTCCACCTGTTATGATATACATTTATAAAGGTATCTTTCTGATATGTTTTCAATGCCTCACATGTCCTAATTTGGCATATTAAAGATTTCCAAATTGACCAAAGGGGACATGACTAGGGTATTTTTCATGACCAACCAACTCATCTCAGATTCCTTTGCATGTGTAAAAAGGGTATGTCGTAGATGCCTCACATAATCAATGTGGACATGTCTGGGGTCTTTCACATGATGAATATATATATATATATATATTACTATTCACATTCTCTTGAAAAATTTGACTCATAACTAGACTTTCACTTCAAAACGCAGACATGTTAAGGGGAAATCGCATTATCATGCCAACAAATCAATAACTCTTTCATACGATCAAAGTGAATTGTCTTAAATGTCTTCATGTGAACAGGACAGAAAAATATAAGGTGTTTCTCATTATGGATATTACTTTACCAAAGAAATTCATGTGACAATACATACATGTTAATTATTTTGTGCGAGGTCAACTTGAATTGTCCATAGATTTTTGCATGACCAACATGACTCATGCAAGGTTTTCCAAGGACATTAAATGATCAATGAAGAATCATACGATCTCATGACCTTAAACTAATCATGAAATGCATTCTCATAGAAATTTTTAGTATCTCATTCATATTCAAATTTATCATGTGAATGTCTAAATGGATCATACCCTAAGTTCATATAGACAAATATTTTCAATGGTAGAGGGATTCATGGAAATGGAATATTCTTCTCATGAACTCTCCACTAGGTTCAGGACATATAAAGGAAGGTAAACAAAAATAACTAACCTAGGTTACCCTTAAACCTGACACCCGACCTGATCCATCATATATCCAAAGGGCGTTCCCGATCCGCACTGGTTGGTGACAAGAACCTGAGCATCCAACGAAAAAACCAAGGGAATGATTTAATCCTACCAGAAGAAACACGTGAAATACATATATAGAGAAATAATAGAACAACAAAAGACTAAAAAATATATGTGCCAAAACTTTAAGGAAAATATTGTAAACAGAACCACTGAAAATAGTAGCTAAAAACTCCAAAAGACAGGTCTGACTACAAGGCACTGAAAACCAACAGCTACTCCAACAGAGGCATAGATGAAATCCAACTATCTCACCATCATCTACCCATCCAAGATTACATGAACCTCACCACATCACTTTTACTCTTTTTCCTATCTCTGAAATAGAGGACAAACAATAGTTTACACACCACTGAAGAAGTGTGTAGAGTGTGAGCTAATAGTCTCAGTAGGATCCAACCCAGGTTCTCCATAACAAGTCTCTGTATAAAAAATCTTGTATGCTAATTTTTAAATAAAACAAGTAATGATAAGTAGTAAATTAGTTTTAAAGAAAACATGGTAAACATTCCCTTTTATATAGTTCCAAACAAAAGAAGGTATATCTTTTTCCAATTCATATTTCCATATCATTTTTTCACAAGCATCAAAATTCATATCAAGGATAACTTAGATAGATGAGAAGTATAAACAGAAGCACACGTATCACAACACCAAGGAATACTATAGGTCTAGGTAGTAGACTACTCGTACAAAAATAATTAAGTGCACAAAATTGAACCTATAACAATGGGCCTAGGAAGCAGAAGAATACTGTAACGACCCAAATTTTCAATAATGAAAATTCATCTTGATCTAATTAACTACCTTATTATCGTTTTCTAAAATGTGTACTTCATTGGTTTTATGTTTCTGGATTTTAAAATACCATTATGAATTGTTACTATTGTTAATATAGGCATTGAACGGTGATCACATGATTATTATATATATAGGGCTTTAACAAATCCAATTTACTCAGACAAATGAAGTGATGGCCTCATCTAGTAGACTTTCCCCATATGAAGCCCATTTTTCAGGGATCGGAAAGGAGGTGGAGTCATTGGGCTTCGCTCTCGACCAAGACCATTCTAATCTTGAACAAGTTAAGCTTGAGAGGAACTGGCTATGGGAGAAGTGGATGTTAATAGAGATTACCACCCGAGTGATGTTATCTGAGCCACCCCAAGAGTTTGTCACCATCGCACACCTTACCATTCAATCTTATATGGGTGTTATAAGGGGTTATGTAACAATACCCTAGAACTATGACAATGTACATTATTTTTTTGAAAAAAATGTGCATTCATTTTATTATTGTTACTTTGTAAATAGTTTTTAAAGCACAACTAGTATTTTTAGTTAATATTCAACTAAGAAATCTATTTTGATGAATTAATGTATTTTTTAATTAAATAATATTTTAATAAAATATTATTATTAAATTAATTTTTATTAAATATAAATTATCATATAATTTTATGAATGCAATTTTAATTTTTATTAAGGTTTGAATATTGTTTTTTCAAAACCCATGAATTTTCGGTAAATGTCAGTTTTTATTTTAAAAGTAAAAATTCACATATTTATAAAATTATTTTGATAAAATGAATATTATTTTTGGTATCATGGAATTGAAATTATCCAATGGTAAATTTTTCATAATTTTCTAAGACAGACGAATTTTGGGTAAAAATTAAATACCGTTTAAATATATAATGTGATTTATGACATCATAATGACCCAATAGTGAGGTAATAAAATACTATAAACATTATTTTCAGAAAATATATGTTTTATAATTAAAATAATGTGATTTTATATTTGTTTCATTTATTTTAAAAAGATTTTGTGGACCCTCCAAGACTTATAAAATAGTTTGTCTTTATAAATTGTTTTCCTTGAGAGTGTGACTCACCTCCACATAAAAAACCCTATTATTTTAAGAAGATCGGCCATTGGAATTTTAAAATATTTTTTTCTACTCCCATGTTTCAAAAACCATGGGTAAAAACCATGGGCTGGTTTGTGGTATTGATTAGTTAAATGTGAGGTGTCCCAAACCTAAATAATAAAGAATTACCTCTCCTTTCCTATATAAACCCATCAAAGCCCCCACTTCCTCTTCACTCAAAGCCTTTTTAGTTTGAAAAAACCCTGAAATCCTCTCTATAAAGTCCTACCAAGGTTCCCCAAGCTCCCAATAATCATCTCTAAAGCCTTTCCCAAACCTTTAGGATCACACATTCATGTAAGATATTTCTTCCTTTCTCATTTTTGTCTAATTTTCTTTAAGTTGTTATGCCATTTTTTTCAATTAAAAATGTTGGAGTATGATTACTCACCTCCCCCATACATTACTCTTTATGTTTAGATGATGGGAGACCCATTTATCTCTCGTTAATTCCTCCCATGTACACCCGTTACCATGCCGAAATTCTATGAGGGATTTTTCTCTCCTCTTTTACATCCAAGTAATTATTTTGTATTATGCATCTAAATTCCATTACATTTGTTGATACATATATCCATATGACCCCCTTACTATCAATTTAATGTACATATTATGAGACACCATTTTCTATCTCATCAACTATTTTCATAATCCGTATGTCACATCGTTATGCTGTCAAAATTGCACCGCGTTTTTTCAAGCCAAGATCATTGTGTAGTGAATACCATACCCATGTCTCTATCAAGGGTATTCACCTTTATAAACATATACCTATTGAATGGTAATTTAATGTATTTATTCAAAATTACTTAATAATGGAATAACTTATGATGTTTATTGATTCCATGTTATATAATCCATGTGGCACACTTATGCTTGAAATGAAATGTTTAAGATGGGTGTGCCCTGATAGCACTCCAATGCATTGGGTAAAATATAGTATCATGATATGTCATGAGAAATGGGTGTTGACTCATCCTAATTATAGTTCAATGAGTTTTTACTTGTGCTTCATGTGCAATGTGGGTTTACTCATGCTCCATGTGCAATGAGCCTTGGCTCATGCTAATTCCATGTTAAGTGTTGTTGCCACATTTCCATGTTATGATTATCATGATTTATCATGCCTTTATGTAAATGTTTCTCTTGTGCTCCATTGATATGACTATTATCTAAAATTTATTGTATTCCTCATTTTATTTCATGTTTATTCACTTACAGTTCTTTATAGCTCACCCTTTTCTTATGCATGTTCTTAGGTTATCCCATGCAATGCTAAGTATGAGGGAATGTTGTGGTCATGTAAAGGAAATTTTCAATAAAAATGTTGTGTGTTATATGCTCTAAGATCTTATGTAATGTTCTTAATCCCAAAATTCACTGGACCTCTTGATCTTCTATGTAGTATCAAGTGAAGATTTTATGTAATAAATCAGTTTTAAGTGTGTAATAAAAATAAGGGTTGTTATAGTTGGTATTAGAGGACTGGTTTAGTTATTTTTGGGATTAGGATTTGAAAACCCTAGTGAAGACATAGAGACAAGAATAAGTATAATAAAAACCTCCTTAAGTATTGGTGAGTATTGATTAAGTGGTTTGTCAAGAAAATGCATCCCTGTCCGGATACGAGCAGGTAGAGGTGGCTCTGGCACAGATGTATCCTATGGGTAAAACCCGAAAACACCACTTTGAGCTAGACTCAAACAGGAACTGGTGCATGATAATAGGCCTTGTTTCACTCTTGTTAACGACACTCCTAGGGGATATGATTTGGTAAATCCATAAGATTAGTATGAACCCTTATTAAGGCAATTAAAAAAATGCCCATAAGAATATATGTTAGAAAGTAGATCATGGATAGCATAGATTGATCCCTATGGATTAATAAGTTAAGGAAATAAAAGTTATTTATAAGGCATCAGTTTTTTCCTTGGATTACCTTTTATGTGTTACCCCTAGCTTTCCTTTTTTTCTAGCCAATAGTTGGTAATATGGGGACTTGGTCTAACAATCAATGTGAAGAGCAATGTGAAGACTGTGCAAATGAGATGCCCAATCGAATGGGAGCAAGAATCATGAACTTTGTCACGCTTCTCTCTTAGTTAACTCAATCTTTGAATAGAAACATGGGTGAAGAGAAATGTTCAACCCCCCAAGAAAGAACAAGTTACAATCGAGAGAGATAAAGGCCTCACTACCAAAAAAAATAGTTTTTCCTAGTGCAAACCTTTATCAGCGCTAAAAAAAGCACTGATAAAGGGGGTACCTTTATCAGCCCAAAAAAAGTGCTGATAAAGGGACCCCCTTTATCAGCACTTTTTTTAGTAGCGCTGATAAAGGGGGCCTTTATCAGTGATTTTATTAAAAGCGCCGATAAAGGTTCGACTTCAAAAAAAATTAATTAAAAATAATATATTAATATATAAATATATAAATATAGTTATATTAATATAAATATTATATATAATTTTTAAATATATTTTAGATAAGTATAAATATACATTTACACTTAATATACTTAATATATAAGATATTTAGTGAAAATGGATTATAAAAAATTAATAAAATATTTTTAATTAATACTTTTCTAATTATTATGGAGGAATAGTCATTTCATAACAATTTGAAGACCCAAAAAACAAAAAATTAAAAAAAGACCCAGAATATGTTATAAACGCAACTTGAACTTCAAACGGCCATAACTTTTGATCCGAGTGTCCGTTTAAGCTCTACCATATATCAAATTGAATCCTGTGACGATCTCTACACCCTTATAATTAGGAAACACCTCATTAAAGGTTTTTTTGAGGCCAAAAAGGCCCATAAGGCCTCCCAAACTGAGTTTTTAGTCAGGGTACACCAATTTTTTAACATTTTTTGGATTTTCAGCCTCGTTTAAGGGGGTATTATTGCCTATTTTTGGTGGGGACTGAATTTATTCCAAGGTATTACATTCATAATGATATTATTTCTTTGAAATTTTATCTTTTTTTATAATGCACTGCTGTTTATAATCAAATATATAACTATATGTACATATTTTTTATATATTCGCACCTAAAAATTTAATTTTTTAAATAAATAATAAAACATATTTACATATAAAATATGTTAGATTTATCTAATTAATAAAAAAAATCCATTTTATTTTAAATAACAATATATGAATATTTATATAACTATACATTAATCTAAATATATATATTAATATAACTATATATATATTAATATAAATCTATATATATTAATATAACTAAATATATATATATATATATATTAATATAACTATATATATATTAATATAACTATATATATTAATATAAATATATATTACTATACGAATAAATATAACTAAATATATATATAAATAAATAGATATATCATAAATAAGAGAACAAATCAATATAGAGGAGTGGCAAAGGCTTCAGGCGCGCAGGGGGGAGGTGTCGTGATCAAATCTGGGTGGAGGTAGGGGCGCACGTGCATGGGTGAATTTAAAGGGTTAACACTGATAAAGGTGGAGTATAGCACTGATAAAGGGTGGAGGGGGTGCGTGTGGTCGCTGGAGGTGTGGGAAAGCACTGATAAAGGGGGGGGCAAGCGCTAAGCCCCCCCCCCCGAGATTGGCAGGATTTTTTTAAATTTTTTAAATTTTTTTAAATTTTTTTAGTTTTATCAGAGCTTTCAAAAAACCGCTGATAAAAGGGGACTTTTATCAGCACTAAAAATAAAGTGCTGATAAAGGAACCTTTTATCAGTGCTTTTTTTTAGTGCTGATAAAAGACCCCTTTTATCAGCGCTTTTTTTAGCCCTGATAAAAGGGGTCTTTATCAACACTTTTTTGAGCGCTGATAACGGGGACCCCCCCTATCTACACCATCTTTAACAGTGCTTTTCTAGCACTGTTAAAGGCCTTTTCTAGCGCTGTTAAAGGCCATATTTGTAGTAGTGCCTCCTGGTTTTAATGGATCGTTTGATCCCTCAATCGTCAAACAATGGATCAACTCCACTGAAAAGATCTTCTCCATCCTTCAATGTTTCGAACAAGAGAAGGTTCTTCTGGCTAATTATCATATAAAAGGTGCAGCCAATCAATGGTGGACATTGATCAAAAATATGAAGCATGAGGAAGAGATCAAGGCATTGGAATGGAAGGATTTTTTGAGGATGTTTTTCGATAAATATTTTCACCCACACTCCGACTTAATATCGAAAGGGACTTCCTTTCCCTCAAGCAAAAAGAAGATGAATCTGTCAGAGCATACGAGGCAAACTTTACAAGGCTTGCAAGATACATATCCGGATTTGTCGTTACCCCCGAATGCAAGGTTGACCGCTTCTTTGGTCGGTTGAAACCTAGCCTATGGAAAGCGCTGGTGATCCGTGACTTTGACAGCTATGAAGAAATTTTCCAATGAGCCCTAAAGGTCGAAATAGAGATCAAAGAATCTCAGGGGTATCATGGGGATAGGAAACGTAAGGTGGACTTCAATGTTGGCGGTTCGATGGATAAATCCAACAATGCTATGAAGATCCAGCACCCCACTTGCCAAAGGTTCAAAAAAAAGCACCCCAGAAATTGCATGAAGGGGACGATAAAATGCTTTAGGTGTGGAAGAGAAGGGAACCTAGCTGTTAAATGCTAACAAGAAAAACCCACAGCTGCAACAGAGGATAGTAATTCTCTATTCAAACGTGAACGTGTTTTTCATTACTACAACTTCAAAGAACCAGGTCATCTTGCAAATCAGTGCCCTGATCCAAGGGTTTTCTGAGGAAACCAACAACCTCCAAGGCACCAAGGGAGAGATTTTTCCATCACTACTGCTGAAGTGAACCCCGACAACAAAGTGGTGATAGGTACGCCAGTTATTCATTTAATAATAGTGAATGTATTTTTTTTAATTCAGGTTCTAAACATTCTTTTATATCCCAAAAGTTTAGTAGAACAATCCCAACACCACCAAAAATCATTGAAGTAAAGATGTCGGTGAGTATGAAAAATGGGTCAATCATTGCATCCCATGAATATAACTCCTCCCCAGTCATAATATGTGGATTGAATTTCCCATAGAACCTCATCATACTCACTCTGGTAGAATTTTATGCAATTATTTGCATTTATTGGCTTTCCTTATATAGAGCCAACATAAATTTATGTGAGAGGGAAATCACTCTCCATGTAGAGAATCGACCCCCGATTCTATACAAGTGCAAGGAGAAAGATGAATCTTCTTTAGCTCCATCATCTCAAGCATAGATATTACTGCCCTATGAGAAGGCGTATCTGGCTTAGATTATTAAGTCTAGGGAGGCAACTATCCTTAAAGACATGCCTATTGTCAGGGAATTTTCTTAAGTGTTTTCCCAAGTAATTTTATGGTCTTCCTCCTAGAAGGGATGTTGAATTATCAATTGATCTTATACTTAGGGCATTGCCAATATCCAAGACCCTGTATAGAATGGTTATTGTGGAGCTTGAGGAGCTGAAGAAACAACTACAGAAGAATATAGACAAAGGGTTTATATGCCCAAGTGCTTCACTATGGGGTGCACTAGTCCTCTTCGTCAAGAAGAAGGATGGGTCAATGCACATTTGCATCGACTATCATGAGCTTAACAAAATCACAATAAAGAACAAGTATCCTCTCCCATGAATTGATGACTTGTTCGATTAGCTGCTTCGAGCATAATACTTCTTCAAGGTGGATTTGAGATTGGGATATTATCAAGTAAGGGTGAAGAAGAAAGATATCCCCAAGACTGCTTTTCATAAAAGATACGGGCACAATGAATTCATAGAAATGCCTTTCAGACTCACTAATGCTCCAGAAATCGTCATGGACTTGATGAATAGAGTCTTTAGGAATTACCTCAACAAATTTGTGGTAGTCTTTATAGATGATATTTAGATATACTCCAAAATAAAATAGGATAATGAGGAGCATTTAAGAACTATACTAGAGACTTTGAGGAAGGATAATCTCTATGAAAAGTAGAGCAAGTTTGAGTTCTAGTTGAAGGATGTCTCATTCTTGGGCCATATCATCATAAGAAATGGGATATCTACAGATCCCTCCAAAATAGATCTAATTAAGGGACGACTGAGGCCAACATCTGTAACAAATATTCGTAGCTTCTTGGGGTTACCTGGATATTATCGACAATTTGTGAGAAATTTCTCATGATTTTCCTACCCTCATACCAAGATAACTTGGAAGGGAGTAAAGTTTTCTTTGAGTGATGAATGCGAAGAAAGCTTCAAGTAGTTAAAAATGAGGCTTATCACTACACTCGTTCTCACTTTACCCACAAGTGGATAACTTTTTGTGGTATTAAGTGATGCTTCGAAGAAGGTAATGGGATATGTGTTTATGCAAAATGGCAGTCATTGCCTATGCGTCAAGGCAATTGAAAGTTCATGAGAAGAATTATCCAACACATGATTTGGAGTTGGCTGTGATGATCTTCGCTTTAAAAATTTTGTGGCATTATCTCTTTGGGGAGAAGTGTGAAATATATATGGACCACAAATTCCTCAAGTATATATTCACACAGAAAGAGTTGAACATATGCCAACGAAGATGGTTAGAGCTGATCAAAGACTATGACTACTCAATCCATTACCACACTTGGAAAGTGAACAAGGTGATAGATGGTCTAAGTAGAAAGGACCCTACAATTCTATCATTGATGAGAATTGAGAAGGACCCAATATTATTATATTTAATGAAGATAGACATGAGAATCATAAAGAATGGAACATCATCAATAGTTTCCCAAATTATTGCTCAGCCGTCTCTTTTGGAATGGTTAAAGGATGCTCAAAAGGATGATGTGGGAATTCAGAAGTGAGTGGAAACTATCATAAAAGTGAAATCCTCAGAGTTAAATGTTAATGAAGAAGGAATTGTGAGATTTGGGAAAATACTATGTGTTCCATCAAGTTAGTAACTGAAGAATAAACTTTTTGATGATGCACATAGCTCAAATTTCTCTACTCACCTAGGAAACAGAGAGATGTATCGAGATCTCTGAGAGCATTATTGGTGGGATAATATGAAGAAGGAGATATCTGATTATACATCAAAGTGTCTGGTGTGCCAGGAAGTGAAGGTAGAGAGGCAGAAGTCGAAGGGGATGATGCAACCATTTCTCATACCAGTATGGAAATGGGAGAACATCACCATGTACTTTGTCACTGGACTTCCAAAGAAATCCAAAGGCAATAATGAAATCTGGGTTTGTGGATCGTCTTATAAAGTCTTCACACTTCATTTCAATTCGACATGATTTCTCATTGGATCCTCTGTAATGGATATATATCAGGGAAGTGGTAAGGTTGTATGGAGTACCACTATCTATTGTATCCAATCAAGATCCAAGATTCACCTCTAAGTTTTGGAAGATTCTTCAACATGCTCTAGATACTGATCTAAACTTTAGTACAACTTATCATCCTCAAACTGATGTTCAATCTGAGCAGACTATCCAAACACTTGAGGACATGTTGAGAGCATATTCTATGGACTTCAAAGGAGGGTGGGACCAACATCTTTCACTGGTTGAATTATCCTAAAATAATAGCTTCCACTCAAGCATCTGAATGGCACCTTATGAATCCGTGTATGGGAAGATGTGCATAACACCAGCATGTTGGGATGAAGTTAGTGAGGGTAAGCTGATAGGACCACAAATGGTCGAAGAAATGGTGGAGAAGTTGAAAACCATTCAACAGCATATCAAGGCAGCCCAGAGTTGGAAGAAGAGTTATGCAGATAACCTTCGATGAGACCCTGAGTTTAATGTTGGAGACATTGTATTTCTGTGCATATCTCTATGGAAAAAGGTTATGAGGTTTGGAAATAAAGGGAATTTAATTCTTGGGTACATTGTCCCCTTCGAGATTCTTGATCGTGTTGGGTTTGTGGCCTATCAAATAGAAATTCCACCTACCATGGCCAATGTACATGATGTCTTTCATGTATCCCTCTTAAGGAAGTACATACAAGACCCTTCACATGTACTCTTTTCAGAGGTAGTATAGCTGGAGGATGATCTCTCTTATAAGGAGCAAACAATGAAGATCTTAGATCATAGAGAAAATGTTCTACAAAATAAGAAAATTTCCATCGTCAAGGTGTTGTGGAGAAACCAAAAGTTTGAAGAAGTGACCTGGGAATTAGAGGAAGTGTTGAAGAAAAGTCACCCATATCAGTTTTAGTGTGGGAAAAGGAAATTTTGAGGGAAAAATTTCTTAAGGGGGGGGATATTGTAACGACCCAAACTTTCATTAATGAAAATTCCTCTTGATCTAATTAAATTTCTTATTATGGTTATATAAAATGTGAACCTAATTGGTTTTATGTTTTTGGATTTTAAAATACCATGATGAATTGTGACCATTGTTAATAAAGTCGTTGAACAGTGATCACATGATTATTATAAATATAGGGCTATAACAAATCCAATTTACTCAGACAAAGGAAGCGATGTCCTCATCCAGTATACTTTCCCTATAGGAAGCACATTTTTCAGAGCTCATAAAGGAGGTGGCATCATTGGGAATTTCTCTTGATCAATCCCAAGCCGATCTTGAACACGTTAAGCTTTAGTAGAACCGACTATGGGAGAAGTGGAAGTTAATAGAGATTACCACCTGAGAGATGTTATCTAAGCCACCCCAAGAGTCTGTCACCATCGCACACCTTACCCTTCGGTCTTATGTGGGTGTTATAAGGGGTTATGTAATAAGACCCTAGCACTATGACAATGTACATTATTTTTTTATGAAGAATGCGCATTCATTTTATTATTGTTACTTTGTAAATAGTTTTTAAAGCACAAATAGTATTTTTAGTTAATATTCAACTAAGAAATATATTTTGATGAATTAATGGATTTTTAAATTAAATAATATTTTAATAAAATAGTATTATTAAATTACTTTTTATTAAATATAAATTATCATGTAATTTTATGAATGCATATGTAATTTTTATTAATGTTTGAAAACTATTTTTGTCAAAACCCATGAATTTTCGGTAAATGTCAGTTTTTATTTTAAAAGTAAAAATTCACATATTTATAAAATTATTTAGATAAAATTAATATTATTATTAAAATCAGGACATCGAAATTATCCAACAGTGAATTTTTCATATTTTTCTGAGACAGTCAAAATTTTGGGTAAAAATTAAATATTGTTTAAATATATAATGTGTTTTATGACATCATAATGACCCGATAGTGAGGTAATAAAATACTATAAACATTATTTTTGTCCAGTAATTTTTATCATTAAAATAATGTGATTTTATATTTTTTTTGATATATTTTACAAATATTTTGTGGACCCTCCAAGGCTTATAAAACATTTTGTCTTTTTAAATTGTTTTCCTTGAGAGTGTGACTCGCCTCCAAATAAGCAACCCTATTATTTTAAGAAGTTCAGACATTGGCCTTATATAATATTGTTTTCCACTCCCCTTTTTAAAAAACCATGGGTTGGTTTGTGTTATTCATTAGTTTAATGTGAGGTTTCCCTAACCTAAATAATAAAGAATTCCCTCTTATTTCCTATATAAACCCACCAAAGATCCCGCTTCCTCTTCACAAAAAGCCATTGGAGTTCTACCAACCCCTTACCTACTCTCTATATAATCATTTAAAGGTTCCCCAATATCCCACAAATCCTCTCTCAAGCCTCTCCCAAGCCTTTGAGATCACACTTCTAAGTAAGGGATTTCTTCCCTTCTCATTTTTGTCTAATTTTCTTTAAGTTGTTATGCCCTTTTTTTCAATTACAAATGTTGAAGAATGATTTAACACCACCCCCATACGGTCCTATTTATTTTTGGATGATTGGAGACCCCTTTCTCTCTCATTTAAGCCTCCCATGTACACCCGTTACGATGCCAAATTTCCGTGAGGGATTTCTCTCTCCTCTTTTACATCCAAGTAATTCTTTTGTATTATGCATCTAAATTACATTAAGTTCGTTGGGACATGTATCCATATGACCCCATTACTGTCTTTTTCTTGTACATTTGATTAGATACCCTTTTATATCTCATCAACTATTTTCATGAATCCTTATGTCATGCTTTTATGCTGTCAAAATTTTACTGCATTTTTTCAAGACAAGATCGTTGTGTATCGAATAACATACCCATATCTCTATCAAGGGTATTCACATTTATGCACATATACCTATTCAATGGTACTTTAATGTAATTATTCCACATTACTTAATCGTTTAATAACTTATTATGTTCATTTATTTAATGTTATATGATCCATGTGCCACACTTTTTCAAGAAATTAAATGTTTAAGAAGGGTGTGCCCTGATAGCGATCCAATGCATTGGGTAAAGTATAGTATCATGATACGTCATATGAAATGGGTGTTGACTCATAATAATTCAAGTGAAATGAGTTTTTTCTCATGCTTCATGTGCAATGTGGGTTTACTCATGCTCCGTGTGCAATGACCCTTGGCTCATGCTAATTCCATGTTAAGTGTTGTTACCACATTTACATGTTATGATTATCATGCTTTATCATGCCTTTATGTTCATTTTTCTCTTATGATCCATTGATATGACTATTATCTAACATGTAATGTATTCCTCATGTTATTCCATGTTTATTCCCTTAATGGGATTTATAGCACACCCTTTTCTTATCCATGTCCTTAGGTTATCTCATGAAATGCTAAGTACGAGGGAATGTGGTGGTCTTGTAAACAATGTTTTCAATAAATATGTTGTGTGTTTTATGTTCTAAGATGTTATTTATTATTCCTAAGCCCCAAATACACTAGAACTATCAATCTTCTATGTTGTATCAAGTGAAGATTTTATGTAATAAATTAGTTTTAAGTGTATAATAAAAAGCAGGGTTATTATAAATACCCCATGAGTAAACCCCCCAAAATGTCAATATCGGTCCCCTAGAATAATAGGCCTAGAAAAAAGAGGAAATACCCAAGACAAACCTCTTTGATAATCACAAATTAATGGATGATAGCCTTAAGATAAACCTTCCACCTAAGTACCCAAGGTAACCCTTGTTCTCTTTTTAAAAAACCCATTTCAATGCTTTGAAAACCATTCAAAACCATTTCACAATCAATTTATCAAAAGCCATGGAAAACCACTTCTCTTTCAAAACGTTTTTTCAACACAAAAAAACATTCATTCCAATTTAATAAATCAATTTACAAATAAATTTTCTATGTAAAAAATGCAGGTTCATTATCATTGGAAAGATACGGATCCACCTACCTCGATGTTCAGGTCGTACACACCCGCAAATGAATCCAAAACCAAGAACGAAACCCAAAAGCACCAAAAGAGACCCTAGGATGTAGTCCATAAAAATATCGATTCAAACATAAACATAAAAGGTTAGAATAAGATAGTAAAACCACATACCTCAAGAGAGGGATGCCAATTGCACCACAGCCAACGATGGAAAAAGGCCTCTTGAATGAGATCCCAAAACAGTTCCAAAAAGATGCATTGTAGAAACAACCATGAATCAGAGTCAATCGGATCGATCTAGAAGGTGATACGCCTCTAAAAAACATCTTAGGAGAGCTTTGGTCTGAGATCTAAGGGATATGGAAAGAACAGATGATTGAAACTACTAACTGTATGAATTTAACCTGGGTGATGGCCGAGTCATGACGTGTACCTCTTGGGCACAACGTGTAGTCCATGCAGGATAAGTAACGCTAAAAAACCCATCAATTAGGGTTAAAAATCCTCCATTTAAACCCTAAACAACGTGTACCATCTCATGGATTGACCCCCACATCATGACTTGTATCCATCCCCAAGTACATGATGTGCACATCAGGTAGATGGCGTGTACTTCAAGTACACGACCTGGAACATGCAGTAAACCCCAAAAAAAATATTTTTAAGAATTATTAATCAAAAATGGATTTTGAAAAGATAGAAAACTAACCTGATCAAGGTAACAAGATGTTACAAACTCCCAACCATAAATACTTTCCACCCTCAGGAAGTCATGTGGAGGATATATCCTTTTGAAAGAGACGAGGCCACTTCTCCCTCATCAATGACTCACATTCCCAAGTCTCATGAGAATCCAATCCTTATTTCCATTGAACTCTGACTAATGGAATCGACTTCCCATGAAAGACTTTTTTTTGAGAGTCAACGATCTTGACTGGTTTCTCTAGAACAAAATCATTTGGATCTAACTCAATTTCTTCCCAACTTAGAACATGAGCGGGGTCAGGGTGATACTTCTTAAGATAAGATATATGGAAACATCAAGAATTTCCATCAACTAATCTAACAATTCTAACTAATAAGAAACTTTACCAAGACGTTCAGTGATCTAAAATGTTCCAACATATCTCATAGCCAACATTCCATATTTTCCAAGTCGATTGTGACCCAACTGATGAGAAACATTCAAGAAAACCCATTCAGCAATGGAAAACTCCAAAGGACGACGCTGTCGATCTATATATGATTTCTGTCAACTTTGGGATGTAATCAGACATCACTGCACCTTTTGAATCTTTGTCAATGTCTCTTGAACTAGACATGGTCCAACCAAAGCTAATTCTCCCACATCTACCCAACAAAGAGGTGATCTGCATGGGTGACCATAAAATGATTCAAAATAATCCATTCTAATCAATTAATGGTAAATATTATTGTAAAAAAACTCAACCAGCCCAAGATAGTTATCCCATGATCCACTGAAATCCAAGATGTAGGTATGAATCATATCTTTTAGGATCTGAATTACACACTCAGTATGACCATCTATCTGTGGATGGTAAGTTGCGATCAACTTGACCTGAGTTCCCATTTCCTCTTAAATACTCCTCCAAAACCATGGGGTAAACCAAGGATCCCTATCATAAACAATGGTAGAAGGACTCCCATGTTACCTCATGACCTCCTGCACATACATCTTTCAAAGATATTTAACTTTAGTGGTTTCTTTGATCAGAATGAAGTGAGAAGACTTCTTTAACCGATCAACAACCACCCAGATAACCTTTTTCCCTCTGGGAATCCATGGAAACCCAACAACAAAATCCATATACACCTCATCCAACTTCCAAACCGGCACTGGAAGAGGCTGAAACATAACAAAAGGTTTCAAGTTCTCTGCTTTTATCCTTTGGAAGGTTTAATAGTGGGACACAAAATATGTGATGTCACGCTACATACCCATCTACCATAACCATCTTTTCATGTCATTATACATATTTCTAGTGCCTTGACGAATGTCCCATGAAGTTCTATGATAAAAAAACAAGACTAAACTTCTCACAAGTGTTGGGATGATGACTTTATTTTGGGAGTCAAGTATCTCATCTGAAGAAAGTGACCAACCATGAACTGTCTCCCCACCATAAAGATTTTCTCGAATTTACTAAAACTCTTCATCTTGTTGTTGACATTGAAAGATATACTTTAGGAGAGATGATGACAACTAAACACTGGTCAAAACCCTACATGAGATATCCTCTTAAGCATCCAAGTGAAACTGAGTGAAAAGACCCATAATATTCCAACTTTACATCGATTATAGAACAACATGTGACAGTTTCTTCCTTCTTAGAGCGTCTACAACAACATTCCCTTTCCTCGGGGTTTAGGTGATGTTGAATTCAAATGTCTAAAGGTATTCTACCCATCTTGTTTGTCTGAGATTCATGTATTTCTAGGAAAAGATATAGCTTAGACTCTTGTGATCAGAGAAAATCATGAACTTCTCCCCAAAGAGATAGTTTTTCCAACATTTATGTGCATTCATCACAACCAAAAGTTATAAATTATAAGTGGGGTAGTTTTTCTCATGTGGTCAGAGTTGATGAGATCCATAAGCTACCACATGATCATCCTACATCGGTATGCATCCCAAAACAGCAGTAGATGCATCACAAAACACTACATAACCCTTACTGAGATCAAGTAAGATCAGAACATGTGCTAATGTCAGAAGTCTTTCCAATTAATCAAAGGAAGACTGACACATTTTGTCCCATGATAATTTCACCACTTTCTTTGTAAGAGTTGTCAAAGGTTATTACATCTTAGATAAATCCTTGACGAACCATTAGTAGTATCCAAAAAGGCTATGGATTCATTGAATTTCAATGAAATTATTTAGTTTCTTTTATGATAAAACATTTTTTATGTTCTCTGGATCAACTAATAAGACATGATTAGAAATTCTAGGATGCAAGAACTTCACATCTCGAATCCATAAATGGCATTTTGAAAGATTTCCATAGAGATAGATATTTCTTAGAATCTTTAAAACCAAACCCAGATGGTTCTCATGCTCACACTTGTACATTGAATAAACAATAATTTCATCCACAAACACTACCACAAAAGTGTCAAGATATTGGTAGAATTTATAATTCATCAAGACTATAAAAATTGTAGGAGCACTAGTCAAACCAAAAGGCATCACAAGATATTCATAATGGCCATACCTACTCTTAAAGGTTGTCTTAGGTATATCAAACTCTCAGACACTGAACTGATGATAACATGACCAATTATCTATCTTTGAATACCACTTTTCCCCCTTCAACTGATCAAAAAAATCATCCACATGAGGCAAAAGATATTTGTTCTTAACCTTCACTCAGTTTAACATCTGATAGTCCACACATAACTGAATTGAACCATCATTTTTCTTTCCAAAGAGAATAGGGAATTCCCAAAGAGTAACACTAGGGTGAACAAAACCTTTCTCTAATAGGTCATCCATATTAATCGTGAGCTCCTTCAACTCCGCTGGCTCCATATGATAAAAAGTCATTGATATCGAATGCATACCTAGAACTAGGTCAATCATGAATTCTATATCTCTCTATAGAGGATGACCAGATAATTAATCTGGGAAAACATAAATAAAATCTCAAACAACAATAGGAGGATCCTCCATAGAAAAATCATCAACAGGCTCAAATTAAACAGCAACCAACAAACTTCTGATCTCTGGGTAGGATGGTCCTGCATGACCTGACCTCGAGTCCCAATCTCCCTAAAGCGCACGAGAGATCCCATCGGTACCAAGAAATGAAATATTCAAATGATAAAAATAATCCTCAACTTAATGTGCGATAAGACAATCCATATCGATGATGACATCAAATAGATCCAGATCAAGAATGAGGAAATCCCAAACCAACTCCATATCATTTATTGTGAACAAACAAGGACTCCAGAACCCCTACTATGTCCTCTTACCAAGAGGTTTCACTAACTCAATTATAAAGTGCATAAATTCTGTTAGATTTTTAAGCATATCAAAATAATGTGTAGATATAAATGAGTGGGATGCACCAGTATCAAACAAGGTAGTAGCTAGTGAAGCTACAGGAAGAAGTGTACCTCACACTATTGTTGGACCTATATCAACTTCCATTGGACTCTCATCTAATGTGTATAAATTATTCACTCCTAAGGCATGTGGATGGATCCCTTTAGTCTTTGAAACTTATAACGGCACCATAGTAGCCTTTGGAGCCGATAAAACCTGAACAAAACGAGGCATATTAGCTCATAATAGAAACATTGTAGATGGCCAACACGTCCACAACTATTTCACGTCTTCATGGGAATAGGACAAGAATGTCTGGTGTGACACACCTTGTGTAACGCCCCGAACCTAGTTACCCAGAGTCGGTGCATTATTACATAACATTGGCATGATCACAAGAAAGATCAAATCTCGAAAGACCGATTGGTTTAGTAGCCTTGGAAACACTAGATATATTCATAAGTTTTACATTACATCATAAAATGAAAAACTACAACAACAACATAATGTCTCCACAGTCCACACTATTATCCCCTCATAATATCCCTGTAGGTCATTCATAACTTACTTCTTCACATCCTGGGAAAAATAAAACATAGAAAAGGGGTGAGCTCAAATGCTCAGTAAGGATAACAATATAGCGGAACATTCAAAAATAAGCATAAACATTTAAGGCAATGAATTACTAAAACAAAAGCCTTTTAAACTTGAACTTAAACATAGTATGGGAAAAGTAAAATGAAATAATTCCATTTACTTATTCACATTGATATTCTACTAATCGAATAATCACAAGCAAAAATCAATAACCACTTTCATAATGTTGGAATGCATAATGCTGAACTTTAATTTCTTTGTCAAGGCCTCATCCCAAGACCTTGGGGCTAACTGTAACCGGAACCCAACCCGGAGTGCCTCTAATAACCGGACACCAACCCGGAGTGCCTCTAATAACCGGACACCAACCCGGAGTCCTTCTAATAACCGGAGACCAAACCAGAGGGCTTACTTTTACCAGTCCCTAACCTGGAGGGCTTACTTTAACCAGTCCCCAACCTGGAGGGCTTACTTTAACTAGTCCCCAACCTGGAGGGCTTACTTTAACCAGTCCCCAACCTGGAACATACTTGTCCAACACATTCATATGAAGTAAAGGTTGAAATATAACATAAACATTCTTATTGGAACTAGCATACAAAATGTCAATACTTTCACCATAAACTATGAATGGTATAAAAAATAGCACATCCACGGTCAAACATATCACAAAACCTTCAAAACAATATAGAAGTTTTGTATCATAATAAATCAACTTCAAATAATCTTAAAATCCATCAAAGGATGTTGACATAGATGAAATCAAAATTCTTTTTAAAGAAATATCTACTTTTATTTTGAAATAATTTAAGATCCATATAAAATAAAACATTTTCTTTGAAAATAATCTTATAAGCTTGTAAGGGAAGCTTTGAAGATTTTATAACGGCGGAAAATAGCCGCACCCGCCGTATAAGTAAAAAAAACATTCTTACCTTAATTCTGTCGAAAAGGTTAAAAGGCACCTTGTTTGGAAAACGACGGAAAGATTCCCTTATAAACCTCTTATAAAAAGTCAAACAAGGGTATAAATGACTTTAACCCATATTCTTTTAAATATTAGAAATGTTTTGAAATACATTTTGAAGAAACATGGACGTGGATGATAACAAGGTCCCAGTAGATAATTATGTGTAAACAATCTCGGATAATGAAGAGATTGCGAAATAAATCCTTACCAATTTGGTAACTTATGAAACATACAACCAATGAAATAGGTATCATACAATGAATATGAAAATACACATAAATTAAGGTGTATTACACAAAGAATATAATTATGGGCAGTACACACACCACACAAAAGTTGATGGTGGCAATATGGCATGAATCTCACGGGAATAAGGAGTGAGATGAAAACCCCTTACCCCGTTAATCAACTGAGTCGTATGGCCAAAAGTTAATAACCACCAAATTATTTATAGAATAACATGAATATAAAGATAATCATGATAATATATATATCAAATTCCAGTACACAATACACCACTTTCAATAATTTAGTGGCGAATATTGGAAATCTCACGGAATTGAATGTGAGATAAGAAAATCCCTTACCTTGTACTTTTCCTTGGATGGGGTCGGTTAACCTCCTGTATAATGGTTAAATAATTGTTATTAAATTATACAATAATCATATACATTAATATGATATCATATATGATCTTTTAATATTGATTTGATAATAATATCTTAGTATTATCGTCGTTTCGGGTGTTAACGTACTCGTTTTCTTTTATATGTTTTGTTATATAAGACATGTTTGTAATGGATAGGTTGTATATTATTCATATCCAGAATGATATCAAGTCCTTAAGAATCATTTTTAAATCATCAAATGATAATTATACTTGAATGGATACGATGGAGAATGAATCTCATCGCGTTCGTGGAGACGGTAGTCCGTACGTACGCACGAGCGACAATTTCATTATTTTGATATTAAAATAATATATAAATGGATGTTATATCATATATACAGAATCATTAACATGTTATATTTATTATTTACATGAGTTACACATCATTATTATACTCATCCAAATAATAATATATTGAATAACAATTACACCACGACATGGAGACGGTAAGCCGTACGTACGCACCTATGGTGACATGTTATTAAAAGGGTGGATAGAATACTGAATATGGTTGTACCATATTTATAATAACATCACATTATATGTAAGATACTGGAGTTATTATTTTAGAATGGTAAGAAAAAAGAAAGAAGAAGTGGAAGAAGAAAGGAACTTGAAAAGGGGTGGTGAAAACATTACCTCTTCTTCGGGTTTTTCCTTTTGATTTGATCAAAAGGGCTCCTTAGGTTAGCTTTCTGATCAAACTAAGGCCTATAGGTTGTAGTGAGGGATGTTGGGAGAGTATTTGGGCAGAGTTTGGCCGAACCAAAAAGTCTTTGAAGGTGTGAATAAATGAGAAGGAGGAGTGCCCTTTTATAAGAGGGGTGAGGGGCACCTTTGGAAAAGCTAGAGATATTAGTTTATAATAAATTCATAATCGGTTTCCAATGGCTCCAAAGTTGACTATTCAAAGGTTAAGGTGGGGATGGGTCGAAAACAACTCAACCAATAGAATTTAGACAGGTTTGGGTACTTATATTAACCTTATCTTTAAGTATTAACTCTAAGTTAATTAGTTTCACTTTTACAATGTCTCTTTGTATTTTTATATAATATGGTTAATAAACTTACTACATATATCCAAGCGACCCCCAAGTGGTCCATTAATGATTAACCTATCATGATATAAGTCTCTTGGACGATCCTTAGATTTTTAGGAATTTAATATCAATTAATAATATAATATTCGTTTTAAAAACTCTTTTATGTCAATTTTGACACTATTCAATAGTTGATTTTTGTGAAACTCATAAAAGATTGATTACTTCTAAAAAAGTCAATTAAATCAATCCTAATGTATCATAGTATCCTATAAAATTAGTTTAATTCATTAAAAGTTTCATATTATATTTATTTGGGTATTTATAATATCAATTATTTTAATTTTTCACTATTATAGTAATTACTTTATCATCATTGTGTCATAAATAAAATAAATTATTTAATGTCTAAAAATTATAAATAAAATATCCTTATGTAGGAAATCTTTTTAGATTTCTAATGAATATTTATAATCTAAATTCCAACATATATAACCCTATGTAACAATTGTTTTGCTAAAAGATATATGCTTGTGTCATTTTTGTATTCATTTTAACTTAATTAAAATAAAGTGTCATTATCACTTACAAGTGGATCCATGGGGTCCCAAAATCGACCCAAAGATTCCTATGGTCGAAGATGTATCAACCAATAAGGATAGGACACGTTTTAGGGTAATTTAGTATTATTATAATATTATTTTTTAACCCTTATTTACCGGATTTACCCTTAACCATGGTAAATAAAATATTTACCGCAGTAATTATTCAAAATGTCTAAAAATAAAAGTTACCTATTTACACAATTTGAACATACTGATTCCAAATATGGAATCCATTTTTCTAAATTCAGAATACAGAAGTGGCAGAAATTAATTTAAAATTAATTTCCGCTGTCAAAACAAAAAGCATGTTTTTAAGAGATAATAACTATCAAAAGATTGACACTTGTTTATGTTCGGTTTAATTGTAAAATTATGTCCAATGACCAAAATTATATTAAATGGTAAAAATATATTCTAAATATACTTTAAAACCACTCAAATTCATAATTTATCACTATTAATTATTTTGATTAAAAAAGTTGTTTTTAATTAAAATTTAGTGATTTTCACTATTCATCAAAATATAAAAGTTATCCAAAAAGTACCAAAATTTCACCCTAGGCTAATTTCGATATTCCGAATCCAAAAATGAAGTCCATTTTAAAATATAAAATATATATGATTTCAAAAAGTAGGTATTACTATTCACAATGGCTATTTTAATTAGTTGTGGTGTGTGTTAGAACTCGAGGTTGCGTACAACACACGCTATCGCATTATTCGAAGGGAAACGTACCGTGGAAGCTTGGGATGTTTCATTTTAAATTTTTGATGTCACCATTTAGTCAAAAAGTTTAAAATATTGTATTTAAAAAGGGTTCACTATTAACAGTTGATAAAAGTGCAATACTGAAAATGAATTTGTTCTTGCATTATATCTAAGAAACTCATAATATGGATTCTAAAATTATAAGGATTATATAAAGTTCAAAATTTAGATAATACTATTCATAACCTCTTTTGAATGGCTTTTTTTTGTAATTCATGGTGTTATTGAACTCGGTGTTGCGTGTAGTGCAAGTTATTGAATTATTTTGAAGAAATAACACACTATGAAATCTTGGGGTGTTACATTCTCCCCTCCTTCAATAAATTGCGTCCTCGCAATTTGAAATTGTTCTTCGAAAATAAAAGGTTGAAAATAGAAAAATTATTTGTGGGAAAACCCACATCGGAAATTTGGTTACTAAAATTTAGTCTTAATATGAGGAAAAGAGAAATGAAAGGGTCACCACCAAATTATGATCTCGATTAGGAGAACATTGGTGGCAATTAGAGACATATAATTGGAGGAAAAACGTAAATATTTATAGGTAGTGATTGAGGTCATCAATCACAAACAAGTATAAAATTGAGGTCCTTAAACTCATCAATCTATGATGATTTGAAGTACCATCGGTTCAACAAAATATAGGGTATTGGGATAACACATTTTTGACGTTTCAAAATATCTTAGTTGAAATCCCACATCGAAAAATGAATTAATGAGGCCTCTATTTAAAATAAAGAGTGGAAAGTATGAAGATTACCGAAAATAACAAATACTAGGGATCCATGTAGGAAAATATGGATATGGAAGAGAAATCTAACCATCAATTATCTGATTGAGAGTGGTAGAGAACATGGCTATGAAAAGGCCAACAATCCCAAAGCCATAAATTAGTGATGATTTAAGGTACCATCTAGGACAACATTTTTGTTCTAAGTTTATTTTCTTAATATTGAGGAATTTATTTATGAGATTGGCTAAGATCATAAGGAGATATACTTACTTTATAATTAGATTTTTATCCATTAATAAATTTCTACCACAAACTCATCTTTCACTCTAAAAGATAATAGAATGTAAAAAAATTCTATTTACACTATTCATATAGGGTTCCAAAATAAATGAATTTATAATTCATCTACCAGATCTTTTAAAAAAACTACATTATTTAATCCAGGACATCACGTGGGCCAGTGGTAGGTGATACACCCTTGTCGCCCTTCGGTTGCGGGTTCAAGTCTCGCAGCCTTGCCGGACGCGACGGGTTGCCGCCCGACCTCCGAGTTGTCATTTTATGGCAATCCAAAATAATCCAAACTAGAACTATCCAAAATACTTCTGTCCAAACTCATAATCCAACATTTATAAGGAAGGTAAACATAATATAGATCATTTTTACCCCGTAATAGCATATGAATACCTTCATCATGTATTCTTTTAATACACTGAAACATCCTGAATTACCATATTCCTTATTGATTACATTCATGCTCCCTTATTCCATATAGAATGATGGATATACTTCATTAATCCAAAAATGTTTTAAACCCCAACAATGATGGAATATACAAATCATTAATCAGTTCCAAGGTAGTCAAGAATATCCAATATAATTTATCCAAAACAATCACATATTATTCCAAAATCACCACCTTAGTATCAGAACTATATTACGATTTATCATTCTCTCAACCATATATTTTCCAAAAATTTATCCTGCTATTGAGTCACTTTTCTTTGTTCCACACAATCTCAAGTCCTTAATGAAATAGTACTGTAGTACAATCCTTATATACTCCATAATTATTATAACAAGTACATTGTTGATACAACACTCAATTGACATAATCAATATAAGAACTCTAATCATTCCGCTTCATCTGTGGTAGTATCATAACTTGATTATTATCCAATAACATCATTTTCCGCATAGTCTGATGATTGGGACATAGGTTCGCGTAGTGTCCAAACTCCTTGAAAATGAAGCATTGTACATTTAAAACCATTTTCTTACCCTTGCAGTCACGTACTTTGTTCCCTTTTCCTCCACACTTATAACAAACTCCCATTCCTTTCAGGCAAGTTCCAGGGTGCTTCTTTCCACAGTTACCACATATGGGAAAATTCTTCTTTTCCCTCTTCCCTTTATCCATCTTTCTCTCTTCCATCCTTTTCTTCTCTTTCTTCCCTTCAAAGCCATAGGACTCAGTAAACTCTTTACTTATCTTATCAACACATGATATTATTTCTTCATATGATGATAATACATGGGAGACTATTTCTCTTATAAATTATAGCTTAAGACCATGAAAGATATGATCCTTCCTTATCTTTGGATCATGTGCATTTCTGGAGTTCTCATTCCTTCTACTGGGCGCCATTTCTAAACAATGGCATACACTAGATCAGTTTATGAATCAAAATACATAATCCCATACTTATAAAACACTTAACATAAATTGAACTATTTATGGATATAATCCATAATCATAAAAATGTCTCCTTTGAGGATGTATATACTCATAAACCATTCATAATGGTTTGTAAATAAAATGATAATTATCCTAAGCATATCCCCCGGGAGTGTCGTAACCAAGAGTGCAGCAAGGCCCGTTGTCGTGCACCAGTTCTCGTTCGAGTCTAGCTCAAAGCGGTGTTTTTGGGTTTTACCCCTAGGTACATCTGTGCCAGAGCCGCCTCTACCTGCTCGTATCCATACATGGATGTATTTCTTGGAAAACTCACAAAATCTCTTCAATACCAAAATTCTAGGAAGTTCTTCTACACTAATCCTCAAAGTTCATCTTAGGTCTACGTGCTCTAATCAGAGTTTATCTAAATCTAGCTTCCAAGGTTTGTACTAAACTTCCTCTGATACCAACTGTAACGCCCCGACCCTAGTTACCTAGATTCGGTGCATTATTACATAACATTGGCATGATCACAAGAAAGATCAAATCTCGAAAGACCGATTGGTTTAGTAGCCTTGGAAACACTAGATATATTCATAAGTTTTACATTACATCATAAAATGAAAAACTACAACAACAACATAATGTCTCCACATTCCACACTATTATCCCCTCATAATATCCCTGTAGTTCATTCATAACTTACTTCTTCACATCCTGGGAAAAATAAAACATAGAAAAGGGGTGAGCTCAAATGCCTAGTAAGGATAACAATATAGCGGAACATTCAAAAATATGAATAAACATTTAAGGCAATGAATTACTAAAACAAAATCCTTTTAAACTTGAACTTCAACATAGTATGGCAAAAGTAAAATGAAATAATGCCATTTACTTATTCACATGGATATTCTACTAATCGAATAATCACATGCAAAAATCAATAACCACTTTCATAATGTTGGAATGCATAATGCTGAACTTTAATTTTTTTGTCAAGGCCTCATCCCAAGACCTTGGGGCTAACTGTAACCGGAACCCAACCCGGAGTGCCTCTAATAACCGGACACCAACCCGGAGTGCCTCTAATAACCGGACACCAACCCGGAGTCCTTCTTATAACCAGAGACCAACCCGGAGGGCTTACTTTTACGAGTCCCTAACCTGGAGGGCTTACTTTAACCAGTCCCCAACCTGGAGGGCTTACTTTAACCAGTCCCCAACCTGGAGGGCTTACTTTAACCAGTCCCCAACCTGGAACATACTTGTCCAACACATTCATATGAAGTAAATGTTGAAATATAACATAAACATTCTTATTGGAACTAGCATACAAAATGTCAATACTTTCACCAAAAACTATGAATGGTATAAAAAATAGCACATCCACGGTCAAACATATCACAAAACCTTCAAAACAATATAGAAGTTTTGTATCATAATAAATCAACTTCAAATAGTCTTAAAATCCATCAAAGGATGTTGACATAGATGAAATCAAAATTCTTTTTAAAGAAATATCTACTTTTATTTTGAAATAATTTAAGATCCATATAAAATAAAACATTTTCTTTGAAAATAATCTTATAAGCTTGTAAGGGAAGCTTTGAAGATTTTATAACGGCGGAAAATAGCCGCACCCGCCGTATAAGTAAAAAAAACATTCTTACCTTAATTCTGTCGAAAAGGTTAAAAGGCACCTTGTTTGGAAAATGACGGAAAGATTCCCTTATAAACCTCTTATAAAAATTCAAACAAGGGTATAAATTACTTTAACCCATATTCTTTTAAATATTAGAAATGTTTTGAAATATATTTTGAAGAAACATGGACGTGGATGATAACAAGGTCCCAGTAGATAATTATGTGTAAACAATCTCGGATAATGAAGAGATTGCGAAATAAATCTTTACCAATTTGGTAACTTATGAAACATACAACCAATGAAAGAGGTATCATACAATGAATATGTAAATACACATAAATTAAGGTGTATTACACAAATAATATAATTATGGGCAGCACACACACCACACAAAAGGTGATGGTGGCAATATGGCATGAATCTCACGGGAATAAGGAGTGAGATGAAAACCCCTTACCCCGTTAATCAACTGAGTCGTATGGCCAAAAGTTAATAACCACCAAATTATTTACAGAATAACATGAATATAAATATAATCATGATAATATATATATATCAAATTCCAGTACACAATACACCACTTTCAATAATTTAGTGGCGAATAATGGAAATCTCACGGAATTGAATGTGAGATAAGAAAATCCCTTACCTTGTACTTTTCCTTGGATGGGGTAGGTTAACCTCCTGTATAATGGTGAAATAATTGTTATTAAATTATACAATAATCATATACATTAATATGATATCATATATGATCTTTTAATATTGATTTGATAATAATATCTTAGTATTATCGTCGTTTCGGGTGTTAACGTACTCGTTTTCTTTTATATGTTTTGTTATATAAGACATGTTTGTAATGGATAGGTTGTATATTATTCATATCCAGAATGATATCAAGTCCTTAAACATCATTTTTAAATCATCAAATGATAATTATACTTGAATGGATACGATGGAGAATGAATCTCATCGCGTTCGTGGAGACGGTAGTCCGTACGTACGCACGAGCGACAATATCATTATTTTGATATTAAAATAATATATAAATGGATGGTATATCATATATACAGAATCATTAACATGTTATATTTATTATTTACATGAGTTACACATCATTATTATACCCATCCAAATAATAATTTATTGAATAACAATTACACCATGACATGGAGACGGTAAGTCGTACGTACGCACATATGGTGACATGTTATTCAAAGGGTGGATAGAATACTGAATATGGTTGTACCATATTTATAATAAAATCACAGTATATGTAAGATACTGGAGTTATTATTTTAGAATGGTAAGAACAAAGAAAGAAGAAGTGGAAGAAGAAAGGAACTTGAAAAGGGGTGGTGAAAACATTACCTCTTCTTGGGGTTCTTCCTTTTGATTTGATCCAAAGGGCTCCTTAGGTTATCTTTCTGATCAAACTAAGGCCTCTAGGTTGTATTGAGGGATGTTGGGAGAGTATTTGGGCAGAGTTTGGCCGAACCAAAAAGGCTTTGAAGGTGTGAAGAAATGAGAAGGAGGAGTGCCCTTTTATAAGAGGGGTGAGGGGCACCTTTGGAAAAGCTAGAGATATTAGTTTATAATAAATTCATAATCGGTTTCCAATGGCTCCAAAGTTGACTATTCAAAGTTCAAGGTGGGGATGGGTCGAAAACAACTCAACCAATAGAATTTAGACAGGTTTGGGTACTTATATTAACATTATCTTTAAGTATTAACTCTAAGTTAATTAGTTTCACTTTTACAATGTCTCTTTGTATTTTTATATAATATGGTTAATAAACTTACTAAATACATCCAAGAGACCCCCAAGTGTTCCATTAATGATGAACCTATCATGATATAAGTCTCTTGGCCGAACCTTATATTTTTAGGAATTTAATATCAATTAATAATATAATATTTGTTTTAAAAACTCTTTTATGTCAATTTTGACACTATTCAATAGTTGATTTTTGTGAAACTCATAACAGATTGATTACTTCTAAAAAAGTCAATTAAATCAATCCTAATATATCATATTATCCTATAAAATTAGTTTAATTCATTAAAAGTATCATATTATATTTATTTGGGTATTTATAATATCAATTATTTTAATTTTTCACTATTATAGTAATTACTGCATCATCATTGTGTCATAAATAAAATAAATTATTTAATGTCTAAAAATTATATATAAAATATCATTATGTAGGAAATCTTTTTAGATTTCTAATGAATATTTATAATCTAAATTCCAACATATATAACCTTATGTAACAATTGTTTTTCTAAAAGATATATGCTTGTGTCATTTTTGTATTCATTTTAACTTAATTAAAATAAAGTGTCATTATCACTTAAAAGTGGATCCATGGGGTCCCAAAATCGACCCAAAGATGCCTATGGTCGAACATGTATCAACCAATAAGGCTAGGACACGTTTTAGGGTAATTTAGTATTATTATAATATTATTGTTTAACCCTTATTTACCGGATTTACCCTTAACCATGGTAAATAAAATATTTACCGCAGTAATTATTCAAAATGTCTAAAAATAATAGTTACCTATTTACACAATTTGAACATCCTGATTCCAAATATGGAATCCATTTTTCTAAATTCAGAACACAGAAGTGGCAGAAATTAATTTAAAATTAATTCCCGCTGTCAAAACAAAAAGCGTGTTTTTAAGAGATAATAACTATCAAAAGATTGACACTTGTTTATGTTCGGTTTAATTGTAAAATTATGTCCAATGACCAAAATTATATTAAATGGTAAAAATATATTCTAAATATACTTTAAAACCACTCAAATTCATAATTTATCACTATTAATTATTTTGATTAAAAAAGTTGTTTTTAATTAAAATTTAGTAATTTTCACTATTCATTAAAATATAAAAGTTATCCGAAAAGTACCAAAATTTCACCCTAGGCTAATTTCGATATTCCGAATCCAAAAATGAAGTCCATTTTGAAATATAAAATATATATGATTTCAAAAAGTAGGTATTACTATTCGCAACGGCTATTTTAATTAGTTGTGGTGTGTGTTAGAACTCGAGGTTGCGTACAACACACGCTATCGCATTATTTGAAGGGAAACGTACCGTGGAAGCTTGGGATGTTTCATTTTAAATTTTTGATGTCACCATTTAGTCAAAAAGTTTAAAATATTGTATTTAAAAAGGGTTCACTATTAACAGTTGATAAAAGTGCAATACTGAAAATGAATTTGTTCTTGCATTATATCTAAGAAACTCATAATATGGATTCTAAAATTATAAGGATTATATAAAGTTAAAAATTTAGATAATACTATTCATAACCTCTTTTGAATGGATTTTTTTTTTGTAAGTCATGGTGTGATTGAACTCGGTGTTGCGTGTAGTGCAAGTTATTGAATTATTTTGAAGAAATAACACACTATGAAATCTTGGGGTGTTACACCTTGCCGCAATGGTATCAAGTCAGAGGTATACTTCCAGATGAAACAAATGTTGTGGAGGAGGCTCGCTATTAAGACCTACCTCGAACAATTCTGGGACGGTCCTGCCACTTCCTCTTCTTCCCATGCACGCTACTAATGGTGTTACCAGTTGGAAGGGAAGAGGAAGAACCACTAACCTTTCCTGGTATGTTCATATTTGCCATCATTTCTTTGTCCACTAACTGAGCATAGGTAGAAAGATTCAACATGAACACCTGTGATTTAAAGTCCAATCACAAACCTAGTAAGTACACTTGCACCTTCATCTGTTCATTCCTTGCCATGTCCAAAGAAAAATAGAAATGTTCAGTAAATCGGTTGGTGTAGGCTATCACTGAACGCTCACCCTAATGCATTGATAGGAACTCCTGATATTTTTCCAACATTAGTTACTATGGAAAAAACTTTTTTAAAGAACGGGGTTTTTAAGCCCTTCCAATCCAAGCCCAGATGTATGTCTTCCTGGACCATAGAGTCCCACCAACGCTTTCAGGAACCCTTGAGTCTGAATGATCCACACTTCGCCCTGATATTCTCAGGTATCTTCAGGAATTCAAAGATTCTATTGATCTTGTTCATCCAATACTCTACCTTTTGAGGTTCAGTCATCCCTTTAAAGGATGGTGGCTTCTCACGCAATAATTCCCATGATCGATCCCTTTCTCCTCCAGCTCCTGGTTGTACTTAAACCATTGCTTTCGGATCACGTGGAACATCCTGATAAACAGCATGGAAAATATGTATGATAGTCTTAATGAGATTCTAATCCATAGGTGTATTACCTTGAGGAGAATCAGCTTCACCTTCTTGAGGAACCTGTGGAAGATGACTCAGATGTATACTACTACATACCAAAACATAAGAATGAACAAGACCAGAAGAAATCTCATCTCAAACTATAAAACCCATAAGAAGACACTGATATTTCAAAAGAAAAAACCAACACTAGAGACACATATCCAGACATCCCATGGTTACTTGTGTCTCGTTACTATAAGATATGTCTAGACACTCATCACAAAATACCTCTGAAGCCCCCAAAATCCTATCTCTAGTATAACATACATCTCAATGACATATTCTTGAGTACATACCACCTTTAATACCAAACTATAATGAATAAATCTTGGTTACCCTCAAATGCAGCACCAGAACTGATCTGTCACACCCCTGAAGGGCGTTACTGATCCCCATGTGTTGGCAACAAGCTCTTAGGAATCGAACGATAAAACTGAGGGAACGATTTCACCCAACAAGAAAAATCACATGGCATACATATATAGAGAAATAAGGGAACAATGAAAGAATAAAAAATATATATGCCATAATTTTAAGGAAAATAGTGGAAACAGAACATCTGAAACAATAGTTAAAAACTCCAAAAGACAAGCCTAACTGCAAGAGACCCAAAACCAATAGCTACTCCAATAATGGAATGGATGAACTCCAACCATCTCCCCATCATCTAACTATCCCAGCTGGCATGAACCTGGCAACCTCCCTGCAGTGCCCTTCCTTTCCCTACATTGGAAGGCAAACAAAGTTTTACTCACCATCAAAGTAGTGCACCTGGTGTGAGCTAATAGGCTCAATAGAATCCCTCCCAGGTCTTCCATAAAAATTTTTTTTATATCAAATATAGAATTCTAATTTTTAAATAAAAAATGGCATGATAAGTAGTAATGTAGTTTAATATAAAACATGATAAACATTCCCTTTTTGATAGTTCTAAGAAAAATCATGTATATCATTTTCCAAAGAATATTTCCATATCATTTTTTCATAAGCATCAAAATTCATATCAAAGCTAACTCAGAATTCCATAAAGTATACACTTGATTTGTAGGTATCATAACACCAAGGAATACTATAGGTCGAGGCAGCATACTACTCATACCAAGATAATCATGTTCACAAAACTGATCCTTGAATAACAGGCCTAGAAAGTAGAGGAAAACCCAATGAGTAAACCCCCCAAAATTTCAATATTATTCCCCTTGAATAATAGGCCAAGGAAATAGCAAAAATCACCAAGAAAAACCTCCTTGATATTCAAAAATAAATGGAAGATGTACTCAAGTTGAACCTTTCACCTAATTACTCAAGGTAACCCATGTGATGTTTTTCAAAAACCCATTTCAATGCTTTGAGAAAAATTCAAAACCATATTAAAATCAGTTTATCAAATGCCAGGGAAAATCATTTCTCTTTCAAAAACATTTTTCAACACTAAAAAACAAATAATTCCAATGTCATTAATCAATTTATGAATCAATTTTAAAAGCATAACATGAAGGTTCATTATCAGAGGCTAGAGACGAAACCACTAACCTCAAAGTTTGGGTCGTACACACCCAAAACAGAATCCAAAACCAAGAACAAAACACAACAGCACCAATGGAGTCCCTAGGATCCAATTCATAATAATATTGATTCAAACATAAACCCAAAAGGTTGTAATAATCGAGTAAAACCACAAACCTCGATGAAGGACGCCCGCCGCACCACTACCAACGAAGGAAAAAAGGCCTCCAGAACAAGATCTCACAATAGATTCAGAAAGACGCACCATAGAATCAAGTATTAACCAAAGCTGATCATATCAAATTGGAAACTGATAGACCTCTAAAAAACACCTAGGAAGATCTCTGGTCATAGAGCCAAGAGATGTGGAAAAAATAGTCTTGCGAAACTGCTAAACACATGAATTTAACCTAGGCGTGGGCCGAGTCATAATGTGCACCGCTTGGCCACGACGTATAGTCCATGATGGATAAGTTACGCTAAAAAATGGTCACCTTGGGTTAAAAATCCACTATTTAACCCCTACAGGATGTGTACCTTAGGTACATGATGTGTACCAGCTCACGGTATAACTCCCACATCACGACATGAATCCATCCCTAAGTACACAACATGTACTTTTGGTACATTGTGTGTACTTCAGGTACACGACCTGAAAACTATATTAAACCCCAAAAAACTGTTTTTAAGTATTCTTAATCAAAAAGGGACTTAGAAAAGTTGGAAAACTAAGCTGATCATGGTAACTGGATGTTACAGGTAATATCTGCATGAGGGAGACGCATGAAGCTCAATCATTCATGATATTCACATGACCCTAAAGGGGTCTTTTAAGGGGGTCTGTAAACATGACTAGGGGATTCACAATGACACATCAAGCATGTGAGGGGGTATATGATGCATATGTTTGAAGGTATTCTCATTGGCTAACCAGAATGTTAGTGAGTTTCTTTATGACACCACATGATTTCAATGCATCTGTGGTCCACATGACCTTTATGTGTTATGTACTTATGCACAAGGGATGCATATAAAAAACACAACATCCATGGGAAATGGTGGTTATTACATTGAAAGGATTTCATGGTACGTGGGGTGCTTGTCTTAAAGTTTCCATACTTCATGATAATAATCACATGATCACCATGAGATAAAATGACCTCTAAGGGATCATGTGAGGGACTCTATGGGTGTGTAATGGGGATGCCACTCAATGATAAATATATATAAGAGGGATCTCATTTGAGGACTGTCAGGACTCCATCAGCCATGGAGTTCATGTGCTTCTCATTTTCCCCATTTGACCAGGGAGATGCAAGTCATTGATCAGTGAAGAAATTTATTTCGAGACTATATTCGAGAATCTCAACACTTAGGGTTTGCGACATTACAAGAAACATTCCTACTAATGTTTTTATTTAATGGAAACTGACTTGTAGAGATGTATGACTGAGAGCCTGTTTATCTACTGTTGTATTCCTGCAGACACCATCATGGGAATCACCTGATCAAAGGGTTCTGATCAAGGAATGTTTGTGTGATAGGGTCATCTGGACCTCAACAACCCATATAAGATTGCATGACTACAATTTGTTCTTAGGATGAACTCTTCAAATATGGTTAGTTGGTCATGACTATGAATGTCTCTAATTATCTCGGGACAAAGGGGTCCTTTGATTCAGGATATTGAATGTGAGATTGTAAGAAAGGGTGAAATTCCAACTTGGTGAGTTCACAAACCTCATGGGTATCACCCGATCACATGAATACCACTTAAGAATCCGACATTATATGACACTCAGTTCTTCATACAGTCACTTGATCATGGATAGATCATCTGGTAGGATCTCGTGATCACCTGAGGAGGTTCTACAGAGATGGTCACGGTGTGCCATGTTCCTTCACTTTCCTCCTCCACTTCTTCCTCTTTTCCTCTTATATATTCTTACATGTACCTTTTTTTAAAGGGATATTGGTATTTATAAGTGTGTCCCAGATGAATATGCTAAAATTTTTCATGGGAAGGGTTCTTCGTGCACTACATGTGGTAGTGGACATTCTCACGATAATGTCATCACACAGCCATAAAATGACCTGTTTTTCATCGCATGATCATTCCATCTGAATATGTGATGCCTTTATTTTCATCTATGATGTTTCATGATAAAAAAATCTGAATTAATTAGTATTAAAAACATAACAAAGGTGGATAGGTTCGTGGTTGTAAAATTCTTATGATGCATTCATTGATTGTATTCACATTGATCACAAGATCAAAGGATGATCAAGAAATGAATTAAAGTTCCAGAGGGATCCCTCATGGAATGAAACTATATTTCGCAATTGGAGAATGTGACGGATATTGTTGGTTGTCTTGGACTCTCTCAGCTATAAAAAATAGAGTAGATATGGTAGTGATAGTGATCACTATGTGATCATGTGAATGAATTCGAATTTTTATGTGGAACAAGTGGTGAATAATGTCACAATCAAACCAATGGTTGGAGATGGAGGTCTTTCAATATGAGGGGTTTAATGAGTTTGAATTTGTTTAGTGTGGGATGATTTGTTTTGAACATGTGATGTCCATGACTAATGTAGATGGTTGGGATCGATGGAAGGTGAGATCGGACAATGGTGATTCCATCATGTGAATAGTACATGTGAAAATTTCATCTTATATAAAAATTTTCCATGCCTCCCTAAAATATATAATCTATTCAGTGAATGCTACATCATTGTTCCAAGAAAAGGTTTTAACACCCATACCATCTATAGAACCTCTATCCAGTCTTTTCACCCACATTATGCACGACTTCAGCCTCACGTCCCATTGGCCCTATACATGGGCATAGTCGCTTCCTATGGGAACTATGAATCCTTCTCTCCACTGGTTGTACTAGGCTCGATCATGTTGGGTATGGTCAACCATGGTCCAACATGTGCCTTGTGGTCAATCATTGGTCTGGATGGCCAGTGGTTAGCCTACATTTTAGTTAGAGTAAATAATGGTACATAGCAAATATTATAAGTTAAAAAGGATATCAGGACCACACATATATATCGTTAAACCAAATCTTAAATCTTCAGTCATGTCATTTAAAATTTCTACATGAAAATCACATCAATTTTTTTCATGTTCTACACATCCCTCAAATATTCAATAGAAAAGTGAAGGATGCACAATTATGGGTTCTAACAGAATGACCCCCTTATAATGATATTTGTTCGGAACAAAAAAAATTGATTATAAGGAAATTCTAGATCACTTTTACACATATCTAAAATTATAATGGGCTTTTATATTGATATTTTTTAGAGTATATTTCTTGATTAAGTCACTGAAGAATTTGAGGTTCTATACATAGAAGACTTGTGTCCATTTTTTCTTGACTAAATTCAAGACAGGAAGTGGCTTTTTCTTGAATAAAAGATACCTAGAAATTGGAATGTGTATTAATTATAGAATGGTACATGGATTGGGTGAAAAGGAACTTGTTTATGGATTTGAAGTGATGTACATGGACATCTCTAAGTATCCCATGAAGAAAGAAATCAATTTGTACATAGTTATAAAACATACCACTCTATAGATCAAACACATGAATCGGGAATATAGGTTCATAGGTAAATAAATCTACGATAATTGTCCTTACGTAGATCTAGCTCATACGTTGTGGGGGATGTCACTATTTGGTGCTGAAATCCTAGGTAGAGGTCCATGTTCAGGTGGAGATGTTGCTCATATCATCCATAATACCCATCCTTGGTGTGTAATAGCAAACATATCTAATTTCATGAATATTAACTCTTCAATTATAACATGTTACTCTTTTATAAATTTTAATCAATTACCACTAACATGAAATTTTTCATTGATGCACTTTCTCCAATATTATTGATATCATCTGATTTATAAGGAAAATTTGGACATGGTATCCTTTTGGAATTCTCTAACATCTACCTATGTTATTGTACTTAGCGATCACAAATTTATTTTTTATAAGGATATATAGTGATCCCCAAAAGCTTTTTATATTTTTATTTGTTATGTATTAACTTTTTTCTATGATTTATATGTTGGAATACTTAGTGGGAATAACCTTGGATTTTTCTGAGGTCACCTTATTACATGTTTTCTACTTGATAATATTATATTACACTTCTATCTTATAGATTCTCAATACTATCTAGGTCACACAAAGTCATTTCCCAATGATAGAAAAATTAAAATTTTCCAAGGATTCCATTATGTGGTTTTTATCCGGGTGAGTATTGTGTTTTCTGTTGTTTTAAGGTCTTACAATCTAGACCATCACTGTGTTGTAGTTTGGAGTCTCTTAGATCAGACCCTTGTTATACTATATTTTATGTACTTTTAACTCAGACAATGGTTGTGCTATAGTTTATGATATTTTTTCATACCTTTAAATTTATATAACTTAGGATCTTTTATCTTGGACCTTTTTTGTGTTATAGTTTAGGGTATTTTATATCAGACCATTGGTGTGTTGTAGTTTAGGGTCTTTGAGCCCAGACCATTGGTGTGTTGTAGTTTAGGGTCTTTTATCTTGGACCATTATTATGTTGTAGTTTTGGGTAATTCATCTTGGACCTTTGAGGTGATATAGTTTAGATTCTTTTATCTCATATATGTGTTGTGATATATATTAGGGTGTTTTAGCTCAGACCTTTTTTTAATAGGGAATCAGGAGTAGGGAGACCAAGGATGACTCTAAACACTTTGGGGTAATGAGTTCAACCATGGTGTTTCTGAGGATCATGGGGATTGAATTTCCTTTATTTCAACGAGGATATGACTTTAGTTGGTGGGTTAAATCCCGTATACACTGATATAAGTTCCAAGAAAAGAGAGTCTCCACTATTTTGCAAGGTTCATGGGAGATTTGTGGGGGGGAAATATGGCTGAGGGTTAAATACAAGAGATACTAGGTCTTCCTGTATATTTGGAAGGTGGGTTATATAATTCATAACCCAAAATCTTGAGTCTTTGAATATGGGATGGGGAAGACAAGCTAAGTATGCACCATAAGACTCAAATATTTTAGGTTCTACCACAATGTTGCAAAGGCTCACAAGGATTAGAAATACCTCCTTATAGCGCCAAGATATCACTGTTTGGTAGATCTAAGACATTATACATCAATATAATATATGAACCAAGGGATCTATTTTTTTATGCAAGGGCCATGAGAGATTTGTGAAGATTCAAGTACCTGACCAATGATGTTGGGTAAGGAAATAAATATATCTATAAAGTTATCTGGACCCCTAGGTAAATGTAGATACTGCTTGTAAAGATTGATCCATGTGCCTTGTTTTTTTGAATAATGATGTGCGGTCTATAAAAGGTTCGAGGATGGAGTGTCAAATTTGTGATTTGAGAAAGGGTACAAAACAAAGTGATATAACATCAAAGGTGCCAAATCTTCTTGAATATATTAGTAAAAATATTTTAAATCACAATCCAAAATGGTTGGGCCAGGAGTAATGATATGGGAAAATCATATCAGGGTTGAGCCAGAATAGACTGAGGTGTTGGGTTTCTCCAAAGTGATGTTATGATCACATGAATTATAAATTCATTTATATTCGGCCAAGATGTATATGGTTTGTGGGTCTAAGCACTTATGCATCAATATCATGGATAGAGATAGAGATCCCATTTCCTTTACAATGTCTATGAAATATTTTCAACGAACCAAATAATTTTAATGTATGAAGTGTTATTTATGGAAAATTTAAGATTGAAGAAGGTTCTGAGCAAAATAAAAGTTTGGTCATCACCTAGTGAACACCTTATGGTGACAAGGAGATAAGAAAAATAATTACTCTTACTTTTTCTTAGAACAGGGGTATAGCAATAATATCTTGACTTTTACTAGGGATTCAAATTAGTACCAATGATATTTATACCTTATTTATTTGTGCCCTAAATTGTTCCCAAACTCTAGAGATGGAGAGTGTAGCAATATAATACTTGAATTTTTCTCAGGTCACCCTTCATGGGTTTTCAACCTAACATGTTTTGTGTCTCTTTCACTATTATTTTATGGTATTTCAATTTGGACTATCATAGGATAGAGTTTAAGGGAACACGTATTTGGCCGAAGTGTAGGTAGTTTAAGGTTTTGACACTCGGGGAACAAATATGAGGGATGTAATTAAAGATCCTAATTAGGATACCCAGCCCCAAGAGTATTCCAACAACCTTCAGAGTAGGAGAGTAAGGTGTTTTAAATCATGACTCAAAGATCTTAGATCATGAGTAATTTAATTGGACAATCATAGTAGTGATGACCCAAAATAAACTGAGGTGATATATTTTTCCATGATGATTTCATGCTTACAAGGATCATAAATCCCTTTATACTATGACAAGAAGTATTTATTTGGTGGGGCTATGTCCATATACATCAATATTCTACCCGAATTGAGATATCTATTTTCCTTTCCAAGGGCCATGAAAGGTTTAATCTAACCTAAGTTGCTCGATACATGAAGTGTGGTATATGGATGGAAGTGATTTAAAAGCTGGAGGAAGCACATTGTACAATGGTTGACCCAGGTAGGGCCCTTATGGTATTTTGATAAGAGAAAATAATGGTTGATGACATACATAGTTAAATACATGTAGAGGGGAAATATTTTCTTCTATAAAATTAAACATTAAAATTTATGGACATGTTTATTGAATAGTTTTAATGCCATGCTACAAGGATGTTTGGTTTTCAGTTTAATTTCATGCGATAAGGACATAATTTTATTTACTTTATCATCATGAGGTAAGGTTTTACCATAGTTCAGTTTAACATAATGAGGTAAGGATGTGGGAGCCTACATGAAAAAATGTTTAAATAATATTATATATTCAAGAAGGACCTGGGTATATGTGACTCACTCGTAGGAAAAGTGATCTTGTATGACCCAATAACTTATCTAGTTTGGGGTGAATTTCTTATCAGTTATTTTAGTTGGGCCCATGAATGAGAATTCAAGTATAACTACGTATCTCTTGATGTCAAGAATCAAGCCTCACATATTTATTAAAGTCCCGTATAGTTTAACGTCAAGAACTGAGGAAAAAGATAAACAAATGTGAAATAACTAAATTGTTGTGGTTGGGCCCAATGGTGGAAGTCCAGGAGTAACTAAATATCTCATGAAAATGATAATCAAACCACACATATTTTTGAAGGGTCTTGTAGTTTAATATCATGCGTTGAGGATGTGGGTTACCCGACATGAAATGGTAACATTGTAGTAGGGGCCACAAATTGAATTTTGGGTGTGACACAGTATCCCTTGGGGGTGTGAATCAAGTCACATGTTGTTCTTAAGGTAGTTCCCTACATAGGTCTAACCCATACTAAAATAGGGGGATTCTTATACTTATCTATTGTGACTGGGAATTGATTTTGAAATTTTTGTGTTAAAACATTTACTATGAGGACATGAATCAACTCACACAATGTTCTTGGATGAGAAACTCTATCTCCATAGTTTTAGAACATATAAAGATTTGGGAATTGTTTTCTTAATTATTGTAGTTGGGGCTAGTATTATTGATCCAAAAATCACTATGTATCATATGATGGTAAGAGTTAAGCCACATGTAATTCTTGAGGAATCATTCAGTTTTATGTCATGTGGAAAGGATATTAACTGTGTAGTTTATCGTAATGCAACAGGGTATTTTGTGTGCCTTTTATAGTCTTTCATTAAGGTCCATGAAGGAACTTTCATGTGATTTCAAGACTTGTTCAATGGGGGAATCCCTTACGGCAATTCTTATACTCACGAGAGCTATGCTCGGTGTGAGAAACAAGGAATGGAAAGGGTTTCTCTCAACATGAAGATGCAACAAGGACATGACATAGGAATTCTATATTATGTGGTGTTTGGACTATGATATAGGATCGAGGAAACCCTATTTATCTCATAAGGATGAGAATCTATCCATATTAAGTTCTAATAAAACCCATATAGTTTAACATTGTGTGGAAAATACATTATTTGTGGATTTTAATATCCTGATCTGAAAGAAAAGGGTGTTGAGGAGACATACTATTTTACGTCATGCAGTAAGAAATTTTTTCATGTAGTTTTAATGCCTTTGAGTAAGAAAAATTTCATACCATTTAATTTCATGTTACTAGGATAATTTTGTATAGTTTAACATAATGTATCCAGAATGAGATTATATAGTTTAACATTATGTATCCAAGATGAGATCCATTCAATTTAATGTTGTCATTTTGTTATGATGAATTCCATACGGTTTAACATCTATTGGTTAAGAAAAACTCTGTATAGTTTAACATCATGTGGTTAATATGAACTTTATAAAGTTTAACTTCATGTGGGTAAGAAATACTTTATACAGTTTAACATCATGTGGTTAAGAAAAACTCTATATTGTTTAACATCATGTGGTTAAGATGAAATCCATATAATTTAACATCATGTTGTTATGAATTACTCCATACAATTTAACTTCATATGGTTAAGATTAAATCCATACAGTTTAATTTTATAGGGTTATGTTGAATTCTTGAATTTCCTTTTTTCCCAATTAGGATCTTGTAATTGGAAATGTCAATGGATCTGAGCATGATTGGGAGGCTGCATCCGGATAACACTCTTCTTATCACCATGTTATCCTCTTCTACATCAGATCTATTTTCTTTACTTATGTAAGACCACAAAGACGACCTCTTTGGGTCTCTTTCTAACCATTTTGAAGTGCTTATGATGGTTTTTGGGGAACTATATATGCTTATCCTCAGTATTGTGAGCATATTTCTATGCAAAGGTGACTGATAATTTTGATCAACTATCTATATAAAGGTGGATGATATTTTTGTGAACCTCTTTATATAAAGGTGTTTGGGAAATTATATGATTTCCTTGTTTGTGGAAAATATTATCATGGGGAGGTTGACAACAACAGATGTCAGGAGAATATTCCATGTGATCTATCTCCACACTATAATGAGGAGGACTATCATAGTAATGATCATATTTGGATTCTCTTGAAGATTCGATGTACCCTTGGGGATTGCTAATGTATATTGAATAACTTCAATGACATATGGGATTGATCAGGTTAGAAGTATGAGCCTCACAATGCAGCATGGTCAGAATATTACATTCTTTCTTTTGGGGTTGAGATGGTGTATAAGACTAGTCTACGATGGTTTATGGAATCCATTAATGACCATCTGGTATTGTGATAACATTTTCCCACTATTGAGAAGTTGTGGGATTATGCCAATGGGATTCTCTAACTAGGATATGAGCCTGTACCGAGGCGTATTCATCTCTAACATGGAAGGCCTTATCGAGAATGGGGATATAAGCATGATCCCGAGAATTTTTAATATTCCATAGTCTTTTTCAAAAGGTGTATACACCCATTCCGAGGAGTATGCCTCTCTCACTTGGTGAGATTCAGTTGGCTTAAGAATATGATCCCAGTCCATATATGCATTCCCCTTCAAAATATGTCGATGGACCTATGGAATGGGAGAAGGGATATGAGCATCCCTTTGTATTTATTTTGAAGGATGATGGTGAAAAAATTCATTTGAGTATGTAGGAATATTTAATTGGCATCCATGATCTATTGAAATATTCAAGGTAGATTCACTAATATTAATATGCACTTGTTTTGAGGATTGTTCCAATCTCACTTGGTTATCCCTATCCAGAATAAGGATTTAAGCCTAATCCTAGTCCTTTGAAGTATGCCACTATAATTATTCATCATAAATATGATCCTTGTCTCGAGTAATGTACCAATCTCACCTAGTGATCCCTGATTTGATCAGGAATGTGAGCCCAGTTCTATTGGTCATCCTTTATAGTGATATATCAATAGTCCTCCCGAGTGGGAGTAAGAATATAGGATTGCTCCATAGAAACCACTTGTTAATAATGATTAGACTATTGAGATTCCCTAGATATAGGGATAATAATATATCCTTATCCCTTCATCATAACTAGAATATAATAACAGAGCTTCTCCATTACTGTCACAAAAAACATCCACTTTAACTCGATATGTCCAAGAATATATGCCTATATGATTTCAGTTGCCATGATATATTGGTCGATTCCATTGATCTAATTTGGTATATATAACAACTCCATTATTATTTGTTCCATAGAAATATACCGATGGTATTCATGCAGTAGGGTAGGGATATGAGCCTCCCCCATTCCTACTATAGGAATATGCCTACAAATTAGATCTAAGTGGGTAAGTATATAAGCCTTTTGTCTCTCTAGTTCATAGATTTCCACATTTTTACAAGGTGTCCCTGATACTCATATATAATTTTTTAGGGATTTGAACCATCCAAGAACACCCTTAGTAAGAGACTAAGGGGTATTGGTGATTTTTTGATATATATGGGATAGAGATTGTATTGTGTCAGTGGTCCTTATGGAAACTGCAATATCTACATGATGCTAACAGTTTCCTTAGAGATAAATATGCCACATTGTTTATTATATTATGAAAAGGACATGTTCCATGAAATTTATCATCATGTAGTGAGGAAATGAATATAGGTGGCTGGACCAGGATATAGAATTTAGGAATCTCTATATGTTTCATTAGGATGAGAATCAATTCATACACGGCTCTAGAAAACCCATCCAGTTTAATTTTTTTTTGGGAAAGACATGAAACATACAATTTAAGATCTTGTGATAAGGACATGAATATGGGAGTGTGGGAAGAATATTTAATCCAAAAATCCCTATATATCTAATTAGGTTGTGAATCAAGCCATTTGTTGTTCTAGAAAACTGGTGTAGTTTAATGTTGTGCAGAAAGGACACGAGTCATAAAGTTCAATGTCTTGTGGTAAGGACATCAATATTGGTGGATGGGAAATGATATATAATCCATGAATATATATGTATCTCATTCAGATAATAATCAATATATATATAGTTACAGAAGACCGGTGCAATTTAATGTCTTGGGTAAAGGACATCAGCCAAGCAATTTAATGTCAGGAGGTAAGGATGTGAATGTCAGTGGTTGGGTTATGATATAGAATCCAGGAATCCTTACGCATCTCATTAGGATGAGAATAAATTTGTATATAGTTGTAGAAAACCTGTTTATTTTAATGTTATGAAGAATTGAAATGAGTATTGTAGTTTAATGTCTTGTTGTAAGGACGGCATCCATGCAATTTAATGTCTTTCGGTAAGGAATATGTCCATGCAGATTAATGTCTTGTGGTAAGGACATCGTCCATGAATTTTAATGAATTAAATTAAGGATGATGGCCATACAATTTAATGTATTTCATTAAGGTCTTTAGCAGTGCAATTTAATGCCTTATGGTAAGGATGATGGAAAAATAATTTAATGTATTGTGGTAAGGAAAATAACCATTCAATTTAACAACATGTGGTAAGGAAAATGACCCATCATTTTAACATCTTATGGTAAGGATGGCAACGATATAGTTTAATGTATTTAGGTAAGTACAATGGATATGTGGTTTAATGTTTTACGGCAAGGACGAAGGACATGCAGTTTAACGTCTTACGGTAAGGATGAATACCACATAGTTTAATGTCTTACAATTGTGAAAATAACCATGATTTGTAACGTCTTATTATAAGGATAATGGTTAATAACCTAGAAGAATAGAATCTCATCTTATGGATCTTAGATAATTATAATTCATATTTCTTGAGTTTCAGGGTCCTTAAAATATATAAATCCTACACTTACCTATTTCTCCAACTAATCCTTAAAGACAAAGAAACATTCCATTGCATACCAAAGATGTCGATGGTAGGGGAAATGGTTTTTATGTCCTATCAAACCTGCCTTGTCCTCTTTCCTTATTTTCATGAGTTTTTCCAAACCAATTAAAATGGAATAGTAAATATACCTAGGAACATGTTTTGTTTGGAATGAATAGGGTTCCTTAAAACAAAATTTGAAAGACAATCGCTTATCCTTGTGTTGTATGTGGCTCATGATATACTACACTGCTGATGTGTAGTATTCAGTGTGGTCAGATGACTGGTGTAGGGATTTAGGTGTTGGTGGTTCCAATATCCAAATGTACCTCTCCACTTGAATTCAGTCATTAATGGATAATCAACCTTCTATTGTGTTCCTCAGATGTTGATGGTAGGGGAAATGATTTTCATATCCTACCATACTTTCCTCACTCAACATTCTCATCACCATGATCTATATTAAACCAATCTACATGACATAATTGAAATACCTAGGAACATGTCTCAAATTGAAATAATAAAATTTTCATTTTCTATCGTCGAGAGATGTGTGAGCATGCTGCATCTCTCGAATGTTATCTATAGATCCACTAGAATGTGCATAAGGTTGAGTCTGGATCCTAGTGATTAGGGTCCCAGTCATTTTTGGTCCTGGGGCAGGTGATGAAGCATTGAAGGTCTTGGATAATACAGGTGATTCCCACTAATTAAAAGATACTGACTCTCTTAGAGGTTTTGTGGGAGCATCTAAGGATATATAGTTTCGAGAATATAATGGGTTTGGAGGTATAAAATATATAAATTCCCCATATCTGTGGGTTGGGGTGAGGTGAAATAATGTTTGTATCTCACTTGATGAGGGGATGAAAAATATGAAAATTCCACCAGCCCTGTGACTATACATAGTATAATGACCCATACTTTACATACACTATTATTACTTCAGAATTGAAGCACACTTATTACAACATATAACAAAACCAAGAAAGGACCGTATAGGTATATAGTATTTAGAAACTGGGAAACATAAACAACTGGTTCATAAAGAAACTACTTTGCCTCCCATTTATTTCATCATATCTAAAGTCCCTTTTGGAATATCCTACTTATGAACCTTCTTCCTGGCCTGGGGAAATAAAACATACAAAAGGGTGTGCTCAAATGCTCAGTAAGGGTAAAGAAAAGAAATATCAATCACATCATATACATAAGAACATAACTTTTGGAAATCTTAACCTGCAAAAGAGATCATAATATCATAACATGGGATAAATCATAGAAGTGAAATGTAATCCCAATAATAATAACATAAAGCATGAAACTTTGTGGCATACACACATAATCATAGAGAATCATTTCTTATTAGTCAAGACTCATTTCCAAGACTATCTTAGTGGATAAAGTCCATTTCTGAACCGAGTCACCCTCGTTTCAGTCCTGTTTCACTGAACCGGTATAACCTACCATTCCAGCCATGTCTATCTCATGAGATATAAAATCTTTACCCAATGCATTGGAGGGAGATATAGGTCCCACCCATCTCATAATTAAACCATTCTTATTTGTTCCACAAAAATCATAAATCATACATCATTGCATAACCCATGTAATAAAAATGGAATTCTTAAACATCGTGACATCATAAAACATTTCATATAAGATAAATGAATTCATAAAAATAATTCCATCACAACATAATAAAATCAATGTAATGATAGGGATAGAATCAGAACCCTATATTATCTTAGATGGAAAATAATTTTGATAAAACACTAGAACTCCATTCTTGAGGAAAATATCCTTTCTACTTCAAAAACATTTTTCCTTTCTTAACATGTCATACAATTTTAAACTAAAAGAAGTTGATTAAAAATAAAGTTGGAAACTTGTAAAGGAATATTCTTGGAAATAATGTTTTAAAAATCCATTCATGTCGTATAAGTTAAAAAAACATTCTTCTTGTCCTTTTGTCAGAAAAGTCAAAAAGTACCTCGTACGAAAAAAGACAAAAGATTCATTTCATATCTTTTAATAAAAGATCACCAAAGGGTAAAATTGTATTTAAACAATTGTAGATGGATTTAAATATTACATATTGAGGAAACATGGATGTAGATGATAAAATACACCCCAGTAAATGCCAAAGTATAAACAATCTCGGATAAAAATGAGATTGTGATATTTCCCTTACCTTAGGTCCGATATGCTTTGTACGTGTCCGAAACTCCTGTATAATGATTTAAATAATGTTATTGACTTATTCCATAATCATACTTATTTTTATGATATCATATATGGTCATATTCTTAGATTCTTAGTAGTAATATTTCATTGCTACTTGTTATTCGGGTGTTTATAACTTTTTGTTCTTATGCGTGTTTTGTTGAATAAATTCTTATTCTTCTCTTTAGGTTATAGATTCCTCATTTCCATAATGGTATTAGTGTAATATATTTCATATTCATTCATTCAATTCATTTATATAATCATTATGAAATGTAGATCATGTAGAACGAGTCGCATCACATCGTGGAGACGGTATTCCGTACGTACGCACGAGTGATGATATCGTTCCTATGATCGTGGAATTGTATTGGAGTGTATGTATACTATTTCAGAATGAATATAACTTTATAATAGTAATATATAGTCATTATTTACACCATTATACCCATCCAAGTAAGGTGGTGGTGGAAAATAGATTACACCATGGCGTGGAGACGGTATTCCGTACGTACGCACGCGCGGTGATTTCATTTTCCGAAGGATGGATAGATGGTTAAATAGGGTTGTTTCATACTTATAATAACATATCAGTATATGAGTGATACTGATGTTATTACTTCATAATTAAACAACTAAAGAATACGAATTTGAAGAAGAATGAAATTGGAAAGGATCGGTAATGGATATTACCTCTTCTTTGAAGTGCTTCTTTGAGACCTCCTTTTAGGGCACTAAAATTGGTCTTTGAAGAAGACCATGACCTCTAGGATGTCTCTAGGGAAGTGGAGAGGAGAAAATGGCAGGGGTTTTCCGAGATTGAAGGCTCAAAGTGGTGAGAGGAAGAGGGGGAGGAGGTTCCCTTTTATATGGGAGGAGAGGGGCACCTTTGGAATAACTAAAAATATTATTTTATTATAAAGTCACGTTCGGTTTAAAATAGCTCCAAATTGAGTTATTTAGAAGATAAGGTGGGGATGGGTCTAAATACTCTCATCCAAAATAATTTAGACAAGTTTAGGTCATTATATTAACCTTATCATTAAGTTTTAACTCTTGGTTAATTAGATTGACATTTACCATGTCACTTTGTATTTTTATATTATATAGTTAATAAACTTACCATATAAATCCAAGAGACCCCCAAGTTGTGTTTTATTAATATATATAACCTTATCTAAGTCATTTGGCCGAACCTTAGATTTTTAGGAATAAAATAACAATTAATAATATAATATTTGTTTTAAAAACTTTTTTATGTCAATTTTGACACTATTCAATAGTTGATTTTTTTGAAACTCGTAGAAGAATTATTACTTCGAAAAAAGTTAATTAAATAAATCCTAAAATGTCATATTAACCTATAAAATTAGTTTAATTCATAAAAAGTCTCAAATTATACTTATTTAGGTATTTATAATATCAATTATTCTAATTTTTCACTATTATGGGAATTACTACATCATCATTGTGTCATAAATAAATTAAATTATTGAAAGTCTAAAAATTACAAATAAAATATAATTATGTAGGAAATCGGTTTATCTTTCTAATGAATATTAGTATTCGAATTTATCTTATGTATAACTTTATATTAAAAATTATTTAGTTATTAAACTTTGATTTTAACTATTTTAACCATTCTTTAAATAAATTAATAATAAATGTCCTAATCTAATCCAAGTGGGCCTAAATGGTCATATTTTATTCCTAAGGTTGTTTTTGGTCTAATTACACTTGTCCAATAGAATTAGGACATGTGTTAGGGTAATAATAATATCATTTTTACCCTTAATTACCCTATTTACTTTTAATCGTGGTAAAAAAAAGTAAAAAGTTACTATTCACCAAAAAAAAATCATCTCATTGAACCACATTTTAGTCCTTGATATTAACCGTGTCTCTCGGATTTTCAAAATTCCACTCACATAAGCGTTAAAATTAAGTTTTATGAAAAATTCAGTTTTTTTAACTACCACTTAGTGGTTTCACTATTCATCAAAAATTGAAAGTTTTTAGAAAAATACCAAAATTTCACCCTATGCTAATTTCAATATTACGAATCCAAAAATGAAGTCCATTTTGAAAAATAAAATTTATAAAATTTTAAAAAGTGGTTATTACTATTCATAACGGCTAGTTTTAATAATATTTTAATAGTATATCGTTGTTTAGTGAAACTCGGTATTGCGTACGACGCAAGCTATCGAGGAAGGTCACGATTTCGTGTAAAGAAAGACAAGAAAGTTTTGTGTGTAGAAAAAGATTCCTTTGATGATTTATATAACATAAAAGTCTCGGGTGTTACATTCTACCCCCCATAAAATTAATTTCACCCTCGAAATTCGTCACTTTGTAACAAAAAGATGAGGATACCTCTACCTCATCATATCCTCAAGCTCCCATGTAGCTTCTTCTAATTGGTGGTTCCTCCATAAAACTTTCACCAATCGAGTGGTCTTGCTTCGTAGGACTTTTCGCTACGATCCAGAATCTATATCGATTGTTCTTCATAAGAAAGATCTTGCTCCAGCGGTACAACTTCTGAGCTGAGTACATGTGAAGGATCAGGTATGTACTTTCTTAGGAGAGATACATGGAACACATCGTGAACTTGAGAGAGATTCGGTGGAAGTGCCAATCGGTAAGCTACCTTCCCAACACAATACAGTATTTCGAAAAGACCGATATATCTGGGGCTCAACTTCCCCTTCTTTCCAAATCTCATAACCCTCTTCCAGGGAGATATTCGTAAGAACACTTTATCACCCACTTCAAACTCTATGTCTTTTCTTCGGTTGTCGGCATAACTTTTCTGTCGACTCTGAGCTGCTCTTATGTGTTGTTGAATAGATCGGACCTTTTCTACCATTTCATCAACGAGATCGGGTCCTAATAGCTTTCTTTCCCCAACTTCATCCCATCAAATTGGAGTCCTGCATTTCTTTCCATAGAGAGCTTCATAAGGAGCCATCTGAATACTGGAGTGAAAGCTATTATTATAAGAAAATTCCACCAAAGGTAGGTGTTGATCCCAACCACCTTTGAAATCCATAGAGCAATCTCTCAACATATCTTCTAGAGTTTGAATTGTTCTCTCAGACTGACCGTCTGTCTGAGGATGATAAGCAGTGCTGAAACTCAACTCTGTATCCAGAGTATGCTGAAGACTTTGCCAGAACTTCGAGGTAAATCTCGGATCCCGATCAGATATAATATAAAGTGGTACTCCATGAAATCTTACCACTTCCTTTACATATATCCTGGAAAGATGATCCAGAGAGAAATAATCTCTAATAGAAATGAAGTGTGCAGACTTTGTAAGACGATCAAATATGACCCAGATAGCATTATTGCCTTTGGATGTTTTAGGAAGTCATGTGACAAAGTCCATAGTGATGTTTTTCCATTTCCATTTGGGTATGGGTAATGGTTATAACATCCCCTTAGACTTCTGTCTCTCATCTTTAACTTGTTGACAAACCAAGCATCGAGAGACATATTCTGAAACATCTCTTTTCATGCCATCCCACCAGAAGTACTCTTTCAGGTCCCTATACATCTTCGTGCTTCTAGGATGAATAGAGAATGAAGAACTATGAGCCTCATCCAGCAGCTCCTTCTTTAATTCAGGGATGGGAGGAACACAAACCCGATTCCTGAACTTTATTATCTCATCACAATCAAGGTTGAATTCAGGAACATTTCTCACCTTCTTTTGTAACTCGACATCTTCTTTCTGTGCCTCTTTAATCTTCACATGTATAGATGGTTGAACATTCATTTGAGAAAGATAATATTTTTCCCCTTCCATTATAATTCCAAGATCCATTCTTTTTAAATCCATAAATATTGGATCTTTTGTGATCCTCATCATGGATAAACTGGCATGGTCTTGTCGACTTAATGCATCTGCCACCTTGTTTGATTTCCCAGGGTGGTAATGGATTGAGCAGTCATAATCCTTAATCAGCTCCAACCATCTTCTTTGGCGCATATTCAGCTTCTTTTGTGTGAAAATATACTTTAAACTTTTATGATCAGTATAAATATCACACCTTTCACCATAAAGGTAATGCCTCCTAATCTTTAATGCAAAGATTACCGCAGCTAACTCCAAATCATGAGTTGGGTAATTTTTCTCATGTATTTTCAACTGTCGTGAGGCATAAGCTATCACCATATCATTTTGCATAAGAACACACCCCAATCCCTTCTTGGATGCATCACTGTAGATCACAAACCTTTCTCCACTACAAGGAAGTGTGAGCACAGGTGCACTGGATAACCTTCTTTTCAACTTCTTGAAATTCTATTCACATTCCTCCATCCAAACAAACTTAACTCCTTTCTGAGTCAACTTGGTGAGTGGATTAGATAATCGTGAAAAATCTTTCACAAAACGTCGATAATATCCAGCCAAACCAAGAAAAATTCGGATCTCGGTTACTGTTGTTGGTCTCGACCATCTTTCTATAACCTCTGTTTTTTCTGGATCCACATATATCCCCTCTTTTGAGATTATGTGACCCAAAAATGCAACTTTTTGAAGCCAAAATTCACACTTGGTAAATTTGGCATAAAGCTTCTCCTTTCTCAGGGTATTCAATATAATTCTCAAGTGATCTTCATGTTCTTCCTTGCTCTTTGAATAAACAAGAATATCTTCTATAAAGACTACCACAAACTAATCAAGATAGTCTCTAAAGACTCTATTCATTAGATCCATGAAGATAGCAGGGTCACTAGTAAGACAAAATGGCATCACTATAAATTCATATTGTCCATACCTTGTACGGAAAGTCGTCTTTGGTATATCCTCCCTTTTGACCCTTAATTGATGATACCCTGAACGAAGATCAATCTTGGAAAAGTATTGAGCTCCACGTAGTTGGTCAAGTAGGTCATAAATGCACGGGAGAGGATATTTTTTCTTGATAGTGATCTTGTTATGTTCTCGATAATCAATGCAGAGTCTCATTGATCCATCTTTCTTCTTAACAAATAGAATAGGTTCTCCCCAAGGTGACGCACTAGGGCATATTAATCCCTTATCAAGATTCTCTTGGAGTTTCTTCTTCAATTCCTGCAACTCAATTGGGGTCATTCTATAAGGTGTCTTTGAAATAGGCAAAGCACCCGGTACGAGTTCTATTGAAAACTCAACTTCACGATTCGGTGTAAGACCCGGTAATTCATCTGGAAAGACATCATCAAACTCCCGTACAATGGGCATATTATTAATCATGAGTTTCTCACCAACCATTTGAGATAAATAACCTTCATTTAGTGGAATCAATACCCATAAAATGGAAGAAATTTCCACTGGAAGGTTATGTTCATCCTTGCATCGATAGACGATCATAGATTGATCTGGAATATGAAATGTGACTTCCCTTCTTTGGCAATTGATATGAGCTCTATGTAGAGAAATCCAATCCATGCCAAGAATCACATCAAATTCCACTATAGGAAGGATCACAAGATTTGAAGGAAGCACTTTCCCACAAACTTCAATCGGAGAAGAATTATAAACTTTTGATGTGACTGTTGTGCCATTAGGTGTTGTCACAGCTAACTCAACATCTAATTGTTGAGGTAATACAGTGATACACATAGAAAATTCTTCAGAAATAAAGGAGTGGGTGGATCCAGAATCAAATAAAACATTTGCTACTTTATAGTGGATGGTAATTGTACCTTTCACCACATCGTTATCGTACTCCACATCACTGATAGAAATTACATGTGACTTTCCTTTGTCTTTAGCATTAAGAGTTTGTTGACGTCGACCATCATCATCAACCCTTGGATTTGGGAATTGATTGGCATAATGCCCCATCTCCTTGAACTTGAAACATTGAAGTGTAGTAGGTTCATTCTGTGCATCCCTTCCTTTGTTTGCATCATTAGACATCTTCTTCCCATCATTACGGCATTCAAATTCCCGATGAACTTCCTTTCTACATTTGAAACATTTACTTGTCCCTTTAAGACAACTCCCTCCATGTTTATTTCCACACTTTGAGAATAAGGGAAAGCTCATCTTATTTTCAGTGTGCTCTTTATATTTTCCTTTGAATTCCATTTTCCTCTTCTTATCAAACACATATGACTGATGGGTTACTCTAATATCTATATCAACTTTGAGAGCACATCAAACGATTTCCTCATAGCTATTGAAGTCCCTTATGGCTAAGTCCCTTCGAAGACTTGGTTTTAAGCCACTAAAGAATCGATCGATCTTACTCTCAGGTTGGATAATAATACCAGAAGAGTACCTTTCAAGTCTTGTAAAATTTGCTTCATAGGTACCAACAGATTCATCATCCTTTTGCTTCAGTTCGAGAAACTCTTTCTCCATCTTTGTTCAGAGAATACGAGGGAAGTACTTATTGAAAAATATGTTCTTTAACTCGTCCCATTCCATGGACTCAATTTCATCCCTTTGCCTCGTATTCTTAATAAGATTCCACCATTGATCAGCATCACCCTCCAAACGATACACTGCTAAGATGACTTTATCATGCTCAGAACATTGAAGAACTGAAAATATATTTTCAGTAGTACTAATCCATTGTTCAGCAACTAATGGATCAGTAGACCCGCTGAATGAAGGTGGACGCTGTCTCATGAAGGAATCAAAAGAATGTTGCTCCTTCCTTTGCTCGTTTGGAAGTCCTGCATGATTCAACCAAGAAAGGACCGTATAGGTATAGAGTCTTTAGAAACTGGGAAACATAAATAACGGGTTCATAAAGCATCTACTTTGCCTCCCATTTATTTCATCATATCTAGAGTCCCTTTTTGGAATATCCTACTTAATAACCTTCTTCCTGACCTGGGGAAATATTACATACAAAAGGGTGAGCTCAAACGCTCAGTAAGGGTAAACAAAAGAAATATCAATCACATAATATACATAAGAACATAACTTTTTGAAATCTTAACCTGCAAAAGAGATCATAATATCATAACATGGGATAAATCATAGAAGTGAAATGTAATACCAATAATCATAAATTAAAACATGAAAATTTGTGGCATACACACATAATCAGAGAGAATCATTTCTTATTATTCAAGGCTCATTGCCAAGACTATCTTAGTGGACAAAGTCCATTTCTGAACCGAGTCACCCTCGTTTCAGTCCTGTTTCACTGAACCGGTATAACCTACCATTCCAGCCATGTCTATCTCATGATATATAAAATCTTTACCCAATGCATTTTAGGGAGATATAGGTCCCACCCATCTCATAATTAAACCATTCTTATGTGTGCCACAAAAATCATAAATCATACATCATTGCATAACCCATGTAATAAAAATGGAATTCTTAAACATCGTGACATCATAAAACAATTCATATAAGATAAATGAATTCATAAAAATATTTCCATCACAAAATAATTAAATCAATGTAATGATAGGGATAGAATCAGAACCCTATATTATCTTAGATGGAAAATAATTTTGATAAAACACTTGAACTCCATTCTTGAGGAAAATATCATTTCTACTTCAAAAACATTTTTCCTTTCTTAACATGTCATACAATTTTAAACTAAAAGAAGTTGATTAAAAATAAACTTGGAAACTTGTAAAGGAATCTTCTTGGAAATAATGTTTTAAAAATCCATTCATTCTGTATAAGTTAAAAAAACATTCTTCTCGTCCTTTTGTCGAAAAAGTCAAAAAAGTACCTCGTATGAAAAATGACAAAATATTCCTTTCATATATTTTACTAAAAACTCACCAAAGGGTAAAATTGTATTTAAAAAATTGTAGAAGGATTTAAATATTACATATTGAGGAAAAATGGATGTGGATGATAAAATACACCCCAGTAAATTCCAAAGTATAAACAATCTCGGATAAAAATGAGATTGTGATATTTCCCTTACCTTAGGTCCGATATGATTTGTACGTGTCCGAAACTCCTGTATAATGACTTAAATAATGTTATTGACTTATTCCAGAATCATACTTATTTTAATGATATCATATACGGTCATATTGTTAGCTTCTTAGTAGTAATATTTCATTGCTACTTGTTATTCGGGTGTTTATAACTTTTTGTTCTTAGGCGTGTTTTGTCGAATAAATTCTTATTCTTATCTTTAGGTTATAGATACCTCATTTCCAGAATGGTATTAGTGTAAGATATATCATATTCATTAATTCAATTTATTTATATAATCATTATGAAATGAAGATCATGTTGAACGAGTCGCATCACATCGTGGAGACGGTATTCCGTACGTACGCACGAGTGATGATATCGTTCCTATGATCGTGGAATTGTATTGTAAAGTATGTATTCTATTTCAGAATCAATATCACTTTATAATAGTCATATATAGTCATTATTTACACCATTATACCCATACAAGTAAGGTGGTGGTGGAAAATAGATTACACCACGGCGTGGAGACGGTATTTCGTACGTACGCACGCGCGGTGATTTCATTTTCCGTAGGATGGATAGATGGTTAAATAGTGTTGTTTCATACTTATAATAACATATCAGTATATGAGTGATACTGATGTTATTACTTCATAATGAAACAACTAAAGAAGAAGAAGTTGAAGAAGAAAGAAATTGGAAAGGATCGGTAATGGATATTACCTCTTCTTTGAAGTGCTTCTTCGAGACCTCCTTTTAGGGCACTAAAATTGGTCTTTGAAGAAGACCAGGACCACTAGGATGTCTCTAGGGAAGTGGATAGGAGAAAATGGCAGAGGTTTTCTGAGCTTGAAGGCTCAAAGTGGTGTGAGGAAGAGGGGGAGGAGGTTCCCTTTTATAAGGGAGGAGAGGGGCACCTTTGGAATAACAAAAAATATTATTTTATTATAAAGTCAAGTTCAATTTTAAATATCTCCAAATTGAGTTATTTAGAAGATAAGGTGGGGATGGGTCGAAATCCTCTCATCCAAAAGAATTTAGACAAGTTTAGGTCATTATATTAACCTTATCTTTTAGTTTTAACTCTTAGTTAATTAGATTGACATTTACCATGTCACTTTGTATTTTTATATTATATAGTTAATAAACTTACCATATACATCCAAGCGACCCCAAAGTTGTGTTTTATTAATATATATAACCTTATCTAAGTCATTTGGCCGAACTTTATATTTTTAGGAATAAAATAAAAATTAATAATATAATATTTGTTTTAAAAACTATTTTATGTCAATTTTGACACTATTCAATAGTTGAATTTTTTGAAACTCATAACAGAATGATTACTTCTACCAAAGTTAAATAAATCATTCCTAACATGTCATATTAACCTATAAAATTAGTTTAATTCATAAAAAGTCTCAAATTATACGTATTTAGGTATTTATAATATCAATTATTCTAATTTTTCACTATTATGGTAATTACTGCATCATCATTGTGTCATAAATAAATTACATTATTTAAAGTATAAAAATTAAAAATAAAATATCATTATGTAGGAAATATTTTTAGATTTCTAATTAATATTTATAGTCGAATTTATCTTATGTATAACCTTATATTAAAAATTATTTAGTTATTAAACATTGATTTCAACTATTTTAACCCTTCTTTAAATAAATTAATAATTAATGTCCTAATCTAATCCAAGTGGGCCTAAATGGTCATATTTTATTCCTATGGTTGTTTTTGGTTGAATTACACTTGTCCAATAGAATTAATACATTTGTTAGGGTAATAATAATATCATTTTTACCCTTAATTACCCTATTTACTTTTAACCGTGGTAAAAAAAAGTAAAAAGTTACTATTCACCAAAAATTATTTTCATCTCATTGAACCACATTTTAGTCCTTGATATTAACCGTGTCTCTCGGATTTTCGAAATTCCACTCACAGAAGCGGTAAAATTAAGTTTTATGAAAAATTCAGTTTTTTTAACTACCACTTAGTGGTTTCACTATTCATCAAAAATTGAAAGTTTTCGGAAAAATAACAAAATTTCACCCTAGGCTAATTTCAATATTATGAATCCAAAAATGATGTCCATTTTGAAAAATAAAATTTATAAAATTTCAAAAAGTGGTTATTACTATTCATAACGGCTAGTTTTAATAATATTTTAATAGTATATCGTTGTTTAGTGAAACTCGGTATTGTGTACGATGCAAGCTATCGAGGAAGGTCGTGATTTCGTGTAAAGCAAGCCAAGAAAGTGTTGTGTGTAGCAAAAGATTCCTTTGATGATTTATATAACATAAAAGTCTCGGGTGTTACACATAGGGCTTTCATATGTAGGAACTGGTATATTATACTAAGGTATAGATCTTAGTAGTGTTCTAAAATTATTTCCTAGAGACCCATATTCAGTCATTGGAGTTGGGTGATCTGTTCTTCTATAGAAATTTTTTTCGTGTTCAAGGGGCTAGCTGGAAGGAGCCGCAAAACAACCTCTCCTCTATAGGTGGTAGGGTGAGTGGATGATGATGGTAGTTCTAATGTTGATCCCAGAGACTGAATCCATAGATTCCACTATCCATACTCTATATTGTTATTACCCTCTGATATATCAATACAGTCAGTAACACCTTCTATAGATTCCTGAAAGATATTGTTGAGCCTTTAATTTTCTATGTTAGCAGCATAAGATAGGCAAACCTATTGTGAATTAGATGACTAAAGGGTGTTATCATTATACTCTTCAAATATTTTCTCTTATAGATACAATGAGGAGTCATTATATTTGATTGAAATCATATTGAATGAGGAACATGTGGTATGGTGATCCTCCTTGATAGACTATCTTTCTTGTTGAGTCAGTTCATGACATACCTTTTGGAGGGTCAGTGCCCATAATTTCATTTAAGGGGTTAGGTCCCTTGAAATTGTTTATGGGATCAGTTCCCATGACACCATTTGAGGGTTTATTTCCCATGATACCAATTGAGGGGGCGTTCAATGTGGTATCATGTGCAGTTTCAGAAACCATTGTATTGTTTTAAGGGTCGATGCCCGTGATATCATTTGAGGGGTTAGTGCCTATGGTACTGCTTGAGGTTTTGGTCCCTGTGGTCCATTTTAGGGGTCATTTCCCATGTTAATGATGATATGAGGGTAATATATAATGAAAATGCCATTTGGGGTGCTTCCTGGGATACCATAGTCACCACGACTAGTTATGATGAAGCTAGAGGATACTCTCTAGTGATGATACAAATTTATTATGGGTCACTATTAGGATACATTGGTGGGCCTAATATTGATTGAAGGTAGAAGTGCTATAAGACCATTATGAAGCTACATTGTTTGGATATCCTTTGTATGTTCTCATACCAGGTTCCCCAATTTTGATAGTTTGTGTAGGAACAACCTCCTCTACAACTACTTGTGAAATCATGACCATATGTCAAAGATAGTTATCAGAATATATGGGATACCTCCTAGGTTTCTCCTGCATTATTGGGTTAACCTAATTATTTTTCTCCTCCACATCTTTTATGTAGGGAAGGTATTAATTTCTTCTCTCTAGTGATAGGCTCACAAAGTGATTGAATATGGAAATTGGGGACACTTTTTCTTCTTCATCCTATCATGGGAAAGATTGTCGGTGGAAACTCCTCATCTGAAGGATTTCATGAGATGATTCCATGGTTGGGATGTATTTGTTAATGTGGTACTCTAGGAATAAGATTCTCACCAACTGATACTGTAATTTGTGTGTTGGTGAAACTTTACATCGGGACCTCTGGACCAGAAAATCTTGTCCAACGATCTCAGAATCTTTTAGCATTATTGATGATGTTATTTTGACTGTAAGAAATATTGATAAGTCCTGAGGATGAAACATGAAACATTATTTTTTCAATATCATATATATATATATATGAGTACCTTTTTGATAAACAAATTTCATTGTTAAAGGATAATGAGACAATCCCTTATTTTTACACAAGGTTTAGTGCGGTTAAAAGAAACATGTCGGGTTTATCATCTTGTCGTATATTGAGAAGAACATAAACTGGCCAGACATGAACTAGAAAATCTATCCTATTTGACCTATGAAAGGGATAAAATAGTTTATAGAATTCAAATTTGGTTCTCCATTTTTTATCAAGAAACGATACATAGAATGAGTTCTACCTGAATGTTTGAATGTAGGGGGTTAAAAGACTTGATCAATTGATCTCATAAGGTTTTTAATTTGTTTAGTTTTCCCCAGAAACTCTGAATGGTTCCTAAATACACAAATATGTACAAACCTACTTTCCAAAGATATGTGGTCCTTTATGGTATATTTCCCAATTACGCTTAAGAACACACACAGTTCAAGAGAATGGGAGGTTGGGATCATCACACCCTTTTGGGTGGAATTTTTTCCTACACCGGGGGACTCTTATAGATTTAAGACATGTTCATGAGATCCTTACTAGACCCAATACATAATTGATAACCTCTATTTCAATGACCTAATTATGAAAATATATCGATGGGATCAACGTTGTGCATTTCACGAGTTATCTATAACTCTCTTATTTAATTATGAAGCTTTAAGATATGTACTTCTTTAAGAACTATAGAGTTTATTTCCATCTTGGGAGGTGGGTGGGGTCTTGGAGATGATATTGAACCTCCGTGAGGCCTCCTACAAATCTTTTGAAATACTAATAAAAACCCAAATATTTCATTTGGCATAGTTAAAGTTGTGTGACTGGACCCATCCATACAATTTAGCATCATGTAGTAAGGATGTGAATATTAGGTTTAGACCATGGTTAGGATTCTTTCATATACTCTTTGAGATAGGAATAAGATTATAGTTAGTAATTATAATGAACATATATGTCATGATAGATATAAAAATAGAGGACCTAGGTGAGTCTTATGCATATAATACTTTCCAGGATTACTTCTTCGACAGTATGTCCCTTTGAGTGGAGATGAGATATAATAAGACTTAGATCCTAAAGGTAATGATCAAACATTGGGTGAATTCTCAACAAGCTTTTTATATAGTTATCACTGGCCTCTAATCCCATGTGATCCATTCTCACTATGTGAAGTAAGAGATAATGGTAGATTTAACAGATTGAATACGATCATATATTCACACAGATTACACATTAATGTTTCCCTTAGAGGAGAATGATTATTAATCTTTTGGATGATATGGTATTGATATTGGGCCTTAGTAAGACGTCCAAGATGTTCTTTTTTATAATATAAATTGGATTCATCATAGATCAGTTAATCCTAAAACATCTAATGGGTTTGAGGTACTCAAGGGCACGTTTGGGACTAATACTTAAAATGATTCCCATTTATGAGTCCTCTTCTTATCTGTTGATGGAATAGGAAGAGTGATTAAACAGTGGGAGAATTTAGTCCCCTAAGTTGAGAATACTTGGGAAATGTAGGGACATACATCAAAGTGGATTCCCATTGGAGATTGTGCCTTATGTAGGAAGCCTACGTATCTCAGTCATGGAGGGAATTAGATATCTCATTATTCATTCATCCCCTGACCCGAATACAAGTTTATGGTACTTAGGGGAATAGTCAGGAATGATACAGAAAATTATGTCTTTGTATGATCCCACTCCTCAATTTCTAATGGATGAGGAAGAATGGAACATGAAGGGACATACACTGAAGTGGGTCCCATTGGAGATCAGGCCTTATGAAGGCGTTCTACAAATCCAGGTTATGATGGCAATCAAATATATCATAGTTTACAAAACCATTAACCCAATGATTGGATAAGGTAAGTAATAATGAAAATATATATTATTATTATTATTATTCCTATGGTTTTGGGAATGTTGGGGGATTATACCAAGATGAATACACTATTTATCAGAGCTTATGCAAAAATGCTACCCTTTGATTAGGGACTACACACATGGTTTTCCTATTGATGGGTCTTACACACTAAGGCTTCCCATTTATTAGGGTCTCTCACACTCCCCTAATTGAGGCTTAGGAACTGAAGCTTCCCATTAATTGGGGCTTACACACTGAAGTTTCCCATTTATTGGGGCTTACACACTAGGGCCAACCAATTGATGGAGGCTTACACACTGAGATCACCCATTGATCATGGATTAAGAACTAAGGCTTCCCATTGGTAGGGGCTTACACACTGAGGATGCCCATTCATCAGGGGTTATGAACTAAGGCTACCCATTTATTGTGGCTTACACACTAAGGCTACCCAATTGATCAGGGCATTCACACTAAGGCTACCCTATTGATCATGACTTACACACTGATTCTTCTCATTGATACTCATTCTTTATATTTTGAGGGATAAACGACCTGAAAACCAAAAAATGTTTGTCTGAGAGAATGAAATTGTAACACCCTGAGAAATTGTGAAATATTTTTTATAAAAAATTTAATCATTTGATATTTTTTATTTAGTGAAACACTGATAATAGTTTTTATATAAAATTACTAATTAAATAATTCATGTCACACATAAATAACATGGCTTGTGTTACATGTAACACCAACTTAAGGTGTATAACACATATCAATGAGTTTCTACAGAGCATCATTCTATTTTTATAATTATTTTAATGAGATAATTATAACATAGACATTAAACTTATTAATATGAATAGTAATAATTTATTTTAAATTATTTTTTATCATGGTTTATTGAAATAAAACATATTTATAACAAAATATATAATTCATGTTACATTCTTTATATTTTTAAAAATACTATTTTCTCAAATGAACTACTTTTAATGTGATTTTGTGAAATATATTAAAAAAATTAGAAAATTTTAGATATTTAATTTGAAAAATTAACTTTATTTTTAAATTTATAATGTTTAAATTATCTTAGAGATAATTTTTGGGATTTTTTAAAGAAACATAATTTTTAGATGTAAAGTGAAAAATACCTGATTTTAATTCAAAACTATCTTTTCTTCAAATTTATTTATAATGATAAATTATATTTTAATATGGCTTAAAATTTTAATTAGATATTAGTTTTATCAATTAATCTAATTTAGCTAATTGGAATCAATTTCACTATGAAATCGGGTATAAAACATAACAAACATTTGGGCGTTTTTACTTTAAAAACCAAGAGTGTCGTCCCGTTAGTTGGATTAATTTTAAATTAAAATAACCCAATTTTTTATTAGAATTTGAAAAAATGGATTACATATTTTCAATCAGAATAATTTTTTAATTTTTAATAAGTTCATCATAGTTTTTTTAATAAAACTATTAGTGAAAGGGATTAAAATTAATTACAATGATTAAGAGAAAAATTTGGTTAACAAAGTACTAAACCTTAAATTTAAGAACCAAATCGGCTTAGAAACTTATACATGATCCATTTTATGGACGTATTTCAACCCTATACCCCCCTATATCTACATAGATCTATTATTCTTTCCAATTTGAACATGAAAAACATGGGTGGAATTCTTTCTTTAAATATTTACATGAGTTCCACTCCTCCTCCACTATAAAAAGGCTACCTCTCCTACAACTTACTCACACCTATAAAACTACTTAAGAGTGGGAAATATCTTACCAATAAACTCATAAACATTCCTCCATTCCCAATTTAATCCTACCTTTGGTAAAAAATAATTCCAAGGAAGATTTTTTGAACATACCAATAGGAGTTACTCGACTAAGTGGTAACGTCTTCTCTCAAGCTCTATAATTTTATTTTCTTTCTCCACCCACTCCACTATATTTATTACATGATTTTATAAAAAAAATTATCCTAAATATATTATTATTTCTTTATTATAATGTTTTTATGTTCATTTTTACACACCTCTATCAAATTGGTAATGAACATACTGTTTATGTGTATGACGAACTACCACCTCACGAAATGATGGTTGTTCATTTTTTGCTTTACACTTCTCATGGTAGAAATTATGATAGAAACTATGTTTATATATGTTATATATTATATTTATTATTTCATTAATCTTACATAATCTTTTTAAAAAAATATACTTACACTTTCTACTTGGTGTAAATAGGATAATTTTGTTTGAGGAAGTGTGGACTACCACCCACTCAAAGAGATGTGATTTGTTTATACACTACATTGAATGTATTAAAGATTTTTTTAGTGAAATTATTTTATATATATGAAATAATAATGCTCATATAATTAATATATATATATATATTATTTTATTTCTTTCTTTTAATAAGACAATAAATACCGGAAGAATGTTCATGCGTATGTATGAATTACCGTCTCCATGAATGGTGTATTCCATTTCAAACATCTATATTATATAGATTGTTATAATAAAAATATAGAGTATTTAAATGATATTTATATCACTATTTACATTCTATAAATTATGATTTAAGTATAAGGAACAATGATATAACAAATCAAGACACAAATGAAGAATTAAGTGAATAATACCTGAAGCAAAACCTTAACATAGGATTGTTTACAAGAGGGTAATACAAGGTAATAAAAAAACCATATATGGTATTAGATATAATAATATTGTTATTTAAAAGATTTATACTTAATTTATACTTATTATACATGTGGTTTGTATGAGTATGAATAGAGTCAAGACACTATGTAAGGGAATTTCACCTCACTTTTTATTTTCGAGAGATACATGCTTTATTCACCACCCATTACTTTTGTGTGGTGTGTATAATGCCCATGGATTTATTATATTATTATTATAATTAAAATTATAGGTATTTATGTATCCATTTTATGAAATTTATTTCATGGGATCTTTGTTTCAAATGTTTCCAAATCGGTAATGTAATTTTGTCTCAATTTCCCTTCATTGAGACACATACCATGTTATGCACCTATATTATTCCATAAGGTGTATTAAGTAACTTTGAAATATTATATCATGAATCATATTATTTTCACTATATTTTATTCTTCATGTAATTCCATTTTATTATATGGGGAGTATGGTTCAAATTTACTAAGTGGTAAGAGTTTATTTAAACAATATCATCACAATTAGAGATTGTTTATGTTTATGCTTCCTTTAATAAAATATTATGATAAAACTTATAATAACTCTCATGAATTTTCTTATACCATGGTTATTCATGATAAATTCATGTATTGGTCCAATTTTTCTACTATTTGGTACATAATATAGTTAAGAAAGTGTTTTTAAGAAATCTCAACATTACCCTCTCTTCAGTCGGAAAACTGTGTTCCTTAAAAACCATATTTATAAAAAAAGTGGTTTCAAAAAATATTCTATTAATATAATACAATAATTAAAATACATTTTTACACTTTTTCCCATTTACCGATGTTTTCAAATAAATATTCCTATCTCTTTCTGAATAAGGAAATTTTCAAACATTTTTTTCGTGCAAAGGGAATATTCTTTTTACCTCGTAAAAATTGTACAGATTTACCCACCATCAATTATTTAATACATTATATTTATGTTAAAAAAATTATTTTTAATAAAAAAAAATTAAAGGATATTATCAAATAAATGGGTTTCAAACGGTTGTTAAGATTCTTTTATAATTTTTCAAGAAAACTTGTTTTCGAAAAGTTTTGAAGTTATCATTATATGTTTTCAACAAAAAATGGATCCAAAAGATTTTCAAAGAATTATTTATACGATATCATGTTTATTTTCATGAATTTTTAAAAAAATGGTTTAATGTTTTAAATAGCCTTTAAAAAGGAAAGGATATTTTCTTGATGAAATATTTTCAAAATATCTTCCGAAGTTATTTTACATAAAATATGACATTTGTTGATGTTAGTAATACCTTTTTAAGAAATGATCCAAATTTTCCATTCATATTCCTTATTGAATGATTTATGTTTTTATATAATGATTATTTTAAAACATGTCTTTCTTCTATGGGTAATATTCTATTCAAACCAACTTTTTTTTATGGGTTATTATTTTTATGAAATGACTATGAAACTTATAATTTTAACATATATTAAGATATTATTACAGGTTTATGACACTGATTTAATTTCCTAGGTTATGGTATGATATTTTTTGATTTTCTGGCACATGTATGTATTATTTCTTTTTGAGATGGGTGGGACCTATTTATTCATCCAATGAATTGGGTAATGATAAATATTTTATGAGTGAAATGGGTACACGATAGGCTATACCAATCCCAAAACAAGAGGGTACATGGGAGGATATACCAAACATTAAATAATAGGGTACGTAGGGGGAAATCCCATGCTCGAAATAAGAGGGTAAAATGGAGGGAGTCACAATACATAATTAGGTACATATGTGATTAACCCAAGCCAAAAAAGTTACAAAGTAATTTTTAGGCTACCTTGATACTAGATTTTATATTCTTATGTGTTTTCCACAATTCCATGTTCTATTACTATGTTATGATTTCATTGATTATATTCTTTATTTCATTATGATTCATGTCTTATGAACCTGCATGATTTATTCCATGATTCATGTTTAAAATCTTTGATATGCAGGGTATGATCTTTTATTTTCTTGATCATGTTATCATAACCTTATGCTCATGATTATTCTTAAATGTCTCCTTTTTATACCATTATTGGGCATCTAAAATCACCTATTTTTATTTTTATTTCACATGTTATAAAGATATGTATTATATTTGATGTTTTTTAGAAGGGTACTAGTATATAAGAACTTGTGAGAGATAATTTAGCTCAGTTATTTAATAGTTATTATGTTTCCAGGATTCGAAAGGCACTAGACTTGTATAGTCTTTGGGAATATATTTCTGTTATCTTTTATGTATTTTGGAAAAAATTTGTAATGTTAATGTATAGAAAGTGGGGGTCTCTATAGATCGTATTATAGAAAATATTTAGTTAACCTTTGAAAAACTATTATGAGAACACTTTATTAAGATCCCTAGGTATATTTATAAGGATATTATTAGGGACATATCTACGGATAAGTATAAGGTTGGCTTAATGTTTTGGAAAATGACCTGTAATTTGGGTAAAGGATAGTTTGAGTGGTATCCTATTATTAAATCCATGTATGTATCAGAAAGTGGATGTGGATTAGGAATAGATTTACCTAGGGGTAAAAACTCAAACAAGATGTTCTTGGCCTGAATTAGGGTAATATGGTAAAGGATAACCAGCCTTGTTGGACACCTAGTTTGACACACCTAGGGGATATGCTTTGGTAATTCACAAAACTCTCCACAAACCATCATGATGGATTTAAATATAATTTGTCTATGAATAAACTAGAATAAACCTAGGGTGTCATATATTAAGGAAGGTATCATGATTTAGTCATCCTATAGGTGACTCATTTCATGACTATGTGGTTTTATTCTCTGATAAGTATTGATCACACTATGCTTAGGGTTTTAGTCAATGGTGAGAACTGGAAGGAACTAGATTAATGTTTAATATAATGGATGATTTTCGGATGATATGTCAAGTGGTATGATCACTGGAGGGAAATATTTTGTTATCATGCCTAATTATTGATCATGTAACATGATTAACAACATCTACGTTAACAAACTCTCAAAATCCCCAAGGAAGATAATTAATGGGTTCACTGAAAGATCAAGTAATGGAGACCATGGAGGAAAGAGTATTAGGTTTCCTTTGTGTCAATAATGTGGAAGGAAATGCCTACTTTAAAGTCTTAAAAGAAGAATAATGTGTTTTGACTATGGAAAAAAGGACACAAAGTAAGTGACTGTAAGGGAAAAATGAAGGGTTAGGTTAACGAAATAGATTATAATATTAGAATTCATATTTTTCATCTAAGGTTAAGTGTTTTATGTATGGAATAAATGGTCACTATGAAACTAAATATCCAAAGAGTAATTATACTAAAGACAATTAGCAAGGTTTTGTGAGTAACGGTTACCTTGTGGAAGATGTTGAGATTATATATGAAATGTGAATGGAAAGCGGTTTTGTCTAATAGGATGAGGTAGCCTTGGTAATAGTTCAAGGATGAAGTGGAATAATAAATTTTTTAATGTATTTTGATTCAAGAATTATGTTATATGAATGGTGAAATATATAAGATTGTTTAGTTTATGTTTTTAAAATGGATTTACAAGAACACATTGAATGGTTCCAATGGAATAGAAAAGTTATATAATGAAAATGTGATGTACATGGAAAACAAACGATTAATGGAATGGTAACCCTTAATATAATCCTTATGTTATAGTATTTCTACTTGGATAAATATATGTGGGATATGAATAAGTAAATTGGAAGTTACTACTTACCTTAGGACTGATTAAGGACTTGTTGATAGGTGGTTTATGCTATCATTCAAAAATATAATATCATTTTTGTATTTATGGAATAAATTGAATATTCTTTTAATAAGGAACCATGCATGTTTTCTATAAGGATTTATGGTAATTCTGGTTATTACCTTGATTCAAGAGAATATATAATGAGGGTATTCACATGTTTGGAATGTGAAAACCAAGGGATACTTTGTGATATAAGAAGGAATCAATGGTAAGATGATTTCATGAAATTATTTCAAATTTTTTTTATTTTAATCTTTTAGAAGGGTTATAAGGTTAAACATTCATGAAAAGTTTAATTTATACATAGGAAGAATTAATTATGCACTGATTTTATATTGAAAACCTTGGTTAAAAGGATATTTAGAAATTAACCATATATCAAAGATTTACATATTATTTATTTTCTAAATTATATTAATGTTTTTTTAGAAAAGGGAATCATATGTGTGAGATGACAACCAAAAAATTCTGACAAGGCCCCATGTCTTCAACCCATGACCGAAGAATTATAATGGTTTTATACCAACAACTAGTAGACTCATTGTCCAGGTCAATGTGTAAATATTTTTTTTGAATAACTAATAATGGTGATCCATTAGAGTTAATTTTTATGTTTACATATTACTGTGTTAACCATATTTAAATTTTACAATAATAAGAGATAAATAGTTATATTTTTCATTATTTAATGGTCCTTAAGATCTTATAAAAGTGTCTTTGACACTTCAGGAATCAATGTTACTTTCTAGAAATCCATTACATGATGTAATGGATGAATTAGAAATAGATAAAATAACAACTAAAGAATTTAATTTTATTTATAGAAATATATCAAGTATGTACATTTCTTTATATTCTTGGCCAACAAAATAATTACTCAACATTAGGATAATGATCAAAAGAAAATGGGTTCTACTAATACATTAATTTTGGTAAACCGATGTCCTTTTAAATTATCACATATTTATAACTTTGATGCCCTAAATGGTTTTCATCAATCACTTTTTTGTGGTTGATAAACTCAATCACTCCCTATGAATAATTATGTTTTCCTTCCATGAAAAATCTTCACTCCCAACCTATGTAATCTTATGTGGAAACCTAGTTATATGTTTCTTTAGGTAAATATTATGGTTCCAAATTTCTATTTTAAATATAGTTTTAGTAATAATGTTTATGATTTGGGTCTATATGAAATTAACTTTCAAGTATTAAACCTCTGATAACCCAGATGAATTTTTATGGGTAAATTCATTGGGGGGTAAATTTTACACCAATATTATTTGTAAAAATAATAGAATAATTTAATGTTTGTTATTTTTAATTTCATGCAACATAGAATTTTTATTATATTAAATCACTATATAAACCATTCTTTTCAAATGGAATTGACTTGTCTTGTGCTATATTCAACACCAACTTGGCATACGTTACACACAACACCGAGTTTTTATAAAGTATTAAATTGTTATTATAATTATTAAAATTAGAAAATTATAAACTAGATTTTAAAATTAATAATATGAATAGTAATAAATACTTTTAAAATATTTTTTATAGTGTTTTATAGAAATAAAACATATTGATAATGGAAGATATAATTTTTGGTAAAGTATTTATATGTTTAAAAATACGATTTTATCAAATGAACTACGTTTAATGTCCTTATTTGAAAAATAATAACATAAATTTAACACACATTTAGAAAGTTTATTTGATAAAATAAAATTAATTTTTTGGAATGTAGAAATTATCTTAGGGTGATTTTTTGATATTTTGCTGAGAAACTTCATTTTTTGGATGAATAGTGAAACATACTGGTCTTTAAATCAAAAGTACATTTTTGTCTAATTTATTTAAAAGGTTAAATTATATTTTATTTCTATTTAAAAGTGTAATTATATGAAATTTTTATCAATCAATACAATTTAGGTCAATTTTATCAATTTCACTTTGTAATTGGGTATAAAAACATATTAATCAGTTATATGTTTTTACTTTAAAAACTCACAGTGTCATCACTTAGGGAGAATAATTTTAAATTAATTGATGCGACTTCTGTGATTATAATTTCGAGAAATGGATTCCATAATTATAATAAAAATAATATAAAATTTCTAATAAGGTGAAATTTGTTTTTGAACAAAAATATTAGTGAAAGTAATTAAAATTAATTACAACAATTAAGAGAAAAATTTGGTTAACAAATTACTAAACCATAAATTTAAGACCCAAAACAACCTAGACACATGTAAAAGAGACGTTGTTTTCATATTTAGACCATATCCTCCCTTTTATTTACTTTTTTCCATTATTGCATCCACTTAAAAATCCATCCCTTTTTCCTTGAATCCTCTTTTTGTGCAGAAATAAATCCAAGTAAGCCTTTTGACACAAAATAAATGGAGTTACCCAATTAATAGTTAAAGCCTTCTCTTAAGATCCTTTATTTAATTTTTATTCTCTACCCACTCTACTCTTTATTCCATGAGTTAAAGCCTTCTCTCTAGATCCTTTATTTAATTTTCATTATCTACCCACTCCACTCATTATTCCATGATTGTATAAAAAAAATTATCCTCAATATAATATGACGTTTTTATGAAATGGGTTTTATCTAAACTTTCAGACAACTCCATGTAATTGGTAACGAACAAATTTTTTATGTGTACAATAAGCTACCACCTCACAAAATGAGGATTGTTTATTTTTCCTTTACCACCTCTCATAGTGGACATTATGATGAAAAATATATTTATATATTTTATATATTATGTATATTATGTATTTAATCTTCTTTAATCCTTATATAAAAAATATCCTTATACTTTACACTTAGTGAAAATATGATAATTTCATTTGAGGAAGTGTGGACTACCTCCCCCTCAAAGTGATGTGATTCGTTCACACACTACGTGGAATGTATTAATGGTGAGTTTAGTAAAATTAGATGACATATATGAAATAATAATTATAATGGAATTATAATATATAAATAAATATATTTCATTTTATTTCTTTATTTTAATACAATAATAAAAATGGAAACAACATTCATGCATATGTATGACTTACCATCTCCACGAATGGTGTATTCCATTTCAAACTAATATATTATATAGATTATTATAAAAATCATAGATTGAATTTAAATTATATTTATATAATGATTTACATTCTTAAAATCATGATATAAGTATAAGGACCAAAGATATAAAAAATTAAGTGACATGCGAAAAATAAAGTGAATATTACCCGTAGTGAAATTTTAACATAGGATTCTTAACAAGCAGGAAATATAAAGCCATAATAAATTAGTATATGGTATTATATATAAGAATATGGTTCTATAAAATATTTATAATAAATTTATATTTATTATACAGGTGGTTTCTATGAGTACTAAGAGAGTCAAGATACAAGGTAAGGGAATTTTATCTAACATTTTATTTTCATGAGATACAAGCTTTATTCAACACCCATTTCTTTTGTATGGTGTGTATAATGATAATGGATTTATTATATGATTATTATAATTAGAATTTTGTGTATTTAAACACCCATTTTATGATATTTCTATCATGTAATTTATGTTTCAAAAGTTACAAAATTGGTAATGCAATTTTGTCTCAATTTTCCTTCTTTGAGACACATGCCATGTCATGCACCTATATTGTTCCATGAGGTGTATATACTTAATTTAAAATTTTATATAATGAATATACTTATTTTCATGATATTTTAATATTTATTAAATTCCATTTCATTACATGGGTATTATGGTTCAGATTTACTAAGTGTTAAGTGTTTGTTGAAATAATATCATCGCTTTTCGAGATTGTTTACGTTTATGATTACTTTGATGAAATATTATTATCCATATGTTAGTAACTCTTAGAAATTTTCTTCTACTATGGTTATTCATGATATATTCATTAAATGGTTATATTGTTTCACTATTTGGTGCATAATATAGTAAAGAAAGTATTTTTAAGAATCCCCGACTTTAGACTCTCTTCGATCGGAAATTGTTATTCCTTCAAAACCACATTTCAAAAAAATGGTTTCTAAGAATATTCTTATAATCTCATATGATCAATAAATAAAATTTTATGCTTTTTTATCTTTTACCATTATTTTCAAACGAATATTCTTGTCTTTTTCTTAATGAGGTATTTTTTGATCTTTTTTACAGTGCAAAAGTGATGTTCTTTCTAACTCATATGACATGTATGAATTTACCCAACATAAATTCATTAAAGCTTTATTTTCATTTTTAAAAGGTCAATTTTTAAGAATTTGTTTAAATAGATTTTCCATTAATTGTTTTTCTTGATTCTTTTATAAATTTTCATGCAAATTTTTTTTTCAAAACATTTTCAAGCTCTCTTTATATGTTTTTAAAGAAAACAAGTTTCAAAATGTTTTAAAATATTTATTTGATTGATTTAAAGATTATTTTAATGAAAATTGTTTTAAAATGTTTTTTTAAATTATTTTTCAATGAAAAAAAAGGATATTTTCTTTTAGAAATGTTCTCAAAATATCTTTACATGTTATTTTCCCTCTATAATGAAATTAGTTCATGTTACTTATTCCATTATAATAAATGAACCAAATCATCCATTAATATTCCTTCTTTAATGGATTATGTTTTTGATGGAATTATTATTATAAAATACAATTTTCTTGCATAGGTTATACACTTTCTAAAGCCCCTTATTTTCATTGGTTTTGATTTTGAAGAAATGATTATGAAACCAATCTTTTTTCCAAAGGTTAAGATATGATTACATGTTTATGACACTCATTTAATTTTATGGGTTATGATATGAATGATTATGATTTTGTATCACATGTATGTGTTATTTAATTATGAGATGAGTGGGACCTATATATCCCTCATATTAATTGGGTATTGATAGATGTTTTTTTGAGCTCAATGGGTATATAAGAGGGCATACCAAGTTTAAAACTAGAGGGTACATGAGAAGAAATCTGATGCCTAAAAAAATAGGGTACCCAAGAGGACATCTAAAACCTAGAACAAGAGGGTACATGAGAGGGAATCCCATGACCGAATCAGCTACGTGAGTGATTAATCCAAGACCAACATGATACAAAGTCCTTCTTAGGATAGCTTGACAAAGGGTTTTATTTTCTTATGTGTCTGCAAAAATTCCATGTTTTATTCCTTTGTTCTGATTTCATGTATTATTTATTTATTCTTTATGATTCATGTATTGAGAACTGCCTAGATTTATTCAATTATTAATTTTTATAATCATTGATATGCAGGGTATGATCTTCTATTTTCATTATCATGGTATCACACCCTTATTCTCATGATTGTGCTTACATGTCTCCCTCATTTACCCTTACGGAGAAAATAGGATCACCCCTATTTATGTTTCTTTTTCCATGTTATGAAGATAAGTACTATTTTTTTTGTGTATAAGAAGGGTTCAAGTCAAGAATAACCTAGTGGGAGATAATGTATCTCATTTATGTACTAGTGTTTTTGTTTCACTATTTCCAAAGGCACTGGACTAGCATGGTATTTGGGTGTCTATTTTTGTTATGTTTTTAGTATTCTACAAAATTTTTGTAACATTAATGTATAAAAAATGAGGGTATCTATAGAAAACAATAGGGTCATGTGGTTGAGTTACTCTAGCTCATCAAAGACTCTTCCCTTATAAAATTGGGATACAGCCAAAGGTTCTAGACTAGGGTTTATGTGGCATGATTCCATGTCAGTCTTCCAAATGATATTGGCTTGCCCTAGGGTATTTTTGTTGTCATGTATCAATTGTCTATTGAATTGGTTTTGATTTTCTTCCCAACTTATTTGAAGTGTCATCCTATTTTGGATGACATGTAAAAAGGTGTCTTCCTAACATGTTCATGATTCCTCATGTGTCCTATGTTGGAATGCCCATGCCCTTATATATGAACAAAGTGGAAATGATCAAGGTCTTTCACATGATCAACCAAATTGTCTTAGATGACTTTTCATGAGTAAATAGTTTATGTAAGATATGATTCACATAATCAAACCGGAAATGTCTGGGTCTTGATTAGGATCAATGTAGACATGATCACGTGATTTTTCATAATCAACTTTACTCATCTCTGGGATCTCTAATGAAAATGATGACATGTCAATAGTAAATCTCATGATCATGCCGAAATATCAATAAATCTGTCGCATGATCAATGTGAATTTTCTAGGATATCATTACATGAGAAACATGAACAACTACAAGGTGTTTTACATGATCTAAAGGACTTATACTAATCTTGTCACGTAAAAATGCAGACATGTCAATTATTTTTCATGAGATCAACTTGAATTTTCCAAGACTTTCTTCATGACCAATATGACTTCTCTAAGGTTTCTCAAGGAAATAAAAAGATAAAAAGAGAATATTACAATCATGTTACATTAAACTACTCACATGGTGGGTTCTCAAAAACATGTTTAGGATCTTTGACTTGTTCACATGTTGTAGGTGGTTGTACAAAGAGATCATGCCCTAATTTAACCTATACTAATATTTTCCTATGGAGGGTGATTCATGGCCACATAAGAGTATACTTATGAATTCTACAATGTGTTTAGGCCACATAAATGTGGGGTAATATGATCTTTAGTGAGATACATGAAAATCCATTATTCATGTGATTCTCATGACCCTAAAGGGTTCTCATGATGGGTTCTATGAACATGCCCAGGGGATTAATAATGACACTACAAGTATGGTATGGGTTCCATGATTCATACAGTAGAAGGTTTTCACATTGTCTAACCTGCATTTCAAGGGGTGTCTTCAAGACACCGCATGATGTCCGTGCATTCATGATCTACATGTCCTCCAAGAGTTCATATTTATGTGCAAGGGATGCATATCAAAACCACAACATGAATGGGAGATAGTGTAAATTACATGGTGAGGAGTGCATGACATGTGGGTTTCTTGTCTTAAATCTCATGTACTGCATGAAAATGGTCTCATGATCACCATGGGACCATATGATATTTAAGAGATGATGTGAGGGACTATAAGGATGTGCACTGGGGAGGCCCATCAATTACACATACACAATTAGGGCTCTAGATCAAAGAATTTATACCCGTCATCATACATGGGGTTTATGTCATCGAAATTTCCTCCACTTGGACAGGGACTTGTGATTCACTTCCCACTAAAGATATTTCTTCTGAGACTAAGGGTTCGTGATGAAAAAATACAAATACCTACTAATGTTTGGGATATATGGACAAAGAATCATGGAGATGAATAACTGAGGGAATACATATCCATTATTGTATGCCTATAGACACCATCATTGGAATTACCTTACCGATTGGGACTGATCGAGGGATACCTACATGATAGGGCTCTTCGAACCTCAACAAATCATATTCAATCACATGACCTCTATGGGGATTTGTGATAAACTCTCCGACTAAAATAAGATGGTCATGCCTAGTTTTTTCCATTAGTACCTTGAGACAAAGGGGATCTTAGCATCACAAGATCGAAGGAGTGACTGTAATCATGGAGAATTTCTAGTTTGGTAGAGTTGAAAATGTTGAGGGTATCAAATGATCATAAGAATACCACATAACAATTAATATAACTAGATTATTGATTATTTATGACATAGTATTTGCAATAGAAGACCGTAATAAGAAGTCATTTGTGAGTATAGCACGTCACCAATACTATATCGCAAAAAAAGTCATCGCAATTGATTTTATTTGCAATTGACCATTGTAAAAAGTAATTATTTTGGATGTATGGAACATCCGTCACAAATAAGTGTTGTAATATTTTTAAATAAACAAATATGATGATCTATCATAATTACGTATTTGGAAAAAAGTGTATATTTGTCGCAAATAATAGTTCTCTAAAAAAAATTAAAATAAATTTTAAATTTTAAATTTTAAAATTAATGGAAATTAATTATTTTTTTAAAAAACTATATATCTTAAAATGATTTAAATATTATTTAAAAAATTAAATTAATGAAAAATTAAATATACTTTAAAATATTAATAAAAATAAAATATTATAAATAATTAAATAAATAAATAATAATGTTTAAAAATTAAATATATTTTAAAATAATTAAAATAATTAAGAAATTAAATTTATTTAAAAATGATTTAATAAGTTAAAATTAATTATAAATTTCCAAATACTTAAAAATCATAAATAGACATTTTTAAAATTTAAAAAAAATAAAATAAAGTAAAAAAAATTAAAAAAGACAAAAAGTTAATAAATCATTTCATACATGATATGTTTTTATACCAAATTTTTAATTCTCATAAAACTTCAAAAATCATCACTTGTCATTAGGTGACAGTGGATCACACGAACAAACATTGGGGTATCACTCGAAGAAACATGGGGAAACTTCATGTTGATTCCATGCGCAAGCCACTGCATATACTCCATTATATGATCATCTCTTAGACATTAACACTCACACTCCTACTCCATTTATTTCTTTATCTTCTTTATCATCTCATGATGAGATCTCTACCTATTCTTATAATGTGCATCAGATGATGGAATGTAAAATGACTCTCCATGAGCTCCCTTCACGCTAATTGATGTTATCCTAGAAGTACCATAATAAAATGTAGGTGTTAGTCGAGAACCAATACCAATAATCCGACATTTCTCAATACCCTACAAAGTTGCTAGTATCCATACCCCCTCATTAAAACATATATCATTAGTGAAATCTTGTTCTCTCTCGCATTGACAATCCAGTTATTGGGAAATAATAGCTTAATAAGTTTTCATTAAATATATTGAGAATTTAGAGTGATAATAAAATTAATATAGATGATTTTTTAAAAAAAAAAATACTCACCACAATATGGTGTTTTCAATCCCCTCCATTTCTCTTAATGGCCCAAAGGCCATATTTTATTTATTTATTTTGGAAAATCCCCCTTTTAAGGGTTTAAGGGGAACCCCTACATAACCCATATACCTAAGGCATAAGGCCCATAAATGACCCCATACATGACCATAAAGGATCAGGACATGAGGCACTTGAAACAGCCCCTCCCCATTATCTACATCTTATAAACTCCAAGCTTCCCACCTCACATGGTTGATCAATTAGCATTGCCCTGTGCAAAGATGCATAGTGTGTGGTTCTGATCGATATTTTCATACCCACTCATTTTTTCAATATGGTCAGATCTGCTATGGCAGTCGCTATATTTTATCTGAATCCTCATCTGGGCATGCTCTTGTTTGGTCTGCCTGAGTTACTTCATGGTCTTTTTTATGGCCCGAATGCCCAGTGGAACGAATGACATTGGTTTCCTGAAGGCCCAACTTCTTGAATACCATGTGTTTCTAAGGAATTTGGGGGGCCAAATGACCTAATACCCGTAGGCCCAAATCATTGGCTCGAAGGCCCAAATCGGATTAATAGTGTTGGAAACTACAGTACCGAATAGTACCAGCTACAATAACTACTACAGCACTGAAACAATAACTATATGCCAAATGAATGACTTTTGGACCTATGTGTGAGCTATTTACTCCCTCAACTCTAATGTTCACATTATTACCTATTCATAAAATTCTATCCTATCTAGAAGAAGAAAAATCCATACCATTAATGAGTTGAGATATAGTTGGGTCGATGGGAGACATAAGACTAATATAAAACAGTATCCCATGCTTTATCCATATCGAACTATATGAGTTTGTGTAGAAAATTATTAAATCACTTATGTATACTAATATCCCATGGGTCTTAGATATGACCTCCCTGACTATCATGAATCAATGAAAATAAATTATGAAAGGTAAGTAAAAAAAATTAGTATATAAATAAATTTTAAAAAATACATAGTTTTTAATAACATAAATATAGTGTTCGAACATCAGTTGATGTACGACGATGGGAACTAGGTCCCATGACACCCATTTCTTGGAAAAATAATTTCTTATAATTCCACCAACTTCCCCAACATCTAAATGTGAAAAATGTGAAAATAAAAACAAATAATCCTAAAATTACTACCTAAATTAATACTCAATGTAAATATAAAATAAATATTTTCAATAAATAAACATACCTTCACAAACAAGGATCAACATCAATAGATTGTTTTCCCTCTGAAACCAGATCTAGATTCCTCAATTGATCAAGACAACACCCCCTTTTAATATGATCACCGGCCAAAGGCTCAGCTGAATCAGGCTTATCACCTGGAATTCGAACATCAGTGAGAGAATGAATTATATTGTTAAGATCATCTCAATACATATAAAAAAATATTCTTACCTGTAATAAATTATTAATGTAAATATCAAATATAAAAAAACTAATAAATACTATAATATAATAATCTTACCTATAAAACATTTTTAATACAAATATAAAATATTAAAAAATAAATAATATCATAATATATTAATTACCTATAACAAAATACCTGAATATAATACATCAACCATCATCATCTTTATCATTTTCATTGAGATCAATTTATTCATCCTCATCTTCATCATTGTCAACTTCTATATGACTTTTAGTTTTATCATTTCTTATTACTTCATTAACATATCTATATCATCATCCCTTAAATGGAGGGTTTCATCATCAATATTTGTATCTCAGTGGGTAAGAGATATATTTTGGGATATTTCTTCAAAAATTTCAATATGTTCCACATCCATAGAACCATTATCTTTCTTAAATTTATTGTCACATGATTTCATTTTTATCACACTACACCAGTCCTTAAAATCTATTGAATCATCATAGTAATTTTTATAATAAACTTAATGTGATTGATGTGACAAAATAAATGGTTTATTTGATGTAAGAAAACTATTATATTTAATGTCAATGACTCAATGTCTTGGATAAACATGTATCCCTCGACTAGTATCAAGCCAATGACATTTAAATATTGTTATAAAACATGGTCCCATATAGTATATCCAAATTATTTCTTACATCATACAATAAAAGTCAACATCACCTACATAATGATGGTATCCTTTTAAACAAACACAACTTTTCATTGATTTCATTGATTCACCATATAGGAATGTATGGAATAAAAATTCATTAATCATATACCCAATATAAGATTTTACAAATTTTGACAGAGGTTTTTTTATAACACATAATAGACTATCAATTTTATTTTCTTGTTATGATTCATGAAAATAATAAAAATTATTAATAATATATATCATTGAAAAATTTATTTTATATTCCATTTAAAGCAACATAACTTACGAGTATTTGAAACTAATATGAAATTTTTTTGTTGATAATGTTCTTTAAGTGTAGAAAATGTAATGTGTATTTGTTTCTGATATGTTCATTATATAGTCTAAAAATAGTAAATGTAAATAAAATGATATTTGATGAATATTTTACAAAATAATAAAAAAAAAATAGTACTTACTACTCATGTCATGTCATTTCATCACAATTCAGCAGAACATATGTATGATCTCTGTGTGTTTCTTCATATGTAATCCATCATTCATGATAACCACTAAAACCAGGATCAAGTAGATAAAAAACTGAAAACTGATGGTCTGTGACATCATTTAAATTTTCTTCATTGCGACACATGTCATTATGTTTTAAAGGATATTACAGCTAAAAATAATAAGGGCAAAAAATTAAAATATCCTCCTTCAAGTATGCTTTTGAAATCGACCCTTCTATCAATTCTTTATTATATACTTTATTATTTAATTTTTTATACATCTCAAAAATTGATACATAGACTAGAATTGTACTGGCCCTCCACATTTAGCTTCATATAGAAAATTCAATATTAAACATTCTGTGGAATCACAGAATATCAGTGGGAATATTTTATCCAATTTACATAAAATTAAAACAACATATTTTTTCAGAAAATTCAATGCATAATAATCTGATGTTGCTGCACAAATATCTTGAAAAAATATTATATTTCAGTTAAAACATCCTTGATTAATGAATTCAATAACCCTTTATGACTAATAGGCTATAATATTTAAATTATGACATGAAAATCCAGAATTTGCAACCTAGTAATATGCCCATTTGTGATGTAATGAGACAAATTAGAAGTAACCATCTAGAAACCTGAAATATTTAATCCATTTACAGAATAATAAATGATTTTCTTTAGTAAGTGAGTAATCTTATTTTGGTTTCACTAATTTGTGTGACCTTTCATATTCCAAAAATTGAAGTCCAGGATTCCTGCATATCTGGGAAAGATCTAACTATGCCTTTACATTATCTTTGGTATTATAGTGCATATCCAACATGTTACAAATTATGTTATAAAAATTCTTCTCATTATGAATTACATCTAACATGTGATAAACCATGAAATCATACCAATATGGAGAAACTAATAAATACTCCACTTTATTGAATTATGTTCTCTCGAAAAAGAATTTATTTTTATTCATTTATGGTTGGTCAAAAAGTAACATGAGGTAATGTAGAGAAAATATATTTTATATGATTACCTAAGATCAGTGTTGGAGGTTCATATGTTTCAATTTGATCTTTTGTAAAATTATTTTTGTTCGTTCAATAGGGTTATGCACAAGAAGAAATCCCCAATGACAGTCAAAATAACTAAAATTTCTCCCATTACCAAGCATAAACACATTGTTATCATCCATGTAGTATGGAAATGATTTTAGATAGTGTGTGCTCCATCTAGATAACATACCATAAGAATGAAATTTTCTGATCATCCATAATAATGCAACATTCAATAGAAAATTATGATGTTGAACTATATCAAATGGATTCGCACCATTGTTCACTAATGAAATTAATTAATCAATTAGTAGACTCAAAGAAACGTCAACATTCTTCTTTGGATGTTCTAGAATTTATAGCGCCAAATTTATTTATGGATCCATCATCAACATCCAAGGAATTAAGTTGTAAAAAGTAATGAAAAAAACCCCATTAAGAATATTGACTTTTGTAAGAACCAAATGAAAAAAACATTAGTTGAAAGACACAACCATAGGTTACGAGGTTTTTAAGAAAAAAAGGATGTATCTAATCAAATGGTTTCCATTAATCACTATCACATGGATGATTTAAGCTTTTACTGATGAAAATATTTGAATTATGCCATGTCATAAATCCAATTGTGATTTGAGACATTAATAAACACTGTAAATGTGATGTAATTGAAAAATACCCCAACTATTTCATAGGATCTCTTGAATTTACCTGTTGTGGATTTTATACCTCGATTATCCATATTTTGGATAATAAACCAAGGATTTATAATCACTATAATATAATATTAAATTATTTGAACATGGATAAATTTTCTGACTACTAAGACCCAAATTATTAAACAACCACTTATATTGATAGATTATCATAGGTAATGTATTTATGTTAGTAAATAATGATTTAACAAAAAATAAAATCTGATCAAAACAACTATTTGAAATTTCAATATATGATTTAATAGCTATAAATTTTATAACAACTTTAATTTTTCTCATCTGGAATCCCATATATAAGGCTTTATCAATAGATTTCAACAAATTTAAAACTAAGAAGGTTTTGATTTAGTAACTAGAATATCATTCTATGTTTTTGTTTTAAGAATAGATGGACCATAGACCTCATGTACTAAATTCTAGAATGATGTATCCAAAATAAGAAAATTTTCATTTTCTTCTGAATCAACTTCACTTTGTTGATACCAAAAAATATAATCTTTCTAAAAAATTTAAAAGATAAAGTCAAACATTATCAAATGTTTAGAATATCATAAGATCACATTTATGACATTAGAATTTGACTATTCCTTCATAAAAAAAATCTTAATTCAACAATGAAAATGATATAATGGTTTCAACACCATTAACATAGAAAATATGTATATACGATCGCATAATAGAAATTGGTATCTAATTCTTGAGTCCATAATTATCTAAAAAACAACCTAAATAAGAATATTTATTAACAATAACTTTGACTAGTTTCAAATTATTATATTTTAACACCATGAAATATTCTATAAAGTATAATAAGGGTGAAGTGATGGATTAGCACTGGATTGTGGGTCCCACAGAGGCTCTGCACATATAGACTAAAAATATTAGATATATTAAAGAAGAAACATGGTAATTTTTGAAAATAATATAATATATATCGAATAGTATCTCATATAACAAATTAGAGACCACCATTTGGTCTGAGATGCGGGGTTTACCCTTAGCATGTCATAACATTTGTTAGCATAGGGTGTTTATTTACATTTCATGGGATATTAATTTAGCTAATATTTTTATTACAATTTATTATTAAAAAAATAATATATCTTTCAAACTGTGTATTGTATTAAAAATCAAAGACCATGGTTGGGTCGGTGATGTCGGGTTTACCCTATGCAGGAAATTACATTTGTTTGGTAAAATCATACACATGGGTAATTCATTTAATATTTTTTTATAATTTCTTATAAAAATTTAAATTATCTCCCAAACTATTTATTATATGATAACTAGGAGGCCATCATTGGGTCGAGGATGTTGGGTTTACCCTATGTATCCCATTACATTTGTTTGGTGACATCACACACGTGGGTAATTAATTTAATATTTTCATTATAACTTCTTATAAAAATTTAAAGTATCTCCCAAAAACTTTATCATATGAAACATCAGAGACCACCATTGGGTTCAAGTTATGGGGTTTTCTTTTTGTGCGACATTACATTTGCTTGCATCGGATGTTTGATAACATCTCATGTGTGAAAAAATCAATTAATATTATTATTAATATTATATATATATATATATATATTAAACCATTTATAAAAATTATTAATAAACATTATTTTAATTGAAAAAATATACAAGAATTATTTAGAATTTTTAATAGTTATTCTTTTTAATATTTTTTGGTATGGTTTGATAATATAATTTAGTATTTATTTGAAATATTGTTTTAACATTTTTAGTATTTTATAAAGTTATTTAAAAAGTAATATTAATTATTTATTATTTATATATGAATTTTTAATAAATATTACTAATATAAACAATTTATTAATTATAATTACGAAAAAATTATTAACTAGTATAAATTATTTACAATTTATAAAAATTATTTAAATTAATACTACATTTTTAATTATTAATATTTTAAAAAAAATTAATAATTCTTTGTATTTGTTATATAAATTTAAAAATTATTATAAAAAATTAACATAATTTTTATTTCCTAATTTTTAAATAAATATTAAATATTTTAAAATTCAGCTGGTTTTCATTAAATAACTTTTTTATCATTTATTAATGAAGAATATTTTTAAATAACGTTTTTCTATATAAAAAATAGTTATAAAACTAAAATAAAACAATTGAAAGGAAAAAAAATTTATAAAAACTTATTGGTAATGAAATATAATATTGAAAGCTATGAAATATTAAATCGAAATAAGAAAAAAAAATATTTATAACATATTTACAACATTTATAAAAAGAACAATTGACATCGTGTATAACATTTCTACAAAAACAAATTGATAACCAAAAACAATTGACACCAAAAAAATATTTACAATATTTATAAAAAACAATTGACAACCAAAAAAATTTGTGAGACCTGTATTTGAATGAATTAAACTCTTACAAAAAAAATAACACAAAAAAATAAAATTATAAATTTATATTGAACCTAAATATAAAATAAATTAAAAATATTGGTAAATTGATTAACCTAGTGTTTGATCAGATTTATATTAATAATATTGAATATAAGTAAGAAATAAAATTAGTGGACAACAAAACTAGTGTTGATACCATATAGATTTGAGCAGAACGACCTAGAGCAGTACTACGTTGTAGTTTCATTGAAGATGGGCCAATAGAATAACTTTGTAGAGCGGCAGAGAAGTACAACCACATAGTGGAGTGCTTCAGCGGCACGACAACATGACATGGAGGAGGGGAGGACTGGCAACATCATTGTGTGGAAGAGGAGGATGAAAGGAAGAGGATGAGAAATAGGGTTTTGTGCACATTAAATCAATTAACCTTTTTTATAGACTATTTGTGACAGAAATAATTACATTGAAAATAGTCATTTGAATAAAATTATTTGTAATGGACATTAAATTCCATTTCAAATAATTCTGAGATAACTTCCATTTGTGATGGAATAAGTGTTCTGTTGAAAATAGTATGTTGCCAATGAGTTTTTCATTGGGTGGAGAGAAACCACAACATTTTCTTCCACAAACTAGTTTCATCCATCGAAAATAGTGACTATTTGAGATAGAATACTAATTACATCACAAATAGTTTGATTTTGGGGATAATTTACAATGGGTCATTTTTCTGTCACAAGTGTCCCATTGTAAAAGCTCAATTTTCTAGTTTTCCAAGTGTTTTATGACACTCAGTTCATTATACTATCTCATGATCTTCAAATGATCATATAGTAGGCTCTCGTGATAACCTGAATAGTTTATCCTGGGATGGTCACAAGGGAACCCTTATTCCTTCGCTTTCATTCTCTGTTGCTCCCACTTATCCTCTTGTGTCTTATTTCATGTCAATTTTTTCTTAAGGGATAAAGGTATTTATAGGTAAGGATCAACTGTATATCCTACCACTTTTCATAGGGAGTGTGCCACATTAACTTCTTGAGGCAGGGGAGATTCTCATAAGACAGTCATCACATGACCACAAGATATCCTTTTCTTCATAAAATGATCATTTATTCTAATCATGTGATGCCCCTATTTCCCTCTGTGATTTCACATGATTTGAAAAATATGAATTAATTTCGATGAAAAACATATCTAAGATGGAAGGTTTGGTGGTTGTAATCTTCTCATGATGCCTTCATTGATTGTCTTCACTTTGAATGCATGATCAACATATGATTATAAGACCGCTTTGAGTTTTATATGTATATTTCACAACATACCACTAGTTTCCTTGATTGGAGCTTCTGGCAGCTCATGTTGGTTGTCATAGACTCTCTCGTCTATCAATAAAAGACTGTTGATGGTGATGATGGTGATCACAATGTGATTATGCCACTAAATTCAAATTTATATGTAAAACCAGTGGTGTAGGATGGAAATAATCGAGTGGGAGGATAAATATAGTGGTCTCACATGGAGTGAGATTAGATGAGTTCAAATTTTTACTATGTGAGATGAGTTTTCTGAACAAGTGATGCGTGGGACTGTAGCAGATGACTAGGATCGGTAGAAGGTATGATCGGATGGTGGTGCTTCCATAGTGTGAATAGTGAACAATGAAATGGCTTCCCAGATCAAAATTTTTTCATTCCTCCCTTTAATTATAATATATTCAGTGAATGATGATTCATCGATACTTAATTGGGATTCTACAACAATACCACCTATTGAACCTCTAACCAAGAATTTCAACCATGCGATATGTGGCTCCTACCTTGTATATCATGCCCCCAATACACAGTCCCTCCCACTTCCAACAATCTCTATACCTCCTGCTCTCTATTTGCTAGACTAGGTTGGCTCCCACTAGTTGTGGTCGACCCTAGTCCCATATGTTCCTTGTGGTCAAACCATGCTCTAGTTGGCCATTGGTTAGCCTAATTTTTAGTTAGGGTCCATAATGGTACTTAAAAATTATTCTATGTAAAAAATAATATCTGGCACACACATTTATTCCCCTAAAACAAATCATAAACCATCATGTATTTCATTTCATTGTTCTTCATGAAAATTAATTCAATGTTTTTCATGGTCATCACATTCATAGAATCTTCAATGGAAAAGTGAAGGATTCACAGTTATGGGTCCCAACAACCATATATAAGATCTTGTTTAAATGATCACATTTAATAAGCTACCTTATCAACATTATTTTTTCAGCACTTTAAGGCTTGTGATAATATCATTACATCTCTATATAATTCTGGTCACATATCTATGTGACCATATAATAAAACCCTCAAATTAAACTCTTTAGTGAGTTATATCTATGAATAAAGATAGTCTGAATAAAAATGAGACTTAGGACGAATATTCCTCATGTTAACCTCTTTGAGAATAGTGTTCAAAGTCCTTAAATTCACAACATCAAATGTTACAATGTTAATAGATTATGTTTTATTCTTTTAAATCCTTTTATTTTTATCATCATTATCATTCATAGAATATATTCCATCAAAATTTCTATTGATATTATTTTGGTAACCAATATAACTTTTTAAATTAATATTTTTTCATCATATTGTAAATTTATATAGGATTTAAAGTGACATTCAATTAGTATTTTGACTGTTATAATCCTTTATATTTTATCTTTTAACTTATCAAACACCGAACATACTAAAAATAGTCTATCAGATTGTATATTCTTTTAAAATACATCATTAATATATAAAAAACTATTGATTCAAGAAATGATACTTATTTCTTTTATTGGGAATAAATAAAACCAAACTATCATATCCATATCATAGATGGTATTCCTTATGTTTATAGAGTTACTTTGAAAATAAATAATTATTCTGTAAAATATTCCATGAATATTGGATGGATAAATTCTCCATATACTGAAAAATGACATGATAAACATTTTTATCAATGAATTTTTTTATCCTTATCTTCATCTCAAAACATCTTAGAGAATATGATGAATCATAAACCATGTGTATTCCATCCACCATCTCATATTGTATAAAACTCATTGTTGACAAAAAACATCTATTATTAAAAAATATAATTTATATAATGATATAAATATATTACATTGATCTATATGAGAATGATATTATCTTTTTCATTCATTACATGAATTGAATTCACAATGTTTATCCATTTGAATAAAAACATTAAGCTTCATTAATCCTTCCCTTCATTTTAGCTCTTTTATATTTAAAACATTTTTAATGTATAAATTTTCTATCATACAACCTTTTAAATCAATGAATTTATTTTTATAACACTAATACATGACATTTAGATTCAATGATGTTTTAACACTCTATCAGGTATTTAATAAAATTCTATCATATTTAAACCTTTTCCTTTTCTTCCTAACATTACCTAGTTTTCCACTTGATGAAATATTATTGGACAATCCAACTAATTTTTATTCTTCCAAATTAAAACATTATCCACTTTTATCATATATAAATTATCAAAAAATAGACATGTATTGACAAGTTAGTTTAAACAATAAGTTTTATTTGTCAGATTTGTTATTAATTTAAGATCCAGTTAAAAGTGTATTTTGATATATGAGATTATGATATGTTTTATATATAGGAACATAAGGTCAAATAATCACTAGGGGGATTAATTAATGATACAAAAATTTTATTTTTATCCTTTAAAAACAACCTTCTCCACTGGTTAGAGTGAAATATGGTGTTAAATGAAACACAAGTACACAAATAGAGAACACATGGGATTTATATGGTTCATTATGCAATGTGAGTAGCTGGTCCTTTCCATTTTCTGGTAAAACTCATGATCATTTGATCTAGGAATAAATTTATGAATGACAAGAGGTAAGAAAAATCCTTATAACTCAATTTATTGTCTCTCAAATATTTTTTTATCATATAAATAAATTTAATCCCTCTCTAATAAAAAATCCAAATTTAAATATGAAATAGCTAAATATTCATCCTATATACAATAATAGAGTTTTAAAATTTTCAAATACCTTATTATTATATTTTGATTCTTATAAAAGAAGGGATTATATTTATTTAAGGCATGCAATATTTCATGAAACCACTTCCCCTTCAAAAACAATTCTTCATCAATTTTTATGAACTTACAAATCTGAAAACATATGATAAATATTTAATGATCAATGAAAGTTACTCTATTCCCTTTCCAATTAATTAAAATATTTATGATACTATGAGAATAATATTGAATTCAAAATTCCAAAAAATATCAGATCTTGTAATCATAAAAAAGTTTGTGGGAAAAAACTTACAAAAAAAAATTAACTGCATTCATTTATAATGAAATAATATAATTGTAGTGACCTGACCCTAGAAGACCTAAATATGGTGTTTGGTACTAATTATATTGGAATTATTACAAGGAATCAAGCCCCAAAGGATAGATGGTTTAGTAGTTTTGGAAAACTAGATACATAAATGAGTCTTGTATTATAAAAGAATACACTAATTATAACATTATTATTTTTTTATTTCTAAATAAATTACTTCAAGGATAACCCGAATTCATCTAATTTATCCCTTCATATCTTTCATAGTATGATTTTTGGAATCTTGTTAAAAGAAACATAATAAGGGTAAGCTAAAATGGTTTGTAATGGAAGAATATAGAGGAAGAAAAAATGAATAAGTGATAATAATAATTATGACATGGTAAATAACTGAACTCACATGCCATATAATCAATAAACAGAAAGGGAACTGCATAAAAAATATGCAAAGGTAATAAATAAATAAAAAACCATTCTAATAACTGGATAAGAAAAAATCAATATGTCCAGGTAAGAAACTAAAACACATTCCACTTAATCAATGAACATAAATTGAAATGAATCCATAGATATGTCAATGAAAAATCTCATAGATGAATAATAACTGGAAATAAGATGAGGGAATTGATTTCTTAATGGACGTCATGTCTCAGGAACAAGAAAACCAATAAAATTCAAGATACATCCACTGGATAGTTTAAAAATATGGATTAAACTCATTTAATTTGAGAAACTTATTTGACTCACGAGAACCTATAAATGCGTCAAGGAACTATGTAATTTTTGGGCTCCACCCGTCACTACATGTCCAAAGAATTCTTCATATCGAGTAATTGATTTAATAAATAAACAACAGGTCTTATAAAATATCTGTATTAAAAAAAAATATAAAGATTAATCAAAATTTTCTAAATTGATCAAATAAAATTAAATATAGGACCCATATGTAAAATGGTATATAGTTTAAGGAATAGTAATATATATGATAAATTAAATGGACAATTTATGGAAATTCAATGTTCAATGATCATTGTGGATTAAATATTTAATGGGGAATAACAAATACATCAAGGAAGTGAATGCGAATATTATCCTTTTTTAAATCAATCATAAGCCATCCATATGAATAATAAGGCAGATATAAATACAACATATCACTTGTAGAGTAAAATAAAGCATTTTTGTTTTTTATGAATGGAAATATTTTAAAAATATCATAAAAGCATTCTTGAAGAAAATATCTTTTTTTAAAGACCTTTTGGAAAACATTTTCATTGAAAATACCTTTCAAAAAAAATTCTTTAAAATTTAACATTTTATAAAATCAATTGAAGATTCAATGAAATTACGGTGAGTAAATTTGTACTTTTCATATGAGGTTAAAGAATATTCATTTTTCATGGTAAAAAGGTTTGAAAAAAATGCCCTGTCAGGAAAGTGACAGGAAGAATTATTTGAAAACATTGGTAAAATAAAAATGGGTAAAAATTTATTTACAAATTTTTTTAAAATCATTTATAAAAATGTTTTAATAAAACATCATTTTGAGAGGAAAACAGATTCTCCGACTAAGGATAGAAATGAATTTTGGTTTTATTAAAAATATTTTTAACCCACTTTGAGTACCAAAGAGTGAAACAATGATACTAATACTTGAAAAAGGTCATAAATTTCCAGTGGATCATAAAATTAAAGGGTTTATTAAAAAGGTTTAATATAATTTCCTTGAATGGAAATACCATTTAAATATCATTAAATTTATTGTTGAGTAAAACAATCATTGAAAATTCCAAAGTGTCACATACCACTTTGAAAAATTTTAAATCATAAACCGTATGAAGGAATAATATTAAATGAAATATTTAAATACCATGAAGATAATTTAATTCATGATATAATATATAGAAATGGGTAGTTAAGACACCACACAAAAGATGTAAGTGGTGAACATGTATTTTCCTCACAAATATAAAAGTGATATGAGAATCCCTTAGATTGAGTTTCCTTTTAGGGGAACATCCTTTAACTTCATGTATAATAAACTTATGTTAACATTCCACTATCTTGAGAACCTTTTTCATTCTTATCATTACTTTAATTTAACTTTTTACTATGTTTTATACAACTACTTAAATAATTATGTTTACATTAGGTGTTTTGACCAAATTCAGTTTATGAGTTAAAAATAATTTTAGTAGGTCACCTTGGGTAAAAGGGTACATTATATAACATCTCCAGAATAATAACCATGAAATAATTATAATATTTATAAATTAATTATTCTTTAAAATAAATCATTAAATATGATTATGGAAAATGAATCAATATTATGATAATAGAGATGGTAGGTCGTACATACTCATGAGTAACGTTCTCATTTTTCAATGATCATTCTAGAATAAAGGTAAGTAACAAAATATCTTTCAATAAATATAATTATATCCTAAATAACATATTATTTAATAATATATACTTATATATATTATTCTATTAATGAAAAACTAATCACATCATGTTGAGGAAGTGGTAGTCCACACGTCCACGAACAACATTATCACTTTTTAAGTGTGTGAATGGGTAATAAATAAAATGATATATACATATATATAGTATATTTATAGAAAGATAATTATTTCATTAATATCACATATTTTTTTTCTATGTCGCATATTTTTATGTTAAACCATTATTTATATGTTCTATGTTTATTGTGAATGAATCATAATGCTTCAAGTGGCGATAGTCCACACTTCCTCAAAGGACGTTATCGTATTGTTGTGAAATTGAAAGTATTTTAGGTATGTGTAATAAAATTGTTAAATAAGTATAAAGACATAATAAATATCATATATATATATATATATATATTATATATTTAGATTTTCCCTCATAATGGCCACCATGAGTGGTGGTGAAAGAAAAATCACAAATCATTATTTCGTGAGACAATAGTTAGTCGAACATAGAAAAAATATGTTCATTTCCCATTAGATGGAAGTGAGTGTGATTTTCGGTTAAAAATTTTACATAAAAACATACTATAATATCTATGATACTATTTATTTTACATAATTATGGAATAATAAGATATTTGATGTTGGAGAATGGAAAAAAAATAAAAAATATTAAAAGACGACGTTACCTCTTAATCGGGTAACTACTTTTAGTTTGTATCAAAAGGTTTACTTATAAGGATTTATTCCAAAATTGGGGATTTGAGGTATAGGGGAGGTATTTTGGGAATCTATATGAGTATAGTTTGGATGATCATAAGTGGTTTCAGTGGTGTGAGTAATGGGGAGAGGTGGTGGCCTTTTATAGGGTTGGAAAAGGACTCACTTGGAATTTTTGCAAACATGTTAGGTGTATAAAAGTTCTTACCAAAAAAAGGAATACCAAACAAAAAAACTATATAATGTAACTTTAATTTTCTATTTATAGATATAAAATTTATTTCGTACAATTGGATAGGTCATTTGTGTAACTAAGTTTAATGTTTAGTCATTTATTAATCTTAATTTGTCCTTAACAATTGTAATTAATTTTAATTACATTCACTAATAATTTTATTCAATTTTTTATCATTAGAAATTAAAAATTATTCATATTATAAATATGGAATCCATTTTTCCAAATTCAAATAATATAAGTGGTGTTCATTAATTTAAAAATCACCCAGTAAGTGGGACAACATTATAGTTTTTTCAAGTAAAAACGTCTAAAAGCTATATGTGTTTTTATAATCAATTTCACAGATATATTGATTAAAAAGAAATAATTTTTACTAATTGATAAAAATATTATTAAATTAAAAATTTAATTTAATTTAAATTATAATTTATCCTTATAAATTAATTATATGAAAAAACAGTTTTAAACTAAAATTTTGTATTTTGAACAATTCATTAAAAAATGAAATGTTTCAAAAAAAATCAAAAATACACCTTAAACAAATTATTATGTTCATATTTAAAATATTAAGTTTTATTACATGTTAAATCAATTAAATTATCAAAATCAATATTTAAAATGGGTTCACCATTAAAAGGAAGTAAAATTGCCTTTAAAAAAATATCGATTTTTATTTGTAAAATTGTGTTTGTTCATATCTTATGCATATAAAACCTAATGGATGAATATAAAAAATATTCTATTGAATTTATAAAAAATATATTTCATTAAAATCATTAAATAAATTTAATTATTTATGTTTATTAGGACCAAAATCTTTTGGAATCATAAAAATTATAATATCTCTTTTTCAGATCCACTTGGTTCTTATATTCATTTCTCATTAATTAGCATCCTATTAATTCATTTTATATTTATATAAACTATAAATTTTTATATTTTAGTTAATACAATTCATAAACAGGATCATAATGGGTAGGTTATATCAAATTATATAATATAATAATATTTTAATAATACATTTTTATTTGGATAAACTCAGTCTTCTGTGAAACATAAACTATTGATGAAAGTCACCTTTACGTGTAATATAAGATATCAAGGAATGTCATTATTATGTGTAAAACATTATATCTTGGTGTTTTATTAATTGAAATATATATAATATTTTTTAAATATTAAATTTTTTATAAAGTATTTAGATATTTTATTGCCTTCGGTGCATGGTGTAACGTGTCATATATGCTTTCAAAAACAAGGTTCTTAAATTAGATTTTTAGGGTGTCACATTATCCACAACTTATTTAAATTTAATCCTCCCAATATAATATTAATCTTGGTGAGAGATTTTTTTATATATCCTATGTTATTAATCCCACATTGTGAGAAGGGTTCATAAGTCATCCTCTATAAAGGTGAGAATGTGAAGTACAAAGTTCACATGGACTACCATGTAAATAGGTCTCTAAGTAAGATAAAATCAGTGGAATGTAGAGATACATACCTATAGGAAAAAATTAACATTTATTGGTAGTTAATGAGGTCATAATTCACAAACAAGTGAATGATTAATAAAATGTTCATGTTCTCAAATCCCTAAATCATTGATTATTTAGAGGAAAATCGGTTCAATATAAATTATGGTATTAGGAAAACATTTTATTTATAATTCATTTTCCTAATGTTGGTTAATTATTTTAATACCTAACATTATAAGGAAATATTCATACCATATAGGTTTTAATTTCATGTGAAAAATCCAAAATTTTGTTTTTTCTTTGATAAAATTATAATTCATTCCTTTATTACACAAAACTAAATACCAATAATGATTATTTATGCCTAAAAAAATAAAAGAATATTTTAATGGATAGTAAGGAATATAAAATAGTGTAATGTCTAAAAAACTTATATATCTATTAACCCATTCTAATTGATTAATCTCTAATCCTCTAAAGTGATTCCACTGGTTTATCGTTAACATTTATTCATCAAATAGTTTAACTAAAAACAATAAAACTTTTACAAGAACATTGCATAGGTTAGTGGTTGTAATAAAATGATTACATTACTTCATTCATGGATTCAAGACTAGATGAATTGTTATATTTGATTGTTTTTCACCTAGCTCGCTGATTTCCCTTTTATCAAAACAAATTAATATAATTTCAAAAATAAATATGATGGACATATTTGAAATAAGGTTAATTACTAAATAGAATTTTAACAATGGTTTTAAATAAAACCCTAAAACATTAATACTTCATCACTTATTAACATATAAATCATTAATTTTTTTAAGATTTATCCATAATATCATTTATAAGATTTCGAAATATCGACAACTTATCTTTAATCAAAATCAACTTAGGTTAATCCTAGGTTATTCATTTTAATTACATATTCCAACTCTAAGTTATGGGTTTTAATGAAATCTTGGATTTTCTTAAGAATATCCCCATGTAGTATCAAATAAAGTGCACTGTAAGGCCCCTTATCATGTAACAGGTTACCCCAAGTCAGGCCCAAAACAACTTGTCGGAGTTGTTACTTTTAGGTACATCTATGCCAGAATAGTGTCCACTCGAAGTATTCATACTGGAATGTTTTTCTAAGAAGTCACATATAATATATACTTTACCAAAATTCTAAGATTTTCTTCTATACTTATCTTTAAATTCTACCTTAGGGTTGTGTTCACTAATCTATGTTTTCATAAATCTAGTTCTTGTGGTGGATACCAAACTTCCTTTTATACCAACTGCAGTGACTCGACGCCAGAAGACTTAGAGCTGGTGACAGATAAAAATTAAATTGGCATGATTAAAAAGAATTTAATCCCTGAAGGGCCGATAGCTTAGTAGTCTTAGTAATTCAGATACATAAACAAGTCTTTTATTACAAAATAATACACCAATCACAAAATATTTTTTTCTTTCAAAATAAATAACTTTGAGGATAACTCTAATCCATCTAGTATATACCTTTACATATTTCATAGTACGCTTCATCGATTCTTGGGAAATGTAACATAATAACGGTGAGATAAAGTGGTTAGTAAGGAAAATATATAGTGGAAGAAATAAAAAATCAATTAGAATAATAATAATGACATGGTAAATAACTGAACTCACATGGAATATAATCAATAAACTCATAGGGAAGCGCATAAATAATATGGAAAGGTAATAATGAGGAACACATTAAATTAAAATAACTAGATAAGGTAAAATTAATATAGAAATTCATGTAACCAAAAAACATGTCACATAATCAATTAACTGAAAATGAAATGTATCCAGAGATATGTCGATGAAAAATCTCATTGATGAAAAATAATGTGAACTTTTATGAGGGAAATTATTTATTAATATAAATCATGTCTTAGGCATATGAGAATGTATATTTTCAAGATCTATCATTTGGAATGATTAAAAGTATGGATAGAAACCCATTTAGTTTATACATATTATTTGTCTCATGAGAACCTTTAGATTCATCGAGGTGATATATAAAGACTAGGGTACACCTATCATTTCTTGTCCAAACAAATATTTTTATCAGTTAAATATTTAATTAATAAACAATATTCTTTATAAAACATCTATATTGAATAAATGATATAGATTTATCAATAATTTCTTAGTGAATAAAATAATTGTCAATGTAGGCACTGTATATAAAATGGTAAACATTTTAGGAAATAATAATTTCCATGATAAATGTCATGGATAATTTAGTGAAATTCAATGTTCAATGAGCATAGGGGATTTAATATTTCAAGGGGACTAACAAATAAATTAAGGTACCAAATGTTAATAATATCCTTAAACAAATTAATCTCAAACCATACATAATAATAATAACGATCTTATCAATGCTACATATTCCTAATGGAGTAAAATAAAGAGTTATTGTTTTTTATGAATAGAAATATTATAAAAATTTCATAAAAAAATTATTGAAGAAAACAACCTTTTTTTGTATTTTTTTTTAATAACCTTTTCACTGAAAATAACTTTTTAAAACATTTTATTTAAAAATTATCCTTTTATAAATTCAAAGGATGCTTCAATGAAATTACCATGAGTAAATATGTACTTGTCAAATGAGGTAAAATAACATTTCTTTTTTGCAATAAAAAGGTTTGAAACAATGAATTTTTAGGAAAGATACAAGAAGATTCCCTTGAAAAAAATGGTAAAAGAAAAAAGGGTAAAAATGTGTTTACCAAATCATTTTAAAAGATTTGTTTTGAAAACATTTTAATAAAGCATTGGTTTTAGAAGAAAACTAGTTCTCTAACTAAATAGATAAATGAAGTTGGGTTTTCTTATAAACATTTCTAAAACACATTGAGTACCCAATAGTGGAAAAATGGTACAAATACTTGAAAAGGGCTATGAACTATTGGGGGATAGGAAAATGAAAGGGTTTATTGAAAAATTTTAATATAATTTCCCCAAATATAAATACCATTGAATGATCATTAAATTTACTTTTGAGGAAATTAATTATAAAAAATTCCAATGTGTAATATATATAAATTAATTATACTTTAAATATCAATTATTAAATAATATTATGAAAAATGAATCAATTTCATGATCATGGAGATGGTAGGTCATACGTATGCATGAGTAATGTTGTTATTTTTCAATTATTGTTATAAAAAGAATGTAAGAAATGCCATATTCTTCCAGAATGATCATTTTATAATAAATAACATATTATTTAATCATATATTCTTATATATAGAATTATTGTGATGAAAATGGAATCACATCATGTCGAGGAGCCAGTAGTCCACATGTCCACAAATGATGTTATCACTTTTTAAATGTGTGAATGGGTAATAAAGAAAATGGTATATATGTGTAGTATATTTTGAGAAAGGTAATTTTTTAATTAATATAATATATAGGTTGTTTATTTCACATCTTTTAATTTAAATTATTCTTTATACATTCGATATTTAGTGTGAATGAATCACAACGCTTCAAGGGGGTGGTAATCCACACTTCCTCAAACGATGTTATCACATTAACATAAAATGGAATGTATTAAAGGTATGTGTAATAAAATAAGTAAATAAGTATAAAATAAATAATAAATATCAAATTTATCAAATATAAATAGATTTTTGATCATAATTTCCACCTTGAGAAGTGGTTAGGGTATATGAACAATCATTGTTTTGTGAGGAAATAGTTCGTCGTACACATTAACAACATATTAGTTACCCATTAGATGAAAGTGTGTGTAAGTCTTGGTATAACCCTTTATTATAAATATTAATTATAAATTTAGGATACTATTTTAGTTACATAATAAATTAATAATAATATATAAGATGTTGGATAATGGAAATAAAATTAAAAACCTTGAGAGAAGATGTTACCTCTTAATTGGGTAACTACTTATTGTTTGTACCAAAAGGACTACTTGGAAGGATTTATTCCCAAATATAGGCTTGAAGGTAGATATTAGGTAATTTGGTAATCTATATAGTCTTATCTTGGCAGAACCTAGGTGGTTTTAGAGGTGTGAGTAATGAGGAGAGGCGGTGGCCTTTTATAGGGAAGGAATATGACTCACTTGAAATGTTTGGAAACAAGTCAGGTGTACATATGTTTTTACCCAAAAAATACAAAACAAAAAAATAAAATCAATAATTCCAGTTTAATGGACTAATTGTGGACATACAATGGGTGTTTTAAAAGTTTCTAGGTCATTTGGACCCCTAAGTTAGAGGTTTAGTATTTTACTAAGCTTAATTTATCCTTATTAATTATTATTAATTTTAACTACATTCACTAATATTTTTTGTCAAAAAAAAAGTTATTACTATAATATATATTATAAATTATATTGATTATAAATATTGAATCCATTTTTACAAATTCAAATAATATAATTTTGAGAAATTAATTTATAATTCATCCCACAAGTGTGACAACGTTGTAAGGTTTTAAAGTAAAAACATCTGAAAGATTGCTATATTTTTATAATTAATATCAAAGATAATTTTATTCAAATGAAATAACTTGTATTAATGGATAAAAATAGTATCCAATTAAACTTTAAAACCAATTAATAGTATAATTTATCCTTATAAACAAATTAGATGAAAAATCTGTTTTAAACTAAAATTCAGTATTTTTTACTATTCATTAAAATAAATGAAATGTTTCAGAATAATATCAAAAATTCACCCTAACCCAATTATTATGTTTCCATTTATAATATGAAAATTATTTTGATATATTAAATCAATTAAAGTGTCAAAATTAATATTTAAAATGGGTTCTCTATTAAAATGTAATAAAATTACCTTTACAAAAATATAGTTTTTTATGTGTAGAAGTAGGTTTGTTCATGTCTTATGCGCATAAAACCTAATAGATGAATTTAAAAAATATTTGATTTAAAATATAAAATATATATTTAATTAAAACCGTTAACTAATTTTAATTAATTATTTTTATTAGGACAAAACATTTTTGGAAGCATAAAAATAAAAATATATCTCTTTATATCCAATTGGTTCTAGTATTCATTTATCATTAATTGGTAACCAATTAATTAATTTCATATTTATATAAAACATAAATTGTCATATGTTAGTTGATACTATTCATAACCACTAACATAATTGTTAGGTTATATCATGTTATATTAAATAATAATATATTAATAATACATTGTTATTTAGTGAATCTCATTCTTGTATGTAACTCAATATATCGAGGAAGGTCCCTATTGATTTTAATGTAAGATATCGAGGAAGGTCGTTCTTGAAAGTAACACCAACAAACATAGTGTTGCATACATTGAAATATATATAATATATTTTAAATAGTAAATATATTATAAAGTATCCAGATATTATATTACCTTATATGTTTTGTGTTCCATGTCATACACACAATCGAATACAGGATTTTTACTTTAGAATTTCTAGGCATCACCACAAACTATTCACCAATATATTAATCTTGAATTTCATTCAAATAAAATCCATAGGTATTCATTAATACATGTGTGATATAGAGTTGGGACCATGACCTATTTAAACATGGTATTATCCCTCAAAAATACCATATAAAATAAAACATATAATTTACATGATAAAAGAACAATCCATCACATAAAATAATCATGTATTTATGCATACATGAAATCTTGAAAAACAACCTTCAAATGCAATATAAATATTTTCATGGTATCTTCTTATTTATTTCTTTAACCATCTTTGAACTCATTTTCAAGAAGGTGAACTTCATGAAAAACTATCATTCTTATCCATGCATAAAAAATAATTCACAATAATTTTCTTTATTTCCATATTTTCTTCATCACCCTAGAAAAGTCTCACTTCACCTCACTTACTTTATTTTTCCTTCTAACTTCATTTTATAATTCATTTCCCAATAATATTGATACTCTATATCGTGATTTTTAATCCTTATAAGACCACTTCTCATTACAATGGAAAATTTAATTCATGGTAACACAAAATACCATGAAACTCATGGTTTCCTGGTCTTTTTTTATGCTACCACATCTGATGTGTACACACTCATGGTTAAACCCTATTATATCATCCCAAAGGTGGAACCTCAACTATATCACCTCAATGGTAGAGCCTCAATGTAAGTACCCCAATGGATGTTCCTCAATGATATTACATCAATATTTACACCAATTTATTGCACCTCAATGGTAGAACCTAGTGGTAGAACTTAGTGGTAAACCTGATGGTAGCACTAGGAAATAACACCAGACATTAACTCCCAATTATAACACCTGATGGTAGCACCTGATGGGAGTAAATGATTGTTACACACCTACTAGTAGAACCTCATGGTATCACCTCAATTATAGTACCTAATTATACAACATGCTTGTTATATTCCTTTCCATAGTTTCACCATAATAACTTTTATATAAGTGTTGGGAAAAAAATATAAAAATGTATTCAATTCCATTTCCTAGTTGCTAGGTTTTTTTATACAATATTAATCCTCTTTCTCCCAAAAATGATTTTGTTTTCAACTATTGAATATAAATAACTAAATCCATAAAACTCAAGAAAAAAATAACTATCCAATATATCTATGCCTACACAAGAAGGATTGGTATAGAAAATAACAATATTTGAACAAAAATTCACTGTTGTCAATAATAAAATGATATATAACCCAAATTTAATAACAAAACTTTACAATTTAAACTTTCTAAAATCATTAAAAAATATTTCCTACAACCGCATCAACGAACAATTAAAACATTTCATTCACATGAGATGATATAACATCTTACCCCCCATTCTAAAGAGGTATTTTCTTTAAATAATAAATTGAGGCTTCGGCCCCAACCTTTAAAAAAAATCTTACCCCCATTCATACTCCCCCTAAATAATTTATCTCTAAAAATAGGTCAAAAAATATTAATGTATCAATAATTTTTTCTTTTTTATTCTCCATTGAAAAGAAATATCTAGAGAAAAGAAGAGGTAGGGGATGGAAAAACATACCATAGCCTTTTATAGGTGGAGATTTAACACCCATAATCAACCTGATATTCTAGAATGGATCCTTATATAAGTTCTTGGTGAATATATCACCAATATGAACTTTTATTAGAAAATATTTAAAATTAAATTCATTTATATCCACAATTTTTGTTATAAAGTGGTATTTAATATCAATGTTCTTACACCTAGAAAGTTGAATGGTATTTTTTTGGGAAATTGATGTCACTCTATTTATCAAACAAAGGAAAAGACTTTACACCAATATTCATATATTTTAACTATGTTTTCATCAACATTAAGCAAAGATTTACCATGAGTTATAACCACACATTATGCCTCAATAGTGCTTAAATTTTTAAATGGATCCTTCTTTGTGTTCTGGTTGTCACATTTATTACCAGGAAAGAACAACTCCACAAGTTGTATATTTTCTATCATCAATACATCTATAAAAAGTTTAATATCCATAAACAAAAAAAAAAATTTCCCATTCTAAAATATTTCAATATGAATTCTATTGTACACTTTATATACATAATAATAATTTTACATCAATAAAATAGAAATATTTTGGAGAAATTTAATCACTTTAAAAGAGAGTGAAAGCATATAAAGGGTATATTATGGAAGTTTTAAGATATATAAAACATCCAATAATTTTTGTAAAATCTCTATGATAATCTAATTTTAACTATTCATTAGTAGACAAATTTATTCTCATTGAAATTGATGTGTAAAAAGATCTTGAAACCTCCATAGAAAATATTTTTATGCTTTTTTAAATATCTCTATTGATAATGGTAAATATTATATTTCTCCTTAGATATGAAAAATGAAAGAAAGTACCACATCTCTCTAAGAATAGACATTTAAACTAAATCCTTCATTTATTTAGAAAACATATAATTTCTGAATTAAATATTTTTATAAAGAAAATTAACATTTAAGGAAAAAGTGGGAAACCAACCAAAAACATAGTCAGACAATCAATTGACATAATAAGTATTTTATAAATCCTTAAATTTTAGTTTAAGCCTATTGAAAACCTTACCTATGTGTAAACTTTATTTTAGGTCGGTCTTCCAAACTAGATCATACCTAAGGAGGCCTTCAAGATTGAGTGTCATCTTATCCCTTGTTTGGAAAACCACTTCTGTAGTAATCTTATTTTCGTTGAAAACATGTGACAATATGCCAATATATTTTTAGATCAAGATACTCAGCTTCTTTTTAAAGTTAGCTTCTACTTTCCTCCCAACCAACCTGCCAAACTTCTATTGTGTAGCCTTGGCCTCTAGGAAATTATCTTGAAATTATTCATTGAAACTAATAATTTTTTTTCTAATAATCACACTCTATCATTTTCTAGACACTTGGGAAGAGATTATGAACCTCTAATTATACAGTCACCCGATCTTTGGCCTTTGATTCCCCTACTTGATTTCAATCCACATGCCTATCAGTGCCTTTTATCTTTCTTGAGGAGTTATTGCCATCATTATTAGGAACCTTCAAAGGTAGTTTTACTTTACTTAAAGACCTAGTAACATGAGGAATATGTAAGTTAGTATAGTCTTTTGTTCTTCATGTTCTCCGGTTATGTTGAAAATGTATTACACATTTCATTATAATTTATAGAAAATAGTTTTCAATATACATAAATAATGACAAGTAGAGATAACTCTTAGTTATCTTTTATATAGATATTAATTCCCACTATTTCCTTTCTAAAATTAACCCTCTTCAGGAAGGTTTCAATCATAGAATACCATGCCCTTGAATATTATGTCAGACCATATAAAACCTTATTTAACCAAAAAAAATATAATTTTTATCTTCTCAAATTAGTAAACCACAAGGTTGTTCAACGTAAACCTCCTCATAAAATTATCTAGTGAGTCAGGAATTCATCAGATCATTTTGGAATATATTATAAAGCCTTTTTGAAATAATAAAAAGTAAAATTAAAATATTTTCAATAATTTAATCTTGTAAAAAGTTCTCATAGATTTCAACTCATTAAATATAGAAACAACCTTTATATACCAATCTTTCCTTATTCCCCACCAATTCAAATTTTTCAATAAATTTTTTTCTGAATACCTACTTTGTCGAGATAACATTATTATATTTAATTTTAGGAACATTCTCTCATGTATCACCACTAATAAATCAATCCAATTATTTATTCATTGCACTAACCCAATATTGATGATCATAAGTTTCCTCAACATCTTTGGGATCAACTTGATATTAAAAATAAGTATATAATGTTGTTTTTAGAGTTCTTTTAGTTTGTACCTATTATTATTGATTTCTAATAATGTTTTGGATCTAAACTCATAATCCCATCCAATGATAAGTTGAATTTATTTTTCCTTCATCACCTAAAATGGATTAATATTTTAATTTAGAATATATATTTAACACTCTCTTTTTTCTTGTATTTCATTAAGCTCTCCAATAGGATTAACAATAATATCATGTGAAAAAACATGATTTATTATTATCAATTTCATTATTTAAAAACTTTAGAGTCTTAATATTAGTTGTATCAATACTTAAACTAGTATCCTTATTAAAAAATTAAATACTCTTTTATTTGGAGGAAAACTAATTTGTATTCTAGTAACACATTTGGATTTAAACTTACCTTTGTTTTATCCTTTAATGTTAATTATACAAGTTATATAAAAAATATATGATTATTCAATAATGGATTATTCTTATAGTATATATTATATTTAGTAATATAAAAAAAATCAATAGTAAAACTGGTTTTTAACATGAAATTCTACACCAAGAGATTTCCTCTAAAATTTATTGAGATATATTATTCCATGTACAATGTTCTTTCCATATCATCCAAGCATATATTATTCTACTTAGATAAAAAATATTGTTATCTTTTTTGGTGTACCAATATCATGATGAATTCTGTGTTTTTAATGATAATATTCAGACCTATTTTTAGTGTACTCATCTCCATTGTCTATAAAAAAATATTCAGAGAGTGACCATGCACATTTTCAGTACATTTTCTAATATTCATTAAAATATTTAAAGCCAATGATTTATGTTTAATAAAAAAATAAATGAAATGAGAGTTAATTCATCAATAAATAAAATTAACTACATTTCTCTATGTGTGGATTTCTTTATCATGGGTCGTAAACATGAAATTAATTAACTATAAAGGATGATGTGTATTTATTGGTCTAAGACCCTCTACACTAAGACTTAAGGGGGGATTGAGTTCTTAAATTTTAATTTATTAAGAAAAACAAGTAGTGTTAATAAATGTATGAGAAAAATATAAAACATGAGAGTTACAATTGTATTCAGAATATAAATCTCTTAGTCTACTTGATAGACTCTCAATTTCAAGATCCTAGTGATTTTCAGTAGACCCAACCTTTTAGAAGGGGTTGTATGAATGAGTAGAAGAAGTTGAGAGTTGGTACAATACTAGTTGATTTTATTAATCTCTAATAAGGATTTATAAATACCACACTTTAAGTTTATTTTTCAAGGATCCTTCACATTTCTAATAGAAGTGATAAATAAAAATGATTATAGATAAAGATCACAGTGACAATATGAAATAAACATAGGAGAAGAAATATATATATGAGATAATAATAATTAAAAGTTGATCAAGGAGTGTCTTATGAATGAAAAAAATATTATCTTGATAGAATAATTATAGTACTTATATTTTCTTCTTCTTTTCATGTAAAAGAAAACAACAGACAAAGAGCTACAGAAGTAAGATTTTGAGTGAATGTTATTCTATTACTTTGGAATCTTGTCTTCATTTCTTTTTTTCACACCATAGAATACATGAAAAGGATTTTATGTGAACTGGAAAACAAAGATCCATAAACTTTTATCTTAAAATGAAATTTCATAAAACATTTTCAAGAAAATATATCAAGAATAATACTCACCCTTAAATTATCATTCTACTCAATCATTTCACAGTAATTGAAAATTTTTATATTCACTTTTATGATGAAGAAATAATATAATATTTAATACATGGATAAAATCATTAATTTCCACTAGAAGTATACCAATAGTAATAAATACCATGTTTTCGAACAACGTAGCAAATTCTGGATCACCATATAACCAAATTATATGATTTTGAATTCAAATAGATGAATTGATCCATGTATCCACTCTTCACATTGTTCATTTCTTTATGTATCCAAATCACATATTCATTATTCATATAGGAGAATTATTCACATATCATTATCACTCACATAGAAAAATTTGATGTAGCAGAATGAAGTAAAAATCACTTTGGAACCACGTAGCCGATTCCACCTCTATCCAAACCACATATCCAAATACTCCTTGTGAATGATTTATGTAGTCCTTTGATAGATTTATCCAATTTCCCACATATTTGATCCATTGTTATAGGTAGTTTCCATGTATCTATTTTTCTGATGCATCCATTTCACAAAGGTGATTCTTTTTTTAATCAAATGATTTAGTTAACTGCTCTACATTGATTGATCATCATGTAATAGTTTTCCATAATTAGGAATATTTACTAATATTTAAATAATTTTTATAACTAATTAAATAAATTATTATATAATGATAAAACTAAATTGAAAAACATAAAAACAAAATCATTAGAAACATTTGAAGGGTTTTGAAAGTTATCAAAATCTAACGTACATTGGATACGTTGCAACAAAATTGGTTTTCAAAAAAATATCACCATTTTTATGATAAAAACCCCATAACACATTAAAATTTTGAATTCTAAAAAAAATCAATGACAAATTTCAAAAGATATATTACTTTTAGAATTTTTGGTTTATCCTTTATTCTCCCATTTATTTAGACACCTCTACTCACAACGTTTCATCATGGAGAAACTTATCCCCCTTTTATGTCATTGAAAATGATCGTACTGGAGAAGAAAAACATAGTTATTATATAACGTAGATTGGTGAACTATTTAGATTCAATATTGAAAATGAAGTTGAGAACAATGAAAGAAAAAAATTTAGTAAAACAAAAAATAACCCATTTTAGAAAATATATATAAAATAATACATTAAATGAAATTAATTTCTAAGAAACAATATAAAGTTATAAAATAAATTAAATGAAATTCATTTATATTGATGGGAAAAAGATAAGTATCAATAATGTTTTCATTAATTATCTACTTTTTTATAAAAAAACTCAATAACTAAATACCCATAAATATAGATTTAAAAAACACCACTAAGAAGACCTAGGTATAAGGATTGGTTAAAACTGAGATGGTGTTTTGGGTGGAGTCTTTTTGAAAGTAGGAGAGGACTTAGACTTTGTAGGAGGGTCCAGAACTACGGGTAACATTGATTTCCTAACCTCTATGGTGGAAAGGTCTGCAGATCCAACCATTTAAATTTATTTTATATTCGGAATTGGGGTGATGATAATTCCTTCAAGATTTCCTAAAGCTATACTGAAATCATAGAAACTGGTAGTGATAAAATCCAACTTATTTATAGATTCTAATGTTTAATATTCTTCTCTAGAACATTAATAATAAAGGTAATGATCAACCTTGGATTTTTCTTTCCTATAATTGGATGTTGGATCAATATAAATATCTATTTTATTCTTATACATAAAAATGAATATGATGGTTCTAGTTTGATATCTATTCATAATTGAGAAAAAATATAGAATATGCACACATGTCAATTATCTTGATGATATCTAACATGTATTATTCTAGAATAGAAGTAGATACTTGTCTGTACATCAGTGAAACTTTTGATTATTTATAATTCCTTTTAATGATTAAAGATATCCATAGTAAAAACACTGAAGAGAATTGAATAATAATGAAGATTAAGAACTTGAGGGAGAAATGTGATTTTCTGTATACAACCTTTTTTAAATTCATTCAGTTGAGACGTGCAACATGATTAACCTTCCTAATAAAGATTCCAGCTTGTTCTCCAAATTACCTTGTTTTTGTATTGGAACTTTTAATACTTCCTAAAAATCATTGGAGGAATCTTGAATAACTAGTACACTAGAATAAGAAACCATTTTTTTAATAATAGTGTCACCTTGAGTAGGTAAAAAAATTGAATTAACATCTAGTCATACAAATGGAATAATACCTAGAGGTATGTATTCAATAATATATCTTCTAGTTGGAGAAATTGAAATATCTTGAGTTTCATTGGACTTTGAGGAACTAGAATACACTTCATATGATCTCATACATAGGCCTTTAACATCCTCATAAATCGTAACTAGAAAATCTGTAATGTGTTTAAGGTTTCTATTTTATGGACCAATTAAACCAAAAACCATGCCTTTCAATTTCAGTGAATCTACCAAAATATCATTCATCTTCCCATCAAGGAATTCCTTAATAAATCCCACAATATCATTCAACATCATACCAGTCCAAACAAAAAAACTTTTTATATATTCTATGGTTTCCAGAAACTCATCTAAAGGAAATTTCTTCAAATAATTCATTAGAATCACACTTAAGAGATTGAATCATAGGGGGCCCAAATTATAACTCAGATCATTTCCTGTTGAGTTTTAATAATAACACAAAGATCATTTATCTCATATATGGTAGAATGGACACTTATAAGTCTATATTCTTAATATTTCAACACCTCAAGATATTTAATTTTCACATTAGATCGAAACTATTACATAGGATTCATATTTTTTAGAACATCAGTTTGGGAAACCATTATCCCAATTAGCATGTCAAAATTATCTAAAAACTAAAATTTACTTTAGTTATATGATGTCATCCATAGAAGATATCATCTAATTCTTTAACTAATTATAATATCTTATGATGTTTTCAAATTATGTGATTATAGAAGAATAAAAATTCTACATATCAGAACTTCTATAACTCTTAAAAATAGTTCATGCATCCCCTTGCACATAAGGATGTGATGGTGTAAATGGTTTATAAGAATGATAAATAATATATGTAAACATATACTCAAATATATCATTATCATCATATGATTCAAGAATAATTGGATCATATTTATTGTTCTCCACTATAGTTTCTATTATTTCCACTGCAACTATCATACCTTTCATAATTACAGCTGGCATTTCCTTATGAGCTACAATATATATCTTAACAACTGGATCAAGATGTTGAACTAATTTATTAGATTCAATGACTTCATCTTCACTACTTTAGACTGTATATTTCATAAAATTTATGATCTCTGGCACATGAGGATATGATGGAAACTGTTGAATCGTCCACCTCTGAAGAAGTCACCATCTCAACAGGTGATAAATCCCTAGGTGGTGATGCTTGGGATGACTCCCCCTGAGCTACACCTTCTAGTCTAATAAGTCGAGAATAATTTTATGTGGTTGAATAGTAATAGATAATATCCTTTAAGAGGACTATAGAAGGGGTATTACATTTATGGGACTTTATATCCTCTATCTAATTGAGATATAATCCTTAATTGTTTAATACAAGAGAGATGAGACTTCCATAAGTATTATAGTCTAGTTTCCCTTTTCCTTGAAAATAATGATGAATGAATCACATCATATAATGAGACAAATTCAACTTAACATTTTTAATCAGGAAATATTAGTGTTACATGTTCAAAAATAATACCTTTCCAATTTCTCTATTTCTCTATGAAATACCTCTCCGTATGAAATTACGAAGTGCCTACCATTCATATTTTAAGTCAATTCCAACCATCTTCTCAAACTTAGAGATTAAAACCTGAATCTTAAAACCATAAATAGTCCAACTGAACCTATACCAACTAGATTCTAGTTAATGGTAACCCCCACTAGGTCATTGAAATACATTATCCATTTATACTAAAAAATAAACACAACTTTTCCACTAACATTCGATGACATTATAACTGAACTAGAGTTCTACACTCCTTAAGACCTCATTCACCACTTCCTCAAACAAGAAATCTGATTTATTATCATACAACTGAACTCCCATCCTTTAAACTAAATATTTCCTTCTGAAATATTTTTTTACACTTCATCCATGTCATCTATAGTTTTCCCAATGAGAAATTTTCATGACACACCGCATGAATTTCCATTATTGGAAGAACTAGACCTACCAACATCTACTTATATAGACATTACAGTGGCAGAATACTTTAAGAAAGTAAAGTGGGAATTGAGAGAGATTAATGAGTTAAAGGGTGATAGTTTATATTATGAGAGAATTATTTTAAGAGAAAGTTAAAATTGTCCATGATTGATTTATAAATTTGGGTCACACACCCGATTTAAAAAATAGGTATGTAGTAAAATTGTATTTTTGGGTCGATTCATTCTTAAAACAAGTACATTAAAATAAAATAGAAATAAAACAAATAAAAAATTTTCTTTCAAAAAATAACCCAAATAGTTTTATAAAATATAATTAGTCATAAATAATATTATTAATAAAAATAAAATTATAAAAAAATTATTTAACTACTATAAAAAAATAAAATGTTATGAAATTAATAATTAATTTAAAAATTCATAATCAAAAAAGTAATAAAAAATAATATAATTTAAATTAAAATAACCCTAATTCACTTTTAACAAAATAAAACGTTCACATACTAGTGGATTAGAAAAAAAAATATACACTAATTGGTTCTCAATTGAGATGAATTTAGGACGATATCACCTTTTATAGTGTGATCTATCAAGAAATGATGTTTTAGATATATATTAACTCTTATAAAATTATTTATCATATTTTTTGAAATTTTGATAGTAATTTTTTTAAAAAAAAATTGATTGAGACATGATTATAATTTAATCCAAAATCCATTAAAGATTGCTTTATACACAACACTTATGAAGACAAAATATCAATATCCATGTACTCTAATTTAGTGGCAGATAATGGATTAGAGTGTTATCTCTTACCAGTCTTGGATTCAAGATATTTTTCAAGAAAATAGAAGGTTCCTAAATTAATATTCCTTTATAACACACAACCACCAAATTCTACATCTAAATAATATGTCCAATTAAAATTAAAATTTTCTTGTAAAAGGTTATGAAAGATAAATAGTTACTTTTAAATACCATAAAGTTATTTTATCAGATTTAAAATGAGATTCCATGGGATTAATTGGATTCTAGAACATAATCATACTGAAAACATAATGCCTAGTCTTATAGAAGTTAAATAAAATACACTCCCAATTATTCCTTTGTATAGAATTTTATCGACATACTTTACTACATCCAAATAAAGTATTTATTTTGAACTAATAGAAGTTATATACACTTGGCTACTTTTTAATCTTTTTTGTAACTCACGCATGTATTTATTTTTATTTAACACATTCCCAATGTGTTTTTTATATACTTTAAAACCTAGAAAATAATTTAACTCCCCAATCACAATTATTTCTAATTATATTTTCATGATTTTTGAAAATTCATTAAATAATTTATTATTTTTTGAATAAAAAATCACAAAATTAACATATACATGAACTTCAAAAACATCTTAAAATTATGTTTTCCTAAAACATGCAGAATCTTACTTTCCTAATAAAAATCAATTAAGAAAATAAAATAGAAAAAATGTTCCTAAAATTTTCATGGTACTTGTTTAAGTCCATAAATAGCTATGGTGTGTTTCAAAACTGAATTTTGAAAATACAGAACTTCAAATCTAAGAAGTTATTGAACATAAATGTACTCCATAAGAAAAAAATTAAAAAGAATATTTTATGGAAATCTTATATAATTTAAAATTTATATGTGATGCATAGACTAGAAGAATTGAAATAAATTCTAATATAGATATAGGTGCAAAGGACCCTTCATAATCTATACTTTCCTCTTACATATACCCTTTAGAAACTGGTCTATCCTTATTTCTAATGATCAAACAATGATAATCATGTTTATTCCAAAAAACATATTTGTTTTCTATAATAGTATTTTTAAAGGGTTTATTAACTAATTTGCATACCTTATTTTTCTTGAACTTTTTTAACACATCATTAATGGTTAAAATCTAACTCTCATCTAATATGTCTTCTTCTATAGTTTTGAGCTCTATCTGAGATAAAAAATGAAACAATTTATGAAATATTTTCTAAACTCCTTATAGTTCTAATAACTTCATCTAAACGTCCTATAACAGTTTCTATGGGTTGGTTTTTAAGGGTACTAGGTTTTTTAGGGAGAACACTATCTATTTCACTTAAATCCACCCTTTTCTGAATTGTTTCCCTAAAATCAATTTCTCTATCATCATTATTTTCATTGTCCAAGAGAGGTTTAGATCTAATTTATTTCATAAGAACTGCCCATATAATCAACATGAGTAATTTTAAGATCACATTTATCACTATCATCATATATCACTTCATTTTATTCTTTAATAATCACTAGTGTAAAATGGAAATATTCCCACTATTTTGGGAAAAACCATTGGTATAGGTATAGAATGGGACCACATACCCATGGTTTTCAAAAACTAGGGTATATGCTATTTTTCAACACCTATACCAACGGTTCAATAGAAATCGTTGTTAAAGGGTTGTTTTCTAATACCTATACCCATGATTTTTGTGAAACCATGGGTATAGGGTTTGATTTTGAAAACCAATACCCACATTTTTTCAAAACTTTAGGTATATCTTTCCCGCCTAATGGAGAGGGAAAACATTTTGTGAGACACAAACAATTTTTTGTGGGAACACATATTCCCATATTTTTATACCTATAGCCATGGTTTATATATATACATATATAATTAAATATACATTTATATACCAATGAAAAAAATATAGTAGTGGTTAGGCACTAGTTGAACAATGGGACGGTGCAGGGTTCAAATCCCATGACCATGTTTTTGTTTTCAAACCTATACCCATGGTTTGTAAAACCTTAGGTATAGGTTAATGAAATGTAATTCATATAACATATACCCAAAATTAAAAAACTGTTGGTATATTCAGGTATACCAAAAGTTTTCTAGAACAATTGGTATTAGTCTATAATGACTCCTCGGTATCCCACAGTTTCCTAAACTGTAGGTATAGCCTTCACCAACAGTTTGGTGACCTATACCAATGATTCCAAACAATTGGAATGGGTCAATTTTCTTGTAGTGAATATTTTATCTTTTATGGAAAACTTTATAATCCTTGTATAAAGTTGAATAACCAAGGAATACCAATTTATGATCTTTTGGATCAAACATTCCAATATTATCCTTGGGTTTTAAAATATAATCTATGTATACAAATATTGTGACGTTTCCAACTTTTGGGCTTCTTTTATTACAAATGTCCTATGGATTTTTATTCAAAATAGGAATAATTAGAACTCTATTTATGAAATAACATGATATATTTATAGCTTTAGTGAAATAATGATTGTTTAAGTTATATTCACTTAACATTTTCTAAGAAATTTATTGCAAGGTCTCATTTCAAATCTCAGAAACACCATTCTGTTGAGTTGACATCAAGGTAGAAAAATAATGTTTGACACTATTTTTTAAATAATATGAATTGAAATTATTTTTTTCAAATTATCTTGTATTATCACCTCTTATTGAAATTATTTTTTCAATATTTCTTTTTTTGAAACAATTTTAAAAAAATAAAAACAAAAAATAACAATCAATCTTTTAAATCAGAAGGAAAACCTGATTAATTCTGAAAAAAAACTCAAAAAAGGATTTTTCCTCTTTGTCATTCTATTCAAAATATACCAAAAAAATCCATGTGAATATGTTATAGGTATCTAGAAGTAGAAACCTACTTAATTTATTTAAAATATTATTTTTGTTTCATTCCTATTTGGTATACATCACAAATTTTATTTTTGTTCAAATTTAGTTGAGGTAAATTAATAAATAAATTTCTTTTTAAAAATTATCTTAAATAAAGAAAATTAAAATGTCCTAGTCTTCAATTCCAAATTCCAGATTTTATTGTTTTAGAATTTAAAAACTTCACCTATTTTCTATACATTAAATTGAGATCTACGGTATATAGATTCTCTATTATAGGATCTTTAAATTTAATAATTTTATCTTTGAAAATAGAACATGAATTTTTAGAAAAATATATAAAATATACATCAATAAAAGGTTTAAAAATAGTTACTAGACTATTATTCAATCCTTCTATATATTGAATTTTATTTATAAGGATTTAGATAGGATTACCAACTGACCAAACTCCAGTAATCATTCCATTGAAATTGTTACCAAATGACCCATACCCTCTGTTAAATTTTGATATTAAGTGGAAATTAGACGAATATAAAATATTATTCCTTGATAATCCATTGTCAACATAACTTTTCACATTGATTCTATTGAACATTTTCCCTATTGAGAAAAAAATTGTTACCCATATTCTCTTGGGTCCAAAAATCTAGCAACTTAATATTTGGGAACCCAAATCTGTTTATACAATCTATAAAATCAAAAACTTTATTTTGAAACTGATTTCGAAAAAAATCATATTTACCTCTATATAATTGAAAATTTCTTAATATATAGTTATTTATATAGATCCCAAATTATCTACAATGGAAAAAAGTAACTTTTGAAATGTTTCTAATCATATAAAGGGTACAAAATAAATTTTATAAAGCTTTCTATTTTTACTTCATGTTCATATTACAAAAATATTTTTATAGGATCTATTTTTTATAATAATTTTATTCAATATACTTTTACATTTTTAAGGATTATATTAACATCTTTATAATACTTAACCAATTTTTTAAGGATTCTAAATTTTTCATCAAGCATAATACATGAAAAAAATAGTAATTTTTTAGCTTGGTTTTCAAATCTAAAATTTATTAATATGTGTCCTCTTTTTCAACTATAACATTTTCATACAACTTTTTAAGAGTTTTTCTTTACTTTTTTAACCATTCATATATTGTTTCAAGAATGGTTGACATTCCATTAATTATTTTTAAGTTGATTCCTCAATTTCTGATTTAGATTCATGATTACAAGAATAATAAGAACTTACATCATCTATGTGTTCTAGAAACCGCATAATTACTTATTTATTAGAAACATTCACTGTTGAATATAAAATTGTATCATCACTAGAATATTCAGAATCATTAAATGTTTCTTTCATGGTATTCTTTTCATTATTTTATAGAAATTCTTTTTAAAATACATATTCTTTGATATTTTTGTCTGGAAATTGGGGGTAGTTTGGATTGATATTCTTGAGCTTCTTATAGTCATAGAATCTAATTTCTTTGAAATTTATAAGACGATTATTGAAATTTTTGAAATAATTTCTAAAAAATATCCTCTTATTAGAATTTTTTTAAGATATATGGAAAACCAATATAGTCGATCATTTTATCTTGAATTTCATGAGGTGTCTTCATCTCTAGACAATTCATCAATTTTTATACTCTTATTCTTATTGTAATATTCATAAGTAGAAAAATTAAATATAACATTTATATTTTTCAAATGATTTTGATCACCTGACTCAAATATCATTTTAAATTTGTACATCATAAGTGTACCAATAAAATATTTTACTCTAAAATCATTGTCACCTGTTGATTTCCTAGTAAGAGTAAAGATTCCACTCCATCTGGGTGGTAAAGTTTTTAGAATTATTAGATAATTATCTGGTTCAATAATAGGTTCTATTAAAGAAAATTTAATTATTTACAAAACCCGTAAGTCTTCAATTATGGTGGGTGACGCTCTACCTTACCATTATTTTGAAGGAAACAATATTCATGTTAGTAGTAATATATTGAAGTGCTCTCAAATTTTCTATTTAGTCATAGTAAACTAATATGGTATTCCACATCTAATATGATATTTTATGTAGTAAAACTTGGTTAAAATCATTTGGACATACTCGATAAATTACAGAGTTGATGGATTTGAAATTTAAGTATTGTTGGATTCTATGCTAGATTCCCATTTTTAGGATTATTCTTGGAAATTTAAATAGGCTTGATTACTTTTTGATAAAACTTTAGACCATGGTTCTTCAAATATATTATCATTTATCTCATCCACTATAATTTTACCCATTTAAGTTGGTATCTCTTACCATAGAAATACATTCCCAATTATAAACAACATCCAACATTTTGAAGATGATATTATGACTATAACTTTTAATATATGAGAACTCAAGAGTCAGACCCCTAATACCAATTTTTGTTCATAGATAACTTTAAATAAGTCTCAAGGGGGGGAATTTTTTTATTAATTTTTTTTCTTATAAAACCGTTATCTTAAAGGTGTGATAAGATAATGCCTTTTCTTAACACAACCAGGGGGTAGAAACAAAAAAATAAGAGTAAAATGTAGAGAGAAAAATATTTATAGTTGTACAGATTATAAAAATCCACTAGTCTACTACACCGAAACTCAATTTCATTTGATTTTTAATTTTCAATAAACCTATGCTCTTACCACAGTCTATTGTTCCTTTTACTTGGGGCTTTACGACTGAGTACAAGTAGTCAACACTTGGTACAATTCCCAGTGATTTTCCAAGGCTCCAAAAAGTATTTATAAACACCATACTTGAAGGTTAATTTATCAGGAACCATTAAACTAATAACATAATGTAAGAATACAATATATAATAGATGAATATCATAGTTTCATGACAAAATTGATATAATAGAATTAATCTTCATGAGAGATGACAAGAATGAAAAGTGTCTCAAGGAGAGTCTTATGAAACAAAACAAATTTGATATTTATTACACATCTTTATAACTTGTATATTATTATTCATTTTCTGTAAAATGGAGTAACATAGAAGGATATTCAAGAGTAAGAGTTCAAGAACAACTTCTTATTTTATTTTTATATCTTCAATTTATTTATCTTCGATTCAATACTATGTTCTTATCTTATCAGTGTACTATTTCATTTCTCTATAATTCCAACTTTTTATATTCTATTTTACTAAAATAAAGATATACAATATTTAATGAACATATATAATAATTAGTTTCCTTTAAAATAACACCAATGCTAATAAATAGTTGGTCGGAGAATAAAACAACTGATTCAACATCAGCACTTGACTAAATTCCATAAATTTGAATTCACCCAACTAAATTGATCCATATAGTTATACTTCTCATAATTTATTTAGTCATGTATATGAATTAGGTAGGAAATATACATATAGTTTAATTATATACATTGCCTTATAACTCACATAGTTGAGTTTTATGTATCCAAATAAATTACATTATCATTTTGAACCACATATCCAATTCCACAACATATCCAATCCACCTTGATGAGTATGCCATGTAACCAATTTAAATAGAAATTTTATTAATATATCTAATTTATCATGTAGGAGACTCATCTACATAGGTGATTTACACATAGATATTTTCAAAATGTAGACTTTTATGATAGGTGATTCCTTCATGTATCTGATTATCATATCCAATTTCTCATTATAGATGTGTCATTGCATAGTTGGATACCTCATGTAGATGTTTTTCTATACTTAGTAAAATTTCAAAAATCATCCATAATTTGTTGAAATAATAGAATAATGTATTAAATAATGATAAAACCTATTGAACACTCTTACAAAAAATATCATTAAAAATAAGTGAATGGTTGGTTATATCATCCAAAATTAAATTATGTTGGATATGTTGGAACACAATTAGTAATATAAAACTATAAATATCAAACATTTTAAACAAATAATTAGTTATATTCACCTTATAACATGTATATAAAATCTAATTAATATATCTCCTAATTTTAGGAAATTTTCAAATACTTTCTCTTTGGTAGATTTTTTTCTTGTTTTATTCACACTGATGACTAACTCTTCTATTCCAGTGTTCATTTTTACCTTTCATGCTAAAAAATTAAATTTTGAGTAACTCTAATTTTAAAAAATTTCCAATTATTCATTCTACTCTTGTTACATAATTTCAAAATTCAAGCTTGATAATCAAAAAACCATCTTTTTTGGAAAATTATCTCATTCCCATCATCATAAATCTATGAAACACTTATCATGTTGTATTTAAATGCATAAAAATTAATTAACCTTGGATTTAAATTTTTCTGATATCAGTTGAACCAACCCCTTTAATCGTGAGTGACACAGAATTTCTAAATGTAAAAAATACTTCTTTTTCATTAAACAACATTATTCAATAACATCATGTTTCATATCAAATGTGAAGAGAACCCACTCTCCAGTATCCATGATCATTTCTTTTGTGTATCTTTAAGTGAAAATTTTATAAAAAATCCTTTTATTTATCATTCTTTGGGTTTATTGTGATGTTGGGATGGAAGGATGGAGATACATTATTTTTAAAGGTGAACTAGATGATCACATATTTCCCACACTTCTTCTAATAATTAAAATTTGTTTTTAGACTTCAAAACATATTTCCTATGTTCCTTAAAAATCTATATTATTTGAGTACGGTGACTCAAATTTTGTCACAAAAATATTATGTAATTATTTTGATGATGGTGATTTGACCAAATAATATTTTATGTATTTCTATAGCTACCTCAGTAACATCAATATAAATAAAAATAATATTTATCATTGAAAATGACATGATTTTTGGAACTATATGACTATATTTATTCATTATTTTGATAAAAATTTATGTACTATTTTTGTGAACCATGGTTTTAATATAATCTTAGAAACTTATTATTCACAATATACTTATTTTCAATATCTATAAACATAGTTCCTCTAACCAAATTCTTCCTATAAAATCTTTTACCAACTATTTTAGTTTCACTAAAATCCTATGATGTTTATTTATATTGATTTTTTACTCAATTTCTTTTGAACACACTCTGAATTCCAGAAAATAATTTCGGATTATGATTTTGGATAGGTTTAGTTCTTCAAAAATTTTGAAATTTTTTAATTTAATAAGACCTTACTTATTCTCTAATTATATGACCTATTATTTTATCATGAAACCTAAAGTATTTTCAACGTTTTTTCATATTAAATATCTCTTTTAATAGATTTATTTTTTTTCTCCATGGCTTTTTTCTATACTGCTAGTAGACTATTCATCTATTTTCAACTTGATTTTATATTTTTTAATATTTTAAACTTTTATAACTCATTCCCTTAGTTATCTATTTGTAGTAAACTCCATTTGAGTTTCCTCAAATTTCTATTCAGAGTTACTATGTTCAACACCAGTGTAATGTCTTTATCAATAACCTTAGTAATAAGAATCCTTCAACTAATATAATTTTCTATATGAGCCTCTTCACCCTTAGTACTACATTCAATTTCTCATACTTATATTAATCTCAATAGGTGATAAGATATTTTTTGTGATTAGTGAGGTTGAAGAATTTGTGAATAATAAATGACTGACTATGTTGGATTTTATTGTCAATACAAAAATCATATTCTATGCCAAAAAAGTTGATTCTGTGTAAGTTGTTATTTATAGTAATTTATCCTAACTAGTTTCACATGATTCAAGATTTATATAAGGTTTATTGAAGTATTAATAAGGATGGGATTATCTATGCAAGGCCACACCCATTTTTGAAGGTGTTTTGATTATGTTATAGGGAAAATATTCAAAAGTGTGGAAAATGGATTAATGAATCCATTCTAGAGGACATGGTGAAATATTGGTGTCAATATAAGAAATAGGAAAGGATAAAATGATCATGGTAGTCCCCTTGGTGTTATTATAATGTTACAGTATGAAATAGACAAGGCTAAAATGTATGTGGTGTTTCCAATGGTGTTATATGTGTCTACCTTAATTAAATGGAGTAAAATAGTGAACATACCCATGGAATGATATATAATGGTTTACTAAATAATGTTGCAAGAAAAAACAACCATACCAAAAAGAACTACATGTATGGTGCATGGTGTTTTTAAGGTAAGAGGACAATCCATTCAACACCAAGCGAGGTATTAGGATGTGTATGTGGTTTTGTTTCATTTATGATAAAAAAATATGATGTAGTAATTGGTTGATTGAATGGATTTGTAATTGATTCTCTAAGGTAATTTTTGAGAGCATAAATGATATCCATAATATCAAATAAGATCCAATGGCTCAATATGAACCAAAACTCATTGAGTTGGTTTAATAAATGTATTCAGTCGAATTATATTTGTATTTAATGATTTTCAATTAAAAATGTGAAAAGTATAGAATTAATTTAAGAAGATAAAAATAAGAGAGAGGAATAAGGGAAGAATAGAAATGAATAATTTTATAAGAGGAATAAGAATAGGATATGAAAATTAGTATAGATTGAAGATATCATACCTAAGTTTTTGTGGCTTGAAGAAGAAGAGAAAGATAATCACTGCATCAGTAAATGTTGTCCACATTTAATATTATCTATTCTTATTGATATCATGTTATTTATTCTTGTAACAATATGGTAATAAATATTATAATTGAGAGAATTTTTGTAACATTAGTAAAATAATAAATACACCACGTTGTACCTTTATGTTGAAACTAGTGTATTGTATAATCTTGGGGAAATCTGGATCATGCAAAGGAATATGATTTTCATTTTTTTGAGGTGAACCATGTAAATAAGATTCTCTATTCATGTATTTGTGTTTGAATGTGATCTATATTCACTATAATTGTCTAATATGGTTTTTATAACAAGGAAACATAAAAATAAACTGGATCACTGATTTACCCCCACTCTCAGTGATTCCTTACTAATCATAAAGTTTCCTTTTCATGTGGAACTAGAGTTCGATATTCCCATAATTTTTTATTTAATATTTGGGATTTATAAAATACTTTTCTCTTTATTTTAAGTTTTTTTACTATATCTTTTGGTGTATGTCATGGATAATCATAATTTAATGGATAAAAAGTGGATTCCAACATTTTATGGGAAAAGATATCAAACATGGAATGACTGGATGATACTATAATTGTTATATACTACTTATGATGTTTTTTAATTCAAAACTAATTGGTCTAATCCCTGTACTAAGGTTTTTTTAAGCATTAGATAATATTAATTTTGAGAATTATGGTTGTATGAAGAATGATATTTTTCATCCTTTTTAGAAAGTGTGTTTTTGAAAGTGAGCGGACACAAGGCTACTAAATTCATCTATGATAAACTTTAGAATACCTATAAAGTAAAGTAAAAAGTGAATCGAGATAAATTAAATTATTTTTTACTTAATTATGGTGATATCGATAAAAAATATGAGGAAACTATAGATTGTTTATTTGGAAGGGTGAATGAAGTTTTGATCACAATAAGAGGCTATGAGGAAAAGTTTGAAGATAAATATATTTTTAATTTTTTTCTTATACTAAATTCTATTATTTGGAATAAAATGATTCATGTTTTATTTCCATTGTTCATTTGTATAGTTTTCCAATATATTTTGAAATAGTGAAAGCTAGTTCAATGAATTAAAAGGTGAAACATAAAAATAAATTATCTTTTAATGAAACAAATAAATAAAATTTGAATAATAAGGTTTCGATTGAAAAAAAATATTTTTATTCCTCATTATAATTTTAATTTGGATTAGAAATTTGATAAGTTTATGTCTCTAATATCTGTAAATGTGAGTATTTCAAGTAAAATTTTTAAAGGTAAAAGTTTACTAACAAGTTTTAGGTGTAGATTAGTTGTAATTTTTTATAATAATTTCAATAATTTAAATTAATATATATATATATATAATTATGATCAAGAAGAATATTTAATGTGATTGTATAAAAATAAATAATCAAAATTTAAAGTATAGGGGTTTAATATAATGGGAAGATAAATAATTTCTCAAAATTTTAGAAGGGGAATTTCTTATAAAACTATGAAAGAAATGGTTGCATTGTTAAAGAAAAATAAACTAAGAAGTCAATAGTTATTAATGAAAAACATCTCATTGAAAGGTGAATGAAGAATAAATTACTATTTAAATATGTAGTGATGTTGAGGAAAATTAAGAAACTGAGATGGAATTAATTATCAAGAGGGAACTAAAGGAATATATCTACAAAAATTACAAACATGAGAAGGAATTAAAAAAAATTAAAGATAAGTAATGAATAATTATTTTGAGAATAAAATTCAAATTTTATTGTTGAATATAATGTTTTTAAGTAGTTTATTTGTGATAATAATATGCTTAACATCATTTTGTAAGGAACATTAATAGAAAAGGACAAAGCAATTTAATATTTATAAATTTTTCTATCAAAATAGAAGAATATTTGAAGAAATTTAGTTCTAATATTAAGATTTATATTTCAAAAATTGGAGAATATATATGTAATTTTTTTTAAAAACCAAGAAAATTTGGTTTAAAATATTAATAAGGCCAACAAATTTATTAAAATGTGACATCGGGCATTAAGAAAATTGAAATATATTATGAGATAATTAAAATGCGACCATCATAATCATTCCATTGAATTTGGGTGGAAAAATATAGATTAATTTATTATAATATATATATATAATTTACATAAAAATATATATATTTATTGATTAATTATTAGTAAATAAGTACTCAATTTTTTATTGAAGTCATTTTGGGCTTCAAAAATGCACTTTCATCAAATGAGATTTTCATTAAATTTTATGTGTGGGAATTATAATAATATTTTTCCATTTTAGAAACTATATTTTATAATACTAAAATAATTTTATAAATAATAATATTAAAATTAACATTTATATAAATTTTTATATTTTTATGAAATGATTGAATTTTCATTGAATAGGGAAATATCGATTTTTTAAAAACTGTCATTTCTCTTTATTAGATAGATTAACATAAAAGTAAAAAAAAAATTTCCATTTTTTATTAAATTTACATATTATTTATTTTATTTATAATAATCAAATTAATCCCATTTTAATAATCAATATTCATGATTTTGATATAAGTTGATTTTTATGCTTAAAAACGAATATATTTAAAAACTATTTATTGTTGCATTTTATAAATTTATATTAAATTTTATGTCTACAAATTCTTGAGATTTATTATTGAAAAATGGAAACCATATTTGGTATCATATGTTTCAAATTTTTTAATTGTTGTAATTTTATTCTTGGTCATTATGTATAGTGACTGTAGTAAATATTTATCACCCCAGTAAGGGAGAAATGGGTAAAACAAGGTTAAAACCATGCGGAATGTTCTCAAAATAATCCCAAAATAATGTTTCTTTATTTTATGGGATATATTTGAACCTAAAAATCCAAAATTATAATTTATGGAATTTGGTTAAATTTTCATTTAATAATAGAAATTATATTATTTTAATTAATAAAATTTTCAAAATTTCACTATCTTGCATTAATTTTTTTATATTTAAAAAATAATATGTTATGAATGAATATAAAATTTTATATTTAACATGATTAAATTTTTTTAATTTTTATTAGTTTTATAATTACTATTAATTCTTACACAATCCCTAACATAATTCTTGTACATGTAATAGAAAACCCAATGTAAATAATTTCAAAAACATCAAAAGTAATTTGGTTTGGATGAATTATGGAATCATAATAATTTTATGGATAATAATAATGTATATTTTATTTTTAAGTATTTTATAATATAATTAATTTTTTATCTTGTGGTCTTTAAAGTTTAATTTAATTAATATGTTCAAAAATTACTTTAAGGATTTTTTTATGAAAAATGATATTTTATTAAATTATTTAAAAATCATAAAAATATAGTTAAATGGGAATTGTAGTTTTAAATGTTCTATAATTTTATACATTTTAAATAAATTTGGGAATTTTTAACTTATATGAAAAATTAGAAACATATTAGATTCAATAATATGTTACCACGGCTAAGATTAGAATTAGTTTACTTGATAATTAAACTTAGATGTAGGGGGATGTTGTCACATTAAACATATATAAATTCTATTGACCTAAATTTATTAGACCCCATCCTATCCCAAAATTAAAATAAATGACTATTTTGAATTATTTGCATTGAGTATGAAATTTTTATATACTACCCCTTTAAGAAAATCCAGGTGTTCTATCTCCCCCACATATAAAAGGATACCCCTAATTTATCTTATTTTGACCACATTAAGAAATATTGGTGGATACAAATGTAGAAAATATATCATAGAATTACCCATACATTATCTATAGGTCACTTTATTCTTAAAATTCTATTCCAATGGCTATAATAGGGCTCTAATAGAGGCCAACTAAAGAAGTGGTAATCATCTGACCCAACCTATTTCAAATTATTTCTTCATCCACCTCATATAAATTTATTATTTTTAAAATAAAATAAAATATTTAATATAATAAATATAATGAAATTTTATTTTGATTATGGAATAACCATTATTTACCCTCTTTTCCATCAAATGGGAAGTGAAAGTATCACTCGTTCGTATGTGTGGACTACTGCCTCCACATAAGGATACAATCCATTTTCAATCACCATGTTTCGTGGATGGTTATAATTATTGTCATATTGTTTATATATTATATTTATGACATGATTATTATTCTTTAAATATAATATCATATCTAACTTATTACTTGTCAATCCATTGGAAGGCGATAACATCGCTCGGGTGTACTTGTAGACTACCACTTCCATGAAGCACTATGATTTGTTTTTCATTTACTATTTACATGTATGGTAGTAAGGATATAATTAATATATATATATATACACACATAGATTTTATTAATGATATAATTATTTTTATGTAATTATAAAATAATAACTATGTTTCATTCCTTCTTTTTATTAGATATTGAAAGAAGCGTTCAAGCATACGTACGACATACCATCTTTATGAACCATGTAAATAATTTTTCTATGAATAAATTTTGTTAATGAATATAAATATATATATAATGAATATATATTAAATTTATAAAATTATTATCATCAATGAGATTAAATTTCCATGATTAAAGCTCAGGGACCATAACTTCCAAACAAAAACACTCATGAAAAACACAATAGTTAACACCTAGAAAATGATTTTTTAATATTTAATTATAAAAAAAATTAGTGTTGAAAGGTTATAATTCATTATTATATGATATTATAAGTATGTAAATTATTATGTTATATAATTATAATAAATTTAAATTTCTTATACAAGATATTGGGTGATTTTCTAATATTGTCGAACTTGAGGTAATGGATTTTGATCTCAGTTTTATTTATGTGAGACACACTCCATATTCACCACCGGTCTATTTTATGTGGTGTATATAATTTCTATGAAGTAATTTTATCATTACTATCATAAAAATAATTTGGATTCATATATCCATCACTGTTAATCTATTTTATGGGGGTTTTTATTTAGAGATTACCATAGTTGTAAGGGTATAACATTTAAAATTATATTCTTTATGACATATGAATTGTCATTAACCTACCTTATTTTGTGAGATATAGATAAAATCTCATAGATAATTTATATAATAAATATCCTTATGATAATTTTATTCAATGTTTAATTTGATGTTATTCTTTCATGGGTCTTACAACTCAAAAGTTACCTAAGGGGTAAGAAATTTATATTTTTAATCTCATTTGAATTGGGATTTTTTATTTATTAATTTCCATTAAAAGAAATTATTTTATCATTTTATATAAAAAACTATTTATTTTATTCTTCAGTTTTTGTTTCTATAATTTTTTAGTAATAGTACCATTTTACTCTATTTGGTAATTAATATTATCAACAATTTTTTTAAGAAAAACATATTTTATTTCCTCTTTAGTCGGGAATATTTTTCTTCGATGTCTATGTTTTCAATAAGATATTTAAAATAATTTATATAATAATCAATTATTATTTTGCAAGTCATTTTTATATATATTTTACATTTTTTATAATATGGATTTTAATTAATATTCTTATCATTTTCCAAAAGTTGTTTTTTGATTTTTGTATAAAAATATGAAGGGAATATTTTCTTCCAATACATGGAATTAAATGAATTTTACACCAACATGAATTCTCAATTATTTTAGTATCCATTTATAATTTTCCATGTTTATTTATGAAAATATTTTCCACAATATTTGGGGAATATTTAGATTTTAAATAATTAATTTCAAAATTAAAAGGGTATTTTCAAAAATAAATATTCCATGTGATATTATAAAAGAATTTTTTATTAAAGACAACATACATTGATTTTAATTATGATTTACTAGGGATATTATCCAATGATACCATTATTATTCTTTCAATGGATGGTTTATAATTACGATGATGAGCTGTTTATGAAACCTCTTTATTTTCCCTGAGTTCTGGTATGTTGAAATGTTGAAATATTTATGAAACCCATTTAATTTTTATAGGTTATAATATATGATGAATGATTTATTATCATATGGTAAAAATATGAATAGATTATGATTATGTGATGTTCAGGACAAGAGTTATAAATCCTTACATTCCATGGGGTATAGAAGTATATCACATTAGATAATAAGGACATGATTGTTGGGTGAAAAATGTTTAGTAAGGGACTATGTTCATTAAGAAAATATTGGGGGTGAACCATTAATAAGGATATGATAGAATGGGGAGTGTGGACAATCCAAGATAAAAGTAATATAGAGGGGACTTTCCTAGGTAAATATTTTAATATGATTATGTGTATTCATAAACTTATGTACTGTGAAAATTATATTCTATCATAGATCATGTTCTCTCATTCCTTTAGGATTCATTTATTTTAAATTGTGACGATTTATTCCATGATTCAATATTATGATCTATGTTAAAATGGGTATGGATTTAAAATGTTAATATCAAGTTCTCATATAATTATGATTATTGAAAAACCTTTGGGATAAATTTTTTTAACAAATTTTGAGTATTTTTTAAAAACTAACCTCGTTATAAAAGAATGTTTTTGTTATTCCAGAATCAGAACCACATCAATCACAAGGAAAATTTAGCAGACAAGTAGTTTTTTAGAGAGTCAGAAGTTTCTCTTTGAATAAGTCGTATTGTTTCTGAAAAGTTATGAAAGAAGGTTATGATGTTAGGAGATAGAACGTTTTAATATTTTCTAAATTAATCAGATGGTTCTTTATTGTTCATAAAGTTATAACAAATCATGAATACTATCATGGTAAAAATATTTGAAGAAATTGTGGAGAGTTTTGAATATTTTCAATGTTTTAGTATGGAGATTCCATCATTATAAAAAAACATCATATTTTATTTCCATTATAATTGGAAAACTCGTCGTAATGAGATTACCATCGTAATGGGAAGTCAATCGTATTGAGGATCCCATAAAAATGAACTGAGAAGGAAACAAAATTTGTAATCAATGATAAGGAGACATAATTCATAATCACTGAAAGGAAATATAATTTTTAATGATCTGATAAGGAATTAAAATCTGTAATCACTGAAAAGGATACATAATTCTTAATCATTAAGAAGGAAACAAATTCACAATTAATTAAAAAATAAAGATAGATCATAATGATAATATTAAAATAAAAACTCAAAAATAATTTTCCTTAAGTTTTAATAAAAAATATAATAGGTCAAACATGAAATTAAATTATATGTAAATATCAGATAAATCTAAGGAGGATTGAATAATTCAAAATTGAAGTCTAAATTCATTATATTTTTTAGTTTAAAAAAACCGAAGAAGTGGGGAAAGATTTTATGTTTCTTGATATTTGTTTTTTGAGTCACCTATAAATAGTTTCTCAGATCATTTTTTCATTGTATACTTTTCATGTAAGTGAGAAAGAATGAGATATAATGAAATAAAGTGAAAGATAGTTCTTATCGGAGATCTCATGAGGATGATCAAACAACTAAATGTTTTTTATGGTTTTTGGAAAAGATTGAATTTTTCATATTGATAATGTTTTCATCATATTAGGTACATCATATTGAGATAATTGGATCCAAACTCATTTTATTGAAATAATCAAGTCTAAACTCATTGTATTGAGAGAATCAGATCTAGACTCATCAGATTGAGAAAATCGAATCCATCCAAAATGTATTGATGATTCAGACTGAGAAATTGTGGATTAGTTTTAATAAAGTATTTATTCCATTGTTTGTATCAATTATTTTTTAAAAAAACATTGTAAATTTATGGGACACAATATAATATTACCTATTATGATATAGAAGGTGTGTAAAAGGAGTTGTCATAAGTTTTATTCACTTCTTCATAATAGTGGATTTAAATACATCTATAGGAGTGGTTGTGCAAAGTATGTAGGTTCTCACACTGATACCGAACCTTGTAAATATTTTGTTATTTTCTTTATTTAATAATTTTCTATTCATGTGTATTTACTAAAAGTTGATATGGAAATTAATCTTAACATATTACATGGGTTAAGTTTCTAAATGTTTTGAAACTTATAAAAAGTGAACAACTAATTCAACCCCACTTCATAGTTGTAAATTGAAACTTCAATTGGTATTAGAGGGAAGGTTCAATTGTTGAATATTATAAAATTTTTAATAAACATATGAGAAACTTTCCATGCGGGTTTGATTTTAAAATTTCTTTAGAGGATAAGGATGATTCATATCATGATGAATTACAAAGCTTTCATGTTACCAAAAAAATGAGTAAAGATCTGATTTTTAAAAAGTATATGAAAGATGAAATGGATTCTAAAGATATGATAAAGATAAAAATCCAATATTTTGAAGAATGTGATCCTTTTGAGTCGGAAGAAAAAGTGGATGATGAGATGAATTAAAAAATAATGACTCTTTTGTCTAAGAACTATTGAAGATGAATAAGATTGTTTGGGGGAAAAATTACTGTCAAATTTTTCGGGTGTGGTCGAATCAGAAACATTTCTATTATTTTCCCCAAGAATAATTTTGGAGAATATTGAGATGATTCTAATTAAAACCCTCGATGGATGAAGTGGAACAAAAATGATAAAGAAGGAAAATTATTTTAAAAAATACAAGAAGAATTTTACTAGAATCAAATGAAGTATGTTGAGTATGAATGTGGAATCAAACTCAATTGACAAAAAATCTTATTAAGATGAATGTTTATAAAAATTAATAACCTTCATTGAAAAATTTGGGAAAATAAATGATTCCTTATAAAATAAAGAAGTTGATGAATAATCTTGTAGAGACTATAAACTCATAATAGAACTTGTTTCATATATTTAGAAAAATAAAACTCTCATGAAAAAATTAGAGTTATGAATAATTATTTGAATAATTTTTTTATGTCATAAAATATTTCATCAAGAAGGATGGATAATACATCGTGGATATTTTATGTTAAAAACTTTAAACTTATGAACAGGGAAAGATGATTGAAGATTATAGAAAAAAGCTGGAATAAATGGAAGAAGAAGTTATTTTTTTTTAATCAAAACATAATGAGTTTAAAATTACCTTGAGTAAGATGAATGAAAAGTTAAACAAAGATTCAGAAGAAAAAAGATTAGACTTCTAAAGTTTTTGAGAAAGCTCAATATGAGAATAAGGTAAAATCATATATTACCAAAAATAATGTCTCATCAAATTATTTTAACATTTATGTTCCTGGTTTATTTTGGAAAATCTTGGGTGGATATAAGATGTGATAAACCTATCAAATTTACAAAAGTAGAAAACTATTTCAAAATAAAATATGGTCCACATCTTGATTATCTTAGAGATGCAATAATTTATCGATCTCAACAAGGTTTCTATAAAGAAAGCTATTTTTTAAAATATAAAATCAAGATTTGATTGATATTACTGGAGTTGTAGAATCTTTGAAAACCTGGAATATAGTTTTTGGTAGAAAATATATCTATATAGAGGAATATTTGAGCAAAGTGGAAGAAATGTTGGAAGTAGAATGAGTAACATTCCTTGTTTATAAGAAGTTGAAAAAATGAATTCTCAAGATGTTAAAAAATTTCCAAAAAAAATTAATGTTTGGAAGAAGTTTTTAGAATATGTGATTAGGATATACATCATGCTAGAAGATGTATGAAACTTATTACAGAACATGTTTCATATGATAGAAAAGAAAATAAAGCAGAAAATAAGAATATTGAGGAAAGATCTTTAGTTTTTGATACAAAGTTGAAAGAAAGTAAATGGAACAACAAAAAATGGATAATTAATAGCGGTTCTTCTTAAGATATGGCAGGTGATATAAATATCTTGAAACATGTTTAATTTCAAGATGGAGGATAATTTACCTTTTTTAATGATAGTTCATTAAAAATCAGAGGAATCAGAACAACTGATATTGAAGGTGAAAAGTTGAAATATAAGGAAGTGTTATTTTTTGATGGGATAAAACATTACTTACTCAGTGTAGGTTAATTTTGTAATGATGAAAAAGAATTTTTTTTATAAAATATATTTCTATCATAAAAATATTAAATGATGGAAATGTTATTATAAAATGAGATAGAGACAATGAGAATCTCTTTCAAATAGAATAATTCAACAACTCATGTAACTTGAGTACTAAAGATGAAACCAAATTAATGCATCTAAGACTTAGCCACATTTCATATAGAACATGAATAAACATTATAAAGTTATTTTTTATGGAATTTTCTAGAATTGAAAAGAAGATATGAAGATGTCTGTATTACTTGATACACAGTAAAGATAACTAAAAAAATCCTAATAGAATTGACACTAAATCTACCAGACCACTTGAGCTTATTCATTTCAATTTATGTGTTCTAATGAGACATCAATCAATAAAAAGGGATTAATAATTTATAACTTTTATTGATGATTTCACTCAGATGAAAAAACCATGTTTATAAAGTGCAAGTCAGAGGTTATTGAAATGTTCAAATTCTTTATAAAATATATTAAGAATGAAATGGGGGTTTCCCTAAAGAATTTGAGAATAAATAATGGTTCTGAATTTAAAAACAATACTTTTGAAACTTATCTAAGAAATCATGGCATGAAACATTAGTATAGTTATCCCTATACTCCACAAAAAATGGAGTAGCAGATAGAATGAATATAAGTTTGGTGGAAATGGGAATAAGTATGTTAGAAAAATACAATAGTTCCAAATTATTTTGGAGAGAATTTGTTAGTACTACTATACATGTTCATAATAGATGATTTTTAAGATTAGAAACTAACATGTATCCTTATGAAATGTTGTATAACAAAAAACCTTCATTTAAATACTTCAATGTTTTTTGGAGTCCATGTTTGATCAAAATAAAAAATCTAGTTCTGGATATGTTTGATGAAAAATATGAGGAAGTAAATTGTATGGGATATTTACCAAATGGACAAAGTTATAGATATTAGAAAAAATATACAAAATTTGGTGGACTCATATGAAGTGAAGGTAATTGAAATTCAATGTTCCTTAACAAAAATTCTTGATAATTATGATAAGGATGAGCTAGAGATTTAAAATAATAATGAATGTAATTAAAAACATACTTTTCAAGATTGAGAAGAATTGTGTGATGAGGAAATATCAACTGCGAAAGAAACATTGAAATTTCCAACCTTATAAAAACATGTTGAATCGAAAAAAATTATTAGGAATCAAAAGGCCACCTATTAAGATAATAAGAAAGTTGAGATTAAAAAATCAAACTTCACTTATCTCAAAAGTTAAATCAGAATCCACTTAAGAGACTATACAATATAAATAAGGGGTATAAGATATGAAAGAAGAGTTAGATTCGATTGAAAATAATTAAACATGAGAACTTGTTCCATAACTAGAAAATAAAAATCTTATCAGATCAAATTGGGTTTATATAAACTAATTGAATGTTCATGGATATGTTTTAAGAAACAAATAAAGACTTGTTTGTAAAGGATATTCATAGGTGGATGGTGTGTATTTTTATGAAACATTTTCTCCAATTTTATTTCTAGAGACTATTTGAATTTCTTTTCTAGTGGCTTCTTAATAGAATTAATATTTTTATTAGATGGATTTAAATTCAACTTTCTTAAATGGTGAGATTTATGAGTATGTTTACATTGAAAAACCCTATGGGTTTCTATTGTATGTGGATGAAAAAATATGTAAAATGATAAAGTCTTTGTATGGGATGAAGCAAGATCCATGTCCTTGAAATAAGAAACATAAAAATTTTTTGATAATGTTAATTTTTTTGAAAGGAAAAGTTGATAATAACTTATATGTGAATGATGTTGACTCTGGAGCTCTAATTTTAATTGTTTATATGAATGATATGATTTTTTGGGGATAGAGAATATGTTTATAAAAAATTTCTTAATAAATGAAGAAGAATTTTGAAATTTCTATTATAAGAGATTTAAAATTATTCTTTGGCCTATAGGTTCAAAAAAACAAAAATATATTTTCCTATCTCAAGAAAACTATACCAGAGAATTTTCAATGAATTTTGGGATGCCCGGATCTGAAGGAATTTCAACTCTTATTTCTATGATAACAAATTTGAGTAATGATTAATCTAGAATAAGTGTCAACTAGAAAAACATTCATAGGTTTATAGGAAGTTTTCATTACCTTAAATCCTAAAGTCTTGATATTTTTTATGTTGTGACTTTGTGTGCCACATATTAAAGTAATCTAAAATGATCACATATATTGTAAGAAAAGAGGATTTTGAGATAAGTAAAAGGAAAAAATTCACATGGGTAATTATACAAATAAATAGTGAGATTATGTTTCATGTTTATACTCATTCTAATTGGGATGATGATTGTAATGATAGTAAATCAACCCTAGGAGGAACATTTTTTTAGGGTGAATGTTGTGTGAGTTGGCATAGTAAGAAAAAATGTTCAGAAACTTTTAGCAAAATAGAATTGGAATTTGTTGAAACTACTCAAGATTATATACAAATGTTATGGATGAAGGTTCAGTTGGATTGTTTGAAAGTAAATGTTTCTAAACAAATGAAGATACTTTTTGATAATTATAGTGAAAATGATCATCCAAAAAATCTTGTCCAACATTTACAATAAAAACACAATGATATAATGATTCAATTTATAAAAGAGAAATCTTATTTTGGAGATGGTTTTTTAGAATATATTTCACCAAATTATCAAATTTCTTTTATCTTTACAAAAGAAATGTCGAAATAAAGGATTGTTGAATTAAGGCTAAAACTTCATGTTCATACTCCTCCCATTTATTCCTAATACTCATAATGATGAACCCCCCCAACATGCTTGGAATTAAGTTTACAAATGGGGTGAGTGTAAAGATCCGTAAATTTCAAGAAAATTTTTTTCTTAAATTCTTTGGGATTTTACGAGTACGCAGTTTCTGACGGCACCTGATTCTGAGGCCCGGTGTGCCCAGAATCAATTTTCGAATTTTAGCTCGAGTACGTTCAGTGAACGAACAAGCGGGTTTTTCTATATTTTGAACCAGTGCTCGAAATTGAAATCTGAGGGCACCGATGAAACCGTAGCATCAGGAATTTCTTAAGAGAACCTTTACCGAAGATGTGTTTGCTCGGGAGGAGATGTTAAAAAAATGTGGATTAAATAAAAAGTGAATAAAATTGTGTACAATTTTATTTATAATTCTAATGTGGTTTTATTCTACATGGAGGAGTTAGGGTGGGACCCACTAACATCCTAACTACCCATGTGAGGATAAATGTGAGGTGGGGCTTGCACGATCCCTAAGCCTTCACATTCCTTAAACCCCTTGTATTTAATTGGGTAACTCCCCACTCTCCCACATTAATTCATGCTAACACAAACTTAATCAATTGCTTGAATTAAGTGTTCAAATTTTGTAAATTTGAATGCATGGCAAAGTAAAATAAAATAAGGGGAAGGCTATTTTATTTTGGTTAGCTTGTTCTGTTGAGAATTCGATGAGAGATCTCTAGTCCCTTTTGAAGAACTTCATCTTCAATGAAGAACATCAACTCTCCGATGAAGAATGTCGGCTCGGTGGCCCCGGTTTCTCCATCCTCTTCTTCCTCCGTGACAAGGGAGGAGACACTGACGATGAGGGAAATGACTCCATCATCCGTGGTTCTTGAAAAACGTGAACTTTATTTGAGGTAGGGGTGTGTTTGGACTGAGAAATGATTGATTTTTCCTTCCATGGTGTTGATCCTCTTAAACCGCTTGTTATCGGACTAATGCGGAATGGACTGGACAAAACTAACACGGTCTGATTCCTCTGTTGTTCTTGTGAATATGTGGAGTTCTTCGGCCATTCTTGAGAGGTGAATCAAGCTATGTTTTCAGAGCCAATCGGAGGCCTGAAAACATCATAAACGGCCTCAGAGCATCGGGGTGACCATGAAGCAGAAGTTTCCTATAAATCGGATCATCGGAATGAAGAACGGGCACCTCCGAAGGCGTGCTGGCCAGAGGCGCTGCTCTTGTAAAATTCCAGAATACACGGCATGTACTCCAGGAGCACACACCGTGTAGTACAAGTGTACTATGGAATCCATTTCAGATGTTAGAAAAGTAACACACGGCGTGTGACTCTAGACACACAACGTATATTCTCCACACTATTTGACAGAGGAGACTTCGATGGACATGGAGTGCATTCAGGGAAAATACACGGACATGGACAGTAATACACAGACAAGTAACATGGCATCCATACTCTTCATAGAAAGGGGAGAAGGGGCTTCGTGAGGCCCGGCGTGTAATCTGGGAGATACACGGACACAGGAAGAACCACACGGCCAAGAGGCACGGCGTGTACTACCTTCTCCAAGGAAGAAGTGGCTTCGTGATGACACAGCATGTATTTTGGGAATACACGAACACGGGGTGGAGTACACGGGCATGTACTCCACCACATGGCTAGGCATGGCCAGCGCACATGGAACCAACCCTAGAGGTTTGGACACGGCGTGTAACCATACCACACGCCGTGTACTTTCTTATCTACACGACCAGCCCAGTGACACGGGCAGTACCCGGTGTCTGAGGACACGGTGTGTAAGCATACCAACACACTATGTACTTTTTGGAAAATGGCTTGGTCATCCCGTACCTAGTGTCTTGGACACGTTTGTTTGGTATTAGTCTCTTGTAACGTGGTGGACCTTCGGGATACATAAACTGTGTACTTCGTGACAGTTGATGTATCGACCCCCTTGGCTCACAGAGCAGACCCTCTCGAAATCAAGCGTGCTGTATGCGGGAACCCTAGAGCTGGCTGTGACTACGACGATGATGAAGACTATACTTAGATCCTACGTGGGTTCGACAGCGAGGATGACTATACTTGGATCCTCCATGGGTTCGACAGTGATTACTATCGTACTGGGATCCTCCGTGGGTTCGACGGCGATGACTTTTGTTCTGGTATCCTGTGTGGGTCCGGCAGTATTGACCTCTGTACGTGTATCCTGTGTGGGTCCGACAGAGTAGCTGGTCTTGTATCCTGTGTGGGTCCAACAGCTTAGCTGGTCTTGTATCATGTGTGGGTCTGACATAGTAGTTGGTCTTGTATCTTGTGTGGGTCCGACAGCTTAGTTGGTCTTGTATCCTGTGTGGGTCCGACAACTTAGATGAATCAGTGACTACATCTGATCATCTCTATCACTATACGAAATATGTATACCTGTGTGAGTTGATTCTTGATTTTTCAGTTATTATCATCAATGTGACTGATTTGCTTTCCTGTGTAGATTGGGTTGAGCTTTCCTGTGTAGACTGGGTTATGTTTTCCTGTGTGGACTGGGTTGTGCCTTCCTTTGTGGACTGGGTTGTACTTGGGCTCGTGAGTTGGAGCCGAACTGGAATTGATGACTTAGGTATATGTATGGGAATATACCTAAGTAGAGTTGGTTGATACTTTGTGTTTGTATATTTCATTTGTGGTTTGTCCTTTGTGGATTTTGGGAGAGCTTTAGGGGTCTTGGGGTCCCTACTGAGTATCGTTATACTCACACCTGCATGGGCTATGCCCGCACTACGTTTTGTTGGATGCAGACGACGGATAGTGCTGACTATAGTGGAGACTTGTAGAGCTGGACAGCACCCGGAGGTGGACCACCTGGTGTGACGTACTCGGAGCAGACAGACGGACCCGAGGTGCTGAGGAGACTATCTGTACCCACCCTTAAGGTGGGATTTCTGAAGGATGACTCAGTGGTTGCTGGATTACTTTTCTACAACTGTTCTTTCTTTTCTGTTGTACTGTACTTTCAGTTGGGTTTGTATTCTGACCCATTTACTTTCCAGCACTTAATTTTGTACTCCGTTTACTTAGTGTTTACTTCACCTACATACTCTATTGTGTTTTTTTACTTATATAAAGGAAATTACTTCCCTTTTATCGAGATTTACGCCTTTGGTGCTAGTTGCTAGCCCCTGTCCTATGGGAGGCGGGCTTGGGGTAGTCATGGAACGGGCCCCGAGGATGGGTCGTGACAAATTGGTATCAGAGGAGTCGGTTCTACCACAGAACTTAAGACTCTGATAATTTATTCCTATGAAGCAATATTGTTTAGAGTAATGAGTGTGGTTATCAGTCCAGGGAGTTCAGTGTTGGTATGGTGGCCAACGTATCCATACAACAGGACCCTAACTTCTGATTTCCGACTTAGTGCCCGAAAACATTGATTTCCTGTGTGTTTCAAAAGTTTTATTTGTGATTACTTTGTGTCATCTCACCAGGTATATTGTATTAACCATGGCGCACCTGTTTCTTTTCAGGATGGCCCCACGATGGCAGCCATCTAGGGTTCCCAGTTAAGTGCGAGATGGCAGCCCACCGAGCGATGAGGACTCGGTGCAAGGCCCCATTATAGCGAAGGAACCAGTGGTACCTCTACCCGATGGGCCACTGATACCACCAGCCTCAGCAGCAGAGAGTGCATGTCGCCTTAGTGCATTGCACGAGTTTCTGCGTTAGAGGCCGTCCAGGTTCCACGGAGAGACGGACCCTCAGGAAGCTGAGGATTGGCTGGAGGCTGTTGTCTGAGTCTTCAGATTAGTAGGGACACCAGATGACCTCATGGTGATACTTACAGAGAGTCTCCTGCATGCAGTAGTAGGTAGATGGTGGATCCTGATGCTCTAGGTGCACGACGAGGCATCACATCTTTGGAAGAACATTGAGAGCCTTTTTCGCTCGAAGTTTGTTCCAGCCACCCTCCGTGCAGTGCGCATCCAGGAGCTACTACAACTGCGGCAGGGCAGCATGACAGTAGCCCAGTACTTGGTGAGATTTATCGATCTCTCATGTTACTCCTCGGACATGGTACGGGACCCATTCTTCCAGGCCCGGACCTTCGAGTAGGGACTAAGGCATATGGTCAGGGCTTCGATGATCTCCCTCGGCATTCTGACGTAGGAAAGAGTACTGGAGTGAGCCCTTCTTGTGGATAGCTTTCTTGTTAAGCCTACACCAGCAGTGAGACCTACTATAGGGCAATACGTAGCGGAGTCTTCTACAGCCGGCAGTAGATAGATGTTGCAGAGGACCAAGCGGACCAAGCCATCAGGAGGGTGACCTCAGGATTCAAGCTCAGTTGTGCAAGGAACATGGAATAGATCCAGCCATACGAGGAGCAGACAGTGCTATACATGCGGCGGGCAGGGACACATAGCTCGTGACTGCCCGACCCTCCATGCAGAGGAGCAGCAGACGGTTCAGGGACCACCCAGGCATTGGTAGAGGTTTGACTGTGGCGATCCGTAGGGAGAAGTAGAATGAGGCAGAGGAGCTGGCCGAGTAGCAGGTGGTGGATGATTCTTCGACGCTCTACCACCACCACCACTAGGAGGTCCACCCCGACCACAGGGAGCTGGCGGACAGAGGTAGGATCAGCTCTAGGCAGTCGATTCCTACAACCACAGCGCACCTGAGATGATTCGAGGTACTATCTGTGTCTACTCCACCGTTGTTGTAGTTCTTATAGACACAAGAGTGAGTCATTCTTTTATTTCCAATTCCCTTGTTCGGAGCTCGGAGATTCCAACGGAGCAGTTGGATCAATCCTTACGGCTAGAGACTCCTACGGGAGCAGACTCAACAATTAGACATTGGTGTCGGCAGTGTGAGCTTACTCTAGGAGGCGAGAGCTTTGGCTGGGATCTTCTTGAATCGGCGTCGAGGCCTTACGACGTCATCTTGGTCATGGATTGGCTATCTAAGGCTCATGCTCAGATCGACTGTATTAGGCGCAAGGTGCGGTGTGTCTGCACATATGGGAGTAGTTTCACCTTCACCGGTGAGAAGGGAGCCTTTATAGTGCAGGATGGACTCATGCAGAGGAGAGGAAAACTGATCATACATCAGTTGGCTAGTCTCATCCTCAGAGCAGTTGACATGTGGAGTCTGAGTTTTCCTATTGTGGTGGATCAGTATGCGGATATTTTTCCTGACGATGTACCTGTACAACCTCCTCGCTATGACGTAGACTTTTATATTGACCTGTACCCCGGGATAGTCCTGATATCTACACCAGCATATCGGATGTCTCCCGTTGAGCTTCGTGAGCTGCGGGTACAGCTGGAGGACTTACAGGGCAAGGGATTCATCCAACCTAGTGTTTCACCCTGGGCTTCCCTGATTTTGTTCGCCAACAAGGCGGATGGGAGCTTGCGACTATGTGTCAACTACCGTCTCCTGAACTAGGTGAAAGTGAAGAACAAGTATCATATTCCAAGGATAGATGATCTCTTCGATCATCTCAAGGGATCACGATGGTTATCGAAGATAGACCTTAGGTCAGGATATCATCAGCTCAGAGTTTGAGACGTGGATGTGCAGAAGACGACCTTCAGGTGTCGATATGGCCACTATGATTTCTTGGTTATGCCTTTTAGTGTAACCAACACTCTAGAAGTGTTCATGAGTCTCATTAATAGGATCTTCCAGCCTTACCTCGATCGATTTGTCGTAGTCTTCATCGACGACAAACTGATTTACTTGACTACTGAGGAGGAGCACACCTACCACTTGCGGATTGTAATGGACACACTCCGAGAGCACCATATTTATGGTAATCTCTCGAAGTGTCAGTTCTAGATTCTAGAGGTCTACTTCTTAGGGCACGTCATCTCTGAGGTGGGAGTTGTGGTGGATCCTGCGAAGATCGAGGCAGTACTAGCTTGGGGGCCACCCAGGAGTGTGACAGAGGTGCGGAGTTTCCTAGGTCTGGATGGGTACTATTGGAGATTTTTTATAGACTTCTCCAGAGTTGCAGCACCACATTCAGCTTTGACGAAGAAGTGAAAACCCTTCATGTGGTTAGATAGATGTTAGCAGAGCTTCCAAGAGCTGGGACAGAGATTGACCATTGTGCCCATCTTGAGGCTACCGGAGGAGGGTGTAGGGTACGTAGTTTACTGCGATGCATCCGGGAGTGGACTTTGAGTGTGTTCTGATATAGGAGCGGGCAGTGATCACTTACGGTTCACGACAGTTGAGGCAGCATGAGCAGAACTACGCTACCCATGACCTCGAGTTAGTAGCAGTGGTCTTCACCTTGAAGATGTAGCGGCACTATCTGATGGGCGAGTGATTTACAGTCTATTCTGACCACCAGAGTCTCAGGTACATCTTCTCGCAGGAGGTCGGGCATTCAGCTACTTTGTGAGGTGATAGAGTAGTTAGCCGCTTTACAGATATCCTTCATGGATAGATATGGGGCAGCCTTTCTACAGTCGCTCACAGTCACTCCTCCACTACTTCAATGGGTCAGGGAGGCACAGCATGGGGACGTTGACCATGAGACGTGACGTGAACAGATATCCACAGGACAGGTACCTGATGGATTTTCTATAGGAGGGGATCACGTCATCCTTTTCATAGGACATACCATGGTACATGTTTCATTACAGGAGGAGGTTCTGAGAGAGTTTCACACTTCCCCATTGGCGTTACATCTAGGAGTGGCAAAGATGTACCAGGATCTCAGACGACAGCATTGGTGGCTGGGTATGAATAAGGTTATGGAAGAGTTTGTTTCACGATGCCTCACCTTCCAGCAGGTGAAGGCAGAGCACCAGGTACCAGCAGGCTTGGTACACCCCTTATAGGTCACGGAGTTGAAGTGGGATGGGATATCTATGGATTTTGTGATGGTACTTCCACGTACTTCTAGAGGACATGACTCCATCTAGGTGATTGTCGACTGACTCACCAAGTCATCCCACTTCTTACCTATCAGAGAGTAGGGCTCAGTGGAGAGCCTAGGATGCTTCTACGTTCAATAGATCATACGGCTTTATGGTGTTTCATCATCTATCGTCTCCAATCTAGATTCTTTCTTTACTTCTCGGATTTGGAAGGGGCTGCCGGAGGCATTTGGGACGCAGCTATGCCGGAGCACCGCCTTTCATCCTCAGATGGATGGCCAGATGGAGAGGACCATTCAGACTCTCGAGGACATGCTCCGTGCATGTGTCCTCAACTTTGGTCCCAGCTGGGAGTATCACCTACCTTTGGTGGAGTTTGCGTACAAAAACAACTACCACTCCACCATCGGGATGGCACCATACGAGGAATTGTACGATCGACCTTGTAGATCACCTATGTGTTGGACATACCCTAGGGAGTCAGCATTCGTAGGACCAGAGATGGTCCAGGATATAATAGAGAAGGTAAAAATCATCCAGGATCAGATGAGGACTACTCAGAGCCGACAGAAGTCCTATGCTGACAGGAGGTAGGGACCATTGGAGTTCGAGGATGGCGACCATGTTTTGTTACGGGTCTCACCTCAATGTGGATTATAGAGATTTGCCCGAGGTGGCAAGTTACCTCTGCACTTCATCAGACCATTCTAGGTTCTCAGCAGGATAAGTGAGGTGACTTATCATCTATCTATTCCACCTCAGTTGCACTGGGTGCTTGACGTCTTCCACATATCTCAGCTAAGGAGATACGTGCATGACCCGAAACATAACATCGATCACAGAGAGCCTAAAATCGATGCTGGGGTGACATTTGCGGAGGTCCTGGTGGAGATCGAGGATTGAAAGGAGTGGGTCTTACGTTGATGGTTGATTCCTCTAGTGCGCATCAGGTGGCAGTACGGAAACCTCCAGGAAAGCACATGGGAGTAGGAGGCTCAGATGTGTGCACAGTACCCTCATTTGTTTCCCTAGTTTATGATTTAGCTTTATGGGTATGTAAAGACCTGAGGTGAGAGTAATGTAAAGACCCTAAATTTCAAGGAAAATTTTTTCTTAAATTCTTTGGGATTTTACGAGTACGCAGTTTCTGATGGAACCTAATTCTGAGGCCTAGTGTGCCTGGAATCAATTTATGAAGTTTAGCTCGAGTACGTTCAGTGAACAAATGAGCGAGTTTTTCTATCTTTTGAATAAGTGCTCAGAATTGAAATCTAATGGCACCAATGAAACCGCAGCACCGGTAATTTCTTAATATAACCTTTACCGGAGATACGTTTTCTCGGGAGGAGATGTTAAAAAAATGTGGATTAAATAAAAAGTGAATAAAATTATGTAAAATTTTATTTATAATTATAAGGTGGTTTTATCCTACATGGGGGAGTTAGGGTGTGACCCACTAACATCCTAACGTTGTATTGGATGCAGACAACAGACAGTGCTGACTCTGGTGGAGACTTGTAGAGCTAGACAGTACCCGGAGGTGGACCACCTAGTGTAACGTACTCAGAGCAGACGGACGGACCCGAGGTGCTGAGGAGACTATCTGTACCCACCCTTCAGGTGGGATTTTCGGAGGATGACTCAGTGGTTTCTGGTTTACTTTACTGCAGTTGTTCTTTCTTTTCTGTTGTACTGTACTTTCAGTTGGGTTTGTATTCTAACCCATTTACTTTCCAGCACTTACTTTTGTACTTAGTTTACTTAGTGTTTACTCTAGCTTGTATACTCTATTGTGTTTGTTTACTTATATAAAGGCAATGTCTTCCCTTTTATCGGGATTTATTCCTTTGGTGCTAGTCTCCATCCCCTGGACTATGGGAGGCGGGCTTGGGGTAGTCATGACACGTGCCTCGAGGATGGGTCGTGACAGTGAGAGGGTAACAACTTTTTACTTGGTGAGAAGTTTTTCCTTATATTTATTTAATGAATCTAAATATGTGGTTATGATAAAATGGGGTAGAGAAAAGGAAAAGTGGGAGGAAAGGTGATAGTAAAAGATAAAAGTGAGGGGGAGTTTATCTTTACATGGATGAAAAAAAAATTGTGGCTGAGAGATGGAATTCCTTCAAAAACATTACCTTATCGAGTAAGTGTGGTGTAAAGACACTCTATTTTGATAAAGGATGTGTTTGTATAAATTCCAAAAAACAAAATTTGTTTAAAAATGTTTTTTTTGGAAAAGTGCTTATAGTTTGAATAATTATTGACAAGGGTTGTCAACAAATCAAAAGGGGGTTATCGAAGAACCATTGTGATAAATTATTATAACATAGTTTTTTTATTTGTTGACAGCTAACCTCTTTGTAAAATAATTTTTTTATTTAGGAATAGGACCCATATATATTTATATGAAGAGTAATCAGACTCAGAGTTTGTTAGAAATTCAGATGTTTCTGTTTGAAGAAGTTATATTTTTGGTGAAGTGATCAGAAAGAAAATTTTGAAGGTAGGAGTTAGAGAGTTTTCATACTTTATAAAATAAATCAGATGATGTTTTTTGGTCATAAAGTTCTCAAAAATCATGAAAACACTCATAGTAGAATATTTTAATTAAATAGTAGAGAGGTTTAATGATTTTTAGATTTGAAGTATGGATATTCCATCATAATGGGATTTCCATCATTATTGAAAAATCATCGTAATAGGATTTGCATCATAAATGGGAAAAACCATTATAATAATATTTCCATCATAATGGGAATTCAATAGTAATTAGGATTTCATCAGATTTAACTGAGAAGGAAACATAATTCAAAATTACTAAAAAGGATATAAAATTTGTAATGAGCTGAGAAGCAAACATAATTTCTAATCACTAAGAGGGATATAGAATTTCTAATCACTAAGAGGGATATAGAATTTATAATCACTAAGAAGGAAACCAAATGAGCTGAGAAGGAAATAGAATTTGTAATCACTAAGAAGGATACATAATTTGAAGTAACAAAGAAAGAAATTGATTCATATTGAACCGAGAAATAAATGAATTTTGTAATGAGTTGATTATGAAGACTGGTCAAAAATAATATTCTAGATGTTTTAATGAAGAGTTAAATAGGTAAAACATGAAGTTAAATTTTTCATAAATCATGGAGAAATATAAGGAGGATTGAAGAAGTAAAAACTGAATTATAAATGAAATTTATTTTCAGAGTTTTTGAAATCTGAGAAAGAGGGGATATTTTTAAAGTTTCATAGTCTTTCTTTTCTATGTAGCTTATAAATACTTGTTGAGAGAATTCATTTATTATGTAATTTTCATGTATGTGAAAGGAGGATCAATGAGGAAATCAAGTGAAATTCATTTCTTACTAGAAATATCATGAGGAGGTTCAGACAATGGGATTTTTGTTTACCAATTTGAGCAGAGTTTCAGTTTTTCAGATTGAGAATTGGTTCAGTGTATTGAGTTCATTGTAATGATAGATTCAGGTCCAAACTCATTGTATTGAGAGAATCTAATCTAGACTCATTTTATTGATATAATCAGATCTAGAATCATTAGATTGATAAAATTATATCCACCTAAATTAGGTTGAGGATTCAAATTGGGAAATTATGGAGCAGTTTTCAAAAAGTATTTATTCTATTGTTTGGCCCAATTTTTTATAAGAAAACATTTTAAACTAACATGAGTTAGTATAATATTTTTTGATTAGCATATATAAGTTATCTAATGAGATTTTTTACAATTTTTATTCACTTCTTCATAATGGTGTATTTCCATAGGCCCATGAGAGTAGCTATGTCAAGGATGTAGGTTCTCACACTAAGGCTGAACAATGTAAATCTTATGTCCCTTAATTTATTTCTTAAATTTTTCATTCATAGGTATTTATAAAATAGTTGATAAGGAAATAAATCATAATAGGTTTTAGGGGTTGAGTTTTTAAAAGTTATAAATCTTATAAAAAGTGAACAACTGATTCAAACCCCCTTCTCAGTTGTTATTCGATCCATTGGAAGTTTACTTATTCTATGTTTAAGTGATCAATAATATCTCCCTTGTTTACCCCTACCAAGCATATAATATCACACTTTCTTTCGTTTCATTTCCTAAGGTTATAAAGAAAGTTTTAAAGTAGGGTATGTATAATTAGATTACTTGTGGGAAGATATTTGTAATGTAATTTTAGTATCCTTTAATAAATAATTGTATTTTTCATGTAGTCACTACAGAAACTAAACTATTTCATTAATTGGGAATTTATTATAGTTAAATGTTTTGGATATTCATATTAAAAGATGTAAAAAAAATATGGTATGTATGAGTCACTATAATTGGTATTAGAGGTAGGTTTATTATATATTTAGAAATTAGAATTATATGACCTCAGTGAAATCCTTGTGGATATATCTAAGTACAGGATAAAATACTAATGTTTTGGTAAAGCATATATTATGTACTTTTCCTTACAATACATCCTTATATGGATAATGGGGTTTTCACATAGATTTATCTAGGGGTAATAACCACGAAAAGTGTTGGTTCAATTTATATCAATGATCATTCTAGTACATAGCGGGTGTTCCCATACTTCATACATGTTTTAAAACTCGGGGAAGATATGATTAGGTTAATTTATAATCTATTTATGAAAAATTTGAATGATTTTAAATTGATGGTGACCATATATGACCAAGTATAAACCTAATGTGTAGTATATTTAAAATAAGGTGTCGTGATTTGGTAATCCTATAAAATATTTTTAATGATTATATGGTCTCCCACTATGATTATTGTTGGTCTCACTATGAATTTTGGTTTTAGTCAATGGATGGATCCATGGGGAATTGATATGAAAAAAATGTGAAGTAAAATGAAATGATTTTCCTTCCAAGAAATAGAATGAGATGGGAACTTGAAGGAAAAACTTTGTGATTATCAATATTTTTATTTCATGAAATATTATTTAAAACATAAACATATGCTAGTTTCCCAACACATCCAATACCTGGAAAATGGTATTTTATATAAGTTCACGTGTAAATGATCCTGAAGGTTTGAAATTTCAATTTCCTTCATGTTAATAATGTGAGAAAAAGAACCTAGTAAAATATCTCAATAGAAGGGTAAGATATTTTCTCTATTTATTTTAAGAGAAAAGAGAAAATAATTGGAAATTTATTCAAATTCCTATATTTACGGAACATGGAATTTATCTGAGTCCATTCTCTCATCATGGAGTTAACTTCTATACCAAGTAAAAAAATCTATATTAATAATTTAAGAGAAATTATTGATGTTTTTATGTATTTTTATTTTATAATTAGGTTGAAGAAGTGTTATTTCAATGGTGTCCTGGTAATAAGAATAATAAAACATCTAATGATTATTTTACAGTATTTTTGATTAAGTATTTTCAAGAATATATTGAAAGTTACAGATAGACTAGAAATGTGATTTAGTGGTATGATAAAATTATTTGAACAAATTTTATTGAGTGATAGGTAAACATTATTATGTTCTATTTGTTGGGATAATAATTTTTAAATTGGATAAAGTGATGATTCATATTGATAATTTAAATCAGATAGTATTGACTACCTTGGGATTGATTAGTGGTGGAAAAGTGGTTTATATTATATTTGGTGAAGTTTATTTATTTTTTATATTTATTTTGTATATTTTAAAAACTATATAATCTTATTTTTTGAAGAATTTATATTTTTAATTTTGTTTTTATGGAGATTCAAGTTATTTTAGGAAAGGATTGGTATGTTTTAAGAGAATACAAGATCAATGTATTCACATGTTTATTCTATTCCATTATAAGTTACTTTATGTTTTCTAGGGTCAAATGTTAATTTTGATCTAAAAAACAATGTGTTCAAATATTTTAATTTTTTTGGGTTTTGATTTCAGTGAGACATATTTTGGAGGATTTTTAAGGATAACTATTTATGGAATGAATTAAGTTGAACTATGTTTGTTGTTGTAAATTTTTTATAGATTATGGTATTACATTTATCTATATTGGATAAATTTTTCAACCCCTTTTTGTTTCGGTAAATATATAGGGATTTAATTAATTCCATTTAATTTTTATTAGAACTCATGATCCATTAAACGTTAATTTTATTTATTCAAGCATGAAAAATTCATATTTAATATTCATTTCGTGGAGTACGAAATGAATTAAAAATTAATAAAATTAGAACCAATGGTTAATGTTGTATTTATGAAAAAAAATTATATCAAGTATTTTTATTTTCCTAGGTTCTCTATATTTATATTAAAATAATCCCCCAAAATCAGGAAAATAGTCTTGTAATAAAAATGTTTTCCTTTTACATTCATTTTTGGTGAATTGGTGGTCTTTTCATCCCCCATGTATTTATAGTTTTTTTGTCCTTATTTTTTTCATGAACATGCTATTTATTACCCTATATTATACCTTGGAGATTTATTTTCTCTTCCATCTCAATATTTTAACTTACCACCACTATTATCTTAATCTCAGAACCTGATTATGGGTTATTTCAAGTAAAAATTATGTTACAAATATTTATTTTTCAAAGTATGATTTATTACCCTTATGTACGATGTAAATTTTCAATAAAGGTATATTAAAATATTAAGCTATTTTGTAATATCATGATATTTTAGAAGAAATTTATATTTGATAGCATATATGACACACAACACTAAGCCTAAACGAACCATAAAATTTTACTATTTAAATATGACATTTATAACCTAGTCATTGAATTGGTGGTTATGAATAAGATTAAATAAATTATGAAATATATATATTAGTCCTAATAAATAAAAATTTATTGATAAATGATTCAAAAATAGGTCCTTTATTTTTAGAAAATCCATTTTATGCTTAAAAAATACGTTTTCTTAGAAAAAGGGTTTTCTTTTTTTGTGAGAAAATAATTATAATTAAATTCTTGAATATAGAGAATTTTTTTCATCAAAAGAATAAATTTTTTAAATCATAATATCAAAATTATCTTTTGGTAAAATATTGGTATTTTTCATAAAAGATTGATTTGTTTATGAATAGTGAAAAATACATATTTTTGTAAAATTGAAATTTTATTTCCACTGAAATGTACCATTACTAATTAAATTTTATATCAAAGTGAAATAATTATTATTTTATTATATATAATAAAATTAAATTCATTTTAATCACCATTATATCTGATTTTGGTATAAGTATATTTTTAGGCTTAAAAAACATTATTCTATATACCTTATTTCATTATAATATTTACATTTATGTTAAAATAATATTCTATCACTTATTGAAATTGAATCTTGAAAAATATATTCATTATTTTTATTCCATGGGTCTATCTTTGGTAAATATCTTCCTTTTATTGTTAGAAATTATGAATAATAATCCTAGAAATTGTTTTTATCGCTATAAATGGTAAATTAGATAATTAATGTTAAAAATAAAATGATATGGTATAAAAAATGAACCTAACACTTGATTTAATATTATTGTATGATATTATATCATCCATAATAATCTATAAATTTAATATACGGTATTTTTTTCATTTGGACATGTTTTTTACCTTTATAATATTTATGTTAATATAAACCTAAAAATGTCACACTCTTTCATTTCATAACTATAATATTTTTAAAATAAGGAAAAATATAGGACATGGTTTGTTTTATATATTAATTGTAAATCAAAATTAACATTTTTTATCATGGTTTTTAATTATTTTGTAATAAATAATTTCCAAAAATCTAACGCAACACTGAAACATTAAATATTAAATTATATAAAAATAAAATAAATGATTTTAAAACTATTGAAAATAATAAAATATGAATAAATTTTTGTATTCTAATATTTTTTAGACTAAAATGACATATTAGAGTGGTTTTTAGTTTTTTAATCTAACTACATTATTTTCTTTTTTTAAATCAAATTGAATGAATAGTTTAAAAATGGGCATTAATGATATTTCATAATAGATAATAAATTATTAAAATGTCTGAAATTCATAAAAACCCTATACTATTACAAGTGAATGAGATATGAATTCTTAAATCAATTATGGTCTATTTATGTGTTTTTTTATTTTATAGAACCAATATTAACCCCTTAAGTGGATAAAACATTGATATCACCATAATTTTTAAAAGGGTTAATAAAGGATTAAAACAAGAAGATAATGGTACAAATATAATCCAGAGCTTTAAAATTTATATTTTATGAGATTATTTTTTCTCATATTAATATTATCCTTGAATAATATACTAGTATGACAATATTTTTTTATGTCACTTTTTTTTATATTTTTAACATCAATTTTTGAGGCGATGTCTTTGAAGTCGATGTTGTAAATATGTTTTTTAAACATTAATTTTAATAAATAATATTGAAAATGTGTTTTTTTAATGATTTTTCATGTTGTTTTTTAAAAAAATTATGTGAAAAACCTTCACAATATTAGTTTGAATGAAAAAATGATGTTAAAAAGATATTTTTCACTTGTGTTTTTTAGAAACTGACATTAAAAGCCATTTTTAATTTCATTTTTTCAAAATCAGATATGTTAAATGTTTGTAAACAATTATATAATTACCTAATATTTTATTTCACTAGTCTTATACCTTCAATGGAGTTAGGAATCAAAAGGTATGGCCATCTGAAGTTGGATATAATTTTTCACTGAGGAAATATCTCATGTGGAAACCAAAACATCATTTTAGAATGAATTTTATAAATACAAGGATGATTTGTCGTTTTATGACAGTACTAAGAATTATTCTTCATTATAATGAATGAATAATCCTTCACCAGTAGATCAATTAAGAGAAATAATAAAAAAAATTAAATCATGGAAAAATATTTAAAAATACCTAGATGAGATCACTAAAAGAAGTAATAGTAGATTCAAAATGAATATCAAATGGGTTGATTCAGTGGAACAATGATGGCCAAAAGTATTGAGTCTTAAATTAATAAATTTTTAGTATGGAAAAATATAAATTAGATTGTAAAAGAAAATGTGGTATTATCAATTTTAGGCAATAATTGAATAGTTTGATGTCGCACTTTAACAAATTTAAATTACCTATAGGAAGGATATTAAAATTATCTTTCAGGTCTGTTTTATGATAACTGTCATGAAAAGGTTTTAAAATTTTCATTTTTGACATCAGTTATCATAAAACCGATGTGAAAAGTCAGATTTTAAGTCATTTTTATGATAATTGACATGAAAAAATAGCTTTTAAGGTCTGTTTTTTTTTTCAAGAACCGATGTTAAATAATATTTTCCACATCATGTTTTTAATAAACAATGTGAAAAATTTTTAAAAACATGTATTTAATTTTCTAAGATTCAATTTGACTGGTTATGGAGGTCAAACAATGTTACAGATCAAAAGTTATGGGCATCAGAAGTTGGACAGCTCTAAGACATCGTTTAGAGGTGATCATCTTTTGATAACCATAAATTTTTAAAAGTAACTCCATTTGAGCTCAAAACAGAAAAATAAAAGAATGGTAAATGAAATACTTGTCATCAAACATTTTTCATATCGGTTATTTAATAACTGATGTGAAAAAGTCATGAAGATTTATTTTCCACATCGATTATAAAATAACCGATCTTAAAACATAATTTTCACATCATTTATTTAGAAATGACATGAAATGTGAGGAAAATTTAATATTAACTTTAGTTTTTATATAACTAACCTGAAAAAGTGGTGAACATCAATTTTTCATGTCAATTATTTTATAAGAACCGCCATGGAAAATCAATTTTTAGATATTTTCATGTCTGTTTTATAAAACCAATGTAAAAAAAGAAAATTTAATAAATATTTTTTGTACTAGTGATATAAATTTGAGCAATTTAGACATCAAAATTAATTTATATTAATTTAATATTTTGTGAAATTCCAAAATATCAACTCCCCTCTCTAATAAAATGTATCTTCTTTTCCTCATTTATTAACACCTCAAGAAACATTTGGATAAACCAATAAAACCAAAATAACTTTATAACATCCTTATACACATTATATTGGTATTATTTTGGTCATAATAGAAACCTTAGAGGTATTAACTTGTAAATAAAAGGAGTTTGTCTAATGAAGTGATATAGTTCTTAGCTGATTGTTTTTCATTTTATTTTTTTTCCACCCCCATAAAATATTGTACAACCGTGATTAGATAATAAAATAAATATATACTATACACTATGATTATATAATATTAGTTTAATAACCCATATCTATATCCAACCACCATCAAATGGGAATGAAATTATTCGTTTGTCTGTATAGCGGACTACTGCCTCTCGAACCAATGTTAATCAGTTTCCATCACCATATCCCACGTATGGTTATAATTAATGATTATATATATATATATATATTGTATTCTTGAAATATTTATAATTATAAAAATATAAAATATCATTTACATTTTATCAATTCCATTCACTGAAAAATGATAACGTCGTTTATGCGAACGCGTGAACCACCACCTCCACGAAGTGATGTGATTCATTTTTCATCACCACATCACATGATTGATAAAAATAAGTATATATTAAGGAATAATATTGTATTTATGATTTAATTATCATTATATAAGGATAAAATTATAATTACTGTCAATGAGAACACTTAGTTCGATAACATATGTGACACACAACACCCAATACAAAAAAACCATTATTTTTTAAATTCAACTGTTATAAACTAGCTGGTATATTTATGGGTATAAATAGTATTAAATAATGTGAAATTTTAATATAAAGGTATTACCTAATATTAAAGTATTTATAAAAACCTGGCAATAAGAACTCAATTTTTTTAATAAAATTATTTATTTGAAAGGTGATTTTTATTACTTTTAATGAGAAAATAATATATTTAATTTTTAGAAATTTTTGAAATTTTATTTCATATTATTAAAATAATTTTTTAATTGTAATATTTATATTAACTTAGAGTGAGTTTTTTTGAATTTTATAAATATTAAAATTTTAATGAATAGTGAAAAAATATTTATAAAACAGTTATTTCTATTTCATTAATTAAGTCTCATTATCATTTTAATGTGATTTAAATTTAATATAAGTATTGTTTTTTATATAAAATCCAAATAATTATTTTTAAATCCTCTTTATACTAGAATTTAGAATATATTTATTCCTAGGCTTAAAACCCAATTTTTTTAATACTATTTTAATGTGTATAATATTTTTCAATTTTAATTAATTAAAATAACCCCTAATTAGGAATGAATTAAATTAAATTTATAAGTTATATATATAATTATAAGGACCTAGAATTAAAATGTTACTTAATCTTGAATTTTAGACAAGAACAAACATTATTACACATTGAGGATCTTTTAGGGTTTAGAGTTTTAAAGAATTAGGATATCTTACATACATAACATACCACATTCATATAAAGAGAATACTACTAAAAATATTATCCATATTTTTAAAAATATGAAACATTAAAACTTAAAACATGATTTCTTTGAAAAAACTACATATAAAACAACATGACTCCTTTCTTTCTCGTACCCATCCTTATATCCTGTGAAAAAACATTTTAAAAACATGGGATGAGTATAAAACTCGGTAAGGGATATAAATAAAGAAATCGTTAGTCAAGTGTTAACATAAACATCAATAAAACCCATAATCATAAAAACTCATATGTAAAGAAACATCATGTAGTTTCCTTTTGACATATTTACCATATCACTATTACATTCACCTTTACACATGGAATAACCTATTGGTCAAATTGCATCTTGGAGTACCCAATGCATTGGAGAGTTATAATGGGGCTCACCCATCATATCTTGAGCAATAATGGGTTTAACCCAACATATCATGATCTATAATGGGATCAACCCAACATAAATAATATCCAAGGAACATATCACGGTAATAAAGTATCTTTAAATTAGGAGAATCCACTCATTCCATACACATAAAGAAACAATCCTTTTGAGATTTATTAATGATAGTTTTTAAAAGGTTTTTTAAAAGGTAAGTCCCTTAAAATATAAATGGAGTTAGAATTATTAGAAAGGAATGGATATGTGTATAAATTGTAAATACACAATTATAAACATAATATAAACAAAAATTTATCACACCAATAATCTTAATACCACATAATGAATAAAGAAGAAGGTTAAACCAAAGAATGAAAATTGGATTAAGAATTCCCTTACCTTAGGTTCTTCTTATTTAAAATGTGTTTAAACCTAATATATACTGGTTAAAAGAGTTTTATTAAAATTTTAATGAAACATATTAATGTTTATAACACCTTATATGATCATTTTACAATATCATTTGACACATTTATTAGTAATATTTTGTTATTTACATTGCTTTGGGTGTGTTCTTTACATGGTTTCCATGATCGGTTCATGATGAATATTCCTGTCGATTGGAAGTGGAACTACAAAATTGAAATGGAATGGTATTTATATATTTCTAAAACCATAAATTATACCATTTATCATTTTTAATGAATACATGAGGATGATTCATTTGTTAAAACATTATTGATATTTGTTTAGGTCAATTTAGCGATTCTTCGATCATAATGAACTCATTTTATTTTATAAATTAATAAAATGTGTAAAAAATTATTACATAACCATATATAAGTTATAATACATAAATTATAATCAGGTTCAACTATAAAAATTGTTTCATTACAAGTCTTGAAATCACATCGTCCGTGATGTCATTCAATCGACACATCACTGACGGTGTTTTAATTTCCCGAATAAGTTGTGGAGGAGAAAAATTGTAATGGTGAATATTACATAAACGTGATTAAATACATAATATGTAAGATAATAGATCATTAATTCCTCTAGTATAAGGGTAGGTAAGTAAAGAATAAGGAAATAAAGAAACTTTAAATAAAATAAAATTTGAGAAATCCCTTACGAAAATTCAGCAGCCTAAGGTCATCACTTAAAAATTCATAAAATATTTAGATGAGAGAAAAATGGTATATGATAATTATTAAATAATATATACAGTAATGGGGATATGTAATGACATATTCCAATATAATACAATTTAAATTAAAATATAATAACATAATAAGAGTGGATCAGCCTCAAGATCGACATTATGAACATATATCATATGATAAGGGAACAGTGTTCTCCTATTCGTATAGAACCCTAGTTGTGCACTCGCCCCTCGGGCAGTGGTGATGGTCATCCCGCTCTCCACCCAACTTCAACCGGTGTTCTCCCCCTTCATTAACCCAGCCTCACTCCCAAATTTCCCTCTTATCCCCCTTTGCCCGAAAGTCCCTACCCTCCACAATGGTGCTCCTTCGCTTTTGATTTCTCTTCAAGAGTTCTCAGAGGCTTCCTTGCTCAATGATTTGTCCCTCGTCACCCACTTTGGACATCTACAGTCATCCCTCAACCTCTTTGATAGGTTCATCAACAACGCATGGCCCATGAAGAACCGCATCGTGGTTGGGCTTCTGAACTCTTGTCACTTCTTTCTTCGCTTCAATTGTGCTGATGATCTAGCTTTGGTGTGGTCCAAAGGTCCGTGATCTTGTGATGGATCTAGATTCTTCCTACTCGGATGGAGTTATGAGTTTCGATAGAAATGTGACACCCCACTCACAGTGATTTGGGTAAGCTTCCCATGTCTCCCTCTTCCATTCCAAAATCCAGTTATTCTGTAGATGTTGGGTAACCTCATCAGGAGGTTCCTTGCCTTCGATGAGCTCTCTCGTTCTCTGTGTCATCTGATAGCTCCTCGATTCTGTGTAGAAGTGGATATTTCAATTCCCCTGGTGGATATTGTTTGGATTGAGGTTGTTGAAGAACTTTGTCTTCAACAACTAGTAGTCTTCAAAAATTGGTTCAATTTCTACAACTCGTGCTTTCGTCTCAGGCACCTACAATCTAATTATCGTTTTCCTCATAACTCGTATTAGACAAGGGTCTCTACTAGAAACTCACCATATAGTGGTGTTCCCATTTATTTGGAGGATCGGTCATTCCTTCCTGGCCCACAGGTGAATTTAGTGGCGATGGAGGGGGAGCCCGCTTCTCCTCTTCTGTTATTGCTAGGAAGTCATATGTTGCTTCTCTTGTATTTTCTGGTCTAGATGGTTCGGATGCAGTTCCTAGCATATTCTTGGTTAAGGCTATTCAACGGGATCATCTAGGAAGAAATCCCCTGGTTCCTAATGTCTTCAATATCCTAAGGTTTGATTTGGGTATTGTATCTCCTGTGGTTCAAGGATATTTGAGACAGACTGAACCGAGAGCGATAAAGGATGTTTCTCATGTTCAAGTCCCTATTAGTAACTGATGAAAGTCTTCTCAAATTCCTGCAAGTCATAAGTCTTCCTATGTGGAGGCTATACGTATAGAAATTTTTGTCACTAAATGTGACGCCTCCCAGGTTGATCCAATTCTAAGGAACACTTCAAGACCGAGAAGAGTGGTGCCAACTATGAATCTGATTAATCGTTTTTAGATTATGGCGAACGAAGGGACTGCTGAGGAGGTACAACAGGTGGAAATATTCATTAAGGAGTAAAGGATTCCATGGGAGGAGTCTTGGGATGACATATCCAGTCACATTTGAAGATTTAGTGCTCAAGAATTCTAGGATAGTGATGTTTATAGCATGAGGAGGAGGAAGGGACGACGAGTAGGCAAGAAAGGCTGAAAGGACTATTCTTATCTGCCTTCACTAATGAAGACTCAATCTTCCAGGAAGTTGAAGGCCCAACTGATGGAAGGTCCTCTCTAATTTAATAGTAATGCTGTTAGTACTGAGACTGTGATATCCAAGGCTGATCCCGATAGTAATGTCCCACAAAAGATAGGTTTGGATGCTATTCAACCATTGGAGCTGCTTCTGTATTCTGAAGAAGTTATGGAGGTGGATTCCCTTGTTCTCAATGCCTCCAAAGAAGATGGTGACAAGATAATGCTAAGGACAATTTGGGTGGACACCAATAGAGAGAGAACTGACAGGATTGCCAAGTAGAATCTAATCTTGGTTAGAGGCTTTAATGTGGGAAAAATCAACCAAGAGGATTTCATGCATGCGTGGGACAGACTGGCATGTCGCTATGAAGAACTTATACAGGATAATCCAGAAACACGGGTAATCTCTCTCTCTTGGAATCTCCCTAAGGATAATCATACTAATAGGCTTAATATATCCTTTAATAACTTTTTTCTCCAGGTTTTTCTCACTTTTACCTTAAAAGTGTCTTCTGTTTTAAAATAAAAATTGAATTTGGATGGATAATAAGAGTTCTTGAAAAAGAGATATATTTTGAGATGAAAAAATATGCAACATAACGTTTGTGCAACATGGTTTTGTAAAACATTAAAAAGAGAGAGGAAAGGGTTATCACATAAACAAATTAATAATAATAATTTATAGATGCATAATAAAATCTAAATAAGAACATGGTATGGATACTTGGAATTTACACCACATAAAAGATAAGTTGATTCGAAAAAGAAAGAAGTTGAGAATTCTCTTGCCTTGTAGAGTAACTCCTAAGACATGAAGGTTGGGAACTTGGGGGCTTGAGAAAACCATGGGAGGACTAAAAGGGAGGTAAAAAAGACAATATCTTAATTGAAAAGAAATTTTGAAATAATGGAAAGAAGTAATGGGTTGGTATTTATAGGAAAAGTGAGGGAATATTTTATTAATTTCTAAGGGACACCTAATTTTTGGTATTTTCAAAACCATGGGCTTTCCCATGGTATTTTCCTATGGTATTGTCCCCTTCGGACACTTCATGACATATTTTAATGTACAAAATTCTACCATAATTATTACATAATTATTACATCATTAATGATGTCATTAAACACACAAAAACTCAAAACTGTATTTTTACTATTCACTGAAAATTCAATTGTTTCAAAAAAATACCAAAAAATCACCCAAACCATTTTTTGATGTGTAAAATTAAAAAATGAACTCCATTTTTTTTAAATAATTTTCTAAATATTTTTAATTTAATTTTTAAATAAATTATAATTTATTCAAAAATAACAGTTTTAAGTATATAAATCTTTTTTTAACACCGTGAAAAATTAATTGAAAACTCATTTTCTTATAAACATAAGAAAATAAAATAATAATATAATTTACTATTCATTAGTGTCATATTGCTATTCATATTACTATTCATTAGGGTAGTTTACTATTCACCAAAAAATCATGTTGGTTCCATTAGACTCCAAATAACTTACTGATCACAATTATAGATGACCGTTTTTTGAAATTCCAAACATAGAAGTTGAAAAAGATTTGTTTAAAGGAAAGTTATAATTATCTACTTAAAACATTGTTTCATGCATTTAAATTTATTTTTTAAAACCTTGGGGTGTTACTTATCCCCACCTTCTGGAAATCGCATCCTCACAATTTTATTTACACATTAAAATAGTGAGGGTACCTTTCCCTCATAGTATTTTCAAACCCCCATGTTGCTTTTTCAGCCATGTGGTTTCTCTAAAAAAACCATTTCCTGATGGATTACCCTGTTACAAAATACTTGTTCTCTTCGATCAAGAATCTGAACTATTTTCTCTTCATAAGAAAGGTTCTCTTCCAAATGAAATGATTCTGGGCTCAAGACATGAGTTCAATCTGGCACATACTTTCTCAACATCAAAACATGAAAAACATTGTGTACCTGTGACAAACTTGGAGGCAAAGCTACTCAGTATGAAACTATTCTAACTTTGTCTAGGATTTCAAAAGGATGTATGAACCATGGACTTATCTTTACTTTATTACAAAAATGCATCACACTTGTCCAAGGAGAGATTTTAAAGAAAATATGATCACCAACCTCAAAAGAGATGCATTTCCTTTTGTTAACTGAATTTCATTTCTACCTTCTCAGAGCTATCCTCGTGTGTGTTTAGATCTTCTTCACTTTCTCAGCCACTTCCTATACTAACTCTAGTGCCATCAACTTCCTTTCGCTGACTTCATCCTAAAAAATTGGATTTAGACATCCTTTCCCATACATTGCCTCAAAAGGTGAAATATGTATACTGGAATAAAAATTTTATTATAAGGAAACTCAACTAAGGAAATATGGTGATCCCAACATCCCTCGTAGTCCGTTAAATAAGCACGAAGAATATCCTCCAAAGTCTGAATCATTTTTTCTAACTACCCATTTGATTTAGGATGAAAAGTTGTACTGAAATTTCATTTTTTTTTCCAACGACTTCTAAAGTCCCTTACAAAAAATTAGAAGTGAACCTAGGATCCCAATCAGATATAATGGAAAGAGGAAATCTGTGTAACTTCAAAATCTCTTTAAGGTACAGTCAAGAAAGCTTATCCAACGACATTGTCTCTTGAATAGAAAAGAGATATGCATATTTTTTCAATTGATCAATAATAACCCAAATAACATTGTTACCTCAAGTCTTAGGTAGTCCTACCACGAATTCCATGGATATATTCTCACATTTACACTCTAGAACTAGCAATGGTTGAAGAATACCATTCAGTAACTAACACTATTCTTTAACCTATTGACCAATCAAACATTTCATAGTAAATTCTGAAATATCTCTTTTCATTCCATCCCACCAGTAATACTCCCTAAGTTATCTGTACGTCTTAGTACTTCCAGGATGAATTGAAAATGTAGAACTATGAGATTCACACAACAAACATTTCTTCAACTGGGGATTACAAGTCACACACAATATTTTTCCAAATCTTAAAACATAATAGTTATCAAGGTTAAATTTTGGAAACTTACCCATTTTAACCAATTCTACCTTCTTCTGTAGCTCATCATCTTCCTTCTGTGCTTGCTTAATTCAATATAAAAATGTTGACTCTACTATAACCTAAAACAAAAAAGATGTATTCCCTTCACCAACAACTTCTAAACCAAAAATTATCAAATCATTAATTATGGGATAATGTTCCTAACGTAACATTGTTAATTATGCATGATGTTTTTGACTCCAGGCATCCTCCACATTGTTTTCTTTTCCGGGATTGTAATTGATCATGAAGTAATAATCCTTTATCAGTTTAATCCATCTTCTCTACCTCATGATTAATTCTTTCTGAGTGAATATATACTTCATACTTTTATGGTGTGTATATATTTGAAATTTGGATCCATATAAATGGTGTCTCTAATTTTTCAATAAAAAAACCATAGCTTCCAATTCCAAATCATGTGCGGGGTAATTTAACTCATGAGGTTTTAGTTGTCTTGAAGAATAATAAATTACCTAATCATTCTGTATCAGAACACAACCAAGTCCCTTCAATGAAGCATCATTGTAGATGAAGAACTCTCCATTTCAAGAAGGAAAGTCTAAAACTGGAGCATTCACTACTCTCTTCTTCAATTCCTGAAAAAAATAACATCACATTCTTCTATCCAAAAAAATAATCCTTTTTCATGTTAACTTAGTTAGCAGGATGGATTACCGTGCAAATTTTATAACAAACCATCGGTAATAACCTGTAAATCCAAGAAAACTGTGAAACTCTGTAACATTTGCAGGTCATGTCCATTCATCAATCTCTTTTGTTTTGTAATGATAAAGTATTATTCCATCATGATTTACAATGTTCCCAAGAAAATAAAACTTTTTCTACCAAAAAACATACTTTTTGAATTTTTCATACAGTTTATTTTATTTTAAGGTTTTCAAAACATCCCTTAGAGGTTTTTCATGCTCCTATTTACATCTAGAATATAGCATAATGTCATCAATAAACACATCCAAAACACTTATCCAATAACTCACAAAATATTCTACTCATAAGATCCATGGATACATCAGGTGAATTAGTTAACCAAAAAGTCATAACTACCAATTCATAATGACCATATCTAGTATTAAATGCAGTCTTTGGTATGTCTTCATCCTTTACTTTCAGCTGATGGTACCCCGACCCTAGGTCAACCTTTGAAAAATACTATACTCCTTGGTGTTGATCAAACAAATCATTGATATGAGGCAAAGGATACTAGTTTTTAATAGTAATGTTTTTCAAGGCTCTATAATCAATGTAAAGTCTCATTGAACCATCTTTTTCATTATAAACATGGCAGCAGCACCCCATAGTGAAGTGCTAGGTTGTATAATGCCTTTATCTAATAATTCTTGAAACTTTTTTTTTACTTTAAGAAGTTCAATTTGGTCCATTCGATAAGAGGTTTTAGAAATTGGATTATGATCGAGAACTAAGTGAATAATAACTCAACCTCTCTATTCAAATTAACACCAGGAAAATCATTAGGAAAAACATCCAGATATTCATTTACCAATGGAACATCATTAAATGGGATAGTTCCCTTATCTTAAAAAATATGAGAAAGATAAATTTCATTTCTAACCTTTATCATTTTCTTATATTTCTGATATGTTATCAATATTATGGGTTCATTCATGTATATAAACTAAAATCTTTTTTGAAAAAAAAAAGTCTTTTTCTCTACAATATATCTTATCATGGTATAAATAAATCCATTCCATACCCAAAATAACATAAAAATCTAATATATTCAAGATAATAAGGCTTGTAGGTAAAATCTTTTCACATACAAGGATAAGTAGATTCTTATAATTTCTTTTCACCACAATATTTCCTCTAGGTGTTTTTACCTTGGCATCTGGTTTCATTTAAAGAGTTTCAATTCCCAATATTTCAGAAAAATTCTCAAACATGAAAGAATGTGTAGACCCTGAATCAAACATTGCATTTGAAAAATCTATAAAAACAATAAATTTACCTGATTACACCTCATTTAAAGGATCAACAATTACTGATGTGGTTGAAAATTATTTTACCAAACCCTTCTGCTTCAAGTCTTGCTGATTCCCTACCTAAGTGACTAGCTTTGGAAAAAAATTATCAAAATAACTCAATTAATTATAGTTAAAGCATATCACCATAGACTTATCATTAATTTTTAGATCAATTTCCTTGTACTCAAGAGACATGTGTCTAAAAATTCCATGTTCGTAGAATTTCCCATAATTTACAAGGCATTCCCCAGGATGCCTTTTACCACACTTTTCACAATAAGGGAAATTGATTTTCTTACCTCCTAGATTTCTTTGAATAATTCTTACCCAAATCCTTCCAACCTAACTGCTTATTATTCTTATCATCATAAGGAAAATACATGATAGCAAACTCCATCTCCACTTTTCCATCACAATAAAAAAGTTTGTCATAGCTTTTAAACTCTCGTGAATCTAAAGATCTTCACAATAATATTTTCAAACTAGAGTAAAATCTATTAATTTTACTTTAAAAATACTGTGTAAAATCAGGTATGTACCTGCCCAGTCTTGTAAAATTGGCTTCATATGATGCCACAGAATCATCATCTTTCTGCTTCATTTCCAAGAACCTTTTCTCTATTCTGATTCAAACAGTTTTTAGAAAATATTTTTCCCGAAAAAGACTCTTAAAATCGTCACATTCAAGACTTTCAAGATCATCTATTTCTCTTGTATTCTAAAACAAATACCACCATTGATCAGATTCACCTTCCAAATGATAAATGGCTATAATTACCTTTTGACGTTCCAAGCATCCCATGACATAAAATATCTTTTCTAGATTATTGATCCATCCTTCATCTATCATTGGATATGTGGTTCTACTGAATGATAAAGGATATTGCCTCCTAAAATGATCCATAAAATACTTTTTTCTTCATGGTTTATCATGTTCCTATCTAGAATGGATACGACCCCCATTTATTTCTTGAGTAAACGAATCCATTACTGTAACAAAATGCTCAGTTTTGATTCCCACCATTCCAAGCTGCAGATTCGTACTGACATCAGCATCTTTGTGTCTTCCTACTTCTGCTTCCCTATTTCTTCTCCGAAAAACCATTCTAAACAGACATAACTTATATGAAGTAATATGTTTATCCTTAAATTCTATAACATTTCAAATTACCATAGAGTAAAAATCATTTATGGTAATCTTTTAGCATTATCCTAACCCCTAATGATATCTAAATCGTCCTTTTATACCAACTATAGGGACCCACAATTAAAATGTTACTTAATATTGAATTTTATATAAGAACAAAATTTATTACACATTAAGGATATTTTAGGGATTATAGTTTTAATTAATTAGGATATCTTACATACATAACATACCACATTCATATTAAAATGATACTACTAAAAATGGTATCCATTTTTTTCAAAATATGAAACATTAAAACTTAAAACTTGATTTCTTTGACAACACTATATTTCAAACATCATGAATCCCTTTTTTATCTTACCCATCCTTATATCCTATGAAAAAACATTTTAAAAACATGATATGAGTATAAAACTAAGTAAGGGATATAAAGAAATAAATCATTAGTCAAGTGATAACATAAAAACCATTAAAACCTATAATCATAAAAACTCATATGCATATAAATATCATGTAGTTTCATTGGTACATATTTACCATATCACTCTTACATTCACCCTTACACATGGAATAATCTTTTGTCCAACTTCCATCTTCATAGTATACAATGCATTATAGAGCTATAATGGGGATCACCTGTCATATATTGAGCTATAATGGGCTCAACACAACATATATTGAGCTATAATTGTCTCAACCAAACATAAATAATATCCAAGGAACATATCATAGTAATAAAGTATCTTGAAATGGTGAGAATCCACTCTTTCCATACACATAAAAAATAATCCTTTTGAGATTTATTAAAGAGAGTTTTAAAAGGTTTTTTTAAAGGAAAGTCCCTTAAAATATAAATGGAGTGAGAATTATTATAATGGAATGGATATGTGTATTCACTATAAATACACATATAGAAAAATAATATAAACAAAAATTCATCACAGCAATAATCTTAATAACACATAATTAATAAAGAATAATGTTAACCAAAAGAATGAAAATTAGGTTATGAATTCCCTTACCTTAGGTTCTTCTTACATAAAATGTGTTTAAACCTCCATTATAATGGTTAAAAGAGTGGTATTAAAATATTAATGAAACATATTAATATTTATAACACCTTATAATATCATTTTACAACATCATTAGACACATTTTTTAGTAATAATTTTTTATTTACATTACTTAGGGTCTGTTCTTTACATGGTTTCCATGATCCGTTCATGATGAATATTCTTGTTGATTGGAACTGGAACTAAATAATTTTAATAAAATGGTATTTAATTATATTAATAACCATAAATTATACTATTTATCATTTTTAATAACAACATGAGTATGGTTCATAAGTTAAAACATTACTGATATTTGTTTAGGTCATTTGGGAGATTCTTCAACCGTAATGAACTCATTTGGATTTATAAATTAATAAAAAGTGTAAAAAGTCATTCCAAAACATTATATAAGATATAATACATAAATTGAAATATATTTCAACCATAAAAATGGTTTTATGACCATTATTTAAGTAATTAAAAGAAATTTAAATCACATCATCCATGATGTCGGTAAATCGACACATCACGAATGGTGTTATAATTTCTTGAATAAGTGGGAGAGGAGAAGAATTATAGTGATAAATCTCCCATAAAATGAATAAATCCAGAATATGTAAGATATTGTATCATTAATGCCTCTTGTATAAGGTTATGTGATTAAAGAAGAAGAAAATAAAGGAACTTTAAACAAAAGAAAAGTTAAGAAATCCCTTACGATATTCGGCATCCTAACGATGTCACTTAAAAATTCATAAAATATTTAGATGGGATAAAAAGTTTATATCATAATTCATAAATAATTTTTACAGTAAGGGGTATATATAATGACATATAACAACATAATAAAATTTAAATTAAAAGATAATTACATAATAATATTTCTTGAAAAAGCGAGATTTTGAGACGAAAATTCTGCAGCATAATGGCTATGCAACATGGTTTTGGAAAACATTAATAAGAGAGTGGATAAGGGTAAACCATACATAAATGAATAATAATAAATTATATATACATAATAAATTGGAAATAAGAACATGGTATGGAAACTTGAAAGCTAAACCACATAAAAGAGAACATGAATGGAAAAAGAATGAAGTTGATAATTCTCTTACCATGTAGAGTAACTCTAAGACTTGAAGGTTGGAACCTTTGGGGATTTAGTACACCTTTGGAGGAAAAATATGGAGGTAAGAAAACCATATATTCGTTGAATAGTAATTTGGAATGAATGTAATGAAGTAATGTGTTGGTATTTACGGAAAAAGTGAGGGAATATTTTATTAATTTCCAAGGGACAGTTTATTAGTGGAATTTGCAAAACCATGGGCTTACCCATGGTATTTGCCCATGGTATTGGGTAATTGGGACACATCATAACATATTTTAATATAAAAAAGTATACTATAATTTTTACATCATTATTACATTATTAATGGTGTCATTAAACACACTGAAACTCAAAACTGTATTTTTACTATTCACTGAAAATTCAGTTGTTTTAGAAAAATCCCAAAAATTTACCCTAACCATTTTGTTATGTGTAGAATTCAAAAATGAACTCCATTTTTGGAAAATAATTTTTTAAATATTTATTAATTTAATTTTTAAATAAAATCTTAATTTATTCAAAAATAATAGTTTTAAGTATATAACTCTTTTTTTAACACCCTTCAAAATTAATCGACATCTCATTATCTTATAAACTTAAAAAATAAAATAATAATACAATTTACTATTCATTAAAGTCATATTTCTATTCATAAGGCTTGGTTTCTATTCACCAAAAAATCAATTTGGTTCCATTAGACTTCAAATAACTTACTGATCACAATTGTAGATGACCGTTTTTTGAAATTCAAAACATAGAAGTTGTAAAAAAAATTAAAGACTAGTTATAAATATCAAATTAAAACAATGTTTCATGCATTTAAATTTGTTTTTTAAAACCTTGGGGTGTTACAATAATAATTTATATTCACTTAATTATTATTACATTTCATATAGTTGTTATAAGATCATCTTATGATTGAAAATTTCATTTCATGAAAAAACTGTTTTTTCGACATGTGTGTGGGTTTAATTTTAAATTCAATTATATGAATTTTTTATCTTGAATTTAGAAAAATTTATTCATAATTTAGAATAAACATAATTTATATTAAGGGTTAAAAATTACCCAATTATTTTCTAATTCAAATTGTATGGTCTTATGTCGACCTCATATATTTGAATTTTCTAAAAAGATCCATTGTGGAATCTTATGGGATTTGAAAAATGTGGTTGTGATTATTTATTTTAAAAAAATACATTTTGATCCTATCCCAAAAATATAAATTACCACCTATATCCTCTCATTTACAGACTTAAAAACCCCATTAGTTTGTCCAATCCCTACCCAAATCATATACCAACATCCCTCATCTCATTTTATAGACCATTGTTTGATCAGAAAGCTAACTTAGAAAGTCTATTAGTGAAAACCAAATAAAGTTGGCCAAGGAAGAGGAAATGTCATTGACCTATCATTTTCCATTATTTATTAATAAAGATACTTAAATTATTATTAAACTATGAAGATTTAATAACCTCATTTTCATATATATATAATGAATCTTTTATGATAAGGTAATTACCTAAATCCATATCCACCTCCCTCTATTAAGAAACAAAACCATTGATCATGTGTATGACAGACTACCATTTTGTGAACCAATGTAATTCGGTTTCCATCACCACTTATCATGGATGTATACAATGATATATATATATATATATATATGATAATTATGATTTAGTTATACTTCTATAATTATTATATCACATATTCATTCATACTTTCCATTCTGTATGGAATATGATAACATCACTTGTGTGTATGGAGAACTACTACCTCATGAAGGGATGTAACTTGTTTTTCACTTACAATTTAAATAGATATTTATATAGATTAATTTAATGTTTATATATTATTTTAATGTAATATTATACACTCTATAAAAGTAATATAGAATATAATTTATTACCTTACCATCCATAAAAAATGATAAGGTTGTTCGTGTGTAAAAAAGACTATATTCTCACGAAGTTATGTCATTCAATTATTCATTACCGCATTAGAAGGAATGTATATGTAAGTTTATTTAATGAAATAATATTTATTTATGATATAATGATAGTTTTTTAAAAATGAATTTTATAACTTATTTTTATCAACATCATTGAAAATGGAAAAGGTACTTATGCATAAGTAAGAATTATTGTCTCCAAGGTCATAACATAGTTCATTTTTAATAACCACATTTCATAGATTCTTTTAAAATTATAATTTAGGTAAAAAATTATAATTTTTTTATTATTATAATACTAGATATGATGAGTTTATAATTTTTTTTTACTGTATTCAACTCATCAGAGTGATTTTGGACATATGAGATGGACATGGTCAAAACACCCAACATGAACATAAATGATTAAGTAATTAAATATCGAATTGTAATGAATAAAATAAATGGTATTATAATATTTAAAAAGGTTCTTATGAACTTATATTATTAATATATGTTTATTATTGAAGAAATAAAAATAATGGATGTGATGAATCAGGCTCAAGGTGAGGGATCTCTCCAAACCACCATTTACTTCTGGTTATAAACATTATCCCTTTAACTTAGTTTATATCTCACCTTTATTAAATGTAATGAATATAAATTATTTATACATCTCTCTCCCATATATATAAATCTTATTTTACCATGATTTTAAGGGGTAATACATTTATTATAGTTGTTTCTCAAATTCCTTCGCAATGAAATTTCCTTTGATTGTGAAATTATTCAAGATTATAAAGCCCATTTTATTTATATGTGTAATTAAAATTTTAAGCCTTATTATTTATTTCTATTATGTGGTAAAAAATCATGAACATTTTATGATGGGTTCTCCCAGATAGTGCTCTAATGCATTGGGTAATGTTGTTGTCTCATGACACATCATGTATGACATTAGGGAGTAAACCTAATACATTCTGGGATTTTTTCCACCATGTGATATTATATGGGTAGTTAGGATTGAATCATATTTATTTCATGTTTTTGGTTTATGCCACATTTCGTATGACCTCATGATCTTATGATACCATGTTCTCTAGGTTATGATTCAATGCGGTTACTCATTAGCCCTATCTTCTATGATATCTTGTTATAACTTTAAGTCACTTTCCAAGTTTCCTTATCATGGTTATTCCCATAATGGTGTTTTTAGTTCATCCCATACTTTATGTATTCCCTAGCCCATCTCATACAGTTTTAAGAGTTGAAATAAATTTTAGAAGCTCACTATATAGAATAAAATAAAGATTCGTTGTTTTATGTTCCTTTCGATGTTATTTGATCATATAATTCCAAATACACAGGGCCTGATGTTTTTTAGGGGTGTACTAGTTGAATGTTTATGTTGAAAAATCAAGTAATAATTTTTGTTAAAGGCTTGGATCAGCACATATTTTTTTATAGTTTGGAATTGATATTTTATTTAACTAATCCCAAATGTGTGAACCTTGTTGATAAATAAAATGAAAAATGGAATTTATAAGATAAAATGCCAAAATTGTGATGGGATTTCTTCTAAATAAATTATACATGAAAGTATGTTTGATATAACATCCCTATTTTTCCTCGTAGAGTTATATAAATGAATTTTCAAGTATAGTTATCCATCATAATTTGTACTTGATATTTTAAAAAATGTTCCATGAAATTTTTGAAAAATAAAATGTGAATTAGATTAATGGATTAAAAGAAACCTTGATGTGGTGTTCTTAGGTTCAACCCTAATGCAAGGGTAGGTTAAATATTTCCCTAATCTTTAACTTATATAGTAATATGAATGTTACCCATAGTTCTCTTTTAATATATTTCTTTTATAATGATTTTAGGGGTTAGGAAGTTAAGCCTAGTGACCCTATTTGCATGAATTGTTTTTTGGATCAAAACATTATACTTCAATGATGGTCTAGATTATGGTAGGAATCTCCCTCAAAAATTAAAATCTTGCCATATTTTTATGTTTTGATTCAAACATGAGGTGTAATTTTTATCAAGTAGTAATATTTGTGATGAGACACCACAACTAGGTAGATGGGTGGTGATTTTGTACGACAGGACATACTGAAGAGATGATAATTGTGTAATTATTAGTTTCAATTGGTTTGATATGACTCAGGCATGTTTGACCTCTTAGTATTTTGTGTTACCCTTTATATTCTTTAATTATGGATGACTCATGAGGTTGTCAGTTGAATTGAAAAACATATTTTATAATATGATTTTAGAGTAAATATTTTGTGTGGTCTATTAGATACTTGGATTTATAGGGAAGATAGGATTTGAATTGTATAAAGTGATGTGTTGTTGTGTTGATGATACCTCAAGGTAGTACACATATATACACACATTACTCATCATGTTGTTAAAAATGATGAAAAAAATTGTACATGTTTGGAGAAAATGTGTTAAATACTTGAACTATTGTGATTTCGAAAACATTTAATGTAGTGTGACTTTAAGAGATTGATTTCCACTCATTTAAAATTTGGTGTTGGTAAAATTATGTTGGCGACATATATATCCATTTTTCAGTGTTGGATAGATCATATTCCATAGTATAAGTCATCATTGTCAGAAAATGATAACTAGGATAATAAAAAGGTGGGGATAATCATGTTTAATGTGTTTTTTCTTGTACATCAAAGTAGAGGGATTGTAAACCCAAAAATTCCACATGAGAATGCTCATATTTGATCTTGTAAGTTGTGAGGTTGTGAAGTTTGAGTATCTTGTCCTTGAGGTGATGATCAAGATAAATCCTATATATGGGATTGGATGACTTATAGATCCATGATTTAGTCAGAGGGTTCATGATAGAACCAAGAGGGTAAAATTTCTAATTTTTATAAGTGCATGAAATAAAAAATTATGAAAACAATGGTTGGATATGTATATAACCTTTGAGGACACTATGACTCAAGGTTTTACTATGGGATATTTATTTTAAATTATAACAGAATTCTTCTATAGTGAGGGTGTTGTCTTCAGGTAATGAAGATTCTTTAGTAGCTGCAATGGATCTCATCAAAAGAAGTTAGCCATATATTCTTATACTATTCATTCATATGTTTAGTTGGATATGGTTGGTTGGAAACCATCCCATACACTTCATGTTAGATATGAAGGGAGTGTATCATGTCTTATTTGAAATCATTAATAATATCTTAGTATACTCTTGTATAAGTGATTATCATGTCCCCTATAATAACATTGACCATGGTACATTATGAGAGGATCAATTATACATAGATCCAATGAAAGTTAAAATTTAAATTTTTTATTCTCAATAAATGGAATATTTTCAAGTTTTTCTCTAGGAGGATGTATAGTCTTATTCTCCCTATTGATATCGAGTGATACTTGGATTCCCATGAAAAAAGGCCTTGGATGGAATCATGGACACCAATCCATTTTTTGAAATGATCACCAATAAAGGTACCACTATTAGGATCTTCCTGTGCTTTCATATGTGGAAATCTTGGCCATGAAACAATGTATCACTTGTAACATCCAAGAATAGACTATCTTGGGTTATTCCCTTGGTCTCCAATACTTGATTTTGAGGTTACCATATACCTGTAGTTTGGCTTGGTTGATATGATTAGTTTGTGATGATCCCAGTGTAATATATTAGTATACACTTATTTTCATATTGAAGAACAATGAGATTAATGAAAAATTTTGTAAGAGATGTCACCGGAAGATGGTTATGAGATTTAGGGAGTGTTCTTAGAATAAACTTATCATTACATGGAATAAAGGCATTGTAATTGGGGTTTTTATATATTTTGTCTATATAAGCCAAGAATTTCCAATGATTTTTGGCTGATAGTGGTTCACTTGACTTCATCTTGTTTTTTTTAATAAGTTTAGTAAATAACCACTTATGGAATGTCATTGGGAGAAGGCCAGGGCAGTGAAAAGGTTAGCCTCTAATTTTCATGGACTGAAAAGGATCAATGAGTTTGATTGGGAATCAACAATTTTTTCATGTTTAGAGACATGATAATATACATTATGAGAATGATAAATTTTTTCTTATGTGTAAAATTCTTATGGTGGGATCCATGTGATTTGTAATTGGATTTTAAAGCTAAAACCTATGGTGGGGAGTAAAATTGGATGGTTGTAGAAGGGGATGAATACATTATCTTGTTTTGAGTTTGATGGGATTATGTTTGAGATGTCTCAATGTTCTAGTTTTGGATATGAGTGTCGGTTTAGGTTTCAATAAATTAAGTACCATGTAGTAAATGTAATTCATCTAGTCGTGATGGAAATTTAAAATGTAAAGTATCAGTTTTAGAAGAGTTTTCAATAACCAAGGTTTGAAAATTTATGTTTTGATGTTCCCAAGGCATCTCGTGGTTGAGAATATAGGGACCCCACTTTTTCTTACATTAATATTACATCATTTTAAAGATAAATAACATAAAATCATTACACAATAAGGATACAAAGGTTTAGTGTCATGGGAAAACTAGGACTATACATGACTTTTATAACATAAACATAAACATTTATTTAATTCCTTCTTCTCTTGCTTCTTAATGGCCCTTGAATTCTCCATAGTACAAGTAGTCAACTAAGGATATACATTAAAATTAGGTGATCTAAAATCCCTATAAGATAATAGATAAGAACATGAAACAATATAAAATGGTGTGAGCATAATAATTATCATCAAAAAATAGTCATAGAATCATAATCATGAGAGGAAGAATTAAGAAAAGTCATGGAATATTGAAATGCATAAAAATAAAACATCATGTCTTAGTGGTCAACTACAAAACATAGTTGTGAACAAATATAGAATCATTTTCACACATATTTCACTTTATTCATGAGGTTATTCACATTTTCCAATGTGTTGGAGTGCTATATAATTTGGGTTGCACCTGTCACTTCATAACATTTACATTGTGCTATATAATTCTAGGTGCACCCATCACATCACAACATTTACAGTATGATGCATGCCAAATGTAACATATATCAATCATGAACATAAAATAACCCATGGAATGGAAATGGTTTCATTTCAAATTTATACATTCATAATATTTGGGTTCCCAAATGAAATAGGGAATAAAATACTTGATATAAGAATCATCTACCTTGAGTGAAGGAAACAATCTTGAGAAGTAAAATGTGTTTTTTTAAAGAAGAGTTCTTTTGGAAAATAATGTGTTTTTTATAAAATCAAGTATGAAACATTTATATATAAAAATATGTGATATAATGATTAATAAAAAACTTTTAAGGAATAACCATACAGAAAATGTAGTGAAAGAGGGAAAACCCAAAGAAAGAGAGTTGGGTTCTAGAATTCCCCTTACCTTTTGTCAGAAAGCATCCTTCATATTAATATAATATATAATCACATTATATTCATTAATTTAAAACAAAAGAACCATTTATACATTAATATTATTCATTATGGTGATATTTTGTTCTTTTATGTGCCTTTGGATGAGTTATAGAGTTTAATTTCATCATTTGGGAGCCTTCTTTTGCATTATTTCCATGATGGGTTCACTTTATATTCATGAATGGATGTTCATTTATAATGAGTATGAACATAAATAATTGTTATTATATGTTATTAATGATAATAAATAAGTTTAAATGATCATATAAATGATTTGTTTATATACCTTGAGGATGAATCATTATATAAAAGTTAATGATGATTTTTTTAGGTTAATTTTGGTGGTTTTTTTAATGATATGAACTTGTTTTGTTTTATATTTTAGTATTATGATTATAAGATATTTACAAAACATAAAAAGGGTTAAAATTACACATTAAAATATATTTTTAACCATTTAATTGTATTACTATCATCCTTGAATATTTTTAAGGAAACTAGAAGTTCATTGCCAATACTGTTTGTAAATTGATACATCATGGGTGACGATTTTATTTTTAATATGGAAGAGAGTGAGAGGAGGATTTTAATGTTGAATCATCCACTAACATGATATAATCCCAGTATATTTAATTTAATTGATTTATAATTCCATTTTTATGAAGGTAGGTGAGGAATGAATAAGAAAATTAATTGAAATTGAATGAAAATTAAATTAAATGAGAGTGGATTTACCTCTTGATTTCTCTTCTTGAGATCCTGCTCAGGGTAGCTAGGATTGTTATTTTGATGTGACCAAGAGATAATATATTTGGGGAGGGAATTTTTTGTTGAGATGGTATGTGAGTATGATATACTCTATAATACCAAATGTAGGATCGAAATGATATAGATATTGTATGTTGTATCTAATGACGATCAATATACAAGAGGGGGGTGAATTGTATACTTTGAAAAAAATATTATGGAACTTTTAAAGATGGTTATGTTTAACAAGGTTAAACAAGGTAATTAAAAAACACTCTAAGTTCTAAACACTTTCTTGATTCTAGAATATATGATTCCAAGAAAGTGAATCCGAAAAGATTGTTCTGGAAATGAAACTTAACAAAATTTTACAAAGAAAAATATTCTACCTTAAAGCATATAGAATCTTACTAAATCAGAGTAAAAGTATAAGGAAGTATAAGATAGTTATACTTTCCTCAACAAATAAAATGAAGTGGAAAACTTGTAACATAACAAGTAACAAGTAGTAAATATTTTAACCCAAAGAGAAGGGTATCCAACAAACTTGGATAAAGGTCCCTTGATTTATACTTTCAAGAAAGTCTGTCTTACCCACACCAGGGTAAGCCCTCGATATGATAATCGGAGTCTGTCTTGCTATCCCCGCATGCCCTCAACTTCAAGGTAGTCGGCACCTTTGTCTTCCTCAGCAAGGAATACCTCAATTTCAATGTAGTCGACACCTCTATCTTCCTATCCCTGAAAGCCTTTGATTGTATACAGAAACAATTGGAGTTGCACAAATAAAATATGAACAAGAAGTTTAGTACACACAAAGCAATAAAGCCTCTCTCTATAGAAATCAGTTCAACAGCATGTAATCTCTAGATTGATCAACTTGTTATGAGCTCTTTCAAATGATCTCTAATTTATTGACACAACTCCAACGGTCGGCTCCCTCCTACAACGGTCATATTTATCCTTGAATTTTGGAGGGACCTAAACATGTGTCACTAAAACAATGGTTAGTTAGTAACTGAATGCATGACATAGTTTTATAACATAAGCAAGTGTAAGAAAAAAAATATGGTTACATAACCAAAATCAAATATTGGGAATTTAAGCAAATAAAATTTCAAAGTCTAGTCAAAAATGAATTCGGAGTCTATAATACAAGGATATTCGGATTCTGCTTTCTAAGGAATTAAGAACCTGAACTCCATAGAACTCCAGAGTCTGAATTTAAAGGAAATTTGGAGTCTAGATTCACAATAATTCAGAACCTGAACTTACAAGGTTTGGAGTCAGAGTTCATGAGAATTCATAGTCATAACTTACATAGTTCATAGACAGAGTTCATAAGAATTTGGAGTTTGAACTTACAAAGTTCAAAGTCTGGATTCATTAGAATTCGGAGTCAAAACTCATAAGAGTTTGGATTCTAAATTCAGAGAACTCGGAGTCAAGACTCATAAGAGTTCGGAGTCTAAATTCATTAGAATTCAGAGTTAGAACTCATAAGAGTCTGGAGTCTGAATTTAGAGAACTCGGTGTCTGAATTCGGAGTCTGAAAACAGAATGCTCTCTATCTAAGTATTATATGATTCTGAGGTTTTAGATATGAAATCAAATTTTACACTTAGATAAGATAATGAACAATAAGAAACATGGTAAAGAAAAATTTCCTTGGGGAAGTAAAATTTTCCTTATATAAGTAAAACACAGGGTAAAATAAAATTTGACTTGAGTTAAGGTGTTTGTGATTTTCAAAACAAGAAGGAATGGTAAAGTCATAAGGAAACCTTATTGACTCAACAATCTCCCCCAAACATGAAGTAATGGAAAATTCATAAGGAAAACCTTATTTACTCAACAATAACCCCCTTTTTGGAAAGCACAAACATCCTTAAAAAAACAATATAAGGACTTAGAAAATATGTTTCTATACTTTGAAATAAAACTTATCTCCCTTTACACATGGACAATGATGAATACGACTAACTCCCCCTTAGGATTTGGAACACTAAGGATCATATTCTAGATTTCTGGAATAATATTTTTCATTATCTTGAGTAGGTAAATCTCTATAATGAAAACTCCCCCTTAGATAAACCCCCCTTACTTAGGGACATTTCTTCTTTTCTTAGTATTCTTTTTCCTTTCTCCCCTTTTGTGATTTTCAAAAAGAATTTGAGGGAATGGAAAAGAAATTATAGTACCTAAAATATTAGTACAAAGCATCTAAACAGAAACAAGCAATCAAAAATTTCATTAAGATAGGAATAATTTGTACAAGAAGAAAAAAAAATAAAAGATAGGATTGGATCTATTTTTCTTCATTTTCCTTGGGTATCAATTCTTCACTATGGTTTTCAGCTTTTTGAGTTCCTTGTGTTCTTCCTATACATGATTTAGGATCTGATCTTGATCCTCAGCTTTCTTCTCTAAGGCCTAGATCTTTTCTTCCTAATCCTTCAGAGCCTCTGCCTAAGCCTTCAACAACTCATCTTGCTTAACTATCTACTCTTCGATCTTTATCCGAAGATCCCTTTCCCTCTTCCAACTTTGGTCAATAGAATATAGCTTCTCATTCAGATCCTTTACCTCTTGAATCCGAGTATTCTGCTCAAGAGTAATCTTTTACTCAAAGCTAGTTGTGATATCCTTGATTTTATTATCTTCAATATCAAAAGTTTCCTTAACATCATCTTGAAACACTTCAAGCTCTCTCAAATATTCAACTATCCTCTTTGACTAGCTAACCATTTTCTTACAATATTTTTTGTAGGAATCATAGTTATTTAAGAAGTTCTTGAAATCATCCTCAAGATTTACACACTTATATATCACCATGGATACTGAATTCGATTTTTGATTCAAGATGTGTTGGAGCATTAGACATCTTGAGTCAATGCTTGGAAATACTGGAATAGTGTCAACAAGCTTCTTCAGTGATTGAATGACAAAATCATGTCCTAGGGCTGATGATTCTGAATCTGAGACTCTGCTTGGTGAGGGCTCTTTCTTTAGCTCAACAAGCTTCCTCTTCAAAGATCCATCAGCTTCCTTTTTCCTTAAAACAACTTTAGTAGGTGTATCCTTAACCACCTATTTTCCCTTATCTGTTTTCGAAACAACTTCCTCATCTGGAGACTCATGTTTGCTATCATACAGCTAAACAATTCTATCTTCATCTATTTTTTCCTTCTTAGATCCTACCTCAGCATCTTCAGGATGAATGAAATATTGATTATAACTTTCTTCCTTAGATAATTTGTTCACTTCATATTCATCATTGTCATCTAATCCAGGATTAGAAATCTTTGAAGATCTGGCTTGAGAAGTCTGGATTGATAATTTCTCAGATGCACTTTCCTTCTCATGAAAGTCCCACACTTGCTTAATCAAATCTTATGTAGCACTACTGCTTTCTTCTTCTTGCACTTCTTCCACAGCTTCTTTCTGTTCAACAACCTTCTCTTGGTCTTTTTCTGAAGTGATGAAATTTTTACCTGGGGTTTCAGTTAAAGCTTCTACCATGAAAGATTGCAGTACCAGAATATTCTTAGATGCTATTTTAGTATCCATCAGAAGGGATTGCACAATTTTATCTTCACTCATCTTCTTCTTTAACTTCTTTTCTTTAGATTTCTTCTCAAGCTCATCAGCTGTCTTTTCTTTTAAATCCTTATCTTCTGTAGGGTCCAATAAAAACTATGGATCTCCTTCCATCTAGTTTTTCTCATCTTCCCTCCACTCTTCAACAACCTCATTCGGATAATCTTTCTGTTTTTTGGGCTTTGGAGGTGCGGATTGGGATTCCTTAGCTTTAGGGGTTTTCTCTTCTTCTACTTCCTTCAACTTCCTCTTCTTTCCTCCCTTTTTCTATGGTTCAGGAACTTCTTATTCCTTCGGAATAGCTTCAACCTCTTCCTATGGTAAGTCATAGAATTCTTCTGAATCCTTATAAAAACCAACTTTCATTCTTTTCAAGGTATCATCACTAATCAGCATGACTTTGCAATTCCTCGGCTTTGAACTGTAATGAATCTTAAAATACTCAAGGCACCGAACAATTAGATTAGAGAGGATGGATGGATACATGATTATATAATCTTTTAAGTTCCCATTCTTAATATTCTCAATCGTAATGAGAATATGCTTCATCAAGTTGATCTTCCTTTGGTTTACCAAGAAGTCCAAGAAGTACATATCACTCTTCTTCAACGTTTCCTTGTCACCCTTTCTCGGAATGATAAAACCCTGAACCCATAATTCAAGGATCTGATTATTTGTATAAAAATAAGCAATATTTTTAGTCTTTACATCTGAAAGTCCAAGACACTCCATACCTTTCACTTTGAAAAAACTTCATTGTATATCCAGCAATTTATGGGAACAGAAATCAGCTTCCCCATCAAATGGAACTCCAACCAAACAGGCTACCTTTGTATATGATAGAGCATAGGTGTTACCATATATTTTAAAGGAAAAAATCTCTCTGCCTTCTTCCTTAAATAAATTAACTAATTCATAGAACTCAATAAGAAAATCTGGATACACCAAATCTTGATCCCCTAGCTTTGATATACAAACACTCTCTCATCCATTGAGTTTGATACTTTTCAAGATTATAGAATTATAATTGTTGAAGAAATTCAGATGCACCAACCTCTCTTTGTAAATCCTTCACTCTGAAATCGACTTGATAGTTGACATCTCTTGAGAAGGAACTTCATTAGACATTCGGATTTGTGTAAGATTTGAGATGTTCAGAATGGGATTTTGAAATGGTGGCAGATCTTATTCACGTAAAGGCTTGAAATAGATATAGGGAAACCCTTCGTGGGTCCTTTATATAGGTGTTTGAAGCGACTGTTCAACTACCCTAGTTGATCCAACGTCTGAAAAAAAAAATTTATAGGATCTGATGGTTGAGATGATAGTTATAAGGAAATCTTGATAGAATCCGTTCTTTTGAGGTTTTTTAAGAGAAACATTTGGATTTAAGGAAACTAAAATCCGAAAAAAAAATTAAAACATAAAATAAAATACCCGAAAGTAACAGATGACTGTGAAAACTTAAGAAAGAAAACATACCTTTCGGATTGCCTGGAAGATTATTCATAATAGGTAATAATCTTCTTGAAGAACTTTAGATTCCAAAAAAAAATTGACTATGAAAACCTTCATTATGAAAATTTCAAGTAGGAAAATCTTCATTATAAAAATTTCAAGTATGAAAAATTTTGAAAACTTCATTACGAAAAATTTTGAAAACTTCATTACAAAAAATTTTGGAAGCTTCATTAGGAAAAATTTTTTAAACATCATTACGAAAAATTTTGAAAGCATCCTTAGGAAAAATTTTGAAAGCTTCATTAAGAAAAATTTTGAAAACTTCATTACGAAAAATTTTGAAAGCTTGATTATGAAAAATTTGAAAACTGACAAGCAAATGTACTCCCCCTATTAAAAGGATTTTATTACTATAATGAGATTAGTTCAACGGGAAGTTAACAAGGAATATTAACTTTTGGTTATCATTCCTAACTTATGTTTAATGTATTCAAATCTATCGGAAGTTAAGGATTTTTTGAAAATATCAGCAAGTTGATCTTGTGTTCTAATAAATTGAAGAATGATATCTCCTTTTTGTGTGTGATACCAAAGAAAGTGATGCGTAATATCTATGTGTTTTCAGGAGAGTGATGTGAAGGGTTTTTACTAAGGGAAATGACACTTGTATTATCACACAAAATTTTGTTTTGGTAAAACTCATATCATAGTCTGTGAGTGTGGGTTGCATCCACAACACTTGATCACAACAACTTCCAGTTGCTACATATTCAGCTTCAGCAGTGAAAAGTGCTACAGAGTGTTTCTTTCTTACATGACCAAGAAACTAATAAATCTCCTAAAAAATGACAAGTTCTGGATATACTCTTTCTATCCATTCTACATCCACCAAAGTCAGAATCTAAAATGATTGTTAGAACAAAATCATTTCCAAAAGTGTAAAAGAGTCCTAAATCCATGGTTCCCTTTAAGTAGCGAAAAATTGTTTTCACTGCCTTTAGATGAGATTCCTTAGGATTGTATTTATATCTTGTACATAAGAATACTGAAAACATTAAGTTTGGATAACTAGCTATTAAGTAAAGTAAACTTCCTATCATACCTCTAAAAGTTTTTTGATCTACTGGTTTCCCAACTTCATCATGATCAAGTGTATTTAGGGTACCTATAGGAGTACTTATACTCTTAGTGTTGTCATATCCATACTTTTTAAAAAGATCTTTAATATAATTATTTTGGGATATATATATTCCTTCTGGTTTTTGAGAAATTTGAAAACAAAGGAAAAATGTTAACTCACCCATCATACTCATTTCAAACTCATATTTCATTAGATCCGCAATGAAATCAGTTAAAGATTTCTGAGTTGAACCAAATATAATGTCATCAACATAAATTTGAACAATCAAAACATTTTTCTTATATTTATTTATAAAAAGGGTTGGATCTGCATTTCCCTTAACATAATTATATTGAAGAAAAAATCTTGTAATTCTATCATACCATGTTCAAGGGTCTTGCTTAAGTTCATACAAAGATTTGGTAAGTCTAAAAACGTGATCAGGATGTTTTGTATCTTCAAAACCAGGAGGTTGTTCAAGAAAAACTTCCTCTTGAACATAACCATTAAGGAAATCACATTTCACATTCATTTGAAAAAGTTTAAAATTGAATAATTCTACAAAGTCAAGTAAGATACGAATAGATTCAAGTCTAGCTACTGGAGTATAGGTTTATTCATAGTCTATTCCCTCTTGTTGATTATAGCCTTTAGCATATAATCTAGCTTTATTTCATACTATGATTCCATTTTCATCACAATTATTTCTGAAGACCCATTTTACTCTAATAATAGAAGTTTCCTTAGATCTTTCAACCAAGGTCCAGACTTTATTCTTTTCGAATTCATTTAGTTCATCTTTCATAGATTTTATCCAATCATCATCACCTAAAGCTTCATCAGTGCTTTTTTGTTTTAATTGGGAAAGGAATGCTAGATTTTCTACTTCATTTCTTAAGGAACTTCTAGTACTTACAATTTGATTCACATCACCAATGATACAATCACTCGGATGATTCTTAAGAAACACCTGATTTGGGTTTTGTAAAACATGTTCGTCAACATAGGGTAGAAAATCTTCTAGGGTAAATGCTTCAGAAACATTTTCTTGGGAATTTTCCTTATCAGAAGGATCTTCTAACAAAGGTTGATAATCATTTTTTGAAAACACATCGGAAGATGTAGGTTCGGGTTGTTTAAAAACAAAAGGATCAGTTTTTTCAAATTTCACATGTACTATCTCTTCAAAAGTACAAGTGTTTTTATTGAAAACTCTATAATCCTTAGAAGTTGTGGAGTAGCCTAAGAAAATTCCTTCATCAAATTTTGGTGTGAATCAGTGTAGATTATCTTTAGTATTCATAATGACTACCTTGAAACCAAAAACCTTGAAGTAGGAAAGTCTAGGTTTTCTACCATTCCATAACTCATAAGGAGTTTTATTAATAAAGGGTCTAATTAAAACTCAATTTATTGTATAATAAGCAGTACTTACAGCTTCAACCCAAAAATGTCTTTCTATAGAATATTCACTCAACATGGTTCTTGTTGTCTCTTCAAGAATTATATTTCTTCTTTTAATAACACCAAACTGTTGAGGATTTCTTGGTGATGAGAAATTTTGAGTAATGCCTTTCCTACTAAAAAAAGTTTCAAAATAAGAATTTTGAAATTATCCTCCATGAACACTATGAATATTTTTCAATGGAAGGTTTTTTTCATTTTTAACTTGGGATATAAAACTTTAAAAAAATGAGAAGGCATCAGACTTCTTTGCTAGAAAATAGACCCGCATAAATCTAGTGTAGTCATCAACTAAAATAAATACATAATAATTTCCTCCAATGCTTCCAGTTTGTGTAGGACCAAAGAGATCCATATATACTAATTGTAATGCATCAGTAGTTTAGATTTCACTGACTGATTTAAAACTTGATTTATGTTGCTTGTCATATTGACAAGGGTCACAAACTTTTAAAGAATAAAATCTAAGCTCTGGTAGATCCTTAACTAATATTTTCTTAGAAAGTTTTCATAGGTTATTAAAGTTGCAGTGACCTAACCTTCTATACCACAACCAGGAATGATCTTTCATTACACTAAGGAAAGGTAGATCTTGGCTCCTAAGGTCTTCTAAGTTTATTGTGTATACATTCTCTTGTATATGGGCAGAAAGAATAAACTCTTCCTTGGAATTGTTAACTAAGCACTTGTCATTCCTAAAATTCACTAGGTAACCTTCATCACATAATTGGATTATGCTGATGAGATTGTGCTTAAGACCCTTAACAAATAAAACTTTTTAAATCAAATTATTTCTAAGAAGAGCGATATTACCTATACCAATAATTTATCCATGTGCATTATATCTGAAAGTTACATTTCCTCCTTTCATCTTGATAATATTTTAAAAGTAGTTTTTGTTACCAGTCATATGTTGAGAACATCCACTATCCATGTACCAGGTATTACTGTTGGTACTTTCTCTATTTTCTTAAGCCATTAAGTAGTGATTGTCAATAGGTAGTCTGGTTATTATACCAAGATTCTTCTGTCCAGAAGATTTGTAATCTAATGATTCATCTGAAGAGTCACCATCAATGGCACTCCAGGTGTCATTAGCTTTCAATACTTTCTTAGATTTAGATTTGTAGTAATTATTTTTGTTTCTCTCAGAATACATTTCATTTCTTTCTTTTCTCTTAAGCAAAGGACAATCAGGCCTTATATGTCCTGCTCTCTTGCATTCATAACAAGTGACTTATGAATCTTTATTATCTTTCCTTTCTTTCTTCTTATATCTAGATTGAAAATTCTTCTATCCAATAATCTTATTCATCCTTTGAGTAAGATTTTCTAATTCATTTTTTAAAGATTAACTTCCACTTGATTCAGATTGAATAACAATCTTCTTAGATTTGGATCTAGTAACTCTCTTAGGAGTCTTGGATTTCATATGATTTAAATTTATAGTAAAAGCAACACTACCCTTACCATTCTTCTTCTTTACATTCTCAGCATCTCTCTTCATTCTGGTCTCATGTTGAAGAAGAGTTCCAAAAATCTCATCAAGAGAAATCTGAGTAACCTTTCTATTTTCATCAATAGCAGTTCTCTTGGATTCCCATTCATTGGGAATAATGTCTATGATCTTATCAACAAGATCTTAATCATATAATCCTTTCTCACCCATGGAGTGTAAACTATTCACAATAGTCATGAATCTTTGTTGCACCTTATATATGGGTTCTCCATAAGGAAAGAAGAAACCATGATATTTAGCTTTGATCATGGATCTTCTAGTTTCAATAAATTTGGAAGTTCCAAACTAAGTAACTTCAAGTTTCTTCCAAACAAAATTTTCTACTTCACAAGATGAAATTTGGATAAATATATTTCTAGTCATAGAACAAAGAAAAGTATTGTGTACCTTATAATTCAGTTTATATTCATTCTTTTCTTGATTGGTGAGGGTACTAACTTCCTTGTTAGGGATTTTATATCCTCCAGTAAGCATAACAAAATTATCAACTCCAGTATTGATAATAAAAGTCTTCATGCGATCTCTCCAATATTCATAATCATTCCCATCAAAAATATGTGGTCTTGTTGGATTGATATTGTCTATGGAACCAACATTGATTCCTTCCATCATAAAGAAAAACTCTTTCCACACAAACTTGTTAGTAAACAAGGAAAATATTCCTCAACAAGGAAAATATAGAACAATAGTATCTCTAATAAAAAATGAATCTGAACTTTATGAGTTTGAAAAACTGATTCTAAAAATAAGAATAAGATGAATTCTCTTCTGAATCTAATCATGAGATTAATTCATATTAAACCAATGCTCTGATACCAATTATTGAGATTGTATGTGAGTATGATATACTCTATAATACCAAATGTTGGATCGAAATGATACAGATATTGTATGTAGTATATAATGATGCTCAATATACAAGAGGGCGGGTGAATTGTATACTTTAAAAAAATTCTTATGGAACTTTTAAAGATGGTTATGTTTAACAAGGTTAAATAAGGTAATTCACAAATGCTCTAAGATCTAAACACTTGCTTGATTCTGGAAATATGGTTCTGAGAAAGTGAATCTATAAAGATGGTTCCGGAAATGAATCTTAACAAAAGTTTAAAAAGAAAAAGATTCTACCTTAAAGCGTATAGAATCTTACTAAATCCGAGTACAAGTATAAGGAAGTATAAGATAGTTATACTTTCCTAAAGAAATAAAATGTAGTAAAAAACTTGTAACATACCAAGTAACAAGTAGTAAATATTTTTACTCAAAGAGAAGGGTATCCAAAAACCTTGGATAAAGGTCCCTTGATTTATACTTTCAAGAATTTCTGGCTTAACCACACCTGGGTAAGCCCTTAATACGAAGATCGGAGTCAATCTTGCTATCCTCACAAGCCCTCAAATTCAAGGTAGTTGGCACCGCTGTCTTCCTCAGTAAGGAAGCTCTCAAATTCAATGTAGTCGGCACCTTTGTCTTCCTATCCCCGAAATCTTTTGATTGTACACAGCAACAATAGGAGTCGCACAAAGAAAATCTGAACAAGAAGTTCAGTATGCACAAAGCAATAAATCCTTTCTCTCTATAAATCACTTCAGCATCATGTAATCTCTAAATTGGTCAACTTGTTATGAGCTCTTTCAAATGAGATCTTATTTATAGGCGCAGCTCCAACGGTCAGCTCCCTCCTCCAACGATCATATTTATCCTTGAGTTTCAGAGGGACCTATACACGTGTCACTCAAACAATGGTTAGTTAGTAACTGAATGCACGACATCATTTTATAACAAAAACAATAGTAAGAAAAAAATATGTTTACATAACCAAAATCAAATATTCAGAATGTAAGTAAATAAAAGTTTGGAGTCTAGTCGAAAATTAATTTGGAGTCTATAATACCAGGATATTCAGATTCTGTTTTATAAGGAATTTGGAACCTGAACTATATAGTATTCTGGAGTCTAAATTTTAAGGAAATTCGAAGTCTGGATTCACAATAATTCAGAACCTGAACTTACAAGGTTTGTAGTCAGAGTTCATTAGAATTAGAAGTTAGAACTTACAAAGTTTGGAGTCAAAGTTCATGAGAATTCAGAGTTTGAACTTACAAAGTCTGGAGTCTGAATTCATTAGAATCCGGAGTCAGAACTCAGAAGAGTTCGAAGTCTGAATTCAGAGAACTCGGAGTTAGGACTCATAAGAGTTCAGAGTCTGAATTCATTATAATTTGTATTCATAACTCATAAGAGTCCAGAGTCTGAATTCTGATAACTCATAGTCTGAATTCAGAGTCTAAAAACAGAATGCTCTCTATCTAAGTATTATATGATTCTAAGGATTTAGATATGAAACTGAATTTTACAATTAGACAATATAAAGAACAATAAAAAACATTGTAAGGAAAAATTTCCTTGGGGAATGAAAAAAAAATTTATAGATTTAAAACACAGTGTAAAATGAAATTTTCCTTGAGATAAGGTGTTTGTGATTTTCAAAACAAGAAGGAATGGTAAAGTCATAAGGAAACCTTATTGACTCAACAATCTCCCCCAAACAGGAAGGAATAGAAAATTCATATGGAAAACCTTATTGACTCAAAATTTTGAAGAGTATTGGGAAGAATATAGAGAAGGATCAAAGCTTTAGAGATGTGAGGAGAATAGGGTGAGAGGGGTTGTACTTATAGTAGAGGAGAGGGGTGATTTCAAATTATTTTAATCATTAGTTTATTATTTTTCTCAAGACAAGAAATAGTAAAGATTATTGTGACTAAATATAGTAATTTGAGCATATGAGATTGATCCAATGTCCATTTACACCATCCATGACTTAAACATGATGTAGAAATTCATTTATATAGCATATTTCCTAAATTGTTGAATTTCACTATTCACCAAAAATTAAAGTGTTTCAAAAAAATCCAAAAAATTAACCCTAACCATTTTATGAGGTGTATAATTAAAAAATGGAATCTATTTTACCAAAATAATTTTCTAACTATGTAAAATTTATTATTTAAATTAAATCATCATTTACATGGAAAATAAAAATTTTAAATTTTAAACTGATTTTAGAATACTTTCATAAATTAACTAAGGTCTCATTAAATTATGATAAAATAATAGGATAAAAAATATTTATTTTGGAATAAATTTTATTCAAATAATTTTTTTTAATTAAATTTACTAATTTATAATTTTAATTAAATATTTATTACTCACAAAAATACCAACACTTATTTATTAATTTTTAAAACATTCCCTCTCATTTACAAGAAGCCTAAATTTTATTTATACATTCATGGGTGAGGTTAATATTCATTTGGATGGATTAATATTAACAAGGGTCATATTAATATTCATAAGGGGAAATACTATTCATAAGGGTAGGTTAATATTCACCAAAAATTAAGTTTGTCCTATCAAACTCTAAATATATTACTGATCGCAATTGTGTATGTCATATTTTTAAAAGTAAAATCACATAATTGGAAAAATTATGTTTAATGGATAGGTTATACAGGTCACAAAATATTTAGTTGTTCATTTTAGAATGATTTTTAATTATGTTTCCTAATATTATTTTCTATGACATAACTATAAGAAGGTAATTTCTATTGATAAAACATTGGGTCATTACATTGTTCTCCCCCTATAAAATTTTTCCCTTAAAATTTCATTTTACATTGTAGGCCAAAAACATGTGTGGGTACTTCTCCAACATCGCTTACTATAGTTCCCATGTTTCCCTTTTGTACTTGTGTTTCCTCCATGGTACTTTGACTAGGTGAGTAGTCCTGTTGTGTAGAACATTATCTCTGTGATCCAAGATCTTCACTAGATGCTCCTCGTAAGAAAGATAATTCTCAAAATGTTCGACCTCTAAAGACATTACATGTGAAGGATATGGAATGTACTTACTTAAGAGAGATACATGGAACACATCATGGAATTGATCTATATTAATTCGAAGTGCAAGCCAATAGGCCATAGATCCTAAGCGATCAAGGATCTCAAAGGTGAAAATGTTCCTTGGGCTTAGCATCACCTTATTTGAAAACCAGATGAATCTTTTCCATGGTGATATTTGAAGGAATACATTATCTCCAGCATCGAACTCCAAGCCCCTTCAACGGTTTTCAACATAACTCCATTTCCGAATCTAATATTCTTTGATATGTTGTTATATATCTTGAACCTTTTATGTCATTTCTTATACAAGATCAGGTCCACATAGTTTTCTTTATCCAAATTCATCCCAACTAGTTGGAATTCTACATCGCTTCCCATATATAGCTTCATATGGATCTATCTAAATACTTGAGTGGAAGCTATTGTTTTATAATAACTCAAAAAATGGGAGATGATGATCCCATCCACCATTTAATTCTAATTACTAGTCTCTTAGCATATCTTTAAGCATATTAATAGTACTTTAAGACTAGCCATTAATTTTGGGGGTGATATGCCATGCTGAAATTCAATTTTGTACTCAAGGCATGTTGAAGACTCCTACAGAATTTAGATGTTAACCTAGGATCTTCATTAGAGGTAATTGATTGTGGAACCCCATGTATTATAATCACTTCCATGACATATATCTTAGAATTTTGTTCAAGAGATAGATCTTCTGGAATAGTGATAATGTGAGTAATCTTGGTGAGTCAGTCCAGCACATCCCATATCACATTATTTCTTCTGGATGTCTTCAAGAGACCTATAAAAAAGTACATGGTGACATTCTCCCATCTTATTCTTCATGTCATCCCACTAGAAGTGTTCTCGGAGGTCACGGTACATCTTAGTCCTACCAGGATTGATAGAGAAATTTGAGTTATGTAAATTTTCCAACAGATCCTTAATTATTCTAAGTGATAAAGTCACATAGAGCCCTATTCCAAAAACAATTACACTATCATAGTCAATATGGGACTCTTGTATCTTTCCTTTACTGCATTCACCTTCTTTTTCAACTCTGGATCACCCCTTTGGTCCTCCTTAATCATCTATTGGATAGATGGTTGTGAAACCATTTGGTAAAGTTAGGAATCATTCTCCACCCTTATTATTTTCTAATCCATACTTCTCATATCCATGAAGATAGGGTCTTTCTCAATCCACAACATGGATAGAGTTGTAGGTTCTTTTCTACTTAGAGCATCAGCAACCTTGTTTTCATTATTAGGAGGATAATTAATAAAGCAATCATAGTTTTTATTATCTCTAACAGTCTAAATTGATTCATTTTGAGATTATTTGGTGAGAATATATGCATTAATCTCTTAGGATTGGTATATATATCACACTTCTCACAATAAAGGTAGTGCCACTAGATTTTTGAGGAAAAAATAATAGATGTTATTCCCAGATCATACATTTGGAAGTTCTTCAAATGGATCTTTAACTACCTTGAGGTGTAGGGTATCACATTATCATTTTTCATGAATACTCAACACAAGCCTTTCTTGGAAGCATCACTATATATCATAAAACATTACCTAGTTTTTGGTAATGTGAGTACAGGTGCAGTTATCATCCTTCTATTTTTCTCCTTGAAGCTTTCCTCACATTATTCCATCCAGATCTATATTGCCCATTTCCTTGTTAAATTAGTTAGAGGGATTTACAATAATGAGAAATTTCTTAGTAAACATTAATAGTAACCTATGTAACGTCTTGATCCAGCTCAACACTAAGACAGTGGCCGGACCAGTCACCACATGACCTCAAGCGCGCCTCCCCATATGTCAGAGGCTACTGACTAGAAGCGAGGGTGTAAGGATAGTCAGTAGGGATACTATACCATCTTATCAGACTTTATCTATGGCATAACTAAGTAAATAACTATCAAAAGTGAAAGCAGTAATAGGAATAATACATAAATCTGTGGAAGATAGATTTTATATAAATGAACAAAAGCGTCCAACTCCAGTTTATACAATAGATGATGCATAACATGGTATTGATACATTACAGAAAGTAGTAAATAGTACAACATTCCTTTCAATATAATTCAATGTAGGACTCATGTGAAGAAAAGAAAAAAATGCCCAAAGGTGATCTCTATGATCATCCCAAACTCTAGCTCGGTCCTTTTCTCCTTCTCTAGGTACAAGAAAACAACAAAAAACAAGGTCCAAGGCCATATGAACAAGAAAGGTCCACTTGGGTACCCTAGTGCAATGATGGCCTGAGTAGGGTGTGAGATATAAATCTTAGTAGGTCGGCACCACTAGTGTCTAACCCAATCCTGACTATATAATATAAATTAAATAGGGTGAAAGCATGCTTAAATAAAGTAACCAGTATAATGTAAATAAATTCCCAAGTACCTTCTTCAGCCCTTGGCTGGTGTCTGAACACGTAACATCTTCATTAATTGAGTATTACCATTTCATTTATAAGTCACATGTGAGTATGTCACCTACCTAGTCCAAGGAGTTTCCTCCAAGGTAAAACGGGGCTAAGAAATGACTGGGCCTGATGGTCTTTAACCATGTCACCTACTTTTCAACGCTATACCCAAGGAGTTTATCCAAGGCATCATGTGGTAGTATAAGTAGTGAAGCTTCTAAGAAGTAACAAGGAAACTTGGCTAAGATATCCAGTGAGGGAGTTACAGGGTAAAAACCAAGGTAATGTAAACTCACAGAAAGCTAACTCAGTATTATTTGAGTCTAGATAAGGGGAAATAGTGTAATCCAAGGATCGTAATACAAGGCATTCCAAAATAAGTCACCTATTGAGTCCAATGTGATAGGACAAGGTAAAATGGGGCTATGAAAATACAAGGACTGATGGGGTTTAACCTTGGAACTTACTATTCAATGATGGATCTAAGGAGTGTAACTGAGGTATCCTGTATGAATAAGGGACCCAATGGTAATATATCAGGCATCAAAGTAATAGACAAGAACCAGAGTTTAGGTGAGTATCAACCTAAGAAAACAATATCCTTTAATCAGAATGGGGTTCCTGAGACCCAAGGTATTCTCCTCTTAGAATCCATGGCGAGCTCGAGTCAGTCCATTCCTATTTGATAAATAAGTCATGTAATGATTCATCTGGTTCAAGTCTTTCCTTCCATTAGTGTAGATATGTCAAGTAGAGTTGACCCATTATTTATTGGTTTAATCCTTTCCTTCCATTAGTGTGGAAAGTTCAAATAGCATTGCAACCATTTATTGATTGGTTCAAGCATTTCCTTCAATTATTTTGGAAATGTCAAGTAGCATTGAAACCATTTATTAAAAACCATTAATTCATTTTCAAAGGGAAAGGTCCACATCGCTACCTTCCCTTATCATGGTAAGGGTTTCCATGGATGTGGAACCAATCCTTGTCTCATGAACTCAGGTCCATCCATGGAATTCCTATAGTGTAATCCATGTATCTCCCAAGGTATCAGTATGAAAACCCATTGAGTCCATCATAGAATTCCTACTTTGGATCCCACGTGTCACCCAAGGTTTTATTATCATTCAAGACATTTGAAAAACAATTTATTAACCTGTTTTGAGGGTCAATCATTAAGCATTAACCATTCATTTGAGTCAACTCATTCCCTTTACCAAAACATTTCAATTGAATTTAAAGGGATCTAAGTATCCATACAAATGGAAATTACCTATATGTTTAATTCCAATCCAAAACTGGACCAAACACTTAGATGGTGCTTCTATCCTTTAATCATTTCAAAAAGGGATACTCAGTGTTTCTAATGTCACTAGGGCCATGTCCTAAGCATGTTGTATCTCAACATAATATCAAAGCATAATAATTAAAACATGAAAAGTCAAGAGATAAAGGTTTAACCACTACTTTTTAGCTTGAAGTCAGTGCACCTCCATTGGGGGGTTTTATTATTAAACATGGTATTGTTTATCCACAATTCATTTATCATCTTAGCATTTAAAACATGAAACATGCTAAATTCATATTTTAGAGGAATTTAACATAATACTTCATTTCATGAATTAATTTATAACAAAAGTGGAGTAAGAAACTTTATTAATGCATTTATAAAGTTTGAGGACTTGGAAAGGGACCCTACCTCAAGGTGAAACCAAGCTGTCCACATCAGCGACGAATAAAAATAAAGTGAAACCACATGGTGAAGCTCAACACACTACAAGAAACACTTCGGGGATTTATAAACTCCAAAATCCCCAAAAAACTAGGTAACAATGAGAAAACATTCCTCGAAGAAAAATCGGTGGACCGAAACCACCCGAACCACCTCACCAATGGTGGTGGTTGCCGAAACTTGCATCCAAAGGTCCCGAGAGACCTTTTAGTCCAACATAAACTGAAAGAAAACCAAAATTCAGATCACCCCACAACCCTAGGGTTCAGCTAATTCTCGTGGGGCACCGATTAGGTCGACGCAAAACCAGAAACAAGGAGGAGAAGGGAGGAGAAGAATCACCATGATGGATCGGCCAAGAAAAATGAAGAAAATTGGATGGATATTAGAGAAGAGAGGAGGTCGAGGAGGGGTCGTACCCATGGCTCAAAGGGGATCCCCCCCTGGTGCATTGTGATATGAGGGATAGAGGGGTTTGTGGTATTTTAGTATTATGTTTTAATTTTAATTAAATTTAAAAATTATTAAAATCCCAAAATAGGGTGTCATGCATAGTTTGACCCACATGGTTTTCCAAACCGTGCACAAATCGTGCGGATTATTTTGCCTCCAAAATGCACCCAGTAGGGGTAGGAAGATGGTTTAGGAAACCATGCGTAGGTCGTGTGCAAGGAATTGTCCATTATAAACAGGGTCTCACAGGTTACTTGTAGTGGACCGCACAGTTTAGCAGACCGTGCACAAACCATGTGCCCATTTATGTCCTTAAAAACTTGATGTTTTTATGGTCTGACACCACCTAAAACTTCTCGATCTACTTAGGAGACTTCTCGGGCCTTCTATTATGCCCAAAAACATTACTTAAGAGTGATTCAACTCTCAGTATTTAGTTCTGAATCTTGGTTTTAAAAATGACCGGTTTAGTAAATGAAAAAGTTAAAAATCTTTCGTATTTTAATTCGATTCAAAACGTCAGATTCTACAATCTACCCACCTTAAAAACTTCTCATCCCCGATAAGCCTCTGGGAACAATGCAAACACCACCTGACCTACAATTGTCAGGAAGTTTTGTTCAAACAGTTTCATTGCGATACTAACACCCAAAGACCCTTAAGCATTTCATACGCACTCGCACATCATACTTTACAACCTAATCCAACGCTCAAAGTTCAACTTAAACACAGAAATAGAGATTATATAAGCCTGTTTAGATAGATACATGATCATTTCATCATCAAGATAGACATTGTATTGATGGTTCTCCCCACCATAGGTCTAAATATAAAATAATGGAAAATACAAGCTACGGTACCTCCATCCTCGGATATGATGTACAAAGAACAACTTTGAGTGTTATTATGACACCCCAAGCATGATTTCATAAAAAGGAAATGGTCAAATTCTGATTTACATAATAGAACTGGTCGAGAAAACTCTCTCAGAAGACACTTCCGACCTTGATACCACACTTTCCTTCACCTCGAAACATGCTTTAAAACAGCCCCTCAAAACTATAAACATCCACTACTGGAAAAAAGACCTATACCCACGGTTCAAAACCGTGGGTATAGCCCCCAAAACCGTGGGTATAGGCTATACCCACGGTTTTGGGAACCGTGGGCTGGAACGCCGTCGGTATAGGTCCCCAGCCTATACCCACGGTTTTCCAAAACCGTGGGTATAGGTGTTCTGCCACCGTGTCAACAAAACATTCCCAATTGCCACGGTGTCAATGGCTTTTACCCACGGTTTCAAAACCGTGGGTATAGATCCTAAAATAAAGGCGCAGGCGGGTTTCGATCCCACGACCTCCTCGCTGCAAATTACCGCGTCTACCACTACCCTACTATCAATTATGTGTATATATATATATATATTTAGTTAAATATAGTTATATAAACCGTGGGTATAGAGGGAAGAACCGTAGGTATAGGACTCCCGCCAAAAAAAAAATCTTTCCCGCGGAAAAAAAAATTTTCCCGCGCACACATGGGAAACCTATACCCATGGTTTTGAAAAACCGTGGGTATAGGTTTTTTATCCTATACCTATCCCCACGGTTCTCCTCAAAACCGTGGGGATAGGTACCCCTATACCCACGGTTTTGGAAAACCGTGGGTATAGGTCAATTTTCAAGACCTATCCCCACGGTTTTGGAAAACCGTGGGCATAGGGGGGTCTATCCCCACAGTTTTCCAAAACCGTGGGGATAGGTCTTGAAAATTGACCTATACCCACGGTTTTCCAAAACCGTGGGTATAGGGGTACCTATCCCCACGGTTTTGAGGAGAACCGTGGGGATAGGTCCATTTTCCAGTAGTGATCAATTGAAAAGAATAGATTGATTTGAGCCACGTGTCTTATGTATTTCATAGAATTATGGCTTAGGTGCTGGAGAAATTCAAAATAAACAGTTTTAGTCCATGAGTATGAACAAGGAATTCCTAATTGGGAACCCAAGAATCACTCAGGACTCACCAAGACTCAATGAGAACCACACTCTAGCATGTAACATTGGAAAAGATCATCCAACAAGCTCAACAAATTTTATGGATTTAGCGCAGCGTAAGACCGACACTCTCTTAGTTCATTGAGTATGATGTCAAGATAGGGGACATGATCGTCTCCTATGAATAATAAACTAAGAGGATTTATGAAGGGTTTTCAAATCAAACACACCCAAAAACTAAAAGGTAAAACAGTCGAACTAGATCATAGTCATGCAGCCAAGCAAGCACCAACATGATTTAGGGCTTGTAAGACTCAAAGGAATTCAAGGAACCTGACCATTTCCCAATGGTCCCCTTAGGTGTTCCTTCTACTTCGAAGGGCATGTTAATTATCTCAATAGGACACTACCCACATTATGGGTTTCCTAGTTGAATGGGAAGAAAACTAACCGCTCAAAAGTGTGATACATTATAACAATGAGATCGGCATGTCAAAACAGCCGAGTTTTTCGAAAACCATCCCAAGTATTGGAAAGAACTAATTATTTAGCACTCAAGTCACTATACTTAGAGATGACCCGAGATCGTACTCAATAGTACAGCAAGATTTAATTCGGAGTCGTATTGCCTTATACAACCATTTTCTTGGATGACGCCATAATCATTCATCTATTACTAAGAAGAAGAAGGGGTCAAAAGACCTACGAAGCTGTCGACCATACCCGAGGTACATCGAACCAGTTAGAAAAGATTATTACTCGATGCTTGAGCCCATTACAAGGTCAATAAAGACATGACCACCCATCGTTAAAAGGGTGTCACTTTAAAATTGAAAGTCCTATATGGGACAATGACATCGAAAGTGAGAAAATTCATAGCACTAGCAAGACATTTAAGTTCTGAGGGTACTACCTATCACAGGTTAGCCCCTTGTGAGAAAAAAGATTCAACCCTAAAACTGGGTCACATCAAACAAAAGTCACTAGGCTTAAAAGCCAATCGTTAAGCCATTTCTAAGGAGAATATCACCTACAGAAAGTACTCATGATTTCGTTCCAAGATGACTCAAGAGAAGGTCTGAACTACCATTTACATGAGAGTTTTAGAACAGTGGACACCACTATAGGTTCTATTTACAAGCCTCTTATATTTAATCACATTTAATCTTCAATAATCAAAGATTTAATCAAAATAGAAAAGTACCATTTTCGAAAAAAATCACAAGGTACTTGATTTTAACTAACACCCCAAGGGAAAAATAGGCATGTTTTATAAAACTTCCTTTTTAAAACATTTCATGTTAGTTGAAATCCTATCATTTTAAGGAAACTAATAAAAATAAATTCTTTTTTAATTAGATAAAGTGACCTATGAGGATCCCATTTTAACCAACCTGGGTTTAATATCATGCAACCCCATAGAAGTTGCCAAAAATCATAAAAATTTTAAACACCCAAATGGGTCATCACATAAAAACATCTCCCAACTAACCAACTTGGGTCCGGTTTAATTTTAAAAACAAACCATTTTGATTTTAGATCAACACTATACATCTTTGAAATTTATAAGAATTTCACAAAGCATCATGCCATTTCATTTAATATGGGTAGTCATTTCCCAATTCATGAAGCGCCCATACACTCTATGGATTTAAAATTGGATCCCATTAATTGATACCAATGTCAATTTAGAATTTAACATGGTCAAACATAATTGTCCAAATTATATGGGTGGTAATCTACCAACCTGGAAAGCACCCATAAACTTTACAGTTTGGCATTTGGTTCCCTTCAGTCAAACCAACTTCATTTAACAATTGAATTTAGCAGCCTTTTTACAATGGTTCAATTACACGGGTTACCTTTTCCCAACTATAAGTCACTCATACACCTTACAACTGAAAACTAGCTCCCGTCCTAACTAAAACCAATAACATAGCCCATGAAACCATTTAAATACATCAAAGTAAGCTAGCATGTCATGTCAATACAAGAAGCTAACACATATCAACTAATTGAAATCACATAATCATGGCATTTTAATCATAAAAATATGTTATAAAAAGCAGTAAACATAGAAGGCATGCTAATGTATTACCTAAATAGGTATAAATCTAAGTATGGAATATCAAATAAGGCATTGAATCATACTTAGCAGGAAACCTACTAATGCAACTACATTTCATGGTATATATGCATGGCATGTGAATTTCTAAGTGCATAATATGATGCATGTATGTTTCATCCTTGACATAATAGGCCAAGGGTAATGTTGAAAATTCTATAAATCATAAGTAGTGGAATGTTCACCAATAACTCTAGGTGAAATCATATCATTGGTAACAACGAATAACATAAACAGAAATCCCAGCCCTGACCACTTAGTCATTCCCCGTACGTGTGGTGATCAGTCCCAAGCATGGCTATTAACCCAAGCACTGACACTTTCCTAGTCTCATATCTACCAACCCAAAATAGTAAGACAAAAGGAAAACCCACCTCTGATACCACTTTGTAACGTCCCGACCTGGATCACCACTAAGACGGTTGCCAGACCGATCGCCACATGACCTCAAGTGTGCCTCCCTGTACACCAGAGGCTGCTGACTAGCAGCGAGGGTGTAAGGATAGTCAGTGGGGAGACTATACCATCTTTTCAGAGTTTCATAGTGATATAACAGAGTAAATAAAAATAATAATTGGAATCAGTAATAGTAATAATACACAAAGCAGTAGAAGACAGATTTTATATAAATGAACAAAAGTAGCCAATGCCAGTTTATACAATAGACGATGCATGACATGGTATTGATACATTACAGAAAGAAGTAAATAGTACAACATGCTTTTCAATACAATGAAATATAGGACTCAAGTAAAGAAAATAACAAAAACCCTAAAGGCGATCTCCACGAGAATCCTGAGCTCTAGCTCGGTCCTTTTCTCCTACTCCAGGTAGAAGCAAACAGCAATAAACAAGGTCCAAGGCCCTGCAAACAAGAAAAGTCTACTCAGGTTCCCCAATGCAATGGCGGCCCAAGTAGGGTGTGAGATATAAATATTAGTAGGCCAACACCACCAGTGTCTAACCCAACACCGATAGTATAATATAAATTAAACAGGGTGCAAGAATTCATAAATAAAGTAAGAAATACAATGTAAATAAATTCCCAAGTACCTGCTCCAGCCCTCATCTGGTGTCTGAACATGTAAATCATTCATTACTGGAGTATTTTCATTTTATTTATAAGTCACATGTGATTAAGTCACCTATCAATTCCAAGGAGTTTCCTCCATGGTAAAACAAGGATAATCAATTATCAGGCCTGCTGGGCTTTAACCATGACACCTACTTGTCAATGCTGGACCCAAGGAGTGTATCCAAGGCATCATGTGGTAGTATAAGTACAGAAGGTTCCAAGACATAACAAGGAAACCTGGAAAAGATATCCAATGAGGGAGTTCCAAGGTAAAAACCAAGGTGACATAAACTCATGGAAAGCTAACTCAGTAGTATTTTAGTCTAGCTAAGGGGTAAGAGTTTAATCCAAGGATCATGATCCAAGTCATTCCGCAATAAGTCGTTTACTGAGACCAAGGTGATCAACCAAGGTAAAACTGGGCTAAGCAAAGACAGGGCCTGACGGGCTTTAACTAGGGCACCTATTAGTCAATTATGGATCCAAGCAGTGTATCTGAGGTATCCTATAAGAAGAAGGGACCCAACGGTAGTATACCAGGCATCCAAGTAATAGAAAAGGACCAGAGTTTAGGTGGGTATAAACCTATGAAAACTATATCCCTAAATTGGAATTGGGTTCCCAATACCCAAGGTATTATCCTCTCAGAATCCAAGGTGATCTCGAGTAAGTCCATTCCTATTTGATAAAGAAGTCATGTAATAATTCATCTGGTTTAAGTCCTTCCATCCATTAGTGTAGATAGGTCAAGTAGAGTAGAACAATTATTTATTGGTTCAATCCTTGCCTTCTATTAGTGTGTAAAGGTCCAATAGCATTGCAAACATTTATTTATTGGTTCAATCATTTCCTTCCATTAGTTTGGAAATGTCAAGTAGCATTGCAAACATTTATTAAAAACCATTAAGGCATTTTCAAAGGGCAAGGTCCACACCGCTACTTTCCCTTAGCATGGTAAGGGTTTCCATGGACATGGTAACAATCCTTGTATCATGAACCATAGTCCGTCAATGGAATTCCTACATGGGAATTCATGTATCTTCCAAGGTATGAGTATGAAAACCCATTGATTCCAGCCTGGCATTCCTACTTGGGAACCCACGTGTCACTCAAGGTTTTATTATAATTCAAAACATTTGAAAAACAATTTGGTATCTTGTTTTAAGGGTCAATCATTAAGCATTAATAATTAATTTTAATCAACTCATTTCATTTACCAAAACATTTCAATTGCATTTAAAGTGATCCAAGTATCCATACAAAGGGAAATTACCTACATGGGTAATTTCAATGCAAAACTGGACCAAACACTTAGATGGTGCTTCGGTCCTTTAATTATTTTAAAAAGGGAAACTAAGTGTTTCTAATTTCACTAGGTTCTTATACTAAGAATGATACATCTCAACATAACATCAAAGCATAATAATTATAACATGAAAATTCTAGCAAGAAAGGTATAACCACTACTTTTTAGCTTTAAGGCAGCGCACCTCTTTTGGTGGGGTTTTATTATAAATCATGATTTTTTTATCAACAATTCATTTATCATATTAGCATTTAAAACATGAAACATGATAAATTCAAATTTAAGAGGCATTGAACATAATACTTCATTGCATGAATTAATTTATAACAAAAGTGTAGTAAGAAACTATATTAAAGCATTCATAAAGTTTGAAGACTTGGAAAGAGACCCTACCTCAAGGTGAAACCAAGCTGTCCACATCGGCGATAAACCAAAACAAAGTTAAATGACACAGCAAAGCTCAATACACTACAAGAAACATGTCGGGGACTCATAAACACAAAAATCCCCAAAACACAACTAGGGAACAAGGAGAAAACATACCCAGTAGAAAAACCGACGGACCGAAACCACCCAAACCACCTCACCTTCAGTGGTGGTTGCTAAAACATGCATCCAAAGGTCTCGAGAGACCTTTCAGTCCAACCTAGACCAAAAGAAAACCGAAATTTAGATCACCCTATAACCCTAGGGTTTGGCCGATTCTGACCAGGCACTGATTAGGTCGAAGAGAAATTGGAAACATGGAGGAGAAGGGAGGAGAGGACTCACCATGATGGATCAGCCTAGATAAATGAAGAAAACTAGATGGATATCGGAGAGGAGAGGAGGCTGAGGAGGGGTCATGCACGCGGCTCAAAGGGGAGCCCCCCAGGTGCATCATAATATGAGGGATAGATGGAGTTTAGGGTATTTTAGTTTTAGGTTTTTTTTGTAATTAAATTTTAAAATAATTAAAATCCCAAAACAAGGTGTCGCCACAACCCCAAAAATAGGGCATGGGAAGTGCTGCCCTTTATTAGTGATAAACAGAAAGCACTGATAAAAGTTTTTATTATTAATTTATATAAAATTGTTATATTTATATTCAAAAATAAAATTTATTTGTAGGCATTAAAAAAATACAATTTTTTATATTTAATATATATATATATATATTCATAATTCAAAAATATATATATAATTTTTTAATTGAAAAAATGATTTCTAAGATTACAATTATATATATATATATTTAAATAATTTTATTAATATATATTAACAATTATATACCTATATTTATAAATATATACTATTTATAGTTATAATTAATAAAAAATATATATATATTCATCCTCTATATCATTTTAAATAAATATATAATAATATAAATGAATTGTTAAAATTATACCTTTATAAAATAAGTATTTATCAGAACTATTATTTTAGCACTGATAAAACAGCTATTTATTAGTGCTAAAATTTTAGCATTGATAAATATGTACTTTATGAGCGCTTTTTTAGCACTGATAAAGTCATGTCTTTATCAGCGCTTAAAAAATGCTGATAAAGGTATGTTTTATCACTGCTTTTATTTTAATACTGATAAAACATACCTTTATCAGCGCTTTTAACTAGCACTGATAAAGGTTATAACAGTTTTTATAAAGGAACCCTAACAGGCCCCTCCTCCCTCATACCCGTTCAAGCCTTCATGGAAACTAAAACCTACACTTGCAACCCCTCCTCCACCATGACCCCTCCTCCTCCTCCTCCACCATCACAGCATTTTCCTCCTCCTCTTTCATGACTGTCCTCCTCCTCCACCGCCACCACTGCCTCCGCTGTCTCTACCTCCACAGCAATCCCTCCTCTGTCGTGATCCCACTCCTCTTCCACTACCTCCGCTGCTGCTGCCTCTGCCGCGATCCCTCCAACTTTGTAACCCTTATATATTTGAATTTTTAGTTCATTATGATCTATATAAGGTCATTCATCACTAGCAGCACACAGTTCTATAAAAAATATGGGAAACCTAGGTAAAACAATTTGGAACCATTGGTGCATATGGGTCATGGCTCAATTCTTGTGTATTTTTATAGAAACCATGCAATAATCATATGAGTTAACACTATAATTTTATAGTTCCATCTTCTAGGACTGGATGATGAAATTTCCTAGTGTGGAATGTCCACTTTAGAAACCATGGGGGGAGAATTTTCCTTATCATTGGCTACCACACTACTAGGATGAAACTTGGAAAACCGTTTGGCTGATTTATATAATCTACCAAGGAGTTAAAAATTTTCTAGTTTACAATAATTCCCTTATTCATATAATTCTTTATACCCCCTTCATCCTTCCCTCTATCATGGAAATACCTCCATGGTGTGTGGGGATCTTCTCCCCCATCATCTTTATTATGTTCGTGTATTTGTTCCTTTTTTAAAAAGAGTTTCCCAAAGAAACTTCCTTCTAATTCCTTCAATATTTTTGAACATTCAATTACCTTTTTAGTTTTCCCCCATGAACCCTAGAATATATGGATCTTGAAATCATGGATAAGGTGACTTTAATCATGGGGGTTTTATTTATTAATGGTTTATAAGGACACATTATGGCTTAGTTTACTAGTTTTTATTGAAGGAAGAATCGTCCATCTTGTTTATATGTATGTGTCATATGATAGAATAATGTTTATTTCTAGGAGGTTTTTAAGCCTTATTATGGAGTAGGTTAAGTACCAATTGTATAGAAAAATTCCCAAGTCGCCTTCAAATCATGAAAATATTTTGAAAATTCAAATTCAGTACTATATAAAGGTTTTTAAATATGAGTTTTACACATGTTGATTTCTAAATAATGTGTTTGGGTGTGTAATGTTCTTGAAGTGTCCTAAAGGGGTTGTTAGATTTTACAAGGGTGTGTTAACACATATTATTTAGGGTGTGTTAACCTATATAAGTTATATTGTAATCATTGTGATAGACTTTCACTATTAAAAATGTTATTATTTTGGATTTTTGGATCCCATGTGGTTTTATAATATTATATTCATAATATTAGTCTTAAGAGTTGATTTGGAAAATATTTTAAATCATTTTATTTGGATTCGTACCCTCAAAAAATTCTTCATTTGGGACATTATGAGAAATGGTTTTTTATAAAATCCTAATGATCAAATTATTCCCATTTTTGTTTTGTTTTAACTAATGTGTGGTTCTCTATACATGTGGTGTTCTTGTGATAAATAAAGGTGATGTTTCTTTCTAGGGAATTTTAGATTGGGTGATCATTTATTTATAAATGTATTCAATTTGGATGATTCTTTATGCATTGAATTTATTGATTTCTAACCACCTTGTTTGATGTCTCAGGACTCTTAGGAAATTAGGTATTGATCTGTATAGTGAAAACCATTGTATAGGATGTCTATAATATTTGGAGGGTGGCCTACTGAACTGAGTGAGATAATTTATTACAAAGTGATCATTATATCATGGAAGGTAAGGAGATATAATCTTATGTCCCATGGTATTTATGTTCTCCTAAGATATTAATCCCTTGACCATTGGATTGGGGGGATGCCTTGGTGGGTACTAGTGATGGAATAACCAGTGGGTAGGTTGTTGTGTGGGATATATCAGGGATTATTTAAAATCTTATATCATGTCGAGTACATGGTTTGTATTGATTATCCCATATAAAATATTTATCAATGTTATTTGAAATTGTGACATCTCCCTTAAAACCCTTATAGGTACAGTACATGGAAAGGGTTTGATTATGATGTTAGTGGAAATGATAATGTAGATTCCTTATGAACTTAAGGGTAGCGAAATCCACACATGGGGTGGTGTAGGTTGGTAACTAAATATAAATAAATATATATCTTGTTGATATATTTTTACCTATTGGTCTTGGGATCATCATGATATAATTTTTACCTATAGGATATTCTAATTATATATATGTTTAGTGAGGATTCTTTGGATGTGTCATGTATGAGCTTCTTATGTAATATCCTCTTGCTCGATGCTAGGTATCAATAATTGGCTAGCTAATATCTAGGATAAGGCTTATCTTCCATGCTTGTTCATTATATCTTAATCGTTATTATATATCTATGATGAGGATGAGACCTAGAGACCTTGGGATTGAAATGTAGTGATGCTCCACAAAGGTGAAAATTCTTTCAATTTTTTTAAAGTTTATATTTGGAAATACATCATGGGGTATATGTGGTTTTCCGCAAGACATAAATTATTTTAATAGTTCAAATTGTGTTGATGGTAATATTGGTTATTCCTCTTTAGGTCCTCCTATATGTATCTGAGTTTATACATGGGACCCACCTTATGTTAATGGTTTGGATCATATGGTAGGTTGGTTATGTTATTCCCTACATAATGTTTTTTGGGAGTGGATGTTATTCCATGAGGCATATAGTCACATCACAATTCATGATCAAGATTTAATGGTTCTTCCTAGGGGATGCGTGTTGCAGTGTATACCTTGTGGTAATTCAACAATGTGACATCATAGGGTTCACTATGAAATAGACCCTTAGGCTACACCATAATGTATCCAATTCTTGAAATAAAAAGGGTTTTTTAGTAATTTTAATGTGGTTCCCCTATTCCTTATTAACCACTCGACCCCATCACCCAAACCCCTCTTCCCCATAATTACCCCTCTCATAATTCACTCTTTATGATCCCTAATGGTCATTTCATGGTGGACAGCCCACCCCCTGAACAGCCCACACCCCCTCCCCCACACCCCTATAGCCCCCCCCCCCCACCCACCCCACCTATGAAATCAACCCCCCCCCCCCCCCTCTCTGTATGGCCCACACCCCCTCCCCCACACCCATGTGGGTCCCCCCAACCCCCCTAAACAGCCGGTCCCCCATTCCCCATTGAACATTTTATTTTTTACTATATTTTCCCATTTTCTCATCTAGAACCCCTCCACATTATGCCACCCTCTCCTTCTTCTCCTCTTGAGTGTTTCCCCCTCACCCGGTGTATGTTTCATCTCTAATCACTTGTATTAGAGATCCTAGGATAATATTTACCTCTCTTAATCCTTATATATATTAGTGTTTGACCCACCCCCCCATCCTATATTTAAATGGACATGGGTCAATTACAATTGGAAATGTAATGATTCGAACCAGGATGGTATTATAACCAACAACTGACCTGACTTTCCACTAACCTAAGAGGTGTTCATGATCCCTACGGGATAACAATGATACCATGAAAAAAAGATACAATTAATGTGGAATATTTTACCCCTAAATTAGAGTTAATTTAAAATGATCTTTCTTCAGAAAAGTAGTCATGTCCCATTCATAATTTGAACAACTAAGAAAATAGTAATTACCCAAAAAATAAATAAATAGGAAGAAGATATCATAGATGGAAAAAAAATCCAACTACTTACCAATAAAATTGTTTATCCAGACATGTCCCATTCCTAAATCTTATTGGACCAATTTTGGATAGGTATAACATATGAGTTCTTATTTTTTTTTTGTCTTTTCAGTTGGAAATCTCCTCTCATGTATGCCTCTCCTCTGCAGTGAACACACCTCTGCCATGTGATGAACGACACCTTCATGGTGAGTTTTCTTCTCTTACTCATTGGTTTCCTTTTGTTCTCATGTTATTACTATTTTATATTGATGGTTATAATGTGAAATGTACGGGCTAAATTCCCCCACTGAAAATTGTGGCCTTTGGTGGTCCTTTTTTGCACTCTAAATAAATTTCATGTTGGTTGGTTCCTGTTAAACATTTGAATATAAAAATTGGTAATTTACATATACTTTACTAATTAATGAATTCCCTAGGATGATAAAACTTTTGTGATAACACCTGAATTAAAAAACAGAATTGAATAAGGGATGCTTCGTAAAATCTAAAATTGTGATTGTTTGGTTTGTATGGTGTTGTGATTGTGAGAACAATTGTGTGTTTGTATGGTGTTGCGGTTGATAGAATGATTGCTATTACATTTGTTTTCCATGTTTTAGTTATTCAACCATTGAATATCAATCTAAACTTTACCCATTTCAATGGAACCACCACTTTTTTACTAGTTTAATTCCATTGAATCTTAGAAAACCACTTCACTAGGGGACCCTATGAGACACTTTATGGACACCCTAGTCAAATAACCATAAAAAAATGTAATGAATCCTTCCACCCTCAAAAAATATATTTAAAATCATACCATCTATTAGTTTAGTACCATATTTCTTGACTAGAGACACTATGGTTCTAGAGAAACACTAAAAAATCGGTTTACAACAATGCATATAGATCACATGTGGGATACTAAAACATTATAGTGCAAGGGATTCTTAGATATTATTGAACATCTTTTGTTTAATTATTTTGTTAAATATTAATATTACTGTATCAAATATGGTGAATATGAATAAAGAATGTATTAATTCCAATTGTTTGACCAAAGAGTATGAAGATGGCGTGAAAGATTTTATCAAGTTTGCAAAAGATCATGCATGTGACCCTTATCAAATCCTTTGTATGTGTTTACACTACTGTTATTCAAGAAAAAATAGTCTATAGGAGTTGGAAGAACACCTGATCTGTAATAGAATAGATCAAAGTTATACATGTTTGAATAAACATGGGGAAAAATGAATGTATGTAGTGGTTGGGATAACACTATGTTTTAAGGATCATCTAATATGATTACAAGCATGAACAATGAAGACAATCGTATGGAGTATGTGATTAAAAATATGAATGATGATGAAGATTGTATTGGGGAAATGTAAAGGATAGTTGAAGATGAACTTCGTGATTTCCCAAAATTGTTTGAGAAGTTAGAGAGTTGTGCAAAAAAATGTCATTGTATACTGGTTTCACTAAATATACAGCATAGTCAGCCATACTGAAGCTGTATAATTTGATAGAAGGAAATGGGTGGAGTGACACCAGTTTTATGGAACTAATTTCTCTCCTGAATGACATGCTCCTAGAAGATAATGAGCTTTTGAGTTGAACATACGATGCCAAATGAATGCTACACTTGATGGGTATCATTTCTTAATGAATAAACGTCTACTTGAATGACTGTATATTGTTTCTCAAGGACCAAAAATCACTTAAATAATTCCCAAAGTTTGTTTCTTCTTGATACAAGAAAGATGAATTTAGTCCTACAAAATTTTTATTGTACTTCCAATCATTCAAAGGTTTAGGCGCCTATATGGAAGTGAGGAGACTGTAGGAAAATTGAAATGGCATGCAGATACAAGAATAAAATATGGGAAACTATGTATCCCGGTAGACTCTCCTCAATGGAAGAGAATTGATCATGTGTATCCTGAATTTTGAAATGATCCAAGAAACCTCCGTCTTGCATTGTCTATAGATGGGGTGAATCCTTTTGGTTTTCAAAGAAGCAGTAATAGTACATGGTCGGTTATGTGGGTAAATTATAACTTACCATTGTGTTTATGCATGAAATTAAAGTACATCATTTTATCTATGCTTATATTAAGACCAAAACAACTGGGTAATGATATTTATGTTTATTTGGCTCCACTGATTGAGGATTTGAAATTATTTTGGGATTTAGGTGTTACGTTGTATGATTCTTACAAAAATAAAGATTTCACTTTGAGAGCAATGTTGTATGGGATAGTAAATGACTTTCCTGCATATTGTAATATTTCTAGATATAGAATTAAAGGAAATAAAGTGTTTTCTATTTGCGAACAAAGTATACAGTCAATTAGGTTGAAACATTCATCAAAAACCATGCTTCTAGGACATTGTAGATTTATACCCCGATGCCATAAGTACCGATCTTGGATGACATCATTTGATGGAAGTTCAGAAGAACGTACAGTACCATCTACCCTAACTGGTGATCAATTTTTTGGTAAATTAAAATATTTGGACACTACTTTTGGTAAAACATTTTTGAAAAACCTTACAAAAACCAGTTGAAAAAAGGGATCAGTTTTTTTTTGAATTAACATATTGTAATTGTCTATATGTCAAGTATTTTTTTGATGTTATGAATGTTGAAAAAAAATGTATGTGATAGTGTCATAGAATGTTGCTAAATGAACCCTTCAAAACAAATTATGTAATTAATGTAACACCCCATGCTTCCATGGTACACTTCTCTTTGAATAATAGGGCAGCGTGTGTTGTACGCAACCTCGAGTTCTAACACACTATGACCAATAAAAATAGCCATTATGAATAGTAATACCCAATTTTTGAAATTATATATATTTTATATTTCAAAATGGACTTCATTTTTAGATTTTGAATATCGAAATTAACCTAAGTTGAATTTTTGGTATTTTTCTGTGAACTTCCAATTTTTTATGAATAGTGAAAAATACTTAAAAACAACCTTTTTAATCAAAATAATTCGTAGTGATAAATTATACTATTTAGTGGTTTTAAAGTATTATTAGAATATATTTTAACCATTTTATCCAATTGTGGTCATTATAATTAATTTTACGTTGAAATTGGACATAAACAATTGTCAATCTTTTGATATATATTGTTTCTTAAAAACATGCTATTTGTTGTGACAGTGGGAATTAATTATAAAATTAATTAATGCAACTTATATTTTTGGAATTTTCTAAATTAGACATCATTTTTGAATTCGGAATATTAATTACAGCTTAGGGTGAAATTTTGGCATTATTCTAAAAAACTTTAATTTTTGATGAATAGTGAAACCACTAAGTGGTAGTCAAAAAACTGATTTTTCGTTTAAATGAAACATTACCACTTCTGTGTTTTGATTTTCAAAAATCCAACATACATGGTTTTCATTATGAAGTAAAATTTTGTTCAATGGGATTAAAATAATTTTTTGGTGAATAGTAACTTTTAAGTTTAATTAATCGTGATTAAAGGTAATTAGTTAAATTTAAGGTAAAAATGATATTATAAAATTATGAAAATATCTTTACACTTGTCCTACCCTTATTGTATGAGTCATGGACGACTAATAAAATCCATGGGTCAACTTGGGGACCCCATTTAGCCACTTGGGTAAGAAAATGACATTAATAACTTTTTATTTAAAGTAAGAATAAAATTGTCACAAACCTGAGTTGTTTTACTAAAATAATTATTAAATGGGGTTATATAAGGTAAGTTTTTTACTATAAATATTAATTGTAAAGATAAAAATATTTCCTACATCATGGTAATTTTTTATAATTTTTAGACATTAAATAAATTAAAATATTTATGACACCATGATGATGCAGTGATTACCTCATTAATTAAGGATTTAAATAAAATGAAAATATAATGTAAAATCTAAGGATTACACTTGTCAAAAACCTATTGGATGAGTATATTTAGAAACTTTATCACCTTATCCTAGAAATATATTATTGTGGGACCTTTAGAATCCAAAAATCATTTCATAATAATGTAACATTTCAATCTTTCCAAGAGTGTCCCTCCTCTCCTCTTATAAAAGGCCCCCACCACTACCACCTTATTCACACCTTCCAAGCCATTTGGCACAGCCAACCTCTACCCAAATACTCGCTCAACTTCCCTATCTTACTTCTATAAGCCTCACTTTGGGCAGAAGTCTTCCCAAGGAAGCCTTTGGCTCAAATCAAAAAGAGTTACCCGATTTTAAGGTAATGTCTTCTCTTATGTTGTTTTGTTTTATTTTGCTTCTCCAACCCCCTAAACTCTTTTTATTAATTTATTTTGTAACAAAACCACTATCCTAAATATACTTGGATTTTTTAGGAAAATTATTTTATTTACGCTTACACACACCTTCGTCTAATGGTTATAGAACATACTGTTTCTGTGGGTGGAAAATTACTGCCTCACGAAATGATGATTGTTAAATCTTCTTTTAACACCTATCATGGTGGCCATTATGATGAAACTATTTTTTATATATGATATATATTATTTTTATGTTTTTTGTATGCTTCTGTATTTTTCATTTATGGCATACCTTTATTATTTCCATTATGGGTAAACGTGATAATTTCATTTTAGGAAGTGCGGACTACCGCCCCCTCAAAGTGATTTGAATCGTTAATGTCATATGTGGGATGTATAAACGATGGAGTAAATGATATTATATATTATATTATACTATAATTATAATATACCTTTATATCATTATGATTTCATTTCATTAAATACAAAATAGAAATGAAAGTAGCATTCATGCGTACGTACGTCTTACCGTCTCCATGAACAGTGCATTTCATTTCTTACCTCTAAATGTTACGTAATATTATGAATGAATTTATATACTGGATATATATGATATATATGATATCTAAATTATGAATATAATTCTGTAGATAATGGATATTCTACCACATAAACAACTTGTAATTATAAGAAGTTTATTTTTGACTCAAGTACCAAAGATCGACAAAATGACCGTTATAAACTTAAATAATTACATAATGATCATAACATGGTAATAAGTGATATAAAAGGAATAATGAACATGAAAAAGGTTCTTAAGAAAATAGAAATTAACTCTAGTTTATTATTCATGAGGTTAAAGAACGGTCGAGTCAAGTTGGACATGAGGTAAGGGAACTTCTTAACTAATTTCCATTATTTGGGTTAATCTACTACTTTCAAATTATGTCATGATATTATTATGTCCTATCTTATATTTTTAATTTCTTTATGTGTACTTATAGTGAATACACATAATAGATCTATTTTATTTAAAAAATGATCTTTGTAAGGACTTCATCTTAATCTCCTTTCATTGAGGCATACTTTGTTTTATACACAAATTTCTTTTATATGGTGTATAAACCCCTTTGACATTAACATTTATTCAAAAGGAATCTCTTTATATGAAGTGTTTTACTAAACAAAAAAAGGAATGTTTTTCTTGTCGTACATATGTGGTGACAACGACTTCTCTGCCACCATGATCATTATTTGTGTTTCGGCTTCCTCTATAGGCTATAACTTTTTTTAAATGAAAAATAAATATCAAGTTTTAATTTTATTTTATTTTGGTATTGAAAATGGTTTTGAAAGTGTTTTTTTATTATATCATGTGTTGTGTTGATATCTTGTGATTGAAATGTGGAAATGTTATGTTTCCATTATGCATGTTTTATGTGATATGATTATGTTATGGTTTATGATATGGTTAATCATGTTCATATGAGGAATGAATTGGACTTAATAAGTGACAGGTGGAGCCCGCTATAGCTCCTCGATGCATCGGCAGGTCTCATGAGACAAACTAGTGTCTTGGCACGAGGTCTTGAAAAAATATTATTTGTTGTCTTGGCACGAGGCCTTGGCTACGTGGTTATGATATTCTATCATTATGCATTCCATCATTATGAAAATGGTTATTGATATTTCATGTGATTATTCGACCTGTAGAATATCCATGTGAACTAGTAAATGACATTATCTCATTTTACTTTTGCCATATTATGTTGAAGATCAAGTTTAAAAGGCTTTTTTTCGTCATACATTGCCTTAAATGTTTATATTTTTTTATGAAAGCTTCCGCTATATTGTTATCCTTACTGAGCATCTAAGCTCACCCCTTTCAATGTTTTAATTTTTCCAGGATGTGAAGAAGTATATTATGAATGACCTGCAGGGATAGTATGAGGGGATATGAAGACAAGATGTTGTTGTAGTTTTGTTTTACTTTATGATGTGATGTAAGACTTTTGAATGTATCTAGTGTTTCCAAGGCTACTAAACTAATCGGTCTTTCGAGACTTGATCTTTTTTTATCACGCCAATGTTACGCAATAATGCACCGACTCTGGGTAACTGGGGTCGGGGCGTTACAGTTGGTATCAGAGGAAGTTTAGTACTAACCTTGGAAGCTAGATTTAGATAAACTCTGATTAGAGCACATAGCCCTAAGATAGACTTTGAGGATTAGTATAGAAGAACTTCCTAGAATTTTGGTATTATAGAGATTTTATGAGTTTTTCGAGCAATACATCCCTGTTTGGATACGAGCAGGTAGAGGTGGCTCTGGAACAGTTGTACCTAGGGGTAAAACCTGAAAACACCGCTTTGAGCTAGACTCGAACGGGAACTGGTGCCCGACAACGGGCCTTGCTGCACTCTTGGTTACGACACTCCCGGGGGATATGCTTAGGATAATTCTCATTTTCTTTACAAACCATTATGAAGGGTTTATGAGTATATACTTCCTCAAAGAAAACATTTCTTTTTATGATTATGGATTATATCCATAAATAGTTCAATTTATATTAAGTGTTTTACAAGTATGGAATTATGTATTTTGATTCATAAACTAATCTAGTTTATGCCATTGTTTAGAAATGGCACCAAGTGGGAGGAATGGAAACTGTATAAATTCATGCACTCCATATAGGGATTTACCTATTGCTCAAGATAATTATTGTGGAGCTGGTGATATAACTGGTTCTGATCAACTTATCACCATACTGGGACAACGCACTCAAGTTATGAATAATAACCTTACTCGTATGGAGCACCCTGATCCGCAACATGGAGAATCAATGTTAGACAACATCATGATGCAACAACCACCAAAATTCAATGGAATTACAAATCCCTTAGTAGCTGAGCAATGGATAAATTCCTTAGAGAAAATATTCCACGCCTTGGGGAGTAGCGAAAGGGAGAAGGTTGTCACGGCAGTTTACTGGCTCACTAGAGATGTCGATCAATGGTGGTCGTGGATTCAAAACACAAAAGAAGAAGAAGAAGTATCTAATATGTAATGGAGGTAGTTCAAAGGGCTTTTCTTAGAAAAATACTTCCCTCGTGACCATAGAGCAGATATGGAAAGGAAATTTCTGAGTCTGAGACAAAAGGAGGATGATAATGTCGCAAAGTATGAGGCTAACTTTACAATGTTAGCGAGGCATGCTGCAGATTATATATATAACCCAAGAAGTAAGATTGATCGTTTCTTTGATGGGTTAAAACCATTTCTCCGTCAAGTTTTAGTATCACAATCTTTCTCAACATACGAAGATATAGTCTCATGTGCTATCAAGATAGAAAGAAAATTCTCTAAATCATATGAAAATAAAGTAAAGCAAGAGAAGAAGAGAATGGTGGAACAAGAGATAGATAAAGGGAAAAAGGGAAAGAAGGATTTTCCATTATTCGGGAAGAATGACCCTGGTACTTGCCTAAAAGCAATGGGAGTTTGTTATAAATGTGGAGAAAAAGGTCACCAGGCTCGTGATTGCAAGGGAAAGAAAGAGGCTATCAATGTTGAATGCTACAATTGTAGAGAAATGAGGCATTATGCAAATTAATTTCCTAAGCACAAAGGAAACTTACCTCAGAAAAGGCCAAGGGATCAAGGACAAGCTTATGTTGCTGCTACAGATAAATTTGAATAATTAATATATTTGTGTTTTTGGAATCAAGGATTATATTCTGGTTATAAGAATAATGTGAAATATAAGGATTGTACTGCAGTACTTTTTGTTTTCATTAAGGTTTTAATATGATTAAGGTAATCATATTTTTAGTATGTGACAATAAGAGAAACTTTACCTTGTTTGGGGAATCAGATGTTACAATTGATTTTTGAATTTAGAGACCTTTTAGAGAAAGTCTGGATAGAGGTATTTTGGGTAACTATAAAGGTTGGAAAGGATTAAGTTTAACCTTTGATAGTATTGTTTAAGGTTAAAACATTTCTGAAGATTATTTTTGGAATATTATAATACTATAGTTTTAGGAAAAGGACAACCTGCAGGTCGGGGGATAACCCATCGTGTCGGACAAAGCTACAGGAATCGAACCCACAACCATAGTGCGACAGGCCTTTATTACCTACCACTAGCCAACAGGAAGTCCCTGGTTATTACAAATAGTTTTCCTAATCTAAATGGTATGCGTTAATATTTGGAACCTTATACAATTAGGATAAATAGAATATTTTTGAGTTCTTTTACCATTTGGAGTGAAAGATGGGTTTGTGATAAAAATTTATTAAAGAATGAAAGTATACATGACAAGTAAGTATATTTCCTTACATTCTTAGTAAATCTCTTAAATAAATTCCTCAACTTTATGAAAGGTAACATAAAACAAAAATGTTGTCGGTTAACTTTTCCAACTGGGGAATCAATGATCATTTAACCAATCATAAGTTTGTGATTTTCTTGTAGTTAACTTTCTCCTCACCATTTTTTCTACAACTCTCCATCAGACCTTGATGGTTTTTTTTCCCTCCATATCCATATTTTCATAGAATCCTAGTATGGGCTATCTCGGGTGACCTTTGTACTTCTCTTTCTTTCTTTTAATGTTATATTTTTATTAACCCTATTTTCGATGTGGGTTTTCCACAAAGGTATTTTCTATTTTCAACCATTTATTTTCAAATTGCGAGGACACAATTTATTTAAGGAGGGGAGAATGTAACACCCCAAGCTTCCATGGTACACTTCGAATTGAATAATAGAGCAGCGTGTGTTGTACGCAACCTCGAGTTCTAACACACCGTGACCAATCAAAATAGCCATTATGAATAGTAATACCCACTTTTTGAAATTATATATATTTTATATTTCAAAATGGACTTCATTTTTGGATTCGGAATAATGAAATTAACCTAAGTTGAATTTTTGGTATTTTTCTGAGAACTTCCAATTTTTTATGAATAGTGAAAAATACTTAAAAACAACCTTTTTAATAAAAATAATTTATAGTGATAAATTATACTATTGAGTGGTTTTAAAGTATAATTAGAATATATTTTTACCATTTTATCCAATGGTGGTCATTAGAATTAATTTTACATTGAAACTGGACATAAACAATTGTCAATCTTTTGATATATATTGTTTCGTAAAAACACGCTATTTGTTGTGATAGCGGGAATTAATTATAAAATTAATTAATGAAACTTATATGTTTGGAATTTTTTAAAATATACATCATTTTTTAATTCGGAATATCAATTATAGCTTAGGGTAAAATTTTGGCATTGTTCTGAAAAACTTCAATTTTGGATGAATAGTGAAACCACTAAGTGGTAGTTAAAAAACTGATTTTTTGTTTAAATGAAACATTACCACTTCTGTGTTTTGATTTTCAAAAATCCAACATAAATGGTTGTCATTGGGAATTAAAATTTGGTTCAATGGGATTAAAATAATTTTTTTGTGAATAGTAACTTTTAAGTTTAATTAATCGCGATTAAAGGTAATTAGTGAAAATTAAGGTAAAAATGATATTATAAAAATATGAAAATACCTTTACACTTATCCTACCCTTATTTTATGAGTCATGTCCGACCAAGAAAATCCATGGGTCAACTTGGGGACCCCATGGAGCCACTTGGTTAAGAAAATGACATTAATAACTTTTTATTTAATGTAAGAATAAAATTGTCACAAACATGAGTTGTTTTACTAAAACAATTGTTACATGGGGTTATATAAGCTAAAGTTTTTACTATAAATATTCATTGTAAAGCTAAAAATATTTCCTACATCATGGTAATTTTTTTATAATTTGTATACATTAAATAAATTAAAATATTTATGACACCATGATGATGCAGTGATTACCTCATTAATTAACGATTTAAATAAAATGAAAAGATAATGTAAAATCTAAGGCTTACACTTATCAAAAACCTATTGAATGAGAATATTTAGAACCCTTATCACCGTATCCTCAAAATATATTATTTTGGGACCTTTATAATCCGAAAATCATTTCATAATAATGTAACATTTCAATCTTTCCAAGAGTGCCCCTCCTCTCCTCTTATAAAAGGCCCCCACCACTACCACCTTATTCACACATTCCAAGCCATTTGGCTCGTCCAACCTCTACCCAAATACTCTCTCAACTTCCCTATCTTACTCCTAGAAGCCTCACTTTGGGCAGAAGTATTCCCAAGGAATCCTTTGGCTCAAATCAAAAAGAGTTACCCGATTTTAAGGTAATGTCTTCTCTTATGTTGTTTTGTTTTATTTTGCTTCTCCAACCCCATAAACTCTTTTTATTACTTTATTTTGTAACAAAATCAGTATATTCAATATACTTGGATGTTTTTAGGAGGATGATTTTATTTACACTTACACACACCTTCGTCTAATGGTTAAAGAACATACTGTTTCTGTGGGTGGCAAATTACTACCTCACGAAACGATGATTGTTCAATCCTCTTTTAACACCTCTCATGGTAGACATTATGATGACACTATTTTTTATATATGATATATATTATGTTTATGTTTTCCTTATGACTCTATATTTTTCATTTATGGCATACCTTTATGATTTCAATTATGGGTAAACGCGATAATTTCATTTTAGGAAGTGCGGACTACTGCCCCCTCAAAGTGATTTGAATCGTTAATTCCATATGTGGGATGTATAAAGGATGGATTAAATGATATTATATATGATATTATACTGGAATTATAATATACCTTTATATCATTATGATTTCATTCCATTAAATACAAAATAGAAATAAAAGTAGTGTTCATGCTTATGTACAGCTTACCGTCTCCATGAACGGTGCATTTCATTTCTTACCTCTAAATGTTACGTAATATTATGAATGAATGTATATACTTGATATATATGATATATATGATATCTACATAATGAATATAATTCTGTAGATAATGGATATTCTACCACATAAACAACTTGTAATTATAAGAAGTTTATTTTTGACTCAAGTACCAAAGATCGACAAAATGACCGTTATTAACTTAAATAATTACATAATGTTCATAACATGGTAATAAGTGATATAAAAGGAATAATGAACATGAAAAATGTTCTTAAGAAAATACAAATTAACTCTAGTTTATTATTCAGGAGGTTAAAGAACGGTCGATTCAAGTCGGACATGAGGTAAGGGTACTTCTTAACCCGATTTCCGTTATTTGGGTTAATCTCCTACTTTCAAATTATGTCATGATAATATTATGTCCTATCTTGTATTTTTAATTTCTTTATGTGTAATTATAGTGAATACACATAATAGATCTATTTTATTTAAAAAATGATCTTTGTAAGGACTTCGTCTCAATCTCCTTTCATTGAGGCATATTTTGTTTTATACACAACTTTCTTTTATACAGTGTATAAACCCCTTTGACTTTTACATTTATTAAAAAGGAATATTTTTATACGAAGCGTTTTACTAAATAAAAAAAAAGGAACGTTTTTCTTTTCGTACACATGTGGTGACAACGACTTCTCCGCCACCGTGATCATTATTTGAGTTTCGCCTTCCTCTACAGGCTATAACTTTTTTTAAATGAAAAATAAATATCAAGTTTTAATTTTCTTTTATCTTGGTATTGAAAATCGTTTTGAAAGTGTTTTTTTTATTATATCAATGTTTTTTGTTGATATCTTGTGATTGAAATGTGGAAATGTTATGTTTCCATTATGCATGTTTTATGTGATACGATTATGTTATGGTTTATGATATGTTTAAACCTATTCATATGAGGAATGCATTGGACTTAATAAGTGACGGGTGGATCCCGCTATAGCTCCTCGATGCATCGGTAGGTCTCATGAGACAAACTAGTGTCTTGGCATGAGGCCTTGACAAAATATTATTTGTAGTCTTGGCACGAGGCCTTGGCTACGTGGTTATGATAGTCTGGCATTATTCATTCCATCATTATGAAAATGGTTATTGATATTGAATGTGATTATTCGACCAGTATAATATCAATGTGAACAAGTAAATGCATTATCTCATTTTACTTTTGAAATATTATGTTGAAGATCAAGTTTAAAATTCTTTTGTTTTAGTCATACATTGCCTTAAATGTTTATGTTTTTTTTATGAAAGATTCTGCTATATTGTTATCCTTACTGAGCATCTGAGCTCACCCCTTCCAATGTTTTAATTTTTCCAGGATGTGAAGAAGTATATTATGAATGACCTGCAGGGATAGTATGAGGGGATATGAAGACAATATGTTGTTGTAGTTTTGTTTTACTTTATGATGTAATGTAAGACTTATGAATGTATCTAGTGTTTCTAAGGCTACTAAACTAATCGGTCTTTCCAGACTTGATCTTTTGTGATCATGCTAATGTTACGCAATAATGCACCGACTCTGGGTAACTCGGGTCGGGGCATTACAATTAAGGCAAGTTTGGACATGGTTGAGATGATAATACAAGAAGAGTTGTCACCAGTGAAGGGTGAAAAACAAACATTTCTTCCTCCTGCTTCTTACACTCTTTCTAGGCAGGAAAGATATAAGTTTTGCAACTTCTTGAATAACGTAAAGGTTCTAGAGGGGTATTTATCAAATATCAAGAACATCGTGTCAATGAGAGATTTAAAATTAAAGGGTCAGAAATCAAATGACTACCATGTTTTGATTAAATATCTAATTCCAATATCTTTACATTGCAATTTTCCCAAGAATTTCTGCCATACATTAACAAAGCTTTGTTTCTTCTTCAAAGCTATGTGCATCAAAGTTATATACCTAGAAAAATTTCCAATTATGGAAAGAGAAAATTTCTTCATATTATGTGAATTGGAAATGTTTTTCCTACATATATTCTTTGATATGATGGTTCATTTGGTGAGAGAGATATGACTATGTGTTCATGTACATTATAGATTGATTTACCCCATTGAACGGTATATGAATATTTTGAAAGGGTATGTCAAAAATAAAATTCAGACAGAGGGTTGTATTACGGAGAAATATATTGTTGGGGAAGCCATTGAATTCTGTACCAAATACATGTGTGGTGTGGAAAACATTGGCCTACCTAAATCTCATCACACTAGATGGCTTGAGGGTGAAGGAATTTCTGGAAGATAGGTTGTCACAATCAATATTACAGATCAGGATTTGGCCCAACTTTACATTTTTCTTAATAGTATTGATGTTGACCCATATTTTCAAACCCACAATGAAATTATTAGGCATTTGAATCCATCTAGGGATGAAAAATCGATATCATATGCACATAATAAAAGTTTTATAGGATGGTTTCAGGACCATATTTTTAAGAAGTTAGATGAAAATACAGACTCAATTTCAGAACGAATTTGATGGATAGCTAGAGGTGAAAGTGTGTATATTTTATCTTACAATGATTATGTATTTAATGTTTTTAAATTCTTTACTAATGAACATGATGAAAATAGTACATTGCAGAATATTGGGGTTACACTTATTGCTGAAGCGATGCATGTTTCCAGTGATAAGGAAAAAAATCCAATTTATGGGAATATTTCATACTATGGAATCATCAAGCAAATATGGGAGTTGGATTATACCAAATTACAAGTGACTATTTTTTAATGTAAGTGGGTTGATAATAGGAGTGTTGTTAAAATATATGAATTGGGATTTGTGAAAGTTATTTTTAGTAAATAAGTGGAGAAAGGCCAACCATTTATAATGGCATCATAGGCAATAAAAGTGTTTTATGTTCCAGATCCCGCAAACTGAAACTAGTCAGTTGTTCTGTTATCGACCAAAAAAACTGAAGGGTCATATGAAAGTTCAACAAAGGATGGCCCCTTCATTGGGACTTCACAATCATTTCATAGTGGTACCAATGTAGATGACATTTTGTATGTCAAAGGAGACTATAATGAAAGGATTTTTATCATCGATAGAGGGGTCAAATCTCTTCAGCATTTAAAAAAAGAGAGTTAAATAATTAGTTTATTTGATTATTATAATATACATTGTGTTACGTTATGTTATTATCTGTTCACTACTGCTTTTTTGTAATCTAAATTAAATGTTAAACCAATTCTGTAGATAATGACTTTTGTACTTGCTGATGCACCCAATCACAAGGCATAACAGGTCTCTCAACCTGCTGTTGTTGGTCCTAGTGCAGAGAAACAACAGGTTTCTCAACATGTTTTTGTTAGTCCCAGTGTTGAAGCACAACAAGTTTCTCAACCAGGTGATGTTGGTCCCAGTGGAGAGAAATAATAGGTTTCTCAACCTATTGTTGTTGGTCCCAGTGCAGAGTTACAATAGTTTTCTCAACCTATTGCTACTGGTCCCTGTATTGATGCTAGCACTCTGAAGGAATGTAATGATGAGGCTTATGATAAAATGGTAGGAAATAAAACCCTAACAGTGCAAAAAAACAAGAGCACCATCATTAGACAGTGTTAGCCAAAATCTTTAAGGAAAAAAAGAAAATTTCATCAAATTTGAGGTGGGATGGAATAAGTGAGGACAACATGTTTACCCCAACAAAGACATCTTTAGTAGCTACATTGGAATTGTCACTCGGCAACGCGTGCCGATTGATGTACAGTCATAGAACCATATTTTCATCGGGCTTAAGAAACTAATGTTGGAAGAGATTACGGTAACATTATGATATCATTTCTTTAAATTATTAAAATAAAATAAAATACTAAAACATTTAATTACTCTTCATCATCTATTGCAGAGTGCATTTATAGTAGATGCCTCACACGAGGAATATGTATTAAGGGTTATAAGAAGTATTCATAGAGGCTTCCACACAATTTTAAAAAATATCATCTTAAAGATGTTAATGGTAAAATCAAGTTCCACCCACCTCCTCTTTATGCACACTTGATATCCCAAGGTGTGTGGGATGTGTTTAGAAACCGTCGTGCAAAGAATACTTTTCAGGTATATTGTGTCTGTTAATACTTTGTTTGGAATTTCTTATATTCATCACTTTGATTGACAATTTTTTATTTATGAAATAGCAACTAACTGCTGAAAATAAAGAATGGGAAACAAAACTGGCGTACCCCTACCGTAAAGCAAGGATGGGGTACACTTCACTTGAGAAAAAATTGGTAGATATTTTAAATCTACCATAATACTTTTATGTGACATAAAATAACACCATAACCATGTTTCTCTATTTATGTGCAGATTAATGAATCGAAATCGAAAGACATATCCATCCCACGCCATGTTCTATGGAAGGAGGATCATATAAATAAAGAGGTAGATACTTATATATGAAAACACACAAAAAGTGTGGGAAACAAGTGTAAGTGTGACATAATATAAATTTGAGTTTCTCTAAATCACTATTATATAACAATGACTACTTATTTTTCAATATTTTATATCTAACATAGTCACAAGAATCAACAACACCTGCACCAGATGTAGAAATACTTTCAGCAGCCTTGAAGTAGCCAAAACAGTATGGCCATGTCAGTGGTGCGGGTTTTGGGGTGACACCATGAACATATTTTTAGAAACAAAAACAAGAAGAGGATCAAAATGAGGATAAGAAAAAGATACAAGAAAAATTTCCTATTTTTTAAGAAGAATTACAATACCAGATAGAGATGATACCAAGTTTGTTGGGGGGAAAAGAGAAGAAACAAATCAACAATAACCCATGAGTGATGATCCCGCCCCACCCCACACCAACATTGAGGTGAGCCATTCTCCTCAAAAACCTGACTTAGATGAGGTAATAAATTTTCTAATAATTTTATCTATGAAATGTAAATCACATAAACAATGATACCTTTCCTGTACTAATATTCTGCAGGGTGAAAATGACTGTGATTTATATCTATCAACTCCCACCTATCTCCTAGTAGCAAGGTCTATTGTGTTCAATATGCAGAACGACATGCTGCACAATAGAAAAATTCTAATAAATCTTTTCATATGGTCAATTAACGTAACTAATGAGCCAAGTTTTGAGCTACCTATTCCAAATGACGATGACAACATTCATACGGCTGAACAAGTTGTTGGAGCATTCATCGTATGGTCTTCAATTCTTGTAAAAAAAATGTCATCAATGAGTTATCAATTTCCAATTTATTTTTCAAGTTGAACCTTTAATATTTAATGAAAAAAGGTTTGAACCAATGAATGTTATTACAAAACAATAATGAGAAGGGGTGAAATGAAAGAATGACTCAAAACCATCTCAAGGATCAACCAAACGATTGAAATGATCTACTAAGAGTATATTCACCCTTCCCGTTCTATATCCACATTTAATATCATTACAGGATCATGTGGATAAAATTATGATAGATAAAAATTCTCACACATTTAATTTTGAAAAAAATATAAACTAATAGAAAAAATCAGATTTCATTAGTGCTGAAAATGTAAATGAAATCCTCAAGTTTGAATGGCTAGGCACCTCAGTTGTAAATGTATACATGAGGTTTGTTTTCATGATTTGATTTTAAAAAAGATAATATACTATGATAATTATGACTAAATACATTTCATATTTTTCATAGGCGTATATATGAAAAACAATTGAATGGATTTCCCCGTGAACAAAAATTTGGACTCATTATTCCTCACATCACCTCTTCAAAAGAAGAATTAAATTATTCTAAACAAGATGAAATAATTTCATCCCTGCTCAAATCATTTGACAACAAAATTAAGGATGAAAATTTATATTCAATACCAATGATGAAGGGGAAAAACTATACAATTTAATCATATCAACTATATTTTTATTTCTTCAATTACATATTCCTTTTTTTGTTTTTAGGCATCATTGGATGTTGATTTCATTCAATTTGGATACTCCAAAGATTTATTTTCTAGATTCAATGCACGGATATGCAACAAAACGACTACTCAGGATGGTGTTTTTCACTTTGTAATACACTAGATCCAATATTTTATAAAAAAAATATAGTTATATAATTTATATTTTCTTTTAATGGGAATTTTTTTATGATTGAGCGGTGCATCAATATCATCTACTTCATAGAATGAATCGAGGGACTAAGGAGAAGAACACCCACAAGATCTAAAAATGGACAAGTATCCTAGTATATATAATAATATTTCACTATCCAAACACATATCAAAACAAATTACTTATTTTTCTCGATGTTTCCGTAGTGTCAAAAACAAACAAATGGAAATAACTATGGTTATTATGTTTGTAAATTTATGAAAGAGATTGTATTTCATCAACAAACTAGCATCCCTGAAGAGGTATTTTCAAAAATAATTACAAGTTCATTTAAAATATTTATTTATACTTCTTTGTATTTATATTTTTTCAGTACTATCCTTACTGTCACAAAAACTCATATTCACAAGATGATATAGATGTGTTTAGAAATGAATGGTTGGCATACCTGATGGAAGATTGTACACAAATAGGATGAAGGTAAATTTATACTACTTATGTTATCCTTATATGATCATTGATATCTCCCTTGTTTACACTTATTTAGAATATATGATCACCCATTATTATGTTTTAAATCCTTAGGTTATGAATAATGGTTTTATAAATGATTTATCTTTCTAGTAAATCATAACTTAATGAGAGACTCTTATGAACTAGTTATTTATGTTTCTAGGTTTCCAAAATCACTAGACCTAATCTATTATGTCATAGATCATTTATATTATTTGTTTTGGTCATTTATGAAGTTGTTTCTACTGATGTAGTGTGCTGAAAGAATATTGGTTGGGCAACACTAAAAAATTTAATAACAAAACTAAGGATTATTCACTAATGTTGGTTAACTACCGCTTAGAATAACATATGATCTGAAATTCTGATCTGGTGTCCAGGTGTGAGGGTGGGTGGGGTGTCCAGGAAGGAGGGGGTGTCCAGGAGGGGGGGTGTCCAGGAGGGGGGGTGTCTAGGAGGGGGGGTCCAGGAGTGGAGGGGTGCCCAAGAGGGGATGGGGGTTGTCTAGGGGGTGTGAAGGGGGTTGTCCAGGGGGTGTGAAGGGTGTTGTCCAGGGGGTTGTGTGTGGTGGGGTTTGTCTAGGGGGTGGGATGGGGAGGGGTTTGTCCAGGTAAATGGAGGGGATATAGGGGGAGTGGTGGGGGTTGTCCAGGGAAAGGGAGGGGTTCTAGGGGAGGGAGGCGGCTGTAGGGTGGAGGGGGTTGTCTAAGGGGGAGGGGGCTCCAGGTGGTTTAGTGGGTGGGGGTGCTGTCCAAGGGTAGGGAGGGGGCTGTCTAGGGTGGTTGTCTGGGGGAGGGAGGGGGGTCTAGCTAATCACACTAAAGAACTAGGATGGAGGGGGTGTCCAGGAGGGATGGGTGTCCAGGAGTGGGGGATGTTCAGGAGTGGGGGTGGGTGTCTAGGAGGGTGGTGTCCAAGAGTGGGGGATGTCCAGGAGGGGAGGGGAATGTCCAGGCAGTGGGAAGGGGCTGTCTACGAGGGGGATGTGTAGGGTGGGGGGGTTCTAGGGGGTGGGAGGGGGAGGGGTGTCCAGGGAAAAGGGAGGGGGATGCAGGGGGAGTGGGGGGGGTTCAGGGAAAGGGAGGGGGCTGCAGGGGGAGAGGGTTGTCCAGGAGGAGGGAGGGGGTTGCACGTGGAGTGGGGGAGTATGTCCAGAGGTAGGGAGGGGGTTGTCCAGGATGGTTGTCTCATGGAGGGGGGGGGGGGGTCTGCCTAATCACACTAAAGAACTAGGAGATCAAGAGAAAAGTGAACTGGTATGATCATGGCCTATCTAATTGTATAGGTTCTCATCAGGATCTCTCTAAAACTGAGAAATACATTCCTTACATACCTTTAACAGGACCTTAGATATTTTATGGGGTCCTTGGAGAGGCATAAGTGGTTAGGGTCCAAGCAGTGTTGGACCTGATGTCTGATGTGTACGTGCTAGCACTCATTCCCTTTGACCTGGCATGGGAGAGTACACACTTAGAGGCTCTTGATATATGTAACTATAAGTTTTATAACCTCCCTAGGATGGTGGTATCACTAAAAAATATTTAGAATTTATTCTAAAAATGAATACTCTTATGAAATTGAATACACCATCATGTATGTGTCATATTGTATAACCTCTATTTACACTTGTAGCATATCAAGGTGAAGAATGATTAGTATTGATAAAAGGGACTTTATATGTGACTCGAGGTCACTATTTATAGAAATATTTCATTATCACCAATCAATTCAATGTTGAGGTGATGTAAGTGGCTAATAATGTGTCCAATAGAGGTATGTTCTCTATTATTATCATAAATGTTGATTTTCTGACGGCATTATTTTTTTATTTACTAATAATATTTATATTATTGATCAAAGTAACTCCACCTTAGAGCTCAGAAGTCCGAGGCCATTCCAATTTTTATCTCTCCCCACTATAATAACTAGGGCACAAGTCTTTTCTTTTTCAAGCGCATAAAGGGATGTGATTATGAGTCCCTCAATTATAAACTTGGTCTTGGAGTATATTCCTATTTATGGACTAGTCATGAGTTGAGTTTCAGAACACTCCACATTTTATCAATAGTTTCAGTGACATGTGTGGGGGATATTTGGAATATAATCATGGAGGGAACCTTTAATGAGCTAAAATACTAGTTTGGACACCTCCGGTACATGTTCACAACCCTTGGTTATAGTGAGTTATATTATCAATAAATCCATGCTAGTGTGAAGGAGGTGGTTATCATGAGGGAGAAAAATAGGTTCATCGAGATGAGATTATTGATGGTGGTGGCATAAAATTCAGACATTCAACATCACAATGAAGACTTGAATGAAGCATCCATGTGTAAAATAGAAGTAGAATCTCATAAAAATTTAGTCATTAATGGGAGGTATGAGATAGACAGATTCTAACATGAATTGTATCACCTATAATAAATGATCAATATTGTAGAGAAAATAGTGATAGAGTGGCATAATCTTATCAATGTGGCCGAAAAGTCCATATTTAAGGCTACTACCAGGGAAGAGGCACTAAAACAGGGTGTAGATGTGTAAACTAAATCAGTTGCTCATTTTTGTTAATACATAGCATACTCTAGAGCATTTGATAGCAGATCTCAAGGGGGTAATATGAGCACATACTATTTTGAGTATTCTAAATTTATCCTACCCCCCATATTTGGGGAGTTATGGGAGAGACTGTAGACTGGGGAGATTCCTCCTTTTTTTATTGTCATTAAATGAAACCTTTTTGATTCCATGTTGTTGTTGAAATTTATTCCTCTTTTTTCCTCATCCATGCAATCTTTACAAAACAATATTTATAAGTCAATGAATCATGTTGATACTCTTCTAAAATATTTATTCAATACAAGGAAATATAGACATATAAAGGTTGTAAAAGGTAACAATTGTCATTTTAATAATGTATTTTATCATATTAATGTTTAATTTATTCCATTACAATGTTACTAACATAATATTTGTTTTCTTATATAGGTGGAATTTTTTTCCAATGTTTGGATTCTTTGTTCATAATCTAATACCATGGACGAAAAAATTTTAGAGGGGATCACAGATGCAAAAAGGATGAAACAATGATGTTTTTAACTGTTTATTAGATAATTGTAATTGTAACCATATAAAACATTATTTGAAATATATATAGAAGTTGTTTTTTGTATTCATGATTTCATGTAAATGTATATAGCATTTTTTGGGAAACTTTGGTATGTGTTGTTTTTTTCTTCTATGCTTTGTCTGTGTGTAGGTGTTGTTTTGTGTAGCAGTTTTGGGCTATGTGTGCAGGTGTTGTCTCGGGTGTGTAGGTGATGTGAAGGTGTTGGGTTTTCTCAGGAAACTTGGTCTTTATCCGTGATTTTTGGAGTGTTGATAAATGTTTCATATATCAGCACTCAAAAAAGCACTAATAAAGTCCCCCTTTATCAACGCTATTTTGAACACTGATATATGAGACATTTATCAAGGCTCAAAATAGAACTGATAAAGGGGGACTTTATGAGTACTCAAAATAGCACTGTTAAAGGTGGCCCTTTATCAGCGTGATTTTGAATGCTGATAAATGGGACCCCCCTTTATCTTTGTTGTGATTAACAATGCTTTTCTAGCACTGTTAAAGGTGGTTTTTAGCACTTTTAAAAGACCTATTTGTAGTAGTGCACGCACGGTTTTACCCGCATGGTTTTGCAAACCATGTGCAAACTGTACGGAGTATTCAAACTCCAAGATGCACCCTGCACAGGCTAGGCACATAGTTTAGCAAACCATGCATAGGCAGTGCACAAGACACTGTCCCTTTTAAATAGGGTCACACAGTTTCCTATTGTGGGATGCACAGTTTAGAAAACTATGCGTAAACTTTGCGCCCTCTATTGTCCTTAAAAACTTGATGTTTTTAGGGTCTTAAACCCCCTTAAACTTCTCAAGAGACTATTGGATACTTCTCATACCTTTTCTCATGCCCAAAAACATCACTTAGGAGTGATTAAACTCTCGGAATTTAGTTTCAAATCTTGGTTTTAAAAATGGCATGTTTAGTAAATGAAAAGGTTCAAAAACTTTCATATTTTCATCTGGTTCAAAACATAGGATTCTACACCCTACTATACCAAGAAAAATATATATTTCTATGACACTATTGGATCTAGTTCATTGCTCAATTTCCATGGTTTTTGAAGGGTCCACAGAAATTTCCTCACTTATGATCACATTTCCAAAGAATGTGACTTGCTCCATCTAAAATTCACACTTGATAAAATTGGTGTACAACTTATCATTCCTCAATACCACCAACACAAGTCGTAGATATTCTTCATGTTCCTACTTTATCTTGTACTAAAAGAGAATATCATCAATAAACACTACCACAAATTTTCCATGGTAATTTCTAAAGACTCTGTTCATCAAATCCATGAAGATTGTGAGGGAATTAGTAAGTTATAAGGGCATCACAAAAAAATCATAGTGCTTATACCTTGTACAGAAGGTTGTCTTCTGAATATCTTTATTCTTTACCTTCAAATAATGATATCCAGAATGAAGATCCACTTTTGAGAAGTACTGATCTCCTCTCAACTAATCAATCAATTGTTCAATCCTAAGAAGAGGATACTTATTCTTTATGTTGATCTTGTTAAGTTTATGATAATTGATACACAACCGCATTGATCTATCCTTATTCTTGAAAAAAGCTATGGTGTACCCCATAATGATGAACTAGGGCGTATAAACTCTTTTTTCAAATGATCTTGAAGTTGCATATTTAACTCCTCCATTTCGGTTGGTTCGATCATATAGGGAAACTTTGAGATATAAGAAACTCTGGGTATGAGTTTTATTGATAACCATACCTCACGATCTAAGGTTAGTCCTTGTAACTCTTCAAAAAAAATACATCATTTTATTACCTCATGATGAAAATTTTTGCTAGGTTGACTTTTTCCTTTAACTCATCCATTTGATCAAGGTATACTTATTCATAGGAAATCAACACCCACACCATCAAAGGATTTTTTAAATGATATTCATGATCTTCCTTGAATTTGTAGAGGAGCATGGGATGGTTTGGAATATGAAAAGATATTTTCTTTTCATGAAATTTTATAAGTGCTCTATATAAAAATAGACAACCCATACCTAGTATAGTGTCGAATTCCACCAAGGGAAGTATCACAATATTCGCTATAAAAATCTTCCGATATATGCCAATAAGAGAATATTCCAACACTTGGTTTGCAATGATTTAAACAGTCAGTGTTTTTATTAATATTTATACATCATGGTTTCAGGGATTTTATTCAATAGTTCTTGCAAACATTCATGATATAAAGGAATGCGTAGAACCAAAATCAAATAAGACTTTATTCATTTTATAGTGAATAGGATGTGTACCTTGTATGACTTAATTCTATTGCTACACTTATATAGTAGTGATGGAATAATCATTACCTTTATCCTTTGGTTTTGGTGGCTGACGACATTGATTACCCTTGAGGACTTGAGGTTTAGTGATCTGGCATCCATAGTACCCTTGGTCCCTATAACAGTAGCAATGGACCAGGGGTGGTTTTCTCATTTCCTCAACCACTTTGTCCTTAATTTTCATGTCTTTTAGACATTCATGAGCTTGGTGGCCTTCTCTCCCACACATGAATCATTTCCCCATCACTTTGAGTCAGTTCCCATGATGATTCTTCCCACATTTTTGACATGCGGGTGGTTCATATTTCTTTCATCCATTCTCATTAGATCCTCTACCTTGAAACTCCATCTTTTGTTTCTTATCACCATAGCCATGGGAATATTATTAAAACTCCATATCCACTTTCAGAGCACATAAAACAAATTCTTCATAACTCCCAAGTTCTTGAATTAAAATATCTTTTTCATTTTTTTAAACCACTAAATAATCTATCAATTTTTCTGTCATTATTGGTAACAAAACCCAAAGTGTACCTTACAGGCCATTTGAAATTTTCTTTATAGACATAACAGATTATCCTTCCTTTTACATTAGCTCTACAAATTTTATCTCCATATTAGTTCAAAGAGTTCAAGGGAAATACATATTAAGAAACATTATTTTATAGTTTTCCCACTCCATCTCTTTAATTTCATCCCTCAGCATGGTGTTCTTAATCAACACCTACCATTGTCTGGCCACTCCCTCTAGGAGATAAACAATCATAGTCACCTTATATGTCTCAGAATAGTAAATCACATAAAATATCTTCTCCATCGATTTGATCCATTATTCCATGAATAGTGGACTATAAGATTCACTAAATGTTTATGGTCACTACTCTATAAAACACTTGATATCCAGTCTCTCCCTCTTTGGTGAAGGAGGTAGTTCCATATTATTAAAGTTATTGTTCATAACCTAAGATATCTGGGTAGAATTGCCATGAAATTTTAAACTCCACCTCCCAAATCATTGGGGATGTCATTCAGAAAATTTCTATGTTGTCCCTCGCATGAGTTTTTGGCCAAGTTTCTCCAAGTTCCCACCATTTTCTAAACTAAAAAAGGTTTAAACAAAACATAAGTCAACAAGTAATGAATATATAATTTATTCCATGGTGAAATTAAGTATAAAGGAATATATTTTGGGATCCCCTTGTTTAGAAATTCATATTGGTTGCTTACTTATACATAGTCTCATACTAAAGGTTTTCACTAAGGTTCTCTAATCCTATTTCCCCAATTAGTTAAACCATCATCTGATACCAACTATATGGACCCATCTTTTTCTTAAATTACTATTACATAATTTTAATGATAAGAAAAATAAATTAATTACACATAGAAGATCAAAAGGTTTAGTATCATTGGAAAACTTGAACCATACATAATGTTAATAAAATAAAAATAAAATAAAAAATCCTTTTTTTAGCTTCTTAATGGCCCTTGAATTATCCTTAGTACAAGTAGTCACCTGAGCATAAACATCAAAAAGGGATGGGCTAAAAGACTAGTAAGAGGATAGATATGAAAATAAAACAATATAACATGGGGTTATCATAGTCATTATCATCATAACAAATTTATAGGATCATAATCAGGAGAGGAAGCACTAATAAAATACTGGAATATAGCAATGCATAAAAATGAAACATCATGTCTTTTTGGTCAATTACAACAAATAGTTGTGAAAAAATCTAGCATCGTGTTCATGCATATTTTACTTTAATCATGAGTTTAATCACATTAACCAATTCATTGGAGTTATATATAATTATACGTGCACCCGTCACATTATAACATCTACATTATGCTATATAATTCCAGGTGCACCTATCACATCACAATACTTAGACTATCATGCATACCACATAGAACATATATCAATATTGAAAATATAATAACCCATGTAAAGGAATGGGTTTCATTTAATAATAATAAATTCATAAACATTGGGTTCCCAAATTAAATATGGAATAATATACTTGATATAAGAATCATCAACCTTGAGTGAAAAAAATATATTGAGAAGTAAAAGGTGTGTTTTTTTGAAAGAAGAGTTATTTTGGAATATAATGTGTCTATCATAAACTCAAGTAGAAAACATATATATCCTAGAAAAGGTAATATAATTAGGAATAAATTATTTTTAAGGAATTAACTCACTGAAAATGGAGTAAATGTGGGAAAACCTAGAGAAAGAGTGTTGGGTTCAGGAATTCCCCTTACCTTTTTACCAAAAGCATCCTTCGCATTAATATCCTATATAATATCATTATATTAATTAATTAAAAACTAAATAACCTTTTATAAATTAATATCATTAATTATTTTTTTATTATGTTCTTTAATGGGCCTTTGTATGAGTTATAGTGTTTAATATCATTGTTTGGGAGCATTCATTGTCATGGTTCCCATGATCAGTTCACTTTCTATTCGTGAATGGAAGTTCATTTATAATGAGGATGACCATAAATAATTGTTATAATATGTTAATAATTATATTAATTAATTTTAAATGATCTTACAATGTATTTGGTTATATACCATTAGGATTATTCATTAGATAAAAGTTAATGATGATCGTTTTAGGTAAATTTTGGCGGTTTTTCGAATGCTATGAACTCGTTTTGTATTATCATTTAGTATTATGAGTATAAATTATTTAAAAAAAATAAAAAGGGTTAAAACATAAAACTTAAAATATATTTTAAACCATTTAATGGTATTATTAATATCCTTTAATATGTTTATGTAAAATTAATGTACATTTCCCACGATGTCGGTAAATTGACACATCAAAGGCGGTGGTTTAATTTGTAAGATGAAAGAGGGAGAGGGAAGAGTGTAATTTTGGATATTACATTAACATGATATAATTAAATTATATTTAAGGTAATATAGTTATAATTACATTAGTATGAAGTTAGGTGAGGAAATAATGAGAAAAGAAATAGAAATTGAAAGGAAATTAAATGAAAAGAGAGAGGATTTACCTCTTGAATTCTTCACTTGAGATCCTCCTTAAGGAAACTAGGATTGGTATTTTGATGAGACCAATATATCCCAAACGTGAGGGAGGAATTATATAATATTATTCATAATAATATAGGCAAGGATCAAATCATGAGAGGTGTGAGGGGAATAGGGTGTGAGGGTGGTATTTATAGTGGAAGAGAGGAGTGTTTTTTTATTATTTTAATCATTACTTTATTATTTTGCTCAAGACAAGAAATAGTGAGGATTATTTTGACTAAATACAGTAATTAGTGCATGTGAGTTCTAAAAAATGTCCATTTACATCATTCATGACTCAAAAATGATGTAGAAATGCATTTATTTAGCATATTTTGTAAATTATTGAATTTCACTATAAACCAAAAATAAAAGTATTTCATAAAAAACTCCAAAAATTTATTCTAACCATTTTTATATGTGTAGAATCCAAAAATTGAAACCATTTTATAAAAATATTCTTATAAAGAAGTGAAATTTAATTTTTAGATAAAAACATCATTTACTTGGAAAATACAAATTTAAAATTTAAAATTGATTTTATAATACTTTCCAAAATTAATTGAGGTCTCATAAAATTATCCTAAAATCATTAGACAACATAATATTTATTTATGAATATATTTTATGAAGATTAATTTAATTTTAAATAAATTAAATAATTTAACATTTTAATTAAATATTTATTACTCACCAAAATACCAACACTTAATTCTTAATTATTAAAACATTCCCTCTCAATTATCTGGTGCCTAAATTTTATTTATACTTTCATGGATGATGTTTCTATTATTTTGGCACGTTTACTATTAATAAGAGTCATATTACTATTCATAAGTGGAATTTTACTATTCATAAGGGTAAGTTACTATTCACCAAAACTTATGTTTGTCTTACCAGACAATAAATATCTTATTGATCACATCCATGTATGTCTGATTTTTGAAATTAAAATCATAGAAGTGGAAAAATTATGTTTAAAATATGGGCTATAAAGGCCACATAGTATTTAGTAGTTTATTTAAGCATGATATGGAATTGTGCTTTCAAATGTGATTTTCTTTTACATAACTATACAAATAGAATCTCTATTGATAATACAATGGTTTTTTATTGATAAGTTCTAAGATGTTGATATTTTATGGCCCCATGTTTTTCAATAGTACAAATTCTAATGGTTTTCAAACTATTTGATTGGTGGAAATTTCAAATCATTAATTGTGAATAAGAATGTAAATTTGATCATTGGAATACTTAAAGGTGTTATTTTTAGATGTGGGTTCTGGCTAGAGAGGTGTCAAGGGTTTTTCGTTGTGTTTTGGAAGTGTTGGGCATCAAAAACCTAGTTTTTGACAAGGGTAAAAGGGGCACACGGTTTTTCGATATATTAACTAAACTCCTTCTTCATGATGGAATTGAATTTATTAAGTCTATATTGTGAATGATTAGACAATGAGTAATATATCTTATCCTTATAGATCTTGAGAAATTTTCTATTTTCTTATCAATTGTTTAAATTAATTTTATAAAAATAAAATATTTCAAAAATATTTTCTTCAAACTAATAAATATTTTTTGTACTTTTAAAAATTTTGTACTGTTATGTGGGTTTTGTAATCTAAAATAAATAGATATAAACAAGTACACTTATATTTGGAATATATGAACCCAGATTTTACTAATTTCAAAAGGGGTTATAGGATTATTAATCTGATAATTACCCTAAGAAAGAGAGGAGGGCCTTTACTAGACACCTAGTTTGACACTATAGATATTTTTTTTGGGTTTTATTAAACTAAAATTTTCTTAACCTTAGTTATGCAATTTTTATTTTAAATATTTTTTAAAAATATTTTTTATTTATTTGGTTTTATTAAATTAATATTATCCATTTATCTCACATAATGGATTATTTTAGTTGTAGATATTCTTTTTAATACTAAAATAATCTGAGAAGTGATACCCACTTTCTAAATTTTTTTTCAAAACATTATTTAACTCTTTTTGTTTTTCAAAAACATTTTCAATGTTTTATTTCAATATTATTATTTATTAAAAATATATTGTTATTTGTTTTTAGTTTTATAAAATTTACATAACATTTTTTTCTCTCAGAAATGATCATTAATTATTATAAATATAGATTTAAATATTATTTTTATTTACTCTATCCCCATATATTGATCCTCTTTGATAATATAAAAGGGGTGGAAATTTATTTGTTATATTTAAAATGTAGAGAAACTATTGTAATTATAGAAATATCTCTAAATATTTATTCTTGTGGTCATTTAATTATGTAGAGAAATAAGAGAAATTATTATATTTGAGAAATGATGTAAAAAATAAAATATTTTTAATCTTATCGAAATTATTTTTATACTTGTAATATTATTATTTTATTTACTAACAATTCAATTACATGTGATCATTAAAAAGGGAGAAATTTTTAAGATTCAATATGTCTTTTTTATAATGATCACTAACACTGTATAAGGTGTCTAATGATTTTATTAATGTGATTAGATGTTAGAAACTTGATGAAATCATGTTTGAATCCTGAAGGACCTTTTAATGATCCTTGGATTAGTCTTGATATTCTTGTATTACAATTCCAAAACATTTCCAAGGAAAGAAAATATTCTATGAGGACATGAAAGTGACTGTAAACTAGTAGGAATCACAAGCTAGCCAATGCTTGTCCATCGGTCCACTATTGGTGAAGGCAGTTGCCTCCTCAAGTAACAAATATTTACTAGTTACCCAGTAGATGAGTATCAGAAAACCATTGTAGATAATAATAATATTTTTACGCTTTTTTATTTCCACCTAATAGTTTCTGGAGGAGCACCACCAACCTTGACAAAGTAGGCAATGATTAAGAATTTCTATGTGGTCTGTAGCCTTCCTAGTGGAATCAATACAACATTCATTAGAAAAAATTATTATGAAAAAAATAACATTAACGTGGTCTTCTATAGCTTAATTATACCCTTGAATTGTACAAAGCTCGTTAAGAATTTAATGTTTATAAATAACTCTCTTGGTGGCCTCAAAAACTTGCCTTACCATCCATTCACCAACAATAATGTTCTATGATCACAAAATTTTTCTCAACTTATCGCATTTCTAAAGTGATTCCTTCACCAATTGAGAGTCTGTATTTATTATAAAAACCATACCACTCTCAACTATTCCTCTTTATCTTCTAGTTATTATTCATATTTTTTTAGAGAATCGAGACCAAGATAAAACATAATTTCTTATTGATATCATCATTTATTCATCTTTATTCTATTAAATTTTATCACTAATTTTAAATTAATTTATTTGGGTTCTCTTTCCAAAACTTCTAAACATAAAGAGACTATTCTCAATTATGTTTCTAGTTATATCCCTTAAAAATTAATTGTCGATTCTATTTTAGTTTTTTTATAAAATCCAAAATTTAAATATATTTTTTGTATCTTTTCTACCCTTAATGAAAAGAGACTAATGCATTAAATATTCAAACCACTAAGGTGATATATCTATGGGATCTTCTAGAGATATTTATGAAATTAAATTCCAAATTATGTGCCTTGTTTAGTTTCTACATTTTTATTTATTAATTGACTTCATTCATCTAGTTAATCAGTTGTTTAATCTGTCAACAAACTTAATCATTTATTTTATGAATTTCTCTTTTTATTTTATTCTTACAGTTTTATAAAACTATATAGTTACATTGTTTCACTTTTAATGAGGTTTTACTTTGCTAAATTTTTATTTTTTAAATGTTCATGAAATTTTACTTATTTTCAATATTTTTGAATGATGTTTATAATATTTAAAAATTATTTTATTTCATTTTTATAGGAAATATCACCCACTATTACCATTTTATGTTACTCTAACTGCCATTCCAATGGATGTACTATGAGAATGTACCAATTAGTTATCTCGCCTAGTACCCAATAGCTATCTAATGGGTATGAGGTTACATAAAAATCCTTTTAATTTAGTAATTTATCAATATAAAACTCCATATTATATTTTTTTATTTTTAGACTACATTTTTATCTCCAAATAATATATATTGAAATCCATAAATGGAAGTAAAATTCCTCACTATTGAATGATATAAAAAATATCAAATTTTTCGTAATTGGTGTACTTTATGTTAAAAATATTAATGATTTAAAATAATATAGTTCATTATATCATGTCATGTTTTTTTCATAATCTTACTTATAATTTTCTTTAATAATTTTTATTTTATTTAAGATATTTTTTTCTAATTAAATGATCCATTACTTTATTGGGTATAGAATTTGGTTCATAATATTATTGTAAAAATTATTGTAAACTAAACAACTATTTTGACATGAAATGATAATGTGATTTAATTTTGATTCTGTTACTATGGAATTCAAGATGAAATCAACATATTGAATTAATTATATATTTTTTATTTTTCATAAATTCTAAAAAATTTCCTTCTATTTTTACCATTGATTATATATAGATAATTAATTGGGATTTGGAATTAAATAATGAACAAAATTATTTAATTAAGACAGAATTTTGTATTCATGGTTTTAATGACCATTTAAAAAAGATTAAAAAATTAAGACACGACCTATCTTGGTAAAATTTATTCCTTTTTTATTTACTTTGTGATTTTTCTTTTCTTTTCAAACTTTTAAACCTTCTATTAATTATTTCATTTTTCTTCTTATTTAAATATTATATGGTTTTAATTTTAGGTATAAATGTTTGATTTTTAAGTATATCTTTATATATTTAGAGTTTAATTTCATTCATTTCATGAGTAAAACATTCAAAGGTAATTCACTACTAATAAGCCTTAAAATAAAAATATAATTACCACATGATTCATAATCCTTTCGTACTTTCCCAATACCCAAACAAAATAATATCAATATTTATATTATGGGACTATTGGACAAAAAAATCAATAATCAATAATTACATCATTATAATAAATCTATTTATGATATTATAAAAAATACTAAATAATAAAATAATTTCTTTTTGAGTGATGGTGTTATTTGAGGTGTAATTTGAGATTGGAACATCATCATTCACATTTGGATCGATTGGGTGAGGTGAGTAACCTTTAAATATTCAAAATAATAGTACATTATAAATATAATATTATAGGTAAAAGGATATATGGATGTGTATATCTAATAGGTATGCATCATTAAATTTTATCAATTATGTACTCAAATAATGAATTGGTTCATGATGTTCCTACAAAAAAAATTCATGATGCATTATTTTTAATATTGTGAAAAATTATAAAATATTTATCATGTATGTGAAACTATAGATTTATATATAAAATAAGATAAATTTGTTATATTTTTAATTAACAATTTTAGTGTTTTTTGAGTAACATCTTGTAAAATAAATGTCACTAATAATGGATACCATCATTCTTATACTACTTATTTTAGAGGCTAATTATTTTATAAAATTCTAAAACTTTGGGTAAAAAGTGTTTAAATCTATGGAACTAAGATTTTCATTGAAATGTCTACTTCAATCATATTATATTCATTGTCTAACATCCTAATATTTCATAGATTTTGTCTATTTATTCACCACTTCTTGACATGGTTGACAAAAAATATTGTGATTTCTCAAAAAAAATAGTCTCTCCTATCATATTTTTTTATAAACTATAACTTATTCATTTCCTTCTATTTTAATTTTAAATTTTATTTTGTTTTAGATATTTTTTTATAATGGGGAAAATGTATGTTTTATGTTTGGGGGTGTAAAACAAAATTTTGTTTAATAAATTTATTATTAACAAATAAAAAAACAAAATAATAGTGATGGTAATAATAATAATAAGGTAATATTGATGTTTCCAATTATTTTCATGTTTTATGATTTTTTGTGTAAATGATTATATATCTCAAGATATTTTCCCACCTTCCATGTGTTTAATAACATATAAATATGAAAATGATCCAAATTTCAATAAGGATAAAAATATGGGGTGAAAATTTATTTAATACTAAATGTATATATAAAAAAATTATTCTTTCATATTGTAAATTAACACATGGAAATTGATCAATGAATTTTTTTTCTATTTTTATAAAAACATATATTATTTAATAATTCAATGTTATTTTCATCCACATCAAAACAATTTAAAAAATTGTATCTTATATTCAACAATTATCATGTAATATTCCTTATTTACATTAAAAAAATCATGTTATGAAAATCATTGAGTCATATCAAATGTTTCAACACCATTCATTTCTTCCATTCACCATGTTTAAAAACATTAATAATTATAATTTTTTAGTTGACCTATTTGTTGGTACTTTTCATCTGAATATTTTTTTCCCTCTAAAATAATAATAATAACAAAAATAAAAACAACCGAAATGATATAATTACTATAATATTAATATATATGATTGTAGTAATAGTGATAGTCACAGATAGGTAGAGACAAAGATGTATTCATATGGAGAGAGGAAAATAGGAGTGGAGAAATTGTTAACATATAACTATATCTTAGATAGATGAATGAGATTTTATATTTGAGATCTTTTTCAAATTTAAAATCCAACCACCATAGGTACCCCTCATGGGATGGCTATAAAGATAGAATTGACCCTCGAAGCACACCTCCAATAGCCCACAAGTTGACAAATACCACCGAGGATATATGAAACATATATATGGGTGGAATTACCCAATAATTCCTTAAAAAAGAAAAAATCACCTAATAAACTACATGATGATAAATATTCCAATCCCAATAAATTATCTTCCATATAATAAATAATCCAAATATAAATATACCACAACACCACAATACAATTACAATAAACACCACCCAATCATAAAAAAACATTCACAACGTAGCCCCACCCCTCACTATCACCAACTATTTCTTGTGGACATATAAAAAATATATTTGTAAATAGGAGTGAGGAAATAAGTATACAAAGTAGGAACCTCACAATAACCTCTCATGAAAATGTGAAATAATCACACTGAAGCAATAGAAAATAAATAGAGGAAATTATCTAATTACCTAAATCATGTCAAATATACTCATTTACTCAAAAAATATTTCTCACAAAATTACACACATGAATAGATAACACATTTTCAAAATATTTTATATAAACAAAAGGCATCCCACTTCCATATTTCTACTAATCTAGTCCCCTAAACCTTTATTATTTACACCATTGTGCTGAAACCACCCCCCCCCCCCCATATTTCATAGTACACAACCATTATAACACCAAACAACCTTATTGGCATAATCAAAACCCAATCACCAACACATACACATAATGAAAAAGTAATAACCTAGGTTCGTTACATCCCATGCACGTAGACATCTTATATTCTCATTCCATTAAAACCTAGAATCATGTGTGCACTATAACATTAGGTTTTGACATCCCATATAATGATGCATATCAAATATGTGGGTCACTATATCTTTTATGATTATATATATAATAATAGTAAGACACCACAACATAGATATGCCCACATACATACTATTTATAAATGAGAGGGAATCGAAGGATGACTAGTTAGCCGTTTACATGATCAGTTTCCTCATTTGACTAAGTTAGGGAATAATAAGAAATAAAAACACCTAATTGTTTCAAAAACACAAAAATATCCAAAGGTAATATTTATTAATAATTGAACTTTTTTAGTTTCCCACCTGAAAACTCATCTTCTTATACTAATGATTTAGAAGCTAAAAATTTCTTGAGTACACTAATGTTTAAATACAATCACTAACTAGTTAGGATTAATAATTTAGAATTATTTATTATATAACATATATAATATTGGATTAAAAGTTCTTATTATTCATATAAGGATGATGTTAGTTAATATTTATCACAATAATTTCAGTTTTCATAACCATGAATTTATTATTATTTACCCCAATACTTAGATTTTACTTATTAGTAAATCAATATTCCACTACATACATCATTAATAAACTTTGAATGATTATTAATTTTTCATTTTCCATATATATGTCATTAGTTTCAATTAATTATACCTCTTTTTTTATTTATAATTGTTTTCTATCCATAATTTTGGGTATCAAGATTCAAATATTGATAAATCAATAAAGGATATACTTGAAGTTGAAATAATAAATCATCAATAAGAAATATAATACAACAATAAGAAATAAAAATATATTATAAATAAATAAATATATTATATGAAATAAAAGTTTAGCAATAATAATTTACACAAATAGAAATCACTCACGTCTTCAACCATGAAAAAAATATTAGAGAAATAAATACTTAGTTTATGCCTCCCAAAAATTAATTTCAGAGTATATTTTTTTTCAAACTTTATGAAATTATCTTATTATGATTATGTTTCATTAAGAAATTAAACTTAACATAGTATAAACTAAATTAGAAATAATTATCCAACTAATATGCTCAAAGTGACACTTAATCAAGTTAATCAATTGTAAGGAATAATAAAAAACATTTATTAATGAATTTTTTTTATCCACATTTTCTTGCCAGATATGTTTTTAAATTAGTTTTATGTATTTCATCTATGTTAAGGAATAATATATAATCAAAACTATAAAAAATTAAATTATATAGAAAATAACTTGAGGAAATAAACATAAACAAAGTCACTATCACATGTGAAGCTACATTATTCCTTTAAATTCATTCTTCAATATGAATCTTAAATAATTGTTATATATGAATAGGATAATGAATAAGGAACCCAAAAATGAAACCTCAAAATAACCCCATAACCCAATAGAAATCATCCCACTATGAATCATATATACATAAAATATAAGAACCTACATAAATTTGGGAAGTATATACTGGCGTAACTAAAAAAATTATTGAGAGAATAATGAATATAATGAAGAGGTAGTATAAGATAACTTTGATATGAGGTAGTTATTACATAAAGAAATGTATAAATTATCAATTATAAAGGATTAGGTTTATACAAAATAATCCCATATACACCTATTGTCCAAGAGGAAAATAAATAGAATTAATTCCATAAGTTCATATAATTTATAGAAAATATGGAAAAACATAGCATTGTTACAAAAACAATAATTCCTCAAACTACAAAGGTATTAAATCTAAAGATCATAGAATGATACCCACATGTGGATTCCCCTTTATGTTGAGGTTATTAACTATTTAATTTATGATAATAAATGATTTCATGTAAATGATTATGGTTTCATGTCAAATCATTCTACCCCGAAATAATCACAATGTTTCCATGTTCATATCACAGAACCCAGTCTATCCTAGAAAAAACCATGGAATAACCAAAGAAATGTGATGCAAAAACTCAAAAAAGAAGAACCTTGGAGCACGAAATCTAATGTTTCCTGGTGTGAAATACATTTTTTTCACATTAATGAAAAATTTAAAAAATGTAATATATAAAAGAAACAAATTCAAATATAATTGAAATATCGATACATACAATATTTCACATTTTGAAAATTCAATTAATACCCTTCACACCATGATAGAAGGAATCAATACCATTACTAGATTTCATATACCACACCCCAAGTTGAAAATGATCTACACACCATGATTTAACCATAATGATGCATCATAACCATCAAACCATGATCCCCCTAAAAACATGATAAATGTCCTCCCTCACCCAAATCACAACCATCAAGCACTACCTAGAACTCAAAAACTCAAGAAATGATCAAATAAGGGTTCTAAAAAATATATTGTCTTACATCATATACTTATCAAATGATTAAAATACCTAGAAATAAAATTGACCCTAGGAAGGAAATAGAAAGGGGTTCATTATAGAGAAAACACCTCTTGAGATTCCTCTCAAATAGGGGTCCCAATATAATAAGTGAACAACCAAATCAAGATAATTAAATGTATTTGAATCAAACAATGTCATCAATCAAACATAAATAAGTCCATGGTCATTTATATCATACCAAAAAAATCAATAAACAAATAAATTAGGATACTGTGTGTGAATCAACAACTCGCGTTCTTATATACTCACGTCTAAACCACCACATTTCTAGAGCACAAAAACCAACTGAAAAGAATGATCACACAAAACCTTATCCTGATGGTTATAAATATTTAAATTATGTTACATGATTATTACATAATATTCAACATATAACACACTCCATTCAATTACATGGGTGTTATCATGATGATATTAATAATGTTCTGATATATGGTCAATTTCATTAGTCTAATTAACCTACAGAGGAAGAAAAAATTAAAATGTAACTTCACATGCATTCTCTAACACCTGAAAAGGAACAATAAATAATATATAAAGTATAATTATATAACCAAACCTCCACTACCCATGAAGATAATATATCTTCACAATAATATGACATCTAATGTTAAAATCTATAGTCTTCTTCCTATTACTTGTATAAGACTTTTGATGATCCAAATCTGCCTTTTTCTACTCACGAATCACCTTACCATTATCATTCTTTCTCTATACCTTTTTTATTTTGAAAATTGTTTCTACAACATCAATATAATAGAATAAATATATGTATGTTTAGACATATGATTGTTTGAATAGGTACATACCATTGGTAGTTCTCTAGCTATTATTATAAGAAAACTCAATCTGGGGCGGTTCATCCCCCACGAGCCTATAAAATCTATAACACATATATATAATATTTCTTACATGGTATAGATATTCCATTCTATCTAACTCTCTATATAAGTATCAAAGGTTGCGAAAAGTAATCGGTGAGTGCCAAAAGAACACTAAAGATGTCTCCATTCTCAATAGGTAAATTGGGGATCTCGATTAGAGATAATCAACATCATAAATTCATAGTTCCTCACAATATCCTCTAAATACTTGTATAGTAATCCATCCACATTTCTTGACTCTTTGATCACTATAAAGTGAGATTACATTGTAAAATGTTTCAGAATCACCTAGACAACATTGTATCCACAATGAGATGATGGTAAACATATGAAATAATCCATAATAATTTCATGCCACTTCCACTAAGGAACACCAAGTCGCAGAAGAATCCCATTAGAAACAAGATGTTTTTCATTCAACTTTTGGATGACCAGATTCTAGGATACAAACTCCCAAACTGATTTCATTATCCCTAACTACATGAATATTCCACTCAAGTCATGATAAATCTTATCCACCCAATACATATGTCTATTTCAAATCTATGAAAATCATGAAGAACTATATGTGGAATCATTGAGGGTACAAAGATGCTCCTTGGGAAAACAATCGAAGAATATCATCCTTATAAAATCCCTTAAAGAGTCACCATAAACAACATTAACTTAAAAAATCATAAATTTATAATCCCTGGACTGATATTTCTCCCCCTAATTTTCCATGGATTTATGCAAGTTCATATGTAAGAGACACACTCTATAATTTACCTTTTATAGTTCAAGTAAAATCTTTGAATAATCCACAATTACTCTCAAAAAATTACAAAATAGATGAGTAACACCACCATGTGACTTATTACTCATCATATTAACAACAAAATTCCATTTCCCTAGTACATAAAAAATATCTAAGTCATAATATTAAAATAATTCCATCCACTTCTACTACTGAAAGTTAAAATTTAACTGGGAGAAGATATATCTAAAACTCATACGATCCATTATAAATACAAATCAATCACTGATGAGATAGTTTCACCACACATATAAAAAAACACAACTATGAAAAACTCATGATTATGGGTAGTGTAGTTATGTTCATGGGGGTATAAATGTGGTGACCCATAAAAGTTAATTCACTCTATTAAACTTTGAGAAAACCTAATAACAGGTGAGAATCATTATAGAAATATATTTTCATTGGTCCTTCTTAGTCAAGTTTTTAAAGTATTACAATGAAAGTGTATATTGAAAGAAACCTCCAACAATATCTTGTGAGACAATGAAAACTCCCAAGTTCCATGAAATTAGCAGGGGGTGCCTAAGAAACAACCACCTTGAACTTAAAATTATCTATAATTAATACCCACTAAAACATAACATGTCCAATAAAATAAACCTCCTAATACAATAATGTAAACTTAGGTAGCTTCCCAAACAACTGATGATGTTGAAGAACATATGAAACATCTAGTAGATACTATTAATTCTTTCCCTTATATTTATAATTAAAATGTTTACTGTCGATATAAATTACCATAATATGGATAAAAACTCATGCAAAATAGAGTTCATGAGTATCGAGAACATGGTTGGTGTTTTTTTTATTTAGAAGCTAATTATCACAAAATCATAGTTCCCATAACTATGAAGAAATGTTGTTATTTGAATATCTTATTCCTTTAACCTCATATAATGGAATCCTAGCCAGAAATTGATCTTTAATAACATTCAAACTCAATTTAAATAATAATATAGGCCATCAGTTTATAGATGGAGATAACGTATTATCACTATGATATGGTTCAAGAGACGATATTCTATACACAATCAGCAAATTCTATTCAACTTCTTCATGAACAAAACCAGGTCACCCAAATGAGATGAAATGAGATGAATAATACCTCACTGTATTGGATCATGACTATGAATATGAATCTTCCACAATATATAAAGAATCATCCTAGATAGATACATAGATATCAGATAGATAATCTATTTAATTCAATCCCAAAGGTAATTTAACTTCATGGTGGTATAATCAAAAACACTTTAATAAAAAATAAGGTATATTTTATTAACCCTCAGAAACACACCCAAATTAACCTCTAAAAAACTCAGTATCATTTCAGTCAATATATAAGAAAAGGAATCAATACTAATATAATCTATCTGATGGACATTCTCACCAATGAACTTGTAGAACTACTAAATACCGGTACTACCATAACATAAAATCATAATCTCTATACACTTCATACATGATATATTAACCTGCAACTTGTATAGTTAAAATGATGGCCACTAGAGCCACTATAGAAAATGTAAATGGTCCTAGAATGGGGTGTGTGAAATTATGAAGTATATGTATCTAGAGTCAAATAAGAAACAAACATTATTAGAATATTAATAGATGGATACTCATATGTTGTTCGGTTCAACTAGTGATGGAAACTATATAATGTTCATGAGTCCACATCCTATTTAGTGGACTATCATACCCAACTATAGGCCTTATATTAAAAAATGTATTCTCAATGCATATAAGAAATTGATACATCAGAGTTTGTTCATTTTCTCTCTCCATCTCTTTACCGCTAGCTGAAACCTAGAGCACACTACTAATACCACCATAGAGGATACTATTTGAGTTGGTGTACATATGTAATAATGATAATGGTCACTGGATCTAAAATAAAATAAAATAATGTCCAATTCCCAAGAAAGGGTCCATGACCTATAATATTTGGTGGGATAAGATAAAGTTAGAAAATTCCAACTCCCTACTCATGGAAACATCAACTAACCACACAACTAGAAACATCTCTTAAATGCTCTACTCCATGGCAAGTGAAAATTATTTCCATCTCATGATAATCTAGTTTTTTGAAGCATCATATTGATAACAATCATATTCTATATCACCTCTAAGAACATTCATAACATGAATGGGATGATTGGCACTATATCTCTATATGTAATGCCTCCATGAAATTGGTTTGTCTAGAATAATTATATTGAAGAAGATATAAAGCATAACATAAGATATTATTAATCCAAAGACAAAAATATTACATGTTATAGTTTTCATGGGGAAGGGAAAGAATCTATAGATGTTGGGCTACCTACATAGATAATGAAAATAACAATGTTTGTAACAATTCTTGGAACTTATCCCATGAATATTTTGACTCATTGTGATCATAAATGAATAAAACCCACCACTAATGTTTAAACACTTAAAATATGTTAACTTTTAATAGAATACAATGTCTATTCCTAGAATAGTTCAATCTAAAATAATTCCATAGGACTTTTTTCAAATCATGTGTCTCTGGAATAGATATAGATCCCTCATACTTCTACAAAACCAGACACTAAAACTCCAAAAGTGAATTTCTCTACATGTACTCATTTTTGACTTCTAGACTTAGATGATCTACTATAATATCATGATTTAAAAAAATTATGTGATCTTGATAGGAACATCTACCAAGATCTAATAATATAAAATAGAAAACTTTACGGACCTTTAATATGTAATATTTAATATTATTTAATTGTGTCTCATTATAATTACCATCATCTACTAAATTCAAGAATAAGAACTATAACACCACTGATTAGAGGTATTTTTCTTGTTTTACTACATATTTTGATGATTCATGGATGATATCTGGGTTTGATTTCAAATATAGATGCATTTGATTATTCACAGTGTGAATGGTTTTCCATGCTGTGAATGGTATCTAGTTGTTTTTAATGGAAATTTTATATGAAACTTCTAACAACATGAAATGATATCGAGAATATGAAAAAATTAAATATTTTTATTATAAGGTTCCTTAAATTTTTGAACATGTGTCTATATCATAGATTCATGACATGAAATATTTTATATCAACATGAATGATGTCAGTTCCAACCAATTTATTAGTTTTATCACCTCTTCACTCTAATTTTTTCTTAGATTATTTTTATCAAACCTATAGCTCTCTTTAGGAATTTTATTTTTTTCCTTGGATTAAAAATTCTACTTTTTATAAATCGTTATGTGTAAGATATTCTTATTAAAAGATGAATTTTATAATGATAAAGAATATATTGAATTTTTATATATTTTTCATGTCAAATGAACTAAATATAGGTCACTATTTCTCTATTTCCACCTCTCCTAGAATTGAAAGTCTCTTTATTTTCTAAAAAATACCTTCAACTTATAAATTAAAATATCATGCTAAAAAGATTCTAAAGTTTCTCTTTCTAGATGGTTTATAAAACTAGTATTATAGATAATTCCCACACTATATTCAATGATTTGTTAAGGTAAATGATATTTAATTAGTTTTGGTTTAAAAGTAAATTATATGATGAGAACATGGAATACATGGTTGGCATGAATTCCTATGCATTGGAACATGTTAGGGTAGACTCGGTTAAAGGTACAATTTAGACCAAGGAAATATAACTATTTGGTGGATTAGTGATGTATAAATAACATCATGTGAGTGTTTATATTGTCATTTTGAATGCACGAGTTCATGTGTGTGAGAATATAGTATGAGTATTACATGTAGAATAATTTTTTAGAAAATTTCTTATATATTGTGAAATTTTTTAAATTGATTTTTATATTTTTCTCTCATATTATATATACTAATATGGTATGGGAGGTAACATGTTATTGTTTTAGAGGCATGTGGGTAAAGTCTCTTGGGGCTTCATACTAGGTTTGTATACTCGCCCCATGAATCTGAACCTTGGTGTGCATGTAAAGACTATTTTCCATAATATAGGAAAGGGGAAAATTTATTAATACTATAGGGAAGAATCTTGATTTTTTCTATCATGGATAATCGGAGATAAATCTCAAGAGTTGATCAATTAATGGTTTATAAAGAGGATCCAACATGGTTTTTAAGTCTTGTATTACATTAGAGCCTATGTTTTCCTTTTTTAGTTGTTTTCATTATTACTCTAATTATTGACAATAGTATAGGTGATGTTTTTTGTTTGTATCATGCATTATTTTTTATTTATCTTTAGTATTTTTCATTATTTTCTTTGTATGTGTGCTTTTCATGCATGTGTTAAAGGATAAAACTTCGCTTAGTTATTATTAAACCCTTAGAATTTATTTCCATCTTTTGGTGTTCGTGTAATGACACCTTACTATAGTAGTTTATTGGATCTTCCCATACCAATGTGATTGGGTTGGGATTTTACAATTGTTAAATGTATATATAGTCCATTAGTTGGTATAGTTTCATAGAGATAGGACATGTTAGAATGTAAAATATATTATATAAAATGACATGGTTAATATTTTTATGCTGAACTTAATCTTATTGGGGTGTTTTGGGTAGAAAATTTTTTATAAAAAACTTCATGTAATATCATCAACTCATTATCGTGGGTTTAGCCATTGAGATTTTGGTATCACACATTTGTTAAGAGACTTCCTAGAAGTACAATATCATTTTATTTTTATTTGACATCAGTTATATGATAGAATTATTATGATTATATTTTAATTATATTTGAAATATCCTTGAATTAGAGGATATTAATAATTATTTAAGGACTCTATTTTTGTTCATAACATAATAATTCCATCTATTAGGAGAACGAGAAACCAATTAGAAGGATAATCAAAGAATAGATTTCTACCCAAACTACAAGTGAACCAAAAATTTATATAGGTAATTGTGTAAGTTTTTATGTTTGTAAAAAAGGGATGTGAAATTGATGATCATAGTCACCTGAACCATTGATAATAATTCTAGGAGTAAAATTCACTGATATTTTAGGGTTATTCAAAACCTAAGCATGAAAAATCAGGTATAAGTAGAATTAATAGATTTTTTAATTTCATGGAACACCAACTGAGATGAATAAAAATATAGCAATATATATGCTTGAATACGTGGTACTATAGTGATGAGACTTTAACTAGTAAAGCTAAGATATTTTATGGTCTTAAATGGGTGGTGTTTAAAGAATTAGTAAATAAAAAAACTATATCTATACATATTTTATCTATAAAAAATGATGTAATTATTTTAGCTGAAGTAAGGCATCATGTCTAGGATATAATATGCTACATTATTTAATCTTCTGGTTCACATCGTACAAGTGGTGTCTACAAACAAGAGGTCAATAGACTAAATATTTGAGAATGGTTTATGAAATTATATTTTACCTAATGTAGTCATGTTCTGTAATATTTATTAGATAGAAATGGTGAATAGAGAATTGGTGGGAGAGAGATACATTGATTAGAACACTAGTGAAGGGTACACCTTTTTCCACTAAGGTGCTAGAAGGAACTCTAATACAGGGAATAAGCATAAAAGGTATAGCTACTCTCAGAGTAGTGAGAAAATAAAGAAAAAATATACAAGAACAATATCATTTCTCCCCACACCACTATAATGAAACTTGTTTCTTTCAGTTTTTCCTTTTTTCACAAAATAAAATGGATTGTATAACACCTCCACATGATTGCCAAATTTTTTGAAAAAAATGAAATCTCAAGTGTTATTGTATATAAACATATAATTTAGTGGGAGGTTTAGTCTTTAAATACTCTCATTTTTCCTATATTCATAAAGAATGATATCATCAGAGTAATTCTCATCCCAAAAATCTAGGGAACTTGGACGACTCCAAGAAAACCTTGATTGTCCAATCAAAACCATAGTATTAAAACAAGGATTATTCTTTGGTAGATCATGAACAATTATATAGTGTTGATAATGAAATCTTAACTGAAAATTTGGTTCCCTTGATAGTGTGACATATAATTCTTTTGAACTCATTACCTTATTAATGTCTTGATTGATACTGGTGGATCACATTTTCATCCATATTTTTGTGCATTTAAACACTTAGAATTTCATGTAGAAATCACTCCTTATGTCATGAATATCTAAAAACATCTTGGGAATTAGGAATGTATAGGATTTAAGTTTCCATAATGTTCGATTTTCTTTCAATACAATGCATATTCTATATGATTTATTGTCTTAAAAAAATATGTTATTGGATTAATATTTAGAATGTACAGGTTATAGGAATTCAAATCCTATATTGATTGGTATACTTGATAAGTTACCTTTACATCCATTAATGGGTTTTTTCACATATTTAGAGTCAATTGATATTTTAAATCTAGAAGACTGGGGACTTTAGTGGTAGTGGATGAAACAATCTCTAGTCTTGTAGAAGTAATGACCTTGGGTATTACTGTGGAAATAATAAATTAGAGACTTCCAATAATAATAGAGTGGTACCTGAATGTCTTTTAAAATGATTTCTCTAGGTTACTATCTATGTGAGAAATCATATTTTATTTTTTATATATGACTTGGATAAAGTATCATTTTTCTTCCATCATAAAAAATCGAACCCACACAATTTCTTTAATTAACAGTCCAACTAGAAGAATTTTAAAGAAAGGGATTAATTAAATCAATTACATAACCTTGATCTATATTAATTTTGTTTCTAAATAATTAAGTTGTTTATATTTTATTATGTATTGATTATTGTAAACTGAATTAAGTTACCATTAAGTATCAAAATATTCTTCATCAAATTAATGATCTATTGGATCAATTAATGGAAGCCAATTGATTCTCTAAAATTGTTTTTTGATTGTGGTATTATCAACTCAATGTTAGGAAAGATGATATTCCAGTGAAAACTTTTTTGAAATGATGTGGTAATATGAAAACTTAGTTATTCCCCTTGATCTAACAAATCCACCAGTGGTTTTCATTGTTCTGATGAAAAATATATTCTACAGGGACATTAATATGTTTTTTCACATTTTTTTATGATATTTTAGTTTATTCACAATTTAGGACTGACCATGAGATTCTCTTAGAGATATTATTGTGAGCATTTTATGACCACCAACATTATAGTAAATATTTTAAGTGAATATTTTTTATAAAAGATGTTCATTTTCTCAAGATTTTTATTTTTAAGAAATGATTATCTGGTAACCCTTGAAAACTAGAAGCAGTCATTTATAAGAAACCACCAAAGAATGTATCTAAAATTCATAATATTCTAGAACTATTTTATTATTATCATCAAATGTTCTATAATTTATTGAGACTTTCTTATCCAATGACTACATTAAAAAAGAAAGGTATTCAATTTAAATTGAATTATTATTTCCATATATCCATTTAAGAGTTTAAATATTGGATCATTTTATCCCATTTCATCATCTTTCTAGTCAAATAAAATGAAATGTTGTCTTATATGATGTTTATGATTCTAGATTGGTTTCAGTTATCATATAGGGAGGAAATTTTTTGTAATTTGTATTGATATATCTGTGAAAACATGAAATATAAAATCTAATGCATATCCAATAATTATAAATAGTGGTTTATTCTATAAAAAAATATCTTTAATATCTCTTTTGAGAAAACTATAACTACCTCCACTAATCATAATAGTTTAAAATGCATATTTTTCTAAGGAGTATTAAACCAATGGATATGATGTGGGATAAAGTATCTCTAAATATTTTATTTTTACTTGGTGTATACACATGGGAATGAAAATAATATGGCCTATGTATTGAGTTCGAAATCATACATTAAAGTGGTCAGATATTATTATGATTAATGGAATTTGATGAATGTGATAGATAACATTCATCTGGATGGTTCTAAATAGAATTCGAGTGAAGTGTTTTTCTTGATAAATTTTATTCTAGATTTTATTTATTTAATTAACGATTCTTGATTATCAAACTCATATTTTATAACCCTTTGGTGAAACATAAATGGCGGGGATACCATTGATTGTTGCATAAAAGATTTGAACTTACTGTTATGATTTTTAAATTGAATTGTGCCCCCTCAATAATTTAGGAATAGATTCTTTTGGCATATCATAATTCAATAAGGTATATTCACCAGGGTATATATAAAATTTATAAGGAAATGAAATATCATTTCTAGTGTTATAGTATGAAATGGAATATTATAGATTTTGTTCTGAAAGGACTCACTTTTCGATAGGTAAAGGATACACAATAACACCCTGATGTAATGACATAGTCATTTCCTTTAACTATATCGAAGTTGGAGTAGATTTTTATAGACATTATCACTTTTCTAAATTAGAAGCCTTGAAAGAATGATTCTATTTGGGTGATTGTGTATCGACTCACTATGTCAGTTCACTTTATCCAAATTAGAGTGTCTAATACGGTAAAAGATATAGAATATATATACGTTCAGGAAGTGGTTAGGTTTCATGGTGTAATAACATCTATTGTATCTAATCAAGACCATAGATTCACTTCATGGTTTTCGAACACCATGAAACATTCACTTATAACCCAATAAACTATGAGAAAGATATATCATCCCCAGATGGATAGATTGTCATAACAATCTATCCTAACACTAGAAGAAATAATTTGAGATTATTTCATGGAATTTTGTGGCTCTTTGAAGATCATATTCCTTTAGTGGAATTATTATATAATAATAGTTATGAGGAAACAATACTTTTGGTCCTAATCAAGGCATTGTATTATCTACCTTATCACTCTACACTTTTGGGGTAGGGAAATGATAAATGTTATTGGTCATAACTAGAAATGTACATGAAAATTTATATAAGAATAATCTAATTAGAAAAGGAATGGATCCCTACCAAATTCATTATAAATAGTATATATATCATTTTAATCATCTATTACCTTTTGATATAGGGAACTATGTATTCTTGAAGGTGTCCTAAAGACTAGGACATCATAACCTAATAAGGAAAAGAGAAATTAGATCCTTGATACATCAAACCATTTGATAATATATAATTTTTGGGAAATAAATAATATTGGTTATAATTATTTATATGATTTAGTATTGTCTATAATGTTTTACATGTCTCATAATTGAATAAACACATTCATGATCCCAGTAAAGAGATTAGCTGGGATAAGGTCACTTTTTTAGAAGTTTCTATATTTTTTCATGAAAAAATTAGAACTATGGATAGTGAATACATTATTTTGTGAGAGATATAAATCTCCCATGTATTATTATTATGGAATCATGGTTAGATTCAAGAGGAATCATGGGAGTGAGAGAATTTTATAATGGAGTAATGGACTAAACTTTTCAATTATGCCTTCGGTCTCCATAATTTTGTGGGTGAAATTATCCATGGTGGGGAGAAAGTAACACCCTTGGTTTGAGGTATTTTTTTACCATGTATTTTTTTTGTAATGAATTCATGTTAGAGTTGAAATCTGGTTGCAAGAGATTATTCACAGTGTGAAAGGATTTTCACAGTCTGAATGATCTCTGAATAAAATTGATGAAAATAAAATATGAAACTACTCATGAAATGAAATTCTATTCATTATTTTAACATGTTTCATGATTTTTATTTTGAGTCACCATCAATTTCATGGGATGTGGGTATCTCAAATTTTTATGGTGTGAAATCATTTTTCATTCTATGAATGATGTCAATTCCAAACAATTTATTAATTTCAATGCCCTTCTATTATCATTTTGTCTCTAATCATTCCTCTAAAATCCATATATATCTATAGGTTATTTTTAGTGATCCTCATCTTTTGGAGTTTGAGATTCGTAAATAATTGGTTGTTGGATATTGGAAATAATAGTGGAACAAAATGGAGAATCCAGATCTATGGAATCATTCGATAAATTTCTACATCGAATGCATAAGTGGTAGGAGACTTTTACCACATTCCACTTATAATAGAATATGATGTCACCTTAGATTATAAATAAATTCTTTCAGATTCTAAAAGAAAATCGCATGCTTAAACTTTACTGAATTACCTCTTGTTGTTTGGTTTCTAAAATGTAGGCTAGGGTGATGTAACATATCAACATGAGTTAATGCATAATGTCACCTAAATTGTCTCTTTACCAGGCTCAAAGCTTGATATTGACCTTCACAGGCTAAATACAAGCATAAGGGTATTATATAAGGAAGCATTGGAATGATTTCTCTTTCAAAAGACATGTTATAAAATATAAACAATCAGTGTATCAGGGAAAATATAAAGAATACATTACATGTCAAAACTACCAAACCATAAAGGTAATATCATTAAATTTGATAATAAGGCCTAGATAAACAAACTAAAAGAACATAAATATTGAACCAAAATAAACCCATGGTTCCATATCCTCATGAATATATGTCACCACCATCCTAACCAACCATAAAAAAAACTCAAACTAAGAGATCTCTCTTATACATGATGGCCTTTTGTAAAAAAATATCATGAAAAACCAAGTCAATGAATTCCAAAAGGGAAAATTAGGGTGTGATTAATAAATCTTAGTAGGATATTAGAATAGAATCTTTATAATGAATATTTACTTGAATCCCTTAGTTCTTATATAAAACAGATTTTGAATACATTTTAATAAAATATTTTTTCATATAAAATCACTATTTGAGTTTCAATTTTTTTAATATTATATATTCTAATGAAAAAATAAATATGAAATAACATACATGAATGAGGCACAAGAGAATGAATAAAATAGTGTTCATGAATCAATATCCATATAACGTTTTTAAATAAATATATCAATTAAATAGACATGTAATGTACCCGAAAAGCATAAAAGGGTAATCAACAATATGAGGGTATACACAACTAAGTCACATAAAAGAGAACTAACCAAGATAATTGAATCCTAAAGCCTAGGAACACTGCTCCCCCAGTATGCTAACCCACTAGAAACTAAGTTTCACGACCCGTCCCCCGAGGCCCGTGTCGTGACTACCCCAAGCATGCCTTCTATAAGCCAGGGGCTGGAGACTAGCACCGAAAGGCATATTCCCTAAAACTAGGAAGGAATTGCCTTTATATCCTATACACACATTCAACACATCACACATCAAGATACAAACACAAGTAAACTGTATAACAAAAATATTTTTGAAAGTAAAAGGGGACGGAATACAAGTTCAACAATAAATATACAAGTACAACTGAAATACAATAAAACCGAAGAAATAGAAAAGTATCTATTGGGTTGTCCTTTGAGGTTCCTACCTGAAGGGTAGGTATAGATCACCTCCTCATCACTCCATGTGCACCCGTCTCCTCTGCGAACTGACACGTCGTATGGTCCACCTTCGGGCACCATACAGTCTCGGTATTCTCAGCCTCAGTTAGCATTGTCTGTCGTCTACATCCAACACAACAATGTGCGGGCATATCTCGTGCAGGGGTGAGTATAACGAAACTCAGTAGAGACCCCAAGACCCTCAAGGTTTCACAAAATCCACCAAGGATAAACCACAAAGTATTAAAAAAATAGATAACCCTACTTAGGTATATTCCCATACATATACCTAAGTTATCAATTAATCTATCTCAATCATGAAGGAACACAGAGGTTCTGACTCATCTCACACCAGGTATAACTTAGGTATGATAGTAGAGATGATTATTTATAACTACTGAATCATCTTACTCCGTTAAGAGGCTCTGCTACTGACCTCCACAGGATCGCTAGGAGATGACCCACACAAGATCGCTAGGTGCTGACCCACATAGGATTGCTAGGAGCTGACCCACATAGGATCACTAGAAGTTGACCTGCACAGGATCGCTAGGAGTTCTCTTCTCATCACAACCAACTTTTGGGTTTCCGAACTAGGCTTGCTCGTATCTGAGAGAGTCTGCTCCTCAATCCACTGGTAGATTCTACAACTTACTCTATGTACCACAAAGAAGTATCCCAAAGGACCAGAACGTCCTAAGTTTCTCAATGCAACAGACGGTTCATAAATCGGACTCTTGGTCTGTTAGTTATTAGCCTTTTAGTCCCAAGGGCCTGGTTGGATTCGTGCTCGATCCAACCCAACTGTTCTCCAACTTTATCCCAATCTCTAGTGGGATATACTCAAAGGTACCTTTTCGCTCCAAGATTTCCAGTTCCACTAACGGTTCGTCAAACGGATGCCTGATGCCAAAGTTATAGCCAAAAAAGCGTAAATGGGTCGTAGTGGGTCTGGGTCTGGTCTGAACCGATATGGGCCGACCTGGTCTGGGTCGACCCTGCACGACCTTTTGGGTCTAACCCGGCCCGATGGGTGGCCTAGCCCATTGGGTTTGGCCCCACCCACTGGGTCCGGCCCGACCCGTGCTGGGCAGCCCGGCCCGCTGGACGGTTCTGTAGGCCGCGAGGGGCCACAGAGGGCCATGGGGGGTGCCGCTAGGGTATCTCGGCTTAGGGGTTCCGTGAGGGTGTTGCGGCTGAGGGGTCCTGCGAGGGTGTGGGGAGGATTGGCCCGGCCCGGGGCGGCTCCGTTGAGAGGGTGGAGGCAGCGGGACGGCTCAGCCGGGGCGGCTCAGCTGAAAGGGTGGAGGTCGCGGATGGTGCAGTGGGGCCATGGATAGCGGCGGCAGCTCGGTTGGTGAGGCCGCGGATAGCGACTCAGCTATGGACGATGGTGGGGGCTCAGGTGGCATGGTCACAGGCGGCAGCTCTGCTGCGGACGGCGGTGGTGGCTCGGGTGGTGTGGTCACGAGCGGCGGCTCAGTCGTGGATGGTGGCAGCGGATCGGGTTGCAGCTCGGTCGTGGGCACGGAGGTTGTGGGCGGCGAAGCTGCGGGATGGCAGAGCATCATGCCTTCATCGGCGGCCAGTTTAGCTGGCCTCTCTCTTCATTCATCTTCGTGGTGTAAGCCACATTCTTCCATCGCATAGAACACAATAAGGAAGAATGATGGAGGGGTCGGGTCATGTTTGTTTGTCCCGCACCCTCCACGTTAGAGCGGTAGCAAGCGGCTCAAAAAAATTAGGAGTCAAGAATGACAAAATATTCAATTTAATTTGAATTGTGGATCAACTCATTTTGGTTGATCCACATTCACCATGCATTCTAAGAACAAGGAAATTAATCGAGAGAATTCAAGAATTTAATAATAACCCCCTACCTCATTTGGTTTGTGGATGGAGATCACGAGGGAGAAGATGAGGACATTGGGGAGGGGAAGACGATCGTCGATTGAAGACATTCCACATTGGAGGATATCCTGAGGAAGAAAGTCGAAGTCAAGGTCTGCGTTCTTCTTTGGCGTTCTTTGTTGGAGAGCTTTCTCCCAAGTTCTCCAATGCTCTCTCCTTTTCCAAGACTTTTCCCCAATTCCACCAAAATGAAAAGGTAACCCATGATAAAAGATTATGATATATATTATTTAGTTTGTTGTCACAAATTCAAAAGATCCTAATTAATTAAATTGAGTTGGCATAATAAATGTTGGAGGAGTGTTAGAGGCTCTCCCACATTTAATAGGAAGTTTGAGGGTTTCTCCATTAAAGCGGATTTCAAGGGTGTTTATACCTCAGGTGGTCCCCACTACCATAACCTCTCATGGGAGGTTAGTTCGGGTGGTCCCCACCATCATAGCCTCTCATGGGAGGTTTAGGTCTGGTGGTCCCCACTTCTCAACATCCACATAGAGTTTAAAATTAAAAATAAAAATAAAAGCTACACAACTTTATTTTTATTTTATTCTTTCCTGAAAAAACCCAAATTCTATCTTTCACTCTCGACCCACTGCGGTCTAAGTTAAGTCCTCCTTAAGTGAATACCAGTGCTGCGAGTTCAACGGTGTCCTCAGATTTCAATTTTGAGCACCAGTTAAAATGTTAAGAAAACCCGCTCGCACATTTACTGAACATACCAGAACAAAAGTTCAAAAATTTATTTCAGGCACTTCGGGCCTTAGAGTCATGCACCGTCAATTTTTGCGGACTCGTAAAATTATCATTGAATAAAAAAAATTATATGGAATTTTTGAGTCTTTACATTCTTTCCATCTTAAGGATTTGCATCCCTGTAAGCCACAACTCAAACTAGGAAAACAAGTGGGGGTACTGAGCACAAATATGAGTCTCTCGCTCCCATGTGATCTCTTGGAGGTTCTTGTGCTGCCAGCGAACACGCACCAGAGGTATCAACCATCCATGAAGGACCCTCTCTTGTCGATCCTCAATCTCTAATGGAACCTCCATAAAAGTCTCCCCATCATCCATGTTCATCTCCCCATGGTTGATGATGTGAGAAGGGTCATGCATGTATCTCCTCAGTTGGGATACGTGGAAGACGTCGTGCACCCGATGCAACTAAGGTGGAAGAGATAAGTGGTAAGCCACCTCGCCAACTCTACTGAGGACCTGGAAGGGTCTAATGAATATCGGGGATAACTTCCCGCCTTGGAAAAATCTTTGTAATCCTCTTCAAGGTGAGACCCATAGAAAGACATGGTCGCCATCCTCGAACTCCAGAGGTCTCCATCTCCTGTCGGCATACAACTTCTGCCTGCTCTGTGCTGCCTTCATCTTCTCTTGGATGATCTGCACCTTCTCTATGGTAACTCATACCATCTCTGGTCCCACTAGTGTTGAATCCCCTAGGTTAGTCCATTATAAATGTGATCTGCAAGGTCACCCGTACAACGCCTCAAAAGGTTCCATCCCAATAGTGGAGTGATAGTTGTTGTTGTATGAAAACTCCACCAAAGGAAAGTGATCCTCCCAGCTACAACCGAAGTCGAGGACACAAGAACACAGCATGTCCTTGAGAGTCTGAATGGTCTGCTCGGTCTGGCCATCCGTCTGAGGATGGAATGCGGTGTTCAAACGAAGCTGCATCCTGAAAGACTCCTGCAACCCCTTCCATAGCTGGGAAGTAAAACGTGTATCACGGTCAGAGACAATCATTGAGGGTACTCCATGTAGCCGCACAATCTCTTGCACATAGAGGTGTCCCAAGCTCTCTACTGAACCCTTCTCTCTGATCGGTAATAAGTGGTCCGACTTGGTGATTCGGTCAACGATCACCCAAATCGAGTCATGACCCTTGGATGTACATGGAAGTCCTGTCATGAAGTCCATGGATATCTCATCCCACATCTACTCTAGGACCTCTAAAGTCTAAATCAAGCCTTCTGGTACTTGATGCTCCTCCTTCACTTGCTGACAAGTGAGGCACCGAGAGACAAACTCTTCTACTGCTTTCTTCATTTACGGCCACCAGTGCTGTCCTCAGAGGTCCTAGTACATCTTCGCTACTTATGGATGTACCACTAGAGGGGATGTGTGGAACTCCCTCATCACGTCCTCTCGAAGCGACACTGGTACCATGGTATGTCCTCTAAAGAGGATGACATGCTCCCCACCTTAATAAAATCCATCTGGTGCTTGTCCTATAGATATCTGAGAACGTCATATCTCGCAGTCAGTGTCCCCATGATGCACCTCACTGACTCACTGAAGAAGTGGGGGAGTGACTATAAGAGACTGAAGAAATGAGGCTCTATCCTGATCCAAAAAGGATATCTGCAAGGCGTCCAGGTGCTATGTTGCCTCACCAAGCAGTTGTATACTACATCTCTTGACGAGGGCATCTTCTACAATGTTCCCCTTACTAAGAGTATAGACTATCTCGAAGTCATAGTCCCAGAGGAACTCGATCCAACATCACTACCTCAGATCTAGGTCCTTCTGAGAGAAGATATACCTAAGACTCTTGTGATCCGAGTAGATTGTAAAGAATTCGCCCATCAGATAGTGTCTCCACATCTTCAAAGCGAAGACCACTGCTGCTAACTTCAGGTCATGGGTAGCGTTGTTCTGCTCATGTTGTCTCATCTTTCAAGAACCATATGAGATAACTACTCGCTTCTGCATCAGGACACATCCGATTCCGATCCCTGATGCATCATAGTAGACTACGTGCCTTACGCCCTCCTCTGGAATCCTCAAGATGAGGTCACTAGTCAACCTCTGTCTCAACTTCTAAAAACTCTGATGGCATATCTCCGACCACATGAAGGGTTTCCCCTTCTTCGTCAACACTGAAAGTGGTGCTGTAACTCTGGAGAAATCTGGCACAAATATCCAGTAGTAATCACCAAACCTAAGAAACTTCGTACCTCTGCTACACTCCTGGGTGGCTCCCAAGTAATTACCACATCAATCTTCACTAGATCCACTGCAACTCCAGCCTCCGATATGACATGTCCCAGAAAGTGAACCTCTCGGATCCAGAACTGGCACTTAGAGAGCTTACCATAAATCAAGTGCTCTCAGAGTGTGTCCAGTACTACCTGCAAATGATAGGCATGCTCCTCCTCAATAGCTGAGTAGATCAGAATGTCGTCGATGAAGACTACTACAAAGAAATCAAGTTATGGCTAAAAGATCATGTTCATGAGTCCCATGAACACTGCTGAAGTGTTGGTCATGCTAAATGGCATAACCAAGAACTTGGCGTGGTCGTTCTAACATATGAAAGCCGTCTTCTTCACATCTTCATCTCACACTCTGGCTAGTGATAGCCTAATATGAGGTCTATCTTTGAGAACCACTGTGCTCCCTTCTTCTGATAAAAGAGGTCGTTAATCCTCAGGAGTGGGTACTTGTTCTTCACGGCCACCTGGTTCAGGTGCCGATAATCAACAAAAAGCCTCAAGCTCCCATCCGCCTTCTTGGCGAACAAAATTGGGGATGCCTGGGGAGAAACACTGTGTTGGATGAATCTATTCCCCTACAATTCCTCTAGTTGTACCTGCAGCTCACGAAACTCCACGGGAGCCATCTGATACGCTGGTGTAGATATCAGTGTCATCCTAGGGTATAAGTCAATGTAAAAGTATACCTCTATACGAGGAGGTAAACCTAGAACATCATCAGGAAAAACATCCACGTATTGGTCCACCACTACAGGATAACTCGGACTATCCACATCAACCGCTCTGAGGGTAAGGCTAGCTAACTAATGTGTAATCGGCTGCACCCTCCTCCGGGTAAGTCCATCCTAAGTTGTAAAGGATCCCTTCTTTCCGGTGAAGGTAAACCCAGTCGCATCCATGCAGACACATCGCACTTTTTCCCTAATACAGTCAATTTGTGCATGGACTGTAGATAACCAGTCCATACCCAAGATGACATCGCAAGGCCTCGACGCAACTACTAGGAGATCCCAACTGAAGCTCTCACCTCCTAAAGTAAGCTCACACTACCGACACCAGTTCGTAATCATCAAATCCACTCCCGTAGGAGTCTCTAGCCATAAGGATCGAACCAACAGCTCTGTTAAAATCTATGGGCTCTGAATGAGGGCAGTGGCAATAAAAGAATGACTAGCACTTGTGTCTATAATTACTGCAGCTAAGGTGGAGTAGACACAGATCGTACCTTGTATCATCTCCGGAGTGCCATGATCTTAAGCCTCAACTACCTGGGGCTGAGCTCTCCCCTGTCTACCTGCTCCTTGCGGTCGAGGTGGAGCTCCTAGTGGTGGTGGCGGTAACATCTTGAATTGTCACCCACCACCAGTTGCATGTCCAGCTCCTTTGCCACATCCGCCTGCTCCCTGCGGACCTCCTCAATCGAATCTTTATCTCTGACTGGACGGTCCTTCGACTGTCTTCTAATCATCCGTACGACGGGTCAGACAGTCACGATCCATGTGACCCTTCCTGCCGCATGTGAAACATTGCCTGCCCCTGGCATGACTGGCTCTGCCTTGGGTGCCCCGCACAATCGATCCTGAGTCTTGCGGCCGTCCACCTATAGGTCTGGTACTCTTGGTCCTCTGTGAAATCCTTCTTCTTCTAGCTGTAGAAGACTCCACTACATGACGACTAGTGGTGGATCTCACTACTGGAGACTACTCGGTAAGGAAACTCTCCACAATGATGGCTCTCTCTAACACCTCCGCCTGCGTCGGGATGCTGAGAGAGATCATCAAAGCTCTGATCTCCCACCTGAGCCCCTTATCAAAGGTCTGGGCCCTGAAGAATGGGTTCCATAGCATATATGTGGAGTAGCATGAGAGGTTAGTGAGCCTCACTGAGAACTGAGCTACAGTCATGCCACCCTACTGCAGATGAAGAAGCTCCTGTATGCGCACTGCGCAAAGAGTCGTTAGGACAAACTCTACCCGAAACAGGCTCTCGATGTCTGCCAGAGAAGCGTTACCTCATCGTGGACCTGGAGCATCAAACTCCACCATCCGCCTATTACTGCCTTTAGAAGGATGGCAGCAAGGATCACCATGAGATCGGCTAGTGTCCCTACCAATCGAAAAACTCTCACCATATCCTCCAGTCAATTCTCATCCGCCTGTGGGTCCATCTCTCCCCTGAACCTGGGTGGCCTCTGGCACTGGAACTCGTGCAACACGCTCAAACGGCATACACTGTCTGCTGCTAGGGCTGGTGGCATCAGTGTCCCAACGAGGAAAGGTATCGTCGGTGCCTCCATTGGTGCCTCTACTAGAAAAGAGCCCTGCACTGAGGTCTCATCACTCGGTGGGCTATTAGTGCGTACAACACTCGGAACCCTAGCTGGTTGTCTGCATGGAGGCATCCTGAAAAGAAACAGGTGTTTCATGGTCAATACATTATACTTGGTGAGTTGACTCAAGATATCACAAAGAAAAATCTTGAAAACACACACGCAATCAGTATTTTCGTGCACTGAGTCAGTAATCAGAAGTCAGGGTCCTAGTGTATGGATACGTCGACCATCGCACCAACACTAGATTTCCTAAACTGATAACTATACTTGCTACACTTAACACTATTTCCGTTAAAAATAAAGATCATAGTCTTATGTTCTTGCGGTAGAACCGACTCCTCTGTTACTAATTTGTCATGACCCGTCCCCTGGGGCCCATGTCGTGACTACCCCAAGCCCGCCTTCTATAGGCCAGGGGCTGGCGACTAGCACCAAAAGGCGTATTCTCTAAAACTGGGAATGCCTTTCCTTTATATCCTATAAACACATTCAACTTAGCACACAGCAAGATACGAACACAAGTAAACTATATAACAAAAAAAGTGCTAAAAGTAAAAGGGGCTGGAATAAAAGCTCAACTGTAAAGATACAAGTACAACTGAAATACAATACAACTGAAGAAAGAGAAAAGAAGCTATTGGGTCATCCTCCAAGGTTCCTACCTGAAGGGTAGGTACAGATCACCTTCTCAGCAATCCACAACCACCCGTCTCCTCTGCGTACCGACACGCCGTATGGTCCACCTCTAGGCACCATCCAGTCCTAGTATTCTCAGCCTCAGTTAGCACTATTCGTTGTCTCCATCCAACACAACAAGGTGTGGGTATAGCCTGTGCAGGGGTGAGTATAACGATAATCATTAGGGACCCCAACACCCTCAAGGTCTCACAAAATCCACCAAGGATAAACCAAAAAGTATAAAAAATAGATAACCCTACTTAGGTATATGCCCATACATATACCTAAGTTATCAAGTAATCCATCTCAATCATGAAGGAACACAGAGTTTCTGACTCAACTCACACCAGGTATAACTTAGGTATGGTAGTAGAGATGATTAGTTACAAATAATGAATCATCTTACTCCATTAAGATTCTCTACTGCTGATCTACATAGGATTTCTAGGAGATGACCCACATAGGATCGCTAGGAGCTGACCCACACAGGATCACTAGGAGCTGACCCACAAAGGATCACTAGGAGATGACCCACACAAGATCACTAGGAGCTGACGCACATAGGATTGCTAGGAGCTGACCCACACAGGATCGCTAGGAGATGACCGACACAGGATCTCTAGGAGATGACCCGCAGAGGATCACTTGGAGTTGACCCACACAGGATCGCTAGGAGCTCTCTTCTCATCATAGCCAGCTACTAGGTTTTCGCACTAGGTTTGCTCATCTCTGGGAGAGTCGGATCCCCAAGACATTGGTCGATTCTCCAACTTCCATGATGTCCCATAAAGAAGTATCTCAAAGGACAACCACATCATAGGGGTCTCAACGCAATAGACGGCGCGTCAATAGGATGTCTGGTCTATGAGTTATTAGCCTTTTAGTCATGATGGCCCGGTTGGATTCGTGCTCAATCCAACCCAACCATTTACCAACTTTATCCAAATATCTAGTGGGGTATACTCAAAGAGACCGTTTCGCTCCAAGATTTCCAATGTCGCTGACATTTCGTCAAACGGACATTCGGTGCCAAAGTTATGGCTAAAAGAGCATAAATGGGTCGTAGTGGGTCTGGGTCTGGTCTGACCCGGTCTGGCCGACCTGGGCTAGGTCGACCCGGCCCAACCCGCTGGGTCTGTCTCGTCCCATTGGGTTCGGCCCAGATCACTGGGTGGCCTGACCCGTTGGGTTCGGCCCGGCCCGCTGGGTCTGGCCCAGCCCGTGCTAGGCGGCCCTACCCGATGGACGGTCTGGCAGGTCATGAGGGGTTGCAAAGGGCCGTGGGGGGTGTCGTGAGGGTGGCTCAGCCTTGGGGTGTCACAAGGGCGGCTCAGCCGAGGGGTTCCGTGAGGGTGTGGGGTAGCTCAGCCCGGCTCAGGGCGGCTCGGCCGAGAGGGCGGAGGCCGCGGGACGCCACGGCCAGGGAGGCTCGGCCGGAAGGGAGGAGGTTGCGGGGCGGCTCGACGAGGCCGCGAGTGGCGTGGTGCTGCCGCGGACAGTGGCGGCGGCTCATGAGGTGAGGTCACGGGCGGCGGCTCGGCTGCGGACGACAGCAGAGGCTCAGGGGGTGTGGTCGCGGGCAGCGACTCAGCAGCAGACGGCGGTGGTGGCTCGGGCGGTGTGGCTGTGGGGGGTGGCTCAGCAGTGGATGGTGGCGGCGGTTCGGGTGGCGTGGCTGCAGGAGGCGGCTCAACCGGGGACGGCGGTCGCGGCTCAGGTGGCGGCTCAGCCATGGGGTGCGGAGGTTTTGGGTGGCAGAGCCACGAGACGGGAGGGCGTCATGCCTACGCCGACGGCCGGTGGAGCCAGACTCTCTCTTTGCTTGTCTTCGTGGGGTAAGCCACTTTCTCCCATCGCGAATAACACAATAAAGAAGAACGGAGGAGGGGTCGGTTCATGTTTGTTTGGCTCGCACCCTCCGTGTTAGAGTGGTAGCAAGCAGCTCAACAAAAATCAGGAGTCAAGAACGAAAAAATCTTCAATTTAATACGAATCATGGATCAACTCATTTTGGTTGATCCATGTTCGCCATGCTTTCCAAGAATGAGGAAATTAATCAAGAGAATTCAAGAATTTAATAATAACCCCCAACCTCAATTGGTTCATCGATGGAGATCGCGAGGGAGAAGATGACGTCGTTGGAGAGGGGAAGATGATCATCGATTGAAGACATCCCACATTGGAGGATATCCCGAGGAAGAAAGTTGAAGTTGAGGTCAGCATTCTTCATTGGCGTTCTTCGTTGGAGAGCTTTCTCCCAAGTTCTCCAACTCTCTCTCCTTTGCCAAGCCTTTTCCCCAATTCCACAAAAATGAAGATGTAGCCCGAGATAATAGATTATGATATATATTATTTAGTTTGTTGGCACAGATTCTAAATAGTCTAATTAATTAAATTGAGTTGGAAAAATAAAGGTTGGAGGAGTTGTAGAGGCTCTCCCACATTTAATAGGAAGTTTGAGGGTTTCTCCATTAAAGGGGAGTTCAAGGGGGTTTATACCTCGAGTGGTCCCCACTACCATAACCTCACATGGGAAGTTAGTTCGGGTGGTCCCCACTATCATAACCTCTCATGGGAGGTTTAGGTCTGGTGGTCCCCACTTCTCAACATCCACATGGAGTTTAAAATTAAAAATAAAAATAAAAGCTACACAACTTTATTTTTATATTATTCTTCCACAAAAAAACCCAAATTCTATCTTTCACTCTTGACCCACTGTGGTCGAGGTGAAGGTCTCCTTAAGAGAATATTGGTGTTGTGAGTTTAAAAGTGTCCTCTGATTTCAATTCCGAGCACCGGTTCAAAAGTTAAAAAAAACCGCTCGCACGTTTACTGAACGTACCCGAACAAAAGTTCAAAAATTCATTTCGGGAACTCCGGACCTCAGAATAATGCGCCATTAATTTTTGCAGACTCGTAAAATTCCCATTTAATACAAAAAAATACAAGAAATTTTCGGGTCTTTACACCAAGACTTCATGAGCACCTACCATAGTGATAGCTTAATCCTCTATGATCCATCTACATTTATTTTTACCTATTTCTCCATGGCCTCCCAGTGTTCTATATATGATCATTACAATTTACTAAAACCAATCTCATGTTTAAAAAAAACTTTAGTGATTCCAAATCACTTCCATTCTTGGAAAACGTTTTCCAATTCAAAAAAATAAGTCATTTTATCAAACACATCATGTGCATAAAACTATAGTTTCCAAATAAAACCATTTTAAAAAAAATTACATTTCATCAAATTATCAAGGAAAAAATAAACATGAAATTTGATAAATTAAAACCAAAGGATAGAATCCCATGAACAAAATAATATAAAGGGATAGACCATAGGATAGATGCACCTGCTTGAAGATCAATGAAAACCTCATTTCCTTCTATACTTGTTAGGGGATAAGAAGATGTCATATCCTAGAAAACCTAGATCCAATAAAAGAAATCTAAAATTTATATTCTCATCATATATCCAATGATATAATCTCATAAGGTAGAAAAAATGTTGAGAATAAGATATGAAAATAGATTATAATGGATCTAACTCACCAAATTACAATTGATAGTGATCCAAGGTTTTAATCTAGATGATGATTCCCCAAATTGGAAGAGGGAGAGAGCCAAAATGTTTACCAAGGAGCCTATAAATTAAAGAAAACCTTATTAGGATCCTGAGGGTTTGATATTTATAGTTTTCATGGGAAAACAAGCATCATATCACATCACATAGGGCTACATCACAATTCCTCCTAATAAGACAATGAATATGGAACAATGGAGTTGGACATGTCATAATGGTGCTTGGTCCAATGTGTATCCAAAACCCATTCAATGGTCAATGATGATATCCTATAAAATATAAAGAATGGAATAAGTGGAAATGGCTATAACTATGCCCCATATTATATTCCATCAATATGACACTATGATATAACTACATCCCCATGGAATTATAACCCCAATACAGAGAGAATTTCCCATAAACTAGCTACTAGTCTCCACATTATAGTCAATTTTCTATTCAAAAACTACATCAAAATAGGTAGAACCACCAAAAATTTCTACAATGTCTTGGTCTCTGAACCACATCCTCCATAACAAAAAATCATCCTCATACCATAGAATCTATTTCCTATTCTAGAATTCACTTCTCCTCAGCTAAGAACAACACAGAATCTAAAAAAAGTTGAATGAGCCTCTGTGCATGGTTAATATACTAGGTGTGCTAATTCTTCCCACTATAAAAGCTTCCTATCCCCAAAAGGCTCAGGTTTAAGAACCTAAAAACATATTATTACATTGAAGCATCATTAAGGACTTGGTATCTCATCTCTAACGGATTCTCCTACCACACTATAATATCACTCAAACTAATTGGATTTAATTACCATGCATTAACTTGTCTTGTCAATCCACTCTGAACAAAGAACATTCAATCACAGAATATTTGGCCTCAATTTCAACACCCCCGCAAATTCATGTGGGATAGATATAGATGATACCTTATCTATTTGGAAACATGGAACATATCATTGATATAATTTAATCAATAATGTAATTCTAATAAAAAATCCACATTCCAAAGTTACACCGTTATCTCAAATATGTTTAAATAATGAGCTACTAACTTAACCTGAATTACTAATTGAATATGAACAAACCAAGGTAAAACTATGAGTAAAACATGATCACCCACCTCAAATTCCAGTGGATGAAGACACCGATTGAAAAAACAATTCTGGTGACTATGAAAAATTGCTAACCTGTTTCTGATTAAATGAACAATATCCTTCATCTCCTAAATGATGCTCAGTCTAACCAAGGATATCTCTATGATTTATACCTAATAAAGTGGTGATATTAGAGGAAACTCATATATCACATAAAATGGTTATATCTTGATTTAATATTTATAACTAATATTATATAAAAAATCCATGAAGGTAAAATGTTTCTCCTAGGATTCATTGATGTCATGCATGCATTCCTGAAGAATGCCTTCCCAAATTTGGATGGATTGATCAGTTTGGCCATCCACATGGGGATAATAATCCAACCTATTCTTTAACTGAGAAATCATAACTACCTAAAATACAATCCAAATATTGTATTACCAAATGGGTTACTTATCCCAAATTATAGATTACACAACACCTTGGAGTCAACAATCTTCTTCACATGCATGTTCCCATGATCCTCAATCTTTATTGACTCCCTGATATATAGGAAATATGTTGATTTTGTGACTTGATTAATAATAACCCATATATCATCCTTACCACTTGGATTATAAGGTATGCTAATCACGATGTACATGACTATCTCATCACAATTTAAAACTAGAATGGCTAAGGGTTGTAGAAAACTAGTAGGCCTTTGATATCTCACCTTAATTCAGTGACACAAAAGGCCCCAAGACAAAAAATTCCACAATGTCGCATCTCATTACAAGACACAAGTAGTAATGTATCATGTACTGATATATATATTGGTATCTCTAGGGTTCACAAAAAATTATATTGGTGTCCATTATCTATAAATTAGGATAATAGTTCTAACAAAACCACTACCTAGCCCAAGAAGTGAGAAACCCCATCAGGAGACCAAGAATACTCTCCCAAGGTATCCTCAACATAAAAACTCCTAAACAATATATGAAAAACCACATACTCGACATATCTGTAATAATATTAAAATTTAGTTTGAAATAATAAGATGCTTGATAGCTTTATTAACACGAAAATCTGAGATTTATGTGAATTGAGATATATTATATGTTTATTTAAATGTGAATTTTATAACATTGTTACTTAAATTTTCAGTATGAATATTAGTAAATAAAATATGAATTATATGTATATTTTTTTAATCAATTCAAATGTATTTATTAGTTATTTGTAAATAAGATCTCAATTCATTAGTGAAATCATTTTATGCTTCCAAAATTCATTTACTTTAAATATGATTTTTATTGCATTTTATGTGTGGAAATTATAATTAATTTATAATTATGTATTAAATTTTATTATATAACATTAATATAATATTTTAAATTAAAATATTAAAATTATAATAAGGTGAAATTTTGAGATTTTTAAGAAACGACTGAATTTTCAGTGAATAGTAAAAAAATATAGATTTCTTAAAGAATCACATTTATTTTCCCTAAATATAGTTATTTAAATTCCCTATTATATTTTTTAATATGGTTTTAAAGTTAAATATGACTCATTTAAAATTATATAATTTAATTAATAATTTTTTTTAAAAAAAATATTCATGATTTTGATAAAACATAATTTTTTTGCTTGAAAACACATATTTATAAAAATTGTTTTTATTGTATTTTATATATTTAAGTTAAAACTAGTTTCAAACCCTACTATATATTGAATCCCAAAAAATGAATAACATATTTGGAATCCTTAGGTTATTTTTTTTAAAATAGGCCCCCTTTAATTTTTTGTATTATGAATAATAATAGTGGTAAATATTTATCACTTTAGTAATGGTAAAATAGGTAAAACATAGTAAAAACCTAGATATAATGTCTCAAAATCAACCATAAAATGTCATATATTTAATTTAATGTGATAAATTAAACCATATAAAACAAAAATGAAAATTTATGTTACTTTGGTGCAATTTTCCATTGATAATAATTTTTATATTATTTTATGTAAAGAATGTTGAAAAATGTCACACTCTTGCTTTGTATTTCTTTTATAAGACCACATGGGGATAAGTATATACTATGAATGAATATTTAAATTTAATTTTTTCAATAATAATTTATTTTTAAATATTTTAATTTATTTTTAATTTTTATTAATGTTATAATTACCATAAATTCTTAGACAACACCGACACAATGCTTCTAAAAGAGGTAAAAAACTCAATGTTAATGATTTTAAAAACATAAAAAGTAATATTTTTTGATAAATTATCATATAAAATTAATATTATCTTTAATAATAATGTATAATTTATGGTTAAGGAGTTATATATTAATTATTTTTTTATAATTATGTATTTAAAGTCAAATTAAATAAAAAGTGTCTGAAATGTCATTAATGATATTTTATGGAAAATAATATTTTATTAAACTATTTAATAAAATTAAAAATATTGATATTAAATATTTATAATGTTAAATGGAATAAAATTTCATACCATTTCCATTTATTAACCAACTGTTATCTTATAAGTAACATTATAAACCTTTATGATTGATATAGTCATTAGCGCGGTTATGATTAAAATGTGTTTACCTAGGGTAAAACCAAGGGATAAGGTTATGTTTGATAATTAAAATTATCTAAATCCTATTTAGTAGAAATATTTATACCTCGTAGTATTCCATATTCAAATATCTTTCCATTTGGAAGAATCTATCTTGATTTTGATATTATAATATTTTATTCGTTCGATATATTCCATGTGTGTCCTCTCCAACACTTATAAAATAAATCCCCACAATTTTCTTATGTAAACAATTATGACGAATATATATTTATAAATCCCTTAAAATTATATTCTAAACTTCTATATCCTTGAATTATAAGTTTTGATCTTCTTAAAAGACTATTCAAATTGACTTTTCAAAGGGATCTAAATGAGGCTAACTGATGAAGAGGTAATCTTCCTACCCCACATCATACAAATTATTTATTAGTATACCTACACAAATTTTTTGTTATTAATAATAATATAATATATTAATTATACTTAAATTTTATTATAATTATGTAACTTCAATTATTCATACTCATTTTCATCAAATGGAATGTGAAAGTATCACTCGTGGAAACGTGTGGACTATTGCCTCAATGCAGTGATACAATTCATTTTCCATCACAATTATTTTCATGGATGGTTATTGTGATGGGTTTAATAATTATATATAATATATAAAACAAAATTATTCATCAATGATTATAATATCATATCTATCTACTAAGCTTCCAATCCATTGGAAAAGGACAATCTCGCTTTGGGGTACATGTGGACTACCACATTCATGAAGTGATGCGATTCGTCTTTCATTTAAAAGTTACATGCATGGAAATAAGGATATGTTTAATATTTATATATACTATTAATGATATAATTATAGCTCTATAATGATAAAAAATATATTTCTATTTTTTTATCTTTTTATTAGAATATTAAAACAATGTTTATGCGTACGTATGATGTATCATCTCCATGAATGATGTAAATCATTTTTTATATCAATAATTTATGGATGATTATATATATAATGGATTTATATGATATTTATATCATTATTAAATTTTTGTGTATTATGTAACCATGTTCAATGTACAAGAAATGGAACTACCGAACTGAAACTCTCTTGATAAACGAAATAGTTAACATCATAATACAACTATTTTAGTAAGGAATTATTAATAAATGAGTGTTGAAACATTATAATTAGGTCATATATGATTTTATAATTATTTAAAATATTAATTTATATAATTATAATAAATTTAAATTTATTAAACATGATTTTATATTACTTTTTTAGTAACTCAAATATGAGGTATGATATTTTCATCTCACTTTTTTTCTCTGAGACACATGCCATATACACCAATTTTTTATATTATGTGGGGTATATTATGATAATTAATATATTTCATGATTATTATAATGGAATATATTTGGATTTACATATCCATATAAGGTTCTATATTTCATGAGGTTTTAATTTAAAGATTACTAAAGTTGTAAGGGTTTATCATCACAAATTGTCTTCATTGGGACATTCATTATGTTATGAACCTATATTATTTTATAAGGTGTATAAACATCCCCTTATAAACTTATATCATTAGTAAATTTATGATCATGATATTTAAATTTTTATTTGATGTTATTATTTTTTGGGGCTTAGAATTAATATTTTACTACAGCATTTAGGAATTTATGTTACAATCACATTTGAATTGGGATTGACTACACATGAATTTATATTAGAAGAAATTATGTCATAAATTTTCAAAGAAACCCATTTAAATTTACTCTACTCTATTTATTTATTTAATTTTCCAATAATGGTAAAATTTTCATCAATTTGTAACTTAAAATGACTGAGAAAATGTTTTTAAGAAAAATAAACAATATTTCCTCTTTGGTTAGGAATCATTTTCTACCATATAATTGATTTCTTAAAATGATTAAAGTAATCATTTAATAAAATGATATAATTATTTAAATTCATTTTACCCATGTTTATCCTTTTTTTATGAAGTTAATATTCTTTCAATTTTTTAAATGATCTACTTTTGAATTTTTTCCAAAATGTGAAAGGAATATTTTTTTTAAGATACATGAAAAGAACAAAATTTCCCACCCTCACGATTGCTCAATTATTTAATGTTCCCTTTTAAATTATAAATTTTTGTTTTCAAATTAAATATTTTATTTAATTTTTTGTTTTTTTCTATTTTAACAAATTGATTTCAAAATGAAAATCATTTTTTCCTCAAGAAATATTCCAAGTTATATTTTAAATCCATTCTTCATTTAAGATATCATATATTGATGTAACATATTATTTACTGAAGATATGATAAAATGATATTGTTCTTACTCTTTATCATGATTTTTTATGATGTTTAGAATGCAATGTATATGAAACACATTTATTTTCCATAGGTAACGTTATGATGAAATGTTGAAATGTTTATGAATCTTGTTTCCTTTCTAGGGTTGATGACATATGATAAATGATTTGTGATCTTACGAAACAAAAATAAATGGATTGTGATTATGTTAGGGGTGTGTCTAAAATTATCTATCCCTCCAATGAATTGGGTAAATATGGATATCGCATGAGATAAAAAGGACTAGAATAGAGAGTGAACTTAGTTCAGTACGAGACTCGGTCCATGGTGATAGTCTTGGGGGTGAACCTTGACTAAGGATATGATGGAATGAGGAGTTAACCCAATCCACTATGATAGTAATGTGTTTGTTTTTCCTTATCATTTTACACATCCTTTTTTATATTTTTATTGACTTTTTAATATCAAAATATTGTATTTTTTTAAATAATTAACAATTATTGTGTTTTTGTACATTAACTTGTAAAAAAATTATTTTTCGTGTAAATCATGTATTTTACTAATAATTTTTGTTATGTTAAATAATTCTCAAATTAAATTATTCTTTTAGTTTTAACTTTCATTTTTTATTATTTTGTTTTTAATTAAATTAAAAAAATTCATTCTTTTTATTCTTTCATTATTTTCATTTCTTTTAATTTTAAAGATAATTAGTTTTTCAATTCATTAATTTAATTAATTATTTAATTATATTGTAAATAAATTAATTACTTTTTTTTTTGAGTTTTTAATTAATTTAATTAGTTTTAAAAAAATTATTCTGACTGAAAATTTCATTTTTATTTTATTAAAGTCCAAACAGGGAACAAGACCCCTCCCCGAAGAGATGAGGGTTGTCTAAAGTGATGTAGTCCAAGGGAATCCCCTTGAACAAAATTCTTACATACCCGGGGTAGAGAACCCATATTTAAGAACACCCTTCGAGGTTCCTCCGGACCGCTCTCTCTAGAGAGAGCATCCGCCGCAAAGTTAGATTCTCTTGGAATATGACGTATAGAGCAATCATTAGGGATCATAACAGCACATCTACGAACAATGTAAGTAAAGGCCCACGACACCTTCACTTTCCCATGCAAGGCCTGAATCAAGATCTCAAAATCTGATTCCAATTCTGAACACACCAGGGATAAACTGGTACAAAGATCCACGCTTGTGTGTAACGCATGAACTTCCACCCCTAATGAGTCGCCTAGTCCATGGAAGCTGCTGAAGGCCATAATGACCAAACCATTCCCATCACGCACCAAACCACCCCCGCGCATCATCCCGTCCACGAATGAGCCATCAACATTAAGCTTGAATCCCATTGCTAGAGGAACCCACCTTACCCAGCAACCCTGCGACCAGGAGCATACCATCAGCCTGTTCAGAAAATTAAAAAGAATTGGAGAATGTTGATCTCCTTTCAGTAGAGAGCCTAATTCATGCACCATTCCTTTCATCTTCACCAGAATTAAATAAGGGGACCACCATCTTTCAACACCTACCTTATTGCGCACCTCCCAGAGCATCCAGAAAACTGGTGTAAGCACAATGCAACGAATTTTAGACTCCATCTCATTCTGTCATGTACCTGAGAACCAACTTATGATGAAGTCCTGCATGGAGGAGCATGTCGCATTGAACCTACCCCTTAAATCCAAACTGGTCCAAAGAGAAACGGCCCAGTCGCTCTTAAGAAATAAGTGTAACACCAACTCCGTCCGCGGGTGAGAGCAACAGAAACATCTTGAAGCTAGATTGATTCCCTTCTTCTGAATGTAGTCATCTGTTGCCAGAGCTTGTTTTATTGCCCTCTAAACTAGAAAGGACATCTTGGTGGGAATTTCTTTACACCATAGTCGTGTTCCCCACTCATCAAGGATGCCCCCCAGAAGGATCAGACGCCGGTAGTCCTGCCCGTTGAAGACCCCAGAGCTAGCTTCCATAAAACATTGTTTGTCGACTTCCTCCGAGAACATTACCCCTTTACAAACTTCCATCTGCTTCGAGCTAAGAATAGTTTCAAGAAATCTGGGTTGACGACTGGCTTCTTTGACAGAGAAATCCGGAACTAGGTAGTGAGGAAAGAAGAGATTCTCCCCAGTCCAATTATCTCGCCACAGGTTGATATCCCCACGGCCCACAACCCATCGTGAAGCCTCCTGGAGGATTTCCAAATGATGTCTAACCGATTTCCCCAGTCTGGACATCTTCCTGACCTCCCACTCCTCCCAATTCGGACCATATTTAGTCCTCAGAGTTTTGTCCCACAACGAATGGCCCTCCAGAAAATCCCATGCTAACCGAGCTTGCAAGGATTGCATTGAAACCGAAATGTCCCTGAGACTGACCCCACCTTCCTCCACCGGTATTGCTAAATGAGACCAGGAAGCCCAGTGGGTTCTTCCTGAAAGGTTTCCGTCCCAGAGAAATTTGTTCATCAGCTTCTCCATAGCATCAATAATTCCTTTAGGCGGGGTGATGGCCGATAAGACATGCGCCAGAATAGAGGAGACCACACTGTTGATCAAAGTCACCCTACCTCCAAAGGACAAGAACCTGGTTTTCCAATTTAGTACCCTCCCCAACATTTTATTTAAAATATCTTCAAAAAATACCTTTTTCACCCTGTCGTTCGAAATAGGAGCCCCAAGATAGATCATAGGTAACTGTTTCCTTTGAATACCCAAAATGTCTTGGATGCTCCGGGCCCTTCGTCTTGAACATTTGTTGGAGATAAACACACTGGTCTTACTAGCATTGATTTGTTGTCCGCTGAGGCCTCCATAGATCAGCATCAATGACATAAAATTATTTAAGGATGACCTCCTGCCATTTATAAAGATGAAGATATCGTCAGCAAACATAATATGTGAGAAGGTACCATCCGAGGCTTGGGACCGATATGGCCAGATCTTCCGATCCCTCAAGCATCTGATTAGGTTACATGAAAGAGCCTCCTGTGCAATAAGAAAAAGAGAAGGAGAAGGGGGGTCCCCTTGGCGCACCCCACAAACACTCTTGAAAAGGCCATAGCCCTTCCCCAACAACAATATAGTGAGCCACGGGGAAGAGAAGCATCGAAAGCATAAGACACAAAACCATTCATGGAAACCCATTCTTCTCATCACCCGGATTAAAAAACTCCATTCAAGTTTGTCATAAGCCTTATCCATATCAACTTGGATAATCAAGTTAGAACCAACCACGTTCTTATTCAAATCCACCGTCAGTTCTTGGGCAACTCCCACTGCCCCTTGTATGCCTCTACCCTGGATAAAGTCATGCTGTTCTTGGGAAATTATTTTTGGGATCACCTTATTTAGTCTCCTGACCAGAAGACTACCCAGGATCTTATATGAAACATTGCACAGACAAATGGGTCTGTAATGGTTAACAGAGGATGAATCTTTTATTCTATTCATTTAATACTTTTGTTTTAATTTAGCTATTTAACTTTGTTAGTTAATTAATTTTTTTAATTCATAAAAATATTTTTAATTCTTTGTTATATTTAATTTTGATTTCATTAATTCATTAATTAATTATTACGTACATTAACTAATGCAAAGATATTTAATTATTAGACTAATTGTTAATAAACTGTAAACCACAATTATTTATTTACCCTCTTTTTAAATTAATTTTTTAACATGTTCTAATCATAATTTTCTTTAAATTAGTTAATGAATTTATTTTTTTAAGTTTTATTAAGTTATTAATTTTCTTTTGTTTTGTTTATTTTTTGTGAAGGTGACATCAACACCACCCTATACTCAAATGAGTCACTGATACACCCCTTCATTAACCTACTGATACTTCGTTTGAGTTACTGTTCCCACACTGCATAGAACGATGAATCAAGTCACTGTTCCCACAAGCTATCATTGCACTCCTGCAAACGGTGACTCAATGAGTCACCTTTGCCATCCCCCAACCCCAATGGTGACTCCAAGACATCGCCCCCCTTCATTGTCTCTCATTATGAATTGTGACTCATGTCTCACCATTCCACACCCAAACCTACCACCAGCCCCATCTTGTTCCCCATCTTTGACCCATCATCACCAGTCCATCATTCCAACATACCTCACCCACACCAGCCACCAGCCCCATCTTGTTCCCCATCTTTGACCCATCATCACCAGTCCATCATTCCATCATACCTCACCCACACCAGCTGGAAGTAAGAAATGAAAAAGTTAAAGATCAATTGCAATGAAACGAAAAACAAATATGAGAAACTCCAAAACTAATTCGAAGCAGCAACAAGATTCAACCCACAACACAAGAAGAAATCAACAGAAAGTGGAACCAATTGGAACAAAAAGGAATGGAATAGATCAATCACAAACTAGATCTAAACCATCCGCCATTGAATTTAAACCCCAGTGGATCTGCACGCCGCCTCGCCTCTGCTCTGCTGTCGCCCACGATCCAGGCCGCCGTCCCCTGCCTCGCACCGTTCCTGCTTACTCCTTCAGCCGCAAGCCACACAATCACATCCCTCCATGGCGACCGTTCCTGCTTACTCCTTCGCGCGCCGCCACCTGTACCCGGCACCGCCGACTGTTCACCCCTGTCCGCGCCGAAACCCCATTTCCCCCATTCTTCCCACCTCGCCGCACTTCCCCTGCCTCCAACATCCCTCAATTACCACATCACCACGACCCGCCACCATGCCTTCTTCCTTCGAGTCGCGCCCGTGCTTACTCCTATCTGCCAAAGCACCGCCATATATGCAAGTCTCCTTCTTCCTCCCCAGCCATGCCGGTGCATTCCTCCCTCACCCCTCCTACTCCACGATCTGAACCCTAGCCCCCAAAAGATTTTTTTTGTTTTTTGTTTTTGTTTTCGATTATATATATAAATAATAGTTACAATATACTGCTATATAATAGTAATAATATATATTTCTAGTAGACTTATAATATATATGTATATATTATGTACAAGTATAGTTGTTAATTAATTAATGATATTAATATATAGTATATATATATATTTATAATAATAGTTCTTTTTTTTTAATTCTCATGTGCGTTTTTTTTTTGTTTTATGTTGATTGAACATGGGGAGTTGATCATAGTGTACGATCTTCGAAATTGATCGTAGGCATTGGCATGTGCGAGGGAAACCCAATTCGTTGCAAGAGGTTGAATGCATTTACCGAGATGTCACTGAAGGGCGGTGACCAAAATTTCATATCTTTCAACATAGGAGATGAATAAAAATGTCGAGGATGTCACCGTGAGCATGCATGAGAAATGGAAGAGCGTTCATTTTAGAAGGAGATTCTGGAATCATCTCAGCAATTCTAGTACGGGCAGAGGAAGTTGAAGAATATGAATATTTCTAGCAGGCAAGAGATTTATTCAGGAAGATTCACGTCATTCCATTACACATCCCTGGACTCATCCATTCACATCCATCTTGAGCATCCATTCCCTGATATTCATTCACCACCACTTCGAGAACCATCACTCCACATGTTCCCATCATTCATTCAAACATTACATTCGCACAATCCATCATCCCCATCCTACAATTCCATCCCCTGATTACACTATTCATTCACTCATCCAGATCTCAATCATCCATTTTCCATCTCCACTCATCCGAACATAGAGACAGACAAGGAGCAGAGCAGGCGATTGAGCAGGGTGTGTTTTTAGAGTAGGAGGACTTATTCATCATCTGTTTATTTAATCTGTTTTTCTATACTGAGATGTTTTCAATTAATTTTACATTCCCAGATACTACTACTATGAATTAATAAGTTGTCTTGGGGATTAGAGCTGTTGGATTTATTTACTATCACGTCATCTGTACTTAGATCTTTATTAATCTTATGTGTGCTAAGGTTTTTAATCCAGTGATCTCTTTTCCTCATCATCATGAGTTTCCCTTCACTCTACCATATGTAACAAAAGGTTAAGGGTATAGCCTCCTTTTTCTTTGGAAGCCATAGCCGAATTACTATCTGGAAAAGGTTTTGGTAAGATCTTTTCCATGAGGAAGCATCATTATCATGTGTGTTGTTAGAAATAACTGTTCCCAAGAGAGATCATTGGCAAGGGTGACTTATCAAATGACAGTTAGTTATTTCAAACCTCTGTATATAGCCACAAAATCTCTTTGATTGGTCCTGTTTAAGAGAATTTACATTTAAATCTATATATTTTAGTCCAACACACCTTACTCAATCATTGTCAGCCTTTTTCCCTAATTCAATGCATCCTTTCTGCTACATTTTACACTACCATCTCACTCACTACATCACATTTCCTTATATTTTGTTTTCATTAGTTTTTTTATTGTTTTTTATTATTTTAGTTTTATTTTGGTCTTTACAACATTAGTCCTTCCCTGTGGTTCGACAACCTTCTTACCAGAGTGCTAGTAGTTTAAGGGTTTATAAATTTTGAATTTGTGCATACTCAATGATGTGCATGGTCAAATTTTGTCATCGTTTCTCAGAAATGCCTATGTGACCAAGTTAAAGAAACACATAAAAATTGAATATAATAAAAAAAAACATAAAATACAAAAGAAAGAAAATACAAAATTGAAAAAACGATACAAATAAAATCTCAAAAATTGTTGTTGATATTGGATGGACAGTAGATCTTATAAGTTAGAACATGAAACATCAATTTGTGAAATCAACAAGCATTGTTCTATACAATGATAACAAAATAAAATTGAAATGGAAATTCTGGAAAACATAGATAAGAATAAAAATGTGAATGTTCCACAGCCCATGGTTCTTGTCCCTGATAAACATAGACATAGGGAGTATCAAATTCCTACTGTGTCAAGAAACCTATCTTGTATTAAGTTGTCCCCTAGGACTAGGATCTAAGAGATCAAAAAATATTATCTATCCCAAATCTCTTCTTTCAATGTTCTTCTACAAGAGGATACCTTAGCGTTCATTAGATGGTTTTATGGGTCTCTCCAACAATTACCTCTATGAGATCTAAGTGAGGAGGTGTTGAGGTGGAGGTTGTCCGCATTTTTTCTGAAGGGGAGGGATATGATTTTATTCCAAAACATTGATAAGGAAATCTTTGAAACTTGGGGTGTGGTAGTCATTGACTTTTTATCCAAATTCTCTCATAGGAACACCACTATTATGGTAATGCACAAAATCCCAGGTTTTTTCCAGGATGAGGGAGTGTTATTTTTCGAGACATGGGATAGGTCCATAGGTCTTCTTAGGAAAAGTGTGTACCATCATTTAGCTCCCAATGTTATTATAGAAACTTTTTACAATGTTTTCACCCCTTATAACTAGAATGTAGTTGATCAATATTATGGGGGAGACTTCTCTGATTCTACAGCCATTGAACTTAAATTGTTGTTTGATAAGTTAGTTCAAAAGTATCAGCTGAAGTGCACAAGGAAGAGAGTCATGCATCAGTAGGAAACCAATACCCAAGTTTCTTCTATAAATGAAAAATATCCTTATGGAGAAATTTTTTCACTTTGGAATGTTTGATCATATTCAAACATGTTGTCCCAACATTTATCTCTCTGTTTTATGTGATGAGAGTGCCCAGTTTGTGGAATCTAGAGCTAGATATCAAGGTGTCCATGATCATTTCTAAAATCCATACAACTCTGGTTACAAAAATGATCCTAACCTATCATGGAGATAGCAAGGTACAATCAAGCATCCCACTACCCTAAACTACCAGTCACAACCCAAAACATATAACTCAACCCAAAGGGGGATGAATAATCAAATTATCAAGGGGACCCTATGGGAATAATGAAACAGATTCTAGGTGAAAATATTTCACTTAAAATAGACATAGATTCTAAAATACACAGTCTAGAACTTATAATGGGTCATTTGGATACAGATAATGGTTATAGGGAAAAGGCCATGTTGCCCAGCACAACAGAGTCAAACCCTAGAGAAAATGTGACAGAAGTAACAAACATATTGGGGATTAAACATCCCGAATAACTTAAGGAACCACCAAGGTAAGAGGGAATTGACATTCAAGCTAAATCCAGAACTCAAAACCTAGAAAATCCCAATTCTAGAAATCCATACAAATTCAAGGAAACTGCAAAAAGTGTTGAATATTCAAAAGAAAAATCCCCAGAAAAAAGATAAATGACGTGGGAGTCAGTAAAAGAGGCAAATAAGAAGTTAAGGTTTGAAGATGAGAAAGCTAATCCACATGTTCTGAAGAATTACCCCCTCTCATCCCTTTTCTATAAAGGCTGAAAAATAGAAATGAACCTAACTATCTCAAATTTCACAAGATGTTTTGGAGCATTAAGGTTAACCTACCTTTGTGGAATCCGTGAGAAAAATATTTTCATACAATTATTTTGGAGGTTCTTAAATAAAAATAGGTAATTGGGTGAAAGATAAATAGTGACCTTGAGTGAGTAGTGTTGTGTAATTGTCCAAAAAAATTATTCCTTCAAAACTGAAAGACTGAGGAAGCTTTTTCATTTCTTGTAAATCGGTAAACTTGGGGAGATTAAGTGCTTGTGTGATCTAGGATCTAGAATAAATCTGATTCCCTATCCCATGTATGAATGGTAGGTACTTAGGCAGTTGAAACCAGCATCAGTTACCCTACAACTAGATGACAAGTCACTTTCCTACCTATATGGGAGGGTGAATGATTTAATGGTTAATGTACAAAAACTTTCCTTTACCACCAACTTTAAGATCTTGCATATTCAGTGTGATCATACTATTCCACTCATTCTGGTAAAGATTTTCATAGCCATTTATGATGCTATCATTGGTGTATAAAAGGGTAAGCTGACCCTTTCAGCTGGGGTAGATCAAGAGGTATTTCAAGTCTATAAAGATTCTTCACTTGAGGGGAGTTGTATATTTATAGATGGAGCTGATGAGTTTTTTAGAGTTCATATATGCAGAGAAAATCATCATCCCTTTTATGATTTAATCATTGAATCTCTCAAGGAACATTTTAAAGAAAATTTTTTGAGTCTGAATCCAAAAAGGAGTTGGAAATATTTTGAAGAATTTGTAACCTAATTAGTAAATACATTGCTCAAAAACATCAAGCAATACTTTCCCCTCCAGGTTATCTCACTAATAGATTTTCTAAAACTATTCATTATATTCCACCCACCCCTATTCCCAATCATGATGCTGCTTCATGTTCTATAGAACTTGAGGGAAGTTATTCTGCTGATAGTACAATGACTGATGAAAGTGAAAGTGTTGGAGTTATAGAAAAGTTTTGAGTCAAACCTGTTTGGCCTTAAGTTAAAGTTGAGTCTTATAATTCAGTTAAGAATGAACTGGAGGAGTTACTGGATTTTTTACCAAATATGGGGTGTAGGTCTTCCCATGCTTCACAGCGCCAACTACACAATAATTTTTTTTTCAATGAGTTTGAGAACTTATTAGAACAACTTGATTCGACTTCCCCTATGGCATATTTGGATTTTTTATATGAAATTCACTCTTTTTGGACACTGACCCACATACACCAACTGTTTTTTCTTTTTCAAAACTTATTAATGACATAATTGTAGGGGATAATGTGAAGGATCATTTTCTAAGTGTACATGACCTCCATAAATTTTATGCTGAACTTTTCCCTACTCTACCATATTATCTAAGTGGTGTTCTGAGTTTCGAGGATACTAGTGGAAGGAGGCTTAGTCCTCGAGTGTTGTAATTTTTTAAAAGTCTTTTTCATGTTTCTATGTTGCACTAAGTGTTGTGTGAACTTATTTAATTGTACAAAAGAAACACTGGGGGGGGGGGTCAAGTGATAATAAATCACACCCCTTGAATGATCATGGTTATAATTTAGTTTAGGTAAATAATTTCTAGTTGGGGACTTTAAACCAAGTGCTGCATGGGAGGCAACCCATTGTTTTCCTTGTTTTTTGCTTTATTTTAGTTGAATAAATTATCCATGTTTGGTTGTGTGTATCTATGCTTTGGTGACCAATAATTATTAAACTTAATTGTTATATTTTTGGTCTTGTTTTATGGGATTTATTAGTTTCTTACTAGATGTCATGAGGTGTAGGTGGTATGTGGTTGGTTGATTGAAATTATTCCAATGAAAACCACATTTGGTACATTCATGAAAAAAGGAAGATTCTTGTGGAAGAACACTGGATAAAACTCCCTAAATCATCCTCCAGTTGTTGTTTGCTTTGAGATTTAAATTATTGAAGTCTAATTTTAATTTTCATACATTTTTAGGTGCATTAATGGAGCAGTTAGGGTTCATGTAGATAGAAAAGACAGGGGCCAAAAAAATAGGAGTTTCACATTCAGGGGAGTACTATTTTGTGCTTTAATGTTTAAATCTCCACAATCATTTTTCTTACTGCTATGAACTAAGTGTAGGGGATTACCCATGGTTTTTTTGAAAATTTGGAATTTGTTTTCTCACATGGGTGTTTAGATGCAAAAATATATTGTGTCGAAAAATTATTTCAAGATGCATTTTCACACCTTCTTGCACCCAATGTTTTCATTCTCTTTCACTTTCACTCAGATGCTGTTATAATATATATCTTAACATGTTACTTTTTGAACTGAGTTAAAGAAAATCATTTTTCTATTTTTAAAACTTCAAAGCCTGGACAATTTAAAAATTTAACTTGACTGCTATTGGGGGTTGGTGGTGTTTTATTTTGTTTTTGGTCCTTTTGTTTTCATGTTTATTTCTTTTCATTTTATTTTTGTATGTGGAATGACACTCTTTTTAGCATCAGACTCCACCTAATTATTTCATGTGATGAATTTCCAATTTATTTTCAACTATGTTTTCTCCAAAATTGAGATTCAATATAGGGGAAAAATTTGAGTTTTAATTGTGGGAGGGAGAGATCATTTTAAAACTTCAAATTTCCCCCTAATATTTTGCCTAAAAAATGTTCATTTTTTTAAATCATTAAAAAATTTCAAATTCATTCATTACGTTAGGGTCATATGGATCCATATTGAACATAAATTATTTAATGACTAGTGGAGAAATATGTGTTTGAAGTAAATAGTTGCACAAATTTTGAAATTGCTAGGGATATATAATTGCTGAGTGAAGTAGCACACTGTCATTATGGATTTTCAGTTTAGGAACTTAGTAAGAGAGTGAGACATGAAGGATTTATGTGGGATTTGGATCATGACTATAGGAAGTTGGGAATTTTAACTAGATCCTATGGGACTCATATATTAATATAAAACAATCATCTAATTCATCTTTCTCAAATGATAATTTTTTAGGTCCTTTGTAACTTGAGAAAAATAGGAAAAATGGAATCTCACAGTGAGTCTGTGAGACAGGTGCACTGAGTGAATTTTTGTGAATAAATAATAGCCAATTTATCTTTCAATAAGTGTTATTAATAGTGATCTTCATAAGAAATATGGCATGGAAAAATTAAAAGACAGTTCCCTGTCAAAAATGAGCTTATTTTGGTGAGGGTAATTTTGAACACAAATGAAGAAGTGAGGTATTGAATTAATTGAAGATCATTTGATTAGTATCCATGAAGTGATTCAATAATAATAAACTTCATTGAAACCAAGAAGAATGTGAAACTTGAAGGTGAATTTGGATAAGGTTTAAATTTCATTTTATCTAACATGTCAACACTCATTAAATTGGAACTTTAATTGGAATTGAATTAGGATAATTGGTGACATCATATAAGAGGCATAAAATTCCTGAAAATTGATGATTCGTTGTTTCTTTTAATATTTACTAGGTGTTTGAAGTTAGGAAAAAACTTATTTGAATTCATTATTTGTAAATCCTTTCCAAGTTCAGTGCCTCTATTTGTTACATTTTAGTCATTAAATTTTTTAACTAAATATCACAAATCACATTTTCTGTTTTAAAAAGTAAATAAGAATTCATTTCTTTGAGGAAACAAAATAATTATGTATGTGGGAGTTTGATGTGGCTATTTTTATTTATTCTATTCCACATCCTTTTTTATAATTTTATGGAATTTTAATATCAAATTGTTTTATTTTGTTAAATAATTAACAGTTGTTGTGTTTTTGTACATTAATTTTTAAAATAATATTTTATTGTAAATCATGTATTTTAGTTATCATTTTTTTTCATTTTAAATAACTCACAAATTAAATAATTTTTTTCATTTTAAATTTAATTTTTTATTATTTTATTTTGAATTAAATTATAATATTTTATTCTTTTTATTCATTTATTTTAATTTTAAAAATAATTAGTTCCTAAGTTCATTAATTTGTGTAATTCTTTAATTATTTTGTAAATAAATTAATTACTTTTGTTTCCGGTTTTTAATTAATTTAATGAGTTTTAATAATTTTATTCTATTCATTTAATACTTTTATTTTTATTTAATTCTTTAACTTTATTAGTGAATTAATTTATAAATTCATTAAATAATTCAATTCATTGAATATTTTGAATTCTTTGGTTTATTTAATTTTAATTTTATTAATTCTTTAATTAATTATTGTGTACATTGACTCATGAAAACCCATAAATTTATTATATTAATTTTGAATAAACTGTAAACCTAAATTAATTATTTAACATTTTTTAAATTAAATTTTATTTTGTTTTTAACATGTTCTATACGTAATTTTTTTTAATTTAGTTACTTAATTTATTTATTTTTTCAATTTTATTAAATTATTAATTTACTTGTGTTGTTTTTATTTAGTTTGAAGGTGTCATCGAAACCACCCTATCAGTGACTCAAATTAGTCATTGATACACCTTTTCACTTACATACCGACACTCCAATCATGTTATCGTTCCCACTCTACATAGAATAATGACTCAAGTCTTTGTTCCCCCAAGCTACTATTTATTACTACTAAAGGTGACTCAATGAGTCATTGTTTCCATCAACCCACCCAAATGTTGAATATAAGTTATTGCTCCACTTCACTACCTCCCTTTACGAATGGTGACTCAATGAGTCACCATTCCACCCTAACCTACTACCAACCCCGTCCCATTCCTCATCTGCAACCCACCATCACCATTCCAACAATCCATCATCCCTCACCCACACCAACAACAAGAAAGTAGACAAAATGGAAGAGATCAATTGCTAAGAAATGAAAACAAAATATGAGAATCTCCACAGAAAATTCAAAGAAACAATACAATTCAACCCACAATAGAAGCAAAAATCAACAGACAACGAAACCAATTCAATGAATAGGAATGGTAGAGATCAATCGTAAATAAGATATGAACCATCCAACTCACCACTACTATTGAAGTTGTACCCTAGTCAATTAGTGTATTGCCTTGCCTCTAGTCTGGTATCTCCCACGAGCTGGACTATCATCCCCTGACTCACACAACTCATACATACTCCTTCAACCACAAGCCATGTAGTTGTGTCCCTCTTTTTTTCTCTACCGACTTTGCACACCGCTGCCTGTACCTGGTGCTGCTTACCCTTCACCCATATCCATTCCAGAACCCCATTTTCCCTATTCTTCCCACATCAACGCGCTTCCTCAACCTCCTACTTCTATAAACTACCACATCACCACAAACCACTGTCATGCCTTCTTCCCCCGAGCCACACCCCAACTTACTCTTGTCTCCCAATGCTCTTTTGTATGAGCCACTCTCATTTTTCCTCCCCAGCCGTGCCGACACCATCCTCCCTCACCCCTCCTACTCCACGATCTAAAAGCCTACCCCCCAATTTCTTATTTTATTTTTTTTATTTTTGTTTCTGATTATATATATGTTTAATATAAAATATATCCTAATAATAAAAAACACACACACACACATATATGTAATATTAATTAATTTTATTTTAGTAAATATTAATAAATAAATATAATTATTAAAATATATATATTATTATAATAGTTATAATATAATTTTATTTATATATAATAATATATATTTCTATTAAACTCTTAACATATATATATATTATTAATATTAATATTACGTATTTTAAACATATATATTTTTATTTATTAATAAGTATAATTGTTAATTAATTAATAATATTAATACATAGTATATATATGTATATATTTATAATAATATTTATTTTCTTTAATTTTCACCTGCGTTTTTAATTCTCACATGTGTTTTAGGGTAGGATCTTCGAAATTGATCATAGGCGTTGGCAAGAGTGAGCGAAAACCAGCTAATTGCAAGAGGTCAGCTGTATTTTCCAAGATTCCACCAAAGGGCGGTGACTATTGTTTCATAGTATGCCATGTATGAGATGAAGAGCAATGCCAAGGCTTTCACCATGAGCATGCATGGGTAAGGTAAGATCATTCAGTTGGGAAGGATACTCTAGTATCATCTTGTTGAATCTAGCACGAGAAAAGGCAATTGGGGACTAGGAATATTTCCAGTGAGTAAAATATTTATTCAGGGAGATTCACTTAATTCTATTACACATCCCCAGACTCATCCATTCACATCCATCCCGAGGATCCATTCCATGATATTCATTCACCACCACTTCCAGAACCATCACTCCACTTGATCCCATCATTCATTCATCCATTCCATTCTCGTGATCCATCATTCACATCTTTGCATTCCATCCCCATGAACAAAATTCATTCACTCATCCATACCCTGATCATCCATTTTACATATTCATTCATCTGATCAAAGAGAAAGGAATAGAGCAGAGAAAGTGATTGAGTAGAAATCAATTTCAGAGCAGGATGACTTCTTCATATTTTCTATTACTATTTTTTTGTAAAAAGATGTTTTCAATTAATTTTACATTCTCTTATGATTATAATATGAATTTTTAGGTAGTTTAGTAGGTTTGAAAGGATTGGATTAAATTACTATCAATTCATGTGTTTTGGGATCTCGATTAATCATAAGAGCGATAAGGAATTTTAACCTAGTGAACTATTTTCCTCTTCCTCGTGACTTTTATTTCACTCTACCTTAAGTACCGAAAGGTGAAGGGTAGTTTATCCTTTTTCTTTAGAAACCAAAGCTGTAATACTAACCATAAAAGGTTGTGGTAAGCTCTTCTTCATGAGGAAGAATCATTATCTTGGTTTATGGTAGAAATAATTGTTCATAAGAGAGATCACTGGAGAGGGGAACTTATCTAATGACAGTTATTTATTTCACACCTCTTCACATATCCACAAAACCTATATGATTGGTCTTGTTAAAGAGAAGTTATTGTTAAATCAATATATTCTACTCTAATATCCCTTATACAACCATTTTCAGTTTCCTCCTATAATTCATTGCATCCTTTTTATATCATTTTAGAATACCATCTCACTAACTGGATTACATTTCCTTCTATGCAATTTTTATTATATTTTTTTGTTATTATTTTTCATTGTTATAGTTTTATTTTGGTCTGCACAACATTATTCCTTCCTAGTGGTTTGAAACCCTTCTTACTCTTGTACTATTAGTTTGTAGGGTTTATAAATTTAAAATTTGCACATACTCAATGATATGCGTGGCCAGATAGTATTTTTAGTGATTTTTGACTAAGGAAATTATTTTTTATTCTTATTTATATTCCAAAAACTTATGCCTTATTCCAATGTTATGCTATCATGACTCAAGATCATTTATTCCCATATGATTCATGTCTTATGAATTACTAGGATTTATTCCATGATATGGGATTATGATATATGATATATTGGATATGGTTTTAAAATGTTATGATCATGTTATCATACACTTATTCCATTTTTATAATTTATTGATCAATTATATCTCTATGGTTTACCCTTACTAAGAATCTGGTCTCACACTTTCATATGTTTCCTTGTCCAAAGTTATGAAGAATGTATTTAAGTAGTTTTTTTAAAGAATATTACTATATTAAAAGATATTTTTTTGATATATTTAACATATTTTATTAAATAAAATATTATGAATTTATTATTAAAATACACTAAACCATTACAGTCATCGAGCATGTATTATTGTGAAATGATTTGAATATTCATCTCTAAAGATTTAATACATATGTATGAAATGTATAGGTCACTATAATTTTTATCAGATGTAGTATTAGTCATGATTTGTAAATTAGGATTAGAGAACTTTTGTGATAATCCCTGGTATATGTATAATTATAGTATAACATACTGAATTTTGGAAATGTATATATTAATTTTTTTCCTAATAATACATCCCTATTTGGATGCTACAAGTAGACATGGTTTTTGAATAGATTCAAATTGTGCTAATAACTATGAAAATATTTGGTTGAGTATATGTTAGTCATCATTGTGTGGTATAATGGGTTTTCCCTTATATAACACTTGGTTTGACACCCCATGGGATATGAATTCAAAAATTCACATTTTATTTATGAACCCTTATAAATGATTTGAGTAGGTGATAATCATGTATGTACTAGGTTATTCCTAAGGTTCTATAGATTGAAAATAATGTGTAATATTTGTAGACATACTATAACGATTTTTTAGGAATATGTTTTTACAACAATTATTTTTGTTTCTCACACTTTGTTTCTAGGTTTCAGTCATTGGTTAGAACTATGAGTAATTGAGTTAACAATGAATGAGAAGGAAAATGAGATGGCTTTCCTCTTGAGAAATTTAATTATATAGGAAATGGAAGGAAAAAATTTGTAATTATGAGTAATCAGATATCATGATATATGAGTAAAAAATAAATAATGGTGAGTTTCTTAACATGTAAAATAAGAGGAAAATGAAAATTTTTGGAAGTTTAGGTGGAAATGATCTTGGATGTAGGAATTCTAAATTTATTTCATGTAATGAATGTGGGAAGAAGGACCTAGGAGAATATATCAATGGAAAGTGAATACTTTTTATATGGGAAGATAAAGGTAACAGGTAAATGAATTTCCAATGAATTCAATGTCTTATATATGGGATACATGGGAATTATCTGGGTCAATAACATAGTCCAAGGTTTAACTCCTAGACCATTGAAGGACCAATGTATTTCCAATCATTAATGTGAAAGGATTTAACTGTTTTTAATTTCAATTCTACAATCATATTGTTTAAGTTTTATATCAATGATATTTAGGTTCTAATTATCATTTAATATATATTGATTGTCTAGAAGTAGTTTTTCTTAAGGAATTTCTAGTATATATTTAATTGTACTCATAACCTATAAAATTGATTTAGTTGAAAGGTGATATTTTTGGAAAACACATTATTTAAGGACATATAACCTTTATTATGTAATTGATGTAAGTGTAATAATGTTTAAATGGGAAAATAAGATACTTTATACTCAAAATGTAAATTGGATAGTATTGATGACCTTGGGATTTATTAGGGTTAAAAAATAAATTTATATTATCTTTGGTGATGTTCATTACATTTTTGGATTTATGAAGTATATTGGAAATTTTTTGTTGGGTTAATGTTATGGAAGAATTTATGTTATTTGTTTATTATGATTCAAGTTATTTTGAATTTTTTTCATGTTTTAATAGAATATATGATCAAGGTTTTGACATGTTTCGTATGTGATAGAATGAGTTACTTTATTTTTTATGAGGGTAAATGCTAAAATTGATCTTAAAAAAACATGTGATCAAATAATTCTTATATAATGAATATGATTATGATCAGACACATTTTGGAGGATTCTTAAGTTTAACTATTTTTTTAAATTGATTATGTTGAAATCTTGATGAAATTATTGAGATTTTAGATATTAATGTATTATATTTATCCATACTGGATAACGTATGATATCCACTTTGGTTTTTATAAATATATATAGATAATAGTAATGAAATTTTATAATTTTATGGATCTTATGATATATTCAAAAAAACTCCACATAAAAAAATTCATCTATAAAATTAATCTCTTCGAGTAAGAGATGATGTTTAAATTGTTCAAAGCATAAAAAAATGAAATCATGTTTATGAATTAAAAAATATTATTTAGGTTTATTTTATAATGTTTTATATATTTATAGTAAAATAGTAACTAAAAAAATTTAAAATAAATTAAAATAAAATTTTATCCTTTTACCCTTATTTCTGATGAATTTATGATCTTTTTCTCCCACATTAATTTATTGGTTTCTTGTCATTAATTTTCTCCCGAGCATTTTCTTTATCACTATCTACTAGTTCCCCGAAATTAGTTTCCTCCAATATGTATGTATTTTAACTTCCCACAAATTCTCTTTTTATGTGTGTACATGGTTATGTCTTATTTCATTTAACTTTTATGTTACTTACTTTGTCCATTTCATATAAAGTATTATTATCTATTCATATGATGGGGATTTTGTGTAATGGTATTTTAAAATATTGAAAATTTAATGTATGATATAATATTTTTCGAGTATGGTTTATTTAATGGGGAGTGAGAATGTAAAACCCCAAAAATTTACTTTAAAATGATAATAAGATTAATAAATAATATAACATGCAACATCATGCTTTATGAGAAGTGAGATATATTATATGATTATTGAAATTTGGCCATTATAACCGATTTTATGAATTGGTAAGTATGAATATAATTAAAAAAAATTATGAAATATTTGTTTAATGTTATTAATAAATATAATTATATATATTAATTATTTTAAAATAAGAATGTAATTATTTAGTGATGTCATTTTATGATTTAAAAATGAATATTCTTCAAAATTTATTTTTATTAAATTTCATGCATGGAAATTATAACTAAATTCTAAAAAAAATTCAAATTTAAATTTAAAAAATGAAAATAAATTTGGAAATCAGAATATTAAAATTAAATTAAATTCAAATATTTGTATTTTTTTAAAATGATTTAATTTTTAGTGAATAATTAAAAATACTGATCCTTCAAATACTCTCATTTATTTTTTATATAAATTTATTAAATAAACCTTATTAGTCTAGATTTTATTTTAATGTAAACTATGATCAATTTTATTTATAATAATCTAATTAAATCCATTTTAATTTTCAATGTTACATATTTTGATATAATTTAATTTTTATTCTTAAATACACATTATTCTAAAATTTCTTTTCATTTCTTTTTATGAATTTATATTAAAATTGATTTCATCCAATTATAGAGACATTAAAAAATAAATGAATACCATATATTTAATTGTGGTGTTTAAAATTTTTAAATAGGTCTATTTTATTTTTTATCATTATGATTTGTAACTATGGTAATCATTTTCCACATAAGGGTAAAATGTTTAAAAAATGTTTAAAACATGGGATAAGGTCTGAAAATCAGCCAAAATATATAATATATTTCATTAGATAAGATTATTTTTACCATATACATCCCAAATTTTATTATATGTAATTTGGGTTCCATTTTCCCATGATAATGACATTTTTATTTTTTTATGTAATAAATTTTTTGAAAATACCACAATCATGATCTTAATTTATTTTATATATTCAAAAAGGGATAATAATATTTTTTAAAAAATTTAAAAATTTATTTTCAATATGATTAATTTATTTTTATGATTTTAGTGGATTTTTAATTTTTAATAATGTTATATTTATATAAATTCTTACACAATGCTACCAAAATGTTTGTGCAGTAGTAGAAAACCCAATGTAAATGATTTTAAAAACATAAAAAGTAATATTTTTGTAAATAAGTTATGATTTCACACAAAATTTTTAGTTAATAATGATTTATAAGTTATGTTTTAATAGTATATATTTTAATTATTTTGTTATTTTTATTTCTTTAACATCAAATTAAATTAACAATGTAAATAATGACATTAATAGGATTTTGTGAAAAATAATATTTCTTTAAAGTATTTAAAAATAATTAAAATATTTAAATAGGACATGTAGGATTACAAGTGTTATATAATTCCAATCCTTCACTATTAATTATCAAAAAATTAACATATATGTAAAATGATACCCCTTTGAGATTGATAAAGTTGTTTTCATGGTTAAGGGTAAAAATATTTAACGGGGGTCAAACTGAAAGATAATGATATATTTTATAATGAAACATTTCTAACTCCTAATTTATGGGAATATTGTGGCTTAATTCCATCCTAAATTTAAATATATGGCCATTTGGAAGCATTTTTTAGTATGACAATGTTCTAAATTTATCTTTTATGAAATTTCATGTGTGTCCTTCCCCTCACTTATAGAAGGACACCTATCCATTATCTTATTTTCACCATATTGAGATATCTACCTCAACTAAACCCTGATAAATTATATTATAGAATTATATATTAATGAATTAGTGGATTTGGTATTCTCAAAATAACAATTTTCTGTTCTATAATATGGAATCAAAATGAGCCATACCGAAGAAGATGTAATTATCCTACCAGACATATTTAAAAATTTGTCTTCTTCTAAAACACATAAATTTAGGTATTTATCTCAAAATAAAATATTTAATATATTAAATGTAAAAATATATAATTAATATTATGAATCCACCTTTATTCACCATATTTTCCATCAAATGTGATGTGAAATTATCATTCATGTGTACGTGTGGACTACCACCTCCATGTAGCAATGCAATTCATTCTCCATAACCATTTTACATGGATATTTATTATGATCAAGTTATTATTGATATTTTATGTTTAGGAAAAAATTATTCTCATTGAATTATAATGTCATATCTTCCTTATTACCCTTAATCCATTTAAAAATGATTATTTCGCTCATGTGTATGTGTGGACTACCTCCTCCACGAGGTGATGCGATTCATTTTTAATTTCTAAATTACATGCTTTTTAATAAGTATGGTTCTAAATTATATATTTTATATTTGGGATATAATTATTTAATATTATAATAAAATAATATTTATCTTTATTTCATTATTTTCAGTAGAAAATAAAAACAACGTTCATGAGTACGTACGACCTATCATCTCAATGAAACATGTAAGTCATTTTTCTATAAATAAACTTTATAGATGACTAGAAATATATATATAATGAATATATAATATATTTATATCATTATTAACATTATTTATATTATGAAACCATTATCAATGTTAAATAACTAAAACTGCGGAACTGAAACTCTCATAAAAATGAAATAGCTAACACCCTAAAAAGGATGATTTAACATGGAATTGTTAACAAATGTGTGATAAAATTATATAAGTGAGTTATGTATCATTTTATAATCACTTAAATTATTCATCTATATAATTATAATAATGTTAAATTTATTTTATGCGATGTTAGGAAACTTTTGAAGTTAGTTAAACTTGGGGTAATGGATTTTCATCTCACTTTTTTTCAATGAGACACGTGCCTTGTTCACCGATTGTTTTTTATTTTGTTAATACACTAATAATGAATGTTATTTATGATGATTATATTGAATATTATGTGTATTTACATTTCTAGTTAATATTATCACTTTCAGTATTGTTGACCTCACCTGTTTTGATAATCTCAATTATGTTTTAATATGTTTTGACAATCCTATCTATATGTTGACAAAATATCAAAATAATCATTAGAATATGTTAATCAATATTTATCTATGTTTATACATGTTTTGAAATAATACTAACTCAATTTGGATATGATTTTAATAGAACATATAAGTATTAAGTTTTTGAGTCACTGATGTAGACCTACCGATACATAGTCACCGATACAGACCTAGTCTACCGATAAGCAAAGATCACCGATATACAGAGTCTACTGTTATATCAAGAGATACCGATACAAACATATAGACCTATCGATACAAGTCTACTGATACAAACAGACAACTACTGATATGAATTCTACCAATACAAACAGACAACTACCGATATGAAGTCCACTGATATACAAAGAGAGCCACCGATACAAGCAGCTGCTGATATAGGAGAGTTACCGATGTAGAAAGCCACTGATACAAGAATGCTACCTTTACAGAAGAGCCACTAATAAGAGGAGCTACCGATACGGAGTCACTGTCACTGATACATAGTCTATCATTATAAAGAGTAACAACTACCATTACAGACCTAGTGACTCAAGTCCACTGATACAAGCTCACTGATACTAGGAGCTATCGATGGAAACCAGTCACTATATTTCTAAACCCTACTTTTGTTTTTTTATTAACAATGGTCATATTTTGTGCTTTTAATGCAACTGATATTAATTAATTAATGTCTGTTGAATGTTAGGAAACCGTACCTCGTACCTGTAAAAAGGAAATCATTCCCATTGCCGGAACTAAAGATATATATAAAAGGGAACCTCGAACTACTAAAGAGAGATCGATCAGTCTTTCCATGCACATACGAAACAACCTTCTAGAGATACATAAGGACTTACATGCATATAAGAAGAAGGAAGAATACATTATGAATCTGTAAAACCTGATCATTCAAGGAGTAAAGAGCTCCAATGATTTCACCTACACTCAAGATGATCAGACTAATCAACCTAGACCTGGAAGTCAAATACAAAAACGACACTCTGTTTTTCTTGACTAAAAACTGGAGAAGGACTCAATGCTTCATCTTCATAAATTCAAGGAGTCCAGAGCTTCACTCAAAACAAATAGATCATTATAAACTCATCTCTATTTGTTTAATTCTATTGTGTTTTCATTTATTTACATTTTTATCAGTGTGTGTTCTATAATTTAAACACACCCTGTCTCCTATGATGAACTAGAGGATTTATAAATCCTCACTCAATATTTCCCTTACATTCTTGTATCCCACTGTGGATAGTGGTAGAGGTCAAGTGTGACCTGGACAGCCTGTGAGTTATTGTAATTTTGTGATTTCCCACGTAGAACTGTGGTAGAGGTCTGAGGACCTAGAAAGTTTGAGTACTATTGTAAACCTCGATCCAGGGTGTGGATCAAAGTTTTATATAAACTATTTGAGAGGACTAAGTCTCGGCTTGAGATTGAACCTCTTGGTTAAACCTTCTATGCATCCTATTTCATTTTAAACTATATCTTATATTCTACTGCTAATTACTTTGAAATTCAAATCTGTTTTAAAGTAACTCTGACATTTAAACTAGCAAGTGTTTCTAATTTTTGTTAGTCAGTAAGTTAGTTTCAAAAGCTAACTTAATCTTCAGATTAAGTTAACTGAGAAATAACCAATCTTTGATAAACTAATTGAAACCTTTCAAGATTTATAAATTCACTACAGTTTATTTTTTATTTAATTTGTAGAGATTTCATACAAAGATTTTTAACAGAAATTTTAATTGGAACTCAATTCACCCCCCTCTTGAGTATCCACTCTGACCAACATTTGGTATCAGATGTTTCTTTTTTATTAATAAAGGATTTACAAACACTCTATTTTTCAACTTTGATTTTAGTTGTTTCTTAAAGATCTTAAATTTCTGTTAGTTCTAAATTTTATCACTTTAAATATATTTTCTAAAATCTAATTATGGATAATAGATTAGAAGGTGCTGCTTCCAACCGACCACCTTTCTTTAATGGTGTTAATTATGCCCAATGGAAACTAAAAATGAAAATTCATTTAGAAATTATGGGATTTAATATTTGAATTGCTATAGAGACTCAGTATAAGATTCTAGAAACTGAAAGAACTACTTGGGATGAACCTACTAAAGTTGCTTACAATAATAATTGTAAAGAAATGAATGATCTTTATTGTGCTTTAGGAGATTAAGAATTTAATCAAATATCTTCTTATAAGATTTCTTATGAAATCTAGGATACTTTGGCTATTTCCCATGAGGAAACAACCAATGTTAAGGAAATGAGATTGAATACCTACACTATTAAGTATGATAATTTTAAAATGAAGCCTGATGAACCTATTTCTAACATGTATCTCAGGTTCAACGAAATTGTAAATACAATGAGCTCACTTGGAAAAGCTAATCCTGCAAAAGAGAAAATCATGAGGATACTAAGATGTCTTCAAGACAGATGGAGAGGCACATCAGTTTCAATTAGAGAATCTTGTGACATTAGTTATTTGCCTGTAAAGGAACTCATTAGTAAGTTGATGATGTATGAAGAAGAGTTGAAAGTAAACAAGGATGAAGATGATGAACCAAGAAAGAAGTTTTTAGCTTTCAATACTTCTTTAAAAAATAAGAAAAAAAGTAAAATTCAAAGTGAAAGTGATAGATCAAGTAGTGAAGAGAGTGCATCTGACAGTGATGCTGAAATGGCTCAGATAGCCAGACGATTCAAGAAGTTTTATAGAAAGAAGAAGTTTATAAGAAAATCCAATTATAAGAGAATGTATGATAATAATGATCATTAGAAGAAGGATTAGAAAATAACTGACAAAAGTGATGACATAGTCTGCTATGAATGCAAGAGGAAAATAAATGTGAAAGATGACTATCCAAAATTAAAGTACAAGAAGAAATATGAGTACAAGGACAAAAAATATAATAAATCTATGAAAGCAACCTAGAGTGCTTCAGAAGACAATTCAAGTGATTCTGATTCCACTCAAGATGAAAAATCTTAAAAATCTAATATGTGTTTCATGAAAAACACATCTGAGGTAACATTGGATACTCCTGATTTAAATTCTTATTATTCTAGAGATGATTCTAATTCTGAAAACATGTCTAGTGAAGAGTTATTTGAATACTGTAACATGATAGAGGATATGTGCAATGAGCTGAAAGACAAGTATAAAACCTTAAAGAAGTAGCATGCTTTAACTAGAACTATTAATTCTGCACGTAAAGAAGAAAAGGAAAAGAATTCTCTACTACTCAAAGAAAATACTGAACTGAAATCGTCTAATGAGAAACTCAGGAAGGATCTAGAAACACTAATGGAAAGAAAAATCTTACAAAAATTCTAGGAAAAGAAGTAGCACCAAAATATATTACTGGTTTAGGATATCAGCTTGGATAGAGACAGATTACAAAGAATAGATTTATTCCTAAATCTGGACAGTATGCTGCTAGTTCTAGTTTTAGAAATTCTTATGTCTCAACCAGCTATTCACATATTTATAGATCAAAAAAAGTTTATCTTTCAAAATATTTTGAATCTATTGATTATATGAAAACCATTAGACAAATATGGGTACCAAAAGTTTTGCTTTATAACCTGTCTGGACCCAAGAAAATTTGGGTACAAAAATCATTTTCTATTTAAACCTGTTTTGTAGGAAACCTGCTTAAAAAGTTCCTGTAGAAAGACATGGTACTTGGACAGTGGATTTTCAAGACATATGACAAGAGATTACTCATTTTTCAAAAGTTTAATTAAATTTGATGGAGGAAATGTCACCTTTGGTGATAATTCAAAAGGAAAAATCATCAGTTTAGGTCAAATTGGTAACACTGATTCAATTTTGATTTCTAGGGTTTTACTTGTTGATGGACTAAAATACAACCTATTAAGCATTTCTCATTTGTTTGATGATGGTTTCAATGTTAAATTTAAAAATTATGCTTGCAATGTATTTGATTCTAAAAATTATTTGGTATTTACTGCCTTGAGTAATGAAAATGTATATGCTGTAGATTTAAATTCTTTAGACAAACAAAAGGTTACTTGTTTAAATGCTTTTCATAAAGAGTCTTGGCTATGACACAGAAGATTGGGACACTGCAATGTTCATTCACTTAAGAAACTGACTAAGAAAAATTTAGTTAGAGACCTACCTCAACTAAAATTCCCATCAAACAAAGTTTGTACTCCATGTAAAAAGGGAAAGCAACATAAAGTATATTTTAAATCAAAGAAAGAAGTTTCAACTTCTCAAACTCTCGAGTTGGTTCACATGGATTTTTCTGGACCATCCAGAGTTTCTAGCCTAAGTGGGAAGAGCTATGTCTATGTCCTTGTAGATGAATTTTCTAGATATACTTGGGTATATTTTCTAGCTCACAAAAGTGAAGCTTGTTCTTACTTTATTAAGTAATCCAAGTCCGTAGAAAACCTTCGTGGACTTGAGATTAAAACCTTGAGAAGTGATCATGGTTGTGAGTTTGAAAATCATGAATTTGAATCATACTGCTCACAAAATGGATACAATCACAATTTCTCTGCCCCTAGGACATCTCAACAGAATGGTGTAGTAGAAAGAAGAAATAGAAAACTTCATGAAATTACAAGGACTATGCTAAATGAATACGACTTACCTGTTTATTTTTGGGCTGAAGCTGTTAATACAACTTGTTATATTATAAATAGAGTCTTGATTAAACCTATTCTTAAAAAGACCCCTTATGAACTGTGGAATAATAGGAATCCTAAAGTTAGTTACTTCAAAGTTTTTGGTTGCAAAGTATTTATTCTCAATACTAAAGATAATATGGATAAATTTTCATCTAAGAGTGATGAAGGAATTTTTCTTGGTTATTATTTAACTAGAAAAGCCTATAGAGTTTTTAATAAACAAACCAAATGTGTGGAAGAATCTGTTCACAAAAAATTTGATGAAAATGATCCACATGAATCTAAACCTTCTCCTAAAAATATTAAAGAAGATTTGTTTGTTCTGAACCTTAATTATAAAAGCAGTGAACCTGTTGTAAAGAAAACTAGTTATGGAAATATTCCAGAATCTACTTCTGATGAACCCGAACCTAGAGAAGAACCTGAAATTCCTAGTCCTACCTCTACCAGATCAACTTGGATTCTAAAGAATCATCCTTTAGATGCTATTGTAGGTAATCTTGATAGAGGGACACAGACTAGAGCTTCTCTAAGAAACCAGGTTGAACATCAAGCCTTTATTTCATAGTTAGAACCTAAAAATATCAATGATGCAATTAATAATGAATTTTGGGAAATGGATATGCAAGATGAATTAAATCAATTTGAATGAAAAAAAGTCTGGGAATTAGTTGACAGACCTAAGGACACTTTGACCATAGGAACTAAATGGGTTTTTAGAAATAAAGTTGATGAATCAGGAAATATCATTAGAAACAAGGCAAGAATAGTTTCACAAGGATATAGTCAAGAGGAAGGAATATACTATGAGGAAACCTTTGCACATAGATTAGAAGCTATTAGGATTCTACTTGCCTATGCTACTCATCTGAATTTCAAGTTATATCAAATGGATGTTAAAAGTGATTTTCTAAATGGTTTTATAATTGAAGATGTTTTTTTGAACAACCACATAGATTTACTAATCCTCATTTTCCAAATCGAGTTTTTAAGCTTTCTAAAGCTTTATATGGTTTAAAACAAGCCCCACAAGCTTGGTATGACAGACTTAGTAGTTTTCTTATTTTAAAAGGGTTTTCTAAAGGAATTGATGATCCAACTCTCTTTATTAAAAGAATTCACAAAGATGTTTTGATAGTACAAATCTACGTTGATGATATTATTTTTGGATCTTCTAAAAATGCTTTGTGTATTGATTTTTTCGAAGAGTATGAAAAATGAATTTGAAATGAGTTTAATGGGAGAACTCAAATATTTTCTTGGATTTCAAGTTTTTCCAAATGAAAATGGTATTATCTTAAATCAATGTAAATATACAAAGTATCTTTTAAAACGTTTTGGTTTGGATAGTAGTAAGGGTAATGACACACCCATGAGTATCACTTGTAAGTTGGATGCTGATGAAATTGGAAAACCAGTGGATCAAACCAACTACAGAGGTATTATAGGGAGTCTGCTCTATCTTACTGCTAGTCGACCAGATATTATGTTTAGTGTGTGTATGTGTGCAATATTTCAAGCTAATCCAGAAGAGTCACACTTTCTTGCTATTAAAATAATTTTCAAATATCTTAAACATACAACTAACTTAGGATTATTTTATCCAAAAGGACAATCATTCGATTTAATAAGTTGTTTAGATGCTGAATTTGCTGGTTGCAAGTTAGATAGAAAGAGAACTTCTGGAACATGTCATATTCTAGGTAAGTCCCTGATATCTTGGTGTAGTAAAAAGCAAAATTCTGTTGCATTGTCTACTACTGAAGTAGAATATATTACTGCTGGTAGTTTTTGTGCACAAATTCTTTGGAGAAAACATACATTATTGGACTACAGATATCAGTTTTGACATGTATCTATAAACTTTGATAACACTAGAGTGATCAATATCTCTAAGAATCCCATATCTCACTCTAGAACCAAACACATTGATATAAGGCACCACTTTTTGAGATATCATTACCAAAAGTGTGGTATTACTCTTGAATTTATAGGTACTGAACATTAATTAGCTGACATATTCACCAAGACTTTAAGTTCAGATAGGTTAAGGTACATTAGACATGAGTTAGGAATGATAGACTTTGTAGAAGAAAATCCTCACCGTTATCCAAATCCTCACCATTAGCCAAATCCTCACCGTTAGCCAAATTCTCACCATTATCCAAAACCTCACCACTAGAGACACCTCACTACTAGGAAAACCTCACTACTAGAGAAACCTCACTGCTAGAGAAAACCTCACCGCTAGAAAACCTCACCGCTAGGGAAACCTCACTGCTAGAAAACCTCACCGCTAGAGAAACCTCACCGCTAGAAACCTCACTAATATAAACCTCACTGCTAGAGACACCTCACTGCTAAATACACCTCACCGCTTGAGACCTCACTAATAGATAAACCTCACCGTTAGGGTTCTCACCGGTAATTGTCACTGATATGTCATGCACTATCAGATTTTATTTTTCTTTAGCCGAAACTCTTATTATTTTCTGTATAATTCTCTTTATTACATTTTGATTACTAAATTATAAAAACAAAGCCTTAATCACATTTCAATCCACCAAAAACTCTCCTCTCTTCAATCCTCACTTCTCGAACCCCCGCATTACACGTAACCCTAAGTTCTTCAATTGGAGATGGAAAGAACAAAACTCCCGATAGTCAGGGATGATAGTGATGCGCCAAGTGTGAAGAATAAAAAAACAGGACCTGAAGGTAGTGGAAGTGAAAATAAAACAAGGTCAGGGAAGCATGCAGTGAACCCGCATTTTCAAAATAGAGAAATAGTAATCGAAAAGGAACTCAGTGAGGAATGGATCTTGCCTAGCAAGTCATTGGTTCTAAGACTATTGGAGGAACAAGGATGGATCAAATTCTTTGAAAACAACAATGGACCTCATTATCCAAATTTGGTTAAGGAGTTTTATGCTTTAGTTCATTTTGATAAGTCTGAAGAAGAAAACAGAATGATTTCATTAGTGAATGGCAAGGAAATTTCTTTTTCTTCTGTTGAATGGGATGAATGTCTGAAAGTCCCACATGAGGGTGTACTTGGGTATACCTCGAAGACAATAACTCCTACCAGTGACATTTTTGACTATGAGTTCACTTTGGAAGAGCTCACCAGTAGTGGAAAATAAAGAAAGGTAGTGGCTGCTGAGATGGATGGAGAAAACCAGATGTTATTAAAATTCAACCAACATGTACTAAGTCCAAGAAGAGGGGACTTTGCAAATATGAGATACCAAGATATTTATTTGTTGCATCTGCTGAGGCATGGTGTCAAGGTAAATATGTGTAGGCTATTGATGATCCAAATTGAGGATATGACTAGGCCTAAGTCAAAATCCAATGCTTTATTCTTTGCAAAGTTGATTTCAGTAATGGTCAAGGTGAAAGGAGTAGCTGAGTCTCAGGATGAGACAATAGTTGTGAGGAACAATTTTTACATCACAAGCAAAATCTGTAAGTATATAAAGATTGGATGGAACCTATGGAGAATGCAATGGGTTATTGATGATGAGAAGGTGTATGATAATTTCAACCCTGTTGACCATCCCAATAGGCCAAGATACAGAAGAGATCCAGGTTTAGGACCTGATGAAGTGAAACCTCAGTATAGTGATGATACTAATGAAGAGGATACCTCTATAGCTAATGGAGGGGATCCAGACTTGACTCCAAGTCCAGTTGCTGAATTTGTATCATCCGAAAAGGAAACTGTGTTGGGAGTAAGCAATGAAAAATCCCCTATTGATGTGGAAGACCAGCCCACTCTAGAGAATGAGGAAGAACAAGAATCTGAAAATAAAGCATCTGTTTCTGCCTGCTTGAGTCTCAGTCCACCAATTGGATACTCCTCAATGCCTACTGAAGAAATTATTTAAGTATACAGACCCGCATCTAGTCCTCAGTCACCCCAAGTTGGGACACCTGATGTGGATAGAGTTGTGGAAAACTCTTCTAAGGAAGACCTGCCTGGTCAAGATGCTATTGATGTACATGTACAAGAAAATGAACAGATTTAGGGGGAGCATCCCACCAGACATGGTACTGTTTCAGTAGATCATGAGATTTAAGACTGGGCTGAAGACCCAGGTTTTATAGTTTTTGTGTTGGACTATCCTGATTTAGAAGTTGAGACACCCATCAGTAGACCTCCTGTCTCTTATAAACTACTTTCTGAAACATTACCTAAAGATATAAAAATAAAATATGATCTAGAAAAGTTGAAATATGATCTTAAGACATGTTTTGTAGAAGAAATGAGGATAATTGAATCCTTGTTAATATTATCTATTCAATATGTGATGACTGAATCATTATTTGGTGTTTTGGATGAAGTCAAGACCTACCAGAATCATGTTTCAAGCTTAGAAGAGGAAGGTGAATCTTTAAAGAAATCAGTTGTCTCTCTGGAATTATATATGATCTCTAAATCTCAAGCAGACAAGGATTTGGCATTTTTAAAAAGTGTAGTTAGCCAGATGGTATCAGTTTTTTAGGAATTTAAGATTTCCATGGAGCAACATGTCAGCACCCAGGACTCTATTATGAAAAATCTCATTAGTGGGATGACTAAATATTTTAAGGAAACAATAACATTTATTGTTGCACCTCTAAGTACTACCAGACCTTCTTTGGATATTAATCAGATTCGAGCTATGATGAGAGAAGAGATTGGACAGTCTTCCACCAATGGCTCTATAGACTCTACTGCCTTGACCCAAGTGGTGACTACCACTAGGGATATAGGGAAAATTGTTCAGAATTTTACGAGAGAGGCCACTGATTCTCAGAAAGAGGTAAAATAAAAAGTGGATTACTATTTCTAAAGGGTCTACACTAAACATCAGTTAAACAATCATTTCAACCTTCTATTAGAGAACATGAAACTACCTCCAGTAACTCAATCTTTAGAGAACAAGTAAGAAAGCTCAGGTAGTTGACTCCTGCTCTAGACAAGTTTATAGAGAACAAGGATGACTTTATCTCTGCTATGGAAAGAGGAGGAGGAATCATTATGGACTTTAGGAATCTGCTGCTACCATTTTTGCATGTAGATAGTACTCCTATCATTGTACCTCCAGCTCTGCCAACCTCTGTTCAGTCTGCCTTCATTTCTCAGATGACACCAGATCAAGCAATCAGAAGTCTCTCTCCTATGATCACCCAGAGAGCTCCACATTATAGGCCAAACACTGTATTAGTAGCTCAGCCTCCTTTGATCATTACTGGTGTTCCCAAGCCTCCACCTGCATCTTCACAGCCTGAATTCACTTTTGATTCCAAGGGAAAATCCAAATCACATGATGAGGAGGTGGATTGAATAGTGGCTATGACATTTGATAGGAATCACTTGTACTCTTTTTGCCTCAATTTTGTATTTATTCATATTTTTCCCCAAGAAATATATATGATCTTATTCTCTTTTACCTTCTGTTACTTATCTCATCCATTATTTACTAATTTTTTTAATCACAAAGGGGGAGAAATATGAGCATAACATACTCTACCTCTGGTAAATTTACCTCTGGTACATTTGTTTTATAAATCTACCTCTGATACAGTTGTTTCATACCTATGATACATTTTCATGTAATACTCTATTCTTGGATACATTTGAAAATGTCATTCCTCACATTGAGAAGTGAGACCTAATGTATTTTATACTGATATATTAATGATTATTTTGGATTATAATACCATAATTTGTGATTATCAAAAAGGGGGAGATTTTTGACCTCACTTGTTTTGATAATCTCAATTATGTTTTAATATGTTTTGATAATCCTATCTATATGTTAAATTATGTTGACAAAAATATCAAAATAATCATAGGAATATTTTTATAAATGTTTATATATGTTTATACATGTTTTGAAATAATACTAACTCAATCTGGATATGATTTGCATAGAACAAATAAGTATTAAGTTTTTGAGTCACTGATACAGACCTACTGATACATAGCCACCGATATAGAGATAGTCTACTGATAAAAAAAGATCACTGATAGATAGAGTCTACTATTATATCAAGAGTTATCGATACATACAGACAGAACTACCGATACAAGTCTACCGATACAAACAGACAACTACCGATATGAAGTATACCGATAAAAACAGACAACTATCGATATGAAGTCCACCGATTTACAGAGAGAGCCACCGATACAAGCATCAACTGATATAGGCGAGTTATCGATGAAGAAATCCACAGATACAAGAATTATACCTTTACAGAAGAGCCACTGATAAGAGGAGCTACCGATACAGAGTCACTATCACTGATACATAGTCTACCGTTATAAAGAGTAACAACTACCATTATAGACCTACTGACTCAAGTCCACCGTTACAAGATCACTGATACTAGGAGATACCAATGGAAACTAGTCACTATATCTCTAAACCCTACTTATGTTTGTTTATTAACAACAATCATATTTGGTGCTTTTAATGCAACTGCTATTAATTAATTAATGTCTGTTGAATGTCAGGAAACCATACCTCATACCTATAAAAAGGTAATCATTCCCATTGCTAGAGCTAAAGATATATATAAAAGGGAACCTCAAACTACTAAAGAGAGATCGACCAGTCATTCCATGAATATATGAAACAACCTTCTGGAGATACACAAGGACTTACATGCATAGAAGAAGAGGGAAGAATACATTCTGAATATGTAAAACTTGATCATTCAAGGAGTAAAGATCTCTAATGATTTCACCTATACTCAAGCTGATCATACTGATCAACCTGGACCTGGATGTCAAATAAAAAAACAACACTATGTTTTTCTCGAATAAAAACCAGAGAAGGACTCAAAGCTTCATCTGAATCAATTGAAGGAGTACAGAGATTTACTCAAAACAGATAGAGCATTCTAAACTCATCTCTATTTGTTTAGCTCTATTGTGTTTTCATTTATTTACATTTTGAGTAGTGTGTGTTCTATACTTTAAACACACCCTGTCTCATATGCTGAACTGGAGGATTTATAAATCCTCACTCAATTTTTCCCTTACACTCTTGTATCCCACTGTGGATAGTGGTAGAGGTCAAGTGTGACCTGGACATCCTGTGAGATTTTTTTATTTTTTGATTTCCCACATAGAACTGTGGTAGAGGTATGAGGACCTGGACAATGTGAGTACTATTGTAAACCCCGATCCAGGGTGTGGATAAAAGTTTTATATAAACTGTTTGAGAGGACTAAGTCTCGGCTTGAGACTGAACCTCTTGGCTAAACCAGCTGTGTATCCTATTTCATTTTAAACTATATTTTATATTCTATTGCTAATTACTTTGAAATTCAAATTTGTTTTAAAGTAACTCTGATAGTTAAACTAGAATGTGTTTATAATTTTTGTTAGTCAGTAATTTAGTTTCTAAAGTTAACTTAATATTCAGATTAAGTTAACTGAGAAATAATCAATCTTTGAGAAACTAATTGAAACCTTTCAAGCTTTATAAATTCACTACAGTTTAATTTTTATTTAATTTTGGGATATTTTATACAAAGATTTGTAACAAAAATTTTAATTGGAACTCAATTCACCCCCCATCTTGAGTATCCACTCTGACCAACAAGTATGTTTTTATTAAGACTATACCTAAGCTTTAAGGGTTTATCAGATCTGATTTTCTTCTTTGGGACATATGTTGTGTTTTTCACCCTTATTATTTTTGGAGGGGTATATAAATCCCTTTTAACATGTTATATATTAAATATCATTATGATAATAATATTAAATGTTTCATTTTTTTATTCCTTCAAGTGGATTAAGAATCAAAAGTTAACAATACAATTAGGAATTTATGTTTAAATCTATTTTGAATCATGATATTTTATGATTGAATTTAAATTAAATGTTATTATATGTTTCTTTTATAAAAATACCATTAATTTTATTAAAAATTTTTTATTCATGAAATTTTCAAGTAATAGTACAATTTTAACCTGTTTTTTACATAAAATTATTGAGATTTTTTAATAAAAACTTTCTTTATTTCCTATTTCTTTGATAATATTTTTATTCCATATACTTTTATTATTTAAAATGTTTTAAAGATTGATTTTAATTCTTTCTCATGAATTCTTAAATTAATTTTTAACAATTTTTAACAATTTTTACAAAATGAATTGAAATAAATATTTTTTTTCATCTTCCTAATAGAGTACCATTAACTTTTTACTAAAAAAGTGAAAGGAATATTTTTTTTATTGTACAGTACATGAATATTATTTCATGACATAATGAATAATAAATTAATTATTACTTATCTTATAGGCTTCTAATTTTATTTTCAAAGAAATTTTTTCCTTAATATTTGGGATTCTTTTTAGATTTTAAATAAGTGGTTTTAAAATGAAATGAGTATTATATCTTATGCTAATGTTATCCTATCATGGATCATGTTATATGATTCCATTATATTTCATGTATGATGAACTAGAATGATTTATGACATGATTCATGGTTATAATATATAAAATTCTGGATATAATTTTCAAATGATTAAATCACACTCTCATAACCATATGAAAATTTTCTTCCTATGTGATTAATGACATATCCCTTGTTTACCCAAACTGAGCATATGATTTAAACATTCTTATGTTTCCTTTCCCCAGGTTCTAAAGTAAGGTTTTTTTGCAGGGTATGTCTATGAAGAATTATTTCTGGGAATATTTTTTTAGGATATGTTAATGATATTTAATTAAATAATAAATAGTTTTTATTTATTCTCCCATGAAACCATGACTTTATAGTCCTTGGGTGATTATTGATATGAAAAGTTTTATTATTCTTCTAAAAAGATATAATATTTATGTATGAAAATTATGGGTAACTATAACATCCAAGTAAAAGATTATTATCCAAAGACTATTCATCCAGAGAAGAATCTATGAATACCTACCATTTAGATCTCCCTTTATACATTTTCATCTTAATAAACAATCCCATCAAGAACCACTCTTCCACTGATTCCATCACTACATGAGTATGTAATTTACCACTTTAAGTATTTATGACCATGATTTCATTTCCTAGGGTGTAATCTATATCAAAATCAATTGTTTGATTGTACTCCACCCAGAATATTTTTAAAAAATTAATACCCCTATTAGTTAATGTATAATTTAGACTCTTATGGTTTAAATTCACCATAATCCCCTCCTTGAAGAGGTTGTAGTTCCATATATTGAGAGTGTGCATCAATACCAACAACTATAGATCATGAAAGAGGTAGTTATTATTTTTAGGTAATAATGGGAAAGAAATTTAATATATAAACTATCTAACCTACATCAGAACATAACCCAAACCCATACCTAAGGATTTGAAGTAAACAAAAAATCCCAAACACATATTAGGATGGATCATGGTAGAGTTCATGTCAATATCACTTTCAAATTCTCAAAATATATTTGGAACATAATTATACTAAAAATTTTGATGCTCTTAAGGCTTTACTCTATCATAGGAAATGAAAACATAGATAATTCTTAAAAAAATAACTTGTAATGACTAAATAATACCAAGAAACTCCAAACCTCGAACACATTTTGGGTATACTAGTAATTCATCACCATCCAAATATTTTTAAGATTCGAAAATATACCCTTCTATGAAATAACATATCCTGGAAATTTCACCTATTTATTCCAGAACTGACACTTGAAAAGACTTTTTTATAGATTATGTTCTTTCATTATTACAAGGATAATATTTAAATGATCATCCAGATCTTACTCTAATATGGAATAAAAAAGGATTTAATCCATGAAAAAAACTACAAAGTATTTAGATAACTGATGGAATATTTGTTTCATTAAATACATAAACATCACATGATCTTTAATAACTTCAATAATCAAGAATATATAGTAATAATTCCCATACCTTTTTCATGAATGCCTTATTTAAAATATTATCCTTTTATAACCTCAGATAATGGTACCCTAATCTCAAATAAATTATTGTAAACTATTGCATACCCTAGAGATGATAAAATGGAAATTAATCATAATAAATGGATATTTTTTCTTAACTATCACTTGGTTGAGTTTTTAGTAATAAAAAAGTCAAAGACTACTATCTTCCTTCTTTATAGAGAGAACTATATAATGTCAATTATAATTTATAGGGTGAATAAACAAATTAACCTCTATATCCACATAATAAACCTTCAATTATTTTAATTCAGTAGGTTCCATAGAGTATGATGGTAAGGAAACTGACCATATCCCCTTAAGCAAGTATATGTAAATATTTACTTCTATATAAGGCCTCATCCTAGAAAAATCATCTTGAAAAAACATTAAAAAATCATTCACCACCACATGTTGATGGGTTGTAATGAAAAAATCCACAACATCATGAATTTGTTTTGATAACTGGCATGATATTATCTTAACAATATTGAAAATATGATGTTATCTCCAAGGTCTGGGATCCCACTCACCCAGAATGAGTTGAGTGACTCCATCAGATAAAAGGATCTAGACTCAATGATGATAGAAATTGGAAAGGGATTTATAGATAAATATCCAATCCAATCCAATGATGAGATTAAATTTGGGAAGATAATGAACTTGAAAAAACCATTCAGGTTCATAGGTAAGAATTATCCCCATAGAATGGAGAAATATATAAACCTTATTTGGATTAATTCCCAAAGTAGTGGAAAGAGTAATCATGAATGGAATAAGATCCACACATAAACCCAAAACACTTATGATTATCGATAATTTAAAGTAATGATTTTCAATTTTTTCAAATAATTCCATAACCATATAATATATAGAAAACACCATACACTACATTATATTTAGTCTTTCCTCGAACTTATTTGGTTTATATTCCACAACAATGATGCATCCAATATCATTCTTCTCTTTATTCCAAAATAGAGCATCAAACTTGGAAGTGGTCAAGATCAGACACATTTTACCACATAAATTATAAACTGATATCCCATGATGAATGTGGATCCTCATCAATAATATTGGTATTCTCTTTTATAGAAATGATCAAGATGTCCATCTTTCACATATACTTCACAAACCTTTGGTGCTACCTTACAATCAGGCTTGAAGTTTTCCTTTCTCCCACACTAATAATAGGCCACCTATCCCAAACATTTCTTTTGTTTCACTCTCATTACACTACCCTAATATTGGTCATAATAATTCCTCTTTTGGACAGAAGAAAAATTCTAGCTACCTCTTGCTACAAATTATTCTATGAAGAGTCCTGTATTCTTAGAAATATCCACATAATCCATAAATACCTTGTCAATAACCTCAATGAACGTGTTTTGGAACATAATAATCCTTATAAACCAATTTTATTTCCCCCCAAACCATTTTCAACCTCTATTCCATGAGGTAGCCATTAGAAATAAGCTATGGAAACTAGTGCACCAACTCAGAAAATAAAGTAGCACCCTCCACAAACTCCCATGCCCCAACATACTCTATGTCTCCAGATATTATAGTTGTATAAAGAATTTCACGAAGGTAGTCTAGATGAGATCATCATTTAACTTGGATTTAATAATATATTCCCACCACATCCTTTATGGGCCCTCAAGTATATAAGTGGAGAAACCGACCAGGGAGTGTTTTATATTTTTTCATATGTAAAAAATCCTCTCAATCCTCTTGATCCATTATTCTATTTCATATGGTACATATTAAGTATAAATGATTAATGGATGATACTTAGTGAATTTTTTATAATGGTACTCCTTCTATTCTATTCCAACAATAGTTACTTGGACTAATAAGTAGATCATTGAGACTATAGTTTCCAAAAAAAAGAGTCAAATTCATGACTTATCTTTGTGAATTTCTCTATAGTTTCTTATGTAGTAGTCAGATATGGTCTTCATGATAGAGGAATATTCTATAAGGGATATAAGATAAAAACATATTATAATATAATTAAATTCCATTATCATAAGATGAATTTACACACCTTAATACAAATGGATAAAAATAAAAAACAAGGATGCATGAAAAATAAAAATTTCTTCTGGTCACTCGAGGTTTGTTATAAAAGTGAGTTGTCCATAAACACTTCCACACTACCACTCAAGTTCTGATATCTCTTTCTCTTGTATTTCAATAACCCCCAGATATAATAGGTTGATAAGAATCCTAAGAGAAATATTTAAGGACTACCTAATAGTTTGATATAAATTTGTAATAGACCTACTAGGGTCAACCCATAAGCCACTAGAATGGGTTCCCCATAAGGCACAAAGTTTTTTGGAAATCAATATAAGCTAACAAAAAAAAATGGAAATGGTTTAAACCTCAACGTCATGAAATAATATATAAAAAACCAATGATTTATTGTATATATCTAGAATAAATCACTAATCAAAACAACCATATCATAAAGGTGACTTCCATAATCATGATTAAAAGGTATATAAAAAACTAAATGACCATCAATATGGAACATAAATAAAACTATGGTTCTACCTCAACCTGAATATATATCCCCACCGTTCTAACCCACTTAAAGGGAAACATGAAATAAGTAATCCTTCAACTACATGAAACCCTTCCATTTATATGTATCCAATGAAAACATGTCCACATATTCCCTAATGGAAAATAAGCATATGAGAAATAAATATCAATATGATACCATAAAGGAATCTATATAATGTATATTCTCAAGACTCTATTAGCACATTTATAAACTATATTATTGAATTTTTTAAATGAAATCATCTTTTATATAAAATCATCAATGATTTTCATTTAAAAAACATTCCATATTATAATAAACATTCAAAAATGTAATAAAATGTATCCATGAAGCATAAGAGGATGAATAATTTAGTATTCAAGCATCAATATTTATATCAGGTTGGAGAATAAGAATACCAAATAAACACAGATGTAGAGTAACATCAAAAAAGGGGAAATCTGTGATATGATGGTGTACAAAACCAAGAAACAAAAAATATCCACCATAAGTGAATCATATAGTCTGGGACCCTTGTTCCCCCAGTAAGGCACCACTACAACTATGACATCATGGGAGCCACCCCTAGTGGTTTCTTACTCCACTATGGTTCTTTAATGTTTAGTTTTTCCTTATACCCAAAGGCCACCAAATGTTCTATATATCATCAATATATTTCAATATATCAAAACAAAAATTTATAAATATAAAATAAATGGATATTCCCCCACAACTTCCATGATTTAAAATTAATTTATATTCCAAACTATATTTGAGGTATTTTATCAAACATATCACGTGCATAGAAATATAGTTTCCAATGAAAACCCTTAATGAAAATACATTCAATTGAAACAAAATATAAAATAAAATATAAAAAATAAATTTCATAAATAAACACTAAATTAGATCATCACAAGTAAAAAAATAATTCTAAGGGATAAAAAATAATTAAAATACACCAACCTCAATTGAAATGAAAACTGAATTGTCTTATAGATCAGTGATGGTAGAGTTAGATATCAGATCATAGATCTTGTAGATCTGATGAAAAAAAATACCAAAATTAATGTCGATTCTATATCTAGTGATCTAGTCGCACAATGGAGAAAAAAATTGATAATAGGAAACTAAAACATGTTAAATTTTATCTAACTCACCTCATTACAATCAATATATAAGAAATATTTCAATCAACATGAAGATCCACTAATAGGAAAAAGGAGAGAATCAAAATCATCACAAATTATCCTATATATTAATTAAAAATGTATTTGGGTCATTGGGGTTACATATTTATAGAAAATATAAAAAAATCATCTTGGTGTAGCATGTAGGGCTATATAGTTGTGAATCCCAATATGGAAGGGAATGAGGTAATATGGAGTTAGCCATGCCACATTTTCTCCAGGTAGAAAGAAAATCTATAATACACATCTTGGTTAATAATGATATCACATATATCAGGGAGAAAGAACTGTAATTCATAGGTCATCACTACACTATATCCACTAATCCATTATAAGAACATCACACTACAACCACCACTCTATAATGCAGTGATGTCAATAGTAGTACAATCAAAGACACTCCACCTTTAAGCCTCCATGCCATAACTTATGGTCCATGATGTAGTAATTCAAAAATTAAAAGAACCAAAATAATTTTTTTCTATACAATGATATCACAAAAATGTCGCACTCACAACCTATATGGTGTAAAACTAACATCATGATTTAGAATCCAATTATACTATTATAATTCAGTTCTCTAAAATAATGAACAACCCAAAACCAAAAAATAAAATGTTTAAAGAGCCTTTATACCTTCCCCATATACCGAGTGTCATAGATTATCCCTATAAAATATTAAATGATTTGTTTTAAAATTAATTTAGTATAAATAATTTTTATTTCAAAAGTAAATGATGGAATAAAAACTCAAGAAACCTAGTTAGCATACATTTAGGTGTGTTGGAACTTTTTAGGATAAAGTTAGTCTAAAGAAATATTATAATGTTAGGGCTTAGTAAAGGATGTATCACTGCTCATGGGTATTGGGATTTTTATTCGACATGGTTGGGTCTCCATGGGAGACAGAGGGAGGGAAAATTTGGTATGAGTATGCTAAGTATAATAAACTATTTGATTACATGTAAATTAGTAAACTATATTAAAAAACTTTTGATAGTATTTTTTCTTATATATATATATATGTTATGAGAAATATTATGTTCTCATTTTAGTTGAATATCATAAAATCCTATTATGTTTTCCTACTAGATTATTATACTAACCCCATGAATATCATCCATTCTGCCTATAGAGACACTATTTTCAATGGTAAATGAAAGGATAAGATTTGTTATTTCTCTAGTGGAGAATCATGATTATAGATATCATGGATAAATAAAGATATATCATAGGTGTTGTTTTAATATTGGCATCTGGAGTGCTACCACCTTGGAGCTTGAGTCTTATATTAATTTAGACTCGTAGTTTTCTAGTTTTATTTATTTCCACTACTACTCTGATTAGTGGCTGTGTTACACTTAGATATTTCATTTTAACTCACACCTAAATTATATAGTTTTTTATCGTATTTTTTTATCATTTTCTTTTATTTTTGTAAGTTTTTTGAATTTTTAAAAGGGTAAAATGTTCCTACTTTTTGATGATAATCCATCAAATTTTATTTCATATTTTTGTTATCTTGGGAATGTAACTTGAGGTTAGTAGCACATTGGATATTCCTAATCCAATGGGATTTCATCAAGATGTTACAAAAACAATCATACCTGATACCCGATCATTAAATACATTTATAGAATGAAAGAAACACAACATCACATAAGACATACAATAAATTTATTGTATTTTAATCTGATAAAATGGGGCCCTAGTCACTTATATCCAATCATGTCTTCTTTCCTTACATCTTATACTTAGTTCATCAGATATTGTTTCCCTATAAATCAAATAATATTTTTCTTATTTCTATTATGAATTTCTATCATATCTCCCAATAATGATCTTTTATACCACATTTATTGTGACACACAAATTTTATAAAGATATACTATATCTTATTCAATGGATATTAATTACATCACATAATGATGCATGTTAGATTTTTATAGGTCAGTTATCTTTGGAAACACAGATACATAAAAATTGCTTCAAAAGTGAACTACATCATCTCCAACTAAGTTTTTCTAAACTATAACCATTATTAGTAATATATCATTTAATAATTTTTGTCATAAAATGGGTAATGGAATTATAATAATGGGTGACTTGAGATGATTAATATGGGTGGGGGGGGGGGGGTATAAATGATCACATAAGGATAATATTATAATAAGGATTTGGGAAAAAGATATTAACATTTTAAAAACAAACCATGTATATAAAAGATCAAAATCATGATTCGTTGAATAAATATTAGTAATTCATTATACATGAATCATAAATTAATCAAAGAACAAAATCCATGAGTCGATAACAATGATATAAGACATATATTTGTGTCACTCACATAATCATTGAAATGAATTCCATTATTAGTCCAGGATCATTACCAAGGATATCATATTGGAATGGGTTCACTAAAAAACTATCTAATTATTTAAGGATCAATCCCAGGACAATTTAAGTTTTATTAATCCCTTAGTGATCTTGTTTCACTCCATATTCCAATATGATTTATCTCCTAATATATATTTATAAATACCCAATACATTAGAGGGATATATAATTCAAGGCCTTCCTATCACACAATAAAACCATTATATATTTGTTATATAAAATCATAAAACATTAATAATATCATTACCCATGAAATGGAATTGGGACACAAAAACATTTCACCATAATATTTTTTGTGGAAAAGAAAAGGGTTTCATTATCATTTCATTAATTCATCACAGAATGACCCCTAGAAAATGCATGTGTTTCAAAAAAATATTTTCATCATAAAACTAAACCATATAATTAAATAATTATGTGGTAATTATTAGTTCAAATCACCATTAATTCTTTTGTATCATCAATGTATTCCATCTCAGATGGAAAATGATTTTAAAAGACTACTTGGGACATTTCATGAGGAAAATAACCTATCCACTTTGAAATTTTATATTTAAAATCAAAAAATATCCCAACTATTGAATAAAAAAAATATTAATTTAATATAACCCATAAATCATGTAAATTAATCATTAAATTATTTATTAGTCATTATGGTAGGACATACTATTAATGTTGTACATGTTAAAATTAAGATTCCATTCATATTATGTATAAAAATTAAAAAGATTCCTTTTCATATAATGAAAATAAGATTCCTTTTTAAATATTTTATAAATAGTTAAAAAATAGAAAAATTCCTACAAAAATTTATTTTTTAATATTAATTTTTTTGTAAAAACTTTTTTAGAAAACATGGATGCAATATAAGATAAATTTTCAGCCGAATAGAAAAATAATGTTGGTTAACCTTAAAACGGAAATTTTGATATATGGTGTATATAATGAGTTTAAAATTAAATTAAAACATTTAATTTCTGTAAATAAATCATGGAGAATAAAATAAATTAGTTTTATTAAATATATATCATAATATTTCATCATCATAAACTTAATCATAAATAATCCCAACAAATAATGACATTGTAACAAAAAAATTATCGAATTGGTAATATCCATATTAGAAGTTCATAAAATAAATAAGATAAGATTTATATTTATATCCCACAATTTTAATATGAATAATAACAAATTTAATTCTATATATGCACCACACAAAGAAAATAAGTGGTGAATATTTCTTGTGTCCCATAAATATAATAGTTAGAAGAAAATCTGTTTCTTCAAGTATTGAATTTATTCATACACATTAAAACATAATTTATAATGAAAATAGTTTTATTATAAATATATTAAATAATAATATAAACACATATCATATCATATGATTTACTTATAACCTTTTACTACACTTTTTTAAACCATTCTTTGTTAAAATCACTATTCTGTGTGATAACTGCTTCATTTTTCATGCTTGTTTTGGTTTGATTGTTTTGGTAGTTGTAAATAGATTAGGTTTTAGTAATATAATTTTTTTATAATGATAAAAATATCATATATTTTCATTATATAAATAATTAGAATCATCCATAGAAATTATAGAAAGGAAAATGAATTACACCGTTTATAGAGACGATAAACCACATGTATTTATGAACGCTATTTCAATTTCTCAATGGATGGAATAAAAAAAGGTAAATAATAATTGTACTTTATATATTATTTTTTATACCACATATATCTTATATATTCATTAATATATCCTTATTTCCATCCATTTCAATATAAAATGAAAAACATAGTACAATGCTTCATGGAGGAGTTAGTGCACACGTACACACGAGCGATATTATCATTTATCAAAGGTTTAGAAGGTAAGAAGTTAGATGTGATATTATAATTTAATAAGTATAATTATCTAATTAATATCATAAATATTTTTTAAATATATCATTATCTCTTATTTTTATAGGTGATAATGGAAAAAAATTACACTGGTTTGTGTGGCGGTAGCCTCTGTACACATAGTCAACTATTTCGTTTTACCATTATATGGAATAGGCTATTGATGTAGTACGACAACCCTGCTTCTATTACAAACTTAAACATGATTTATTACATAACTATTGACTTGATACAACATGTTATATTGAAAGGTATAGTGTCTTTGGGGCTTAAGATCATTACATAACAACTTAAAACAATAAATACAACATCTTTATTGAAAAATTCATTTACATGACCACTACATTCCCACGTACTTAGAATTTCATGGGATAACCCGAGGACATGCATAAGAAAAGGGGTGAGCTATAAAGCCCAGTAAGGTAATAAGCATGGAATACATGAGGTTTACAATACATGTTAGACAATAGGCATATCAATAGAGCATAAGAGAAACATGAACATAAAGGCATGATAAAGCATGATAATCATAACATGTAAATGTGGCAACAACACTTAACATGGAATTAGCATGATCCAAGGCTCATTGCACATGGAGCATGAGTAAATCCTCATCGCACATCAAGCACAAGTAAACCCTCGTTACACTTGAATTAGCATGAGTCAACATGTAACACCCCAATCTTTCATGATACGCTTCTCTTTCAATAATACAATAGCTTGCATTGTACGCAAGTTTGAGTTATAACACACCTCGACTAATCAAAATAGCCATTATGAATAGTAATACCCACTTTTTAAAATTATAGAAATTTTATATTTCAAAATGGACTTCATTTTTGTATTCATAATATCAAAATTATCCTAAGTTGAATTTTTTGTAATTTTCTGAGAACTTCAATTTTTTTATGAATAGTGAAAAATACTTAAAAACAACTTTTTTAATCAAAATAATTTATAGTGATAAATTATACTATTGAGTGGTTTTAAAGTAAAATTAGAATATATTTTTAGAATTTTATCCAATGGTGGTCATTAGAATTAATTTCACTTTGAAATTGGACATAAACAATTGTCAATCTTTTGATATACATTGTTTCTTAAAAATATGCTATTTGTTGTGACAGTGGGAATTATTTATATAATTAATAAATTCAACTTATATGTTTGGAATTTTTTAAAATAGACATCATTTTTGAATTCGGAATATCAATTATATCTTAGGTTGAATTTTTGGCATTGTTATGAAAAACTTCAATTTTTGATGAATAGTGAAACCACTAAGTGGTAGTTAAAAAACTGATTTTTCATTTAAATGAAACTTTACCACTTCTATGATTTGATTTTCAAAAATCCGACATACATGGTTGTCATTAAGAAGTAAAATGTGGTTCAATGAGATTAAAATAATTTTTTGGTGAATAGTAACTTTTAAGTTTTATTAATCACGATTAAAGGTAATTAGTGAAATTTAAGGTAAAAATGATATTATAAAAATATGAAAATACCTTTACACTTTTCCTACCCTTATTGGATGAGTCATGGCCGACCAAGAAAATCCATAGGTCAACTTTTGGACCCCATGGAGCCACATGGGTAAGAAAATGACATTAATAACATTTTATTTAAAGTAAAAATAAAATTGTCACAAACATGTGTTCTTAACTAAAACAATTATTACATGGGGTTATATAAGTTAAATTTTAGACTATAAATATTTATTGGAAAGATAAAAATATTTCCTATATCATGGTAATTTTTTTATAATTTTTAGACATTAAATAAATTAAATTATTTATGACACCATGATGATGCAGCGATTACCTCATTAAATAACGATTTACATAAAATGAAAAGATAATGTAAAATATAAGACATAAACTTGTCAAAAACCTATTTAATGAGTATATTTAGAAACCTTATAACCTTATACTAGAAATATATAATTGTGGGACCTTTGAAATCCGAAAAGCACTTCATAATAATGTAACATTTCATGACTTTCCAAGAGTGCCCCTCCTCTCCTCTTATAAAAGGCCCCCACCTCTACCACCTTATTCACAACTTCAAGACATTTGGCTCAGAAAAACTCTGCCAAAATACTCTCCCAACTTCCCTCTATTACTCTTAGAAGCCTCACTTTGGGCAGAAGTCTTCCAAAGGAATCCTTTGGCTCAAATCAAAAAGAGTTACCCGATTTTAAGGTAATGCCTTCTTTTATTCTCTTTTGTTTTATTTTGCTTCTCAAACCCCTTAAACTCTTTTTATTCCTTTCTTTTGTAACAAAAAAAGTATCTTCAATATACTAGGTTGTTTTTATGATAATAATTAGAGCTACACTTACGCACAACTCCATCTAATGGTTAAATAACATACTATTTCCGTGGATGACGAATTACTGCCTCACGAAACGATGATTGTTCTATCTTCTCCTACCACCTCTCATGGTGGTCATTATGATGGAAATATATTTATTTATGATATATATTATATTTATTTCATATATATTCTTTTGTATTTTACATTTAAATCATATCTTTCTGCTTTTCATGTTGTGAAAATGCGATAATTTCATTTGAGGAAGTGTAGACTACCGCCCCCTCAAGTGATGTGACTCGTTCATGCAATACATGGAATGTATAAAGAATGAAATTAATGAAATTATGTGACCTATATAACATATAATATAACTATAACATATATGTATATATATATCTCATTTAGTTTTAATTCCATTAAATACGTAATATAAATGAAAGTAGCGTTCATGCGTACGTACGGCTTACCGTCTCCATGAACGGTGCATTTCATTTATTACCTCTAAATGTTATGTAATATTATAAAGGAAAGTATGTATTGGATATATATTATATATATTATATCTACATCATGAATATAATTCTGGATGTAAAGGATATTTTACCACATGAACAACTTGTAATTATAAGAAGTTTATTTTTGACTCAAGTACCAAAGATCGACAAAACGACTGTTATTAACTTAAATAATTACATAATGTTCATAACATTGTAATCAGTGATATAAAAGGAATAATTAAATTGAAAAAGGTTCTTAATCAAGTATAAATTAACACTAGTTTATTATTCAGGAGGTTAAAGAACGACCGAGTCAATTCGGACATGAGGTAATGGAACTTCTTAACCCGATTTCCGTTCTTTGGGTTAATCTCCTACTTTCAAATTATGTCATGATATTATTATGTCCTATCTTGTATTTGTACTTTATTTATGTGTAATTATAGTAAATAAACATAATAGATCTATTTTATTTAAAAAAATGATCTTTGTAAGGGTCTTCGTCTCAATCTCCTTTCATTGAGGCATATTTTGTTTTATACACAACTTTCTTTTATACGGTGTATAAACCCCTTTCAATTTTACGTTTATTCAAAAGTAATATTTTTATATGAATCATTTTACTAAACGAAAAAATAGGAATGTTTTTTTGTCGTACGTATGCAGTGACAACGACTTCTCCACCGCCGTGACCATTATTTGAGTTTCGACTTCCTCTACAAGCCATAACTTTTTTTAAATGAAAAATAAAAACCAAGTTTTAATTTTATTTTATTTTGGTAATGAAAATGGTTTTTATAATGCTTTTATTATATCAATGTGTTGTATTGATATCTTGTTATTAAAATGTGGAAATATTATGTTTCCTTTATGCATATTTTATGAGATACAATTATGTTATGGTTTACGATATGTTTAAACCTGTTCATATGAGGAATGCATTGGACTTAATAAGTGACGGGTGGAGCCTGCTATAGCTCCTTGATGCATCAGCAGGTCTCATGAGACAAACTAGTGTCTCGACATGAGGCTTTGAAAAAATATTATTTGTAGTCTTGGCACGAGGCCTTGGCTACATGGTTATGATAGTCTGGCATTATGAATTCCATCATTATGAAAGTGGTTATTGATATTGCATGTGATTATTCGACTAGTAGAATATCCATGTGAATAAGTAAATGGAATTATTTAATTTTATTTTTCCCATATTATGCTGAAGTTAAAGTTTAAAAGGATTTTGTTTTAGTTATACATTTCCTTAAATGTTAATGTTTATTTATGAAAGATTCCGCTATATTGTTGTCCTTACTGAGCATCTGAGATCACCCCTTCCAATGTTTTAATTTTTCCAGGATGTGAAGAAGTATATTATGAATGACCTACAGGGATAGTATGAGGGGATATAAAGACAAGATGTTGTTGTAGTTTTGTTTTAATTTATGATATAATGTAAGACTTATGAATGTATCTAGTGTTTCCAAGGCTACTAAACTAATCGGTCTTTCGAGACTTGATCTTTTGTGATCGTGAAAATGTTATGCAATAATGCACTGACTCTGGGTAACTTGGGTCGGGGCGTTACAGTTGGTATCAGAGGCAGTTTAGTACTAACCTTGGAAGCTAGATTTAGATAAACTCTGATTAGAGCACATGGCCCAAAGATAGACTTTGAGGATTAGTACAGAAGAACTTTCAAGAATTTTAGTATTATAGAGATTTTATGAGTTTTCCAAGAAATACATCCCTATCTAGATACGAGCAGTTAGAGGAGGATTTGGCACAAATGTACCTAGGGTTAAAACCCGAAAACACCGCTTTGAGCTAGACTCGAACGGGAACTGGTGCACGACAACGGGCCTTGCTGCACTCTTGGTTACGACACTCCCAGGGGATATTCTTAGGATAATTCACGATTTCTGAGTATATACTTCCTCAAAGAAAACATTTTTTTATGGATTATATCCATAAATAGTTCAATTTATTTTAAGTGTTTTACAAGCATGGAATTATGTATTTCTATTCATAAACTAATCTAGTTTATGACATTATTTAGAAATGGAGCCTAGTGGAAAGAATGGAAACCATATCAATGCATGAACTCCATGTAGGGATTTCCCTCCTGCTCAAGATAATTATAGTGGAGCTGGTGATACAACTGGTGTTGATCAAATTATCACCATACTGGGACAACTCAATTAGGTTATGAATAATAACCTTACTCGTATGGATCACCCTGATCCGCAACGTGGAGGATCAATGCTAGAACATTTCATGAGACAACAAACACCAACATTAAATGGGAGTACCAATCCTTTATTAGCTGAGAAATGGATAAATTATTTAGAGAAAATATTCCACGCCTTGGGGAGTAGTGAAAGGGAAAAGGTTATCATGGAATTTTACCACCTCACTGGAGATGCTGATCAACAGTGGTCATTGATTAAAAACACAAAGGAAGATGATGAAGTATCAAATATGGAATGGAGGGAGTTCAGAGAGCTTTTCTTAGAAAAATACTTTCCCCGTGACCATTGAGTAGATATGGAAAGGAAATTTATGAGTTTAAGACAAAAGGAGGATGAGAATGTCACAAAGTATGAGGCTAACTTTACAAGGTTAGTGAGGCATGCATCAGATTATATATGTAACCCAAGAAGTAAGATTGATCATTTCTTTGATGGGTTAAAACAGTTTCTCCGTCGAGCCCTAGTATCACAATCTTTCTTGTCGTACGAAGATATAGTCTCGTGTGCTATCAAGATAGAAAAGGAATTCTCTAAGTCTTATGACAACAAAGTAAAGCAAGAGAAGAAGAGAACGGTGGAGCAAGAGACAGATAAAGGGAAAAAGGGAAAAAAGGATTTTCCATTATGCGATAACTGTGGGAAGAAACACCTTGGAACTTTCCTAAAGGGAATGAGAGTTTTTTATAAGTGTAGAGAAAAAGGACACCAAGTGTGTGATTGCAAGGGTAAGAAAAAGGTTTCAAATGTACAATGCTTCATCTGCAAGGAGTGGGGACACTACGCAAACCAATGTCCAAATCATTAGAGTATGCCCCAAATGATGTTATTGGATAATAATCAGGTTATGATACTACCACAGATGAGGAGGAATGATTAGAGTTATTATGTATAATTTTGTCATTTGAGTGTTGTATCAATGATGTACTAGTTATAATAATTATGGAGTATATAAGGATTGTACTGCAGTACTATTTCATCAAGGACTTGAGATTGTGTGGAACCAAGAAAAGTGACTCCATAGCAGGTTAAATTTTTGGAAAATGTATGGTTGAGAGAATGATAAACCATAATATGGTTCTGATACCTAGATATTGATTTTTGAATAATAAATGATTGATTTGGATAAATTATATTGGATATTCTTGACTTCCTTGAAACTGATTAATGATTTATATACATTTTTGGATAGAAGGAGTATATCTAGTATTATATAAAGAATAAGGGATCATGAATGTAATAAATAAGGATTTCTGGTAATTCAGGATGTTGCAGTGTTTTAAAAGAATACATGATGAAGGTGTTCACATGTTATTACACGGCAAAAAATATCTTCATTATGTTTACCTTCCTTATAAAATATGGACTTTGAGTTGGACAAAAGTATTTTGGAAAACTATAAATGTTGGAATGGATTAAGTTGAACTTTAGATAGTATGGATTAAGGTTAAAACATTAATTAAGATTATTTATGGAATATTATAATACTATAGTTTTAGAAAAAGGACAACCTTCAGGTTGGGCAATAACCCATCGCTTCGGACAAAGCTGCAGGAATCGAACCCACAACCATAGTGAGACAGGCCTTTATTACCTACCACTAGCTTACAGGAAGTCCTTGGTTATTAAAAAATAGTTTTCCTATTCTGAATGGTATGTGTTAATATTTGTAACCTTGTATGATTAGGATAAATATAATATTTTTGAGTTCTATTATCTTTTTGGGTGAAAGAAAAGTTTGGGGTAGAAATTAGTTGAAGGTTGAAATTCTACTTGTCAAGTATATATATATATATATATATCTTATTTTTATGAAGAAATTAATTCTTAAACTTTAGGGAAGAGATATTAAAACAAAAATGTGTTATCCTAATACCTTATGTTTTGTTGAACTGATGATATCTTCATCATAGATTGTTGGATTTGAGGCCCTCAATTTTACACTTTTTTGTGATTGATGACCTCAACCAATCCCTACAAATATTTACATTTTTACTCCAATTATATGTCTCTAATTTCCACCAATGTTCTCCTAATTGAGATCATAATTTGGTGGTGACTTTTTCATTTACCTTTCCCTCTTATTAAGGCTAAATGTTATTAACCCTATTTCCGATATGGGTTTTCCACAAAGGTATTTTATATTTTCAACCTTTTATTTTTGATGAACATTTTCAAATTGTGAGGACACAATTTATTGAAGGAGGGGAGAATGTAACACCCCAATCTTTCATGATATGCTTCTCTTTCAATAATGCAATAGCTTTCATTGTACGCAAGTTCGAGTTCTAACACATCGCGACTAATCAAAGTAGCCGTTATGAATAGTAATACCCACTTTTTAAAATTATATAAATTTTATATTTCAAAATGGACTGAATTTTTGTATTCGGAATATCAAAATTATCCTAAGTTGAATTTTTTGTAATTTTCTGAGAACTTCCATTTTTTTATGAATAGTGAAAAATACTTAAAAACAACTTTTTTAATCAAAATAATTTATAGTGATAAATTATACTATTGAGTGGTTTTAAAGTATAATTAGAATATATTTTTACCATTTTATCCAATGGTGGTCATTAGAATTAATTTCACTTTGAAATTGGACATAAACAATTGTCAATCTTTTGATATATATTGTTTCTTAAAAACGCACTATTTGTTGTGACAGTGTGAATTAATTATAAAATTAATTAATGCAACTTATATGTTTGAAATTTTGTCAAATAGAGATCATTTTTGAATTCGGAATATCAATTATAGCTTAGGGTGAATTTTTGGAATTGTTCTGAAAAACATCAATTTTTGATGAATAATGAAACCACTAAGTGGTAGTTAAAAAACAGATTTTTCATTTAAATGAAACTTTACCACTTCTACGATTTTATTTTTACCATTACTGTTCTATCTTCTCCTACCACCTCTCATGGTGGCCATTATGATGGAACTATATTTATTTATGATATATATTATATTTATTTCATCTCTATGCTTCAGTATTTTACATTTATATCATAACTTTGTGCTTTTCATGTTGTGAAAATGCGATAATTTCATTTGAGGAAGTGTGGACTACCGTCCCCTCAAGTGATGTGACTCGTTCATGCAATACATGGAATGTATAAAGAATTAAATTGATGAAATTATGTGACCTATATAACATATAATATAATTATAATATATATATATATATATATATATATCTCATTTAGTTTTAATTCCATTAAATACGAAATAGAAATGAAAGTAGCGTTCATGCGTACGTACGGCTTACCGTCTCCATGAACGGTGCATTTCATTTCTTACCTCTAAATGTTATGTAATATTATAAAGGAAAGTATATACTTGATATATATGATATATATTATATCTAAATCATGAATATAATTCTATATGTAAAGGATATTTTACCACATGAACAACTTGTAATTATAAGAAGTTTATTTTTGACTCAAGTACCAAAGATCGACAAAACGACCATTATTAACTTAAATAATTACATAATTTTCATAACATTGTAATAAGTGATATAAAAGGAATAATCAAATTGAAAAAGGTTCTTAAGCAAGTAGAAATTAACTCTAGTTTATTATTCAGGAGGTTAAAGAACGATCGAGTCAAGTCGGACACGAGGTAAGGGAACTTCTTAACCCGATTTCCATTCTTTGGGTTAATCTCCTACTTTCAAATTATGTCATGATATTATTATGTCCTATCTTGTATTTGTACTTTATTTATGTGTACTTATATTCAATACACATAATAGATCTATTTTAATTATAAAAATGATCTTTGTAAGGGACTTCGTCTCAATCTCCTTTCATTGAGGAATATTTTGTATTATACAAAACTTTCTTTTATATGGTGTATAAACCCCTTTCAATTTTACGTTTATTCAAAAGGAATCTTTTTATACGAATAGTTTTACTAAATGAAAAAATGGAATGTTTTTTTATCATACGTATGCGGCGATAATTACTTCTCCGCCGTCGTGACCATTATTTGAGTTTCGGCTTCCTCTACAAGCCATAATTTTTTTAAATGAAAAATAAAAACCAAGTTTTAAATTTATTTTATTTTGGTATTGAAAATGGTTTTTATAATTATTTTATTATATCAATGTGTTGTATTGAAATCTTGTTATGGAAATGTTGAAATGTTATGTTTCCTTTATGCATGTTTTATGAGATACAATTATGTTATGGTTTATGATATGTTTAAACCTGTTTATATGATGAATGCATTGGACTTAATAAGTGATGGGTGGAGCCCGCTATAGCTCTTCGATGCATCGGAAGGTCTCATGAGACAAACTAGTGTCTTGGAATGAGGCCTTGACAAAATCTTATTTGTAGTATTGGCACGAGGCCTTGGCTATGTGGTTATGATAGTCTGACATTATGCATTCTACCATTATGAAAGTGGTTATTGATCTTGCATGTGATTATTCGACTAGTAGAATATCCATGTAAATAAGTAAATGACATTATTTAATTTTATTTTTTCCATATTATTCTTAAGTTCAAGTTTAAAAGGCTTTTGTTTTAGTTATACATTGCCTTAAATGTTGATGTTTATTTATGAAAGCTTCCTCTATATTGTTATCCTTACTGAGCATCTGAGCTCACCCCTTCCAATGTTTTAATTTTTACAGGTTGTGGAGAAGTATATTATGAATGACCTACAGGTATAGTATGAGGGGATATGAAGACAAGATGTTGTTTTAGTTTTTTTTTACTTTATGATGTAATGTAAGACTTATGAATGTATCTAGTGTTTCCAAGGCTACTAAACTAATCGGTCTTTCAAGACTTGATCTTTTGTGATCATGAAAATGTTATGCAATAGTGATCTAACTCTGGGTAACTAGGGTCGGGGCGTTACACAACACTCATTGCACATGACGTATCATGATACTATACTTTACCCAATGTATTGGAGCGCTATAAGGGCACACCCTTCTTACACATTTCATTTCACGCATAAGTGTGCCACATGGATCATAAATCATGGATTCATAAAACATAATAATTTACTCCACGATAAAGGAATGTGTAATTAATACATGAAACTTTATAATCAATAAGTAAATGTTCATAAAGGTAAATACCCTTGATGGATAAATGGGCATGGTATTCACTACACAATGACATTGGCTTAGAAAATTGGTGCGATTTCGGCAGTGTAACGGCGTGACATAAGAATTCATAAAAATGGTTGATGAGAGAGAAATGGGTTCCTCATCATATTTACATGTAATATAAAGTAAGGAGGTCATATAGATACATGTACCTACAATTTTAATGGAATTTAGACTCATGATACAAAAGTAATTCTTGAATGTAAATGAGGAGAGATAAGTTCCTTTTGGAATTTTGGCATAGTAACGGGTGCACATGTGAGGAATTTAATGAAAGAGAAAGGGGTCTCCCATCATTAAAACACAAATAAGGAAGTATGAGGGAAGTGTGAAACTATACCCCAACATTCATAATTGAAATTAAAAGGGAAAAACAACTTAAAGAAAATTGGACAAAAAAGAGAAAGGAAGAAAAAACCCTTACTTGGAAGTGTGCTTCCAAAGGCTTGAGAGAGGCTTGAGAGAGGCTTCTTGGGAGCTTGGGGCACCTTGGTAGGATTCTAGAGTGAGTAGGGAAGAGGTTGGACGAACTCCAAAGGCTTTGAGTGTGGAGGAAGTGGAATATTGGGTGGGTTTATATAGGAAAGGTGAGTGAATTCTTTATTATTTAGGTTTGGGACCCCTTACATTAAACTAATCCAAACCACAAATCAGCTTATGGTTTTTGCCCATGGTTTTTGGAAAAGGGGAGAGGAAAACAATATTTTATAAGGACAAAGTACTAACTTCTTAAAGTAATGGGGTTGCTTTTGTGGAGGGGAGTCACACTCCCATGGAAAAATAATTTAAAAAGACAAGATGTTTAATAAGTCTTGAGAGGCCCATTAATGCTTTGTAAAATAAGTCAAACAAACCCAAAATTACATTATTTTAATTTTAAAACATATATTGGCCGAACATAAAGCTTATATTATTTTATTACATCACTATTGCGTCATTATGATGTAATAAAACACATTATATATTTAAATGGTATTTAATTTTTACCCAAAAATTTTTCTATCTCGGAAAATTATGAAAAATTCACCATTGGATAATTTCGAAGTCCTGATTCCATAAATATCATTTATTTTATTTAAATATTTTTCTAAATATTTTAATTTTCAATTTTAAAATAAAAAACGACATTTATCGAAAATTCACGGGTTTTGACAGAAATGGCTTTCAAACCTTAATAAAAAATATAATTGCATTCAAAAAATTATATGATCATTTATACATAATAAAATTAATTTAACAATAATAATAATATTTTATTAAAATATTATTTAATTCAAAAATCCCTTAATTTAATAAAATATATTTCTCAATTAAATAATAACTAAAAACACTACTTCCACTTTAAAAACTATTTAAAATGTATCAATAATGACAAGAAAGTATATTCATTTTTATATACAAAAATAAAGTACATGAACATAGTACTAGAGATTTGTTACATAACCCCTTAAAACAGCCACATAAGACCTAAGGGTAAGGTGTGCGATGGTGACATACTCTTGGGTTGGCTCATATAACATCGCTTGAGTGGTAATCTCTATCAACTACCACTTTTCCCATAGACGGTCCCGTTCGAGCTTAACATGATGAAGCTCAGCTTGGGCTTGGTGAAGAACGAAACCCAAGGAGGCCAGCTCTTTCTCGATCTCTGACAAATGGGCTTCGTATGGATCAATTCTACTAGATGAGGCCATCGCTTCTTTTGTCTGAGTAAAATGGGTTTGTTAAAGCCTTATATTTATACTAACCATGTGATCACTGTTCAATGACTATAAAAGCAATGGTCACAATTCTTAACATACAACCAAAGAAGTTGACATTTTATATAAAAATTTTACATAATGAGACATTTAATTAGATCAAGAGTGATTTCCATTAATGAAACTTTGGGTCGTTATAATATTCCCCCCTTAAGAAATTTCACCCTCAAAATTTATTTTTTCCCACACTAAAACAGATTTGGGTAATTTAGCTTCATCATTTCCTCCGATTCCCAAGTCGCATCTTCAAACTTGTGGTTTCGCCACAACACCTTGATGAGGGGCATTGTCTTATTTCGTAGAAATTTTTCTCTATGATCTAAGATCATCACTGGTTGCTCCTCATAAGAAAGATCATCCTCCAACTATACCACCTCAGAAGAGAGTACATGTGAAGGGTCCGGTATGTACTTCCTTAAGAGGGATACATGAAAGACATCATGTATTTTGGCCATGGTAGGTGGAAGTGCTTGTCGATAGGCCACAACCCCGACGCGATCAAGAATCTCGAAGGGGACGATGTACCTTGGACTTAATTTCCCTTTCTTTCCAAACCTCATGACCTTCTTCCATGAAGATATGTGTAGAAAAACCATGTATCCAACTTTAAACTCAAGGTCTCATCAACGATTATCTGCATAACTCTTCTGTCGACTCTGGGCTGCCTTGATATGCCGCTGAATGGTTTTCACCTTCTCCACCATTTCCTTGACCATTTACGGTCCAAGAAACTTACATTCACCGACCTCATCCCAACACACCAGTGTTCTACACCTTTTCCCATAAAGGGCTTCATATGGTGCCATTTGGATGCTCGAGTGGAAACTATTATTATAAGAGAACTCAACCAGAGGAAGATGTTGATCCCATCCTCCTTTAAAGTATATTGAGCACGCTCTCAACATGTCCTCAAGTGTTTGGATAGTCCACTCAGATTGGCCATCAGTTTGAGGATGATAGGCCATACTAAAGTTCAGTTCAGTATCCAGAGCATGTTGAAGACTCTTTCAAAACTTAGTGGTGAATCTTGGATCTTGGTCAGACACAATAGATAGTGGTACTCCATGTAGCCTTACCACTTCCTTGATATATATCAGTTCCAGTTGATCCAATAAGAAATCCTCTCGAATAGCAATGAAGTGTGCAGTCTTTGTAAGACGATCCACCACAACCCAGATTGAATTATTACCTTTAGATGTCCTCGGAAGTCCAGTGACAAAGTCCATGGTGATTTTCTCCCATTTCAATTCTGGTATGGGCAATGGTTACATCATCCCCTTAGTCTTCTACCTCTCTACCTTCACTTGCTGGCACACTAGGCACTTTTATGTATATACATCGATCTCCTTATTCATATTATCCCACCAAAGGTTTTCTCAAAGATCTTGATACATCTTTGTGCTCCCTAGGTGAATAGAGAAATTTGATCTATGTGCATCATCCAAAAGTTCCTTCTTCAGCTCCGGACTTGATGGAACACATAGTCTTTTCCCAAATCGCACAATTCCTTATTCATTAACATTAAACTTTGAGGATTTCTTCTTTTTGATAGCTTCTACTTTTTTCTGAATTCCCACATCATGCTTTTGATCATCCTTTAACCTTTCCAAAAGATACGGTTGAACAATAATTTGTGAAAGGATTGATGATGTTCCCTTCTTTATGATTCCCATGTCCATCTTCATCAAGTCTAAGAAGATTGGATCCTTCTCAATTCTCATCATTTATAAAATCGCTGGGTCCTTTCTACTTAGGGCATCTGCCACCTTGTTCGCTTTCCCAGGGTGGTAATGTATTGAACAGTCATAATCCTTGATGAGATCTATCCATATTCTCTAGTGCATATTAATGTATTTCTATGTGAATATATATTTAAGACTCTTGTGGTCAATATATATCTCACATTTCTCCCCATAGAGATAATGCCGCCAAATTTTCAAGGAAAAGATCACCGCCACCAACTCCAGATCATGCGTTGGATAGTTTCTCTCATGGATTTTCAACTGTCTTGAGGCATAGGATATCACCTTATCACTTTTCATTAGCACACAACCTAATCCCTTCTTCTAAGAATCAATGAATATCACAAAAGGTTCCCCACTTGTGGGTAAAGTGAGCACGGGCGCAGTGATAAGCCTTCTTTTCAACTCCTTGAATATTTCTTCGCATTCATCACTCCAAGGAAACTTTACTCCCTTTTGAGTTAGCTTGGTAAGAGGGTTGGAAAATTGTGAGAAATTTCTCACAAATCATCAATAATATCCAGCTAACCCCAAGAAGATACGTATATACGTTACCGATGTTGGCCTCGGCCATCCCTCAATTGCATCTGTTTTGGAGGTATCCATAGATATCCAATTGCTTGTGATGATATGGCCCAAGAATGAGACCTCCTTCAACCAGAACTCATACTTTCTATACTTTTCATAGAGATTATCCTTGCGTAAAGTCTCTAGTACAGTTCTAAAATTCTCCTCATGATCCTCCTTGGTTTTGGAGTATATTAGAATATCATCTATAAAGACTACCACAAATTTGTCGAGGTAATCTCTAAAGACTCTATTAATTAAGTCCATGAAGATTGCTGGAGCATTAGTGAGTCCGAAAGGGATTACTATGAATTCATAGTTCCCATATCTTGTACGAAAATCAGTCTTGGGGACATATTCCTTCTTCAACCTTACTTGATAATATCCTAACCGAAAATATACCTTGGAGAAGTATTGAGCTCCACGCAGCTGATCGAACAAGTCATTGATCCATGGAATAGGATACTTGTTCTTTATCGTGATTTTGTTAAGTTCACGATAATCGATGCAAAGCTGCATTGACCCATCCTTCTTCTTGACAAAGAGGACTGGTGCACCCCATGGTGAAGCACTTGGGCATATAAAACCTTTATCCATATTCTCTTGTAGTTGTTTTTCAGCTCTTTAAGCTCCACGACAACCATTCTATATGGAGTTTTGGATATTGGTAGTGCCCCTGGTATAAGTTCAACTGAGAATTCAACATCTCTTCTAGGAGGAAGACCAGGCAGTTCCTTGGGAAACACTTCAGCGAATTCCCTCACAATAGGCATTTCTTCAAGGATGGTTTCTTCCTTGGACTCAATAATCTGAGCCAGATATGCATGCTCATAGGTCAGTAATATCCACACTTGAGATGATGGAGCTAAAGGAGATTCATCTTCCTCCTTACACTTTTAAAGAATCGGGGGTCGATTCTCCATATGGAGTGCGATTTGCCTCTCCCAATAATTTATGTTGGCTCTATATAAGGAAAGCCAATCCATGCCATGAATTGCATCAAATTCTACCAGAGGGAGTATAAAGAGGTTCTCTAGGAAATTAAATCCACATATTATGATAGGGGAGGACTTATATTCATGGGATGCAATGATTTCCCCATTTTCTGTACTCACTTACATCTTCACTTCCATAATTTTTGGTGGTGCTGGGATTGTTCTACTAAACTTTTGAGATATGAAATAATGAGTAGAACCTGAATCAAAAAGTACATTCTCTATTCTTGAATGAATAACTAGCGTACCTATCACAACTTCGTTGTCGAGGTTCAATTCGGCAGAAGTGATGGAAAAGGCTTTTCCTTCCTGCCTTGGAGGTTGTTGGTTGCCTCCGAAAACCCTTGGATTAGGGAACTGATTTGCAAAATGCCCTGGTTCTTTGCAGTTGTAGCAATGAACAACGCGTTGAGGTTCAAATGGAGCATTCCTCTCATCTGTCACATCTGCGGGTCTTTCTTGTTGACAGTTAACAGCTAGGTGCCCTTCTCTTCCACACCTAAAGCATTTCCTCATCCCCTTGAGGAAATTTTTAGGTTGCTTCTTTCCACACTTTTGGAAAGTGGGGTGCTAGATCTTCTTAGCACCATTGGATTTATCCATCAGACTTCCAACATTGAATTCCACCTTATACTTCTTGTCCCCATGATACCCCTGTGATTCCCTGATTTCCATTTCGACCTTGAGGGAACATCAGAAAATTTCCTCATAGTTGTCGAAGTCACGGATCGCTAATGCTTTCCACAGGCTAGGCTTCAGCCCACCAAAGAAGCGGTCTACTTTGCATTCGGGGGTAACGAAAAAGCTGAAAGCGTATCGTGCAAGCCTTGTAAAGTTTGTGTCATACGTTCTAACAGATTCTTCATCTTTTTTCTTGAGGGAAAGGAAGTCCCTTTCCATCTTAAGCCAGAGGGTGCATGGAAAATATTTATAAAAAAACATCTTTCGAAAATCATTCCATTCCAACACCTCAATCTCCTCCTTAGGCTTCGTATTTTTGATCAACATCCACCATTGATCAGCTTCACCCTCCATACGATAAGTTTCCAGGAGAACTTTCTCTTATTCAAAACATTGAAGGATGGAGAAGATCTTTTCAATGGAGTTGATCCATTGTTCAGCGATCGTGGGATTGGATGATCCACTAAAAGTAGGAGGCCTTTGTCTCATGAAGCTCTCGATAGTGACTTGTTCCTTCTTAGGGGGGGGGGGGGGTTGGATGTTTCTCTTAATCCATGTTTTTATTCAAAAATTGAGTTAAATAAGAGAGAATCATGACAAAGTTTTTGATTCCTACTCCCATTGGACTGGGCATCTCATTATTACAGTCATCACACTGATCTTCACATCGGTTGTTAGCCTGAGTCCTCCTATTACCGAACATTGGCTGGAATAAAAGGAAAGTTAGGGGGTAACACATAATGGGTAATCCAAAGACAAAAGTTGATGACCGATAAATAAACTTTTATTTCCTTAACTGATGAGTCTATAGGCTTCAATCTAGGCTTTTCATGATCTACTTTCTAACATATATTCTTAGGGGAATTTTTTTAATTCCAGTAATAAGGGTTCATACTAAGCTTGTAAATTTATGGAGTGTCGTAACCAAGAGTGCAACAAGGCCCATTTTTGTGCACCAGTTCCCGTTCGAGTCTAGCTCAAAGTGATGTTTTCAGGTTTTACTCCTAGGATACATCTGTGCCTGAGCCGCCTCTACCTGCTCGTATCCAGGCAGGGATGTATTTGCTTGATAAACCACTCACTCAGTACTTTCCAAAACTTAGGGATGTTTTTATTATACTTAGTCTTGTCTCTAAGGCTTTACTGGGGTTTTCTAATCCTAATCCCAAAAATAACTAAACCTATCCTCTGATACCAACTATGACAACCCTTCATTTATTACAAACTTAAACATGATTTATTACATAAACTATTTACTTGATACAACATGGAAGATCGAGAGTTCTAGTGTCTTTGGGGCTTAGGATCATTATATAACAACTTAAAACATGAAATACAATATCTTTATTGAAAACTTCCTTTACATGACCACTACATTCCTTCGTACTTAGCATTGCATGGGATAAACTGAGGACATGCATAAGAAAATGGGTGAGCTATAAAGCCCAGTAAGGGAATAAGCATGGAATATATGAGGAGTAAAATAAATGTTAGAAAATAGGAATATCAATAGAGAACAAGATAAACATGAAAATAAAGGCATGATAAGGCATGATAATCATAACATGGAAATGTGGCAACAACACTTAACATGGAATTAGCATGAGCCAAGGCTCATTGCACATGGAGCATGAGTAAATCCTCATTGCACATGAATCATGAGTAAACACTCATTGCAATTGAATTAGCATGAGTCAAAACTCATTGCACATGATGTATCATGATACTATACTTTACCTAATGCATTGGAGCGCTATAAGGGCACACCCTTATTAAACATTTCATTTCACGCATTTGTGTGCCACAGGGATCATAAATCATGGATTCATAAAACATAATCATTTACTCCATGATAAAGGAATGTGGAATTCATACACGAAACTTTATAATCAATAAGTAAATGTACATAAGGGTGAATACCCCTGATGGATAAATGGGAATGGTATTCACTACACAATGACATTGGATTAGAAAATCGGTGCACTTTCGGCAACGTAACGACGTGACATAAGAATTCATAAAAACGGTTGATGAGAGAGAAAGGGGTTCCTCATCATATTTACATGTAATGGACAGTAAGGAGGTCATATATATACATGTAACAACAATTTTAATGAAATTTAGATTCATGATACAAAATTATTTCTTGAATGTAAATAAGGAGAGAGAAGTTCCTTTCAGAATTTTGGCATAGTAACAAGTGTACAAGGGACGCATTTAATAAGAGATAAAGGGGTATCCCATCATTTAAACATAAATAGGTCAGTATGATGGAGGTGTGAAACCATACCCCAACATTCATAATTAAAATTAAAATGGAAAATCAACTTAAAGAAAATTAGACAAAAAAGAGAAAGGAAGAAAAAACCCTTACTTTGAAGTGTGCTTCCAAAGGCTTGAGAGAGGCTTGAGAGAGGATTCTTGGGAGCTTGGGGCACCTCGATAGGATTCTAGAGTGAGTAGGGCAGAGGTTGGACAAACTACAAATGCTTTGAGTGAGGAGGAAGTGGAAGCTTGGGTGGGTTTATGTAGTAAAGGAGAGTGAATTCTTAATTATTTAGGTTTGGGACCCCTTACATTAAACTAATCCAAACCACAAATCAGCTCATGGTTTTTGGTAAAAGGGAGAGGAAAAAAATATTTTATAAGGCCAAAATCCGAACTTCTTAAAATAATGGGGTTGCTTATGTGGAGGTGAGTCACACTCCCATGGAAAAATAATTTAAAAAGACAAGATGTTTAATAAGTCTTGAGGGGTCCATTAATGCTTTGTAAAATAAGTCAAACAAACCCAAAATTACATTATTTTAATGTTAAAACATATATTGGCCTAACATAAATCTTATAGTATTTTATTACATCACTATTGGGTCATTATGATGTCATAAAACACATTATATATTTAAACGGTATTTAATTTTTACCCAAAAATTTGACTATCTCAGAAAATCATGAAAAATTCACCGTTGGATAATTTCAACATCCTGATTCCATAAATATCATTTATTTTATTTATATAATTTTACAAATATGTTAATTTTCACTTTTAAAATAAAAACTGACATTTATCGAAAATTAATGGGTTTTGACAGAAATGGCTTTCAAACCTTAATAAAAATTATAATTACATTCATAAAATTATATGATCATTTATATATAATAAAATTAATTTAATAATAATAATAATATTTTATTAAAATATTATTTAATTCAAAAATCCCTTAATTTAATAAAATAGATTTCTTAATTAAATAATAACTAAAAACACTACTTGTACTTTAAAAACTATTTATAATGTATCAATAATGACAATAAAGTATATTCATTATTATATACAAAAATAATGTACATGAACATAGTACTAGCGATTTGTTACATAACCCCTTAAAACAGCCGCATATGACCTAAGGGTAAGGTGTGCGATGGTGACAGACTCTTGGGGTGGATCAAATAACATCGCTTGAGTGGTAATCTCTATCAACTTCCACTTTTCCCGTAGACGATCCCGTTCGTGCTTGACATGATGAAGCTCAGCTTGGGCTTGGTCAAGAGCGAAGTCCAAGGATGCCACCTCTTTTCTGAGCTCTAACAAATGGGCTTCATATGGAGCAATTCTACTGGATGAGGCCATCACTTCTTTTGTCTAAGTAAAATGGGTTTGTTAAAGACTTATATTTATACTAATCATGTGATCACTAGTCAACTACTAAAAAAGAAACGGTCACAATTCTTAACATACAACCAATGAAGTTAACATTTTATATAAACATTTTACATAAAGAGACATTTATTTAGATCAAGAGGGATTTCCATTAATGAAACTTTGGATCGTTACATGTAGGTTATGTTATTAAAATAATAAAATCCTATTTTATATAATATACATTTTTAATAATATTTTCGTAGTATAATAATATTTTAAGGAGGTGGAGGAACAAATAAAATATAAATGCTTGGTTAAGAATGATACATCTTCTTTGAAGAACCTACTTAGTTTATCACCAAAATGTTTGTTTAGAGATTTTAATAATCAAATTAAGGAATCCATGACATGTTTATGGAATTAACAGAAATATTTTGGTAGTTATTTTCAAAACTAAAATGCATTGGAATTGTTAAGAAAAGAGTAGAGATAGTGCCCTTATATATGTGGGGGGCATGACAGACATGGAATATTTTATAAGAAAAAGATATACCCACATTTTTCACAAATAAAAATCTACTAAAATGGATCATTCTAAAACATTATAAGATATAATGTCAAAATATGTACATAAAATAGAAATTGGACAACACTTTAGGTTATTTTTACACTTAACTATTTAGTTTAACCCGAGTAATCCCGTCTTAACCTTAACTATGGTAATTAATTTTTAATTACTTTAGTATTAATTTTTACCCATAATTTATTTAATTTGTAATATAATATTAATTATTGTGATTAATAATATGGAATCTATTTTTGAAAATTAAATTCCCAGAATTTTATGAATTAAATATAAAAATGAATTCGTATATGTGATAAAAAAGCAGGTTTCCATTTTTTTTCTTCATAAGTATAAAAAATTTTTATATAAAAATTCATCATAAGATTGATTCCAATTAAAAAATATAATTAATAATAATATAATTAAACTTAATTACCATAAAACCATTTAAAAATAGAGATTTTAAATTCTATAATGAAAATTTATTTTTTTTAAAATAATATATGTTTTGACTATTCATAAAAAATTTATATTTTCCAAAAATTCCCCAAAAAATGATTCTAAGATAATTATCTCATGTTGATTTCAAAAATCAAGTGTATTTTTCAAATAATTTATATATTAATCAAAAAAATTAATTTTTATATTTTTTCATAAAAAGTAATAAAAATATTTGATTGGAAAACAGTATTTTTGAAGTATGTAAAACATCAATAAAATTTAAGAACATATTTAGAAATATGGTTTATTTATATAATAACATTTAAATTAATTTTATAAATGTATATATTACTATTAATACCATAAAATATAATAGCTAGGAAATAATAATTCTATGTAAATATTAATAGTATATCATAGTTCATTAAAACTTTTTGTTGCATGTAAGAAAATAAGTTCAAGAAATTAAATATATTTCCAAAAAAATTCAAAAAATACTAGTGCATAAAATTATAAATAACTTAAAATAAATTAAAAACTCAAAATTCCATCACTTTTATAAATAAAATAGATGAAAATTCAGCCTCATTATATCCTCATGTTCCAATATAGCTTCTTCAAGGTGGTGATTTCTCCACTAAATAATGATCAGGTGTTTAGAATTGTTTTTAATAACATTATCTCTATGATCCAAAATTATCATAGGTTTTTCTTCATAAAAAATATCATGATATAGAATTATGAACTCTTATTTTAGTATATGTTATAGATTAGGTAAATTCATTCTTAGGATATATACATGACACACATCATGAACTGGAGATATGTTTGGAATAAGTTCTAAGTGATAAGATACCATCCTTAGAAAATTAAGAATATCGAAAAGGAAAATATACCTTGGGATAAAATTTCCATTATTTATAAATATCATAATCTTCTAGTGAAGAGAAAATCATTGAAACACCTTGTCATTAAATTCAAATTTCATATCATGATGATGAGTGTTAGCATAACATTTCTGTCGACTTCGATTTTCTTTGATGTGATGTTGAATGGATATGACATTTACACGATTTTCTCATCTAATTTAAGTACAAATATCCTTATTTCTCTAAAATCATCCCAACCCATTAAAGTTAAAAAATTATTTCCAAAGATTGATTTACAAAAAAATATTTGAAATCTCGAGTGAAAGATATTTTTGTAAGAAAACATGAATACATGATTGTGTTAATCCAAAATATATTTGAAATAAATATAAAAATATATCACTATATCCTAATTGGATTTAATAATTTATATTGACTAACCATATTTATGAGGATGATAATTTATGTTGAAGCCTAATGAGTATCCAGATAATGTTGTTGAATTCACTAGAACATCAAGGTAAACCTCATATCGAGATCAGATAAAATAAAATGTAGTAATCCATAAAACCTGACAACATAATAAATTAATATTATAGAAAGACAATATAGAGATAAATATTCTCTGATATAAATCAATTTCACTAGATATATTATGTGAATCACTACAACCCAAATAACAGTTTGGACATTAAATGTTTTAGGGAGTTTGATGGTAAAATTAATGGTGATGTTTTCCAATCTCCATTATTATATAGGTAATGTTTGTAAAATAATCATATATTTTTTCCTTATCCCTAACATTATTTCATAATAATTATCAATATATATACTCAGAAATAACTCCCATATTGTTGTCCCTCTAAGAATATCCTTTCGTATCATTATACATATTTTTTCTTCCCTAATGAATAGAGAATGAAGAACAATGTGCTTTATCCAGTATCTTTATCATGAAATATGGTTTGGATAGAACACATACATGGTTCAGAAACCTTATCATTCAATAATAATCAGATCTGAACATAGGGACATTTTTTACCTTTATCTATAACTCCATATCTTCTTTCTACTCCTCTTTAATAATAAATTGTATAGATGGTTGAACACTTAATTGAGAATGATAATATTTTGATAATACCTTCAAGATATTTAAATTCATACATTTAAAATGTTGAAATATTTTATATTTTTTATCCTTGTCATGGATAATCTATCACGATTCTTTTAACTAAAAGAAATGGCCCCATTGTTTTCCTTCCCTGGGTGGAAATATATTGAGAAGTTATTGTCATTAATCATTTCCAATAAACGTCTATGGTGAAAATTCAATTCCTTATATATGAAAGTATACTTTAAAATTGTAGGATTATTATATATATCACATCTTTCCAAATAAATATGGAGTGTTTAAATATTTAATTCAAAAAACTCCACAACTAACTCCAAATCATGAGTTGTGTAATTCTTCTCACTAACCTTCAATTTTCATTTTTAATAAGGTATAAAATATCATTTTCCATGTAAGTCATTTAAATACCTTGTTAGATGCATCACTAATATTAAAAACTCCTCTCTAATATAGGGTAAGATAATAACATGTTCAGAAACAAAACCTCTCTTCTATTTCATGAATTTTTGTTTACACTAATTTGTCCAAAGGTACCTGGATCCTTTCCAAATTTACTCATTGAGTGGATTCAATAGTGATTTATAATTATATTAACCCAAATAATAATATATAGAAAATCAAGAAAACAATGGATATTAGTAACAATGGTTTTTCAGATCACAAATTCAATAACATTGATCTTTGATAGATCCAAAAATGTTCCCTCTCTTGAGATTATATGACCCAAAAATAAAACCTTTTATTTATAAAATTCACAGTAGGTAAAATTTTCATAAAAATTCACTTTCATTGGGATCTTCATCACAATTATCAAGTGATATTAATGTTCTTCCTTAAACATTGAATATATAAGAATGTAATCTATAAATACTACAACAAACTAATCAAGGTAATCTATAAAGAACCTAATTATTAAATCCAAGATGATATCAATGCAAACAGTAAGAACAAATGGAATCACTATATATTCATAGTGTATATTCATTATACGAGATTATTTATTTAGAATATCTGTATTCGTAATCCTCAATTGATGATATCATGTATGAAGTTCCATATTTACAAATTATTGAGCTACACATAGTTGATCAAACAAGTCATAAATATGTGGCAGAGGATACATATTCTTGATTTTCATCTTGTTTGGTTCTTGATAATCAAATAAATTTTGCATCAATAATTTTTTCTTATTAATAAAAATAATATGATTACCCTAAGGTAAAAAACATGGCCAAATAAATTCCTCTTAAAGATTATAATTGATTTTCTTCTTTAATTCGTAAAACTAAATCGGGGACATTATATAGTGTGTCCTTTAAAAAGGTGAAACTCTAGTTTTGAGTTATATTGAGAACTATAAATCAAGATTAAATAAAATAATAATAACTCTTTAGGAAAGGCATAACAAAAACTCCCAAAAATTAGCCATATATTAGATTATTAGATTATCCATAACTATTTGAGACGAATACCCCGTTTGAATAGAAATGAAGACCTATAAAATCGATCAAACTTTTATTTTAAGGTTCAAATATATTGGTACATTGATACATGATTATTGGTTGGTTCATAAAATAAATAATGACTTCCCTTCCTCAAAAATTGATTGGGCTATTATGTATAAAAAGATAATCCTTGTCTAAGATAATATCAATTTCAACTAGAGGGTGAATTAAAATATTGGTAAAATGCACATTAAAACAAAAATCAATTAGATAATAATCATAGATTTGAGATGAAGTCATTATTATATTATCAATTTTCACTATGTACTCAAAATATAATATTTGTGGATAAGAATTATCCTTAATGATTTTCATGACATAAAAGAATTTATATGACTAGGGTAAAATAAGATAAATCAATATTTCAGTGTACCTATCACCAACTCAACTTAATCATTCAATATTCAATCCCTATCTAAAACAAAAACGGTATTCATTACTATTAAGAAACAATAATTAGATTTATCAATAATAATCATGAAAAATATATCTTAGAATGTCTAAATAATGGATCCTTTTTTTTCAATCAATGACACTATAGTTTTAACCGTGTTTATTCATGGTCATTGTAAAACCTTGAGATTATTAGAAATATATTTTTCGTATAAACTTAACCCTTTATATATTTTTTAATAAAAGAAAAATTGGATTCTTCGGGGGTTACCTGTAACACTTAGTTTAGAATGTTTTATACGAAACACCGAGTTTAAACAAAATATGACATTCTATAAAAATGTTATTATTTTATATGATTTTTATCTCATAGCCATTGGAGTGGTGGGTATGAATAGGAATAAATAAATTCCGAAAATATATGGTTTACACATGTATTTATAATTTATTCATTGGTGATCAAATAATTATAAATGAAAATGAAACTATTTTAAAATAAAGGAAATATTTTTTCTGGAAAACTATTTTTTTACACAAAATTATTTTACCTCAATAAATTTAAAAAAACACTCTTAGTGACTGATTTTAATTAAATGTATATATTTAATATTCACTAAAGTTTTTAAAATTCATCTTATGTTTTTCTATATAAGAGGAAAGAATAAAACTATATTTTTCTTATAATAATTCTTATTTCCATTTGGGAAAATATTTTAGAATTAATTTTTAAACTTTTAAAAAATTTATTTGTAAAAAGAAAATTTAATTTTCCATCAGAATTTCAAAATTATCATGGATTTAATGTTTTATAATTTTATAAGAAGATATTTATTTATGGATTTGTAAAAAATACTTATTTTTATTGAGAATTATCATTCCTTTTAAGGAATTTAAAAACATAAACAATGAATAAATATTTTATTAAAAGTATAATTAGTTTTATTATATATATTTAATCAATTTATTTTATTATAATCAATTTCGTATTAAATTTTAATATAAAATATTTCATTCTAGTAAACATTTTCTCTTCAGAAAATAGTTTTTTGGTCACGTCTATGAGCTTAATTTTAAATTATTTCTTTTCAATTATGTGAAATAAATTTGGAAAAATGGATTCCATATTTGGAATAATAATATTTTAAATTATCTAATATATAGAAATTAATATTTCACCTTAACAAATAATAAAAAGAGTAAAAATTATTTTCCCCAGTTAAGGTGAAAATGGGTTTATGGGGTGGTGGATTGAAATAAAATTATAATGGGGAATATGATCTATAATCTTTTCAAAAAACCATTTTAATGAAATGTTTAAATCTTATCAAATCTATGGTTTGATAATGTACCATTTTGGATCCTTTTAGAATGTAAAAAATGTGGTTACACCTTTTTCTTTTAAAACATTACAAGTATGCCACTAACCTAAATTATTAAAGGACACCCCTCTCCTGTACTATTCATTATTAAAAACCCATTGGTTTATCCAAGACATAAAAATATCAATTCCATACCTTCCTAATCAGATTATTTAATTCTTAGTGTGGTTATAAATACATACTTTGAAACATTTTTGTGCAAACCAATAATGTTATCCAAAAAAGAGATAACATCCCTAATTGAGTGTTTTATTTTATTTCATCCCCCAACTAGTTAAATTAATATCAAACTTAGATTATATAATAAACTAAGTATTTATAAAAAATTATTTTTATTATGTTAATATAATAACCTAAATCCTTCTCATTTTTTGTCAAATGGTTTACAAAATCATCATTTGTGTGTATGGAGAACTACTACCTCACAAACCTATGAAATTCATTTTCCATCACAAACTTTCTAGAATAGATATAATGATGAATTTATTTTTTATATATTATATTTATGGTATTATTATGATTATATAAAAATGATATCACATATTCCTTCAAAATTTCATTCCACGAGAATATGATAACATAATTCTTGTGTACGATGGAATACCACCTCGCGAAACGATGTGATTCATTTTTTAAATACATTTCACATGAAAGGTAATAAGGGATTATTTTAATAAAAATATTAATATATATGAAATATAAATGATTCTATAAAGAAAATATATTATTTATCTTTTTCTCAATTCATCCACTGAGAAAATGGAAATAACGTTCAACCATACATACGAACTTCCATCTCCTTGAATGGTGTATTTAATTTTTTAACTGTAAATTTTATTTATTCAAATAAAAAAATATATGATTTATATATATTATATTTTTATAATGGTTAAAATTAAATAGATAATTTGAACATGATCAAATTAATAGTACATAAAATAACAAATCAATAAATACACCAAAGAAAAGGCAATCATTACATGAAACATGAATTTATACTGAAATTATAAATAAATTGGTAATAAAATTATAAAAAATCATATATGGTATGATATATATAATTATTGTTTTTTTTCATATGATTAATAAAATTATTTTTATTATACATGTGTTTAACACATGTACAGAGGAATTTAAGACATAATTTTAGAGATTTCCATCAAACTTTTTACTTATGTGATATAGATTCCCTATTCACAACCTATTCATTTTATGTGGTGTATATACTGACCATGAATGCATTTTATGATGATTATACCTAATTTTTTTGGATTTAAATATCAAATTTATTATCTCTCTTTCATGGGGGTTAGAGTATAAAAGATACAAAATTATTATGGGATTTCTATTCTCTCTCTTTTTTTTGGGAGACTTATTCCATATTCAACATGTGTTTAGTTTTTGTAGTGAACCAATAACAAGTTATATCATGAATATACATCTATTAATGATATTTTAATATTAATTAAATATTATTATTTCATAGGGATTATGATTCATTGTTACAAAAGTGATAATGGTGTTATGATACCATCTCATTGTTTAATAGGATTTCTTATTTTAATGCTTCTGATGATGAAATATTATTCACTATCAATCAAGAAAGTCATAAAATTTATTATCCACTATTTATGTCATGATAATAAATTATTATCATAATTTTTATTTCATTATGTACTCAAGAGTCCAAAAGAAAGTTTTACATAAAATTTTATTTTATTTCACTCTTCGGTTGAAAATCATTTTCCTCCATAATAATACTGTCTAAAATTGTTTTAAAAAAATGAGTTTAAAACATTATAGGTGATTTATAAAATAATTTTTTTACCCTTTTTTATTTTTTACTAAATTTTTTGAATGTAATATACATTTAATTTTCCAAAAAATTCCATTTTTAATTTTATTGAAAAAGTAGAAGGAATATTTGTTTTTCAATGTGAACTGCAAGAACGATATTTTCTACGGCATGACCAACTCATACTATCAAATAATCTTTTATAAGTGTTAATTTTTATTTTCAATGAAAATAATTTAAAAATAATGTAATTAGTTTTTATATTTTAAAATGTTTTTTCCAAGATGAAAGCTTATTTCCATCAAAAAATGTGATGGTTGATTATTAAATTTTACTTTATAAGTTTATAATATTATTTTTAATGAGAAGTATTTTAAAAATGTTTTATTATATAAAGAATATTTTCCAAAGTGGAAAGATATGTTTTTAAATAAATATTCCACATTATCTTTCAAAATAATTTTCTATCTAAGAATACAACATTTGATGTTACATATGATTTAATAGTGATAATATTGAATAATATCTTCCTTATTATTTCTCTAGATGGCTCATGATTATTTTTTTTGAAATTGTTATGAAACCAATTTACATTTTAATGGGTTATACTATAGTGAATTGATAAAAAGTTTATGAAACACATTTTTTTACATGGGTTTGATGTGATGATATGATGAATGTTCTATTATATTATGGCATAAATAAGTGTGCTTTTCATTATAAGATGGGTGGGAACAATATCTCCCACCAATGCATTTGGTAATGATGGATATTGTATGAGATAAATATTACTGTAATGGGGATTTAACCCTATTCAGTAAGGGAATATATACACTATGATAGTCATCGGAGTGAACATTGACTGCTAAGATGTTTTGTGGAGTTAACCCATTCCACCAAGAATGTTTTGGCGATAATCCTTGACTGCTAAAATAATGATTAACTATTATTATGTGTATTCCAATATTCCATATCTTATGCCAATGTTATGTTCTAATGGATCTTGTAAATTGATTCCATTTTGATTAATGTCTTATGATCATCCATGATTTATTCCATGAATCATGTTTATGATCAATGATATATAGTGTATGTTTTTGAAATGTTATTCTAATGTTCTCTTACCCTTATTCTCATGATATATTGATATATCCCTTGTTTTCTCTTATTGGACATCTGATATGACCCTATATAATATTACCTTTCCCCATGTTATAGTGATAAGTATTTTTTATGATATGTCTTTAATGGTTTATTGTTATGAATAACTTAGTGGGAGATGATTTAGATCACTTATTAGCTAGTTTTTTATATTTACAAGTTTATAAAGACACCAGACCTAAATGCTTCCATCTTGGATCATTATGTAATGTAATAAATATTATTATAATAATATGAAATATTTATGTATAAGATGTTTGGGTCTCTATAATTTATATAAGGAACTGGTGTTGTAAAAATTTGGAAACTAGGATGATAAAACATTTGTGAGATCCATAAGGATATGTATATGGATAAGCATATGGATGAATACATGTATATGAAAATGCCCATAAATTTTAGAAAAGTGTAGAGAGAGTGGTTTATAAGAAATTACATCCATGTTTGGGTACTACATGTGGATGTGGATTTGGATTAGAGATACCTAGGGGTAATATCTTTGAAAAAGGATTGTCAAGTTTACACAAGGATTACCTAGAAGATGAAAAATTTCCTTGTTGTACTCCTAGTTTAACACTTGAAAAGGATATGATTTAGATATCCAGAAAAACATTAAAAAACATCATGAAGGACTTAAATATAATTTAACTATCAATAACAGAGTCTAAACCTATGGTTATATAGATTAAAACATAGGTTTTATAATTTAAACATCCTATATGTGATTTTCATGGATTATGTGGTACCCCAAAATGATTAGTGATCTAAAATATATTATTTATGGTTTTACTAAATAGATATAACTATAAGGAACCTTCTTAATTCTATGTGTGGAAGAAAATAAAAATATTTCATTCATAAGAAACCAAAATATTTGGTAGAGGGAATGAAAACTCTTATTACAATTCTCACACACCATTCTTAATTAATGAATAATATTTAAATTATAAATGATAAATAGAGGGAATAATATTTTGTTGAATAATTAATGAAGAAACATCCAAATTCTTATAGTGGTTCCACTAATGCACTATTTATTGAGTGATTAATCAACCCCACAAAAAATATATATTTTTAATCAAAATTTGGCGTAAGAAAAAGTCAATTTGGTTATTAATTATTTAGATGTTTAATCATATTAATGGTGTAATATTATTGAAAACACAAGGGAACTATAATAAATGGTTTCTATGTAATGGGATGAGTTTATGTTGATATTTCTCAGTAAGTACATCCCTAGTATTCTATGAACTAATATGGAGAAGTAATTCCATGAGATTAAGAAAATGGATGATGAATCTATTGGTACTTACGAAATTGCATTTAAAAGACTTGAATAGTAAACTTCTAGTTTAATCAGCAGCACTATCAAAATAATTGATTGATTATTTGGTGACATAAAACAAATTCTTAGAAATTTATTAGCTATAGTAAAATTATTATACACGAATAATTCATTTGACATGCACTAAAGGTAGAAATAGAAATTGAATATTCCCACCATTCCCATAGTTTTGATATGAAAAGGATGATTGAGTTACCTATAAAATTGAATAAACCACATGGTTTAATGCAATTATAGCCATCAATATGATAAAAATGTGTGAATACATATAAAGTGAAATTATTTAATAGAACTTATAGGCACGTTAAATGTGTAATGGAGGGTCATAAATCCCATAAATGTGTAAATATGATTAATGGGATAGTTAATGTAATTTAAGAGGAGGGGACAACAACTAATTAAACAACAGAAATCTAGAGTTTCAAGTTAAAGGATATTGGGAATTCTATGAATCATTGACCAAATCCAAGGCATATAATGGATGATTATCCAAAACAACCTATAAAGGGAAAATATAAAGGTAAATCATGTTTAATCACAATAGATTATATAAATAACGATAATTAGGGAACACTTATTCTCACCTACTTAGTTTAAAATTTCATGTTTGATTTATATGAATTATCCCTATAAAAATACAATTGTTCAAAGTTTATTGAAATTTCATTTTATTTTGATCATTTATTACCTTTGTCAACATGCATTCTAGAATTATTAAATCACATTTGATATTGTATTATTAGAACGATGAATCCATGAATCCAATTATTTTTTTGTATAATATAAGAGTTCCTAAATATAATAAAGGGTGAATTTACATTTATAAGTGAATATGTGTCTATGTATGATTAACTCAAGAGTTATAGATACAATAATGCATTTATTATTTTATGGTTTATCATAATTTCAAATTGATTTGCAGCCCTTTTTTAGTTTCATGTGATAGGATTTTATCAAGATTAAGAATACTATATGAGATAATTATAGAAATACATACCTTTTTTTTATATATGTTTTAGTGAAAAATGTATTCAATGAGAAATTATTTTACACTTTTTGGACTTATGATTTATGTTTTTGGTGACTTTTAGGGTTTATCTAATCAATAGTGATATGTAATAATGGGTTGTAGTCAATCAAAATATAAAGTCATCACACTTTATTTATATTAGAGAATATTTCTCTCTAGATTACGTGTCCATAATATAAATTATGTGGTAAGGTTTGATGGTGTACCACATTCAATTTTATCTGATCTAGATGAAATGTTTACCTCAATGTTTTGGAGAAGTATTCAACAAGACATTGATATGGAGTTCAATTTTAGAATTGTGAATCATCCTTAGATTGAAGGCCATTATAAAAGAATAATTCTAACCCAAGAAGATATGATAATATATTTTTATGTGTTTTTCAAATATGGATGTGATTTACACCCTCTACATGTTGAGTTTTCTTACTATAATAGATTTCACCAGAGCATTAAGATAGATCCTTATGAATACCTCTTTGGAAATAAGTGTTGAGACCCAATATGCTAGAATTAATTTTTATCAAAGAAAGCTATTGGTATCTGTGATAGCTAATGAAATGGTATAGAATGCTCGATCCATTAAACAAAACATAAGGGAAAAACATGGTTGATGTAAATGTTTTTGTGGTAATCATCGATGCAATCTTGAATATGAAGTTTATGATAAGATCTTTTTAAAAATTTCTTCCTAAAGAAAATAATGAAAACTATGCCTTGATAATGTGGATTCATTTAAAATTATTGATCATATCGATACCATATCTTTTATCATGGTACTTCCATTAAACCTCTATCATGTTCAATATGTGTTTCAAGATTCTCTCTTAAAGATGTAAAAATATAATCATTCACTTGCACTAAACTATGAGTTCATACATCTAGAGAATGATATTTCATATAAGGAATAATTAGTTGAGATTATGTATTTAATTGAGAATGTTCTACAACATAATACCATTCACCTAGTAAATGTTTTTTGGTGAAACCACATGATTGATAATGCTTCATGGGATCCTTTATATGTAATCTGATGTTAGTATCCTCAATTATTGGTTTAGATGTGATTAAATTTGAGGGAGAAACTCATTTTAAGAGGGTATATGGTTAAACCTAGAGAGTTTTCAAAATATATATTTTTTTAAATAAGTTTAATATTTTTATTATTTTTAATTACATGCATCCCCAAGTTAAACATTTGTTATATGAAACACTGATATTATCTTACATTAAACACTACACCGAGCTTAAAAACGACATGAAATACTATTAAAATATTATTATTTAATATGATAGTTATCAATTAGCCATTGAAATTTAATTTATGAATTGGATTAACAAAATTAAGAAAATATATGGTTTACACCCATATATAATTAATTATTTGGTGATAAATTAATTAGAAATTAAATTAAAACTATTTGAAAAAAGTAATCCACTTTCTAAAATATTATTTTTTATGCATAAAGACATGTAACATAAAAGAATAAGTAAATAAATGTGGAGAATTATTTTAAGTAAATTAATATATTATATATTCAATAAAATGTTTAACATTCATCTATGTGTTTTCTTGACAAGATAAAATAATAAAAATGTAATGAACCAATGTTTTTCAATGGAAATTACCTTCTCATAACTATGTAATAAAATACAATGAAAACAAAACATAATGAACTAATAAGTACTAAGTGACCTTTAAACATAGGTTTTTCACTTATGTGTTTGGAATTTCGAAAATTTGACAAACACGGTTGTGACCATTAAGTTATTTGGAGTCCGATATAAAAAACATAATTTTTAATGAATAGTAAACTACCCTTATGAATATTAACATACCCTTATGAATAATGATATACCCTAATGAATAGTAACATTACCTTTGATAGCATTAAAATAACATTCAAGTGAAATTGTGGTGTACCTCTATTTTAGAACATGTAAATGAATGTTTTAAAACAAGGTTTTAATAATAAATTATGATTTTAATTAAATATTAAATTAATAATATTTAGATAATTATTTTTAAAAAATGGACTTCAATTTTGGATTCTACACATTGTAAAATTTTTAGTGTGATTTTTTGGGATTTTTCAGAAATACTAGAATTTTTGATGAATAGTAAAATCCGATAATTCACAATAAATGCTAAATAATTGATTAATTGAGTCATTGATGATGATATGTGGATGTAAGACTAATTGGTACGAATTAACATGAATTTATTACTATTATTGATCATGGAATACTTATTATTCCTTATCTTGTGAAGAAATAATAAACTAATGATTAAAAAATTATGAAAACCCTCCTCCCCTTCACTATAAATACCACAGATTCTTACCTCTTCTCTTCACTCCTCTCAAGCCTTGTGCCTTTTGAATATTCTACCCAAATATATCCCCAAGATCCTCCCCCATGTCCAAAATCTCCGATCCTCTTCAAAATACCAAAACCTCTCCCATTAAGTGGTTCTCAAAGTAGGAAGTTTCAAGAGGTAAATTCCTCTTTCCAATTCCTTCTTTTCTTTTATGTTCTATTCTTTTTGTTTCTTTCCTCACCTCCCTTCACCCAAATAGTATGATAACTCCAGTAACTTACATGTACTAGAATTTTTTTTATTCTAATGAGATATTTCATTATCTTCTCTCCTTTCCCCAGCTTTTATTTGAAAGGAAGGAAAGCACCGTTTGAGATGTGTTAATCTAGCACATTCAAGGACAACAGTTTATCAATTTCAACTATCATATTTAAATCTATACATTAAACCATTTTTGTTATGGTTGAACCAGAATATATATATGTAATATATCCTATTTTTATTCTGTAATATTTTTTTACAAATGGTATTAAGTTATAAATCAAAACATGTTCTTTGTAATCAAACACACCAATTAACAAAAACAGTTGTAACTTTGGTTTTATATAATAGTTCAACATCACTCTAAGTAACCAAATTAAATTTAAAACCATGTATTCTCATGTATGTTCACTAATATAATATAACTTCATTTTGGGATATTCACTTCCATCTTTCATGTTAATCCGAACTTGAATATAAGTGAACTAATCTTTAAACCCAAGTAAACAAACGAGCCCGGACAATGAAATTGAACCTTTTGAGTAATCAAAAAGATAATGAATGAACTAAAAAGGGTAATAATAAATCAATTAAATATAGAAGAGGTTCTGAAATTATGAATTTATAATCCTATTTTTTTTATTAAGGTCTCTAATAACATGTGGTGAACATCAATGGATTTAAGGTATGGGATCCTCTCCTTTTTTACTCTTAAATCAAGATTGTTCTCTATGATATGCCTTTTAATTCATGATAGAAAATTATTGGGTGTATTTACACACCCCCATACTTCTCTATTGATTTTTAAGTGATGAGAAACTCTTTCTCTCTCATCAATCCATCTTATTTACACCCGATAACATGCCAATAAACCGTAATGAATTCTTCCTGAACTTCCTTTATTCATTCGAGTTACTCCACCATTATTTTTAACAAAATGTAGTTTTATTTTATTTTTATGTAAAACTTCTACATTCTGTTTATATGCTCCAAAATCATGTTCCAAGATCCATCTCTCATTCTCTTTCAGGGATATACATTCTTCTAAGTGAATCCCTCTTCAATACATCCCAACAAGCACACTCATTTTAAGGGAACATCCCGAATTCTTAACCAATTTCAAGTGAACTATATATTCTATTTTAAGCCACCATTATATTTATAAAATCAGTATTTTTATTATGGAAACCTTTTGGGTTCACTTTAGGTTTTATATAAAATATTGTTCCCTTTTCAATTTTAAATGATCTATAGTATTTTCCTTAAAACCACACAAAATGTTTTAATGCTAAAATTTACCAAATACATTTACTACAAGTTTTAACTCCTTTTTTGATATCACATACCATGATATATTCCTGTTGAATTTCCTTGTATAATTCCTTTCTTTTATGGACACTTTCAGGATATGCCCATTGGTTATGATTTATGTCATGGTTGTGGTACCTAATTCTTTCCATGGGTACCCATATGTTTATCTATGGTTGGTTATGTATGATTTTTGGTGTGGTAGGGTTATTTATGTGGAAAGAATATTCATGGAAATTTTCAGATGGGTGTTCTCAGATAGATATCCAATGCATTGGGTAAATTTAAGTCTCATGAGATGCGATGTGAAATGGGATTGGCAGTTAGCCTTGACCCATACTAAAATGGGAAACTGGATTGACGATTAGCCTTGACCCGTACTAAAGAAATGTCTTCTGATTTTTCCACATATATATGATTCAATGTTTATATGATCCCATTATTATATGATATGACTTCATATGTTCCATGCTTTGTTTTCATTATGTTATGCCTCCTAACTCATGTTCTTAAGATGTATCCTTATGTACTTTCCCTTATTGGGATTTCTAGCTCTTCCCTTTGTTCATGTGTTCCCCAGGGTACCCTATACAGATGTAAGGGCTTAAATAAAGCTAGGAGATCTTTATGGAGATTAAATAATGAAATGTTTTTTTAGCCCCATGTTTTATGTTTTGTGTACCTATTCCTTCAAAACACTAGAATTAATTATCCTTGGATTGTACTTTGATGTATAATTATGCTTAAAATCATTTAATGTTATATATAAAAGTCTTGGGTAGCTATAGTTGGTATCATTGGGTGGTTAAGTTATTTTTGGAGATTTGAAATAGAAAACCTTAGTGAGAACCTTAAGGATGAGACTAAGTATAAGAAAATAGACCTAAAATTTATTGAGTATTGAGTAAGTGGTTTATCAACCAAATACATCCTAGTCTGGATATGAGATAATAGGAGAAGCTCTGGCATAGTTGTACCTAGGAGTGAAAACTCTAACAGGGAGTTTTGGGCTTGACCCGAGGTATCCTGGTACACAACAATAACCCTTGCTGCACTCTTGGTTACGACACTCCCATGGGATATTCTTTGGTATATTCATGAGCATAGTACAAACCATTATTAAGGGACAAAAAAGAGCCCATAAGAATATATGTCAAGAAATAGACTAAGGATAACCTATATTTAATCCTAAAGAATCACAAGTAAGGATGCACTTCTTATTTTTAAGTTAATCCTTTTATATTCAAAGTTTCATTTTATACTTAATAGCTAAGTATTCTGGACCTCTAGTTATACATTCTTCTTCTCAGTTAATAGAGGGAAGTAGAAGAACATGCTCCAACAACCAATGTGATAGGAAATGTGAAGATTTCCCTAATGATATGCCTGATATGACGGGAGAGGGGGCTCAAAACTTCATGAAAATACTTGCTCAGTAGGCTTGAGTTATGAATAATAACTTGAATAATGCAGAATACCCTGCTCCTCCAAGTAAAGAGCAAGTTTCTATAAAATCCTTCATGCGGTAAAGGACTCCCATGTTTAGTGAATTTTCTGATCTCCTCCTCACAGAACAATGGAATAACTCTATTGAAAAGATATTCTCCATCCTCCAGTGCTCAAAAGAAGAAAAATTTGTACTAATGGTGTATCATTTTGATGGGGAAGCTGATCAATGGTGGACACTGATCAAGAATACAAAGTCCCAAGAGGAAATTGATTCCATGGATTGGGATGAATTCAAGAGGATGTTTTTCAACAAATATTTTCCTCAAACCCTCCATCTTAAGATGTAAAGAGAGTTACTTAGACTCAAGTTGAAGGAAGATGAGTCCATTGGGGCGTATGAAGCAAAAGTTACAAGGCTTGCAAGGTATGCCTTTGGATTTGTCATGAACATCGAAAGCAATGTGTATCACTTCTTTAGCAGACTAAAGTCGAGTCTAAGAAATTTTTTGGTGATTCGAGACTTCAAAAGTTATGAGGATATTGTCTATTGTGCCCTCAAGGTTGAAATGAATATTGAAGGCTCTCATGGTTCATGTGGGCCCAGTGAAAAGAAGCAGAAAATGGAGAACAAAATGTGTGGTTCATCAAAAAAATATTGTGATGGAAAGAAGCCTGAATTTTCCCCTTGAAAAAATTATGGGAAGAAGCATCTTGGTAACTGTCTGAAGGGAACCAAGAATTGCTTCCAATATGGAAAGGTTGGTCATCTGGACAAGAACTGCTGAAGGGATATGAAAAATCCTGTTAATGTTGATGAATAAACAAAATTTCAGATCACCACTCATCCAACAATGCAGTGTTACTAGTGAAAGGAGCATGGGAATTAGGAAAACAATTGACTTAAGTTGAGTGTTGTCAGAGGTAATAAAAAACAACCTCCAAGGAAACAAGGAATGTCTTATGCTATCACTTCTGCTGAGGTTGAGCTGACCAATGATGTGGTGACAGGTACACTTGTTATTAATTCAAGAATAGTGGACACACTATTTGATTCTGGATCTACTCATTCTTTCATATCATGCAATTTTAGTGGAACTATTCAAACACCACCTCAAAATTTGGAGGAAGAGTTATCTGTGAGATTAGTGAATGGTAAAATCATTGGGTCCATGGATTATAACTCCTCCCTGGTTAACATCTGTGGACTGAACCTCCCTTAAAATGTCATTAAACTTAATTTAGTGAAGTTTTACATTATCTTGGGCATAGATTGGCTCTCTTTATACAAATACAACATCAACTGTAGGGAAAGGGAGATCACTTTTCACATCCCAAGCATCATTTGATTCTTTACAAGTGTAATGTGTAAGATAAATCTTCTTTAGAATCCTCATATCAAGTATGGATATTGTTTCCATGTGATAAGGAATATCTAGCTCAAATTATTGAGACAAAGGAGAGAATCATGCTTGAAGACATGCCCATTATGAGGGATTACACTGATGTATTCCCTAAAGATTTTCCTGGTATTCCTACAGACCGAGAGGTTGAGTTATTAATTGAACTTATCCCTGGATCTCTGCCTTTCTCAAAGACACCTTATAGAATGGATACCGTAGATCTGGAAGAGCTGAATAAGTAGTTATAGGAGAATATGGAGAGGGTATTTATACGCCCAAGTGCTTCTCCATGGGGAGCTCCATTCCTCTTTTTCAAAAAGAAGGATGAATCAATGCACCTATTCAGTGATTATCATGATATTTATAAAATCACGATAAATAACAAGTATCCCCTACCACAGATAGATGACTCATTCGATTCGCTTCGTGGGGCCAGTTATTTCACTAAGGTGGACCTTCGGTCGAGATATCACCAATTAATGGCGAGAAGGAAGAAATTCCCAAGACTACCATTCGAATGAGGTATGGACACTATGAGTTCATAGTGATTCCCTTCAGACTCAATAATTCTCATGAAATTTTCATGGCTCTAATGAATAGAGTCTTTAGAGATTACCTTGAATTTTTTTTGGTAGTCTTTATTGATGATATTATGATACACTCCAAGAGCAATGAGGAACATGAAGAGTATTTGAAAACCGCGTTAAAGACTTTATGAAGGGAGAAGTTGTATGCAAAGTACAATAAATTTGAGTTCTAGATGGAGGAAGTATCTTTTTGGGGCATGTTATCACCAAAAAAGGGTTATCCATTGACCCTTACAAGAAAAAGGAAATTGAAGAGTGGCCCAGGACAAATTTTGTAATAGAGATCCATAGATTTTTGGGTCTAGTTGGGTATTATCGATGATTTGTGAAGAGATTTTACCTATTATAAAACCCAATGACCAAACTAACATGGAAGGGAGTAAAGTTTGTCTGGAAACAGGAATGTGAATACTGTTTCATGGAGTTGAAAAAGAGGCTTATCACTACACCCGTACTCACACTCCCTACAAGTGGAGAACTCTTTCTGGTGTATAGTGATATTTCTAAGAAAGGCCTAGGATACGTGCTAATGAAAAATGATAAAGTGATTTCCTATGCCTCAAGGCAGTTGAAAATACATGTGAAAAACTATCCTATGCATGATTTAGAGTTGGCGGCTGTAATCTTTGCGTTGAAAATTTGGCGGCATTATCTCTATGGGGGGAAGTGTGAGAAATATACTGACCACAAGTGTCTCAAATATATATTCACACAAAAGTATCTTAATATGAGCCTACGAAGATAGATAGAGCTCATCAAGGATTATGAATACTTATTCCACTACCATGTAGGTAAGGAAAACAAGGTGGCAGATGCTCTAAGTAGAAAGGATCCTGCATCTTTATCAATGATGAGAATTTAAAAGGATCCGATCTTCTTAGATTTGAAAAGGATTAACATGGGAATCATTAAGGGAGGAAAATCATCAATCCTTTCAAAAATTATTGCTTAAACATCCCTCTTGGAGAAAATAAAGGGTACTCAATGAAAAGATGTGGAAATTTAGAAAAGGGTGGAAGCTATTAAAATTGGGAAATCCTCTGATTTAAAAATTGATGAGGAAGGAGTTGTAATATTTGGGACACGATTATGTGTACCATATGATATAAAGATAAATAATAAGCTATTGAATGATGTACATAGATCGACCTTCTCTATACACCCAGTGAGCACAAAAATTTATCGAGATCTCGAAGAAAACTTTTGGTGGGACAATATGAAAAGGAGGATTGTTTAATATACATCAAAGTTCCTAGTATGAAGCATGTGAATGCTGAGAGACAAAAGTCTAAGGGGATGATGCAACTATTACCCATACCAGCATGTGTGTAGGAGAGCATTAGCATGGACTTTTTCACTAGACTTACAAGGACATCCAGAGGAAACAATGCTATATGGGTCATTGTGGATCATCTTACCAAGACAACTCACTTTATCACAATTCAAGAGGACTTCTCATTGGATCAAATTTCACGGATTTATATCAAAGAAGTGGTAAGGACACATATATTACCACTATATAATTTATCTGATCATGATCCATGATTCACCTAGAAGTTATGTAAAATTATCCAACATGCTCCAAGTACTAGACTGAACTTTAGTATGAATTATCATTCTCAAACTAATAGCCAATCTGAGCAGACTATTCAGACACTGGAAGACATGTTGATAGAATGTTCTATGGAATTAAAAGGAAGATTGTACCAACATCTTCCATTGGATGAATTCTCCTAGAACAACAGTTTCCACTCGAGCATCTAAATGGAACTATATGAAGCCCTTTATAGGAAAAGGTGAAAAACACCAGTGTGTTGGGATAAAGTTGGTGAGCGTAAGCTACTATGATCTGATATGGTCGAAGAAATGGTGGAGAAGGTGAAAATTATTAAGTAGCATATCAAGGAAGCCCAAAGTCGACAAACGAGTTATGCTGATAAACATCAATGATACCTTGAGTTCAAAGTCAAAGACATGGTATTTCTATTCATATCTAAATGGAATAAGGTCATGATGTTTGGAAAGAAAGGGAAGTTAAGTCCTAGGTACATAGGAACCTTCTAGATCCTTGATCGAGTCAGAGCTGTGGCTTATCGACTGGAACTTCCACCTACTATGTCCAAAGTACATGATGCCTTTCATGTATCCCTCTTAAGGATGTACATACCAGACCCTTTACATATACTCTCTTTAGAGATGGTACAGTTGTAGGATGATCTCTCTTATGAGGAGTATCCAATGAAGATCTTGGATTGTAGAGACAAAGTTCTAATCAACAAGACTACTCATCTGGTTAAGGTAATATGGAGAAACCATAAGTACAAAGAGGAAACATGGGAACTGGAGGAATCAATGAAGGAAAAGTACCCAAACCTATTTTTGTCAAAGAATGTAAAACGAAATTTCGAGGGTGAAATTTCATAAGGGGAGAAGAATCTAACGACCCAATGTTTTTAAATGGAAATTAACTTCTCATAATTATGTCATAAAATTCAATGAAAACACAACATAATTAACTACTATGTGGTAAGTGACCTTTAAACATAGTTTTGTCACTTATGTGTTTGGAATTTCAAAAATATGAAATACACGGTTGTGACCAGTAAGTTATTTGGAGTCTGATAAGAAAAATGTAATTTTTGGTGAATAGTAACCTACCCTTATGAATAATAATATACCTTATGGATAGTAATATACCCTAATCAATAGTAACCTCACCTTTGGTAGTATTAAAATAATATTCAAGTGAAATTGTGTTGTACTTGTATTTTAGAATAAGTAAATGAATGTTTTAGAACTAGGTTTTAATAATAAATTATGATTTTAATTAAATATTAAATTTATAATATTTAGAAAATTAATTTTTAAAAATGGACTTCATTTTTGGATTCTACATGTCGAAAAATGGTTAGGATGAATTTATGGTATTTTTCTAAAATACTTGAATTTTTGACGAAAAGTAAAATCTGATAATTCACAATAAATGCCAAATAATGGATTAATTGAGTCATTGATGATGATATTCTGATGTTAGCCCAATTTGTTTGAAATCACATTCATTTATTACTATCATTGGTCATTGATTACTTACTATTTCTTGTCTTGTGAAAAAATAATAAACTGATGATTAAAAATTATGAAAACCCTCCCCCCCTTCACTATAAATACCACCCATTCTTACATCTTCTATTCACTCATCTCAAGCCTTGTTCCTTTCTTAAATTCTACCAAAATATCACCCCAAGATCCTCCACCAAATCCAAAGGCCCCCACACTCTTCAAAATACCAAAATCTATCCCTTTAAGAGGTTCCCAAAGGAGGAAGTTTCAAGAGGTAAATTTCTCTTTCCAATTCCTTCTTTTCTTTTATATTCTTTTCTTTTTGTTTCTTTCCTCAACTTCCTTCAACCAAATTATATGATAACTCTAGTAACATAAATGTACTATTATTTTTTTATGCTAATGGTATATTTCATTATCTTCTCTCCTTTCCCCACCTTTTATTTAAAAGGAATGAAAGCACCGTTTGAGATGTGTTAATTTAGCACATTCAAGGACAACGATTTATCAATTTATATTATCATATTTAAATCTAGTCATGAAACCATTTTTATTATGGTTGAACCAGAATATATATATGTAATATATCCTATTTTTATTATGTAATCTTTTTGTACAAATGGTATTAATTTATAAATCAAATCATGTTCTTTGTAATCAAACCCACAAATTAACAAAAACGGTTGTCACTTTGGTTTTATATAATAGTTCGACTTCAATCTATGTAAAAAAAGTAAATTTAAAACCATGTAATATCTTGGATGTTTAATAATATAATATAACTTCATTTGTGTACAACCACTTCCTTCTTTCATGTTTATCTGAACTTGAATATATGTGAATCGATCTTTAAAACCAAGTAAACAAACGAGCATGAACAATGAAATTGAACGTTTTAACTAATAAAAAATACCTTGAATGAACTAAAAAGGGTTATAATAAATCAATTACATATATAAGAAGTTCTGGAATTATGAATTAATAATCCTAATTTGTTTATTCAGTTCTCTAATAACAAGTGGAGAACATCAACAGATTTAAGGTAAGGGATACTCTCCATTTCACTCTTAAATCAAAATTGTGATAGAAAATGAGGGGTTATGTTTACACTCCTCCCCCATATTGCCCTCTTGATTTATAATTGATGAGAAACCATTTTTCTCTCTCATCAATCCCCCTTAGTTACACCCGATACCATGCCAATAAACCATAATGAATTCTACAAAAACTTCTTTTATTCCTTTAGGTTACTCTATCCTTCTTTTTACCAAAATATAATTGTATTTTATTTTTATTTAAAACTTATAAATTCTATTTATATGCTCTAAAATCATGTTCCAAGATCCATATCTCATTCTCTTTCGGGGATATACATTCTTTTAAGTGAATCCCTCTTCAATACTTCTCAATAAGCACACTCATTTTAAGGGAACTTCCTGAATTATTACCCAATTTCTAGTGCACTCTATATTCTTTTTTAATCCACCACTGTCTTTATAAAATATGTATTTTTATTATGAAAACCTTTTTTTTTCACTTCTGTTTTTATATAAAATAATTTTCCCATTTTTATTTTATATGCTTTATAGTATTTTCCTTAAAACCACACAAAATGTTTTAATGCTAAAATTTTCCAAATACATTTATTACAATTTGTCACTAATTTTTTACATTATGTACTATGATATATGCTTGTTTAATATACATGTATAATTCCTTTCTTTCATGGACACTTTCATGATAATCCAATTGGTTATGATTTATATCATGGTTGTGGTACCTAATTCTTTCCATGGGTAACCTTATGTTTATATTTGGTTGGTTATTTATGATTATTGGTGTGGCAAGATAATTTATGTGTTAAGAATATTCATATAAATGTTGAGATGGGTGCGCCCAGATAGAGCTCCAATGCATTGGGTAAAGTTAAGTCTCATGAGATGACATGTGAAACGGGATTGGAGGTTAGCATTGACCCATACTAAAATAGGAAACGAGATTGGTGGTTATCCTTGACATGTACTAAATAAATGTCTTATGATTCTGCCACATATATATGATTCCATGTTTATATGATCCCATGCTTATATGATATAATTTCATAAGTTCCTTGCTTTGTTGTAATTATGTCATGTATCTTAACTCATGTGCTTAAGATACATCCTTATGTTATTTCCCTTACTAGGCTTTTTATCTCATCCCTTAGTACAGGTGTTCCCTAGGGTACCCTATGTAGATGTAAGGGCTCAAAGGACGTTTGGAGCTCTTTATAGAGATTAAATAAAGAAATTTTTTCTAGCCCCATGTTTTATGTTTTGTGTACCTAGTCTTCCAAAAAACCAGACTTAACGATCCTTGGCTTGTACTAGGATTTATAATTATGCTTAAAATCATGTAATATTATATATAAAAGGCTCGGGTCAATATAAAAACAATTTTATGCTCAAAAATTTCATTTTCCTAAAATGTTGTTTTGTCACTATTTATGAACTAATATCAGAATTAAATTTTTTTTCACTCTTCGATTATTTTTAATAAAAAACATCCTTGTTTAAAATTTGAATGTACAAATTATCTTAGAGTTTATGTTTGATAATTTTTTTTTAAGATAAATTTTTTGATGAATAGTGAAAATACATATTTTTATTAAGAATTATCAATTTTTTAATGAATTTAATAACGTATCTTTTTTAATATGGTTTTACAATTAAAATTATTTCAATTATATATATATATATATAATATTAATCCAAAATTTTTATTAGAATAAAATTTATATTTAATTTTGATATACAATATTTTTAAACTCTTGATCATTTTCCTATTGGAAAATTGCTTTCACATCCCATTTGTGTGATTAATTTCAAATTAAATTTCACCAATTATGTGAATGGAATTTTGAAAAATAGATTCTTGTTTTTTAATTATAATAATATTCATCATATAATATGATTATCTTAATTTTTTTTCTAATAAATAGTATAAAAAACAAAAATTATTTACCACGGTAATGGTGAAAATGGGATTACCAATGGATAAAATAAAAACAAAATGGGTAAAATGACCCAAAAAACATGTAAAAGAACCATTTTATGAAAATATTTGGACATTATATAATCTAATGTTAGAGAATGGCTCTATTTTTTTTCCTTTTAGAATATAAAAAATGTGGTTTTAGAATTTTCTTTTAAAAAATTAAATTTGTGCCACTCACATCAAATAAAAAATGACACCCCTCTCTAAACCTCCTTACACTTACAAGACTCATTATTTCAGAAAATAACTTTAAAAATAACTTCTTTAAATACCTGTTATCATACTTTACACCTTATTTATCTAAAATTGATGATGTTAGAATCCTTTTGGTGAAAACAAATATAAGTTTTTGGATGAGATGTAACGTCCCCAATTGAGCATTTTATTTTATTTTCTCCTCCACCTCTTTCATTACTTATTAAAATTTGATTATATAAAAAATATCTACCACATTATTATATTTTATTATGGTAATATTATGAGATATATTAATCTTCTCTATCATAAAATGTGTAAAAAATTCATTATTCATTTGTACAGTAAACTGCCACCTTGATAACCGATGTTATTCATTTTCCATCACTACGAATCAAGAATGGATATAATATCAGATATATAATATATATATATATATATGATAACATTGATATTTTTTTCCTTATTTAATCATAATATTAAATATTCCTTCTTACTTTTTATTTCTACGAAATAAGATAATGTTGTTTATGTGTACGGTAGACTACCACCTCACAAAGCTTTGTGATTCATTCTTCACATACACATGAGGGAAAAGATTGTTGTTAAAAAAGTTTAATGGTATAAAGTTATATGTAAAATTATTATTTATTATTTATAATTATATAATAAATATCATATAAATATTATAAATCTAACATTATGTCTAGTGGTGGGAGGCTGTGATGGAAAAAGAATTACACTGGTTCGTGAGGATGTAGTCTTCCATACACACGAATGATGGTTTAGTTTCCCATTTGATGGAAGGGGATATAAATATTGGATATATCATTAAAATAATAACATCTCATTATTTTTAAGATATTTATATTATTATATAATTATTTTAGAATAATATTTGAATGGTGTGGGAGAAATGATAATATAATATCCCTCGATTAAGAATGATACATCTTCTTGGGACACCCTCCTTATGTTATCAGTAAAGAAAAATTAATATGGTTTAATAATAAAAGTAAAGAATATTTGATTCCTAGAGGGTATTTATGAATTTAAATGGGTAGTACATGGACAAACCAAAATTCTTTGGATGTGTGAATAAGAGATGCTATAAGTGGGGGAGTGGAACTACATTGAGTTTTTGGAAAGAGAAAGATACACACAAATCTTTCACAAACCAAAAGCCCAAAAAGGGTCATTATCAATCTTTATGGATGTAAAAACCTTATCATTCACTTGTAATGTACTACGAGGTCATACATCTGGAGAATGATATTTTATATAAGGAGTAATCAGTTGAGATTATGTATTTAATAAAACAAGTTCCACAATATAATACCATTAACCTAGAAAATGTTTTGTGGTAAAACCACATGATTTATAAAGCTTCATAGGAACCTTTTTATGTAATGTGTTATAATTATCCACAATTTTTTGTTTAAAGGTGATGAAATTTGAGAGAGAAATTCATTTTTAGGGGGTATAGGGTTACACCCAGAGATTTTTTGAAATATATTTTTTCAAATAAGTTCAATATTTTTATTATTTTTCATCACATGCATCCCCAAGTTGAAATTTTGTTATATGAAACACTGAGTTTATCTTACATTAAACACAACACCAAGGTTAAATGCAACATGAAATACTATTAAAATATAATTATTTAATATGATAGTTATCAATTAGCCATTGGAATTGAATGTATGAATTGGAATAAAAAAACTATGAAAATATATGGTTTACACACATATATATAATTAATTATTTGGTGAAAAATTAATTAGAAATTAAAATAAAAACCATTTTAAAAAAAGGAAACCACTTTTTGAAAAACTATTTTTTTGTGAATAAAGACATGTAACATAAAAATAATAATTAAAAAATACGGAAAATTATTTTAAGTAAATTAATATATTATATATTCAATAAAATGTTTAACATTCATCTATGTGTTTCTTGACAAGATAAAATAATAAAAACAATTTCACGCTCAAAATTGCATTTTTCTAAAAAGTAGTTTTGTTACCATTTACGCACTAATTTTAGAATTAAAAATTTTCCACTATTCGATTATTTTTAAGAAAAAAACATCATAGTTTAAAATAATAATGTAAAAATTATATTGGAGATTATTTTTGATAATTTGTTGATAAGATAAATTTTTTGACGAAAAGTGAAAATACTGGTTTTTATTAAAAATTATCATTTTTAATGAATTTTAAAATGTATCATTTTTAATATGGTTTTAAAATTAATTTTTTTTTTTCAATTATATATATATATATAATATTAATCCAAATTAGTTTATTAGAATAAATTTCATATTAAATTCTGATATATAAACATTTTTAACACTTGATCATTTTCTCATTGGGAAACTGCGTTCTCATCCTGTTTGTGTGATTAATTTCAAAATAAATTTTACCAATTATGTGAATGGAAGTTTGAAAAAGAGATTCCTATTTTTGAATTATAATAATATTGATTATCTGATATTATTATCTTATTTTTTTCCAAATAAATAGTAAAAATAGTATAAATTATTTACCATGGTTAAGGTGAAAATTGGTTTACCAGGGAATAAACTAAAAAGAAAAGGGGTAAAATCACCAAAAAAACTTGTAAAAACACCATTATATAGAAATATTTAGACATTATATCCTGTAATGTTAGAGAATGGCCCTACTTTTTTCCTTTTGGAATGTAAAAAATACAGTTCCAATGTTTTCTTTTAATAAAATACAAGTGTGCCACTCACATCACATAAAAAATGACACCCATCTCTAATCCTCGTTATACTTAGAAAAACACATTAGTTCAGAAAATAACTTGAAAAATAACTTCTTTAACTACATTCTATCATCAAATACACCTTATTTTCCTAAAATTGATGATGTGAGAATTCTTTTATTGAGAACTAAGAGATGTTTTTCGGAGAAGATTTAACATCCCCAATTGAGAATTTTATTTTATTTTCTCCTCCACATCCTTCACTACTTATTAAAATGGGATTATATAAAAATTATCTTCCACATTATTATAGTTTATTATGATTATTTTATGAGATATATTAGTCTTCTCTATCATAAAATTTGTAATAGATTCATTATTCATTTATACGATAAACTACCGCCTCGCAAACCAATGTTATTAATTTCCCCCCACTACCACTAAAGAATGGATATAATATTGGATTTATTGTATATATATGATATCATTGATATTGTTTTTCTTATTTAATAATCATATTAAAGATTTTTTCTTACATTCCATTTCAAAGGAATATGATAATGTTGTTCAAGTGTACGATAGACTACTGCCTCACATAGCATTGTGATTAATTCTTCACAAACACTTTACAAGGAAGTAAATAAAGATCAGTTAAAATAAAAAAATATCATATAAATGATATAATTTTTTTTGTAAAGGAAATATATTATTTAACATTATTTCATTTCCTCCATTGATAAAATTGAAAAAATGTTCATGCATTCGTTCTGCCTGCTATCTCCATGAATGGTGTATTCATTTTTATTTTGTTCTTTTAGGGACTACTCTAGATACACATATAATGAATATATATGATATTTATATCATGGATAAAATTATGAGTATAATGTAACTATGATAAAATTACGAGTACTGAAAATAAAAAATCAAAACCTATATTAAAAACAAAGTAGTTATTACCTATACCATGACTTTAACATGGAAATGTAAGTAAATATGTATTAAAAGTCCATAAGTAAATCATATATGGTATTATACATATAATTACTTGTTTTTAGTGGATTTATAATAAACTTATATTTATTATACCACAATTTCTAATATGTACAAATTAATTCAAGACTTAAGGTAATGAATTTCCATCTCACTTTTTACTTCCATGAGACATGTTCCATATTCATGATGTATTTATTTTTTGTGGTGTAAATAATACCTATGAATGTTTTTCATTATTAATATACATATAATTATTTTTATCTACATATCAATTTGAGGTTCCCTCTTTCATGGGTTTTACAATTCATATGTCACCGAAAAGGAAAATGATTTCCAGTCTCTCTTTTTTTTTTGGCGTCTTATGCCATATTAACCACTAATTTATTTTTTTGTGTTGTATATATTTAACCTTTGACATTATTATTATGAATATATTTTTATTAATTATGTTATATTTTCATTTTATTTAATTCTTTCATTTGTATTATCATTAAATATTACCAAAGTAATAATTGTTTTACTAAACAACATTATCATCTATTAGGATTGTTTATGTCTTTCATTCCAAGGATGAAATATTATGAATTGTCTCTTAATAACTCTGGAAATTTTTTCACCACTGGTTATGTCATAAGAATAAAAGTTTCCATTCATTTTTCAGTATTTATTTACACAAATTTTCAAAAGAATATTTTTTTTGGAAAATACAATTTTATTTCCCTCTTCGGTCAAAAATCCATTTTCATCCAAAATAAATTTTCTAATAATATTTTAAAACATTTTTATCATGTTAAACATGTTTTATCTATGAAATTTTTCCCTTATTTTACATTTATATAAAATTTTAAAAATTTATATTCATGTTGTGTTCTAAACAACACCCTCTTGGATTTTACTGAAAACATGAAAGGAATATTTATTTTAACAAGTGTGACCTGAATGGTATTTTCTTCTATGTTGAACAAATATTTTTTAATGTTTCCATTATTATTTCAAAAGATTCTTTTTAAAAGGAAAGGATATGGAAAATATGTTTTGAATTTTTATGTTTTAAAAAGTTTTTTCATAACATATTAGATATTTTCCTCAAGAACGTTTTTAAATAATTTTTATGGCATCCTTTATAAATATGAAAGGTTGAGTTTAAAGAAATGGATTTTGAAACTATTTTATATTTTAAAAGTGATTTTAAACGTTTTAAGTAGATATTCCTTAAGAAATGTTCTATATGATCTTTAAACCTCATTTTACATCTATCAAGACACACTTTGACATTTCTTGAGATTTTTGGGTATAAGAATGAACGATCCATTCCTAATTATTTTCTTTTACAATAATCTTTATCTTCATGAAATGCTTATGAAACCCATTTATAATTAAATGGTTATGATATAGTGAATTTATGTAATGTTTATCAAACCCATTTAGTTTAAATGTTTTATGATGTAATGATATGATGAATGCTTTCTGATGTTGATGCATGCATATGTATGGTTTTCATTATGATAGGGGTGTGACCTATATCTCCATCTAATTTATTTGTTAATGATTAATATCTCATGATATAAATATGACTGAAATGGTCAGTGAACTGAGTTTACTAAGGGAATCATTCCACAACGATTTCTTGATTGTGAACCTTTAATATAATGATGGGTTGGGTATTGAACCAATGCTGCTATAAATTTTTTCAAAATGATCGTCAACTAATAAGGAAATGATTTTATATTCTTATTTCTAAGAAAATATTATGTGTCTTATGAAAATGATATTTTATCATGGATCTTGTTCTTTGATTTCATTATTATTCTTGTATTATGATCTACCATGATATATTCAAGGACTCGGATTTATGATCTATGATATGAAAGGTATGGTTTTAAAATTTTATTCTCATGTTCTAATACTCATATGTTCATGATATGTTGAAATCACCCATGTTTACCTGTACTAATCATCTGATTCCACCCTTTCTAATTGTTTCTTTCTTCAATATATGATGAAAGGCATTATATAAGATATTTATAAGAAGGGTTATAGTTATGAAGAACTTAGTGGGTGATGACATAACTTAATTGTGGACTTCTTTCTTAAATTTTCATGTTTCCAAAGGTAGTAAAACTAAAATATTATTGCATGGATTATTTTGTAATTTATATAATATTTTTATAATATAATGTAATATTTATGTATGATAATTTTCATCTCTATAGAAATTATCTATTGAAATCCTTCATCATGGCTCCAAAAGTGTTTGTGAATTTCAAAAAAATGTACACATATAGTTTCAAACTAGGTGTATTGAAAGGATAAATTTTGTCTACTAGGTGAAAATTGATTAAAATACCTATTTTACATTTTGGGATTTATAACCCTAAGGTACAGTTACTCTACAAGCACATCCACAAGTATTGTCTAATTATGGATGTAATTTACCTAACACCACTATATCTATCCTCCACAAAAAGTATAATATATTTTACTATATATAGAATTATCCATAGGTTTATCATTAATAGTTTCTCATTCTTGTTTACAAATGTAAAATAAACCTTACTCTGATACCCACAATAGTGAACCATACTATTCTTACATAGATATTTCATCTTAGTAGATGAATAAAAATTATATAACATAACAATCCAAAATAGAATCATATAGGTATAATATCTTTAAAAACATGAATATATAAAGAACTTCATTATAGTTGAACTAAATCATCTCCCTATTAGTTAATCATAACATTAAACCTTATTTATTATATATTAAATAATACCTTTCTTCATAAGCTAGATAAATGAAACATATGAAATTATGGCCTTATATGCTCTATAAGGGCAATGAAGGGATGTATTAATGATCACATATGTATAAGATGAGAATAAGGGTTGGATAAAATTAACATAACATTTGTAAACATTACCCTATATATTAAAGATCATAATCATGATTCGTGGTGTAAATATTAGCAGTTCATAAGAAATCAATCCTGAATTAATCAAATAACATAAGATTTGAAGGCATACTATAGGAATAAAAAAAATGATATATGTAATAAACATAAACATAGAAAATAATTTCCCTGGTATCCATGTAGCATTTTCAATTCTATCAAAGTGGAATGGGATTACACCATAAATTATCATAGTTGTCAAGGTTTATTTAAAATACAATCATAGAGGTCATAATAACTTAATAAACTAGATTAACTTCATATTACAATCATACTTATGTGGTGATATATCTATAATTACCCAATGAATTATAAAGATATATAATTCCAGGATATCCCAAAACACAATTAATATAATATATATGTGTTCAAAAATATCATAAAAAATTCATCGTATCATAACCCATAAATTGAAAGAGGTTTCATAATCATTTCATCATAACATAACTCATGGAAATGAGAAAGGTTTCACAATAATGTAATCAAATAATCATATAATAAGACCTGTAAAAGTATTTAGTTTCATAAAAACATTTTCATTATCATAAAAAACCTTATATACAAAATATAAGGATAGTATCACTTGATCAAATCCCCAATAAATATTTCATAACATCGAATGATGTTATCATCGATGAAAAATGAATTTAAAAGATATGGTGGAATATTTAAAGATTAAATTATCATTTATAATGTGAAATAACTTATTCACAATTTGAAATTTTAACAAATAATATAGAAAAAAATTTCTATTAAAATAACCTTGGAAAATTTTAAAGGAATATTTCTATCATTAAGTGATCATTATGGTGGGAAATACCATTTATTCCTAAACATTAAAATTAATATTCCTTCTACATTTTTTTGAAAAGCCAAATGATACTTATTTAGAAAATTAAAAGAATATCACATTTATGAATTTTGGTAAAAAAATTAAAAAATAGGTAAAAATTTCATTTAAAAAATCATTTGATAATTGTGAAAACATTATTTATATCATTTTTTGAAAAAATTTACATGATGGAAAAAGTATTTTCGAATGAATATAGAAATAATGTCGAGTTTCCTTAAAAAATTATTTTCTATTATTGAGTTTATAAAGAAAAGAAAATTATAGAGGAAAAATATAATTTCTAGAAATAATCTAAGGTGAATAAAATTCATGATTTTCTAGAGAGATAGATCATAATATTTGATCTTTGGAAACTTAATCATAAACAGTCATGATAAATAATGAGATTACAACACAAAAATCTTACTGCATCGGTATCATTTTAATTATAATATCTATTATATAATTAACCTTTTATGGATATGTAAATCCTATAATTATACTAATAAGACTAAAAAATAAAATTCCTAGGTAGTATATATACCTCACTTCAAATAAAGAAGTGGTGAATATAGCATGCGTCCCAATGAAATAAAAGTGATATGAAAATCCCTTACCTGATGTCTCAAATTTCTTATTAAAAATTTAAAAATATTATATAATAACCAATGGTTTATTATAAATCTATTAAATAATATTAATAATACATATAATACCATATAAGATTAATTTATAACCCTTTTCTACCCATCTATTAACAATTTTTTGTTAAAATCACTTTTTTGGGTGAAAACTAATTTGTTATTCGTGAATGTTTTAGTTTTGTAAATTTTTTACTATTAAATTGATTTTTCTTCCATAATCTCCATAATTTTTATAATGATATAAATATTATATATATTCATTATATATATATATTTAGTTATTTAAATAATTTATAGAAAGGAAAATGAATTACACTGTTCATGGAGACAGTAGGCCATACGTACATTTGAAAACTGTTTCAATTTTATCGAAGGATGAAAATAATGAACAATAAATGTTAATTAAATATTATATTGTATTTTTTATTTTATAGGTGTCATATATTTTAATTAAATATATCCTTATTACCATCCATGTCAAAATAATATAAAAACGTATCACTACGATTCGTGGAAGGGGTAGTCCACATGTACACACGAGGGAATGATTGTCGTTAAAAATTTTTATTGGTATGAATGTATATGTGAAATTATTATTTATTATTTATAATTATATTATAAATATCATATAAATATTATAAATCCAACCTTATGTCTATCCATGGGAGGTGGTGATGGAAAAATAATTACATTGGTTCGTGAGGAGGTAGTCCTCCATACACACAAACGATGTTTTTGTTTCACATTTCATGGAAGGGGATATAAATATTGGATACATCATTATAATTATAACATCTCATTATTCTGAAGGTATTTATATTATTATATTATTATTTTAGAATAATATTTGAAGGATGTTGGAGAAGAAATAATATAATATTCCTTGGTTAATAATGATACATCTTCTTAGGACACCATCCTTATGTTATCATTAAAAGAAAATGAGGAGGGTTTAATAATAAAATTTTAGAATATTTGATTCTAAGAGAGAATTTATGAATTTATATGGGTAGTACATGGCCAAACCAAAATTCTTTGGATGTGTGAAGAGGAGATGTTATAAGTGGGGGAGAGGACACACATTGTATTTTTGGAAAGAGAATGATACAAAAAAATCATTCCCAAACCAAAAGGCCCCAAAAAGGGTCATTATCAATCCTTATGGATGTAAAAACCTTATCATTCACATGCAATGAACTATGAGGTCATACATCTGGAGAATTATGTTTCATATAAGGAACAATCAGTTGAGACTATGTATTTAATCGATAAAGTTCTACTACACGATACAATTCACCTAGTAAATGTTTTTTGGTTAAACCACATGATTGATAAAGCTATATGGGAACCCTTGTATGTAATGCGGTATAAGTATCCTCAATTGTTGGTTTAAATGTGATTAAATTTGAGAGAGAAATTCATTTTAAGGGTGTATATGGTTACACCTAGATATTTTATGAAATATATTTTTCAAATATGTTCAATATTTTTATTATTTTTCATTACATGCATCCCCAAGTTGAACTTTTGTTATATGAAACACTGAGTTTATCTTACATTAAACACAAAAATGAGCTTAAATGAAACATGAAATAATATTAAAATATTACTTTTTAATATGATAGTTATCAATTAACCATTGGAATTGAATATATAAATTGGTATAAAACAATTATGAAAATATATGGTTTACACACATATATATAATTAATTATTTGGTGATAAATTAATTATAAATTAAAATAAAAACCATTTGCAAAAAGGGAAACCACTTTCTAAAAAACTATTTTTTGTGCAAAAAGACATGTAACATCAAAAAGAGGAAAAAATAACTTAGGATAATTATTTTAAGTAAATTAATATATTATATATTCAATAAATTGTTTAACATTCATCCATGTGTTTTCTTGGAAAGATAAAAAAAATTTTGCTCAAAAATTGCATTTTTCTAAAAAAGTAGTTTTGTATCCATTTAAGCAATAATTTTAGAATTAAGAATATTCCACTCTTCGATTATTTTTAAGAAAAAAAAAATCTTTGATTAAAATCAGATTGTATAAATTATCTTGGAATGTATGTTTGATAATTTTTTCAATGAATTGTAAAAATAATGGTTTTTATTAAGAATTATCATTTTTTAATGAATTTAAAATTGTATCTTTTTTAATAAGGTTTTAAAATTTAAATTATTTAAATTATATATATATATATATATAATATTAATACAAATTAGTTTATTAGAATAAGTTTCAAATTTAATTTTGATATAAAATCTTTTTAAACTCTTGATCATTTTCCCATTAGAAAACAACTTTCACATCCCATTTGTGGAATGATTTCAAATAAAATTTCACTAATTATATGAATGGAATTTTGAAAAATAGATTCATTTTTTGGAATTATAATAATATTCATTATCTAATATGATTATCTTAATTTTTCCCTAATAAATATTAAATACTGTATAAATTATTTACCATGGTTAAGGTGAAAATGGGTTTACCAGTGGATAAACTAAAAAGAAAAGGTGTAAATTGTACTAAATAAATTGTAAAGGAACCATTATATAGAAATATTTTGACATTTTATCTTCTAATGTTAGACAATGGCCCTACTTTTTTTGCCTTTTGGAATATAAAAAATTTGGTTCCAATATTTTCTTTTAAAAAATTATAAGTGTGCCACTCACATCACTTAAAAAATGACACCCCTCTCTAATCCTCCTTGCACTTAAAAAATCACTAGTTCATAAAATAACTTGAAAAATAAGCTCTTTAATTACCCCTATCATCCTATACACATTATTTTTCAAAAATTAATGACGTGAGAATCCTTTTGGTGCGACCTAAGAGATATTTTCTGAAGAATATGTAACATCCCTAACTAAACATTTTATTTTATTTTCTCCTCTACCTCATTCAATTATTATTAAAATTTGATTATATAAAAATTATCTCCCACATTATTTTATTTTATTATGTTAATTTTATGAGATATATTAATCTTCTCTATCATAAAATGTGTAACGAATTCATTATTCATGTATAAAGTAAACTACCGCCTCGCTTATTGATGTTATTAATTTTCCATTACTACCACTCAAGAATGGATATAATATTTTATTTATTATATATATATATGATATCATTGATATTTTTTTTATTTAATCATTATATTAAATATTCCTACTTACTTTCCATTTCAAAGAAATAGGATAATTTCGTTCATGTATACAGTAGACTAACGCCTCACAAAGCATTGTGATTCGTTCTTCACATACGCATTACAGTGAAGTTAATAATTTTTTTTTGAAATAATTAAAAAAAAATTCTGTAAAGGTAATATATTATTTACCATTCTTTCATTTCCTATGTTGATAAAATTTACAAAATATTCATGCGTTCATTCTGCCTGCTGTCTCCATGAATGGTGTATTTCATTTTCTATTGAAATATTTTATGGACTAATGTAGATACACATATAATGAATATATATGTTATTTATATCATTGATAAAATTATAGATATAATTTAACTATGATAAAAGTAGGTGTATTGAAAATAAAAAAGGAAAACCTACATGAAAAACAATGTAGTTATTTCCCAAAGTATGGATTTATCATGTAAATGTAAATAATTATTTATTAAAAGGTCATAAGTAAATCATATATGGTATGATATATATAATTACATGTTTTTAATGGATTTATAATAAACTTATATTTATTATACCACAATTTCTAATGTGTAAAAATTAATTTAAGACTTAAGGTAATGAATTTTCATCTCACTTTTTACTTCAAGGAGACAAGTTATATATTCACGATGTATATAATTTTTGTGCTGTAAATAATACCCATGAATGTTTTTAAGGATTAATATACATATAATTTTTTTAATTATATATCCATTTGAGGATCCCTCTTTCATGGGTTTTACAATTCAAATGTTACTAAAGTGGTAAAGTATTTCTGGTCTCTCTCTTTTTCCTAGTGTCTTAAGCAATATTAACCACTAATTTATTTTGTGTTTTGTATATACTTAACCTTTTAAATTTTTATCATGAATATATTTTAATTAATTATATTATATTTTTCATTTAATTTAATTCTCTAATTAGTATTATGATTAAATGTTACCAAAGTGATAATTATTTTACTAAACAATCTCTTCACTTGTTAGGATTGTTAATGTATTTCATTCCAAGGATGAAATATTATGAATAATCTCATAAAAAATCCAGAATTTTTTTCTCAACTAGTTATGTCATAAGATAAATGTTTCCACTCATTTTTTAGTCTTTATTTACACAATATTTTCAAAGATTTTTTTTGGAAAATACAATTTTATTTCCCTATTTAGTCAAAGATCCCTTTTTATAAAAAATAAATTTTCTAATAACATTTTAAAATATTTTTTAAAATATTAAAAATGTTTTCTCAATAAAATTTTTACCCTTATTTTACATTTATACAAATTTTTTAAAAATTTATATTGATGTTGTTTTCTAAACAATCCCCTATTGAATTTTACTAAAAATATGTAAGGAATATTTATTTTAACATGTGTGACATGAATGGTATTTTCTTCCATCATGAAAAAATAATTTTTTTAATGTTTCCATTATTATTTTAAAATATTTTTTTTCAAAAAAGGATTTGGAAAATATTTTATGAATTTGTATGTTTCGAAAAGTTTTTTCCCTAACATATTGGATATTTTCATCTTGAAATTTTTTAAATAATTTTTAAAGAATCCTTTATAAATATGAAAGGTTGTATTTAATGTAATGGATTTTGAATCTATTTTATGTTTTAAAAGATATTTTAATAGTGTAAAGGATATATTCCTTAATAAGTGTTCTATGTGATCTTTCAACATCATTTAACATCTATCAAGACATCCTTTGATGTTTCTTGTGCTTTTTTGGGTATAATAATTAATGAAACGATCCAATTATTTATTTGTATAATAAATTTTTATCTTCATGAAATTTTTATGAAACACATTTATCTTTAATGTTTTATGAATTGGTGAATTTATGAAATTTTTATCAAACCCAATTAGTTTAAATGGTTTTACGTTGGGATGATATGATGAATGTTTTTTGATGTTGATGGATGCATACGTATAGTTTTCATTATGATATGAGTGGGACCTATATCTCCCTCGAATTCATTGGTTAATGATTGATATCTCATGATATAAATAGGAATGGAAGGGTGAGTGAATAGAGTTTACAAGGGAATTATTCCACTATAATTTTCTTGATTATGAACCTTGACTATTATAATGGGTTAGGGATTGAACCAATGCCATTATGAACATTTTATAAATGATCCTAGACTACTATAGAAATGATTTTATATACTTATTTATATGAAAATATTATGTGTACTATGACAATGTTATTTTATCATGGTTATTGTTCTTTGATTTCATTATTATGCATGTATTATGAACAACCATGATATATTCAAGGACTCATATTTATGATCTATGATATAAAAGGAATGGTTTTAAAATTTTATTCTCATGTTCTAATACTTGTATGTTCATGATATGTTGATATAACCCATGTTTACCCTTTCTAATTATCTGAGCTGACCCTTTCTAATCTTTCCTTTCTTCAAGCTATGATAAAAGGTATTATATATGACATTTATTATAAGGGTTATAGTTATGAAGAACTTAGTGGGTGATGAAATAACTTAATTATGGACTTATTTCTTAAACTTTCATGTTTCCAAAGGTAGTAAACCTAAAATATTTTAGCATGGATTATTTTGTAATGTATATAATATTTTTCTAATATAAAGTAATATTTATGTATGATAATTTTCATCTCTACAGAAATTATATATTCAAATCCTTTATCATGGATCTGAAAGTGTTTGTGAATTTCCAAAACATGTCCACATATAGTATCAAGATAGGTGTATAGAAAGGCTTAATTTTGTCCCCTAGGTTAAAATTGAGTAAAATCCCTATTTTACATTTTGGGATTTATTACCCTAAGGTACAATTACACCATAGGCACATCCACATGTAGTATCTATAGATAGATTTAATTTACCTAACACCACTATCTCTATCATCCACATATTTTCCTATACATAGACTTTTCTATAAGTTTATCATTAATGTTTTCTTATACTAGTTCACAAATGAAAACTAAACCTTACTTTGATACCAAGAATAGTAAACCATACTATTCTTATATAGATATTAAATCTTAGTAGATGAATAAAAATGACATAACATAACAATCCAAAATAGAATAATATAGGTCTAGTATCTCTAAAAAATTGAATATATAAACATAGACATTATAAGTGAACTAAATCACCTCCCACTAAGTTAATAATAACATGAAACCTTATTTATAATATCTTTCATAATACCTTTCTTCATAATCTAGAGAAATAAACATATGAAATTGTGTCCTTATATACTCTATAAGGGAATAGAGGGATATATCAATGATCACATATGTATAAGATGAGAATAAGGGTCTGATAAAATTAACTTAACCTTTGTAAACCATGCCATATATATTAAAGATCATAATCATGATTTGTGGTGTTAATATTAGTAGTTCATAAGAAATAAATCCCGAATTAATCATATAAGATAATCTTTGAGGGAATAGTGTTGGAATAAAACAAAGATATATGGAATAAACATAAACATAGAAAATAATTTTCTTGGTATCTATGTATCAATTCCAATGCTATAAAAGTGCAATGGGTTCACTCCCTAAACCATCATAGTAGTCAAGGTTTATTGAAAATACAATCATTGTTTCCATAGTCACTTATTAAACTATATTCAGTTTATATTACAATCCTACTTACGTGGATATATATCTATAATTACCCAATGTATTGGAGGGATAGATAATTATAGGATATCCCATAACATAATTAATATAATATATATGTGTTCAAAAGATCATAAAAATTCATCATATCATAACCCATAAACTGAGAGTGGTTTCATAATCATTTTTTCATAACATAACTTGTGTAAATGAGAAAGGTTTCATAATAATGTAATGAAATCTTCATAATATAAGACACATAAAAGTATTTAGTTTCATAAAATATTTTTTATTAACATAAAAAACCATATATATAAAATAAAAGGATGGTATCACTGGATCAAATACCCAATAAATATTTCCTAACATTGAATGATGTCATCTTAGATGAAAAATAAATTTAAAATATCAGTGGGAAAATTTAAGGATTAAATTATCATTTACAAGGTGAAATCAGTTATTCATAATTTGAAAATTTTAAAAAATAATATTGAATAAAATTTCTTTTAAAATAACAATAGAAAATTATAAAGGAATCATTAAATCATTAAGTGATCATGATGGTGGGATATACCATTAATTCCTGAACATTAAAATGAATATTCCTTCAATTTTTTTTGAAAAGCCAAATGAGACTTATTTAGAAAATGAAAACAATATCACATTTAAGAATTTTTTTTTATAAATTTAAAAAAGGTGAAAATTATTTTTAAAAAATAATTGGATAATTATAAAAACTTTCTTTATAAAATTATTTAAAAACATATACATGAATGAAAAAGTATTTTTGAACGAATTGAGAAATAATGTTAAGTTTCCTTAAAAAATTATTTTCAAATATTGAGTTTATAAAAAGAAGAATATTAAAGGAAAAAAATATAATTTCTATAAATAACCTGAGGTTAATAAAATACATGATTTTCTGGATAGATAGATAATAATATTTCATCATTAGAAACTTAATCATAAACAATCACAATAAATAACGAGATTGCAAAAAAAAAACTCTTACTGCATCTGTATCATTTGAATTGTAATATATATTATAGTTTAACCATATATGGATATGTAAATACCATAACTACAATTATAAGTTTCAAAAATAATATTCCTAGGTAGTATATATACCTCATTGTAAAGAAATAAGTGGTGAATATGACATGTGTCCCACTGGAAAAAAGTAATACGAAAATCCCTTACCTCATGTATCAAATTTCTTATTACAAATATCAAACTCTTATATAATAACTAATGGTTTATTAGAAATCTATTCAATAATATTAATCATACATATAATTTTATATAGGATTAAATTATAACATTTTACCACCTATTTATTAACAATTATTTGTTGAAATCACTTTTTTGGGTGATAACTGATTCGTTATTCATGGTTTTATTGGTTTTGTAAATTTTTTACTTCTAAATTTATATCACTTCCATGATCTCCATAATTTTCATAATGATATAAATATTATATATATTAATTATACACATTATTTTAGTTATATAAATAATTTATAGAAAGGAAAATGAATTACACTGTTCTTGGAGACAGTAGACCATATGTACATTTGAACACTGTTTTAATTTTATTCAATGAAGAAAATAGTGAAAGTTAAATGTTAATTAACTATTATATTATAGTTTTTATTTCATAGGTATAATATATATTCATTAAATACATCCTTATTATCATTCATATCAAAATAATATAAAAAATGTATCACAACGATTCATGGAAGGAGTAGTCCACACGTACACATGAGGGACAAGATTGTTATTAATAAAGTTTAATTGTATGAAGGTATATGAAAAATTATTATTTATTATTTATAATTATATAATAAATATCATATAAATATTATAAATCTAAAATTATATCTTACCATGGGAGGCGGTGATGGAAAAATAATTACATCAGTTCGCGAAGAGGTAGTCCTCTATACACACGAATGATGGTTTAGATTCAGATTTGATGGATGGGGATATAAATATTGGATATATCATTAGAATAATAACATATAGTTATTTTGAAGATATTGATGTAATTATATCATTATTTTAGAACAATATTTGAAGGATGTTAGAGAAGAAATAATATAATATCCCACAGTTAAGAATGATACATCTTCTTGTAAAACCCTTCTTATGTTATCATTAATGAAAATTATGAGAGTTTAATAATAAAATTAAAAAATATTTGAGTATAGGAGGGAATTTAAAAATTTATATGGGTATTACATAGCCAAACCAAAATTAATTGGATGTGTGAAGAGAAGATGTTATAAGTGGGGGAGAGGACACACATCGAATTTTTTGAAATTGAATGATACCCATAAATCATTCACAAACTAAAAGGCCCCAAAAGGGTCATTATCAATAATTAAATGATATATATTCCATATGTGGGAATAAAATAGAAATTAGACATGTTTATAGGTTATATTAAGACATACCTATTTTATTAACCCCAAACACCCCCATTTTAACCATAACCATTGTAATTATTTTGTAAATGTTCAATATTCTTAGTTTTTAGGTTATTTTAAGACATTAATCCATCCTTCCTTCTCCTCCCCATGTTCTTTCATCCCTGGTGTTTCTTCACAAGGCAATGTCCTTAACACAAGGGGTTTGATTGCCCAGCTGATGTGAGCATCTCTGGTATCATCCTATTGATTCAATTGTAACTCTCTCTTGGGGTTCATCCATCACACTCCCTATCAGTCTACTATGGTGGATTCATGGAGGTTTTGGTATTTATGGGTTGTTCCATTTTTGGTGTTCTAGGAGGCATGTCAAAGTTGTATTTATTCCGTGATGTGGTGGTCCTCAATTTTTTCTTATTGTGTGTGACAAATTGTGGGTTCTAATCTTTGGATTGTCAACGAATCCAATGCTGGTGGTTGGCTGCTCTATCCCCTAGCCTAAAATCGTGTTTCTCTATGCCTCTCCCAGTTGGGTCAAGGGAAATAGTACTAAGTTTTTTTTCGATGTGTGGGTTAGCAGCGTTTGGGATTCTGGGCGCAAACGGAGTTGGGATAGTTCTGGTATGCAGCCTCTTCAACGATGGTGATGTTCAATGTTTGCTTTTACAATGCTAAGAGAGTTGTTTATATTTATGGTCTAATTTATTGTTCGGTTTTCTTTCTGAAGTGGTGTGATAGGCAAAGATGATGAGTTTTCTTTTGTGTGTTTCTTCCTCGAAACCATTCGAGAAAGTTTGTTGTGGTTCGTATATTAATGCTTGTGTTCTTGTTCCAATGATTTCTTATCGGTTTTATTTACTCTGATCATCAGATCCGATGGTTTGGGAAGTGTGGATATCAAGTCATCCATGGTATACCATGATGATAATGGTGGATGGAAGCGACATGACTCCACCTGACATGGTGAATCTTGGATCGTAGCCTCCTCGTAGTTGACATTGGTTTTCAATTTCAAATTTCATTTAATCATATTGTATTTGGATTCCCACTTGATGTGTGTGGTTCTCACTTTCCCTTAAAGAGGCTATCTTTAAAATAAAAAATGGAATTGTCAGTTTTAATTATATTAAAAAATTATACATAATTTAAAAAAAATATTCTTATTCATACATACCATTTTTAACTTCTAGGTTATAAAAGTCATTTTTAAATATTAATGTTATATTTTCAGTTTATTAAAAATGTGGTTTTGTGTATAACAAAAGATAAATATGAAACAAAATATATCTGAACAATAATATTTCATAAAATATTATGTTGTTATAACATTTTCGTAAATCTCCCACTTCAGTACTACTTTTAGGACTTTAGTAAATATTTGATTGACTCAATAAGCCCACCTGAAATAGGCCATGATTTGGAGATTGTAACTAATGACAATGAACATTTTTATATGGAATGAATTACCCTCACAATTACCAAGAAAACATATTAATCCTCCAATAATCTCTTTATGAATAGATGTTCCAAACCTAATGCATGAAATTAAATACAATAAAAAACCCATTTATAAATAAACCACTAAAAAACCTATATGAGTAAACATTAACACCAACAACTGACCACAACCTATAAGATATTATTTTTCGTATATTGATCAAAAAATCACTCCTATAGACCTAAAAAATGGATTTATGCATATAGGGGTGGGAAAAAAAGTTTACCATGTTGGGTCCTCCCTGAACACTCTCAATTTTTTTTGATATCAGCATACTAAATCCCAATGAAATAAATTGAGGAAATAAACTCATTAAAAATATAAAGTAAAGTGTATTACATTACTCATCAAGGAAAACTCACTAAATAATGGAAAGAATAAGTGAAATTCTATAAAAATCATGTATATGTTGGAAGTGTCCCTGATTCTATTTTCACACTAAACTAGTCCCCCTACACCACAAAAACTTATGTCTTGTTCTCTTATCCACTTTATATAACATATTTTACATCATTTCAAATATACTATATCCTTATTCACATAATCACAAAAAAATCACTATCACTTCCTCATAATAACATAATATGAGACAATAGATGTTACAAAACATTTAAATACAAAGTACACCATAATTTATTTTATCCCGTGTTCAAAAAAATCATTAATTATAATAAACTATTACATCTGAGAAACATGTATAAATTATAACCATAAGCTTCCACATTCCCCATACATATATTTATCATAGTAGGGAGAAATTAATCCACATTTTAGTCCACTTTCGATAACTCTAAGCCATGATAGAAAAAATATTCCTATAAGCATACAACATATGGATGATAGAATGGGTTAAGGGGAGTATTCAAAAAATGTATCCTCAACACCATAGATATTGGAAAAAAATAGAATCCAAGGGATTGAATGGTTATCAGTAACCCCATATTACTTAGGTTGTGGGGTATAAAAAATAATAGAAAATAATGAATATAACAGAACACATACATTATAATTCCATCTATCCTAAGACTTAAACTTCACCTAACATCTCACATAAAAACCCATTCCTTCATTTCAAATGACTATGGCACTAATAAATTCCTAATCATATAAGCATAAATATTTCAATACAATCAGAAAAAATTTATTGTAAATCATTTTAAATACATCAATAGTACCCTAATTTAAATTATAATTTAATTGTTCATATTTAATATCTATCAATGACGTTCTTTTAAAATTTTACAATATAATTTGAGTTTCAATAAACATGCTGTCTTAATCATTCACCAAAATCAATAGATTCTAATTATAAGTATATTAATACTCCAATACATTAATCATAAATAATTCACAAATTTATATGTATATTTCATTTAATAGATATATATAAATAAATATCATATGATCCTAAGAACAATAACCTTCTGTTAATTCATCAATTATTACATTCCATAATTTTAGGAACTATGAAACAACCACAATTTTATAAAGTAAACATAAATCCATATGAAAAAAATCAATAAAAAATGTGATAAGAATATAAAATAATGAAACAGACATTTTACATTAAACAAGAATAATCATGTAGAAAATCTAAATTCTAAACGCAATTGTGAACATAAAAAATAACACCCATTACATAATTGAAAAAATGTATCATAATATAGTATTAATTAATTATTCTATATATATGAAAATAATATTCTTAAATAAAAGGTTTATCATTTTATGTAATTCAATCAAATAATGAAAAATTATAGGAATGTGTAGTTAATTATCAACATTGTCTTAGCATCTATGTGTTTTTAAACAATTTTAATTATTTCATATATGAAAGGTATGTATAGGTAATCAAAAAAATATAACATCACACTATCTAGAAGATATTATAAGTTAGTCAACATGAATAAAATAATTATCATATAAAAATCTACATAATATATCTCAATTTTTTATTTTCTTATTACTATACTTTTTAGGTCATTCTCATATATAGAACCTTAAAAATACAAATCACGATAACCCCCTACCTTCACACAAATTTAGGATAATTATAGATTCATATATATTAATAAAAATATATAAAAATTACTAAATTAGAATGGGATCACATATGAGTTAGATTAACTTGAAAGATCATAGTCAACTCACATACCCTAGGTACATAATTAAAATGATAATTATTCACCAATTAGTAATAAAAACCCATATAAATATTTGAAATGAAATATTTCATGGATTTAAAATTTATTATTATGAAAAATGAATAATAAGAAGAGATATTATGATATACCTTTGATTGATGGAAATAGTTGAATAAGTCAATCCCTAAAATTTCAATGAAAAGTCATAGGTTCCAAAAAATGGACCTACAAAAACCTAGGGTTGAAGAGGATAAAAAAAAAGTAGAATAAATTTGATATGAAACATGAATTTATAGTAAATTATTGAAAAAATAATTTAATTCCTTGATAGGGACTCATCATGCCCCAAAATTATCAGATCCAAATATCACATCGTGATGCACCAATGTGTCCCCCATTTCTCCCATTTTCAATAACAATTTACTTGATGGAAAATAGGGGTTCATAACGTGGTTAATAATGTCATAATGAAATATTCAAACCCTTATGAATCATGATAGAATCCCCTATTCTTTTCCCTCAATCACCTTATCACAAAAAATCCTAAACATTTCAAAATATCTGTGATGAAACAACACCTAAAAATTCAGAAAAAAGGATGTCAACCTCCATAGCACCATGGTGTTACATACAATATCCACACGATGAATAAAAATTTAGAAAAATAAATACACATTATTAATAAAACCATACATAAGTTTTATACCAATTTATATGGGTTTTCACATTGACTGAATCCTCATAAGATACTTCACGCCATGACTGAAGGCATCCATTTTATAACCTAGAATCATATTTTACACCCTTAAGATGATGCACCTTATCACAAAAAAATACAATAATAATGTTTTTACCCAAAAATCATGTAATTATAATCTAGGAAAACAAGAAAAATAGCTTACCTCTCTTACAAGACTAAGTTTAATCAATCCCTCCATCCCCATAACTCTTGAAATGCTGAAGTTAGAGTTTGGAAAAAACTGGTCCATTATTACTAAAATTTTGAAAAGGATTTATTAAGTTTTAGTTAGAACAATTATTAATTGGTTTAATAAATAGTTAACTATAAAGATTAGCTGATTTAAATTATTCTACCATTTTATTGGAAAATAAGTAAATAAAGTTAGAAATGGTCAGTACAAACTAATTTGAAGGAATCTAGTTATAAGCATTACTTTTGGGTGAAATTTACACGTAATTATATAACTTCATTGGATTAAAACTTAGTAAAATATACTAGATTTTAATTTTTCATAATTGGTGAAATAAAATATATGAAATAATGGTTTTTTTGTAATAAATATATAATTTGATTTTTCATTGAGATGTTATTTTTCAAAATTGGATCACTTATCATTCATAAATTATTCTGTCTACCTAAAGAGAGATTTTTTCATAGAGTGCAACCATTTATGTGTTGAAGTGAAATAATACACTGATTTATCATATTTATTCACTATTAAAAATTTAACTGGGATTGATTATATATTTTAGTATACCATCATTTGATAATTTTTCATTCTATTAACTATTTAAATTTATATTTTAAAAACACTTTTAAATTAGAAAATTAAAACTATGTATTAATTTCATTGATGTTTTATATTCCTTTTAATTTTCAAGGATGCAATGTATTGACATTTAATATGTGTTAATATTTAATCTTTAACATTATGTCAGCTACATGATTTGATTTTATATTTAGTTTCTAGATATGACTAGAAAATTTTAATATATTATTATGTGACACAATTATACATAATGTTAATGTTTTATTCCTAATAGAAAATAAAAATATACAAAATTATATTATTTATTCCTATTTTAATAGTATAGAGTATATTCTACTCTATCAAGAGTTGAATCTAACCACATGAGGCTTAATGGATGCATATAAGATAAAGAAATTTGGTGAAATATAGGGTCAACACATTTCTATAAATTTTCCATAACATATTCATAGAGTGATATATGGGTATAATTATTGAAAAATTTCATAGATAAGAGATTTGGCTCTCAAAAATTGATTTAAATTTTTTTGAAATTTCACCCATAATAGACCTTCAATAAGAGAAGATATGTTAGTCATGGTAATTTAACCCACTTTACCAAGCCTTTCACTTATTTTGGGATAAATTTTATGAATTATTAATGAATAGAAATCAACCCTAATAATCAAAATATTTTCATAAATATGTTTATAGAGAACAAAAGAAAATATTTATATTTTTTTACATCCATTTATATAATGTTCTAAACTCCTTGTGATCATCTAGGGAGGAAGCGTGATGTAATACCAATATTCAAATTTTCACTCATTGAATTATATTTTTCATTATAGTATTTCTGTTTTGTTTTTTATCGAATATCTATTTTTTATTTTTTACAACTCTTCCATACTCTCAAAATTATCATGTTTTGGGGTACCAATTTATGTGATAAATCATATATTCTTCATTTTTAATTATTTAAATAAAATTACATTTGTCTGAATTTTATCAATTTTTCAACTATGCATTAATTAATATGTGACCTTAAAAATATAATAATGGGATCATGATATAAAAAAAATACAAATTTGGATAACACTACATGTTCTTGATGTGTTCTAATGATCATTTTTGATTAAAAATGTAGACATAAGTCACTTCAGTCATTATGGTCTCCTGTTAATATATTTTTTTTAAAATAAAATACAAGGAGGTATCCTAGTAGAAACTCAGTAATAGAATTATTTTAGGTGTTAAAAATTTATTTTTAAAATATCAATCCCTATCCATTAATGTGAAAAATTACTAGAATCAGTGGAATCTCTTTGGGTGATCACATTTATTTTTGAAGTTTAATTATATTTTTTATTTATTCATACTTTGTGCTTGCTTTCTTAATTGAACACAAAACCACATTTTCTATAATATGATTTTCTTTAAGAAAGATAAATATTGTTATAATTTAATATTTAAATAATTTATGGAGATAATACATGGGGTTATTATTTTATAGTAAAAAATTTTAGGTAAATAAATAACTAACTTGATGTATAATAACAACATGATCCAAGTACAAACAGAGCGACTAAATTTCAATCCAAAAAGGCAATGATGCTAATTATAGTCTGTTTTTTTAATAACCATTATTTTTATAGTAAATAAAATTAATATAGTAGAGGAGGCCATTGTTTTTATATGCCTTTATTTTAGAAGAAAAATCTCGATAAATAATATATTTTTTCTCATAGGTAGTGAATTAATCTATTAAGATTAAAAATATTAATAGAAATATATATAATTTTGATAGTATGTATAAATGATTAGATAGATGAATTCATATATAAATAATTAATAATGTGAAAAAAATTTCATATATCATAGTAAACTAGAATTTTAGTAACACAGATTAATTAATTATATATAATGATCTAATGGGTCATATGGGATGAGTTATTATGATAAATATTATCAAATATATATAAAATGATTTCATGGATTATAAAAATATTAATATATCAAATTCTTTATCATGCTATACCTTTTCATAGGGAAGTATAATTATAATATAATCACCTCTAAAATATGGGATACAATTCAAAATTATCTCTAAAAGATGTGATGATGATATATATTTTCAAATACATCGAAAATGTATACCATATTTTTTATGGAATTATATACTACATTCTCTAATGTGTACTTATTTTCAACTCATGACCTTAAATTTTCAATATTGCTATCCGAAATAGTAATATTAAGAACTAATTTATATATTACAAAATTAAGAATATTTTAAATTATAATGTTTTTGATTATTCATTACATTCCTATTATAATCATTTCATATGAAATGCAATTTTTTTTAACAACCAATTTCTCATGTTCTTCTTAAAAATGGTTTAAACAACTGATTTATAATGTTTTTTAATAAAACCAATAACAAATTTTGAATGAAACTAAATAATTCCTATTATAAATATTGATATGAAAATTTTCATTCAAAATAAATTTGTTTAAATAATTCTATCATTTTATCAATACTATCTCACTTTATAATTAGTTTATTTTCATGAATGAAATATTTCACTTTTTGGAAACATTGGTTGTTTTATATATGTTCTTTCAACTCCCCTAAAATGACAAAAATGGGATCCTAGGTAATTTTTTGAAATTATATTATATTTAAATCCCCTTATATTACAATTTATCTTGAAATAATGAAATAATATGTTTTATACTAAGATTTATTGATTTTTTATTTCATTGAAAATATATTTATTAAATTAAAATTAGGAAATAAAAAAACATAAAAATAAATATAACATAATGTGAAATCATTTTTTTTATGTTTTCACCAAAATGGGTAAACTAGATGTCAAAACGCCATCTATCTTAAATTTTTTGAATTTAACTAACAAATACATTCAATGATAAATAATGGGTTATATAATTATTTTTAACCATCACAATTACTCATGTTAAATATTATACTAGAGAAAGATGATATAATATCACTCTTAATAAAGATTATAATGTATATCTAAATCATGATAGTAAAATTTATTCAATATATAAATATCATAGTCAATTGAAATACAATCAACCCTTGAAGGATTAGACTGTAAATAAACTTGAAGAAAATAAATTTTTTATCTATTATATGATTTTTTATGTAAGATCCCGTCCATTTATGGATTTATCTAGGGATTGTATTTAGGTACTATTTTGATAAATTTTGAGTAATTTTTTTGAGTTATAACATGAGGTGTGATTGGTTAAATTTTTTAAAAAATGGAAGAAAAATTAGTTGTGTAGGGTTGGCACACTATGAGAACAAATTGTGTGTCCTAGCCCAAAAAACTGTGCAACACCGAATAATGGGTAATCACATAGCTGGAACATGGTTTGATAAACCATGAACCATGAAAAGGAAAACTATGAACCCCAAATATAACAGGTGCATGGATGGATCATGGTTTGGATAAACTGTGCGCCTAATTGTAGGAAAATATTTTGGGGAATTAAATGGGACCAAAAATCATTTTAAATTTTCCCTGAACCCCTAGGACTCACCTATTTGACCCCCACAAGACACTAAATAATATTTCACAATTTTGGAGCTCTCTAGTCAAATTCCAAGCCTTACCAATGTATGATCTTCATGATCCAATGCTAGGATTGAAGATCTCTTCCTCTCCTGGTAAGTGGATCTTATGCCGATGCCTTTCCATTCATTATATTTTCCCATATAGATCTTTTTATAAAAGTTGTCCACTTTTTTTGATCTAAAACTTTTTGGTGACATCTAGAGCTTGGATTGTAGATCAAGATCTTGAGTCATAAGATGTTATCGTCTTTAATCTTGGTTTAGGATTTGAGATCTAGATCTAAATGTATATTGTAGTGATGCCCAATTTTTGAAGATTTATATTAGGAAATATTAAATAGTAAACTTAGGTAGGTGGTCTAATATGAAATTCCCAAGGTTGTGATTTTGATATGTATATGAATGTTTTATGATTTCGAGAATTATTTACCAATTAGTTACAAAAATTCATTTAGTTATTGTTGTCAATTGATTAATTTTTTTATCATTAAGATTAATGATTAATCAGGGATTTAATCACGGGATTAAGGTGATAATCATTTTGATAATAAATTGGGGAATTAATTATGGGGTATAGGGTAATCTCATTTAGATAATTAATTGTATGATAAATTATAATATTTAGGGATTTTTTATTTAGATTACCAATCGTGGGATTAGATGTTGAGATAATTGGTCTGAGATAATTTATTTGATGAATTAATTATAGAATAACAAGATATATGTGTTGAGATTATTAATATTAGATTAATTATGAGATATTTATTTCATGATTTTAGATAATTAATGATAGATTAATTATATTAAATTGGGGTTATTTAGTTGAGATAATTAATTGTAGAATTATTTTTTTTGATATAGAAATGGTTAACTTGAGATAATTAATTGATGAATTATTTAATTCCCTTGACATACATAATTAATTGTATAATTAATTAAGGGTAATTGAGTTATAAATTAATTTATTAATTAGTAATTTAATTGATAATTAATAGTTAGTTGACAAATTAATTAAGTGTGTAATAAAGGAAACTTGGTCGTTCTAATGTGATAAGTATAAATGGAGACATGGTCATTATATTATGAGTTAAGGAATGGGAACATGGTCATTCAATTGAGAATTATACATGGTTACTTGGAAATTATACATATGGTTAAAGAAATGAGAACATATAAATTTCATTGAGAAGTAATAATAATAACATGGTCATCATACTTATGAAATTTAATACATGTAATGTGGGAAATTATGTGTGAATTAAAGAATAATAAAAAAGGTACTATGTGATGTGGCCTCAAAAGAGAATGATTTGATAACCAACATCAATTATATTAGGTAATGAGATATTATACCACATTTTAATACTTAGAGCTTTGGTATGAGTTGAAGTAGGTATTAAGCTATGATTTTACCTAGGGAACACATCAGTCTCCAGGATGAGCTGAAGCTAGTATTGATGTATGGGTGTCCTCAGGAACCTTGGTGTTAATGTGGATAGATAAATAAGAAATTATAATGTGATAAATATTTATTTATTAATTTTAATTATATATTTATCAAACTGTATACACTATTATCTAACTAGATATTGTTTTAGACACTGTTTGTGGTGTCATAATGAGTCATAGTCACAACCTAGATGGGCAGCCTGATCATTACCTAAAGTGACTTTATTGCAGTAGTATAGGTTATGGGAAAAGACCCTATTTTAGTTGTCTAGTTAGAGATAGATCATAAATGAGGGAATCAGATGTTGTTCGGGACCCTCTTGGGTGATGTTGGTGACTTTATCTTAGGTTTTTCATTTTAGACACTAGACACATATTTTATCATTACATGTTTTGTATTTCAGTTAGATGTTAAATTTACTACTTTTTTATATTGATATTTTGGTACTCTCTATGGTTATTTATGCATCCACTATTTTGTATAATTTATTATAGAGTTTACTTTTTTAAAAAGAGGGTATAGTCACCCCATGAATAACTTATCAAACCCTCACTACAATGACCTCTCTCGTATAGGGAGGCATGCCTGAGAACATGTGACCTACCATCTCAGGGAATAAGTATGTTCCACCTAGGATGTGATGTTACAATGTGATAATTGAGGTCCACTTTTATTTTTTTATTCTTTTGTTTTATGACTTTTTAAAGGTAGTAAAGAGATTAGGAAGACTTGTGGATTGTTTCTGAGTTTGTGCAAGGGAGTTGCAAACCCTTGTATGGGGGAAAACCCAAGTACTTAGGGTGGGATTATTGTTATTTCTCTTTTATGTTATAGTTAAATATTATTTCACATTGGGTGACACTGTTGTTTAATGATGTGAAAATTATTTTTAGATATTTCTGAGAATTGACTTATGGTGGGAAAATGCATGAGAGTTGAGTGTACATGCATCATTCTTGGCACTTGGGATAATTTTGTCACATGCATCATTTTGGGCACAGATATGGAAAAAATGTTTTGTATAAGTTGTTGAACATAAATCATTTTCCATACATATGAAATTAAATTGAAAATGATGCTTAAAATGAATTCGATACTTGTAAAATGACGCAAAATAAGGATAAAAAGGTTTTTATATGAGAAATATAATATTAGAATTATGTTCACCATTTTTAACCAAGACATAGGTGTATGATGGTTAAGGGTAGTGTTAGATCCTCGATTCTCACCACATAACAAGTCTTAGGGAAAAGTCATGTTATAGTTATTCCTCTTATGTAAATGTGTCAATGTTATGAATCCTTGTGATAATGTTCATTTTTGGAATTATAGAGTATATGCCTCCACAATGACATTTGTTGAGTGGATGACCGGGGAACATGGAAAAGAGTGATCCTCTAGTGATTGAACTAGTAGCACCAATTGTGCTGGTTGAGGAAGTAGTGGAGATGTTCAGAGAGAACTATGCTCATATCATGTAAATAAAGAAATAGAGTCTACATGGGTTGAGAAGATATTTTTTGACCTGATAAAAGAGTTTCAATTGCACCACCTTTTAATTTTTACAAGAGAGGGAGGAACTGAGAGATCTGAGTTCTAGGTTGACTCCATTAAGGTGTTGCATGACTATTTGAATACCTCTACTAATATTAGGGTTATATTTGATGCTTATATTCAATGAGTCTCTAGGAATCACTGGTGGGAAATTCTGGAATAGTCTTGAAAAACATATGGTATGTTGTGGAAGGAATTCTTGGATAAGTTCACAGATAACTTTTACCCAAATACATTGAGGTAGGAGAAAGCCACAAAGTTAATGTGACTAACTTAGGGGAGCATGTATATGCAGGATTGGGATGGACACTTTATAGATCTATAGAACCTTTCTCCAACATTGATAGGATATGATACAACTATGGAGAGAATATTTCAGAATTGACTTAAGTGCGAGATTATGTGTCAATTCAACCTATTTTTATTTAAGAAGTTTGTTGAGGTGGTGGATCCAACATTAATATCTAAGGGGAACTTGAAAGAGGCTTCCAGTGCTGGACATATAGTTACACAATTGGTCGATTAGAAGGTACGACTTCCAAGAGAAGGAAGTTCCTTTAGGATAATTTTTTAGTGTAGTGGAATGTTGGCTGGTTAATCTGAAGGGTTATTTCCATATGAGCTTACTATATTTCTTTTCAATTAGTGTGGTAGGACATGCCAATATCTTTGAAATTTTACCTAACCACCAATGGAGAGCATATCATTTGAAAAAACGGGCTATCTATAAAAGTTTTGAAGGATACAGTGATAGAAGGTAAGTGATGGAGGAGCTAGACAGAGTCAAAGCGTTGGAAGGGGATCTTTTACCCTGATCAAAAATGAATCTAGATTTCTACTATAAGAGTATGGAAAGGAAGTGGATATGGTGATTCTTGGAAAGTGTTCCCATTTCAGAAAAGTGGTGTAACTCAAGGAAGTTAGATGTGATCATAGAGAAGAGGGGAAGGATATTTGAATTTGGTGTAACCTAAATTTATGGATAACAAGGTTGGACCATCGACCATGAGAGGTACTATTCTTGTAAATTCATCATTATATATGTCCTTATTTGATACTGGTTCCTCTCATTCCTTTATATCTGCAAAACCTGTTAATGGTTTGAGCCTCACTATGGAGTTTGTGAGTGGTTTAATGACTATTGATATCCTATTGGGGGTACGATATAGAGACTTCTATCTATGAAAGGTATGATCTCTTTAAGACGAGGAGTCTCATATTTTATGAGATCTCAATATCCTTTACATGTCAGGCTTCACCATAATAATTCATATGGACTGGTTAGTAGCATACTAAGCCCAAATATAATGTTATCGAAGGAGAGTGGCTTTTACGTCTCCAAAGGGTGACCCAGTACATTAATCGTGGGGAGTGGGATATCTAGGCCAGCAGAGTAGGTCAAATTTCTAATAAACTAGAAGAGATCATAGCATAGGTTTCTAGTCATTTGTTATATAATGAAGGTTTAATGGATGGTACATTTCCATCAGTAGTGGAACCGTTTCAGGATCTGTTTCTTAAAGATTTATCAGGGATGCTACTAGATAGAGATGTAAAATTTACTATTGAGATCATGTCAGGTGATGATCCAAAATCTATTCCATCATACAGAATGATACTGACAGAGATTCAAGAGATCGAGACTCTATTAGAGAATTTGGAGGATAAAGGGTTTATCTATCTGGGTACATCCCCTTGGAGATAACCAATGTAGTTTTCAAATAAGGATGACTGAAATCTAAATTTGTGGATTAATTACTAGAATTTGAATAATATGAATATAAAGAACCCATATCCTATTCCATGTATCGATGATATATTTGAACAGTTTAAGGGAGCTTGTGTGTTCTCAATGATCGAATTGTGATTAGGGTATCATATAGTTAGGACTACAGATAAACTAAATACCACTTTCAGAAGACGATATGGCCTATATGACATCGTCATAATGTCTTTTGGGTTAATGAATGCACAATTAGTGTTTAAGTGAATGATGAACATAATCTTCCACTCATTCTTATAAAATTTCATTATAGTATTCGTTGATAGAATCTTAATGTAATCCAAGACACATTACGATCATGAACAACATATTGACATTTTCATGAGTACACTAAGAGAGCATTAACTATAATCAAAGCTCTTTAAGTTTCAATTTTGGATTAATCAGGTACACTTATTGGGACACATCATCTTAGAAGAAGGTGTTTCAGTGTACCCATATAAGGTTATAACATTGGATTCTTAGGATTATGCCAATAATGCATTCAATATCCATATCTTTATGGGGTTAGCTTGATATTATCATATATTCATCCAGGACATTTTCCATTTGGCAGCACCGCTTTCAGAAATGACAAAAAAGGGATAATGTTTGAATGTTTTCAATCTTGTGATAATTCCTTCTAGGATTTGAAGAATAATTTGAATTTGATACTTATCGTGATCCTAATCAAGTCAGGTGAAGGGTACCTGGTGTATTATGACTCTTTTGGGATCAGATGTGGAGTAGTGCTAATACAAGAAGATTGAGTTTTGGTGTATAGGTATCGAAAATTTGGTCCTCATGAAAGGAACTGCCATGAAAATGAACTTGAGATAGTAGAAGTGGTTTATGATTTGAATTTTTGGTGAAACTATCTGCTGGGAGAGAAGTTTATGGTGTTTATCGATCCTAAGAGTTTAAGGTATATCTTCTTGTAGAGAGATTTTAATCTTTGGAAGTATAGGTGGTGGAGTATATGTAGTAATTTGATTTTGAGAAAGAATATGTATCTTGGAATGGAATGGGTGTGGATGATTTTTTTGAGTAGGAAAACACATGATCATGCAGTTCAAGAGTCTAGTACTAAGTGGAAGATGATAACTTTGCTGGCTGAAATGCATGTGTTGGTTTAGGAGAATAAGGATAAGATGTATCTCGTATCAGTTTTAATGGAGTCAAAACATATGATCCGGATTAGAGAAAATAACTATGGGGATTTAGAGTTATTGACCTTGATGAAATGATTTAAAGGTGGGGGTGGGGGTTACCTTTAGATTGGAGAATAGGTGAGTATAAGGTTATATTCATCAGAAATTGGTTTTTTGTTCCTACAATCATGTAGGAGGAGATTATATGAAAACTTCATGCCTTGAAGTGGGTGGTACATCCAGGAGTGACCAAAATGTTTTGTGACCCATTCTGATAGTTTTGGTTTCCATGAATGAAAATGGAGATTTTAGGGTTTGTGACACAATTATCTACATATTAACATACTAAGGCAGGGCATCAATGAATTGGTGGTTTGTTGCATCTGTTTCCCATTCTAGAATGGATGTGGGATAATGTGAAAATGGATTTTTTGGTGGGTATCCTAAAGACTCCAAGGAAGAATGATTCTATCTAAGTTACTGTGGATCGATTAAAAAAAGTATCTCATTTTTTACTGATATAGGAAAATAGTAGTCTAGTTGGGAGAGATATATGTTTGAGGGATACTCTGTCCATATGGGGTTATACGGAGTAAAGTTTCAAATCTTGACTCACGTTTTACTTCACACTTTTATAAAGGATTATAGATTAAACTCTGTACACATTTATTATTGAGTATAAAGTTCCACTAATAGAAGAATGGAATGTTAAAGCATAATATATAGGTTATTGAGGATATGATGTGGGCCTGTGTGCTTGAAATTTGGTGGATCTTAGGAGAAGCTCATGGATTTAGTGAATTTTTCACATAAAAATTGTTATCAGAAAAGTATACAGATGGAACCATATGAGGGAAATTATGTTATACTATGTGGATCACAGTTATGTTAGATGGAGGAAGGTGAGTCAGAGTTGATAGGATCGAGTCTCATACTGGATGCGTCAGAGTAGGTTTGGCCGATTCAAAAACATATGGATATGACTCAAAATAGCAATATGTTGTATGCTGATAGATGGAGAAGAACCCGATGTTTACAAATTGTGATAATTTATTCCATTTATGTTTAAATTGGTTTGTTCACTGATGGATATAGAGATAGGGAAATTTGGACCCTAGGTTTGTTGGTTCATTCGAGATTGTAAAGAGAATTGGGTCGGTGTCAAACTAATTAGATCTTCTACAGAAATACATCACTATACATAATGTTATTCACATGTCACAACTTCGGAAACCTCACCTCGACCACTCTCAGGAGATATATGTGGATGAATGTTGATCATGAGATATATGTGTCCTTTGAGGAACAACTAATATGTGTGTTGGATCATAGTGAAAAAAGTGTTGTGTGGAAAGACTATTTTGACAGTTTATGTATTATAGAAACAGAGGTGTGTACAAGAGGAGACATGAGAAAGGGAAATATATATGCAGGATGATTCCCCTAATCTTTTCATCTCATATTCTTAGGGAAGAGTGGGTGTTTAGCATGAGGCAAAGCTATTATAAGGTTCGGAGATTGTAAGATCTTGGCCTTTTCTAGAGTTATCTCATAATTGGTTTTCATTACAATATTGTTAAATTCTGTGTACTTTCTATTTGAGTTATAAAATGGGATGTGTTTTAGTGAATATTGAGAAAAATGTATGAAAATGGGGTTGTGCATGATTGGTTCATAATTAGATAAAAACATTTGTTTTTTACCAAATAATAGTACAACCCCAGATAGTTGGGAATCACATGGATGGAACATGGTTTGATAAACGATGCACCTTGAAAAGGAAAACTGTACACCCTAAATATAATAGGTGCACAACTGGAGCTCAGTTAAAATAATCTGTGCACCTCAGCCTAAGAAATTGTGAACATGAATTAAATGAACTTGAAAATTATTTTAGAATATACAAAAACCCCAAGACTCACCTATTTTGATCCCTGATCGATCCTAGGTACTCTTTCATGGTTTTGGAGCTCTATGGACAAATTTTGAGCCTTATAGGTAGCCTTTATTAGCAATTTAATTCCCAAATTTATGATCTCCTCCTCTCCTAGTAAGTGGATCTCATCACATTTCCTTTCCATTCATTCACCTTTTTCCCCATGATCTTTTGATGGAAGTTGTACAATATGTTTTTGGAAATAAACTTTTTTGGTGAGAACTGTATCTTGTATTGTTTATCAATATTTAGACTCATATGATGTTGATGTATTTAATAATGGTTAAGGGTTTGAGATATAGATAAAAATCTACGTCGTTGTGATGCCCACTTTTTGAGGATTTTAATTTGTCATTCTTGATAAACGAACTAAGGTAGGTGGTCTAATATTAAACTCCCAAAGCCATGATTTTGATATGTATATTCATGTTTTTTATTACTATAATTATTCAAAAATCAAAGCTATAAATTGATAAAGTTATTGTGTCTAATTGATTATTCAGTTTATTATTGAAATTGATGATAAATCTGGGATTTAATCATTGGATTAAAAGGATTTCTATTTTTAAAATTAATTGGGGAATTAATTATGGGGTTTAGTGGCTTATCATTTAGATAATTAATTGGAATATTTATTATAATATTTAGGAATTTTCATTTTGGATAATTAATGAGGGAATTAATTACTAGATGTTTAGATAATTGGTTAGAGATAATTTAATTGATTAATTAATTATGGAATACCATGATATTTGTGTAGAGTTAATTAATGGTAGATTAATTATGAGATATTGATGTCATGAGTTGAGATAATTTTAGATAAATTAATTATATTACATTGGGTTTATTTTGTAGAGATAATTAATTTTAAAATTAATTATGTGATATTTAAATGGTTGACTTGAGATAATTAATTGATGAAATAATTCATGAACATAACATACCTAATTAATTGAGGGAATTAATTAATGGTAATTGTTAGATAAACTAATTGATGAATTATAAATGAAATTGATAAAAAATATTAATTGATGAATTAATTAGGTGTAAAATAATTTGTACATGCTCATTTTAATGTGAAAAGTATGAGTGGAAACATTCCTTTTCCCTTGTGATTAATAGAATTGGAACATTGTCATTCAATTGATAATTAAAAATGGTAACTTGGAAATAATACTTATGGGTAAAAGAATGGGAACATGGTTATTCTATTGAGATGAAAGAATGGTAGCATGATTATCTTAGTCATGAAATTTAATACCAGTAATGTGGGAAATTAAGTGTGAATTAAAGAATGGTAATAATGGTACTCCAAGATGTGTCCTCACAAGAGAATACATCAAGATCCAAAATGAGTCAAATTAGGTATTGAGATATGATATTACCATTGAATAGATTGAGATACTGAAGGAGTTGAAGAACGTATTAAGATATGATATTACCTGGGGAACTCTTCATCCTTCAACATGAGCCGAAGCTAGTATTGAGGTATGGGTACCCTAGGGAACCCTAGACTTAGTGTGGTAAAATAAATAATAAATGATAATTTGATAAATTTTTATTTATGAATTTTACTTATTTATTTTTTAGAACTACATACACTATTACCTGACTGGATATTATTTTAAACTTTGTTTCTTATTGCCTACTGAGTTTTACTCACAATATACTCAGGTTGCCTGATTGGTACCTGAATAGATTTTATTACTGTAGGATAGGTTAACAGAAAAAACCATAAGTTAGTTGGATAGATGGATATGAAGCTTAGATGAGGGAAACAAGCATGGTTTGAGACCCGCATGGGGGTCATTGTTGTCTTTATTTTATGTTTTCATTTTAGACACTAGACATTTACTTTACATTGACATGTTTTCTATTTCTATTGGATATTGTATTTTCTACATTGTTATCTTGAGATATTGGTTTTTATATGATTATTTATGATTCCATTATTTTGTATTATTTCTTCTAGTCTTTACTCTGATAAAAATATGGTATAGTCTCTCCATGATTGACTTTTTAGACCCTTACTACTAATTGGCAACCTCTAGCTTACGGGGAGGCGCGCCTAAGGTCATGTGACCAACCGGATCGGGGAACCATTATGTGGCATCTGAGCAGGGATGCTACACATTAATAGAATTGTATACCTTAAGTACATGAAATTATTAGGGATACTTTTTTCAATTTTTTTACTAATAACACAATAAGTTTGAATCATGTGGAGATCACTTTTATTGAAACATTTTTATACAATGTGGAACTGATTATTCTTGATGATGATCAAGAACCTAAATAAAAAAATGAATTTAATGAAAAATATTTTATGATAAATGGATTTTTAAAATTAATTAGACTCAATTGATAAATTTATGGTCTTTGGATTAGTTGGGAAATCCATAAAGGGGATTAAACATGTTTGTTATAGATAGATATTTATAAAAAATTGAATTGGAAATAATAATATTAATTGAAAATCCATATTAGTTTCTCATTAATTTTCATATGGAACTAAGATTGATTTTTTTGAAACATATTCCCATGATTTTCATGGTTTACCTATTAAATAAATGATGGAATGGGTTATACATGAATATCAGGAAATATTACGAATGGATATCTTGAATTCATACCTAATTGGTGAACTTTATAATGATATTCACATAAAACGTCCTAAAGGTTTTAAAATGAATTTATTATGTTAATGAAACAGATGAAATTATTCCACTAAATTATAAAAATTATTTTTTGGACTAAACCAGTCATTTTGTATGTGGTACAACAATATGAGGTAGTATTTAAGAAAATTGGGTTATAATAATGTTCCAAATTATCTACGTGTAAAAAATGTATTAGATAAATATTTTTCATTATTTAATTAAATGTTGATGATTTGGTTATTATTGGGACCCTCAATGATATTTTTATTATAGTATAATATTTAATGAAATAATTCAAATTGAAATGCTTTGAATTTAAAATATTCATCATTGAATTATAAATTAAACATATGAGGGATGATTTTTTTCATCTATGACGATATACTATAAAATTTATACAATGGGTTTATATGGATAATTTATGTATATTAAGTAAACTAGTGGTTTTATTTTTTATTAATCAATATAATGATCTATTTAAACAATGATAAGAAAATGAAGAATTTATTAATATTATAGTACAAAATACCATTCATATGGGAGAACTATTGTGTATAGTCCTACCATTGTTTAATTTTTTCATCTTAGGTGAGGATACAAAATATGATTAACATTTTCCCAACTAGACAGAAGAAAATGGGTAGCGTAGAGGGTATATAGTAGTATTCAATGTATAATTTTCACTTTGGGTATAAAAATTTCAAGTACAATAGATTAAATAATCAAAAAATATTCGTTGACTAAAATATCAACATATTTAAACTTAATAAATAATCTATATTTCATGAACATTTACATTGATGTGAACATGAATGGTGTGCCCATAAAGACTTAGTAGGTACCATTTCATGGTCTTAAAATCCCATCATGACGTTGTTACATATTCATATTCGTGTATCATGATATAGAATGTAGTACATTCCCAATAAACCCATATTATCATGAAATAATATAATAAAACAGTCATTTAATAATTTTCATGATTATTATTTTTCCATATATATTAATTAAATCATATGTTATCAAAGGGGGTTTAATAAAATATAAAATATCATATCCAATACACACTTAATGAGAAATCAAAATGGGTTTAACTAATTAAAGCAACACAACGAAGGATATATTCTTTGATGACCATAATTATCATATATATTTCTTCAATTCTAGCCAAAATCACTATTCTAAAGGTATATAAATATATTACTATAAAATAATAATGAAATAAATTAATCCACATAGTCATGATAACACAAAATTTAATAAGAAGTGAAATAAATGAAAAACAAACATTAATAATAGTTAATGTAACGTCCCGGATCCGGGTACCACCCCACGGGTGCCCCGAACACGGTTCACCACATGACTCAAGCACATTTCCCCAAATGTCAGAGGATGCCAACTAGCAACGAGGGCCCAAGTCTGATAGTGGGGAAACTATGCCCTCATTTTTCAAAGTGTAGCGCAATGGAATACAAGATAAAACATACAACAAGAGCGAAAAAAGGAAAACTTACATAACTAAAATGAACAACTGCAGTAAAAAGAACCAGCAGTAATATATATATGTATGTCAAGATGCAACATGTATCTATCCTATGAACACAACCAGAACATGTTACACAATAGTACAATATGATACAATGGAAGTACAAGTACAACAAAAAACAACAGAACAACCGACAAAATCGCGAGCCTAAGCTCGGTCCCATGCTCCCCTACACCTCAACAACACTCATGTACATGTATAAGAACCCTTTCCCTTATCCATACCTGTAGAAATATAGAATTTTTGGGCCGAATACATGACCCAAACAGGGTGTGAGAAATTAATCCCAGTAGGCACCCACCAAATATTTGTGCCCAACTGTCAGTGTAAATGTGCAAAAGAAGTGTTTAGGAGTAAATGCAATAAACTAAGCAGTACTCAAAAGTATCTAACTTTACTAGTAATATTTCCATTTTAATATTCATTTAATCATTCAATAGCAGGAAAAAACCACAGTGTATTTCTAAGTAAACAATCAGTGTCCTCAGGCACGTAAACCCTTACCCTCAGGTAAAGAGAATCTAAACCCATAGGAATCTTCCCAAAAACATATTGAATAATGCCCACAGGCTTACGAGGTGTCGCCCACTGGCAAAAAATCTACTGCCCACAGGCAATAAAGAAGTTTCCCTCAGGCCGAACAAAGAACTGCCCACAGGCTAAACACAACACTGCCCTCAGGAAAAACAAGTAACTGGGCCATTCCCAACATATAAACAAGAAATTTATATACAATTCCTCTCAAGGCAATTTAAGACATGCTAAATTCACGGTATACCCTCGGATAATCTGGCCAAACAGCTAAACAGAGGAATGCACCCTTGGGGTTGTCCTGGATCCAAGCAGTGATCCCAAAAAATAATTATACATGTTCATTTAACTACCTATACAATTATAGGTATTAAATTATGCAAGGCCTCATCCATACGACACCCCATTCATGGGTGCGTATCACAATGGTACACAAATTCACCACAACAGTTAGAAATAAGCACTAGACCACTTACCTCGATCGCCCCTGATCGATATACGCGAACGATGCTCCATGAAAAACCCGAGAACGATGTAGATCTGAGGTAAAATAAATCCTGTTCAAATGTAAATAACTTGCCTTAGAGGAAGAATTGTCAGAAGCTATGCAAGGATAAATAAGAACTCACCCGTGTAGTTCCAACGAGATCGACAGAGGTGGAAACGGATTCCCGGTGCTCAATCGGGGGATTTTCAAAGCTCCGGCCGTCCCTCCCGAGTTCTACTCCGATTCTAAGACTTCTTATGTGAACAGGGGAGGATACTGCCCATTTTAAGTGAAAACATAGACTACACGATGTGTACTATTGGGTACATGACGTGTGGTTTCCATTTTTTAACTGTTCCATCGATGGCTTCTCACCAGCCTGGTACTGTTAATCTGTCGACATGAGTACACAATGTGTAATACCTGAGTACATGGTGTGTACTATCGCTCAACTAGCCACCACCTTACTGTTTGACTTCCGAATGACTACACGACGTGTAAATACCCACTACACGGCATGTAGTCGGTTTTTACACCCATAATAATCAACCGGCCTACACGCCCTGTGTACTCATTCCACACGGACAAAGTACACATAGTGTGGAAAAGTACATGGTGTGTAGTCACAAAATTTAGGATTTTCCCCCATTTTCCTTATTTTCTCAAAAACAATTAAGGAAAAGAGATAAGAAGAATCCCGTACCTTAAGAATAAGAATCAGGTTCTTACAAGCTTCCCCCCATAAAGCAATTAGTCCCTGAATTGACCTTCTAAGGGCGGTGAAGATAAAGCTCAGAACAACTCTGGCCACTGAGCATGTACGTCGGTCTCCCGCTCCCAGGTTTTGTCCTGCACTTGGCCATGCTGCCATAGCACCCGTACGAGAGGAACTGACCAACCTCAGAGAACCTTTGTGCTCCTATCAACAATAAAAATTAGATGCTCTTCAAAGGATGCATCTATCTGAAGCTCAACCTCCTCTGGCTGAAAGACATGAGACATGTCTGAATGATAGCGGCACAACTGAGATACATGGAAGACGTCGTGCATGGCCCGATACCTCTAGGGTAACTGCAACCGATAGGCAATCAGCCTGAGTCTCTCTAGAATCTCAAATAGCCCCACATACCTCAGTGAAAGTTTACCCTGTCTCCTAATCTGTCTGTGTCCCAACCTCGGTGAAACACAGAAGAAAACCTGATCCCTGACCATGAAGTGCAAGGGTCGTCTGTGGAGATCATCATAAGATTTATGACGAGACTATGCATTATCCATTCACTTCTGAATAAGCTGGACCGACTCAAAAGTCTCCTGCACAAGACATGGTCCCAGTAAAGTTTCCTCACCTGCCTCCATCCAGCACAAAAGTGATCTGCATGGCCTACCATATAAATCCTCGTAAGGTTCCATCTCAATAGTTTCCTGAAAACTATTATTATAGGAAAACTCGACCAGGGGTATATGCTTCTCCCAAGAGCCCCCAAATTCTAGGATGCATGCACGCAACATGTCCTCTAGCACTTGTATCGTACACTCTGATTAGCCATCGGTCTGAGGGTGGTAAAATGTGCTCAAAAGTACCTGTGTACCCAGTACCCTCTGAAAACTCTGCCAGAACCGAGAAGTAAAATGAGCGTCCCTATCTGAAATGATAGAACAGGGGACCCCATGAAGATATAAAACCTCTTGGATATAAAACTTTCCAAGCTCATCAACACCGAAGGACTCCTTGATTGGAAAAAAGTGAGCTACCTTTATAAGTCTATCCACAATGACCCACATGACATCATTGCCTCGAGGTGACCTCAGAAACCCCATCATGAAATCCATCACGACATCATCCTATTTCCACTCTGGAATGGGTAACTCCTGTAATAGTTTGGCTGGCCTCTGATGCTCTGCCTTCACTTGCTGACAGGTGGAACATCTCATAAAAAAACCAGCTACTTCTCTCTTCATACCCGGCCACCAATACTGAAGTCTCAAGTCATGGTAAATCTTGGTAACTCCGAGATGAACTACCCAAACTAAAGCATGAAACTCCCACATCAGCTCCTCATGTATATCCCCTAGAACCCATACTCATCCATGGAAACTCAATACCTCATAATCACCTATCATCCACCCAGGAGGAGGGTCCTCACTTGCCACTGACTCCCGGAGAACTAGGCCTTCTGAAGTAGATAGCTGTCTCATCCTCACTCTATCCAGGAGGGTAGAAGTGATAACTAAAGAAGAAAGATAGGTTTTCCCCTGACTGCCATGCACCTCCAAATGCATCTCAGAGAACAAAGCCAAAAGCTGCCACTCAACACTGGCCTCATGAACCGCCTGCATCAGAGTCTTCCTGCTCAGTGCATCAGCAACTGCATTACCCTTACTAAGTGTGTAGTCAAGCTAAAAATCGAAGGACTATAGGTACTCAACCCACCTTAACTTTCTCAGATTCAGGTTACGCTGAGCAAAGATATACTTGAAACTTTTTTGGTCGGTGAAAACCAAAAAATGCTCTCCTAATAGATAATGTCTCCAACAGCACAACACATGAACAACTGAAGCCTACTCGAGGTCATGCGTCGAGTAATTCCTCTCATGTGGCCTCAACTGTCGAGACCTGTATGCAATAACTCGATCGCCCTGCATCAACATAGCTCCCAGCCCAATACCTGATGCATCACATGAAACTGTATGGCTCTTTCCCCGCTCTCGGAGTAACAGGATTGGTGCTGATGTCAACATTCCCTTCAGCTCCTGAAAGGCTATCTCGCAAGCTTCTGACCAAACGAACTTCACACCCTTCTTAGTCAAACCCATCAATGGTACTGCTAAGCAGGAGAAGTCCTAGATGAATCACCTTTAGTAACCATCTATCCCCAAGAAACTCTGTATCTCAAACATGTTCTTAGGATGCTCCCAAGAAACTACCACACTCACCTTCTCTAGGTCTACTTCAACTCCCACCTCTGAGATGATATGACCCAGGAAGTGTATCTAGTCCATCCATAAGTGGCACTTTGAGAGCTTAACATATAGATTATTCCCTCTTAGTGTAATCGATATGATCTCAATATGGGTGGCATGGTCATGTCGAGTGTGAGAGTACACCAAGATATCTTCCACAAATACTACCACAAAAGAATCTAGATAATAATGGAACACATGATTTATCAGAGGCATGAAAACTGCTGGCGCATTCATGAGTCCGAACGGCATAACCAAATACTCGTATATACCATAACAACTCCTTAAGGATGTGATAGGTATATCAGATGGTCTAACGCGCAACTGATGATATCCGGATCTCAAGCCAATCTTCGAGAACACTCGTGCACCTCGAAGTTGATCAAAAAGATCATCAATCCTCGGAAAGGGATATCAGTTCTTGATCATCAACTGGTTCATCTTATTATAGTACACACAGAGTCTGAGGGTACTTTCCACCTTCTTCACAAAAAGGAATGGAGATCCCCAAGGAGAAGTACTGGGACAGATAAAACCCTCTGACTGTAACTCCTCTAACTGTCTCTTGAGCTCCTATAACTCAGTTGTTTCTATCCTATAAGGAGGAATGGATACCTATGCTAATCCTGGCACAAGATCAATAGAGAAATACACCTCACGCTCTCGAGGTAGACCCAAAAAGTCATCCGGGAAGACATCCCTGAAATGATCAACTACAGGAGGGAAATCCTTCTGACAAGTTCCCTAGTCATCCAGATATAAACTTGCAATCTGGGCTGTGACTCCACCTCACCCTCGATGCTCTGGTCCAGATCGACTCACCTGAACATCCCACTCGCCTTTGTATAGAAACTCTCCGCCCTCTGTTGATGTGAAATGCACCCAGCGACGATAGTAGTCTACAAAGGCTCGAAAGGGAATCAACCAGTCCATCCTGACAATGACATTATAACTCGTCATCTCTAAGACATAGAGGTTCCAAAGGAAGTGACACCCACCAACCTCAAGGGGAACTCCTTGCACTGATGCACACCAGCCGTTCTAGTCCCCAATAGTGTGTCTAGCATCATAACATTAGAAGAAGAAGAAACACAGATCCCAAGGATCTTCACAATAGGCACAAATACAAAGCTATGTGTAGCGCCCGTATCTAAAAGTACTGAAGATAGGAAAGAAGCTACTAGAATAGTACCTCTGATAGTATAAGGTCCGAGATCCTGCTCCTGTTGGGTCTGTTGGAATGTATATGCCTGCCCAGTGCCGCGGCCCTGTGACGCAACCTGGATACCCTGAGCTGTCCCACCCTGCTGCCTCTGAGATCCTGGTGTCTTGCTACCACAACCACGACCACCATCCCTACCTACACACCCTGACGTATTCCAGTTTCTCGACTGGTAAGAAGCTACTGGTCCTGATCCCGCACGCGGAGTTTGTATAGAACCCCTCTCACTAGCCACTAGTGGAAACACCCTACAAAAGCATTGCAGATGCCCCATCCTGCTGCAAGCTCGACATTCCACTGGGTCACGTGGACACTACGGTCTCTTGTGCCCCTTTTTACCACACTGGTAGCACATGACATGGAAACCTGAAACATTCTTCTGGATGGTACTACCACCGTGAGAGAAGTACATCTGCCTCTTCCTCTTTCCAGTAGAAATAGTACCAAAAACTGGTGCTGAACCACCTTGGCCCACACCATTAGCTTTTCGCAGATTCTGATCGTTAATCAGTGCCTGGTTCACAATATCATGTATAGTAGGCAACCTAAAAACATTCACCATTGCTCAGATGTCATATTGAAGACCATTCTCAAAGCATCTAGCCCTCAATGTCTCATCACCCACCAGAACGGGTGCAAAACGCTGAAGCTCGGTGAAACGAGAAGAATAATCTATCACCGACATAGCGCCCTGCTATAGATTCATGAACTCTCAAGCTCTATCTGCCCTCAGTATCTCTGGGAAGAAGAATTCATAGAAAGCGGTCTGAAAATATTCCCACACCATGTCCCTGTGATGCTCTGACTGGGTGGTAACATCCCACCACCTCTTGGCGGAATCATGCAGCATATATGTCATGAGCTTGACCCTATACCCTGGAGGTGTCTCCAGATGCTCGAAAATAGTCTGCATAGAATCCATCCAAGAATCCGTAGCTTGTGGTTTTCCATCCCCTGAAAACATAGGTGGATGGTGCTACTAGAAGATACGAGTCATCTTTTCCATAGATGTGGCAGCTGACAGTGCTCCCTGGAAGGTATGTATAAACCGCATGAAGCCTTCACGGAACTGCGCCTTCGCGCCTGCATTCGGTATAATGGCTGGCACCGCATCTGGCTCTATTGGAGGATCCACTAGTAGCCAATGGCCTACCATATCTGGAGTATAATCATTGCTGCTCTCCTGGAGAACAACTGGTGGTCATCTCGGTGGCATGACTCTACAAGGTCAAATGAACACCTTAGATCAAGATTATCAAGAACCGAAAACAAGGAGACAGAGAATGAAAGTTTTCAAAATTTACAAAACTTGACTACACAGTGTGTATAAAACTACATGACATGTTCTCGCAATCCATTCAAATGGGCGTGTAACCTAGCTTAAACTGGCCGTGTAACACCCCAAACACACGACGTGTCTTCTAAATACACGGCGTGTACTTGAATCCTCATTCCCTGACCGAGTCCTTATACATGGCTAAGCCACATGGATCACTTGAACAAGACTACATGGCGTGTATGGAATCTACACAACATGTATGTTTTAACTTCCAACTGCCAGTGTCGTTCATGATACGGTCGAATACTCGGCTGAAACCACACAGCGTGTGACACCCGCAAACGGAATGTACACCACCCCATTTCCCAAGCCACACAGCTAGTCCACAAGGTCTCCCCCGGTAAGGACTACACGGAATTTCCCTCAGGTACATGACATGTTCAAGAAGAGATAACACCGACCCGAGTTTATTAGCTACACGGCTCAGTCCCTAGGCCAGACTACACGACGTGTTCCATGGTGGACATGGTGTGTATTTCTCAAGGTCTTCTCCGTCCGTGTTGTTAGTTACACTGGCGGACTCCAGGTCAACACTACACGACATGTACATCCGGTACATAGCGTGTTTTACCCAAGTCTTCCCCTACCCCGTGTCCCTGACCACACGGTCTATGACACGGGAAGAGATTACACGGCGTGTACTAAGGGTACACACCATGTACTTAAATTTATTTATTTTTTCATTTCTTCCCAAACAGAATAACACACAACGTGTTTCCGTAGAACTAAACAGCATGTATCCTGGGATTCCCAGATAGTAAGCCTCAAATACTACTCCGGAACCTAGAAAATACTGAAAAACAACACCTATGTTCCAAATTTCAATCCATGAGCACCCATACTCCCTACGAATCAATGTTTGACAGCTTATACCTGTTATACACAAGTAAACAAGTCAATGATCCACCAAATTCTAGTTATTGAGGGCACATACTCCCCAAAAACCAAATTTTCGCATCTATCCTTTCAACAGGATCACTAAAAAATACCCTACCATATAGAAGGTATTTATCAAAGCAGCTATCACAACAACATACTTTTCTAGCACAACGACTATCACAACAACATATAATTTCTAATGTGCCTACATGGCATGGAACTATGCATGACATGTGATTTTAGCATGTGCCTAAATGATGCAAGAGATGGCATACCCTCCTCTCATCGGGTTGCAACTAAACAGAACCCATGGATAACATATAAACAACACAATCCTAAGTGGATCACCCCATGGTGAAAATCAGATCAACAGTAAAATTTTCAAAATCAATAAAATTACAACACGAGGTAAATTGGATTTTCCCTGTACATGGGTTAACTGCTCATGGGCACACATTATTACCAACTACCATTTCCGTCCTATCTCGGACTAAGGCTCCAAATAGTAAGTCAAAGAAAAGAAAACCCCTCTAATACCACTTTGTAACTTCCCAGATCCGGTTACCACTCCAAGGGTGCCCCGAACCCAGTTCGCCACATGACCTCAAGATCATTTCCCCAAACGCCAGAGGCTACAAACTCGCAGCGAGGGCCCAGGTCTGATAGTGGGGAAACTATACCCTCATTTGTCAAAGTGTAGTGCAAAGGAATACAAGATAAAACATTCAATAACAACAGAAGAAGTAAAAAATACATAACTGAAATGAAAAACTGCAATAAAAAGAACCAGTAGTCATATATATATGTATGTCAAGATGCAGCATGTCTCTATTATATGAAAATATCCATAACATGTTAAACAGTAGTACAATACGATACTATGGAAGTACAGGTAAAACAAAACAAAATAGAACAGCCAACAGCATCACGAGCCTGATCTTGGTCCCATGCTCCCCTACACCTCAGCAACACTCATGTACCTGTATAGGGTCCCTTGCCCTTATCCATACCTGCAGAAATATAGTCTGTTTGGGCCGAAGACATGACCCAAATAGGATGTGAGAAATGAATCTCAGTAGTCACCCACCAAAGATATGTTCCCAACTATCAGTGTAAATTTGTAACAGTAGTGTGCATGAGTAAATGCAATAAACTAAGTAGTACTCAAAAGTGACTAACTTTACTAGTAATATTTCCATTTTAATATTCATTTAATCATTCAATTGCAGGAAAACACCACAGTGTAGTTCTAAGTAAACAATCAGTGTCCTCAGGAATGTAAACCCTTACCCTCAGGTAAAGAGAATCTAAACCCATAGGAATCTGCAAACATGCATATCGAATAATGCCCACAGCCTTACGAGGTGTCGCCCATAGGCACATAATCTACTGCCCACAGGAAAGAAAGAAGTTTCCCTCAGGATGAACAAAGCACTGCCCACAGGCTAAACACAACAATTCCCTCAGTCTAAACAAGTAACTGGGCCATGCCCAACATATAAACAAGCAATTTATATACAATTCCTCTCAAGTAAATTTAAGACATGCTAAATTCACGGTATACCCCCGGGTAACCTGGCCAAAGATCTAAACAGTAGAACGCACCCCGGGGTGGTCCTGGATCTAAGCAGTGATCCCAAACAACAGTTATACATGTTCATTTAACTACCTATGCAATTCTCGGTATTCAATTATGCAAGTCCTCATCCATGAGACACCCCATTCATGGGTGCGTATCACAATGGTACACAAATTCACCACATGAGTTGGAAATAAGCACTAGACCACCTACCTCGATCGCCCCTGATCGATATACACGAACGACGCTCCACAAAACTCCCGAGAATGACATATATATGAGGTTAAAGAAATCTTGTTCAAATGTAAATAACTTCCCTTAGATGAAGAATTGGCAAAAGCTATGCAAGGAGAAGGAAGAACTCACCCATGCAGTTCCAACAAAATCTACGGAGGCGGAAACAGATTCCCGGTGCTCTATCGGGTGATCTGCAAAGCTCCGACCGTCACTCCTAAGTTCTCCTCCGGTTCTAAGTCTTCCCTATGAACAGGGGATGATACTGCCCATTTTAAGCGAAAAAATAGACTACACGGTGTGTACTATTGGGTACATGGTGTGTAGTTTCCATTTTTTAACTGTTCCATCGGTGGCTTCTTGCCAGTGTGTAACTATTCATCTGTCGACATGAGTACACGACGTGTAATACATGAGTACACGGCATGTACTATCGCTCAGCTAGCAACTGCCTTATTGTTTGCCTGCTGACTGACTACACGACATGTAAATACCCACTACACGGCGTGTAGTCGGTTTTTACACCAATCATCATCGACCGACCTACACGCCCTGTGTACCCATTCCACAAGGCCAAAGTACATGGTGTGTGGAAAAGTACATGGCGTGTAGTCACAAAATTTAAGATTTTCCCCCATTTTCCTTATTTTCTCAAAAACAATTAAGGAAAAGAGGAAAGAAGAAACTCGTACCTCAAAAATAAGAACCAGGTTCTTACAGTTAATGAATGAATTCATATTATTAATTGTTAATGATATAGTCAATATGCTCACAACTACAAAACATGCATTTAACAATGCTTCTCTTTTTCATAATTTTTCATAGGAAGTGAAAAATGATTCCCTTTATCAGCAGTATATTCTTAGAGCTAATGAAGGGTACCTTTTATTAGAGCTTTATTTTTAGTGATGAAAAGGGGTATCATTTATCATCACTTTTTAGAGCTGATAAAGGTCATGAATAAAATGAAATAATTAAAATAACAAAAGTTTTTAATGGGTAAATTTGAAAACATATTAAAATTTATATTATTTAAATCATTATGGATAAAAATGAATAAATTTAATATATATATATACATTACAAATACTAATAATTATTTTTTATTAAATATATATAACATTAAAATTAATTAGATGAAATATTTAAAAAATATTATTTAATAATGAGTAAAATAAGAAAAATATTAAACATTTTATTAAATATTTAATTATGGATAAAAATAGAATAATTTAATATATAAATATATATATTATAAATATCAATAATACTTATATATTAAATATAGATATAAAAAATGAATAAACTAATACAATTAAAATAAAAAATTAAATATTAATAAATTTTGATAATTAAAAAAAAATTACAAATGAATAAATTACAAAATTATTAAAAAAAATTATTAATGACACAAATTTTCATAAAAATCAATAAGTTTAGTATATATATTAATTATAAAAAGTAATAAATAATATATATCAAATATAAATATAGAAAATAAATAAAATTTAATAATTAAAAACATATTAACGTTTTATTCATTTTTAATTGTTTTTTATACATAATGATTCATTAATACATTTAATATTTATATATATTCCTATATATTTCTATATATATATATATATAATATTTCTAGAAAAATGAATTATATAATAAAAATTATTTATTCTTTACATTAACTAAGTCATATATTTAGTGAAGAATAGTTTATAATTAAAAATTGATATTTATTAATAATACTAACTAATTACCTCGACTAATGGACATAATTGGATGCCGTTTTATTTTTCAATTTAACATATATGAAATGCATGTAACATTTATTTCATACATGTACTTAATTAATGTGTTCTTATATACAACCCAAACATAAATATTTCCATAATGAAATCTTGTATAAAAACACACACACCAAATATTTATGTAATTTATTTAAATTTTAGAATTCGTCTTTGAAATTAATTATAACATGATAAATTTAATACATTATGTCTTAAAATGGTAAATTATATATATTTATTTTTAATTTTACTACTATTAGTTATTAATTCATTTCTAATATTTTTATAATTTTTATTTTATTTTGGAAAATATTCATTTTTTATTATTTATTTTTTCTATATTTATTTTCTATATTTAAATATTTTCAATATGTATACATCTTAATTGCATTATATATCCACATTTTTTTAATAATTTATATTCAAATAATTAAACATATTAAATTTTTCAATATTTCAAAGTGTATACTTTTTTAATTATTCTATTTCACTCATTTTCAACATGCATGCATTTAATATTTAATATTAATTAACAATGTTATTAATATATTTGTAAATATGTAAAAAAATTATTTATAAATGAACAATTTATATATTTTTTTATTTATAATTATAAATAAATAAATTTTATTTTATTAAAAGTATTGATATAACTAAAAATAAATAGTTATATATATTTAAATAATTATAAATTTATAATAAATTTATATAAATAGTTAATGTATTTAAAATATGTATATATATAAAATATAAATATATATAAAGATATAAATATAAAAATAGTATTTTTTGTTAAAGCATTTACATAATTATAAATAAAAAACTATATATTAAATTAATAATAAAATAATAATAAATATATTTAAATTATGAAAAATTTACTATATATATATTAAATATATCTATATATATTTTTATAAAAATATATAATGATATAAATATATAAATATATAGATATTATTTTTTGTAAAAGCCTTTATATAATTATACATAAATAAATATATATTTAAAAAATTATTAAAATATAATAAATATATTTAAATTGTGAAAACATTTAATATATATCTAATAAATATAAATATATTTATCCATATAATTTTATAAAAATCTATAATGATATACATATATTTATAGTTAGAAAATTATAATAAATATATTCAAATGCTGAATATATTTAATATATTTATATATTTATATATTTATTAAATATAAGTATAATTATATAAATATATATAATAATATAAATTTATTAACAATGACTAAAAATAATTATAAATTTATTTAAAAATTTATTTTTAAATGTTTATTTTTTATATTTCAAAGATTATATATATATAATTATAAAAAAGAAATATTATTTTTTTAGAAAGTATATAAATAATATTAATAAATAATAATATATTAAAATAATAATAAAATTAGAATAAATAAATATATAATTATATAAATATATTTATTAAATTTTGTATTTGTAATTATAATTATAAATCCATTAATAGTGTAAAGTTTTTTCACAAATATATATTCTTTTATCTATGCTAAAACTTTAGCACTAAAAGAAATGGCTTTTATCTATGATTTTTTAGTTCTCATATATCTCTTTATTTATCTCCACAAAAAAAAGATAATAAAGATGTCTTTTATGAGAGCTTGTTAATTTAGCCATGGAAAAAGGTATCTTTATCAGCAATTTTTTTGGTAGCATGGATTAAAGTGTCCTGGATCTATTTGACGAACCCAAACCACTCATGAACCAGTAACTATATCTGAAGCTTTCCACTAAATCCACATGATGTCGGCACTCCTCCACATCGAATCCAATATCGAATCATGGATCAAACAAATCCAAGGCTCAAATCCAAGGCTCAAGTGAATCGAGGCTCAAATGAATCCAATGATAGAATAAATCCAACATGTCTTGCTATATCTATTTTTTCATGGAGGAATCAAATATTTAATCAATGGTATGTTATTTTCTCCTCCCCCTCCCTTGTTAATTTTCTATTTGGTGATATGTTTTTGAGTTTTTGGTTCATTATATATTTTTATTCATTATCAATTGATGCTTCCCTTCTAGAATGAGTTTATAATTGGAGATTTCTATGATTTAGGATTTTTATTAACCCTTTACGGGGTTTTATTGCTTCTTTTTATCATATTAAGACTTCCACATAACGATTTCATCCGTTCTAGTAGGTGGCCACATTCAATTTCCATTAAATGTGGAAAAATAAAAGCATGAATCTTTTGAATCAATGTTTTTATCTGATGTAAATTATATTATAATTATCCATGATGGGGTTATGGATTTATAAGTACTTTTATTAAGTATTCATTAACATCAAAGGATTTTCTATTAAGTTTAAATTTTTTGATCATTGTTTCCTAGAAATAATGAACAAAATGTGTATGTTAATGTTCTATTTATGGTTTCTGTTGAGTAAATCAAAATGTATTTCTTGTAACAATTTCTTATGAATTATAATGAATTAAAATTAGGTTTTGATTAATACATTCTATAGAATAGATAATGTTTGGATATTTTTAAAGTTTCTTTTTATGATAGAAAATAACATTGAATTTTTTTTCATTCATGTGTTTAAATGTTTTGGATGGGTTTCAAAAGGAAAGTCTGATTTCTTTTGTCATATTTTCAAAGGTAGTAATTTTTGTTTGATTTATTTTCCTAATAATATTAATATTTTTCCTTATATACACCCTTGACATTGTTCTACTTATTGATTAATAAATAAAATGTTTTTTTTATTGTTATATGGATTGAACATGGGTCATTTATATCATTATATTGTTTATGTTATTTTGGATTGGATTGTTCCATAAAGGGTGGTCGAGGGTGTGAGTGAATTTATGTTTATTGAACTATTTTAATAATTATTTTTATTGTATTGAGATGTGTTATATTATATTATTATTCACCTATTACATGGCCTGATAATTGTGGGGTATCTTGGTGAATGATCTAGGGATGATTATTTCACTAATTTATGGTCAAGGGTGGACGACAGTGGCATGTGCTATGTTTTTTCCATGACAATGTGTGGCATTGCATGCTATATGGAACAATATTAATATTTTTTTCTTTTTTGTACTTATATTAACCATGAAACCCAAAAATTATTAAAATGATTTATTAAAAATCTATGTTATAAAGAAATTGATAGCCCTCCACCAACAATTTTGTTTGAAAAATCGACCGGGTTCCAAAACTGAGAACAACTAGCAACCCTACCACATTATCAACACCCCACTCGTGATCAAATTATTATGATTTATTATCTAAATACCTTAAGGTATTTAATTTATTTAATTTTAGTCACATATTATTATACGAGGTTTCCCTTCTTAGTTATATTTATTTAAAATCCATTCCAAAAGGGATTTTTAAATGTGCGTTTTTAATAAATAAGCACTAGGTTAAGAAAAATGATTTTATAATGAATTAACACAATCTAAAAATATGATAAATAAATTAATTTATGGATATTAATGTAATTTAGAGATTATATAATTTCTAATCATGAACATATGTGAATGAAATAATGTACATAATTAAATAAAACAATTCCAAAATCTAATTTCATAGAATAAATAATTTTAAAACAAGCATACATGTGTAGGGTCCTGAAAACATTTCAAATGGAAGAATATAATCCCATAAATACTTTTCATAAGGAAGAAAGAAATCAAATAGGACTGGTAAAGATAATGGATGAAAATTTAATTGAAAAATTTCGATGAAACATGAAGAAATTTAATTTCTCAAGAGTTTTATGTGACCCACGTACCATCAATAGGAAGGGTTTGTAGAACGTATGAATCATGAACCACTGGTATGTGGAGAGACCAGTGAGGCGTTGGCCCATGGGGTGATTACAAATGAACCAAGGAGGTTGTGGGCCGCATCGTTAGTGGAATTAAGACACAACAATTCACCCACATACCATCCAGAAAACTCGGTTGTTCACTGATGAAGAAAATCAGCATAGTTCCATGAACCATGACTCGCGAACCACAAACTCCGCAAACCCTGGTTAATTGAATCTTCTACTTGTTGAGATATGTATTCATTGTCTTTTGTAAATGGTGTCTCATTCCCGTAGATATGATTTTTTCAGTACTCTATAGAAGGAGCGCATAATTAATTGAGAGGAGAATGGACATAGAAAAAACTTAAGAGACCCTAGAGATTGGAATAATGAATTCATAGAGGATTTCGACTTCAGTTTCGAATCATCACTGAAGTGAAAATCATGAACCACGTTTCCATAGGAATAACCAGACATGAAACTCAAAAAGAAGAAACATAATAATAATGGGTAAACTGTGAACCTAATTAGTCTCATCACGAACTATGAATTCCTTGAGGATGAATTCCCCACGAACAACAGGTTACATAACCCTCCTTCATTACAATTCTCCACATAGTGCATCCCTATGCGGATCGAAACTCATGGCGCGTACTGTATCAGTACGAGGATGGAATCCAAAGTGGCATGGAAGACCACATACAGAACTATGTACCACATTGGTACACGATGGTCCATACCAAATCCTGTATATTGCTTTGGTACATGGAAAACCCCTCTACCCACATACCACTATAGTATGTAGAGCTCCCCCATCCCACATAAGAAAAATAAAACATGGAATGGGGTGTCTTTATGTGTTATTCTATTTAGCTCCAATATTCTCCCTCCAATACCGTACAGTCCTCAATATCCCTTATGCGAACCAGTCCCCCAACATTAGGCCAAAGCCTCCTCCAAAGATATTAGACCCATATGATAAGATCTTTGGGCGCATCAGTGCGCCCCTTTGAGTCTACATACCCATGGTAAGCAAAGTCACGAATGCTCTCCCTATAATGGACTAGACTCCCAAGATGTCTATAAGTCTACATTCCAATGGTAACATGGAGTCCATCCTTGGGACACTCACATGAACCTCCCTGTTCTAGGGATTAAGGCTGATCACATGATTTTCCATTCAATTAGGAACCATGATCAGTCAGAGGAATAATGTTCAGTCCTCTTTTTGATGAGAGGCGACATTCCTCCACTTTCCTAGAGCGCATTCTAGTTACTACCACTGATTTATTTCCCAAATATTTTGAGAGCTAAGCCACATAACCCCAATGTCATCCCACATTGAAGGGTTCATTACTCTGCACCCTCGACCATCATCGCCTCATCTTGTTCCATCGTTGGCCCGACCTCTCCCAACAGTGGGAAAGAAGATATGTGGTTGGTTGAATCTCTCACTTCCTCTTGTTTCTCACATAGAGTATGACTCACCTGAGGTTAGTGACTTTTGGTGGTCACAACATTCACACAACCAAACCATCATGAACTACAAGAACACTAATTCCTTGTAAAACATGATACATAAGACACCTTTTTGAAGGCCCATGCTCAAAAAGGGGGCCTTCCAAATGGGTCATCACCCGTTATACCCCAAACAAATGCGCCTCCTCCCAGTTCAAACCCCTAAGATAATAGTATTATGTGAAATATGATTCCTCTCACAAGGATACATAGGAATCTCATCTTATGGGCCCGATCCCAACATCAAATCACCTTCCATCCCTCCTGGATGATGGTAAACTCCAAATCACCTTATTTCACAGCTTATGTTAGCAATGGCTCTATAGAATCAGATTTATGTATATCAATGATGATTATGAAAATCAAGGGTAACCTGTGGATAAACTCTTTGGGAATGAGCTAGGTATTTAAAAATGTATGAGGATTACATAAATCTATAAGAGAGTCCTGGTATAGACAATAATTCCCCTCAAAATGGTGTGATGATCCTGAGCTCACATTTTCTTGACCAATAGAGTCCTTAAGTTTCATTGGCAAAATCACCATCCTAAAAGTAGTTTCCTTTGGATAAAAGGTCCATGAATCATAGATACCTGGGTCGTTGGGTGTTTCTAGCTCTACAAACAAACCCGTTGGAGACCATATGAGGAAGTTAAATCATAGGATGAATGATTTCACAAATACTTAAACACATGAAATCACCCACATGGACCATTCAGAAGTGGATCCTATTTTATAATGTGGAAGTTATATGCTACCCAGTCCAAGTATGGTCAATCCAGTTCCCCCAAAAGTATAATGACGTGGATTTGGTCGAAACAAAGGTGGTGATGAGAAATTTTCTATAATAACGGATGAATTCATGTCACATGTTAGACCATTTTTTGTATTTACTCCAATCCCATATACATTCCACCTCATAGGAAAAATAAAAATGGTGAATCTGACGTGAATAATCCACTAAGGTGGCAGTTCTACCCCACTCAAGCCCTTTCACCTCACAAAAAAAGCGGGGGGGGGGGGGAGGGGGGTAAGGGGCCTATATGAATAGTCAAATAAGTATTTGTTCATGAGATAGTACATTGATGGGGATTTTTTGTCTGTATATTTCACTTACATATATTGTCGGTTTTTATAGGTAAACCTTCTATCCAAATGGAATCCCGACAACCATTGCAGACACGTACCTCAGTGATCCTACCGGTGGTCAGGGATCCACTGAAGAGAAAGACACTCTTTCCTACCTTGCATCTTCAACACTGGGTATCCAACATGATGATTAAATAGTACCACTTAAATGGAACTCTCCCCATAGTGGAGGTAGAGAGACAAGCCCTCCAGCCTGTTATGTTATGCCAGTAACCTCTTTATCCGGGGCCAAAACCCCAACATAGGGTGGCCCTGATGTTCGTCTCCAACCGTTTCGAGATCCTGTCACCGAAACCTATCATCAAGTACCACCCTTATCTCAGTTTTACAGATGAAGCAGATGCTGATGACATTATCTCAACATTACTGGGGTCTAACATATGGGCCTCTACTAGAGAGAATCACTGCCCACATTGGGTGATCAATTATCATCTTTCTAAAGAGGATTTTATGCTGAGGGCACTTACTGAAGTCCAAAAGACATGGGCCCCTCAGGCCACCCACTAAGGGCCGAAAACTTATAATCAAAAATAGGCTATCACCTTGATTCCTAAGGAGTAACATGCCATACAATCTCAGTAGTATTCAACAGGAAAACATACTACTCTTCTCCCTCCTCTCAATCCCACCGCATAAATAGTGTGGCATAATATGACCACATGAACATCCCTACCAGTGCTCACCAGTCCCTCCGTGTAGACAAAGAAGCAAATTATGGGCAAATTCAGATATATACCAATTCAAAATAAATCCTTCATCCAAATTGGATAAAAACCACCTATAGGAATGAAAAAATACCTACTAATGTGTATCAATCCCACCATCCAGATAAGATGGTAAACAAATATGAGTAGATTCAAATTATTGGGGATGTATGCAACACCCGTGATGAAAATTCCCGCTTGTGAATATGAAGCCCACCAGTCGAATACAGGGGAAACTGGAGAAGACAGCTAGTGGAATAGTCATTCCTTTATCCTGGAATAAGAGAAATTCTAGTATCTACTGAAAACGTATGGAGGAATGTAGTAGGAACAAACTACTACTCAGACATAAAAATGGGCTTTCATACCCATTATAGCCAAAGATGATTCTCAACAAATCCTGTAAATGATTGAAGATCACATTTCAATTTCAGAGCATGTCCTCCAAACATTCCAAGATATCATTGAATCAGTGGTATAGGTGAGGAACCAAGCCGATGACCTAGTTTCCTCGAATGAAATTACATACTTACAAAATTAGTTAGTCACTCTTGAGTAGTTATGCATCCCTACTCTGGTCCAGGGGGTTTGAAAGTAATATCTTGTGATATACGGACAATAGGATCGGGAAAAAAATACTTGTTCCAATTTAGGGATGTCGGTCCATCGTGGGGGACGCTCTAGGGAAGACATATAACCCTTCCAAAACTCAATATGCCTGTTAGTATATCCCAACAACATCATGGGACCCAACAAGATAGAGACACATATATGATGGCTCTTAGCAACAACAGAAGACCCTGGTTACCCGCAAGAGAGTTCCCAAAAAATTAAATGCACCAAAGGCAACTGAAAAATGAAGATCACATACATGATATTTCTATACTGGAAGATATATTTCTTTTTTCCCTTAAACATATATCAATAATGGATCAAGAACCTATCAGTACATTACCAAATTATGAAAGTGGAAGTATCAGTTGAGAAGTATCTCTCTACAATGCTCCCACCAGTAGCACTGAAGATCCTCTCTAGAGCACCCACGAGGGCTTAATCAACTGGATATTAATGATTGATCATGGGATACTATCTTCTAATTTGTGTTAGGGAACCTCTCTCCATGACATAAAGATCAGCCAGAAAGATGGTCCTCCCCTTTTTACCATCCACCCTGATGGTCCTCCCTATGATATACATTGCAGATATGCTTCTCTCTATAGTCAGATGTTGAGTCATGATGGTATTACTCACCATGTTTATAATCATTGTGAAGGCCCTCTAAAAAATGGAAGTTGTAGTAAAGAACCTCTCTATAGTAACATCAAACAACGAGATGGCCCTCCCCTCATTGAAGTATATCTAATGGCCCTCCCTAGGATTTACACTACAGAAATTCTCCCTGCAACATGATATTAGGAAATGATAATAGTCCTCTACATCATAGTAGTCATCGAGAATGTCCTCCACTCAGTGGAATAAGGAAGCAAGAACGTCCTTCCCTTTAATATTTTCCACCTCAAGGTCCTCCCACGGTATAAACTATAGGGACACTCCCCATGGTCAGGTATCAAGTTGCAATTTTATACCTCTCCATTATAGAAACAATTTTGCAGGTCCTACCCACAATCAGATCTCACACCAATAAGACAACCCTCCACTTTCCAGAAAAAATGTGAGAAAGACCTTCTACATTGAGGCACTTTGGAGGATGGATTAAGAAATATCAGACACTCTATTTATGACATGTGATATCCTTCCACAAATAGAGGATGGTATCAACCATGCTCTTTTTTTGAGGCACCCCTGCACTATTTTCATATCAATGAGGCTCCTACTAGCCTGAATTCTTAGAATTAAATCATTAAGAAGTAGTCAATCTAAGAATATCAATTAAAGTAGTCCCCAGAATAACCATAGAATGATATGTTTCTTGTGAGAAGAATACTAGCTAAGGATAATATACCAGTGATGTATTGTCCCAAGAACACTTCTCACTTCGACATACCGAGGGAGTTGTCTGAGGTATGTATGCATAACATTTGACTTAATATCTGTATGAATCTTCATGAGATAAAAGAAATATTATTTCCCTATGAAGGGTATAAAAACCATTTCAACATATTAGGAGATATTATCCATCTAAATGGACTATAAGGCATACAATCTACATGGAATCCATAGTAATAAAATCTAATGAAAAACCATGAATTTAATTGCCTCCATGCACTACATAGGTTGCGTAGCCTCATTGGCAATGCCCCTTATGGAGTTCATATTTGAGGATGGGGAGATCATGGAGCCCAAAACATCACTGCACTTCCCTTACAATATACCTCATTAAAAATATAATCTTTCAATTTAATTTCCCAAAGGTAGAAATCAAAATAAATACCTACTAAGGAAATATTGAACAATAAACAAAAACCGGTTTGGAGTAAGTCTCAAAAGCATTAGGGTCAACGATATCAAGAAATCAAAAATATTCTAAGCAAGGAAATTGAGTAAATCCTGCATGCTTCCAGCCTATGGGAGGACAATCAAAATGATATAATTATTTCTTCAAAAGATAATAAATCCTGCATGGATTCATCACCATACTTAGCTCTCACATACATAGGAGAGCATGAAATCAAAAAGGTGGAAATAGTGGCAGCTACTACCAAAATATAGGAACAGCACCAACCTACTAGTATGGGGTCATTTTTAACTCAAAATGCACCCATTGGACAAATTAATACAGGCAATGAAGCATCAATGGAAAATTAGGAGCAACCGTAGCCCACAAGTATGAGGGCATTATTACCTCAAATCTCCGCACAACATATGTCTATCTTCTCCTGTCTGGGAAGAACAATGAGAAGAGAGGTCACCCCTTTAACCCCGTCATGTGGTTCATGCCCTCTAGGACGAATTCATATCACAAGGTCAGATTAGGGCTCCCTTTATGAGAATTTTCACCAAGAAACTTGAAGAATACCGCTGAATGGATGGAGAAATTCCAAAAAAGAATGCAGAAAGTTTTCCTAACATTCGACACCAGGCACAACACCCCCAATGTGGTATGAATTAGAGAATATGGTAAATTTCAACCCCATGGATCACATAGTAAATGATATAAAGGAAGATGATGCAAGAAAAGATGGTTCACTCCTTGAGGCATACAACACTGAGCTTGATGGTGTGCATACCCAGAACCAGAGAGTTGTCCTATATTTCAGAGCCCCCTAAGTTAATCTATCACTACCTCCCTCATTAATCTCTAACAAGTAGAAGAATAAATCCCAGGTCATCTATGAACCACACCCACCTCCCCCTAAGAATGTGTCCCTCACACTCAAGGAAAGATTCAAAAAATAGGAGGAAGAAATGAAAGAGCTCAGGTGAATCATTGCAAAGCTACATCAAGGGAGTTATCTTGACAAATGTCATCCTAAAGAAGAACATAAATATGTGTTCCTAGAAGAGGTTCCCCTAACATAGAAACTCATCCTGATAAATGATGTTAAGCTTAAATTCCCATCCAATCTAGCACCAGGACCATCAACCTACTTAAATATGTCTTTAGAATGATTTCAGGACTTCCCTCTACTTGGAAGGAATCCAAAGTATCTTCTTGAGAACCCACAATAGAATACCCCGATTGTGTATCCACCCTAAATCCTAGCAGTACCAGCACATCTAGCTTGTCCCCCTATTGCACCCACCTGATCTCAAGTGTAAAAAGACTTGAATAAAGGGCTCTAGAATACTATAGACCAATTTAAAGCTCGACTAGAGACCATGGAAGGGTGGAGTGCTTCGATATAAATAGAGTGAAAACCCCACCCTGAGTGGGGGAGAATCTTTATTCCACCACAATGCATTGGGAAACCTATATTCCTAGTGTTAAATGGTTTGGGAGACCCAAAATAGCACCTAATTCACTATTCCTACTACTATGATCCCATGATGGTCACCCTAGAGCAGCAAGAAGTAGTGAAACTCAGGTGTTTTGAATGATCCATGCAGGGTTTATCCATCATATGATATACTAGCTTTCCAACTAACTCAATCATAGATCGGGAGGATCTTTGATGAAAGTTTATCTTACATTTCAGATCAACATTACCTAAGCTAACAGTTAGTGATCTCAGGAACTAGAAGCAATGAGATAATGGAAGAGTTTCAGACTTCATCACCAGATGTAAAGGCTTGACTTCCATTCTAAACTGGATGTGCCCCTAGGATGAATTTCTAGCTATTTGCATCGATAATCTCCCTGATTAATTGTGAACACCACTAATCCTGGTGAATTACACAAGTGGGTTCTAAGATTTATCTTCTATTTCCAAAAGGACACATTACTCCTTGCAGTAGACCAATATTAAGTCCCGAGTGGCCCCATAATCCCCATGAAAAAGAACGGGAAAATATAAAGTGGTTTATTTCATGATTCATCCACCCCCAACACAAAATCTAGTTGTGAGTCCTCCACCAGACCATCCGGGACCCACTGTATGGAAACATCCACCCACACCGCAATAAGATGGGTGAAGGGGTTCTAACAAAAATCAATTCTATTAGTGAAGAAATAAAGTCTAATCATTTTGAGATGACTGAATCTACGGCTACTTCATAGCTGCCATGAATTACAACATGCTCCAGCTACTAGAACCAAAGTGAGCTGATGAAGTGGGTCTCAATGACCTTCCCAATTTTTATCCCTATCACTAGATACTACGAAAAATAGTAAAGGAGTGATTTATCTTCATGGATCTCCTATAAAAGATGTTGTATTCCAGAAAAGTCATGTTGGGTCCATTGCCAGCACAAGTGGAATATGTCTCCACCGTAGTCCCAAGAGAGGAAGAGAAATGAAAAACATTCACCATCAAAAAGGAGAAAAAAATTTGATAGTTTTATGAATTGGTAAATATTGAACTGATCTCATGGAACCCTCCAGGAAAATTTAAAGAAACCAATTGTGCCCCCAATAGATCCTAATATGACATGACCATCAACCTCGGCACTGCCGTCCTATGTGGTCTAGAAGGGCAGAAAGCTGAAGCAAGAAGATGAGATGGCCCAAAAGCTGAAGCAAGTAATGACACTTTGGTATTTCATGCCAGAAGACTTGGAACAATGGGAACTGCCTTGCCAAACGACACAACGGGCACTACCCCATGAAACGGAACAATGGAAACCACCTAGCTAAATGGTACAACCGGTAACACCCTTCCCAACAACACAACAGGAACAACCCTTCCAAATGGAACAAGGGGAACCACCCCACAAAATGGAACAATGGGAAGTGCCCTGACAAATAGGATATTGGGAACCACCCTTCCAAAGGGAACAATGGGAACTGCCATACCAAATGACACCATTATAAGAAGATAGATAGATAAAAGCATTGTCAGATCAAGAACTCATCTTTGGATCCATTAATTTCATTCAATTAATGGACCCCTTCTTTGATGGATATTATGGCACTGACTCTGAATTCATCATGTACAACTAGAGATATGGCAGAATAGGCTACTAAGGCAGAGGGTTTACTGGATGTCATGATAGTGGTTGGAGTCAAATTCCAGGACACTCCTTAACTCAAAATGTTAACATTTCAGAGACCTAAATAAAAACCCTCCAATAGAAAAAATAGGGACTAGAGTGTTCCTTTGACCCCACTGGTTGAAATCTGAGCCTAGTCCTCTAGGTCTATCCATCAGTGGAAGAACAGATATCCTATCGCCTAAGGCATATAAGTAAACCAATTTGGCTAAACATGGAAATCACAACAGCACCATCAGCTCCTATCTCATAGACTGGGAAATCTACATCCAAAGATAAATCCCCTAAAGCACTCATGAAATATCATCCTTGAGCTACGAGGAGACATCCTTTAGAGTATAAATATGATATTTTGTAGAATCTCGCCTCAATTACAGCAAAGATATTGATCTAGGATGCCTTGAGTCTATCCTCAGACCTTAGGGAGACACTCATAAAAGACTTAATAAGTCCCCATGATATTTAGGTCATAGTAGCATCGGCTGATGTCTATCGTGAAGGTTCCAGGTGCAGCAGAAGATCATGGGTGGATGTTCCCACTAGGATTTTTTTCATTATAAATGATCAATCCAGGATCAATATGATGATAAACACCAGTCTCTACAGATCGAATCATAGAAATAGACAAAGAAGAGGATAGTCCCAGAACCACAAATGAGGACCATCATAGGTTGATTATAATTAATTTAATTAATTAACCCGAAGTACCTTTTTGGATGTTTTTTCTTTGTTGATATTCTTGATCACATTACTACATGATTCGCCATTACATCACAGAAGCCAAGGGTAGACTTCCTCTAGCAGTGATCCACACAAGAAACACGTATCTCTGGACATCGCCAATGGATTCTCCAGGTGTTAGCGTGGAGAAACCTTTTCTTGCATTGTCCACCTTAGATCATTTTGATCTGATGGAGGATGATCTCTCTCAGTCTTGAGAGAATTATTAGAGGAAGGAGTTCTCTTGGCCTTGAGGGAATTATCCAGAATTGTTGTCCACAAAGATTGGGGAAAAGTGTTGGGTATGTGAGGATATTTATAATCGGGTTTGAGGTTATAGAGTTATGATAATAAATAAACACGTTACACGTTTTATTTATTTCATTAACTCTTATTGAAAACCCCCATGTCGAATAATTAATTTATTGGCATGTGCCCATGCTGATTATAATAAATATCATTTAATAAAACAATATTATATCCTTAAAATCCTGACTGAAAAAAATACATGGCGTTTAATAATTAATATACGGCGTGTACTTTTTTTTCATAAAAAACTACACGGCGTGTAATCATTAATACACGTCATGTACTTGTTTTTCATTTCCTTTCCTAAATGAAAACTACACGGCGTGTAATCATTAATACATGGCATGTATATCTTGTTTTCATTTTATTATTCCTCCATCATTAAATCGATTTAGGCTTCCTTGAATAATTATTAAACCACATACAAGAATAATCTTTATTCTACTTGAGATACTTGGATACACTTAGTGTGTGACCCTCTAGGCCTTTTTCTCACTGGAAGTAGGTGGGCTTGCCTAAATCCCAAGAATACTGTCTAGAAATGGGTCAAGGCACCTTAGAAAAAGAAGTTGATGACGCATTGATGTGTCACCTCATATGAACACTTACTGTGTAATTTAATCCCTTTGTCTTGATATATCATCAAGCAGGTTTCATGCCAGTGTCGTAAACCTATATGCTTGATCTTTCATTCTTTGACTTCCAGAAATAAACTCATAGTTAGAGAATGTCCATAGAATTTGGGCAACAGTTATATTTCAATCAAAGGGCCCGCGATATCTACTTCCATAAATATGGAAGGTAAAAATCCTTCCTTGACTTATCCATTAACAACATGTCATTCCTAACGCACCCAACGTACCCTATTTCCTACCAACTGTCTTCATGATGGTTTTCATCAGCAAATCTAAGTGCGTGAGTCATGAAACAAGTTAATGATAATCTTACAGTCTAAGGACCATTACACACGCTCGTAGATAGTAATGTTTAATGACACCAAGAAATGCAGAATTACTACTGGCAGGTCTATTCTCATAATCTCCCATCTTAGAGATTACCATGTCTGAACTCCATGAGAGAGAGTCTCGCCTTCTTATGAGTACTCACAAATGATAGTCTATATACTATGTGTCCTATTATAGTATGTCATCCAACTATATAACTTTATTTATGAATATTGTTATAGAATTTCAAGGTTCTCATCATATCGGGGATCTACCATGACCTTATTAATGCAACAAATATTCTAGGACATTATTATATTATAGTCATGTAGAACAATGAAAAATATATAATAGGTGAACATTCATGTAATCATATTAAAAACAGTTGGTTCTCAGGACACAAACTCTAACAAAATCTCACTTAGACTAGAGCCAACTGCCTATGAATTTTAATCCGCTATACCTCACATGATGATCACGTTTTGCTAAGTCAAGGATTTAGTCAAGGGGTCCACCACGTTGTCTTCCCTGGAAATACTGCTCACTGTAACTTCACCTCTTTGAGAAAAATCCCTCAAGAGATGATACTTCTGAAGTATGTGCTTTTTCTACTGATGTGACCTTTGCTCTTTTGCAAGTTTCACTACTGCAGTATTATCACAATAGAGTGTGATATGATCTTTAATGCTAGGTAAAACATCCAGCTCTTGGATGAAGCTTTGAATCCATACTTCTTCTTTATCTACCTCAGAAGTTATGATATACTCGGACATTGCTACAGAATCTACCACCACACCTTTCTTTGATCTCTTCCATCTCACTGCACCTCCATTCAAACTGAAGATGTATCTAGCCTGAGACATCATGTCATCTTGATCAGTCTGGAAACTACCATCTACATATCTTGTAAGGACTACTTCCTCATCTCCTCCATAAACTAGGAACATATCCTTAGTACACCTTAGATAATTAAGGATAGTCTTGACTTCCATCCAATGACTATCTCTTGGATCAGCTTGATATCTACCTACCACACTCAATGCATAAACAACATCTAGCCTTGTACATAGTATAGCATACTTGACTGACCTAGTTGTGGATGCGTAAGGGATCCTTTCCATTTTATTTCTTTCCTCATGTGTGTGAGGACACATTTTCATGGAAAGATAAATTCCATGCGACATTGGAAAAAATCCCCTATTGGACTATTATATACTGAATCTCTTCAGTATCTTGTCAATGTATTACTTTGACTCAGGCCCATCATTCTCTTGGATCTCTCAAGACAGATCTTGATCCCAAGAATATATGCTGCCTCACCCAAGTATTTCATAGAGAAGCATTTATCCAACCATGCCTTAACTGACTGTAAGACAGGTACTTTGTTTCAAATTAGTAATATGCCATCAACATATACTATTAAGAAAACAACTGAACTTTCACTAAACCTTTTGTAGACACAAGGCTCAAATTCATTATTAATAAATCTAAATGCCGTTACATCTTCCTCAAAATGAATGTTCCATGACCTTGATGCTTGCTTTAATCCATAAATGAATTTCTGCAACTTTCATACCTTATTGGCATCCTTTGGAGTCACAAACCCTTCGGCTGTGTCATATAGACATCTTCCTGGAGGTTCTCGTTAAGGAATTCTATTTTGAGATCCATTTTCCAAATTTCATAGTCATGGTAAGATAAAATGGCCAATAGGATTTTGATGGATTTCAGCATCACAACCGGTGAAAAGGTTTCATCATAGTCAATTCCTTAACACTGTCTAAAACCTTTTACAACCAGTCGTTCCTTATAGGTTCTGACTTGTCCCTCCATGACCAATTTCTTCTTGAATACCCATTTGTTACCAGTAGGCTTTACATCAACTAGAGGATTTTCCAAAATCTAGACTTGGTTTTGGTACATGGAATCCATTTTAGAATTCATGTCTTCTTTCCACTTGGCAATGTCTGTGCCTTCAACTTCTTCCTTGTAGGTAATAAGATCATTATTTTCAACCAATAACGATTCACCATCCTCAGTGACAATAAAACCATATCATTCTGGTTCTCTCACCTCTATCGTGTTCCTACACAGTTCTTGTGTCTCTGGAACAGATTGTTCTTCCACGGGGCTTTGTGGAATCTGTTATTGTACCAACTCCTATGTATCTTGAGCCTCAACTTCATCCAAGTCTATCTCACACCCACTATATCTTTTGGAGATATTCTCCATCTCAAGGAATATGGCATGTCTTTCCACTGTAACCTTTTTATCTGAGGGGTTTTATAGGTAATATCCTCTTGTTTCCTTGGGATATTCTATAAAGATACACTTTGTGCCTTGAGGTGCAAGTTTGTTACCTGAAGAGGCCTTAACAAGTGATTCGCTACCCGACTCATGTGAATATGATAACATGTTTTTGCGTCCACTGCATAACTCATATGGAATACCATTTATTGATTTAGTTGGTACTTGGTTCAGTATGTGTGTTGCTGTTTGTAATGAATATCCCCAAGAGGATAATGGAAGACTCACATGAATCATCATTGATCTCACCATGTCCAACAGGGTGCGGTTCCTCCTTTCACTTAAACCATTCCACTGAGGCGTGTAAGGAGGAGTGAGTTGAGATAGAATCCCAAAATCCTGTAAGAAATCATTGAATTCTTGATTAAGATATTCTCCTCCTCTTCCTCAGAGGATTTTCTTAATCTTCTTACCAAGATGGTTCTCAACTTCATTATTGTATTCCTTGAACTGATCAAAATAATCTAAATTATACCTCATTAAGTAAATATATCCATATATACTAAAATCAACAGTAAAAGTTATGAAGTACAAGAACCCACCCCTTGCTTCAACTGGAAATGGTTCACACACATCTATGTGAACTAATTCTAGAAGCTCATTAGCCCTTTCACCTTTCCCACTAAATGGGGCTTTGTTCATTTTGCCTTGTAGACACACATGACATATACCAAGTGGTTTTAGTTAAAAAGAATCTAAATACCCATCTTGATGTAATTTTTTCAAATTTTTCTCATTGACATGACCTAGCCGGTGATGCCAAAGTTGGGTGTGGTATGAGTCATGTGAATTAACTTTGTCATCGATTTCCATTACTTGGTTTGTGTAGTCTAACACATAAAGGCCGTTATATAAATGTGCAAAACCAAAACAAATGATATCTTTATAAAAGTAGCAACATTCATTTCTAAACTTGAAGATGAATCCATTAGTATCTAATCTGGATACTGAAATAATGTTTTAAGTAACCGAAGGAACATAATAACAACCCTTTAACACCAAGATCATTCTAGTTGGAAATGTGAGGTGGTAGTCCCCGATAGCTACAAGAGAATGTCTGGCTCTGTTGGATACTCGTAGATCTACCTCCCCTCAATCAATCTTCCTAAATATACTTGGTTCCTGTATTTGGATACATATGTGAGAACCACAAGCTATATATAATACCCAATTTGTAGAAATAGATAGATTTCATTCGATAACAAATGAACCTAAAGATTTACCTTTCTTCCTTGGCTGGGTGCAGTTTTTCTTCTAGTGGCCCTTATTTCCCCATGCGAAACAAGTAGCCCCCTGTTCTCTTGCCTCCCCTTTGATCTTCCCTTTCTTAGAAGTTCTTGAAAATGATTTGTTCTTAAAGCTATCCAAATTCCCTTTCCTTTTATTTACCATAAGGAATGAAGGCTTTTCACGATTCATATCATTGTCCACATGGAAAATGAGGATAAGGAGATCGGATAGATACTTCTTAATGTTGTTCATGTTGAAATTTATAAGAAAGTTAGTGAAGCTTTGGGGGAGTGATGCAAGAATGAGATCGGTACCCAGTTGTTTAGGGAGTTTAAACCCTAGAACCTCCAAGCCCTCAATGTAGCCAATGAGCTTGACTACATGAGGCCCAAATGGGGCACCCTCTCCATGATTTCTCTGGAATAGAGCCTTGGAGTTCTAATACCTTTCATGTATTTCTCTCTCCTGGTATAGACCACAGAGGTTCTCAAGCATGCTATAGGTATCTATGTATTCATGAAACTTCTTGGGCACACTAGAAATTGATGATAACATCAAACATTGAATGCCAAGTGCATTGTTCAAATGTTGATCATAGACCAGGAAATATTCATCACTAGCCCCTTGGGCGGGCAAATCAGGAAGTGAGGACTCCAGCACGTAAAACTTTCATTCATGGTGTAGGATAACCCGAAGGCGCCTAAACCATTCCTGAAAGTTACTGTCAGTGAGGATATTGTCTTTATCCATAATTGATCGTAGATAAAATTTGGCTGAAAAGTTTGTCATATATATTCTACAAATTAAAAGAGAAGATTTATCAGTACATTTTGATTACATTTTATGAAAAATAATAAATGAATTTATTACTTCTCCCACTATTTTATCAAGTCCCAATATCCCTCACCATTGAAATTGGAATGTATAGTTGCCATGACATTCTAGTGTCAAGGATCCATATTCCCCTTTGCATAACCCCAACAAGGGTTGGTCAAGATATTTGAAGGTATTTAGGTAGGCAGGTCTTTGCCAACAGTGAGCTTACAGTTCCTAGATCTGTTGAGTGGACTCCCCAATACTGAAATCCTGACTTGGATTTCCTCAACACTTGCCTCCATTTTAAAACAAGTCTAGCTAGGGCTACTCCTCTTGATGTAAAATGTTTAAGTCAACCCAAAACATTCATAATATATTCTTTTATAAAAGTAAGTGTCCCAACAAGGGTTGGTCAATCACATAGTTTTATTGAGTCTTTCCCTTAATCTAGTAACGAAAGGCTTAGTCTGACTTAATATGGTATTTGAGGGATTTTATTCTTTATGCGTAGTTTTGCATTATCACTTTCTTGTTAATATTATGTGATGCTTTCTTAATTGATTAACCATGTTATGATAATGTTTATGCATAGTCTGGTTTTTATTTTATTCCATATTTGCATGCTTATTTATTTCATTAATTATGTGATTGAAACAACACATACATAATAAATAAACTATTCAATCAGACAGAAATAAAATAAGATGGCATGATCACGAGCTTCTATTGGTTATATTATCTAGCAGTTTTGATAAGCTAACCCTGACCTAGGGAAAAACACCTTGAACCTGATGGTTCATGTTTTGCAGCTCCCACCTGTCCACCTTTGTATCTTCTTGGGTTGGTTTTGCCTTAGCATCGGGTTTTGAACAATCTCCACTGACTTGGGAGATCCTCCATTACATGGGGTTTATATTAAAGAATCCATGGGAACGCAGGCCCTACATATTATTGGAAGAAGGCTCACAGGCCAACGAATTTAAATTAAAAAATTTTAAATGAAACCATACACACACAAAGGGTCTTTGGTTTAGCTCATGATCATCCACAACATGCAATGACATTTACATATATTTAGAATTCAAATTATTTTAATAATTATTTCATTTAAGATAATTTGCTCTTGAATTCAATTAATTATGATATTATAATTAATCAAATATTTATCTTAAATTCCTTTATGAATTTCCTTGAGATTCTTCTCATCCATATTCCTTGTATGGTGTCTTTGTACTTTTGGAAGAAACCTGGTGAAATTACATTACTGAAAAGTACACGGTGTGTAGGTTATGTTTACATGGCATTTATTTGTTTTCACCCTTTATCCAAAGTACATGCCGGGGGCTTTGGCGTGTTTTCAGTACTTTGGAAATTTTGGAGTACACGGTATATAGATTAATCTAACATGGCATGTACTTCCTTTTTATGTGGTTACTGGCCTGTCAATCCCGTGTATGTGGTATATAGATTCTCCTTGTACATGGTTTCACCTAGGCCAGATCAGACTACACGATGTGTTGATCCAACATACATGCCGGGTATTCCAGTTTCCATGTGCCATTCAGTTCTGGTTAACATGGTGTAATAAATACTTAGTCATTCTCAATTCACATGGCGTGGTTTGGCGGACTAGTACTGATTTTTTGACCCTAAGTACACGGTGTGTAGTTTTCACTACACGCTGTGTATTCTTCTGTTGTACAGACAGAAGGAGAGGCTTATTTAGATGAGTTTTTCATTTTTATTTTAATCAAAATTATAATTAAAAAGGTCATTTTTGTGATGTGAATCAAGAAACACAATAGGAAGAATAGATCTCATTCATTCAAGTTTATTGAATGATTTATCTTGAATTGAATCAAATGTAAATGCATAAATGATCAACAAAAATTAAATAACTATAATCAAGGTTGTATTCTCCCCTGATACCATTTGAAGGTTCCAGGTTTAGTGAAATATTGTGGGTGGATGTTCCCACTTGGCCTTTTTTCATTATTAATGATAAATCTGGGATTAATACAATGATAAATGCCAGTCTCCACAGATCGAATCACAGAAATAGACAAAGAAGAAGGATGGTCCCGAAACCACAAATGAGGACCGTCACAGGTTGATTATAATTAATTTAGTTAATTGACTAGAAGTACCTTTTTGGATGTTATTTCTTCATTGATATTCTTGATCATGTTCCTATGTGATTCGTAGTTGCGTCGCAGAAGCCAAGGGTAGACTTCCTTTAGTGTTGATCCACACATGCACCACATATCTCTGGACGTCTCCCTAGGATTCTCCGGGTGATAGCATGGAGAAACCTTTGCTTGCATTGTCCACTGTAGATCGTTTTGATCCGATGGAGAAGGATATCTCTCGGTCTTGAGAACGTTCTTAGAGGAAGGAGTTCTCTCGACCTTGAGGGAATTCTCCAGAATTGTTGTGGACAACGATTAGGGAATAGTATTGGGGTTGTGAGGATATTTATAATCGGGTTTGAGGTTATAGAGTTATGACAATAAATAAATGCGTTACGCATTTTATTTATTTCATTAAATCTTATTGAAAACCCCCATGTCAAATAATTAATTCCTTGACAAGCACCCACACTGATTATAATAAATATCATTTAATAAAACAATATTATATCCTCAAAATCCTGACTAGAAAAACTACACACTGTGTAATAATTAATACACAGCATGTACTTGTTTTTCATAAAAAACTACACGGCGTGCAATCATTAATACACGACATGTACTTGTTTTTCATTTCCTTTCCTAAATAAAAATTACATGATGTGTAATCATTAATACATGGCATATATATATTGTTTCATTTTATTCTTCCTCCATCATTAAAATGATTTAGGCTTCCTTGAATAATTATTAAACCACGTACGGGAATAATCTTTATTCTACTTGAGATACATGGATACACTTAGTGTGTGACCCTATAGGCCTCTTTCTCATTGGCATTAGGTGGACTTGCCAAAATTCCAAGATTAATATCTAGCAACGGGTCAAGGTACCCAAGAGAAAGAAGTTGATGCCGTATTGACGTGTCACCTCATATGAACACTTTCCATTTAATTTAATCCCTTTGTCTCGATATCTCATCAAGAAGGTTTCATGGTAGTGTGATAAACCTATATGCTTGATCTTTCATTATTTTACTTCCAGAAATAAACTCGTTGTTACACCGTGACCATGGAATTTGGGTGATATTTATATTTCAATCAAAGGGCCCGAGATATCTACATCCATAAATATGGAAGGGACAAATCCTTCCTCGACTTATCCATTAACAACATGTCATTCATGACACACCCAACGTACCCTACTTCCCACCAACTATCTTTGTAACGGTTTTCGTCTGCAAATCTAAGTGCACGAGTCATGACATGAGTTAATGATAATCTTAAAGTCTAAGGACCATTACACACGCTCAAATATAGTAATGTCTGATGACATGAAGACATGCGAAATTACTACTAGTGGGTCTATTCTCATAATCTCCCATCTTGGAGATTACCAAGTGAGAACTCCATGAGAGAGAGTCTCATCTTCTTATGAGTACTCGAAAATGACTGTTTGTATACTCTGTGCCCTATCATAATATGTAATCCAACCGTAAAACTTTATTTAAGAATATTATTATAGAATTTCAAGGTTCTTATCATAGCGGGGATCTGCTATGATTTTATTAATGCAACAAATATTCTAGGACATTATTATATTATAGTAATGCAGAACAATGAACAATATATAATAGGTGAACATTCATGTAATCATAGTACAAACAGTTGGTTCTCAGGACACCAACTCTAACATATCGGGCAGAGATCAATCCCAAATAATGCCACACCATCATCTCCTTAATAGAAAAGGATGGGGATTCCATCATTAAAGGGAACATAAAACACTTCTATGTGTTTAGTAAGATAAAAGAAATTGGTATTTATATAATTTTCATCAACAGTAGCTCTGGAGTCAACCTCCTCCCATTGTGAAAACATTGTCGGTTGGGCTATGACAAGGATAGTCTAACACCCTGAACCAAAACTCTACGGGAATATGACAAAAGTGACCATAACCATTTTTATGAATTATCATCAAAAGCTAACTTGGAGATCTCGTATCTAATTCTATGTTTCTGGTTGTGTGTAAAAGCACAAACTTCAACACCCTATTTGGGAAGCCCTGTAAACATTAGCACACTATGATTTAGTCATCATACCATTAGTGAAATAAATATTTCTCTAATGGAGAAAAGGGACATTGGACACTGATAAATACCCATTTGGGCCCTGTGAGTCACATTACATTGATGAAAGGTTCTAGAAACAAAAATAGAAGTATTCATTGGCCACCAAATTAGATTCTGTCACTACCCTAAATAGATTGGAAATGGATCCTACTGATCCCCTCCTACGGCTCGGGGAAGAGTATGTATATCCATCATCCAGTCTGAATGCATAAGTTCAATCACAGATACAAACCCAACTTTTTGCATGATTTTCACTATGGTCACAAAATCCAACAACACTAAATATTGGGATGGCCCTTATGATGTCAGGGAAGGCCAAACCAAAGACTCTTGTGGCCTATACTTGGGATCCTAGATAGTTTCCTCCTTACTCACTAAGGCCAATGAAGATTTCTCCCCCAATACTAGAGAGTTCATATCTAGAAACATTTCTACATTATATGAGGAAGATGTTGATAAAGAGGATGGTGAAGAAGAATAAAAATAAGAAGACCTCAACAACACCCCTCCTTCATTTGAATAAGGTGTCTCCACCTCAATCGATGAACTTAAGGAGACAATCTTGGGCACTAAATATGACCTGCATACCACATTGATTAGTGTGGTGTGACATTTTAGGGGAAAGAAGAATATATCTCATTCCTAAAAAAGTATCGAGATGTGTTTTCCTAGAAGTATACAGAAATTCCAGGCCTTGATCCTGAGGTCTCCACTCATCATCTAGGTCTGTTGGAAGACTATCAGGGCTACAAATAGGAATCCAGAAGGACCCACCTGACACATGTTTCCAAAATAGAAGCTGATATTGACAAAATAATAATATATTAATTTATTCATGAAGTCCAATATCCAGCCTGTATAGAAAAAATATTCCCTGTAGAAAAGAAGAATAGACATATTAGAGTCTTCATCAACTTCCATGACCTCAATCGACTCTGCTCGAATGATTATTTCCAAGTCCTGATCACAGAATTGTTGATCATTGCGACTACCAGATATGATGCCCTCTCATTTATGGATGTTTATTCTATATAAAACTAGATCCAAATGGTCCAAGAAAATGAATATGTCACTGATTTTAGGCCACCCCATGGAGTGTTCTGTTATATTGTGATGACATTTAGTTTGAAAAATGCTGATGCTACATATTATCGTACCATGCATTGCATTTTCAAGACCTTCTTGGGGAAATTTGGCGAGTGCTACATCAACGATCTAGTGGTTAAATCACGAAAATTATCAGAAAAACTGACAGATCATGAAACTATCTTCAAAAAAACTATGGCAATATTGTTTAAATATGAATCCACTAAAGTGTGCTTTTAGATTTACCTTTGGGAAATTTGTCAGCTTTTTCATACACCATCACAGCATTGAAGTCAAACCATAGAATACAAAATCCATCATTGGAATGTCACTACCTCGCAACCTCATTGAGTTGAGGGGTCTCCAAGGGCACATGGACTACATCTAGAGCTTTATAGACAACCTTCTAGGTAAAGGATTACCTTTCACCTGGTAAATGAAGAAAGGGGTTAAATATGTGTGGGGGTAATGATTGTTTATATATATTCAATAATCTCAAAATATATGTCCAAATCCCACTGGTGAAAATGTCACAAGTTGAGGGGAGACCAATCATTTTGTACATAACTTCCTTTTAAGGGGCATTAGGAGTTTTCCTCTCATAGAAGAATGATGTCAGTAGAGAGAAAAATATCTTTAATCTCAAATGAAAAATAAATGTTGATATTCGATATTAAATAATCAAGAAGAACTACCTAGCCCTAATCTACATAGTTCATAAACTCAGGCATTACCTGCAACACCACAAGTTCCATATGGACTCCCGATGCAACCTGATCACGTATATCCTCAGCCATACCATGCTAACTTGATGCCTATCATGATTAGAAGTCATCCCAAAATAGTTTGACATATGGTATGTGCCCCAGAAATCCATCAAATTCCAAAAGTTACTATAATCCATAGAAAATCAACCCTCATAAGAAATGATCCAAATGGATACTGAATTTCCTAATGAAGAAGTATTGTCTACCCAAGAGGGTCCCTAGTCATGGGAAATGTACTTTGAAAATGCTTCTAGGAGACCAACAGAGAAAATTATGGGGTATCCCATGCTCAAAAAATTGGGGTTTGGTGTTATAATAATATCTATAAAAAAGATCATCTTGGATTAATCCTTCCTACATTCATAGGGGTAAACAAATAATGCAGCAGAATACCAGGACATCATTATAGACATGGTTCTCAAACCTCAAGAATGAGCCAAATAACTCAAGATAAATGGTGATTAAGATATTTTCATCAAGAATGTAAATGGATATTACTCCATTAAGAGAGAATCATTATCCCCCTTGATGGACCATGTTTGAGAAATTAAGGCAGAATTATCTTCAGAGCTCACACTGACCTTTGTCCCCCAGTCACAAAATGATCAAGATGATGCATTAGAAAATGCAGCTACAAACATGGATGATCTAGGCTAGGATGAAGTAGTCAAAATAATTTCCCACCTTTGGATGGTATTCACTTTTATTCATAACAATACAAAAAAATCAACAAGATTATCCCCATCTCTAAGCTTCATGTTCACACCACCAGTTGGATGACCCCCATTGTTAATTTCCTCTAGATGGGGGAACTCCCACCTGATAGGGATAAAAGAGAATAGATCTGGAGGTAGGCTATTAACATTATCTTATAAAATGGTATAAGACAATAAAAGGTTATCTATAAATGATGTCTTTATGGAGTCCTTTATAGGTGCATCAATGAAGAAGAGACTACTATCTACATGAAAGAAGTGAACACCGAAGCTTGTGGAGCACACCAATCGACAACCAAGATCTCCCATCAAATTAGAAGGATTGGATACTATTTTACCACTATGATAAAATATTTTTTCACATTATCCATGAAGTTCCATTCCTTCCAACTTCATGAAAATTTTATTCACCGACTCCCAGAGCTACTTCACATAGCTAAATTCTCTTTTCCATTTTCCATATAGGGGATGGATGTCGTATGACTATATCCTCATGACACAACTAGAAAATTCAAGTTCATTATCATAAAAACCGACTTCTTCTCCAAATGGGCTGAAGCTATGCCCCTTAAATAGGTCAGGGTGAAATGCATTGTTAACTTTGTGAATACCTACATCATTACATGATTTTTCCCCTCAAACAATATTAACTAAAACAGTACCAACATATTATCTATAGAGTTGGATAAGTTATACTAGGTGTATGGAATCATATCCAAAATTTCATCCCACTACCATGTAGTGGCCAAAAGGTAGATATAGGAGTTCAACAAGACTATGTACTACATACTCCAGGAGATGGTGGATAAGGACAAGAAATCGTGTCTAAACAATCATATTCATATTTTATGGGATTACCAAACCACAAAACACACTGCCACTAAGGTAACCCTATTCTCACTAGTATAAAAAGAATAATTAGTTATGCCTATTCAAAATCAAGTTATATCACTCTGTGTGGTCATTTGTGATCAACTTTCCTTAGATGAGAAATCCCAAAAACTGTTTGATGAGTTGGAAAATCTAGATGAGAAAAGGATGCACACTTTACACTATTTGGAAGTCTTCCAAAATTGGATCACAAGAGCCTTCAACAAAAAGGGTTTGCCTTTAGTCTTTCTTCGAAGGAGAGACGATGTTGGTCCTCATAACCCCAAGGATACTCAGGAATAAACCCCTAAGATTATGTCAAAGTGGGAGGGACCATATTTTATACATAGGGTATGCTCCAATGGAGCATACACCTTGGTATTAATGGATGGAAAAATCATCACGACTCCAACCAATGCAATGTTTCTAAAGAATTACTTTTTGTAATGGTGAAACATGTGGTCCAAACTCTATGACCATAATCTATGAGTTATCATCCTAAACACAAGAAGTTGAACTATATGGTATTATTCCCTGAAGCATGATATTAAACTGGGATACCAATGTCCTCACCGAATGACTCTAATCTATACATCATAGCATCATAGATACGAGACATTAATCTACATAGCATAAATCATTGTAATTGCATGAAGACAAACTTCATGTTCCCCAAATAACTATATATGGATTGATTCTGATTCATTAGTGGGATAAATAGAGATTCCTCGACACTCGATTTTGGCCCTACCCCCGCATGAAAAAATGCCTCTATTTTATCCTCTATCACCCCATATTATGAGGTCAATCCTTGTCACTCCTTGTTTCTCACACCAAGTATATCTCACATGATATTAGGATCATTGTAAAGGATTATCTTATGTAAACAAAAAATAGAGGAATATGATAGAATAGACACCCATAGATGATGAAACCAAAATGACCCTATCCCAACATCTAAGATAGATCTATACATGGAACATTTAGAACTATGTATGGCTTGATTCCTTCCCTTGCAGGATACCTAGTGCCACCCAGATTTGACATCCCAAACCATCCACTAATTAAAAAAACCCCTTTTCTCAGTTCATAGGTCAGACTTGTATATGGGAATCCATGAAATGTTCTAACTACATGACATTAAACTACAAGGTCCCTCAAGAGTCATGTGCGGCCTGATTCTCAACATTACGATATCCTGAACATGCACCCAATTTTCTGCACAATAAGATTAATGAAATGAAAAAAATTCCATGTTTTAATTCTAAAATTCATAAGGAGTCAAAAGATTATGCTTCCCCCTACATATGAGTCAAATCAATGTAGAAGCATTATTAGTTCAAGTCTGACCACAGAATAGATATTTCACGTGTTCCTAGACACATCTTTCTGATTTGTCAAACTCTATACTTTGGGAAAGCTTGGGTCCCTATAAAAATTCATGGCCATCAGATATAGAAGTCCAGTGCCTTGTAGAAACCTTTTTTTGACTATGCATATCAGGCCCCAGTGGCTCTGCATATGTCACAAAAAAAAAACAGCCATAAACCAAAGGAAAATTTGGCATCAAGAGAGTCCTCTCCTACCTTAGTATGCCTAATGGATTCCATGCCCCGTGTCATTCCTCTAGATCCAAGGACCACCTGGTATTATGGTGTACACACTCTATCATCACTCATGTCTACGGAATGCTAGAATATACTGGCCATGATTAACTCAAATCTATTTATTATCTTAGTGAAAACATAATGTCCTCACTACATGACTCTAAACTACATTGCATAATGTCCTCAAAACATGACTCTAAACTACCCAACATAATGTTCTCGTTGCATGTCTATAAACTACACAACATAATTTTCTCACTGCATGAATCTAAACTATACAGCATGATGCCCTTATTGCATGACTCTAAACTGAAAAACATAATGTCCTTACCAAATGACTATAAATAGTAATTCAATTAGTGTCCCAGCTGCATGACATTAAACTGCACCACTCATTGAATATTATTAGATTCCAATATTGTCTTGGCCTCCTCAAGTGAAATTCCTTCTCTTCCCATGTGAGGTAAAACCTCTGAAAGGAATGTTCATTTGGAATCCTATGTAACATGGTTTCCCCCTAGGAAGATGTATGGTGGACCCAAGCTATACGATCTAGATACATCCAAAGAGGATATTGAAATGTCCTCTTTCTCTAAGAACAAACAAAATCAAATCAGTGAAACCCCAGATAGGTCCTATCTATAGAAATGATTAAGAGTTTTCATATTTTCCTTCTTTCATGTCCATAATACCCTACATCAACCCCACATAAAGACACATTGTGTGGAATTTTTTCTTACTACCTGATGTTAAAGGACATAGCATTTGGTTAAGCATAAAATGTTATCTTCCATTGATTATTCTATTTTTAAGTACTAATCTATAATTCTAGAAATACCATGTTTCTCACACTAAGCATAAATCACATAAGCTTAGGGACCTTGGTAGGGGATCCACTATGACATCATGGAAAAACAGTCTAAGAGTTTTGTTCCTAGAAACTTGACCATAAAAGCATGTTATGGTTCCCTTCCCCATAAGAAACCCCAGGTCCTATTCGTATGAAATAAAACTACAGGGTACTCCAAAGATGGTATAAATGCCTCCCCATCTGTATGAGTCATATTTATATAGGGTATTACCTGATTCCATTAGTTAATCATAGCTCTAAAATTTCTAATGTATCTAGATACACCTCTTCTATACATCAAAATTCATTCTTTGAGTAATCTGGAATCTCCATAATCATACTTGGCCATCAGATATGGAAGACCAATGTCTTATGGACACCTTTGTTTGAATATGCACATCATTCCCCAGTGGATCTACATATGTATCTAAAAAAATGGTTGTCATCCAAAGGAAATTTCATTATTAGGAGAGTCCTATCCTACCTTAATACGCCTGGAGTCTTCCAAGCATCATGACATCCCCCCGGATTCAAGAGCCCTCAGAGTCATGGTTTAGATTATTTATCCTACCCACATCCTAGATAAATCAGAATATTTAGTCTAGATTCACATTTGGCCTATCTTGAGGATTCTTTATAATAATGATACCCCATATATATGCATTAAGGTGATCCACATATGGAGAAAATATATTCCCCCACTTATCTTTAGGTTTCATGGTAATGTTCAGCTAAAGAAATCCCCCTTTCATTCTTAGGCATACCCCTTTTCAGAGACCATGTGTCATGTTTAGAATTCTCCCAATATCAATAATCCTTCATGGTCATTGGAGGTGGAAGTCTAGTGTCCAGCGGACACCTTTGTTTGACTATGCACATCATGCCCTGGTGGCTCTCCATATGTCAGCTATAAAACATCCATCAACAAAAGGCACATTCATCCTCAGAAGATTCCTTTCTAGTTTTTGTACAATAATTTGACATTTATGTCCCATATCACCCCCCTAATATAGAAAAACCCTATATAATACCTTACATATCTTTACCTTTTCAAATTCCAAGATAAGAAAAAGTATTTCTAATTAAACTGATGATTCACTAGCTCTCCCTTTTGGATGTAAGATTTGTGTGGGAGTGGGTGCTAATAAAAATCCGATACAAATTACCCTAATACATTCACACATCATCCATCAGATAGGCCACCCACTATGACCCTCAACCCAAAGATAAATCTAAAGTGTTATAAATCCTCTCAGAACATCATAGATAGAAGGAGAGTGTCCTGCAAACACCTTTGTTTGACCATACACATCATGCCCCGGTGTCTCGACATATGCAACCTTTAAAACAACCATCAACTAAATGAATATTCATCCTCAGGATAGTCCTCTCATACTTCTGTATTCCTAAAATGTCTCCCAATCCCCATACATATCCAAAACTCACAAAATTTAGGGTCATGAAAATTCCCTCATTCATGTATGAGATTATTAAGACATTCATTAATGATGAATCTTAAATTGGGGCCCTACCCCATCAAGTTTTGTCAAAACTGTTCAATCTAAAACATCGGTAATAATTCTTATTAGAAAGTCTATAATCCTCCAGTGAAAAATATTCCATACTTGCTAGAATTAAAAGCCATAAAGGGAACCCCTAGATAAAAGTAGAGTACCATCTTGTTAAACCTATACTATGTATTTTTAGGAAAAAAATAATTTGAGCTTTGAAATACTCAAAAAAGACATAAATATTGTTAGGTCAAAAACCCACAAAGGGTGGCCTAGGAAAATGTCAAGTTATACATACTAATCCCATATCAAATAGGCTTATAAATAAATTAGGGTGATAATGAAAAAGAACATAAGTTTGTGAGGTTTTCCATAAAACCCAAACAATAGTAGAACTATGCTCACTGAGCTCATAGATCGGGAAGAAAATTAGAGTCTGTTTTGATTATTTCAATTTAGTGGTTTCTAATCATTTTTTTAAAATTAGTACCTGATCGAAAAAATGCTCATACATCTGATTGTGATTAATTGAAATGATATAAAAAAGAAAAAAAAGATGAAATGGAAGGCAAATTAGTTCCATTAAGTCCAAAAAAATAGAGGAACATCTCTAGTTAGAAGTCACTCCATTGTGTTAAAAGAAAATGAGTACATCATGATTTGGAAAAGTTACAGTAAGGCTCAACTCTCCCTTTCTAGAAAAATGTCAAGCAACTACTGTAGGCCATCAAAATGTTTCTCTAAAGAATCTCTCTCATCCGCATCAACTCTGAACGTTGGGCACACATGCTCCATAACGACTTTATAGTCCCAACCTTTGTTCTAGATAGCTTCATAATTATCACCCGAATAGGCCTCTTGACACTTAAAACTTTCTATGTGATCCTCAAATTATCACAAATATTCTTTTTAATCAATCACTAAATCATGATCCTTTGCCTATTCTTCTATCATGTGATCAAATTCTTCTAAAACATCTCAAAAGGTCATCACCTGATGGTGGGAAGAATTGGATTTGGGATGTTTATCCTCACAAAAAGTGAGGTCTTCCTGGTCTATAAAAATTTTGCAGATAAGAATTTGTAGTTGCCAAAAATCAAAGCCACCAGAACCCAACTTGGTAAATAACTGCATGAAGTTGTTCGTCTCATCAATAAAGCTATCACGAGGTGTTTCCACAGCAAGGGCACAAAACTAATTCCACTCCTATTTTTAACACTTCCTAATGTCTCCACATGGCTCCAAGGCCTTGTTCCTCCCCCTTTGCAAAGGGTCTATAGGCAGGAAGCATCATTACTTGAGTGGGAAAGGACCTAAGATAGGTGTCCCATGATTGGGGGGATCTCCTTACCCTCAGATGGTTCAAACACTGAAGATGGACACAGAGGACTATCCACAACATCCAGGGTAACCAGTGACCCTCTGCTGGGGCCATCCTCATTAGGGCTATGGGCAGTATCCATAGGAGGGGAGTAGTCTGAATCACACCCGACTAAGATTGGATGCACAAATAAAGAACCTTACAGACACATTTAATGATGAATCAAGCATATTCTCACCACAATAATAGATATAGAAGACTTATCAGTCATAGTCACCACCTTAGGAGGAATAGATGGCATGAACATTAGGACCAAAATAGGGAGAAGGAAGTTTAAAGGCTTTTGGACCTATCGAATTGGTCTTCTCAGCTCCCAATCTTGATAACGACCCACCCATAGTTGGGAATATTCCAGTGATAGAAAAGTGGATCCCATTTTATTAGGGATGATAACATCCATAGTGGTACCTTCTCACATAATTATAAGCAATAACAGGAAAATAATTATGGGATGGGATTTTCCACTTAACTGAATGGTAGGAAGAAGTGTAGTCTATTGAAGGTACCCAAATTTTCTAGAAAACCAGTAAGAGATTTATGGATCACAAATGACCACTCAATCTATGCGAGTAGTGAGCATCCCATCCCAAAGAGAGATAAGGTATAAATAATCGTATGATGAACTGCCCCCGTCACACCTTAATGACCCATGAGGGGTAGGTTGTAATGAAAATGAGAATAAAGAAGCATCATTTAGTATCCCAACTACATCTCTAACACATAAAGTTATAGGATGAACAACGACGGTGTTAAGAAGGGAAGGTTGAAAGTCAGAGAGAGGGACCATCACAGTGTGTTGATATTTATAGCAATGGAAGTGTTCTGCTATCCACCCATACAGGAATTTAAATGTACTATTAAGATGGTGCATTGTTTTACCTTATTGTATCTTCTCCAATAACTCATAAATTCGGGAAAGAGTAGGAATGGATAGATTAATTGGTCAACCCTCTACCACCACAACCACCATTATTAGGGTGCAAGTTCTAACCACGGTATATACGTCATAGGATGGGAGGAGACATACTCTAAAAAACATGGAAAAGAAACCTGCTAATCTAAGAAAAGGTGGCACATTTGGTTGGAGCTCATATCCTTAGGTACTATATTATCGTGCTTCAAGGGTGGTGAAATATGATCTTGGAATTTTTTGAGACTGACAGGTTGGATGAGTTCGACTGTGGGGGGGATCTCTTCTTAGGCCCATTCACCTGTAAAAAATGACCCTATAAAATCCTCAAATGGTGTATGGGAAGGACCCTGAAGTGGGTGATCGAGTATTCCCTATGCCAAAACTAGTAGGCTCGTGGTTAATGGGAAGACATGGTTGGTATCACCCTAAGTTGCATCTGATAGAAAAATTCTTCATATATATTTCCAAGGATAGGGAGCCCTTTGAGCTATTGGATGTCCCATAAGTTGATTCCCACCTCCCCATGTGAAAAATGGACGGTTTTGGTGCTTCAAAACTAGTGGATCAATGGCTCATGAAGGATTTTTTTTGGAGAGAAAGCTGAGAATTGGAAGACCCAAGCTACCTGATATAAGTTCACTGCCTCCAACTGGTCAAGAGACTCTAATCAGTTGTTGTTTACCCAAAATGTTTAGGACCATTCGTCAGAGAATAATCCTCCAGCTCATAGGTCCCATTTATTTCTCCACCCACCATTTAAATTTTTTCTGGAAAGGCTGATAATGGATGGGTATTGCTGGGCGACTAGCCTCAAGGTAGTGTTGCAACACCCGCGATTACCCTGAGTTGACTCTGACCCTTCTAATATAAAAACTATTTCCTAATAAAAGTAGCTATAACTTATTATGTTGATGAAATATTGGACTGATCATGACATTATGGTGATTCTAGGAATATGAAAGGAGTATTATGGTTAGAAAATGGAAAAGGAACATCACCAGGAAGACAAAAGCAATAATGCGGAAACTTCTTTGACAATGGGTAATCTAGGAACTCTAGAATAATGGGATTTTTAAGAAGTTTTCATGAAAAAAATGTAGGATCAAATATGGTCTTCAAGGTCCTCAACCATGGTTTCCCTTGTCTTGGTCAATTTCATCAAATTTTGAGAAATATCAATTACTGCCTGCATGGAAAGATCTAAAAGACCATATAAAGTCTGTTCATTTAGAAAATTGATGGATAAACATCACAAAAAAATAGCCAAAGGACTTAAAGGAGGGTATGCATGGGACTGTGCATAATGATCCCAGAAATAGCACACAGTATCCATTTACTTTGTACTGCATAGTACATAGAATCCATCAACCATGTACAGAATGTTATGCAGAAACATTATACTATGTGAAACTACGGTATGCGAAAGTTCCATGAGGTGCTGGCCCAAAGAGTGTTGACTAGAAAATGGAAGGGTTCATAGAAGGAAGAAACTGCGAACCAAGGCCTCACCATGCTGATATTAAAAAAATGATTATTAAGAGTTTATGATTGGATTATTAAAGCATAAATCTCAGTTCACCAATTTAACTTTGGTGTGTAGGACATTCAAATCACATAGCAGTTTCCTATGAGGAGGTTTGAATATTAGTTCTGAATTCCATAATGCAGTTCGAGAAGCCAAAAATTTGGTTCATGAGTAGAAGTGGTTGTGTAGATTTCCATTCACAGCATGTACAAGATGGTTCATGATTACAAATTTCACGAAGGAGGCAGTACACATATGCAGTGAAAGATAAGGGAGATCCGACAATAGTTTTTTCCACGAGACACGGTAAATGAAAAATAACCTGGGCACCTATAAATATGTGTGGTCCCCTCCTACTAGATCTATTTGTTCTGCTACAAACAACTTCATTTTAGGACCAATTTTACATTATAATAGTCTCCTCTTCATTCCTATCAGACCCCATTATGATAGGGGGAATTTGCAGGGTCCTGAAAACTTCACAAAGTGAAGAAAATACCCCAAAAAACACATTTCAAAAAGAAGCTAGAATTTTTATAGAACGAGTAATGTGAATGGATGAAAATTAAATTAAAAATATTAGAACAAACATGAATACATTGAATTTCCAAGTGTTCTAGGTGACCCACATACCATAATCAGGAAAGGTTTGCGGAACACAAGAATCATGAACCCCTGGTATGTGAAAGGACCCACAAGGTACTAGCCCATAGGGAGATGGACAACATACCTAAAAAGTCTCAAAGCACATTGTTTTCAAAATAGTGACACTGAAGGCCACCTGAATACCATCCCATGAACTCAGAAGTTCACAGAAGAAGAAAATCCACAGGGCGCTGTGAACCATGACTCACTAACCACAACCTCCGCAAACCTAGGTTGACATAGTTTTTTGTGGGTTGAGATATGTCTTCATTGGTATACGCAAATGGTGCCACATGTCTATAAATATTATTTTCCAAGTATTCTATAAAAGGATCACTAATGGAATTTAGAATAAGATAGATAATGACATCACATAGAAGAATCTAGAGGTTTAAAGAATGAATTCAGAGAGGACTCTGACTTCGGTTTCAAATCATCACCAAATTGAAAACTTTGAATCACATTTCTACATGTATATCCAGCCACAAACCATAAAAAGAAACGTAATAATAGTGTGTAAACTATGAACCTTATTGTTTTCATCACATACTAAAAATTCATTGATGATGAACTCCCCATGAATAGAGGTTCAAGGACCCTCATTCAATATCACACTCCACATAGTGCATCGCTATCTACATCAAACCTCGTGCTGTGTACTGCATCAGTACAAGGATGAAACCTGAAGTGGCATGGTAGATAGCATCTAGGACCACGTACCACATTGGTACATTGTGGTCTATACCCAATCCCGTGTACTACTTCGGTACATGGACGACCCCTTTGCCCGCATATCCCTATGGTATGAAGAGATCCCCCATCCTGGGTAAGAAAAACAGTATACACAATGGGGAGTCTTTGGTTTTCCTTCCCTCTAGATCCAATATCTCCCCTCCACTACATTACAATCCTCCACAGACCCTTCATGAACCAGTTCATAGACATCAAGCCATTGCCTCCTCTAAATTCACTGGACCTATATGATCAGATCATCGGGTGCATCACCACACCACTTTAAGTCTATATACCCATGGTAAACGGAGTCACGAAGGCTATCTCCACAACGGTCTATACTCCTAGGATGTCTGTAAGTCCACATTCCCTTAGTAAACTGAATTCCAACATTGGGACACTGAAATGAACCTCCCCATTATAGGGATAAATGGGGATCACTTGCTTTTCCATTCAATGAGGAAGGATGGTCAGTTGAAGGAATCATTTTCTCTCCCCCTTTTGAGGAGAGGCAACATTCCTCCCCTTTACCAAAGCACATTCTAGGTCACTCCCACTAAGGTAAGTTTCTCATATTCCAAGAGGCGAGCCATAATACCCCCAATATAAACCCACATTGAAGGGTTCATTGCACCACACCCTCACCCACCATCACCTCAACTTCTTCCACCGTAGGCCTAGCCTCTCCCATCAGCAGGAGGGAAGCTGAGTGGTTTTTTGAATATATAACATATTATTGTTTCCCACATTGAGTATGACTCATGTGGATACAGAGATTTGTGTTGATAACCACATCTACACAACTAGCTCACCTTGAACTACGAGAAATATGATTCCTGGTCAAACTAGGATATATTAGAGGACTGCTTGAAGGCCCAATCTCAGAAAGGGCCCCCTTCTACATGGGTTAGCCCCAATTATGCCCCCAAAAAATGGGCCTACTCCCTAGTCCAATACACAAGCTTACCGAACAATGTGGGATCTAATTCTCCTCTCGAGTATACATAATCATCTCATCGTTTTATCTCTATACAAACATTAAATCACCTTCTATCCCTTCGAGACGACGGTAAACTCCAGAGCGCCTTATTGCACGGATTAAGTCATAATTTACTCCATAGAATCAAATTTATATATATATATTAATGATTATATTGAAAATATAGTGTCTCTTATGGATACACTCTTTGGGAATCAACCAAGTATTCAAGAATGTATTAGGAAAAATTAAATCTATATGAGAGTCCCATAATAGGAAATAATCCCCCCAATAGAGTGCGATGAGCACAACCTCCCATATTCTCGACAAATGGAGTATTTAAGTGTCATTGGAAAAATTTTAATATGATGAGTGCCTACCTATGAAAAGCAGGTCCACGAAACAAGGATACCAGGGTAGTTGGGTGTTTTTGGCTCCAAAAACAAACCCACTGGACACCATCCAAGGAAGTTATATCCTAAGAGGACAGATTACACAAATACATGACCCCATCCAATTGACCATTAGGATCATTCAAACGTGGAACCTTCTTCCTAATGTGGAATGGATAATCTTACCAGTCCCCATGAGGTTAATCTATTCCCCCTAATAGATAACAATTCATACTAGGTCGAAACAAAGGTGGTGACAGGAAAGTTTCTATAATAGTGGATGAATGCTCATCACTTGTTGGATTTTTTTATTTTCCCCAAACCAGTAAATGAACCTTATTAGAGGATAAAAAATAGGTTAAACATACTTTAAACAATAAACCTTGCATAAATATATAATGTGAACAACCCACATGATGTGGTTTCTATCTCACCACATCCAATCTCAGGAAAAAACATCATTCAGTCCTCCAATGGAAACATTTTCCCTAAAAAAGATCAGTTTCACCCATTGAAATTGAATAAAATCACACTACCATGATTCCTAAACAACTAAAGTCTTACCGTGAACTTTTAAACACCCACATCAATGAAAAAAATACAAAATATGGTTTAACTTCATGGTTGGTTTCTTTCCAAACCAACCCAAATCCACTATAATTCTCTCATCCAATGTAATAGAGGACCTCCCATTTTACTCACACTTAGATAAATTCAAATCAAACTTTTGAATGATATAACATACTAATTGTTTATAAAACCTCATGATATTTTAGAATGTATTTTTCAATTTCAGGAATATTTTTAAAACCTTCTTTTTGTTTATTCATGAATAAATTTTATGGCATGTGAAAGATTGGATTTTTGGCCTCTTTAGTGATATTTTATAAAACTGGTTTCTGATAAATGAATTGTACCTTTATTGAATTTTGAAATAATCTCATGGGAACCTATGTATATAAGCTAGTAGTCTAGGAATTTCATGTAAGGAATTAAATTGTAAATTTACTAATGTATTCTAATAAGGTTATATTCATGTCAGTTTTTTAAATATTTTATGAAATGTTTAATAATCACGGTTTTCTTTAGATTTGGAGGTGGCCAAATATGAATTTTTTTCAACATGCATATTTTAAATTTCAATTTTGAAAAATTAAACTTGGTTTTAAATGTTATAGTGGGGTGTAAAAATTAAAAAATAGGTCTTCCCTTAAAATAAAATAAAATGGGTTCAGTGTTTTAAAACTCACGAATTGATTTCAAAGCGAACATATAATGTTGTAAACATTTCAAAGTGTAAATAATTCCCTGTAAATAGTTTTATACATTAAAATTATTATTAATGGGTTTTTATATCATTTTAAAATATTCATTTGATGCTAACTGTTTGTATATAAAATACTTCTTATGTCCAATTAATTTATTTGAAAAAAATTTGTCGATTTTTTGTCAAATAAAAAAAATAAATTCCAATAGGGGTTTTAAAAAATAAAAAGGTATAATGTTGAGTTTTCATAGTAATTTTAAAATTATCTGATAAATTTTAAATTAATATTTTGTAATTTAAAAAGTTATAAGTGAAAAGTAGTCATCCTTATCAGCTTCATCTCCTGAAATGTTATTTTTGCAGTTCATTTTTTAAGACTCATCCCCATATATTATATGTTTCTTAAACTAGTGTGACCAATAATAAATCAAAAATAACATTGATACCCAATATTGGAAGAATATTGCTAAATAATGTTCATAAAACATATTTTTGTGTCAAGAAGAGATGTGTGATGAGTATCAAGAAGAAAAATGAAATAAAAACTGTTCATGAGATGAATTTGATGAGGGGGAAAGTTGTCTATAAATTTTATCTATGAATCAATTAAGAGCATAACACCTACCATATAAGAATAATTATTTTCATAAATTAAATTACCTATTTATTTGATAGTATATTGTTACTATTTGAAACAATCAAATTTTGGGTTACCCTTATTAGAATTATCTATAACTTTAACATTGTATGTTGAATATCTTATGTATATTTATTTAATTTATTTTAAAACATTAAAATTTTATTAACCTAATAGGATGGATATGAATAAAAAAGGGATGAATTTTAATTTTTTGACTAAATATTATGACAATGGAGTAATAGAGTTTATCATGATTGTAATAGAGAATGTATCTCGACCTTCCGAAATCATTTTCACATATTTACATTGTAGTTATTCAAGAAAAATTAGTCCAAAATAGTTAGGAAGACAATTGATTTTTCATGGAATATACCATACCTCTAAATGGTGGTCTAAACCTATGAATAACAAAACCCAAACACCTATTGGGATGATACTACAACTTATAGATCATTTTATACAAATAAAATTATAAATGATGGTGAATATTGAATGAATGAAATGAAAATGGAAATAGAAGATGACTTTCAAGATTGTTTGATTTTTTTGAGAAATTAAATATATGTTCTAAGAGACTATTATATAATAGGTGTAACAAATACACAATAGTTTCAATTATAATAATGTTATATAATTTTAAACCTATAATAGGATGGATTGACATCAGCATTATAGAACTACTTTCTCTCTAAAAAGATATGATTACAGAATAAAATAAACATACATATCAAAAATATGATGGTAAATAAATTCTATGTTCAATGTGAATGATCTCTATGAAAATTAATTATTTTCAAAATGATTTCATATTGTTTCAAAAGGACTACAAATCACTCACAAAATGATCAATGTGTGGTGCATATTTGTACAAGAAAAATAAATCAAGTCCTTTGAAAGATATGCGGTAATTTCCTATCATTACATGGTTTATAAGACTATATGAATGTTAAGAAACCATAATTAAATTGAAATGGAATTCGTATAGAAGAAATAAATATGGGTACCTATATCATCTAGAAAATTTTATTTAGTGGATGAAAATTGACTACGAGTATCTTGAATTTGGAAATGGGTCATGAAACTTTTGTATTGTGTTATTTTCTGATAGAATATATCTTTTTGGTGTATAGAGTAGTATTTAGAGAAAATGGACCATCATGTTGGTAAATTATAACATACCTCCATGGTTATTAATTAAGTGAAAAAACATTATGTTGTCTCTGCTAATATCTGTATCAAAGTAACCCGATAATGATATTGATGTCTATATTGATCCATTGATTGAATATCTGTAATTGATATGGGATAAATTCTTTATAATTTATGATACTTTTAGAACTGAATAACTCACATTTAGGGACATGTTTTATGAGATGATAAATTAATTTATTGCTTAAGGAAAATATTCAAGCTATAGAATTAAAAGAATGCTGGGGTGTCCTATTTTTGTAGAATATAGAAACATAGTTCAGCTGAAATATCTCAAAGACTATGTTTTTAGTAAATCATAATTTTTTACCTCAGTGTCATAAATTTTGATCTTGGATGAAAACATTCAATGTGAATACCAAACAAGGTACAACACCATCTCAACTAATGGGTGATCAATTGTTTGATAAAGTAAATTATATTGACACTATTTTCAATAATGCAATTTTGAAAAACCATTAAAAATATGGTTGGAAGATGAGATAAGTTTTTTTGAGTTTTTTTATTCGAATTTTTTGCCCCATATAAATATTTTTGATGTTATAGAGGTATAAAAAATTAATTTTATTATATTATTTTTACATTATTAAATGTTAATAGAATAAAATTGATGGAATCAAGGGTAGGTTGGACATGATTGACATGAGGAAAAGGAAGCAAGTGAACCTTTACATTTTTTATAATAGATAAGATGTTGATCCATATGTTTAAAAAAAAAAAGAAATACATAGAGGTATGACTCCATCAATGGTTGAAGGATGGATATCTTGTACCCATAATCAACAAATTACAGGATGGTTTGAAGATAAAAATTATAAAGTGTTATCTAAAAATATGAATTTATTTGTTTAATGACATTCATGTATACCATGGGACCAAATGAAAATGTTATATATTAAAATGTATTTTTCAATCAATGGGTATAAGATCTATAAAAACAACACAATGAATTTAGTATGGTGAAAAATAATAAATTTTCCATTATGGTAGAAGTGATACAAATATCTGGTTCCAAGGATAGAAATCCAATTTATGTGAATATGTAATATTTATGCAGTATTGAATAGGTATATAGGTCATATGATATAATATTTTAAGTTCTGATTTTCTATTAAAAATAGGTCGATATAATATTTTGAGTGAAATTTAATGAAATGGGATTCATGAAGGAGAATTTTTGTCTAGAAGGAAAAAATGACAAGATGTTTATAATAGAATTTAGAAAGTCAAACTATTTTTTGTCTCAGTTCTAGAAAACCATAATTGTTTGATTTTCTAGTTAGAGACTAAAAAAATGAAGGGTGAGATGTAAATTTAATTGAGGATGACCCTTTCATTGGAATATCACAATCATTTAATGCATGTCACAATGTATTATATAATGTTTTATGTAATTTAAGGAACCATAAAGAGTGGATTTGGATTCATGATAGGGGAGACAAATCCCTTCAACCTTCAAAAACAATAATGGGAGTTCAATGATAAATATAATGTTTTTATTGATATACTAATATTTTCTTCATAATAGAATATTTTATATACGTTATTAACTTAAACTATGTTAAATGTTTGAATACTCATGAAGAAAATGTTTAGTTCAAATAATGATGTTACCAATTCAGGGGAAGAGTAGAATATTGATGTTTAAACTAGAAAATTATTAGTGGATCAACAACATGTTGATGAAAAAAACAAAAATGAAGTAGCATTAGAGTGTTGAATAAAATTATTAAGGTAATAAGTAAGAGTAGAAAATTTGAGGTTGGATTGAATCAACATATCCAACCTATTGAACCTAACAATCCAATTCTTATTAGTTATGTTGGGGTCACAATAGGGATAAATGTGACAAATGATATAGATTTGTGGAACCACATCAATCCTATAATGTAGTAAACAATTCTGAAATATATAATGATAATGTTACAAAATTCTTTAACTATTTAATAAAAATATTTTATAATGAATAATTGATTTAATTTTCAGTACTCTTTGATGTTTTTATTTATTTTAGAAGATTTTAATAATAAATGTTTCTTAATTAAAACTAGAAAATCCAATATAGGCTTATAGACTCTTCTTCTGAAGTTACATCATAGGTATGTGGAAAGGAAATTAAATCCTCATGCACAAGTTAGTTACACACATAGTATAAAGAAGAAAATGTGTAATTCATTCATTAGTAAATATGATGAAAAATCATTTTAGGTTAATTTTATCTAATAATATATATTTTGATTTTTTTTAATAATTTTAAAGTTTATTTAAAATTATTAATTTATAAAACAATTTTTCTTGATGAAAAAAAATAACGTGCATCAAAAGAAATATACACTTATTAAAATGTAAGTATGGGGTATGTTTAACTAGAGAAGAAATTGGTATGTATTTAAAATCAAAAATAAATTTTTTATGTGGAAGGATACACCATATATTTCTTTTTTTCTATGTATATTGATGGATCAAAATTTGAATCCACTTCCATCCCATGTTCTGTGATGTGGTAGGGGGCTTAGGTAAATAATAAGGGTAAACTAGTTGATGCAAATGAAAAATAAGTATAAGAAACATGTGTAGGTATGAAATAATATTAATGAATTATATTTTTTATAATTATTACATAAATATATATATTTGTGTTCATATATTTTTTATATGGATGATACATAAGAACAATTAGCAACTGTAGAGAAAGGAAAACTACTTTCAGTAGATTTGATGTGGCTAAAAATATATGTTCACGTTAGAGGATTTGGGTTTGCAGTGTCTCCTCAAACCTATTTCAAGAATAAAAAACCATAATAAGATACTTATAAAATGATGAAAGAATTGAAAAAAATATTTTCTTTGCAAGATATTATTTTCTAGTCTGTTTTGGAAGATCAATATATTTGAAAGGGTTAAAAATTGGTGGTGGAAAAAAGATCCACCCATGGAGTACTAAAAAACCCCACTATATTGAAGGCTAGTTAGTCCTCTAAACCCCATACATTAAAATAATGGTAATGATTAGTCCTTTGAAAATTATTTCTTTGGGGATTTTAGAATTTTCATGGTTTTTTATCTTTCTCATAAATTTTAAAAAATAATATCACTAATCATTACCATTATTTAGTGTAAATTTGTATGTGATTTTTGTCAATAAACTCCCACACACCACCTTGTTTCAAGGGTTATGATGTATAATCTATTGGGAGGCAAGGTAAATAATAAATAACTCTTTAAATATTATATGAGAGTGGTCATTTATAAACATTAGGAGTATCCACTGAGTGACATGTACCAGTTGATGATCAAGATATTACAATGGGAAATGATTCTATTTGGATCTTTAATAGCATGGTTATATAATATTATATAGATACATGAGGTAAGTATTTATAAAATATTTTATTATAAGAAACCTATAACAGATGATAAATAATGTACTAAGGTGAGGTATGATATTACTGACATATAAATAAATTGGGAAAAGATGTGTAAATCAAAAAAATCTAGTAAATTGACCGAGAAATCAAAAGGACCTTATGGGGGAACGTTCTCCCTTCTTGTTATAGAGAAACATTTATTAGAATTTAAAAATAATGCCTAAAAACCATTAAATAATGAAAATTTCTTATATTCCATATGAAGAAGTAATATATGTAACTTTCATGATATTTATAGTTAGTATCACTAGTATGAATGAGATTCTAATGTTTGAATAAATGAGAGTCTAATTTTTTAATACATACATAAGGTACATTTTCATGTTATGCCTATCCAAATGGTGACCTAATATGTTCATTAAATTTATTCACGATTCATATTTCAACATGAATTTATATCACTAATATATAAAGGTAAAACCATACAAATCATGAATTGGATTCATTAACCAGTTTATCATTTCTACGTAGAAAACTTCTTTTATAAAGAATAAATTTGATAAGAAGAAAGTTGAGCTATATGATGAATTTGAGAAAAAAATATACTATTGTCTCTTTTTGATTCCTATAATGAAGTGGTCAAACTATAAAATCTAATTGCATGAAATATATAAATATTTTTTCTTTACATATTTTTCTGTGTTTTTGGGCATCCCTAAATGATGGTCAAAGTCAATTTGGAGACCAAAATTATTTATTTTTTGGATTTAATGCATGGATATCAAACAAAACAGGCACAAATGATGTGTATTGTTTTTTAATATACATACACAAACATTTTATTGAAAAAACTTTATTTATTTGTTCCATTCTATGTTCTATAATTTTTTGTTATAATAGGGAAGTCGTTAAAAATAGGCTGATACATAGAATGATGTTGGTGAATGAATATAAAAATCCTATGGATTACTTAATATGTAATTATATTAAGGTATATATATATATAATTATATATCTACCAAAACATATTTTAATACAATTTACTTATTTTGTATAATGTTTCTGGAGTATATAATGTAAAATAATGGTAATGATTATGGATATTATTTTTTAAAATTTATGAGAAATGTAAAAAATCATGAAAATTCTAAAATCCCTAAATATGTAATTTTCAAAGGTAATTACAATTTCATTATGAATATTTTTTAATCATTTGTTTTTAAAAAATTTCTTAGTACTACTGATAATACCAACAAAAATCATACTCAAAAGAATAATTAATTTTTTTAGAGTTGACATGGTAGTGTACATGGGGTCAGAATGTTTTCCAACAAGAAATTTAAGAGATTACATGCTATGTTTGAGATCAAGTATACTCTATAACCTTAGAAATATATTTTGGGTGTGAATAATTATTGTCAAAATGATTATATATTATATTGTTTCTAGTTTCAAGGTGAAGTATGATTGTGGAAATTAGTTCTTTTAAAAGTGTTGGCCTATAAACAATAAAATTTGTTGGAAAATTGAGGAGGAAGAGAAAGAGGTGGAGTGGGAGATGGAGTCGGATACCATGGTGGTGGAGGTAGAGGTAGAGACCGATGCAGAGGGGGAGACAAAGTGTTATCCTACAACCAATAAAAATTTTGGGTAATGGAGTAGAATGAGGATAATTCAAAGGTATTGTTTCAGAACAATTATTAAATAGAGTTCACTACACTTGTCACTTAATATAAGATCAATTTTGCATGGATTTTATGTTTCTTAGTAATATTTTTCACTAATTATTTAAATTATTTTTTATATGAATTTATGTGGAGGAATTTTTTTATGAAACAAAAAAAAAAACAAAAATTATTTTCTGAAACTTATTATCATAGGATATAATTTCTATTAGCACATTCCATGTATTATCAAATAGTAATTGAATGTTTAAGAAACCCCTCACAATGAAAAAATAGAACAAAAAATAAACAGATACTCTTTCTTTCCAATGGATTCTTTAAACTACAAATAAAGTGTATTGGTAGTATAAAATAACTAAAATAAGAAGATGTTCTATATCATTATACAAAATGTTCACTAATAACATAGGAATTTCTAATATATAAATTTCATAATATAGGTTACTTAAAAAAGTATAATTTATTTAAGTGGAAGAATAAAAATAATTTTTTTTCACGTGAATGCATGCATGCATATAAACATAAGTAGAAGGAAAGTTCCTTGATCCATGTAAAAAATCATTTCATTTTCTCCAGGGTAAAGATCTATCACATTGATTAATGAGATTTCACTTTAAAGAAATAAAGAAGATAAATTTAAAGAGAACCAATAGTGAAACATTGAAACCCCATGATGTGAAAAAAATTATCATATATCTATCATTTAGAAACCAAATATGTATTAACTAGTTGATCTAATAATATCTTTAGTTTCATAAAACACCAATCCAACCATCCAAGAGGTGTATAATCTAGCTCAAATGTCTTAAAAAATATGTTTTGAATCAACCACTAAAGATAACAACTATATGTTAAAACTATTGAAGGGAAACAAACATTGAGATATTGTGGCCTTTATGGAGGGTTGGTGTCAATGAAAACATAGAATAAAATGAAATTAATAATAATATTTTAATTTACTGATATATTAGTAGAATAATTTTTTTTTAATTTTATCATCATTTCATCAAATTTTTTTAGTTAATTTTATCATCATTTCATCCTAAAAATAATTTTTTTACTTTTCAAATATTTAAAAAAATGAAATCATCAATAAGAAAATGATTCAAAACTATATACCAACATATTGTAAAAGAGAATTACAACTACTTATATTGTTTATTTTGACACCATTTTATCCAATATTTTTATGTCAATTTATATATCATTTTTATATATTAATTATTTTTTCATATATCTTTTGGTAAAGTCATATTTTTCTATAAATTGTCTACAATAAGACATAATAGAGAGAATTTGTTGCTTTTGGATGCGGCTTTTCAAGAATCATGTCATTTTATCTTCCATCTAATTGAGAAATTTCGTTCTTTTATGGCTTGGTGAAGATGGTTGAAAGAAAAAAACATTATATACTACATTAGAAACACCTCAATACAATACAAATTGTGGTTGGTATGAATTGAATTGTATGTTTGTCATTTATAATTTACATTTTTCTTGAAAACAAAAATCATATTCTCAAAATTGAGAAATCAAATTTCCCCAGATTTGAACTATAGTCACCTATATTAATATTTTTTGACGGTATTTGGTGGGTTAACATAAAACATAGTTGGTTGGTTATTTCTAAACATGTCAAAATATTATTCTCTTATACATGATTACAAATCATTATGTTTTAACTATAAAATAAATTCCCGTAGAAGAAATGTATTGTTTCATATTTATATTTAATTTATTTCTTTTTATTTTTAATAACATGATAATTTATTTCTTATACAGGTGGATTGATTTTTTTATTTGGGATTGTTTTTTCAAAACTTCTCATGGTCATGAGATATTAGAATTCGAGGATGGAACTAAAATAATTAAAATGTGTAAATATGTGATGAATTTATAAACCCATCCTAAAATGTTGAATTCCTACTACATATTTAATTAATTTTTCATAAATTTTTCTACTACTTGTATGATAATTTACTTATAATTTATATCTAATATATATTTAGTTTTTTAATAAATTTTTTGGGATGTTATATTTGTCTTTCAACAATGTAGAACAAGATAAAAAAGAGATAACATGTTCCGTTCTGATGGAAGAGGAAACCCCACTCTACCTAAAATGTGAATTGTTTTATGGAGAAAGTAGTTTACTTTCCATCATAATGGAACATGATATCACATTTATAGTTTTTTAATAATTTTTAATGCAAAAAACATATCACATAATCAATTAGACAGACCTCAATATGAACACATTATGCTCAATATGACTCAGACTATATGTTTTAAGTTTATAATTTGGAATTTAGTTTAAAACACTCATCATATAATCAAAACTAAGAAAACGTTTTAATATTGTTTTTATACTTTATAAAAACACCAATAAGTCATTTTTAAAATGTTAAAATCAGACACAACTAAATCCAATGCATTATGTACCTATTATGACTCCAACTATGACTTTTTATTTAAAATTGACATTAATTTTAGTAAAAAAGACACGTGACATAGTGACAACTGAGAAAAGAAACTCATATTATCTTTATAATTTAGCATAGTGATTTATAATTCATTTTTCAAATGTATGAATTAGTCTCACATTAAATTGGAACACAATGTGATTGGATTGACTAAAAGTGCGTGTTTCCAATTTAAAATGACATTTTTAGTAAAAAATAAAATAAACATACTCAAAACCAAGTAAAATTATATGCATTATCTTAATAAAATTTAAAAATGATTCATATGTAATTTTGGATATTTAGGAATCAGCCTCACTTCAATTCGATGCATAGTGTGATCAGTGTGACTCTAAGTTTGTCTTTTCAGTTAAAATTGACATTATTTCTTGTAAAAAACATCTGGCATACTTAATACTATGAAAAAAACTTAGTATTGTTTTAAAGAATTTTGAAAATGATCTATTCATTATTTATTATGTGTAGGAATTATTCACACATCGATCTAATACATGATATTCATGATATGACTAAAAGTATTTATTACGAGTTTAAAATTGAAATTTTGGTTAAAAAAGTTTCATTCACTAAAAAAAAATCATAACCACTCATATTATGTTTATAATTATGGAAAATGATTCATAATACAGTTTTGAGGTCTTGGAATCTGTCTCACATCAAAATGACACATGATGTTTCCTATAAAACATAAATTCCCTTTTTCTAGTTTAAAATGGGATTTTAGTAAAAAAAATTGGCATACTCAAAACCTATAAAACACATTTGGATTATTTCATAAATCATTAAAATGATTCTTAAGTCATTTGGGACATGTATGAATTAACCAAACCTCAATCTGACATGTTGTGTGACTGATATGACCCCATGTGTGTCTTTTTTTTTAAAATTGACATTAATTTTACTAAAAAATTAAACTAAATAAATAAAAACTAAGAAAACTAATTATTATTATTTTTATAACTTATGAAAATGATCCATAAGTCATTTGGTATGTGTAGAATCAGCCTTATCTCACTCTAATAAACAATGTACATGATTTGTCTCAAAGTGTCTGTTATAAGTTTTAGATTGAAATTTTAGTTAAAGACATTTCACTAACTGAAAACCAAGAAACAAAGATCATATTTATTTAAAAAATATAAAATGAATAATAAGTCATGTTTAATTTTTTTGACTCCTTTTCGCATCAATCATACACATGATATTATAGGTATGACTCGAAGTGTGTATTTCTAGTGTAAATAGAAAATTTAGTAAAAACCCTAATGTGACATACTCAAAACCAATAAAATACATTAACATTGAATTTATACTTTATGATAGTGATCCATATAACAATTTGAACATGTAGGAGCCCTCTGAACTACAATCTGACTCATGCTGTAACCAGAATGACTCAACATGTGTCTATTTATTTAATATTAGCCCTAATTTTAGTAAAAATGACTGATAAAGAACTAAAAACCAAGAAACAAAATCATATTTTTTAGATACATTAAAAAAATTATCTATAAGTAATTTTTTATGGTTAGGAATTAGAGACATATCTATTTGATAAATTATTTTCCTAGTATGGCTGAAAGTGTCCGTTATCAATTTAAATTTCACATTATGTTAAAAAATTATCACTCACTGAAAACTAAGAAAAAATTATTATATTACCTTCATAATTTAAGATAATGATTTATAAGTCAGTTTCAAAATTTATTAATTATTTTTACATCAAATTGGACCATGATGAAACTAGTATGATTGAATGTGTGTGCTTCATGTTTAAAATGATTATTTAGTAAAAAACATAAATGTCAAAATCAAAATGGGGAAAAATCATTTTATTGTTTTGATACATTGTGAAAATGATACATATGTAATTTTAGATGTTTATAAATAATCCACACTTTAATCTGATGCATGGTTTGACCAGTATGAATCCATGTGAGTCTTTTTATTTAAAATTGACATTAATTTTATTAAAAATGACAATGGGCAGAATAAAAATTAAGAAAAAACATTCAAATTGTTTTAATGCTCTATTAAATATAACCATAAGTCATTTAGGATTTATAGTAATTAGGTTCACCTAAATATAGTACACAATGCTCCCATCAGGGCTCAAAGTGTTTGTTATTAGTGTCAAATTAACATTTTAGGTCAAAAATGTCACCCCTTGGAAAATGATCAAACATAATCAAATTTTCATGATAATTTATTACAAAAATTCACATTTCATTTGTGTTTTTAGGAATATGTCTAATTTTAAACTAATATTTGATATCACTTGTATGAAATAGAGTACATGTTTCAAATTAAAAATTACATTTTCATAAAAATTCAAGTAACATACTCAAAACTGAGAAAATGAATAAAGATTGAATTGAAACTTTTGGAAAATGATCCATATCTAATTTTTGTAAATTTAAGAAGCAACATCATATCAATCCAACATAGGGTGTGATTGATATTACTTAATGTGTTAGTTTTTTTTTTAAAATAGACATTTTTTTAGAAAAAACTTAAAAACTAACATACTAAAACACAAGCGAACACATTCATATGGTTTTGATACTTTAGTAAAATTATCTATAATAAATTTGGTATGTGTAATAATTTTATCACCTCAATCCAATACAATATGTGCCTAGTATGACTCAATGTTTCTGTCATCAGATTAAAATTTACATTTTAGTTCAAAAGGTATCAATCACTAAAGACCTATAAAATACAATTATGTTGTATTTATAATTTAAGAAAATTATTCATAATTTATTATTTTTTTTAGGAATTAATCTCATGTCAAACCAACAGACAATGTGACCGATATAAATCAATGTGTGTATTTTATGTTTAAAATGAATTTTCAGTAAAAAAGAAAAATTAATGTACTCAACAATTATAGAACACATTTTTATTGTTTTGATACGTTAGTAAAATATTTCATAAGTCATTTGGGATGCGTAAGAATGAGTCTCACCTCAGTTTGATGCACAATGTGACCGGTATGACTAAAGGTCTGTATTTTTAAGTAAAATTGACATTAGTTTTTATATAAAATAAAATTGAAATAATCAAAACTATTAAAATCCATTTGGACTATATTTCTATAGTATAAAAATTAAAAAAATGTTATATGGGAAATATTTAAATTAGACTCACCAAAATCTGATACACGATGTGCTTGGTATTACTGAAAGTATACGTTATGAGTTTAAAATTAATATTTTAGTTCAAAAATGGTCACTCACTAAAAACTGAGAGAACATGATAAGATTATCTTTATAATTTAAGAAAATGATTCATAAGTTATTTGTGATTTATAGGAATTAATATCATTTTAAACTGACATAATATGTGACCAGTATGACTCAATGTTTGTGTTTCTATTTAAAAATAACATTTTAGAAAAAAATATGCGATATACTGAAAATTAAGAAAACAAATTAATATAGTTTTGATACATTAGAAAAATAATCCATAAGTCATTTGAGATGTTTTGGAATCAACCACATTATAATCAATCTCATGGTGTCCCCAGTATGACTCCAAGCATGTGTTTTTGATATATAAGGGTCATTTTAGTTTAAAACTCCCATGACATCATCAAGACCAAGGAAATGAGCACATATTATTTTATCATCATTCAATCTATTATTAATAAATTAATTTTCAATAATTTCTATATTATGTTTATTTTTATATTTTTCATAGAGATATTTCTTTTTTATGAATAAGTAATGGTGTGATGTGGTCAAATGAACTGAAACTCAATCTGATACACAATCTTCCTGGTATGACTCAATGTTAAGATTATAATTAACACATTCTATTTGATTAATTTCATTACACAATTACTAACATTATATTTTTTTTATACAATTTTATTATTCTTCATGTTTAGGGGTGGTTTTTATTGAAAATTTCCTGAGTATGGGGTTTGAGAAAAAGAACATAGAACATTCAAGTTTTGGAATGTATATGATAATTTTTATGTTTTTATGTCACTATATAATTTTTTTTCAATGTCTATAATATATATTTTTTCTTTTATTTGTGTAGATAATTTTTTAAATTTAAAATCTGTATTTATACTTTATTTTTCTAATTTACAGTGCTATTTTTTGTGTGGTTCTTTTTTTGGTGCTGTAGAGTGTTGTTACAACGAACTATATTATGCCACTTTATCAGTGATACTAAATGAATAGATAATAGAACACATTATCATCACATAAAAAATCCCTGATAAAGGACCTATTTATCATCGATTTTCTGAAGATGAAAAGAGGATTTGGATTTTAATCGTGTTGTGATAGTTAATGATTTTATAACACTAATAAAGGATAATTTTAGCACTATTAAAAGCATATTCTTTAGTATTGATTCTTTATAAATAACTTTTAATATCATATAAAAGTAAAAAATTATGTTTTTTATTTTAATTCTCTAATAAGGATTCATGTGAATGATTTTCATCTTATTACTTTTCTAATGACTGGTGAATTTTTCAAAGATTAGAATTATCTAATTAATTGCATAAAAATATTTATATGATATTTCAATAATCAACACACCTATCCCATACTCAATCACTAATGAAATTTTCTTAAATTTAAATTTCTAGGATCATAATATCCATTAATATGACATTTTACTACATCTTTTTTTTGATCTTCAATGATCCACTTTTTTAGTCCCCTTATCTTTTTCCAGTATGTTTATATTTTTAATAAATAAGAAAATCATAACCCATGATGAAATATTTTATTCCATCTATTTTGCCTATAGTTCAATGCATGAATATTAAAACCCATTATTTGAATCTATATAACTTAACTTAAAAAAAAAGACCTAAAAATTGAAAATATATATGTAAATTTAACTTTTTATAAAATATGAATAGGAACAAATAAAAAATCAATTTACTAAATCTAAAAAATGAATCAACTATCATTGATAGATCATCTAAATGATACTAAAAAAATCTTTGACTAGATAGAGTGGGAGGATAGAGGAGGAATAATGACTACTTAAATGGAATTCTATTATATAAATGTAAATAATATTGATTCAGTTATGAATCTAGCACCATATTTCATATAATTATGGTTTATGAAATGGTTATTTTTAGATATATGTCAATGTAATCAATATAAATATTTAATTTAATTTTTTTTAGGAATATCAATTATTCAAAAACATGGCCATCAAATAGTTGAATAATATTAATTGATGATATTTTTGAGATTAAAATGGTTCTACATGATGTTAAATATTTAAATTTGTTTTTTTGATTAAATTTAGTGAATGTTAGAGACATTATTTTGTTTAACCATTTTTATTACAACCCATAAAGTTTCCAAGAGATTGTCATATAAAAGAGACAATGACGAGGGGTTTGATACATAACATAACATCCTATTATTTGACTTATAGACAATGATATATTCATAATTATTTCTATTTTAAATAAAGGATACAAATATAATATGGGATAAAAATAATTCATATAAATGAAATAGATGGAATGATATATAAATTTTCCTGTTATTTATTTGTAAATTTTAGCCTTTATTCATGTATTTTTAAACTATAAAATTTGGGGAATCATTTATAGTGGTTTTAGTGGGTTATGGAATATATTTAGGGATTTTTAAGAGATTATTGTTAGGGATTGGTTTTCCCAAATCATGTTGTTTCTATAAGAAATTTTGAATCCTAAGGTTGTGTAAGTTAGCTTAATGCATAGTTTAGGTGCCCAGTTTTTCAAAATGCATGACCTCTGTTTGAAAACATGTAGTTAATTACTAATAAAAATAATGGATGGAAAAATGTTTGAAAAACCATAAAGACAAACCATGCAGGTGATTTAAAGAGGCTATAAACCTCCCAAGGATTCCATATGATTATTCTAACTATGTGATGAAGCCAATATGAATGTACTAATTATCCAAAAATAACTCTTAAAGAGCTTATCTCATTGAATTTTATAAAATCTATTTCCTAATTATATCCCTATCAAACCTATATACTCCACTCGCTTCCCTAATTATTTTTTCACATTTTGAGCTCAATTCCAGAGGATCCAAGTTTGTTAGTGATAAAAAATTAATGTTTATTATCCACAAACCTATATTCTTTGGGGTTACCTAATATCTAACAAAATTTACTTGAGAATAATTTTAGTTCTTGTTTTCTATTTGAAGATCAATGGATTCTAATTCCATAAAATGTTGAATTCATGGGTAGTTTATAAAATTGTGTAAGATGTAGCATATAAGTGGCATTCCTTTAATCAATCATAGATCTATAATATTTACGGGATCCTAAGAGTTATTAAATTATTTCCTTGTCCAATAATATTATGGATACCCATTCTAGAACATTGATTTTTTTGTGTTGTAATCTATTTTAGTGGTTCTTTTTTTAAAGTCTTGACCTAGTATGAGATTAGGTATGTCATAGTTATAGTCTCTTAATGTGACATCGAGATTATCTTAAAATATATTGATGTAAGATGTTCATTACCATTTAGGGACCTTGGTATACTTTTGTTTCCATGATATGATACTTATATTTTCATAGAATAAATGTACATTTTTGATTATGATCACATGTTTGTGCATGTGTAGACTATGAGACCATATATGATGATTGATTCTAATACTATTCTTATTTATCTTGTTAATTTTTTTTGATGTTGATCACATGTGTGTTCATGTGTAGCATTTGATACCATATATTATCCATGATTTCATGTGTATTCGTATATTGTTTGTTCAACTGTGTTTTATGTTGATCACATGTTCTGGTGTGTTTTTACTATCTGTCATGATGATGTGTTCTTTTGTACCCATATTTTCCCTTCCATACTATGTGTGATTATCATGAATTTAGAGGTAATTCTACTAGTATACTGAATAGGTGGACCATTATAATTGTTATCCCATAAAGGGGGATATAGAACTTTATGTGAAGAGGACGATGATGGTCCACAACATAGGGGAGTGGGATGATGGTCTTGACGCTAGACCTAAAGCAAGAATAGTGGGGTGTGATGGATGTGTGTCCCAATCCTAGGAAATGAAGATATATAATTCTCATGAGGATTGATCTGTGTTGGAGAAAAGGTATGAAGACCATATGGACCAATATTTATCTTCATACATAAAAAAACTCAGAGATACTTATTAAACAAGTGGAGAACTATAATTATGCAATTCTTTTAGATGATCCTTATTGAATGGAGATGAAAAATCCCAAGATATGGCCTTGGTGGATTGATTAACACAATATTACCCAATAGATTTTTATTGATGCTGTCTTGTGAAATTAAATTTATTATGGAATACACATGTTAAACTTATACACTCATATAAAGTATTAATTGGTGATGTCTTAATGCATTTTATTACTCACACCTTGTATAAGAATCTCAATACATGTGCATACTGCAAGATATGTGATCCAGGTTTGGGAAAGGGGACTATGATAAATAGACGATATGTGGATCCTAGATATGGTTTCTCTATCATGATGCAATCTAGATGTTATTATGGAATTTATTTATTTATCTATTTATAACTTCAATATTATAGTTTTTATTTACACATTGGGATCTTATTTTATTTATATTGTTTACAAGGGTGAAATTTTATACAATGATATGTTTTTTATCTTAAATTTTATATTATATATATCTATTTTGGTTATGTTTATTGAGTACGATTAGGATTACTAATGTTATAGTTATCCCACTACACTTTTAGACCCCCACAACTATTCATTTTACACTTATACACAATAATGAAGACATGATGTCTTATATCATCTCTATTCAGGTGCAGTTTTGGAAATCTGGGATAGGGTGTTAAAAATATGTATCATAGGATATGTTTTCATTTCCTTTTAATTTTGTTATGGTTTTGGTAGAAAGAAGATTGGTATTGTTAAAATTAAGTGTGGGAGTTTCCATGTTCCTAGCCATCTCATGTTTAATAGACCATTAGGTTTCCATTGATGGTATTTTTTTATAGTTTTATGGGATTTGGGTGTGTTCATTCATCTAGAAAAGTTATGTCATATCACATTAAATATATATAAATTTTTATGCAATATTGTAGTTCATTAATTTAATTCCTTGATATCTTTTAATTTTTTTGTGAAATATCTTCATTTTATTCTATATTGATATGTCTGTCGGTGTTAGCTAATTGATCTTCAAAATGATACAATGTTTTTATACATATAATTATGAATCACATATATGTATAAAGGAATAAGATTGATCCTTATCTGGTGTAAGGAGTGTTATAACTTATCAGAGGATATCTTATTGGATAGGTAATTTTATATAAATCCCCTGTGTATGATTACAAACTACTTAGCATATTATATATCTATGATATTAAAGATATTCAAAGAATAATTTTTTTTTATTTTAAATAATTCCAACTCATACATTCTTAATTAGAGTTCTTAGATAATTAGGTTAAAATGATCTATCTAGAATGGATTCACCAATTCCACCATAGTATATATATAAGAATACATCTCAGTATACTCCCACAAGATCAAATGGTTTCAGTTTTGGAGCCACTCTATCATAGACTATTTTTTATTGAACCTACCCAAGTTAGAGGGGTACATAGAACCATGATTTAATATTACTGATACTTCTTGCTTCAAAATAATCTATCCTTCTATGTCACATGAGGTCTATATGATGTCAAGGAAGGGATAAACATCATAGTGGGAATATTCAAAATTATTGGGACATTGTATCAATTAAGGGTCAAGCTAGAAGAGTTTATTCTTTTGGGACACACTAGTAGATAATGGTGTGCAATGGGACAAGTAGACAGATGTGGGGGTATTTATTGGGAGGAATTCAAGAAAAAGATCCCTATGGAATTATTTCCTAACATGATAATGGTGTTTCATATCCAAGAATTTACAGGTCGTCAGTAGGGATCCATGATATTATCTACACACTATGTTCTATTGACTAGAATTATACATTTCTCCCCCACCTAAAGAGAAATGAGGAACATAAGGATAGTATGTTTGTGATCAATCTTTTCCTTGATATCTGAATAAATTTTATATGTTATAAACTAATGACATATAGAGAGGGTTTGTGCAATGATTTGACTATTGAGACGGTCTTGTAGGAATATCAATCATTTAATATTCATTCACCCTTTAGTAATCTAGATGGAGGACCATCTACTATTGTAGTGAGTTTATATTCAGGTTGCTATAAGAGGATGAAAAAGGATTTGTATATTGGTGTAAATATGTAGGTTGACCTATGTATAGATTCATCATATCCCTTAGGAGAATATCCACAGTACTTGAACTTTAGAAAGGTTATTAATCACCTTTTATTATTCCCAATAGCTTAGAGAATGTATCATTAGTTTGGAGAGTTGGGGAATCTCATAGAGTTATTCTCTAGAGATTTGAGGTTATGTTTCCATAAAAGATAAGTATATATAAGAGCCACACATTAGAAATTTGGTCATGGTCATCACTAATAAGTTTAGACTTCTCAAAAGAAATTGTCACATTTGAGTCATAAACCCCAAATTCAGGGTCATAGAGATGATACAGTCTGATTATATATGATATACTAGGTTTGGCTGACTGAGAGTAGGGGCCATCAACCATTTTAGGTATTGTTTTGACCATATCTTATCTTTTAACAACAAATTTTGATACTTTTTCTTCCCATTCTTTTATTACTATGGGTTTTTATTGTATTGAATTTACAAATATTTTTTTATAAGTTAATTTATCTCAACACACCTTTTGGGAAGAAATTTGATAATCTATAGAGATTTTGATAGTTTCACACAGTTATTTACAGCTATGTATATCTTCAGGATTTCATGATAATTATAAAGAATAGTTTTTATATGTTCTTGGAAATGGACTGGTTAGCAATCTTTCATTACCACATTTACATGTATCATAGGAAAGTATAATTTTTTCAATTAATTGAGGGAATTATGTGGTGACTATAAGTTGGATGTTAAAATCAAAAGAGTGGGATCAAATTTAATCCTAATCCGAGATGTCAAAATTGAGGTAGTAGTCTTTGATCTCTCAAAAGAACCAAGTATATCATCTAATTAACTTTCAAATATAGTCAATCTATATCATAGTGTCTTTCTTGATTACATTTCATGTACTACTATGTAATTATAATTAGATATGAATATATAACTCACTTTGGTAATACAACATATTTTGATATCTTCTTATATTATTATGCCAAATGAGTTGACAGAGCTTGCGATTTGGTTTGAGGACTTGAAGACGAAGGGGTTCATCAGGATAAGAACATATCCATGGGGTGATCTAGTATTATTTTCCTAGAATTTGGATGATAGTATACAACATAATTTAGTCTATAGAAAGTTTAGTCATATGATGTTGAAGAAAATGTATCATTTACCTAGGACGGGTGATCTCTTTGATCAGTTACCTAGAGCTATGTTATTATCCATGATTGATCTTCATTCAGTTCATGATAAATAGTGGGTCAAAGAGGAGTATATTTATAATATTGTGTTCAATAGTATATATGGATTATATGAGTATTTCATCATTCCAATCAGTTTTATGAATTCCAAAATAGTGTTCATGGATCTCATGTGCATAATATTGTATCTATGTCACCACTCTTTCATTTTTTTATTTTTTAACTATATCATTATATATTGACAGAATTCTAAGTTAAAATATAGAAAACATGATACGATGTTGTGTACTATAGAGAACAAGGATTAAAATACATGGATATTATAGTTTTTTAGATGAATATCTAATACATTATGCAATCACACACCTAAGGGATGTAATAGTTTAATACATTTAGAAACATGGAACACAATCTTCTTAATTCATGTAAGATCTTCATTTTCTCCCATAAATATATTCTTCTTTAGTAATATTTATATGATTACTATAGTTATCTATTTTTTCCTAATAAGAGGAATGGTAACATATGAAAGAGTGAGCTCAGAAGCACAGTAATGGTAAATAAAGGAGATACATTAGAATCACATGAGCATAATGGTATGAAAAATTGATAATAATATTTAAATACCACATACTACATTTAAAAGAAAACAATATTGAGCCATGGAATAATGATTACCACTTTATAAAACATGAATCATAATATAATTAAAGAACATGATCCATGGGAGTATATCATTGGCATAAAAAAATGATTTGTGGCATACACATAATAATGGAAAAATTATTTCCAAATAAGTCATGGCTCACTTGCATAGATATCATTAGGAATTGGTTCAATATAAAACCATCATAGTAGTCAATATCCACTCCCAAGACTATCATAATTGAAAAAATATCATACAAAACATGGTCCAATCCCCATTCCAAACATATCTATCTTATTATAAATAAATATTTTCCCAATGCATTGGAGAGAGATATAGGTCCCACTAATCACATAATGAAAATAATATGTATGTGTGTCATAATAAATTAATCATATCATAATCCATGAAATTATATGTGTTTCAAAACCATTTTATCATATCGTGATCCATGGAAAATAGATAGGTTTTATAATCATTTCATCATAGCGTATCCTATGAAAAGAAGTAGGATTTATAAAAATTTCATCACTGTATATCCCATGGAAGAGAAAAAAGTTTCATAAAAATCATGCCATATTCAATATAAACCATCAATGGAAATAATATCAATGTTATCCTTAGATAGTATCCCTAGTAAAAAATAGTTAACATCAACAGATGGCATCTTAGATAGAAAATGATTTTAAAATCTCATTTTAAACATTTCTTAATGGAATTATACATTCCACCATAAAAAAAGTTTCATTAAAACGTAATTTTTTTAAAAATATAATAATTTGTAAATAAACATGAAAATGTAAAAATAAATATTCAATGAAAAAAATGGTCACGATGGTGTGAAATTCCGTTCATGCAATACATGTTAAAATAAAGAATCATTTAACATTTTCACTTAATTCTTAATTGGAATGGTTTGGAAATTGATATGAATATTCTGATAATTTTTTTGTATAAAATTAAAACATGGGAATAAAATATTTCAAATATCATAAGATAATATTTAAACATTTTTAAAAACATTTTTAAATAATATTGTTTTGGAATAAAACTAATTTCTGATGAAATGTAGAAATAATGTATGATTTTTACTAAAGTAGTTTTTCAATTTTTTAATGTAAGAGTGATTATAAAATAGAATTATTAAATTAAAATATAACGAATAAAAATTTTCCAATAACATTCATGAGTTTATTAATATATGTATCATAATATTTTATTATTGGACATAGAATCATAAAAAATCCCAAAAAAACGTGAAAACATGAATGTTTTTCTGCCATCCTTTTTGTTATCACTGAGGATTACCTAAGTATGCTTCTCAACAGTCTGGTGGATCAGGGTAATCTTAAGCCTATTCAAGTTACCAGAAACTTAATGGCCCCTACTCATCTTTTATATGCCGATTATATTATTCTGTTTCTTAAAGGGGATCAAAAAAACATTCAAGTTTTCAAGAGATCCATAACCCACTATGAGGAAGTTTCTGGTCAAGCTATCTCTTGGAATAAATCTCATATTTTTTTGGTAAGAACTTTCCTGTTAGAAGAAAATCTACCATTACCACTTATCTGGGTATCAAAAAGGTCTCTTACCTTTCTCCTATTTATGTGTTCCTATCTTTTGGGGTAGACCCAAAGTTAACCACTTCGCTAATATCATAGATCAAATCATTAACCAACTCTCTAATTGGAAGGGTAAATCCCTTTCCATGGCTGGGCGAATATGCTTGGTCAAATCCACTATTGTTTCTAAAATAGTCTACACCCTCATGATTTATAAATGGCCTATAAGAATCTTCAAAAAAATTAATACTTACATGAAAAAATTTATTTGGACTGGAAGTATTTTTGAAAAGAAGCTTGTCACTATCCCTTGGAATTCTTATTGTAAACCGATTGATAAAGGTGGAGTTGGCATTAAAAATCTAAAGTTGTTCAATAGTGCTCTACAAGCCCGTCTAACTTGGCGTATTATCAATTCTACTTATAAAGTTTATGATTTTTTAAATCATAGATTTCTTCATAAAATTTTAACGGGTAATTCGACTTTCATCAACTCCTCAATCTGGCCTTCTATCAGAGACTCTTACCGTAAGATCATGGAAAATGCTAGATGGATGGTCAGTGCTGATTCTTCCATTAATTTTTGGTTCGGAAAATGGTGTGGTAACCCCCTGATCTCTCTGTTACCACCCAATGTCATTTCTGCTGATACTAGTCAGTCCATAAAAGATGTCTTTCATTCACATAGACATGACCTCCCTGAACATATTCTGAAGACTATTGATAATTATCCCTTTTCCTCTGATGGGGACTTCCTTGTTTGGGAACCTGCTCCTAATGGTATGCTTGAATCAAAAAACTTTTATAAACATAACTTTTCTAATGAGGATTCTAATTATCTATGGGTGAGTCATTTAAATAAAACTTGGATTAAACCTTCTAGGCTCACCCTTATTTGGTGTATTTCCCATAATAGATTTCCCACTGAAATTATTCTACAAAAGTTCGGCATTCAGCTTTGTTCTAAATGTCGTTTGTGTAATCAACACAGGGAATACGCCGATCATCTTTTTCTTTCTTGTGCCATGGCTTCTGCTTTATGGAATTATGTTTTTGAATTATTCAATTGCAGATGGATCTTAACTGACTCTATTTCTTCTTTTTTTAAAAATTGTATTAGACATGAAGCTTCTTCACAGGTTAAATTTTTTTTTTCTTGCGGCAGTGGCGGAACTCCTGCATGAGATCTGGTATGCTAGAAATGATCTCATTCATAATAATCGCTCATTTAGTCTCAATGCAGAAAAATCTCGGATTCTTATTACAATCCATGAAGCCGCCTCAATTCAAAAGGACTATTGCAACAACTCGGTTGGTGACTTTGAGAAACTTCGTCATCTCCATGTTCCTAGAATCTACCCTACACCCAAACGCTCCTTGAAGTTTTCTGGCAATCGCCGATACCGGGATGGATCAAAGAGAACGTTGATGGTGCTTCTAAAGGCAATCCAGGAACTTCCAGTTGTGGTGCTATCTTCAGAGACTCAGCTAGACAATGTCAGGGTTGCTTCTATGTTGGTTGTGGTCACTCTTCATCTCTTGAGGCGGAAATGCTTGGCGTCATTCACGCTGTTGAGTTTGCGCTTCAAAAAGGATGGAGAAATCTTTGGATTGAAAGTGATTCTACCACCATCATTCATGCCATCTGGAATGGAATCATTCATCTGGCCTGGCCTCTCACTACACGCTGGATGAATTACTTAAAGACTCTCCATGGGATTGATTACATTGCTACTCATGCCTACCGTGAAGAAAATGCTGTTGCTGATGCCCTTGCTAACAAAGGAGTCCATCAAAGCATGACTTGGTTTGACACTCTGCCAGCTGACTTATCTTATCTTTTTGACAGAGATTGTAAAAAAATCCCATCTTTTCGTCTCCTATAACCTTTTTTACTTAATATATTGTGCTTTGACCTTTAAAAAAAAATCCCAAAAAACAATTAAACTGTATCATAAAATATTTACCACTTTCCTAACATTGAATATTAAGAATCATGATGGAATAACATGACATGAGACTTAAAATATCATGATGATATATAAATTTAGGATATAATATTTCAAATGGTATGTATTTACACATTGTAATAGAATATTGGTGCATAACATAACATATGTCTCAATGAAAGAAAATTAAGACAAAAATCTCCCACATTTAGTTTTAAATTTCATTATCCACATTCAAAACTACTATATAATTAATATAAGTATATTATAAACATATTAAATTAAACTTTTCATCTATATAATACCATATATTATTTTTATATGACTTTTTATTACTCATTTATTAAAACATCATTGTTAAAGTCACATTTTGGGCAATAAATGCTTTGTTTTTTGTATATGTTTTGACATTTTATTTTTTATTATTACTAATATAATGGTTTAATGATCTATATAATTTTAAACATGATATAAATATCATATATATTCAGTATATATATATATATACTACTTCTTGAAATTTTGTGATAAAAAATGATATACACCATTCCTTGTGACGGTTGGTCGTACGTATGCATGAACACTATTTCTATGTTCACGAAATATTGAAACTAATATTTGGAAATTATATATTCTCATTCAAAAAATAATATTTAGGTAATATATATAACACATTTTAACAAAAAACTATCCTTATTTCCTTTTATGTAAAATGTGAACGAATCACACCCCTTCGGGAGGCAGTACTGCACCGTACACATAATAAACTTTATCATATTCCCAAATATGGGAATGTTTGATGGTATATGTGATATAATAATTCCAAAAGAATAATAATATAAAAAATATTTCATATAAATAATAAATCCATCATTTTTCCATCTTTTATAGTTAGTAATGGAGAAATGAGTGACATTAGTTCGTGAGGCGGTGGCCCACTGTACACATGAATGATTATTTCAGAACCTTTTTAATAGAAGTGGAAATGGTTTTTTTCATTGAAAAAAATATTATTATATTAAGGATATATAAGTTATTGTATCACCATTTTATAATTATATTTTAGTTAGGCGGGGAATAAATTAAACTAAAACACTAGTTGATTAACATTACATCTTCTTCTGGAATTCTCCATAGGTTTTCACCAAAATATTTAATAGGTTGGTATCTATCCAAAATAAGGATTATATTAGGAGAGGAAGGAAGTTTTGAATTTATTCAGGAAGTCATTGGTCGATTCAAATTCTTTTGAAGGTTTGAAAAAGAGAGGATAATTAGTGGCTTTTATAAGTGAGGTGAGTGGTGGTAAAGTAATTTTTTAGAAGGAAAAAGGGGTAACCACATTTATATCATGATTAAATGATACATAATAGATTAATATTGAGAATTATACTTTATATGGTCCCAATATGGCCATTCAATGAGGTTTTAAAACGTTTTTTTTCTATCAGTTAACTTTTTAGTTTACCCCTCCCCCTTAGAGAAAATATTTTTACCTTAACGACAACAATTTGTTTTTACTGTTTTTATTATTAATTTTTGTAAAAAAATAATATGAGATTATTTGGTAATTGAAATTTTTATTATTCCAAATATGGAATCTATTTTGAAATATTACATTCAATTATGTGGAAAATTTAAATTTAAACATAATCCCATAGACTTGATGAGAAAACATGGGTTTAAAGATTAAATGATCTAATGGTTAAAATTTTTTATATAAAATTTAATATCAAAAGGAATAAAATGACCTAAATTGAACTAATAGATTTATAATTAAACTAATTTAACTATAAAAACTATTTCAAATATAATTAAAAATTATAAAAAATTAAAATTAATTGGTATTTTCAATTAAAATTTAGTATTTCTACTTGTTCATCAAAAGTTTAATATTTTTAAAAAATATTAAAAAATTCACCTGAATAAAATTTTAATTTGATATAATCTATAATAAATTTAGTTTTATAAAATTAATTTTATATAATTTTCAAATATTAATTTTATTATTATTAACAAAAAAATAAAAAAGAATTTTTTTGAGAAATTATTATTTTCAAAACATATAGATACTTTTGTAAAAATGAATTACCTTTTTATGAAGTTGTTTTATTTATATAAAAAAATAATAAATTATAATTTAAAAGTATTTATCTCTATTTATATTACTATTTTTATTGTCTATGTTGTAATGTATTCAATTAAATAACCATATAAATTATATATCATGGTTTGTTAAAATTTAGTGTTGTGTGTAATGAAAGATAAACTCAGCCTTTCTTGTAACACAAGGTTTTTAAGAAATTACATTTATTATAAAAAATAATTCATAAACACATTTGGTGTTACATTATACCCCCTTGAAATTTATTTCTCTCTTGAAATTAATCACTCTGATACAAACAAACGAGGTTACTTATGCCTCATCATATCCTAATGTTCCCACATAACATTATAAAAATGATTGTTTTTCCACAATACATTGACAAGGTGAATAGTCATATTTCATAGAAAATTATCTATATGATCTATAATCTCCACTAGTTTTCCTTATATGAATGGTATTTCTAAAACGGTATGACCACTAAGTTTAATAAGTGAGAAGGGTTAGATTTGTACTTCCTCGGGAGAGATATATGGAACACATCATAGAATTGAGAGAGGTTTGGGGGAAGAACCAAGAAAAATGCTTCAATCTTGATATGATCAAGAGTTTCAATGGGATTGATACACCGATATATTTGTTTCTATTTCTTCACAAATATCATTACCATATTCCATAGAGAAATTTTTAGTAACACATTGTCACTAACTTTATATTCTATATTATGCCATTGATTATAAGGATATATTTTCTACTAAATCTGAGCTTCCATGATGTGTTGTGGAATTTCTTTCACCATATCTTCTATTTCATCAGCTATTTCAAGTACTAATATATTTATTTCTCCTACAACATTCCAGAAAATTGGAGATATATAGTCATTTACCTAGAGGGATTCATAAGGATACATATTAATACTTGTGTGAAAGATATTATTGTATAAAAAATCAATTAGAGGAAGGCTCTTATCCCAACCACCTTTGAAATCTAATGTATTTGATCTCAAAAAATCCTATAGATTTTGAATTATTATATTATAATGACCATTTTATTGAGGATTGTACATAATATTGAATCTCAAATCTATATCAAGAGTTTATGGATGACTTCACAATTAATTTTAGGAAAAACATATATACCAATCAGACATAATTAAATGTGCTACTCAATGAAACCATATCACTTATTTAATTTATATTTAGGAATGATGATTATAACAGAAGTCATCTCTGATAGTGTTAATGTTTGATGAATTTATAAGGTGATCAAAAACAACATTGTGTAATTATTCCATTTATATGTTTTGGGGAGTCCAATTACAAAATCCATTGTGATGATTTCTAATTTTAATTATAGTGTAGGTAATGGATTTAACATATCATTATACTTTTATCTTTCATACTTAGTTTTATGACATACTAAGAACTGAGATATATACTCTGTGATATATCTCTTATTTTCACCCCACCTAAAATACCCTTTCAAATATATATATATATATATATATATATATATATCTTTTTTCTTCCTGTATGAATAGAGAATGAAGAACCATGATGTTCCTCTAACAATACATTCTTAAAATATATCATGGATGTAATACATAATTGATTTCAGAACATTATTATTCGTACACGATAAAGGATAAACTCTAGAATATTTCTAACCTTCATTTTTTACGTCAATATCTTCCTTATGTTCTTCATTAACAGTCCCTTGGATAGATAGTTAAGCATTCAATTGAGAAAGACCATATTTTCCCTTTCATTCAGTATTTCTAAATCTATCCTTAGAAAATAAAAAAATAATGGATATTTTTTTATCTTTATAATTAACAATCTAGCATGATACATTCAAGTAAATACACTTTTATCATTGTTTATTTCTAGGATGGAAATATATTGGGAATTAAAAATCATCAATCACCTCTAACCATATTCTATGGATCATATTTAACACATTATTTGTTAATATATACTTTAATCATTTGTGATCAATATATATATCATAGTTTTCTCCATAAACATAATACCTACATATCTATAAATCAAAAATTACCATATCTAAATCTATATTCAAAGTTGGGTAAATTTTCTCATGAATCATATATTTTTGTGAGGAATAAGCTATAACCGTGACATCATGTATAATAACATATCCACATACATTCTTGGATGCATTAAAATATATTGAAAACCCCTCTACACTACAATTTAATGTAATTTAATGTGTGTTAAATAATATTCTTTTATGTACTTTATGATTTTACCTACATTCATCTATAAAGAGGAAATTGGATTCCTTCTGAGTTAAATTGTTGAGTTTATTATATAGGCATGGGAAATTATCCAAAACTATCAATAATATCCTAATAAACCTCGTAAACTATGAATCTCAATCACCATATTTGGTTAGGTCCAATATTAACTAAATTCCATCATTGAGGGATCTACAGATATACCCACTCATGAGAATATATGGATAAAAAATGAAACCTTTTTCATCCAAAATTAACACAAGGTAAAATTTTATTATAGCTCACCCATCTTTAGTGTTTTCAGTATAATTCTAAACTGGTCTCCCTGCTCTTCCTCAATATTTTAATTGATAATAATATTATATATAAAGGAAACCAAAAACTAATAAAGGTAATCTCTAAAGACTCTATTAATTTAATTGATAAATATTGTGGGGAATTAGTATGACTGACTAGTATCCCTCTATATTTAGAGTGTCCATACCTTTTTGACAAATCTTTCATGTGTATATCCCTCTTCTTAACACTAAATTTATGATATCAAAAAAAAAGGTCAATGGAAAGGTGTTGAGTTATATCAAATTAATCAAAAAAGTCATCAATATGGGGAGGAGGATACTTTTCATAATTGTTTTCTTGTTTAGCTCCCGATAATCATTATAGAGTCTCATAGATTCATATTTTTTAAACATAAATATTAGTTTTACTACACGGTGACAATCTTGGATGAATGTATAAATTTTTATGGCATTCCTAGAGTTTCTTATTTAATTAAAGAAACCCATTCGGGGCCATTCTATCAGGAGTCTTTGAAAATTTTGTGGCTCCTAGTATGAGTTTTTTAGACAAATTAACCTCAATTGTTTTTGGAAGACTCATAAACTCATTATGAAATACCTGAGAAAATTATTACAAAATATGCATATCATCAATTTTCCATTTCCCCCAACTATTTTAAATAAAAACCCCACATGAATGGGAATTAATAACCATATAGTAGATGTAATATCCATAATAAGTTCATGATAATACTCTCATTTATAGTCAATCATAGGTTGTTTGGGAATTCCACCCATGACTTCCCCTCCTTAAAGAATGATTTTTTATTTATATAGAGAATGTTAATTCAAGCCTAAGATGAAATAAAATTAAACAAGATAAACAATTAAAATTCTTTTTAGGATTAAATTTTTGAAAACATTAATTAGAAAAGAATCATAAACATGAGATGTGATCATATCACCTTTAGTAGTTTTCATTAAAAATTATATATCTAATTGAATGGGTGGAATCATGATACCCTTATAAATTTTTTCGAATTTTAATAAATTGTTTACCTTTGGTCAAATAATATATTTTTTATTCTAGAGTGGATGGTAATAATTCTTTTCAGTGGGTGGAAATCACACCCCTTATCAGAAAATTGATCGCATGATATTTTCCTTTGTATCTTAACTTAATAGGCTACTAACATCAATCATTTTAATTATACATTTGATTTGGGTAGTGGATAAAATAGTGCTCATAATCCTTGAATTTTAAATATTAGATTGTGGTTTGTGTATGTTGTAATGATTTCTCTCAATAAACATCATTATCCAACTTCTTTCAATCAAATTATCAGTTAATTTTTTTTATGATCTTCCCTTACACACTTAATAAATTTATAATCCCCATTAATAGAATCATATCCATTCTTATTACCAAATATTTATCATAATGGAAATCTGATATGCTTCTCTCTATGGTCCATTGATTTTCATTGGATTTCAATTTATCTCTTCTTATCAAAACCATGAGACTGATGCATAATTCTGACTTCTATTGCCTCCATGATATTACATAAAAAAATATATTCATAGCAACTAAAGTATATTATTGAAACTACATTTTGAGACTTGTTTTTAGACACTAAATAATCTAATAACCTTACTTTCATGTTGGATAATAATTCAAAAATCATACTACTTTTTTTCTAGTAAAATTTTACCATAAGTACCAATATATTCATCATACATTTTCTTTAAATTAAGTAACTCCTTATATATATAAATATAATTAATATGAGGAAATTACTTTTCAATAAATAATAAAATGAAAACATCCCAATTCCTTATGTATATTTTATCATGTTTACTTTTATTCATGGTAAGTGTCTAGCATTGAACAACTTCCCATTCTAAATAATAGAGAGAAAAAGATGAAATTTTCAAGTTTTGAACACTGGGTAATGGAAAATATCATTTCATTGGTACTAATATATTTCTCAGAAACTAGTGGGTCAATGATTTAACTAATAAAAGGTAGATGTCTCCTTATGAAGGATTAAATATAATTATGTCTCATCCTTTGTTAGTTTTGGTGTCCTATATAATTCATAGACTGAAAAAGTTGTGTGAGAAAAGAAACGACATTGATCATTAAAAATCCCATAATTTTTGGATTCTTATTAGGAATATAATTTCATTTTCCATGCCACTCAGCATTAATATAGTTCAATTGAGTCCCACCCACTAACCAAGACCAAAAAACATAGTGCAATAAATTATAATCACAGTGGGGAGCTACATAATCAAGAAAAACAAAGAATAGATTTATAAATCATAAAACCTTATTTTTTTATGTCTATGAAACGATAAGTTTATTATTGTTTATTCATAGTAAATTTATATTTAGATACCTCATTATGGTTCATAATGAGTTTGTGAATTTACAAATCATATCCATTGGGAGTGTCTAACTTGGTGTGCAGTAAGGATCATTTTCAGTCATATGGTGATGATCATTTCTAGCTCAATACACCTCATTTGTAGTAAATACACCTTAACACCTTTATTCCAAAGATGCATTCAATTATAGTATTCAAACATGGATGTAATTTCATTGAAACTACTCACCCCATCCTATACCAAAATTCCATACATTTTCTTATTCATTGAATCATCAATTAAAATGTCCTTAGGGATATATCTAATGTTTTGTTATCCTATTTTCGAAGTAATAATTAATCCTATCATCTAATACCAACTATAGTGACATAGGCTTATAATTATTGGATATTACATGTTTTCAGATGAATATTCAATATATTTTGTAAACACATGTCTATAGTCTATAATAATTTAGTGAATTTGGAAATGTTGACCACAATATTATTAATTCATGAAATATCATCAGTGTACCCCATAAAAATCATCCCTTTTATTACCCTTTACAAACATAACATACATAAATGATTCATTGTATCCTCAGTAAAGGAAACAAAATAATGGGTGAACTCAATTGCTCGGTAAGGGTAAACAAGGATGGTATATAAGAATAACAAAAGCATAATAGTATGGAAACATGATAATAATTTTTGAAAACCATACTATATATTAATGATAATTTCATGAGTCCTAGTATAAAAATGTATGGCTCTAAGGAATGAATGATAATGGAATGAATGAAATGAGAGAATAACATTAACATTAGACATAGATTTTTATCATAAACATAAGAATATAGAATTATTTCCATATTAGACATGTGACACTACCAAGACTATCATTGTGGAATGGGTTCAATCAAAATACTATCATATTAATCAAGGTTCACTCCCATGAAAATCATAGCAGATGAAGTACCTTGTTGAACTTTGTTCCCTTCTTATTCAAGCCAGGTCTGTCTTATTAGACATAAATCTTTACCCAATGCATTGGAGGTGGATATAGGTCCCACCCGTCACATAAAGAAATACAAGGTATGTTTTACACAAGTTTATATATCATTATACACATTATATATAATGAATTAAAATGTTTTTATAGACATTTAATTCTATATTGACCTATAAAAAAGAGACATGTTTCACAATCATATCATAATTGAATAAACTATGAAAAGTGAGATTCATAATCATTTCATCATGGCATAACCTTTGTAAGGGGAAAAAGGGTTCATAAAAATTATTATATCAAAAAGAAAAAACATTAAGAGAAATAATATGAATGGTAGACTTGGATAATAACCCAACTAAGGCTTATGTAATAACAACAAATGTCATCTTATATGGAAAACTATTTTGAATGACCATTTAGAACATTTCCTGAGGAAATTATCATTTCCACATTAAATTTTTTTTATTTGAAACAAAATAAATTTTAAAAATAAATTTATTTAAAAATAACCATTTAAAATTATAAAGGATAACTAAAAGAAAATAATTGTCATGAATGTAGAAAATATTTTTTCTAAATAATATATTGATACAAATATTCCTTTCAAAATTTCAGTACAATATAAAAGTATATTGTTTGGAAAATGAAATAATGATATTATTAAAAATATTTATTTTAAATGTAATACATGGGTAACAATGAATTTTAAAAATTATAGTAGAATAGTAAAAAAACTAATAACCTCTCTATAAAAAATGTTTTTGAATGAATTTTTTTTTCAAAAGAGAGTAATAAAAGAATACGTTTTTAAAAATATTTTAATTAACAAATAGTGGATAAATGGTAATATTACTATAAAATATGATGGAGAAACAATAGAGAATAAAATTCATGGTTTTATTCAGATATTGATCCTAAGATTTTATCATTGGAAATATAATCATAAATAATTCTGATAAATGATCAGAATGTGACATAAAATAATTACCACATTGGAAACATTGAATCCTAATGCCAATTAAAGAATGAGATGAAACTTTAATAAAATGAGGATAAAAATTTTCATTGTATTAAATTTCATAGGGGATATATATTCTTGTCATAAAATAATATTGGTGTAGAGAATAAAATATATCTTAATGAAGGAAAATTCAAGCAAAAATCCCATACTTTAAGTCCTCACATACACCATACACATTTAAACCTATTTTATATTGAATATAAGTATATTATATATATATATTTAAGAACAATATTTATATAAATACTTTACCATATATTATTCTATTATGACATTTTATTACATATTTATTAATAATTCATTATTAAAGTCAGGTTTGAGGTAATAATTATTTTTCTCTCATATGTTTGGAGTTGTTATTTTTTTTAATATTACTTCAATCATAGTTTCATAATATAAAATTTTTTAAACAGGATATAAATATTATATATTCATTATATATTTATTTATATCAATTCATAAACATTAGCAGCAGAAAATGAAATACACTGTTCTTAGAGATGGTAGGCCGTACGTACGCATGAGCAAAGTTTCCATTATCTCAAATGATTGAAATAAACGATAGTAATGGATATATTATCATTATAGGATAATATATATATCATATATATAACATATTTGTGTTAAACACATCCTTATAACCATTATTTATAATGTGGATGGATGACATCGCTTTGTGAGGTGGTAGTTTGACCTATATTCAAGCAACGATATCGTATTACCACAAAATAGAAAGTATAAAAGAATGTGTGATATAATAATTATATAAGAATAATAACACCATATATATCATATATAGAAAATAAATTCATTATTATTTACATCATTAAGAGGTGGTAATGTAGAAACGAATGACATCGGTCCGTGAGTCGATAGTTCACCGTACACAAGAATGATAATTTCATAAGTTATTTCATGTAAGTGGAAAATTTTATAGGAAATTAACATAAACTAAAAACATGTTATAATATGTAGGATATTTTTTTTATATCATTATGTTATAATTATAATTTTATAAGGTAGTGGAAGAAATAAAACAGAAACACTCGTTGGTGAACATCAAATCACCTTACCGTATTATCCTTAGGTTATGACCACAAATCATTTAGAGGTTGTATTTATGTAAAACATATATATTATAGTATTATAGGATGGATTTAGGTAGTAAATTTTGATAGATATATAAAAATGGTTTTAAGGATTGAAGAATATAGGATAATCCATATCCATTTATAAGTGAGGTGTGTGGTACACTTGTATGTTTTTGAAAAGAAAGATGTGTAACCAACTTTTCTGATTCCAAATGAAACCAAAATAGAGTATTATCAAGAAATAATAATTATTTATTGTAAATATGTCTGTTTAATAAGTTTTGGATATGTTTTGGGTTATTTTTAACTCTTATATTTTTATTTTAACCCATGGGAAACCCATTTTACCTTAACTATGGTATTTTTTTATGGTTTTTACTATTTACTATGGTTAATAATTAATTTAATATTATTAGATAATAATGATAATATAATTATAAATATTTATTTTTTTCAAATTTCATTCATAGAGGTGGAAAATGTAATTTTAAAACAATCTTGGAGTTTTGAAAAGAAAGCAAGTTTTAAAAGAGAAAATGTTGAAAAGTTTGATTTTTTTTTTCTATAAAAATTAGATATAAAATTTACTTAAATGAACTAAATTTTATAAATAAAATTTCTATTGAACTAATTTAACTTTAAAACCAATTTAAAATATTATTTATCTGTATAAATAATTTAGTTTAAAAAGCTATTTTTAATTAAAATTTTGTATTGTCCACTATTAATCTAAAAAATAATTCATCTAGAAAGTTATGAAAAATGAAACCAAAGTTAATTTGGATATGTTAAATTGATAATTTATTTTAATTTTGTAAAATAAATTTTCTAAATTTTTGAAAAAACTAATTTTATTATTTGTCACAAAAAGAAATAAAAATTATTTTTTGAGAAAATAGTTTTTTTGTAACATATGAATACTTTACTAAAAGTGAATTATATTTTTATGGATATGTTTTATCTTTATAAAAACTAAACATAATACTTAAAAAGTATTTATTACATTAATATCACTATGTTTAATGGATATTTTATAATTTCTATGTGTGAATAACAACAATAATAATATATCATGGGTTGTTAAAAATCAGTGGTGTGTTTAACACAATTTATCGATTAAATTGATTGTATTCAAAAAAAAAAAATTCATAAAACCATAAGGTGCTATAAGTAAAATCCAATTTATTAAACTTTATGATAATATATCAACGTTTTTCTTCTCTATTTGAGAGATACATTTTCTTTTTCTTATGATGTTAGTGTCTAGAATTTTAGTAGACCGAGAGAAGGTGAGAGTTGTTATGTATTGGGATATTCCTAAGAATCTTTTTGTGTGTATGAGTTTCCTAGAAACTATATATGGTTAATCAAGGTATTATCCCACTTATACTCACCATGAAGGGGCTTACCAAAAAACCAATGAAATTTTAATAAATAAATCAGTGTGAGGAGGTTCTTATTAACATGAGGAGGATAATGTTGAAAATTTTATTTTTTATTTTTCTAGAGTATATGATCAAATGTGAAGTATAATGTGATTAAAAAAGTTTTATATTAGGATATTTGTAAATATATATAGAACATATAGTTTCTTATGGAGCACATCAGCTATAAGACCATGAGATAATCTTCCTGACACATGACTTATAGTTTGCAGCTATAGTCCCCATGCTAAAGTGTTGGATAGATTATTTATTCAGAGAGATTTTTTCTATTTACAAACACCACAATAACCTCATAAATATATTATCTTATAAAATTATTTATTCAATTTTGAGATTTTAGGTACATTATCTATAAGAATTCGAAATTGATATATCCTATACTCATGGAAAATTTAATTCCATTATAGATTCTCTTGGAAGTAAAATACCAGATATTTATGTACTTATCAATAGGTGATCACATAAAGAATGAATTATGGTGATATTGAAGAAGGATTATATTGGGGATGACGTTTAAGATCATAGACCTAGGAAATGTGAGACTTTGGTAATCACATTTTCATTAGTGGAATATGTGAATATTGGACATGATTCAAATCCCAAGAGTGCGGGGATGAAAAAATGACTCAAAGAATGGGATCCATTCCAAGAATTTATAGTGGATAATGATGATGTGATATAAATAATTTAAAGGATTTTAGTGCCAAATTTATTGGGATATGAGATGATTAAATACTCTAAGACTTGAAATTATATAGTACATAGAGGTTCTATAAATCTATTCCATGACATCACACTTAAATTATGGTGTTATAGTATAAATAGGGACAATATAAGATTTATTTCATTGTGCCTTACCTTCCATAGGGTAAAGTTAATACATCAATTTCATGGTGATTTTCTTCATATAGATTTATTATGATGTGGAATTGTGATGATGTGGAAATGGAATTCATGACTAGGTTACCATGAAACCTAAATATTTATGATTCTGTTTGGTTGATCGTTGATATATAGCTGAATGTATCTGGTTTTTTGTTTAAAATTATGACCCATTCCACGGATAAAATCTAGATATTTTACATACTGGATATTTTTACACATTCATGGAATTTTTTAGAGCATTTTATTATACTGAGACATGTGTTTGACATCATAGTTTTGGTAGTATTATAGAAGTCTTTGAGAAAATTTCTAAAACCGAGTGAAATGTATCATCCATTGATCAATGGTCAACCAGAGAGAATGATCCATATATTAGATGATATTATACAATAATGCGTCATGGGTTTCTAAGGGGATTTGGATGATCTTTTATACTTGGTTTAATTCTTATAAATGAATATATTCTATGATTCTATTTATATGGAACCTTTGGAGGCTCTGCATGTTCAGTTATGTCATTTAATACTATGTTGGCATGATGTAGTTGAGTAAGTTTTCTTATTGTCAGGAATGGTTTAAGATACCTCTATGAGAGTATATTTTATCATGAATTAGATGAAAACCACACAAATAATGGTGTTATAATATTTATACAAGGGGAGGTGACCCTAGGAGTTTGCTTTGGGTGATTGAGTTTTTTTGGGTAACTTCTCGACAAGTACATAGATGACAGTAGAAGAAAGGAAATATAACTCTATGATTTGATAATCTATTTCAGATTTATGACTGTATGTATACCTTTTATTACAATATAGACTATCCTAGTTGATACTAATATATGTATTATGTGTTTGAGGTGTCTTAGATCTAGAGGTATATGTCGACACTATGCATGTGATTGACTTTTAGGATGTTTAGCTAGAGCATGACATATCGTATGTGGAATTCAGGGTGCATAATATAAAAAGAATAAAAATTATTATATGGGAAGAATGTTCTAGTTTTCTAGATCCTTTGGTGTAATAGTTAAATTCAAGAGTAATTAAGTGAGCGGGAGTCTAATATTCAAGATTAGTGGACTATATTATTGGCATGATTCATAGAGATGCTTCTTAATGAAGAGAAGCATATGGAGTGGGGACTTGTAATGGCCTCAAATGATCCAATTTAATTATGAGTAAATTTAATTTTATATTCATTTTTTTTAATTTTTAATATATTATAATGATTTTAGGGGGTTTATTATTTGGTTTTAGACTTTATTGTAGCATTTTTAACAGTTTATATTAAGATTATAGTTTACTGAGATCATGATGATTCTCTAGGAAATCATGTTTCTTGAGTTAAAATCCCTTAGGATGGATCTCACTTGAATAGAATTTATTATAAAATAAGTCCTCTACATAAAACAAGGTATGAAATTCCTATGAAAAAATATAAAATTTTCTAATGATTTAAAAAAACCATGTGACATATAGTGACCATTTTTTAAAGAAGCAGTGCACCTCTAATAGTTAGTGCTCGATTCGTATAAACATGCGACTAATCCATTTACATCTAAATTATTGATCCAAAAATGAATTTTAATAACAATAACTCATATAAGTTTTTTCCATTATTCATACTAATTTAATATATTCTTAACATTGAGATTCCACATGCTTTGCTTAATGATTTCCTTCCCTTTAGTGATTTATTTTGATGGGTCTAAAAGTGATGGTGATCAAGGAATTATGGCGTGGGATCCATGAACCTCCATTTTCAATGGATCTTTTAGATATTCCATTATTTCCTTGATATATAACATATATATATAACATGTAATAATATATAAATTATTTTTCTATGTAAAAATTAATTCATAATCATTTATAGAATTTTGGTTGATCTAGAACATTAGTGAATACCCTTTGATTTTATGAAAATCTAGCATCATTAGTTGATCCTGGGATGTTTATACATATTTATTGAGACAATAATATTATGAAATATCATTTTTTAACCATGATATGTTTGAGTTGGAATCTGTACTAGGGGATCTTGGAGTGAATTTGATATCTTGTTGGTGCTCAAGTGTGTCTTTGGTATATTCTCTCAACGAGTCGCAATAATTATCATCATTGAGTTTGATATAGGAAGGCCATTAAAATTTTGGTACTTTTTATACTAATTTTTCCTTTATATGTTACTTTTTTTTGGAATAACATGAATGAACATGTTTGATTATAATCACATGTTTGTGCATGTGTAGCCCACAAGACCATTTATGAATTTTTATTCTTTGAGTATGCATATGTACCTTTTTGTGCAATTTTTTATTTCAATAAAATGTTATTTTTTATTATTAATATATCTTATAGTGGGTTTTATGTTCAAATAATATATAATCTACCCTATTTTATGGTATTATAATTCCTTTTATGGTATTTCTATTGGTACTCAAAACAGTTGGACCGTCATAGTGTTCATTCCTTAAATGGAGAGTTCACATGAAATATGATGATTCTGACTATGGAACTAAGAATCAGAAATGGGAATGATAGTATTAAGGTATTAATTGAAGAAATAGTGGTAAATTTATGTAGACCAACACTAGTAATAGATAGGATATGATGGTCATAAGGATTGAAACATGATGAAGATAGGGTATGAGAACCATGTGTCCTAGTCTGGCTCGTCGACCTTGTAATAGCTTAGAGACAACCATAACCTTGTGGCTAACTGTGATTATGGATTCTATCTTGATCATACTTATGAAATTGATATTAATCAAGAATATATGGTTTTATTGTGTCTTGGTTACCACATGTGTTCTCAACATATTATTGTTAATGATGGCTTACACATTTACACTTATCATAGAATTCACATGGTATACTTGTGAACTTATATAGAGGATTCATTGGTGGTTTACTAGTAGTTTTTATTACTCAAAACCTATTTGAACATCTTGATGCACTAACATACTTTATTATTAGGGATTTAAGTATGGTAAATGATCCTGAAATTGATAAATGAGTTTTGGATCATGGAGCTGGTTGTGATAATGGGATGGGCTTTAGAGGATTTAATGGGGTTTCTTTATTTTTTTATTACCCATATTAAATTCTCATATGGATGGAAACATTAGGAATGAGGTTTATTTATATATTTTAAATGGTTAAATTTTCTACATCACTATGTTTTCTTATCTCCCACTATGATATTTTGAGTTTCTATATTTTGTTATGTTTATAGGGTATAACTATAACTACAAAGGGTATTGTCTCCCAATATCCCTCGTGGACCCTCCCTTATATTTGGAATCCTCTTTTATATGGAGAGACCCACATAAGGTTTTCTAGAATCTATATTTTGGGTGTATTTTTGGGTAATATTTAGGAACTGTTACATTTTATAATTCACATTTCCTAAAGATACCTTATATGATAAGTTGTCCTTAGCATTTCCCTTATGTTATTAATAAAATAAATTTATAATGAAAATTGTTTTCTAGAAAAGAATTTGAAGTTATACCACTTCATACAACTCAACTAGTCCTGAAACAGGCAGTCACCATGTGGCCTCTGGAATGTGTCCCCAAATTCTAGAGGGTACCCATTTTGACTTAAGGGTATATGTTATTTCTGTGGGAGACTATAACCCCATATTAGTGTAAACCAAATTGAAAATAAATAAACATAAACGATTAAAAATTAATGATATTACATTTATGTTATAAAACAAAATATGATATATCAAAATGAAAATAAAATATATAATTATACTTATGCATGGTTATACTAGAATCCATTAATTGATCTCATAATATGACAATATCATATATAATATAAATAATATAATAAAACCATGACTAATCTAATACCATCAATTAACCCCATTACATCCCAATATTCATACCCCAGAAAATATATTAGTCCTGATGATGAAACTATTTGGGTCTATCCTACTTGAAACTAAAAACATGGGAGATCATATTGGTTACCTAGTTTATGTATCTTCTAAATTTGGGTGTGAGTAAAATTAAGTAGGGAACCACCACCATGGTTCCATACATAGAATTTAATCCCATTATATGAACATGTGATATAATCAATGTAATTAAATTAATATGACACAAAAGTTCAAATAAATAAAAAAATAATGCTTATCAGTTTATAGGGTTACATTTGAGATTTAATATACCTTCTTCATCTAGTGTCGGATGTCCTAGAACCCAATATGTGGTTAGGGGTAAAATTTATGTCCTAGTAATTATATTACATCATCCATTAGTCATCAAAACCCATAAAATTTTCATCAAATAAAATCCTATGTTATCAATAGTATTTGGCATAAGCTAATCCATAGAATGTAATTCTAGGTGATTAATAGTATAAATCTAAAATGATGAACCTATGATGTAATCTAATGCGATCTATATTATGAGGCATAAGTAGATCCATAGGATGTAATCCTAGGTGATCGATAGATATTAGGCATCATTTTTAATTCCATGATAGTAATCCTAAGATGCCATAGTCATCTTCCCTAATCACTGAATCCTAGGAAGTAGACATAGGTAATCAGGGTAGATAAAAAGGTTTTAATACATTTTGATATTTTTTTCATTCATTCACTTGTAGTAAATTATATGTCATCCCTCCTCTAATACCTCAATTTTCACTATATGCTTCTTGGGAACATACCACCTACCTTCTATTTCTAAGGTAATTCCTAATGTTGATAACATAAACTCTCCATCAATAACCCTCTCCAGTGTATACATGTTGATGGGGGTATCCACCGGGGTCCCTTAAGTCTCATTAGGTTGAAAAAACCCCACATTGGTTCCCTAAACTATATCTCACCCCTAGGTCTAATCCCTACACAAAAAAGTTATAACATTCCTCATTATCATCAAGAAATCATTTGTAGCTACACCAGCTACATAAAAAAAACTCTACTGACATTATTCCTAAGGGAAGACATAATTAAAATCCCATTTTTCGTTTTTATCTTAGGATAGTGCACACAAATGTAGTATTTCTATATTAATCCCATTTCATTCCCACCTCATTTCTCAAATTTCAATATGAAAGGAAAAATCTCCTCATACTCATCTTATTTTGATAAAATTATTGATGGAATATCAAACTTTTTTCAGGGAATAATCAAGAAAATGTCCCAATTTATCCTTTATCCCCACCTAATGGGCCTATGGGAAATTATCTATGTCCACTATGTTTAATTAACTCAATATATTTTCAGAACAAGGTATATATATTTAATACTATTTTTTTAATGACCACCTCACCCAGTGCTGGATAAGAAGATAATACAGTGCTCAAGGGTTTATCATGTCCCTTTACACATTTTTATATCTTTAGGAATTTATTTTAAATAAAAAAATAATTAATTAAAAATGCATGATCTACTATAATGGTTAGACCACTTATAATGTGCCACATATCTTGATGTATTTTTCAAAATGGATAATTCATTAGGACCATATACCTCATTCATAAAATTATTCACATTAAAACTATGCCTAATGACTCTGTTAATCTTATCAAGGCCTCATCCATGTTTTCTCATAAAATAGAAAACATTTCTTAATCCAAAAACTCTAAAAAACCATTATTACCTTTTATATTTATTTTTTAATTTAATTCAAAAATTCATAATGCCAAAAGACTCACTGGAAGACTTCCATATCCTGAATCATTAAGCAAGGTGGAACACCCCCCAACATCAATGTATACCCATAGAAGAAAATTACTCCAACCATTCATTACAAATTGTACGTAAGTTTCAATCAAACACTAGAACGTAAATAAAAATAGGGTAGTGACAAAAAAATTCAAATATGCATGATACCATGCATGAATAACATCAAGGAACATCCTTTAACATGTATTAACTAAATACCCTGAATAACATATTGATTCGAACAATCTTTGATGGAATCATATCCCAAGAACTAGCTGGGTTGCAACACATGTATATTAATGAAGTGGTAAGGAAAACATAACCTCAAAGTAAATTGAATTATTTTACTCAAGCTATACTCCTAAATAAATGATAAAAAATTCTTTGAAAATTAGTAGATCACCCTATTGGATGAAGGGAGATTGAGAGTTTTTATTTAATAGAGATCTTCATATAATGGTTGTAAAAATTTCCAAATTCCCCATTAAAACACATCTTAATCATTTTATTATATATTTACATAAGTGTAGAAACAACTTTCACTAGATCCCACATAAGTTTATGCATAATAGTATACATACGAGGATACCCAAATTGGGTGATCAACTCATGTATGGGTGATCCACATAAAAAGATTACCCATGTTAGGGTATCTCTACAAAGGGGTCACCAATATGTAAAGGAATTCCACATATATATAGATTTACCAGATAAGACCCAAAAAATATGTAAGGGTATTTGAACATATAGAAATTTTATCCATGCATGTTGAATTCCCATGTAAGTGAATGTGTATATAAGGGTATTTCCACCCAACTCCCATATTATATTTTTTTTGAAATTTGGAAAATTCATCATGTATGGGGAACACATGTACTAGAATATTTTCGATGTAATAACATTCCTACAACTCAGGTGACCCATAGTAGGGTCACCACTTTTGGGTATTCTAAAACCCTTCTTCTCTAGCGCTGTAATTTTCCAAGATTTACCAATGTCCTAGTCACATAATGGTGTACCCACATATGGGTCACCCACATTTGGTTATTCCAATACCCCTAGAGGTGTTTATAGTTTTCATAAGTCTAACCCATGAAACGACCTAAAATAACACTTTTGAGAAATTTATTGACCACTAAAACCTTAACCATATATAAAACATCACATGGGGCTGTCCCAAATTTTGTATTCTCAGTCTAAATTTTGTCCCTTAAAATTAACCTAGCACCTGTGTCAAAAAATCAAATTCCCCATAAGTTTTCAACCCATTATGTACCAGAAAAATACAAAACGTTTTTACATAATTATGTTTTAATAGTATTTTAATCCTATAATATATTGTATTTTGGAATGGGTTTTTATGTTATATACCCCATTATTGAGAATGTTGGTATCTCAGGAAACATTTTATGGAATCAAATCAATTACAAAAATTTAATGAAATATTTTATATCTTTTAAGGAAATTCATTAACTTTATATAGAATTGGAGTTATAGGTAATGATACATGAATATTGTTGGTCTCATTATGTTGTATGTTGTCATTGAAATGTTATATCCATTAATTAATATTTTATATAAACTATTTTGAGATAATGACAAAAATTATGTGCCTATGGTTTATGTAACACCCAAATGTTCTATTATATGACTACCATTAAATATGTTAATGTGTTTGATCATCCTCTACACACACAAAAAAAGTCAAAAATGAAATCATGATATGTTTGGACCATTAAAAAACTAGCCATTGAATTAAAATAAATGAAAATAATTAAAAATGTCTTTAATAATATGTATATATAAATTAAAGGTTTTTTTTAATATTAATGAAATCTAAATAGTTTAAAAAAATTACTCATAACATCAGTTATTATTTAGAAAATTATTTTTTAAAAGAATATTTGTTATAATTTTTATTAAATAATAATTAAAAAAACAAAAAATGAATGATAAATTATGTTTTATATTAATAATTGGTAAAAACTAATTTGTTTAAAAATGAAATTAAATAATAATAATAATATTTCAGATTGAAAAATTATATTTTCTAATAAACACTATTTTTTGATTTAAATTGATAATTTCCTATCAAAAAAATTATAAATTTTATAGTTTTAAATTTAATAATATTAAATTCAATTTCTATTTTCTAATATTAAAAAAAATGATCTTTTGATATTTTTTTGAAAAGGTTTGTTTTTAGTTGAAAAATAAGTTTTTCACGAAACATGATTTTTTTGAATTTATCATTATATAAGATATATCATTATTATTTAAAAACCTGTTAGGAGATATAATATAAATATATGAATTAATATTATGAATTTGAAAATACTTTTGAGCTTATAAATAATATTTTCAACATTTTTATAACTTATTAAATTGTTACATTAATAAAGAAAATTGATCTTTTCTTCATATAAAGTATTTTTGAGGGATATTTGTTTTTAGATTTAATTAAAAGCCTATTTTTTTTCTTTTTATAATAAATCAATTTATGATGTTAAAATGACTATCCAAGATGAATATATCTTATATGTTAATTTAAATTCTGAAAATAGTATCTTTAGAAATATGTTTTTATGAGATTAAGGGTGTTTATTTTAAAACTAAATTTTCAAAAAGTAGACATCTTATTTGAGGAAATACTTTTTTAATGTGAAATTAATTTTATAAAATTATACAAGTCGACTAATATTAATATTCATCATTAAAATAAATTACCAATGTCTGTTATTAATTACCAAGGTTATAATAAATTATGGTAAAATATAAAAGTTAAAACAAAAATAACAAAAACATGGGATGTTGTTTGAAAAAAAGTGGTTTAGGTGATTTTAGAACCACATTCTCTAAACCCACTATTTTTTTACATTTTTTTTCATTGAAAATTTAATAGTGACCTTAAATTATTGAAAATGTATGGTTAACTCAAAAATCTAACCTTCTCCATAGATAAGAAAGAGTAACATATACTATACTTCCAGACTCACATATCATTTCAATTTATACATGAAACATTGTAAAATCTATCCTTCTTAAACCCTATCCCATGTTTAAAATATTATGGTCACCATGAAAAAGCATAAGTTCTTCATTTGTGAGGACACATTCAATGAAAATTCAGGCCCCTAATGGGAGTATTATCAATAGGTTACCTTGTCTGGTTAATTAACCTCATTAAAATTTATTGAATACCAAATAATATAATGAAATTAAAATAATTTATATTTTAACTTCTATTTATTAAGGGAACTATAATTATCTATTCATCTATCTAATTTGTTATAAAAAATGAAATCTTCAATCATGTGTAAGTGGGGCCTATCTCCTACATGAGAAAAAAAATCTTTTTTCACTGCCACCCATAATTTATTATTAAATTAATTCAATAATACTTAAATATATTTTTTATAAAATCATTATTGTTTGGATATGACATATTTTATAAGCATTTAATGATATGACCACTTAATAATCATGTATTATTCAATAGTTCAAATTAAGCAAGCTAATAGGAACATATTTTATTAAAAATTTGTAATGTTTTCATAGCCATTACTTATTATTCGATATATATTTAATTTTTTATTTATAACAATAATAAAAACTAAATAAGAAAATTATTCTTTTATCATAATGATATTACATCAAAAAATCCCCATAATCTTTCATCGAATCATGGTATGATACTGTTTGTGTAAGATTAAGAACCTACTTGAAATAATTTGAATTTCTATCATGAATGAATATTTTAAAATAATTACAAGTATTATATAATTTAAATTTCTAAATTTTTATTTTTTATTCTAAATATTTTATATTAATATTTAAATCATCAATTATGAAAATACCCTTTGATTGTTAAGAATGACTGAAACATGCCAGTTATCTATTTCATATTTATGCATAATGGTTAATAAACTAATGAATGGATTTTGAAAATTCTTAAATAATTATTAAACATACCTATTAGTAACATTAATTAATTACTAATGACTACATTTTTAATAACAATGACTACATACACCATTTTTGTGAAACTAGTAGAAATGTTCAAGACTATATACAAATAATGTAGAAAATTAGAAGAATTTATTTTGGGAATTAATATTTATAAAGGGTTTGAATGGAAATATATAGTATATATTTTAATAAATAAATTTTTATGAATGATTTTTTTCATATAGTAGTTTAATGAACCTTCATGGAATTCAGCATAAGAGGTAAGGGGTTTCATCTAAAATTCCTCTAGTTGTGATATATTCGGTATTATACAGATAATTTAATATATATGGTGTCTATAATTCCTATTTGAGAATCCAATCATAAATTACCATTTAATAATGATATTTAATGTTAAATTTATTTCCCTAACATTCATGTTGTTTTAATTCAAATGTTTCTATATATGTAATTGTTTTTATGGTCTCAATTCTAATTCTTTGATATGTAATGCATTTTTGAACCATTTTTTACTTATATTATTTATTCATTAACCAAATATGTATATTTATCATAATATTTTTATTTCATAGATTTATTAGCCATATCTTGTTCCCTTATAATGTTTGCTATTTATCTAGTTGTTTACCCAACAATAAGGATTTTTGGTAACCCAACATTCGTTCATTGGGTTATGATTGTTCTATAGAACATATTTAATATAAAATGGGTACAATATGAAATTTTACTATATTATGTGTTATTAAATAAATATATTCTGAGATATAAATTCATACAACATAACCCTATGGAATTTTTTTATCAATTATTGTTATATGTGCTTTTGAAGCCACCCATTTTCTTTATCCAGATGGATTATGACCAAGTAAACATATTATTAAATTAGTCATTTACTAATTCATATATACGGTTTGAACATCACATTTTACATAACATATATTGGAAAATTTCTTCATCGAAACAATTTAATTATACTAACACGGGGAAATGTATTGGAAATCTAGATGATGTTATTCCAAATATATGATTACTTTCAATTGACTATGTATTCAATAACCATATACCATAATCTTATGGTCGAGTTATGATCATTTTATCCATTTTAATTGAATGTGGTAATGTATTTTAATATTATATTTTTTCATTCCAATTAGGATTATTATTTGAATGTTGACTATGTATTATTTTATAATTCTAATTTTCTCCATACTGTTAATGATCATGTTATCAATTTTATTAACATGGAAAAATGTATTGGTGTTTTTTAGATTATAATAATCATAAGGATAAGTATTTTAAAATTTATTATTGATTTTATATTTATTTTCTCACATTATTAATGCTTTATAATTAATCAAGTGATGTGTAGGGTTCAAAATTATATATCCCATTGATGCATCAGTAGTTCTCATAAGAAATCAATGCTTTGGTATTTGGTGTTCTCTTGACCAATTTAAAAATATTTGTTGACTGTAGACTCGATGAAAAGTAAATGTGATGGAATAAGGTTTGGAGAAATTATTTTTGGTGTCAAACATTATGCATTCCAACAAAATGATATTTGTATTATTTATAACCATGTTTTCATTTATCTTTAAGGATATATCATTTACTCTATTTTAGTTGAATGTAGAATTATTTAGTCTACTTATTATTTCCTTATTATGTACAAAATGATTATGTTTTTTACATCTTTAATTATATATTTTTTTTCATTTCGAGTGTTTGATATTACTCATATATATGGTTATGTTTCCCCTGGTTATGAAGAAATGTTACAGGCATGAAATGTTTTGTAGAATAGAAAATGTGAAAGAATATATGGTAGAGGTTGAATATTTATTAGGATTAATTATTTTTTATATAATGGAAAAATTATTTTTTTTATAAAAATAAGAAGGTATTTGGTTGATTTTTTTCTTAATTCACTAAATATATAAACCAAAAAATAACCTCAGAATATAAGTCATGTAATAATATTTTTAATTTTTTATTTAATGATAGTTATATCCAGGAATTTATAAATGGTATCAACGTGAGTATATAAAGTATGTGTTTGTGGAACTAGATCTGATATTGGGGGGTCTAGGACATTATATTTTGTATAAAAAAACTTTTTTAGAACATTTTAGAGGTTAGGAAGATAGTTGATTATAATTTATGGGGTGGAAAGTTATGTTTCATCGTAATATCAATTTTCTAGATGACTCTTTGGGATAGTATATAAATTAATGATAAGATAATAATGTACATTTTCTTTGGGGATTAGGATGTGAGAACCTTATTATATATCCTAAAAACAATTCAATGTATAGGATGGAATCCTTATAATTTAGTAAATACTTCAACATGTGATTTTTCTATAAATTACATACATATATTGATATAAAGAAGTCAATTTGGTTTTTTAATAGATGATCTTAAAGGAAACACACCCACTGAGGGTGTGTTGGGTATTAACTCTTCCATGATTGGGTGAAAATTATAAAGGACTCACTATATGAACCACTAGACAATTCATGGGGTTATTATTTTGTTATTCATATTATCCAATTAAATAAATATGAGGGATTCAATATAATTGGGTAAGAAACCCTCATAGAAAAATTGACCATGGATAAAACATAATTGAACAATCAAAGTCATAGGTTAATATGAAGGTATCATTTGTTAAAATAAATGGTTTGATAAGGATATCCATATTCATATTGATATATTTTTATTTAATTTTGTTATATTATTACAACCTTTTAGGTTTTTGTATTTAGTTTAAATAATATCAAAACAATTAAGCAAAAAAACATATGTTCCTAGAAACCACAGTGTTTTCAATCCTATTCAGTGAACTCACATAAATGGTTGACAACTTTATTATTTTTCTATTATAATATAAAATATTACATTCATAGTCTTACAAAAGGTATTTAAATTGATATTTTTTATATTGTTGTAATGGGTAGATATTCTCATTAGTGAGTGATATTTTTCAATCATATTATGATGATTAAGAGAAATATAAAATTATTTTAAATCAATTGTTTTACTTTAAAGGTATATACTAATATATTAAATTGTATTCTTAACCTTGAAAATTGATTTTTTACAAGGTTTTAGTTTTGGGGATTACTATAGGATAACATATTATTGAGGTTTGGATAACTCTTATGATTAATTTAAAAATGATATTAAGATAATAAAGGATGGTTTAATTTGGAAATAATATTTTTTATTGTAATTGGTAACCTCAGGTTTGAAAATTTATTCATGAAATTTTTGGATAAGTTCATTTTTTTTGTGTGAATATGATATAAATTACTAGTGTGTGACATTTTTAAATAGTGGTTTATATCATTTTAGTGTTAAAGATAAAGTTAATTTTTGGATGAATAAATAATCTTATAGTGGTTTAATTCCTTGGATATTATTTTTTTGGGAAAGGTATGTTATTTAGAGTATATTACTAAGGTATATACATACATGGGTATATAATTTTTGGAATGAATAATGTTGTTTGAGGATGTATAAATTGGATTTATAGGGAATAAATTTCAATAATATTCAGGTTTAGAATATTTTAAGAATGTTCATGTTTAAATAGGATCTCTATTTTAGGTATTATATTTAATTGTACAAGATAACCCAAATAAAATTAACCTTGGATGAACTGATAGTGAGATATGTTAAATTTAGAGTCATATAGGATGAACTAAGTATGATACTATTTTATTTTTAAGATCTATATTCTTACATGATAGTGTTATAAAGAGATACATCATGAGGTTATAATTTTGAGTGGTTATTTAGGTTAATTAATTTATAATTATTTTCACCCTAGTTAACTATTTAGGTTTTATTAATGTATTTAAATTGAAGTAACCATGGGTTGGAGTAAAAATGTAGGGATTACCTTGATGAAAAATCCATCATAATGGGATATATGGTGAGAAACCATGTGATAATACCAAACTTATTATCAGGAAATATGATTAACAACGTGAACATAATCTATGTCCCTAAAATATCAAGGATGATAAATATAAAGTCTCCTAAAATATCATGTGATGAATATACTGAATTAATGAAGATTCAATTTCAATTATATCGAAAATCTTGGAATAAGTATGGGGGAAATTCTCTTTAAGGGATAGGTATTTTTTATAAGTGTGGATACTAAGGTTGTCATAATCACAAGTGTAATTGAAGTATTAAAACTAAAAAAATTATGTTTCATTAATTAAAATATAGTAGGGAATAATGTGACTTAACGTCTCAATCCAATGAAGAATGCAAGATATATTCACCAACAACCATGTGAACAAATAAATTCTAAGAAACTACTCCAAATAAATCATAGAGTGAGTTTTCAATTAATATTTTCTAGTATCCTATATCATGTATGTTTTCAATAACTACATGATATGATGTTCTAAATAAAAAACACATAGTGGTATGACTATCATATAAATAATTTTAGTGTTTTTTGGAAGTTATTCTTCATTAATATAGATTCTAATACCTTAGTAGAGTTCAATGTCAAATTAGGATTTGGTTATCTCTCATTATAAATTGAATAATTTTTTTATACAGATAAATGTCATTTCATATCACAATATACCCTTTTCACCTATCAATGCAAGATTAATTATTATTTCCTTATATAAATTATAAATATTTAATTTATGTATATGAGAAATGTAAAACACCAAAAAATTAATATATAATTCGCTAAAAATATGTAAATATGTTAGATACCTTAGACCACCCACAAAAAAGACCTAAAATAAAACATGATATATTTAGAGCATTAAAAACCTAGCCATTGAATTAGTGATAATCAATATATTTATCAGTAATATTAATTATATGTATATATAAAATTAAAGAAAATTTTAAAATGATTGAGATTCAATTAGTTTACGTAAAATGACTAATAATATTATATAGTGTTTAGAAAAAGAATTTTCAATAAAATTGAATCTTATATGATTCACATTTCATCTTCATTAAACAAATTGATATAAAATTTTTTTGCTAGATAATACTAATTTGTTACCCCTAATTTAGTTTGTAAATGAAATGAAATAATAATAATGGTAAATATTTGGACAATTTATTTTCCAATAAAAATATTTTTCAATATTTATATTTTATATTTAAATAAATTTATAAGTTTTATAATTTTTAATTAATATAAATATTCTTCATTTTTGAATCCCACATGTCATAATTGAAATTGAATCAATTTTTTTATATTTTTCTGAAAATGATATTTTTAGTTAAAAAAGTGTTTTAGAAAACATATTATTTTTTAGAATTTAAAACTATATTTGATTGATAAATAATATTAATAATTTTTAAGTGATATTATTTGAATATATTAATTAACATTATGAATTTTATAGTATTATTTAATCTTATAAATCTCATGTCCAATTTTTTAGAAATGACTTAAATATAATTTTTTGGGTGTTTTTATTGAATCATGTCATTTCAAGGAATATTTCAGGTTTTATTGAATTTAAAGACTCATAAAAATTATTATTTTCTAAATAAATCAATAAATTTCATTAAAATATGTAACTAATACAACATTTTCTTATTTAAAAATATAAATACTTATTATTTCATATTTCTAATTTTGTTACCATGAGAAAATTTATTTATATTTAAATGAAATTTTTACAAATTTAGAAATATTATTTGATAAATTTATTTTAAGATTTTTAATAAAATTTATCAAATTAAGTAAATGTGTAATGTTTTATATTATTTTTAAAAAATAATTAGTGAGGTTATAAATTAATTATTATGATAAAAATTAATTTGGGAGAAAGATGAAAGATAAAAAAATGCATTAAAAATAAATGATTTTCCAAAAAGGAGTGCTTAAGGACTCTTTTGAAGAAAAATTATTATCCTAACCTCTTCTATCAATTTTTTTGCCAAATAACCACAAATATTATCATAGAATTATAGAGAATTTAATTTTTTATCCAAAAACTACCCTTCTCCTCAGTTATTAAAGAGTAATATCTCCAACACATATAGACTCACATATACCTTTAATTTTATTATTAAAAACTGAAAAATTATACTACTATAATACCATCCAATTTTTAAACACATGTGTTCACCATTTTTTATCACAATTCTTTCATTTCCATGGCGATTTCCAAGGAATATTCAATTCCCCGACGCGGGTATAATCAACTACATGGATTTTTTTCTAAATATCTATATCATCATTTTTTATAAACAATATAATATAAATTAATTATCACCATTTATATAATTTAATGTTTATATATTGATATTTCCATCAATTTCAATTTATTTATCACATCCATCACGAAAAAATCTTCATTCACGTGTACGTATAGACCACCACCACCATTTGTATACAAATAATATTTTTCATCACTACCCCTAATTTAAATTTCATGTATATTTTTAAAGATAAAATATTTTTGTTTGTCCTTAATGTAATAGTATGATAAATTAAATAATCTATTAATTATATAAAAAATCAATGATCATCATTAATTCAATTGTTTTATTTAAGCATGCTAAGGGGAAAATGTATTAAAAAAATGAAATATTCTAATATCCATTATTTCTTATTATAATTCCTTTTTAAATTAGAAATATCACACTAATATATAATAAATAATATCTTTATGATTTTTGAATAATTATATTACAAAAAACCAACTCATAATCATTCTATAAATCAATGTATGTTCATGTTTGGGTGGGTTTATCCACTTACTTGAATAATAATATGAATTTATATCTTGAATTACTACGGGAAAATAATTAATGCTATAATATAACATAAACATATAAATAATGGTGTAAATATATTATAAATATGTGATATTAATATTTAATTCACTAATTTATAGACCTTTCTTTGAATGTTAAGAACCACCAAAATAAGATTTTTTATCAATTTCATTTTTAAGGGTAAATACTAAAAATCATATGAAAAGAATTTGAATGATATTTAATTATTATAATACACCCATATAACAAACAATGATGTCATATTAAGGATAAATTTTAGCAAAAAATAATGAGTAGACACATTGCTCTTAAGAAACTTGTTCAAATGATCAAAACTATAGAAACCCATTGTAGAAATTCAAAAGAATTAATGTAGTGAATGATCATTTATGAAGATTATAAATGAAAATTGATATGGGTATGGTTATTAATTAAGTTATTTTGATATATAAGTTTTGTAAATATGAGGTTAATGTATTTTCATGGAATTTATGACATTAGTTAAGAGGTTTCATCTAAAATTCATCTCTTTGGGTCATAATTGGTATTATGCACCAAATTTCATATCTATGGTGTATATGATACCAATTTGAGATATAAAATAATAAATTATATTATAATAATTTAATTTTATGTCAAATTTAAATCCCTCCATTTCAATGAGTTTGGATTTGAAACATTCTAAATCCATAAGGGTTTTCTTGGTTTGAATTCCGATTGATCAATATATGTTGTGGATCATGTTTTCTTTGTATTGTGTATTAAATGAAAATGAATATAATTTTTACAACAATATCATTATTTCATATTATTTAGTGTAAATTTGTTTTTACCTTATTAAAGTTCTTATTTAATTTATTATTCAATGTAGTAAGCTTTTTTGTCATCTCAACATTTGTACATTGAGTTATAATCATTCTATGATAATATTTAATATTATTTGTGTATATTCCTCACATTTAATAACTATTTGGAATTATCTATTTTTTCTTGGTTATACATTCCTACCACATAATCACATTGAAAACTATTTTTTAGTTATTAGTATATATTATTTTAAATCTATAAACATTATTTTTCTCGATGGATTATGATCTTGTTTTTCCTATATTGAATTGGTTATATATTCATTTCCAAATATAGTATGAACATAACATTTTATATACCTAAAATTTGTTTATTTTCACCTAGAAAATATTTAATTTAACTGATATGATTAAAATTAATGATGTTCCATAAGTTATTATTCCAACACAAATGATTATTTTCAAATTAATTATGTATTATTTAACCATACACATCCATCCTCTAAATGTATTATAATAATATTATCCCATTTATTAGCATGAGTAAAATTATTTTCAACTGGTTTTTTGTTAATCCATTATAGATTATCAATGGAATGTTGACTGTGTAATTTAACCATCCACCTTCTTCCTTCCAATAGGATATGATCTTGTTATCCCTTTTTTTACATGGGGGGAATTATTTTTCCATATGTTGTTATAAAAATATGGATTATTATTAGAAACTTTTTAGGAACTTTTTATTCATTTATGAAAATGGTTATTTCAATGAAATAAAATAACATATTGGTCAACTATATATTATATAGTACCTATATACATCAATAAGTCTAATAAGACAAGAATATTTGGGTATTTTTTTTATTACTACCCAATTCAGTAAGATATACTAAATAAATTATCGATAACAAGTACATGTCTTAGCATAAGTCCTTAACAAATTGTTTTTAATTTTATGAATTCTTTATTCAAGAAATATGAGGTCAGTATTACTAATATCAATTTTTTCATTTTTTTCCATGGATATAGCATGATCCCAGTTTATTTTAATTTGAAATTATTCAAATTATTTATCCATTCCATATTATATATACCATAATTATGTTTTTTATATATTTTATTATATTTTTCACATGCTGAACAATTGAGATAAACCTTATTGTGTTTCCATTTCTTTAAGTTATAGGGAAAAGAAGTAGAAGTGGTATTTTTTGAAAGATAGTTCATTTGAATGAATTTATGAGATATATTGAAGATTCATTAAGTTTAATTAGTTATATATAAAATAGAAATAATTATCTATTTGATATAGAGTTCATGTAGTTTTTAGTTTTTATTTATTCTTAATTCACTAAATATCTAATCCTAAAATTTTATTCTAAATTAAATATGATCGATAATTATTTTGATTTTCTAATTAATAATTTTTATATACAAGATATTAAAATAATATCAAATTACATATGTAATGTATATGTTTATGGAACTATTTTTACGATTGTGTGTATGATGTTTCACATTAAAAGTCCTCAAAATTGGATAATATATTGTTTCTATGGTATAGATATAATTATATATTCATGATAGTAAAAATTTGGGATTTCAGTTTCCATTAGATCATGTTATAGTGATGAATCTACCCAGGACCAAAAAATGAATAACAAAACAAGACACAATTGTTCAAACCACTCCCTAATAACTTCTGGATAATATTTACATAATGACCAATGATATAAAATAAGTCTATAGTACGGGAAATCATATATATTATGTTTCTATCCATGATATAGTTAGTTTTTAATTTTTAATTCTTATTTTGTTATGTTTAGAATTAAAATTTAATGTTTTTTTAAATTTAAAATTTAATTTATAATGTGACACGTCAAAAATTTATTTCAAATGAATACTAATATTTATAGCATTCTTGACATCCAACGTCATGTTTTAAGAGAATTGATGTATACAATATGATTATTTTAATTTTCCTATAATAAAATAGTTTTTAAATTAGAGGTTATGAATTTGAGTAACGGAATTATGACATATATTTAGTGTTTTCATTCTGAAAAAAAAATTATTGACTAATGATTAGGAAATAATCACTAATTTTTTTTGTTGAAGTTATTTTGTGAGTCATAATTGAATCTTCATCCAAACTATTTTTAAATAGTTTTTTTCCTAGAATTTATAATTAATTTATGCCACTTTTAGAAATTTTATTTAATAAAATAAACACATTTTTTTTGAAAATATAATATCCATACTAACTAAGGTTGATATTTTAGTTTTCTTTGAAATTATTGAATTTTCATTGAATAGTGAAAAATATATATTTATCAAATACTCTCATTTCATTTCCTTAAATTGTGTTTACAAAAATTAATAATATATATAAAATTTGGTATTGATGTTATATATGGTCCATTTTATTTATAATTATCTAATTACTTTCATTTTAATTTTAATTATGTTTTTTGTTGATATATGTTAATTTTTATGCATAGAAATTTTTTTTATAACAACTATTTTTCGAAGAGTATTATTTATTTTAATTCAAATAATTTATACCAATTATTATGTTTCTATCATGAAAAATGGATACCAGATTTAAAATATGGAGGTTTGTATTTTTTAAATCATCCCTTTATATTTTTTCATTATGAATATTAACCGTTGAAATTATTTTTCATCCCAGTAAAGGTAAAATGGAAAAAACATGTCAAAATAATGAAATAAGGTCACAAAATTGACCAAAAACATGAATTAGTTTTCTTTAATTATATAGATTCAACCATTTACATCCCAAATTAAAATTTATGTTATTTTGGATCTATTTTCCCTCGATAATGACATTTATGTTATTTCAAGTAATGAATATTCCAAATTATCACTATCTTGCATGCAATTACTTATATATGTTCAAATATTAAAAAGATATGTTATGAATTATTATAATAGATTATTTTGATCATTATTATTTTATATTTATGATTTTTATTCATTTTTATATTTTATTAATTTTATAAATACCTTAAATTTACCCACAATGCTAATAAAAAGATTGTGAAAGAATTAGAAAATTCAATGTAAATGATTTAAAAAAAATAAAAATTAATATTTCTGGTTGAATAATGATTTAAAAAAAAATTTAATGGAAAATATTACACTATAATTTATGTTCAATATGTTAATATTATAATTGTTTTTTAACTTGATGTCTTTGTATTCAAGTAAGGTGAATAGTGTTATAAAATACATGCATAAATTTTATAAAAAAAAGATTTTATATAATTATCTAAAAATAATAATAATAAGAAAATATGATATTTGAGATAATCTAAAGGAGGCCAACCAAAGAAGATGCAATAGTCTTACCTTACTATTTGAAATTATTTATTCTTATACATAAAAAGATGTGGCATTCATAAAAAATAATAACTACAGTATCCTGAATTTACTAAAATTTCATTATTCTTATGTAACTACCATTATATTTTATCTTTTCCATCAAATGAAAAGAGAAAGTACCACTCTTGAATTTGTGTGTACTATATTCTCAACAAAAAGATACTATTCATTTTTCTTCACTATTTTTCATCTATGGTATTATGAAGAGATTATTCATTTTATATGATATTTAGTATATAGTTATGCTTATGGAATTATAATATCATATCCACTATCTTTCCTTCAAATCCATTAGAGAATGATAATGTCTCTCTTACATATGTGTTTACTACCACCCCCATAAAGTGATGTTATTCATTTTTTATTTATGATTTACATGAATTGTAATAAGGCTTGATATATTTTATATATATGTTATTCATGATATAATTATGGGTCCTAAATGATAAAATAAATTCAATATTTCTTTCCTTATTTTCATTAGAATATGAAATTGAATTTCATGTGTATATATGACCAACCATCTCTATAAACTATGTAAATCATTTTATGATCTATACCCTTTATGGATGAATCTCTATATATGATGAATATATATGATATTTAAATCATGTTTAAAAATATATAGAGTATGTAACCATGATCAAAATTTAAGGATTAAAACTATAGAACTGAATCTCTTAGAAAAAACAAAATAGTTTACTCTTGAAAATAAATTTTTTTATAAAGAATTAATAATTAATGAGCAATGAAATGTTATAAGTGGATTATAGATGAAATTATATGTATTTATATGATTATTTTATATAATTATAATAAATTAAAAATTATTATATATGACTTAGAGCTCTTTAAATTTTTCTCAGACTTGAGTTAAGATACTTTCATAGCACTAATATTTATATGAAAGACATGACCTATTCACCTCATATATATTTTATATGATGTATATAAATCATGGGAATTTATTTTTTCATTATTATTATAAACAATATTGGGATTTAAATTTCCACCTTTTTATCCCTATTTCATGAGGTTTTTATTTTGAGATTAAATATCTTGGTGTTTATCATCTCAAATTTCCTCCTTTTAGAAATATGTTTTGTTATACACCTATCAACTTTTATGATATGAATATAAAATTCCAATGAAATAATATATAATTAATATCATTATTAAAATTATATATAATTTTTAATATGATTTTATTCTTTCATTGGGATCCTGATTCAAAAGATACCAAAGTGATAATGAATGTATGTTTCATTCCCATTTAAATTAGGTATGTTTATGATTTTATTTTATTAAATAATGTTTTATGATAATTTTATGAAAAAACTATTTAATTTTATTCTAATATTATTATTTAATGAATTTTTAATCAATAGTAAAATTTTATTCTCTTTGGTAAAAAAATGATTGAGAATGATTTTAAAGAAAAATAAACTTTATTTCCACTTTGGTTCGGAATATCTTTTTTCCATGTTAAGGTTTTATTTAAAACGTTTTCAATAATATTTTTAATACAGTCATATTTTATTGAATTTATTTTTAACAATTTATTGCACTTTTAAAAAATGGTTTAAAATTAACATTTTTTCACTTTTTTGAATATGGTATTTTTTTACTTTTTACCCAAAATTTGAAAGCATTACTTGTTTTAACATACATAGTGTGAAAAAACTTTCCTACCATCATGAATGATACATTCATTGAAGCATAATGTACATATTTTCAAGGTTAATTTAAAATAAATAATTTTCCATAATATTTGGAAATTTTTTTTTATTTTAAATAATTAATTCTATAATGAAATGGGTATTCTCCTTAAAAATTTTTAAGAGTGATATTTTTAAGAAATTATTCATTTAAGATAACATAATTTTTAATTTCTTATACTTTAATAGGGATATTATCCAATTATACCATACTTATTCTTAATCATGATTTTTTACAATTATGATGATGAGATTTTTATGAAACCCATTTATTTTCCATATGTTATGTTATGATGAGGTGTTAAAATGTTAATGAAATATGTTTCCTTTATATAGTTTTTGTAAATGATTATTGATTTATAATATTATGGAACATATATGATTGAATTATGATCATATTATGGGTGAGCCAAAAATTATATATCCCCTAATGCCTTGGGTAAATAATGATATCTCACTAGATAATAAAAAATGCAATGCGAGAGTGAATATAGTTTAACAAGATACTCTTTTCAATATGATAGTATTGGGAGTGAACCTTGACTAATGATATGGTAGAATGGGTAGTGAACCCATTCCACTATGATAGTATTAGTAGTGATCCATCACTAAGAAAATGATTTTTTATTCTTATGTGTACGCCCCGAATTTTTTTATTCGCATGTTATTTTATCAGGGGTCATGTTCTTTTATTCGTTTATGATTCATATATTACAAACTATTAATATTTATTACATCATTCAAGATTATGATATTTGATATAATATCTATGGTTTTAAAATTTTAGTATCCTGTTCTCATACCTGTATGATTATGTTTTGCATAAGTGAACAACAATTTCCACTTTGTTTACCCATGCATAGAATATGAGCTCACAATTTCTTATATTTAATTTTTCCATGAAATAAATAATAGTTTCATGCAGGTTATATATAATATTATTACTATTCGGAAGGATATTTTTTGGTTATATTGAATATATTTTATGAAATAAAAATATTTTGCATCATGTTTTCAAAGACACCAAGCCATTAAGGCTATCAAAAAATGTATTATTGGGTGTTTTTTAAATATTCATATAAAAAGATTAGAAAATTATGTTTGAAAAGTATGAATCTATATATATAATTTAATTACATTTAAATATATAAATCCAATTATAAAATAATATATATTTTCTATGATATTTCTATAATTTATTAATAAGTGTTAACATTAAATGTATAGTTTTATAAAATTATATAAACCAAACTAGATATGTTTTGGTGCATATGATAAATGGTAAAAAAAATATATAATAGATGAATATTATAAATTCATTAATTTATATATATGAAATTTTCATATGAGTTGAAATATGAAATGATAATATTTTAACAAATCATATATTTTAATATATGAATAATGTTTTAATATTATATATTATTTAATTTTTATTTTCACTAGTTTAAAGTTATTTAAAACTAATGAACTTAATTTGTTCTATTATACAGACATATTCTCTAGTAAAAAACCACACATTCCTATGAAACTTTTGAATATTCAAACTTAGATTCTAATAAAAAAAATAATTTTATATAACGTATCATCCATGACATGAATTACTAGAATTGAAATGTTTGGTTGCTAAAATCAATGATTTTAAAAACAAATGAGACACGTCTCTTTATATTATAAATATTAGGGAAACACAATAATTCTTCATAATTATCATAGATATTGTTTATATTTATGGTCAATATCCCTATTATTATCTCACTTAAAATGTGTTATCAAAGAGTTATAAATGATCTCATCATTTATATGCTCATTATTCTTCTGATAAATTTTGGGTGTCTTGTCCTTATCCTCTAAATCTTATACTTATATCAATTTTTGGTTTAAGATGTTCCATGTATATTAAAATACGATAGTCAATGGTGATCATATATTATTTTGGAATCTAAACATTAATAATATTTAAGTATCATTTAGTAATCTTCTTGAATCAGAAAAACTATATTTCAAAAACCTTTAATATGTGAGACTCAAATCAACCTCATTAGATTGAGTTTAAATTTATATGATGTTGTGTGAAGTACCGTGGTATCATCCTATCATCAATATTCTATATTTACCTCTATATTTTTTATTACTTAAAAATCTTGTTTCCTATTATATTAAAATAGTGTCTAACTTTCTTTTCGATCTCATAGTGTTCATAATTCAACTATCCAATAAATTTTTGAACTCCATATTTTTACCATATCATCTCCCAATGATCTCATCTTCTATTTTCCTATTACTTTCAATATCTTCATTTTAAACAAAAATTTTATGACCATGATATATTATAGAAACATTATCTTATGATCATAATATCTCAAACTCTAATTGTTTTGAAATTTTTATCATCAGATTCTATAGGCTAAAACATTTACTTCTATATGTATATTGTATTTTCTTCATCTAATGTGATCATCAATACATACTGAAACTCATTTTAATCTCTATATAATTTTTATCATCTATTTAAATATCTTTTTGTATTACATCAATTCAATATGGTTTAAAGGGATTATTAAATAATTTTTCTTAAAATTAAATGTGAATATTCTAGATACCACATCTCCCACACATATGGGATTCTAGAGATTTAAAATGTTTTTTCTTTCAACACTTTTTAATTTATCAATTCTCAATAGCCTCAAACATCTTATATTAACAATGCGTGTTTAAAAATAAAACATGATGTAAAATACAGGTTTGGTATTCCTGATTTTTAAACTCTTAGATTTCATAAATCTCTTTAAAAGATATTATGATAGTTCATTTATCAGGAAATATATCATTTCTCATTATCTTCCATCATAAATTCAATTGGTCATTTGATTTATCAAATTTACTTCAAATTCAATGTGAATTATTTTGAATAAATGTAATGTTTACTATCTTGAGCATTCAGTATAGTATCCTGTGACTAAATTTTTATAATATATTCTAGACAACTTTCACTATTATATATATTTAAAATATTTGATATATTACAAGATTGATTTTTTGATTCCTATCAAGAATATCCAAAGTCAGATAACATCAATAAAAGAGTGCCTAATCGAAAAGTAAATTATCATTATTATATTTATCATCCTTGGGAGTAACTAAGGATATTTGGAATATATAAAGCTTCCAATAATACATTTTTTCTACCTTATCATACCCACACTCTATAGATTTGTAGATTGTAGATAATACCATCTTGACATGGTAGCTTCACAGTTAAATATAACTCTAAAACATACTTTCATTTAATTTGAAATGAAATATAACACCATTAATAATTATAATCCAATAGTTTAACAGTCTCTATTTTTTAACAGTAACAACTCCCTATTCAAAAATTTTAATTATTCAAATATCTGCACAACTTTATCAAAAAGAAGTGTCTCATCTTTACACATCTATATAAATCAATTTATAGAATTACATCCCTAGATGAGAAGGAATTATATATATATATATATATTTAATTTAATGTTTTCCCTCTCAATGATGTTCTTTAATTTTATATTCTAAAACATATTCTCCCCTTTTTTTCTTTGATAATTTCAAATTAAATTCAAAAATTATAAACTGAAGAGTTTTATACTAATTCTTTCCATATAAAATATAATATAAAAGATAGTGGTTTATTATATATTAAAATAATGTATTATACATAATTATTACCAAAATTAACTTCAAATATCCTCAGTAAAAATTCCCTCAATTTTATGCTATATATAAATATACATAAACATGACATGCTAATTATAAATTTCTATTTGTTCAATTGATACTTTATTTCAATATATTTTGATATAGAGTATTGGAAATGGTCCTTTTTGAGATATATTAATCTTTTAGAATCAAAATAATTTTTAAGGGTATTTCAACATTCACCTTAATATATTATAACTATACTTTCATCCACATATAATGACCATAAGGGTGCATGGTATCAAAATACCCAGACTAAGTTGTAATTAATGGTAGGAAACATTTTCTCTTATAATTACTTATCACAATATATTATACGAAAAATAATGTTCCTCTAGATATTGATTTATGTTAATTTACATCTAAAGATCAATAAAAATTAGTAAAATAAAATAAATTTGACTCTTTAATTATTCTATACATAAATCCATAATTGGAAGTTCCATTAACATACATGTGGATAATTTTGGTACCCAATATGCGGGTTTATTTTCCATTACTATAGTTTATTTCACAAAAATTTATTTCACAAACAATATATAGCCTTGATATTGTATGATAAATATTTTTTTTATTATTTTTCATCTATCTTTAAAATTCACATTTGCACTGCTCTATCTTTTCTCAGATTCAAATCAACAATATTATGTGTGGGTACACCATTTTAATCTTCCAATACAAAATTTTTCAATAACACATTGGAATAATTTTTTGTTAAAGGATAATGTAATTTAAATTTTATAGTATTTAAAGTCCTATAAATAAATGAACACTTAAATGTTTAACTTCAAGTATTCCACAACTTTATTAAAATATTTCTATCTCTCACTAGTAAAACTTGTTTAATGAACTTAAATGAGGAAAATATAGATTATTGTTACTAATTACTTAAAATATTATTTGTTTTGATCTTTTCCTTGGGAATTGTTTTTAATAATATGTGACTTTCATGTTTCAAAAACCAAGAACAAAGACCCATCTTCAACCCATACAATGATTCCTTCATGTTTTATACCATTGTTCTTATTTCTCAAGTGTTAAATCATTTTGTTTCTTAATATAAATTCTTCATTAAATTTACCTTTACAAAATTATAAATTTAAATAAATATGATATAAATTATAATTTCAAGGATCTATAATAACTAAAAACATCCGATGGTTTCATGTTCACTAATAGAGACACATTTATCTTTAATATCAATACCATCAACATATGAATAACATTTTTAGAATAACCTAGATTTATTATATAATACCGCATCATTTTTATTTGGATTATTATAGAATGTGATCTAAGTTCATATGATATTTTTCTAATAATTTCTAGGTACAAGATCCCACGTATCATTTTTCCCAATATGAACTAACTATTTATTCATAACATCCATGCATTACATATATTTAATATCTTCATATACTAACCATGTTACATCAAGAGAGATAACTTCCTTTTTTTTAAAATGTTTTCCCTATTATTATCAACATTAAGGATATTTTTAATTTGATAATACTGTATGGTCAAATATAAATTTATATCTTCTTAAAAATTTACCTTCCACATTAATTATTATTTCCATTATCATTGAATGAATTTAAATTTTCATAATTATGTCTTAGTTTATAGCAATTTATCATTCCATTTACCTTTTCAAAAGTAAGAATGTCATATTTTGTTAATTCCTTCAAATTTTCAGAACCATTCTACCTTAGGATTGGTTAATTTTCAGTCACTTTTAAATAAAATATGTAATAAAATTATACAATCTATTGTTTAATAATATATATCTTATTCCATTGGATGGGTATCCATTGAAATTTATTTACTTATATTTTTTATCAATCATTAATAAATCTATATTTTATTTATCTTCATTAGGCATGTAATCTTAAAAAATTAAAATACATCAATATGGGTTTCTTATTATTCAAGGTCTATTAATGATTTATATTAACTTTGGAGTCAATTTTTTACAAAACTATAAAAATTTATACATAAAAACATCCACTAGATGAAATTTGTAACATTATTACCCAAAAAGATAATCTCCCCATATAAATTACACTTATGTTTTTTACTTTTTTTACTTCTCTATTTAACTAAGGTGTGAAGTGAGGACATTACATATGTTTAATTAAATTATTTCATAAACATGATTCTAAATATTCCATGGTGTACTATTTAACAATATCTATTCATAGATACTAAATATACACACATAGATATTTCCCATCATCCCATGTAAAAATTATAATCATTCATACATCATTATATATTATTTCAAAAACAATACCTTGGTTAATTGAGTGAGCACCTAAATGAATGTAATGAAGTAGAGATCAATTTTTGTGGATTTATCTCTCATTTTCCCACATAAATTAGACAAAAAACATTCCAGTGTTCTGGTGGTCAAAATATCAACATAGAACTACTATTGATAATTATCCCATTTTCACAATTTTTATATTCAATATAGAATTTCTTCCGTAGTCTCGGTAAGGGCCTCACCACATCATCCTTTAAGGCTTTTTTCAACTTTCCCTAACTAAGATGATCATATCTTCTATTTTGAAACTCATTTTCATATTTATAACCAAGAAAATAAGTGTTTTTTGGATAAAAAATTTGGAACAATTTACCACTTTTCTATATCTAATACTTATAATCTATCTTAAAATATAGTTTTTAAGGATGAAATAGTGTTTTATTAATATAAATTAATTTCCTTCATCACAAATAATTACTACACTGAAATTTTATTTTTATGTGCATATATAAATGAAATTTTCTTAAACTTCAGCTTTTTATTATTTATTTTAACTACAATAATACCTTGAATTTTTAAATATCTATTGTTTGAAAAGAAAACTACTCCCTCATTATGGAATCCTTAATTTTAAAAGAATTTATTGTTACCTTGAATATGTGTGTAATCACTACTATTGAGTAATCATGGTTTTATTTTTCATCTATCTTTTTATAAAAACTTAATAATAAGCGATTTTAATTCTATTATCCATTTCACAAATTCCACTTGTATTGTGACATATGAATCATATATTTGATTTTTTTCTCCACTCTACAACATAGTAAAATGTTTGGTCACATATTCTATAAATTTTATCTACATTTCCAAACTGGTTCTCCATTGATATATTTTTATCTTATGATTTATCCATTCTTTAGTTATTTATTATCATTATAAAATTCCATTATTTTCAATAATTGTTTTTCACACCCACTGGTCAAGACTATTAAATTGTAGTTACATTTTATTCCATAAGTTATTTAACATTTCACTAGATATCCTATAACACTATAAATTTCCATTGATCCTCAATAATTCAAAGTGTTTTTTGTTATTTTTTGAAACAAGATCTTTGAGAATGTGTGGAATTTTAAAAAAAATTATTTCATTTTCTATGGGTATTAGTTCAATAAAATGTTATTTTTTTTTTCTTGTTTCTTATTTTGAGAATTTTTTCTCTTTCTATTTACTCTAGATATTCTTGTTGTTGGATAACATTTCTAAAACCCTTTATTGGTTGACAAAATTTTCTACCTTGCTTTTGGACCAATAATTTTGGTTAGAAAATCCACAATAACCTTTGAAAAATTACTTTTAGTTTATAGATTTAAATAGAAGATTATTTCTATTGTGGTTTAGTATAATTCATCCTTTTATTCAATTACATTTATAAAATTTTAATTTATTTTATTTAATATTCTTTTAGCTTCAAGACACCATGATTGTGTGCCACTTAACTCATCCACCTTTGCAGTAAGTTTCTCTCCCTTATATTTAACACCATTCCTTTACTAATAACCTTTAACAGTTTTTTTTAATTTCCCCAAGGTAACCATTATACATATTAATAATGTAATTTTTTCTATCTTTTTTATTTAATTGTCTAGCATCCTTCTTAAGTTTTGTGTTTTTAAAGGCATGAAATAATAATTTATCTAAATAAATATTACATATACATAACATTACATTATTTTTATTAAATACATTTGTTTTATACATGTTTTTTATCATAAGATATAATAATCATGATTTTTCTATATTCACATTTATTATAAGAAATAACATTGTTGGAGTAGTCATCCTAAAATTTCTTTAACATGTACATCTTATTCAATTAGGAAATCGATTTCATTTTTACCCATATCATTTAACTTATTTCATATTTTTTATCTAGTTCTTCCTCTATGGGATTCCCACTTTTCAATCATATTTATTCTCTCCCACCTTTTTCTATATATGATCAAAATTATATTTTCTAACATCTACACACATAAAACAATTTAGTGACATTTTACCCATATATTTTACTTTACCATTTTCAATGTTCTTGGATATGAGAGCCATTATCCACTTATACTAATCATATTTTTCTTTCTCATATTCCAAATTTAATAGATTATTGGTCTTATAATTCCTAGATTTTAAGCTTCTCAATATCCTCTAAGGTCATATCTTCATTGATATAATTTTTACATATTAGACCATTCATCATATCATTACAATTATTATATACATTTTATCTAAAGATAAGTCATTATTGTCTTCTAATGACAAAATTTTAGATCAATCCATTCTTAATTTTTTTACAAACAATTAAAAAGTTGTTTGGTTTTTTTGGTTTCTAAAAAATATTTTATTTTTCTGAAAATTTCATTCACCCTTATCAAGTAGTCAACTGTATTTTCCACATTATCCATTATGATATCATAAAACATACATTTATAGTTCTAATATTTTACCTCCTTTGAATTCAAAATTCCTTCAATGATACATTTATGTTTATCCAAATTCTCTATAATACATTGGAGACACATAAAATTAGAATATAATTTAACATAAAATTACATGATAATTTTGTTTTTCAATTTTAAATCTAAGCCTATATTATTCTTGTTATAAAAAATTCATATGACCATAATTATTTCATTATGGAAACACCATAATAGATTAATTCACAATACCCATGAAAATTTAAAGATTATTAGGTATTATTTTTTTCTTCTATGTTGGTTAATTTTACCCATTGAAGGTAGGAATAACTCTAATATAGTTTATATTTTACATCTTAAATACATAAAGATCTTAACACAATATCCTTCTATGATACTAATTAAATTTTCAAGTTATTATGCACCTTTTATAAGGGGAATGGGTGGTTTATTTAGTGGTATTATTTTTAATATATATATATATATATATATATTTTAAAATGATGTTAATCTCTGTGATTATTTTTGATCTCAATCTAATTAATTTTTAATACCACACTTACTTGTATGGAAATATATAATAAAAGAACACAAGGAACTAAATTGATGAGGTGGGTTTTCCCTAATGTCGTACATACTCCAAAATTCATTCGGATTCATATTGAGAGGTTTTCATTCACTAGATTCTACAATAATATAGAATAATGTGTTGATTTGTTTTTCATTCATTACCCAATAAAAAAAGGGTATGAATATCTCCTTACATAATTAAAGTGGTAGAATTAATCACTGTTGACCCAAATATGTTTAATAATAGTTTTATGTATTATAAATTTTTTTTAAATGATGAAAAGAGATATATTCCTTTTACTCTAGTCTTCTCCAACAATTTATTTTATCTTCCTCTAAGGCATCATAATAGTAAAACCAAGATTATTCTCAATGATTCAATTTCTAAAAAATAAGTATTGGGGAATTATATTCCATAACTATGATGTGAATTCCACCAAAAAAGTGATCCACCAGAAATTAGTCACTTTGTCCAAAAATCAAAAATCATCCACAGATGAAGCATTTCTTCTTTAACCTCATAGATATTAGGCAACATGTTGGTGGATATTTCTGTATATTCTTCACATTAAAACATTTATAACATTATATATAATGAAATAATCCTATTTTATTAATAATTTTTACAATATATCTTATAAACATTATCTATGGAATACATTATTTTCTCATCTTTAAATTCCCTAATTAAATTATTTAGAATATATCAAAGTCAATTGTATTTACAAATGCATTCAAGAATCTCAGTGTCAACCATATTTAAGGCCCTCCAAATTATAAAAAAAATAAAAGAATTAGAATAATGAAATTTTAAACATTGATATCTTGGTAATCATCATCACATTCTATTTTTCTTGAGATGAATATGTGTGATGTACTTTGGCATCTTTAAATATGTAATCTTTATATAATTTTTTCTTCAAGATCTACCACAACATTTAGTATAAATAAAATTGGTTGGAACCATTCATAATTTGGAAAATGTATGACATTCCTTATAATCTCCAAGTGTTCATCATTCCCTAATCTATTTTTTTGAACCCCATATTTTTGATATCTAATATTCTAATAATATCATATTTTATTTTCCTAGACCTGAAAATCATTGTTTTTTCTAGAAAATGTGTTGATTGAGATATGTTATAGTCATAAAATTTTCTAATAAATACATATTCACATCCCATTCATGATAAATTATGATCATTAGAATACATTTGTTCTGAATTATATTTTTTTGACACTCTGGATTTATATTTTTCAAATTGATAAAAAGTATAGACTGCACCTACTTCCAATCTCATGAAATGAATTTCAAAATTATTTCTATAGATTTTAGTCACTCGTGTTATTTATGATATTTATAAAGAATACATAACATCTATTAACTAAAATTCTCGAAAATTATTCTATAATTATCATCTCTCTATTCTTGATATTGTAGATATATCAGAATTTTAGAAAATATACACTTTCAAAATGGACACATTTAAGTGGCCTAAAACTTAATCCATTGATTAAACTTTATTAACATCATAATATAATGTAAAACAAAGGTTTATTATTCATGATAGTTATTAAACTAATAAATTTAATCAAGAATCACATAATACCTTCCTCTAGTTGATTCTATAGCATAACTTCTTATACTGAGCTACTACAATAAAAAATTTCATTGTGTTAAATTTTTTAAAATTCAACTTTTTTGAACCAATATTTCTCAAAATAATTTTGATTCTTGTTAGCATGAATAATTAACCAAGAATAATATGACTAAATTTAGATAATATATTCCCAATATATAAACCATTAAAATTAACTATAACTTCCAATAACCATATATCATATATTTTATAATTCTCTTTAAGAACATCCTAAGTCATGTAACATTTGTAAACAAGTTTCTTCATCAATAAATTAGATGTCCATACTATACTTTTGTATCATTTGATTAAAATTGGATTTATAGAATATATAAAACATATAGACATAGATTTAGTTCACCCTAACAAACCTATATCCTCTAGATACATAGATTTTTGATGAATACATTTTGGAAATGGGTTCTTCATCATTAATCAAGCCTCAAATATTTTAGTATATATACTATTTATAACATATGTAACTCCTTAAATAATTCCATTTCATGATTTACTTAGTGATTTGTTCAATTAATTATAAATAATATATTTTATTATATGTATTATTATATATTTTTAGTAAAGTTATTATTCAATGAATGAAGTACTCTAAAAAATGAACTGTCGATAATGGGATTATGGGATAAATTTACCCAAGATTGGGGATATAAATTTATATTTAATGATAAATTAAAAACATTTATAACAATGCATATTCATGAGGGGAATTTTTTGATTCATTTTATTTTAATTCAGTACATTAATGAAATTTATATTGTTTGAATTATATGAAAATACACCAATACTGAATATTATAATTAAAATATTACTATGAATATATAACATTAACCATTGATTATATTAAGAAATATGTAATAATGATATTGGAAAATAGTAATTTTTTTATTAATGTTAGACACCTTAAATAAATAATACAAAAGAATATTTATATATGGATATAAGAAAATATAATATGTTTGAGATTTATATTTTAATGAATATAATATGAACCCAAAAAAACTAATTTGTGTTATATTTCATTTAATGTTATAACCTTTTATGACCTCAATAATTAAATATATGTAACCTAAATAAGATTAATTTAATGTGGATTATATAATTTATGGTGTGATTAATATGACTTAACCATAATGTTATACAACTAAATTAGATGAAATTTTATGTAATAAATGGTTGGTTGTCCCTAGAAGCTGGGTAAACAATAAATTAATGTCAGGGTGATCCATAATATGGATTAGTGGAATATTGTTTTCCAAGAGGATTTCCAAGAGTAATATTTGATATTTCCAACATGATGTTTTCTTAAATATAAATTTAATGAATGAAATTATATATATACCCCAAATACCGATAAAATATTAATATTTTACTATTAATGAATACACTATAAATATACTAGAACAATTTTAGTGGAAATATAATAAATATAATTTCACTGAATATTCATAATGCAAAATTATATTAATAAATATTTTTATTATAGTTAAATGATAATTAATGAAAAATCAATAATAATATTTATATAAATCATGGAAATGAATAAAGTTAGATATAACAATTTAATTAAAACTATAATTTTTTTATAATTCCAAAATGATATTTAATGATCAATATATTTCCCTATATAAGAAGTTATTAATGTATAGAAATACACTTATATTAATCATAAGAACGAATCACATGAAATATCTTGGTGTTAACCATAAAATTATATATCCATATTTTCTATTAACACAACATTAAGGAAAACATAATTTTTATTTAATGAATTATGAAAAAAAATATATGAAAAAAATATAAAATAAATGAACATGATAAAATGAAAATTATTTAGTTTTTATATGCAAATGTATAAATAAATGATGAATATTATTAAAAAAGAAATGGGTAGGTGCTTATGGTATATAAAAAGAAATTTTAGAACTTTGACAAATAATTATTTTGGATTAAATTATCTGATAAAAATTATACATATTATATGAATGATATAAATAAAATTTGTATAACATATAGAATTTAAATTTCATAGAATAGACCTATATTAAGAAGTTTCAATAATATGTATATAAATAATTGAAATTAATATGGGTAGGTTTCTATTTTATAACCACTCAAAATAAATATACTTTCCATGGTCATTGGAAAAGTAATATAATCATTATGAATAAAAACCATTATAAATAATCTATTTTATATTTATTTATTTAATAATTGAATTTATCATAATTATAGGTGTATTTTATTAATATAGATATCAAATTTTTAATCATTTGGGGAAAATTGATATGTTTTAGTTATTTATGGGTATAATTTAATTTATTACAAATTTTAAATTATTATATACATGTAAGGTATAATATAAGAGTTTATTACAATATAGAAACGATTTAACATTTGGTTTTTTAATTTTAATTATTAATTATATATATTATTATAAATATTAATTATCTTAAGTTAATTCACTAAACCTTTTAGCCATAATATAATGTTCCAAATAAAAAATATATGTTATTTTTTTAAGAATATATTTTTGATTTTATATTTTATATAATTTTATATGACTAAATATTGATTATCAATGCTTTAAAATCCTTTGAAATATATTTTTTAACTAAAAATATTTTTTAGTAGTCACGACATATGGGTCAAATTTCATTTATGATTGTTTAAATAAGAATACTTTAACTAGATTTTAATGACATGACAAATAATTATTATTATATTATAATATATTCATTACAAATATATTTATTAAATTTCCCTATTATAATATCATTCATGTATCTCATCAAAAAATTCCAAATTTTTGTAAGGTTATTTTCTAATTTTTCTGAAATATTTATGTAATGCATAGATTTTCTCTCTCTTTTCCTATAAATCTACATTGTATTGTGTAACAATATCATTAAATTTTATATTTATATTTATTTATTTATCTACATATGATATATAAAAAATATTAACAAATATTATTCATTTTTTGTCAAGATTAAATTTTTGAACTCATTTATTACGGTCATAATTTTATTATATAATTTTTCTTCGTTGTTTTAGGATGCTTGGATGTTTCGATTCAAAATTCTTATGCGTTTAATTAATTTTTGGAATCGTGGGTAGGAAATTTGTTATATAGGGAATCTAATCTAATTAAGCTATCATATCTCTTGTTAAGATCTTATTGGGAACCATTTGATTATAATTATTATATTGGTATAAGTGAAGAATCATTATTTATACAAGATATATTAAGTGATATTTCTTTGTTGAATTTGTATCACTAAGGAGAATAAAATATTTTGAATATATATTTCTGGACATGACATCAATGGAACTACTCTCGAGCTAGAAATGAAATTGAAAATGACCCCCACTCATGTCTCAAATATAAAAGAGGGTATTAGCTAGTGTAAAAAATTTTAAATCATATTTGAGAGTGTAAATTTTCTTCAAAAAATGGAAAATCTTTCAACCAAAAAATTCAAAACATATTAACTAATAAATATTCATATTATAAAATTTAGGTAAATTTCATACATAACAAAAAAATATAAGAGGACAATGCATAGGGAACCATCAAATATTCTAATGGTATAAATAAATAATCATATACAACTAGACTCATCCAAAATCACCATAAGTCCAATCTATCAAGGACCAACACCTCTATGAACACACTTGTAAAAATAATAATAAAAAGTATATTAATGAGGTTTAAGTGAGGATAATGAAAAAGAGTCAGATTCATTCAGGGATGTCCACATGTCATTTTGTGTACAACATACTAATGCATCTATGAGAAAATGTGACCAAACAAAATAACCACCAATTATATTTGCAACAACTACCAATACAACAACTTAACAACGCTCACCAAAATTTGTAGAGGTTTATATATATATATATAACTAATAATGATATAACCAAACCAGAAAAAGGATAAAACTAACATAGTAATTCCTAACATTTATCTCACCATTTCTTTTAGTGTTGGATACTTTTTAGAAAAATATTAATGAAATAAGGTTTCAATAGAAACATAAAGGGACATAGTTGACCAGAAAATAATCCCCATCCCCCATTTTATATTGGTCACAGTCGACCTAGAATCATTGCTAATGGTAGTATAGGGAAACTCAACTCTAAAACATCACAATAATACCACTATACACACATTTCTCACTCTATTATCTCAATCAATGTATAATTGTAAAAAGAATCACTCTGATCTATTTTTAGAGATGTCTACATGGAATTAAAATCATTGAAATATAAATATTTTTATTTTGAAAAACTATAATTTATCCCCATTCACTATTTATAATTACATTGAATTAACCATAATTACAATACTATAAGTTAATAAAACACCATTTTATAATATTTTAATTGTAAATCCTTATTTGTATTGCCTATTTTTTTTTGGAATTATCTATAATTTATATTCATTGTCATATCTAATATAATCATATAAATTAACTTTAAGTTAATATGTATCATCCATTTTTTAAGGGTGAAATCCACAATAAGAAAATAAACAAAACAATTGTTATGTGTATTTCTATAATAATTATGAAAATGTTTTATGAACTCGTATGAATTATATACTACCACAATGTACTGAGCTAGATAAAAGTTATCAATATATAGAACACGGAATTACTCTCAGGAAAACATGGAATGAATTATAAGATAATATATAAATAATGTTTTCCACCTCAAAATAATAAAATATATAAATTCACATGATTAATACCATGGTACACTATCTTTCTATATTAGAATACCACTATGACTAACAAGTAATATCTCCATAAATTTTTATAATGATTTTTTATTTTTATAATTAATCAAAAAAGCGATTATTTTACCTCAAATAATTTTTATATTTAAAACTATTTTATTTTACATTTTATAAAATAAAAGATTGTATCCCATTATTTAATATAACAATTTAATAAAATCCTTAAATATAATTAATAATTTATATACATTTTCATTTCCATATTATGATTCACAAATAACAACCTAATTATTTATCCATTTATAATAAATAGGTGTGATGTTCTATTGTCCCTAATATCAATTTTCCAAAATCCTCCATACATTTTTTATTATTTTACATCCATTATTATACATTCTTAACCCACTACACCATGAAGTACTAGAAGCACTAAATGAAACATCTTGTTAATGATAAAAAATAAATCATTTGATTAATTAGATGTTTAATAATTAATTAATCATTTTATTAGTATAATTTAGAACTATTTCATTAATTTTCCATCCTATATAATAATATAACACAATGAAAGTACTCTATAAATTTTTCAATTTTAGCATTAACAATAAAAGTGAAATTTACCTATTTCTATATTAAATCCTTTAAATAAAAAATTCACTTTACTTACCTTATTCATGAATAGAACATAATTAATAATTTTATCAAGGAAAATTTACATTCGATTATTTCTACAATTAAATCAAGAACAAAAAATCAAAAAAATAAATGAATATATATTTTGAAATGTTTAATTTTTTTATTCGTATAACTTAATAAAGAAGGAAATAATATTATAATATTTTTTAAAAATCTACTCATCCTTGAATATTTACCTTTGTTTTAGTATAATTTTATATAGTCAAAAAATAAAAATAGGATTCCTTATATTGTCCCCACATTTAAAAAAAAATTCATCATTGAAAAGATAAAACTCATCATTTCAGAAAATGAATTTTCAAAAAAAAAATGGAAAATATTTTTTACATTATTTAAACATTAAAAATTTTATTCCATTGCATAGAAAATAAATAACTAAAAAAATCATGGTTCTTAATCCTCATATTTTTATGATGCTCCTAATTTATTTTTTCCATTCCACCATCTATTATAAAACTCAGACCAAATGAATTATGTGTCCCAATAAAGCATTCTCCTTATGAATTAGATATCTAAAAGTTTAAACATATAAGACACATATATATCTATCTTAATCTATACATAATAAATCATATAATATTATTCATGAATATAGTTCAAAGATTGGGTAATATGTACAATGTTATTAACCTTGATAAGCTTGGAAGGATTTCAAAAACCAAGAATTCTTATCCAATATGTTATATAACCCTAAAATATATAATTAATCTTGTTGAATTTATTTCATCTTTCTAACCTAAGATAACTATGTTAAATTTATAGCATAAAATATGTATAATCTATAATGGATATATATAATGGTCTCCTCCACCAATCCACATATAAAATTTATTTTATTGGAAAATATAATACAATATATTAATGTAAAAAATGCACTAAAATTAATGGTATAATAACTTATTATATCCGTTTTTTCATAAAATGTGATCCATATCACATGTCACAATATTCTCATATCATAAGATGAATTTTGTTTCCACAGTTATCATATTCCACAAATATTGATGGGTTTATGTAATGAGAAATTAGTTCAATCTAATTTCTATATATTCCCAACCAGATTATATTTCTTATGCGTTAGTGAGATTGATTCCTTAAAATATTAATATACTTATACATTTTTTTAATTTTCAAATAGTGATAAAATGATTCAATATGCTGTAACGTGTCAACTTCAAGGTGATGTCTACCAAGGCTATGAACTACGTAATTTACTAAAGAGAGTTTATGAAAAAAAATATCCCACCAATTAATTATATTTTTATGTTTGTAACATAATACAAGGATCACTTAAAATTATGTGTTCTTCATTCATCTCTATTTATGGATGTTTTGGCACACCATTAAACATTCAGAATCATCATGTTATGAATGATAATCTAATACTAGAGTAATACCATTACATGTAAGAGTATTTTTAATTTTTCATTGGTGATCCTAATCATGCATACTAAATGACATTTGAAAAATATTGAAGTGAAAATTATGAAGGTAGACATGTTTTTACAATACTTATTTTCTATATGCTGATTTGGTTCATTATAGATTAGGTATATTTAATGTTTTCTTCTATTAATATGATTATTTTAATAATCACCCTCATCCTATATGTTCTATTAAATAATTTAAAATTAATGAATCAACCTATTTTTTTCTAATTTTTTGATTAATATGTATTACATGATATGTATGGGGCTCTATTTTCATGTATGATATGTTGGATTACAATTTTTTTGGAATAGTTGTAGTTTATGATATCCGTATATCAAATGTTAAAAATTTGTAAGTAATTTTCGTTTTAAATACTCAATGGGATATGATATACAATATCAAATAAATTATTGAACAAATGATTTTAAAAAATAGAGAATCATATAATATTGATGATATATAGGATGTCATACAATATAAAAAGTGTCTTATGAAACATAATATCACCGATGATGATACTAATCATAGATTATGATTGACAACTTCACATTATCATATATAAACTATGGAACAGTATTACGATGTATAAAATTAAGTAATTTTATAGATATTCATATAGTTTATAGTATGAATATAAATAAAAACTACAGAGAATTATAAATAAGAATAATTCATTACCAATTTGATTATGAAATTTTCATATATTTATATCAGATTAAAGAAAAAATTAATGTATTTATATGTTTTCTAATTATTTCATAATTTCATTCTTATAACGTTTTTATGAATTATAAATATTTTATATTCTTAATTTATATGATATAGTGATTAGTATAAAATAATATAATCATGAATTAAATTCCAGGTAGGATAATAGAATATTTGTTTTTAATATTCCTTTATTTTTATATGTAATTAAAGTTATTAGTATGAATTTATTTTTTGAAAAATAAGTATATTGATATTATGATTTATAATATTTACTAATTTGATTATTCCTTGGGTACTTTATCCATGGGTAGAGAAATTTTGGGTCATAATCCCCATTAGCCTAGAGGCTTACTCATTGTTTTATTAAGGCATGCATTTGATATATATGGATCCAAAATTAATCATGTTAATATTATCTACCTCATATAATTATAAATAAAAAAAATATCATTTACCATAAGAATAAGATACATTTTCAATTGAATGAATTTAATTGGATTCTATTTTTTTATGAGTAACACAAACATTGGATTGTGTAAGGAGATACACCTGAATATATTGTAAACATATATATTTAGTGGATGGATTAGAGTTTATAAAACTAAATAATTATAATAAAGCATATCCAAAAAAATAAAACATGAGATAATATTGATTTCAAATGAATAAATATTTACAAATTTAAAATAAATATGATGTATATTAAATGGGTGAGTTATTAATATAAAACAATAATACTAAGTGTAATATTCCTTGTAAACCATAACTTTTAAAGACATTAAGTATTTAATATAGGTGAACCAAACCGATAAGTGGCCATGGATTATCTTTTGTAAATAATTTATGTAATGAGGTGAATAATACAAGTAGGTTCTCTATTCTTGGGGATTAGCTTTTTGTACATATAGTTGATAAATTATAACTATGAAAATGCATATATATAATAAAATTTATTGAATCCATATAATAGATTTGGATAAACAGTAATCAAATTAACTATTTATTAATTAAATATGATATGGTGGAAAATTGTTTTCTAACTGAAATAGTAATGTATTATTTAAATGATACTCGATGTAAGTCATGAAAAAATATAGATCTTATATCACCCAATGAATATGATATATGGGTAAAAAAATTTCCACTTGATTTATTTTACTAAAATTATTGGATTAAAAGTTATATAACATGATAATAAATGATTTATATTGATTTTTATTATTCCTGGAATACTTATATTTAATAATTTTGAGGTCACTTATAGTTCTGAACCAGAAAATATATTTCGAAAATAGTATATAAGGTTGATTAGTTTTCTTATAGAGAATCATTCTAAATATTATAAATTGAATGTTCTAACAAATATTTTTTTTGGAACCTGGACTCATGGGCATTGGATACTAGGTATACATGACCCATTTGTGAAAATAATAATAGAATAATATATATGATGGAATTAGAAAAGGATAAAGTAGATATATGTGTTAGAAAAGAATTAAGAGTGTTTGAATTAAAAGTCCGAACATAAAATATATGTATTTATAGTGGATTAATTATTTAATTTAAGAACAATAACAATTTTTCTTCCATAAATAAATTTTTTATTTCAGTATCATTTTTGGATAAGAAATTAATTCTGTGCATAATTAAGAAGGGAGTTTTTTCATTGTTAAGAATAAGAGATATTGTATAATTTAAAAATGAATTAAGTTTTCATGGTTTTTTATTTCTGATTAAAAACAAATATGAAGGTTATAAAAAGTTTAAAGAGGTTTTGAACAAAGTAAAGAATTATCTATGAAGAACTATAAATATTATCTAATAAAATTATGGTAGTGAATACTTGTATAAAGAAATGACCTTAATCATTAAAAAATATCGAGTTAAATCAAGAAATCACATTTAAGATCTATTCAAGTTTTGATTTATAGATAATTAGTCCATAAATACTACATTACAACACAAATATTACAATTTAGACACTTCTACTCACTATCCATTATTCAAAAAATGGAACTCTTTAAAATAAAGCATGATTAGTTTTTATTAATAAAAATATTCACAATAGTCATCCCAAATTTTTCATTTTTAACCATCCTTATACCCTAAGAAATATTTTTCCAAAACATGGGATGAGAAAAAAATGTTCACTAAGGGATATTAAATAAGGGATGAAAATGTTAGTCTCTGAATATTTTAAGCATAAGAAAAAATTTTACAACAAAATTTAATATACCTCATTAAATAATAATATTCCTGAAAAACTTATTAGAAATAATAAATAATAAAGGTAACTTATGTAATCCATAGCAAACTTACATTGTATCTTTCACAACTACATATGGAGTATCCTTCTTGGTTTCATTTGGAATACACCTCAGTGTATCTTCCCTATATATCTTAGGTGAAACCTTGTAATTTAACTTCATCTCATTAACCAATACCTTATATAGTTATAATGGGCTCACCCAGACTCCTTTTACCATAGAACCACCCATTTACATTTGTAATGGCCAATAAAGATAACATAATCATAACACATTTAAAAGAATAAATTAATGACTACACTTACACATTGCAATCACAATATATAATTTCACGATATTGACATAATAAATACCTTATCCAAACCATTTTCAATACCAAATGACATGAAAACGGAATATGGTAATTATTTTCCTTTTAAAATCATTTAGTGTTATATAGGATGTAGAAGATCAAATAATGTTCACAACGACAGAAAATTTATTATCGCTGTGTTTGTTAAAAAAAATTACATTTCTAAATAAGTAGAATGATTCTTAGAAAATGATTATTTTCGAAAACCTTTGAATTAGATTAAAATTTAATTGGATTAATTACAAACCTTATAAAATAAGGTGGTGTATAACATCAAAATGTGCCTCAATGAAAGAAAATTGAGACGAAGTCCCTTACCTTAAGTTTGAATCATCTCATACGTTATTTGTCTTCATAAATAGAAAACAAAGGGTAATTTATCCTTTATTTAGAACCTTTTTAAATTTTACTATTCCTTTATTATCTCTCCTTACCTTGTTATAATAATTTTATAATGATTTATGTTCATGTTAGATGTTTTTTCGATATTCCGTACCTGAGTCAAAAATGAACTTTGTATGATGCCAACAGTCTATATTGTCATATGTAATTCATCTAAATAACAATATTAATGACATTTTTATCTTTTTTATACATAAATTATAACTTCAAATCAATCCATGAAATGTTTTTATGAAAAATTAACATTATTATATTGAAGGAGATTATAAGTCGTACGTACGCATGAGTAACATTTTATATTTTTCATTGATTGTTATGGAAATAATTTAAGTGTTATATTACCTTTAAAAAATGATAATAACAACATTAATATCATATTATTCATTTAAATATATTTATATATATCATTCAAGTGTTATAATGAATAAAAACGAGTCACATTACCCTGTGTAAGTGGTAGTTTACAAGTTTGCATGAAAGATGTGATCATGTTTATGTGCCTTGAAAAAAAAACATAAATGGTATATTATTATATTCTAATGATTTCACATATGAACATTAATTAAATTATTATAACCAGTTATGAAATATGGATATGGAACACGAATTATATAATTTCGTGGAGGTGATAGTTCACCCACACGCACAAATGACGTTATCAATTTTTTTGCACATTAAAGTAAAAATGTACTTGATATATTATTATATTATAATTAATAATATGTAATTAATATAACATATGGACATTAATTAATGTATTATAACTAGTCAGGATTGATGTCTGTTGAAAATAAATCAGTTCGGTTCATGGAGGTGATAGTTCACACATACACATGAACGATTAATTCATTTCCAATTTAAAGGAAGAGGAGATAGAATTATGTGATGATATTAAGATAACAAAATATCATTATATTTATGAAAATTTAGTTATTATTCCATCTTTTAAGAATAGTATTTGGAGGAAGTGGAAGAAGAAATCAAATATAAATACTTAAAAAATGATACCTCTTCATTGGTTGAACACCTTTCAAGAGCACCTTAACACCTATAAAAAATGTTTATAACAAAACTAAGGATTCAAGAATGTGGGAAGGTATTATAGGAGGAGTTTTAGGAAGATATTGTATGATCCAACATGTTTTTTAAGTGTGATTAATAGATATTAATGAGTGGATTTTTAAAGGAGAGGGGAAGGGAACCCTTGGAAAAATATAAAATATTAAATTAATATAATTTAATTCTAAAATCCAAATAACTCTAAAACGAGTTATGTATAATATAAGATGAGTATTATTTGAAATTATCTCATTAAATAATTTTTAAACGTTTATTTATTTTCTTTTATATCTTATTTTTTGTTTTACCGTTAATTAATCTGTTTTAATTTTAATTGTGGTAACAAAATTGTCATTATTTAAAGGCTATAAATTTTTCTTATATGAGGTAAATTTAAAAAAATGGAAACTTTATATACATTTAGACCTTATCATGTTCACTTTGTAATTTTAAAATATTTTTATGATTTTTAAATAATTTAATAAAATAATATTTTTATTAAATAACAATAGTATCATTTTCGACACTATTTATATCAATAAATTTAAATAAAATCCAAACATTGAGATAAAATTAAAAGACCCATTAAATAGAATTTTAAAATGTCCTAGAAATTTTTAAAATTCAAGTATTACCCTAATTAATTATAATTATATTTATTTTAATAATTTTCATTTCATTTATCTGATATTTCAAATATTAAAAAACAAACGTATCATTTGTTTTTCATTTTTAGTGTAATTATTTGATCTTAAAAAATTATAAATTAATACCCATGAAGTAGAAAATTTTATTTATTTCTATAGATTATTTTTTATCAATTTTATATCATATTTATCCATATAATAAAATTATTATGCTTATAAGAAATAAGAGGGTGACATGTTAAAATGTTATTTTGTTTTAATAATATTTATATCACTTTTATTGAAAAAATATTTTAAATGTGTCAATTATGTTCCTTAAGTGTTAATGAGTGACTTTTATTGATAAAATAAGATTTTGGTAGGTGTTATGATAATTTTATTATCCTTATTAAATTATTTATTACCCTAATTTACTTGATTTTCCATCAACTATGGTAATTAATTTTTTTACAAAGTTACTATTCATAATATTAAAAAAAATAAAAGGAACATATTTAAATAATTTTTTCCTAGGGATTAAAAATATATAATACATTTTTGATTAATTTAAATTAAGAATTTTCGTTAATTAATTTAAAAATTAATACCTATTGTAAAAATGAGAAAACAAGTATTTAAAAATTAAAACCATTAAAATATTTACATGCGTTTAAATATAATTTTAATGTTAAATTACATCCATAGAACATAATTGGATTAAATTAAAAAAAATAGTATAATTATACTTTAAAACCAATTTAAAAGATAATTCAATAATATAAATAAATGAGACAAAAAAACAATTTTGAAATAAAATTCAGAATTTTTCACTATTAATTAAAATATTAAATTTTGAAAAGAATACCAAAATTACACCAAAGTAAATGTTTATGTGTAAATTATAAATAATAAGGTTATTTTTTCAAATAGAATTTATAAATGTTTGAAAAATTATATTTTATATAGGATATCCATTAATAGACCGAAAACAACATTTAAATTTTTTAGGTTTTTTTTATGTTTAAAATTTCATTTATTTTTATTTTAAGCCCATAAAATTATTTGAAGAAAATAAAAATCTTTAATAAAAATTTATAAACATAATATACTTAGTTCTGTTCATTCCCGCCAATACTGTGTCAATGGGATAACTACCATTTAAAAAATAATTTTAATATTGTATTATTTTTCGGTATAACTTAATCTTGTGTAAAATGTATGATTTTAGAGAAACTCAATGTTTTATGTAATGTATTATATCAGACAAGGAATCTCATTTATATTAAAATTAATTTCTATTTCACAAATATTAATAGATCTAAATTAGCCTTAATCTATAATTACCTTAGATTTTACAACCTTCCACCTTTAAGAAATTGTGTCATTACAATATTATTCACTTATCAAATATGTGGGGGTATTTCCCCCTTATAATTTTTTCATATTACCATGTTTCCTCTTCACCCATATGGTTTTTCCAAAAACCCTTAACCCAATGAATCACATTATTTTGCAACACATTCTCTTGGTTTTTTAGAATATAGACTATTTGTTCCTTATAAGAAATATTCAATTCCAACGGAACAACCCTTGGAAAAAAATCATGATATGGATTCAGTATATAATTTCTTATCATTGAGACATTAAAATTTTTTTGTACATGGGATAATCTCAGAGGTAATAAAACTCTATAGGTAACTAATCCAACTTTCTCCAAGATTTTATATAGTCCAATGAACTTTTTAATCAGCTTCCCCTTCTTACCAAATCACAACAATCTTCTCCATGGAGAAAATTTGAGAAATACATGATCACATACTTATAAGAAAAGATCCCTCCTCCGGATGTCCGCATAATATTTATTCATTTTCTGAGCTATCCTAAAGTGATTTGTAATCAACTAAACATTTTCTAACACATCATATACCGATTCTTATCCCGTCAAATTTGTTTCACCTACTTAATCATAATAGCTAGAGTTTGAAACATCTTTCCATATAATACCTAAAATGGTGACACATGTGTACTAGAATAAAAATAGTTACTCTAATAAAACTCAACCAATGAAATATGTTGATATTAACTTACTTGTTAATCCACTGAACAAGCACATAGCATATCCTACAATGTTTGAATTATTCGTTATGGATTCCCATCTAATTGATGATGAAAATCTATACTAAAATTTAATTTAAAACCCAATGACTTATGAAGGGCTTTCCAAAAGATATAAGTGAACCTGAAATCATGATAAGATACAATGGAGAGTGAAACTCCATGTAACCTAACAATCACTCTAATATAAAATTGATAAAGTTGATCTAGAGACTGAATATCCTGAATTGGAATAAAATGAAAAGATTTTGTAAATCGATCAATAATAACATAGATATCATTGTTTCCTCAAGAATTATTTGGTAATAACACTATGAAATCCATGGATATATTCTCCTCTATATCATTTTCAATTATTTCTGAGTAAATATATACTTAAATCTACTCTTATTAGTATATATTTCACAATTTATTATTTACAAATTATGCCTCAAAATTTTTATTGTAAAAACCACAACAGGTAATTCCAAGTCATGTGTAGAGTAATTTAACTCATTATTTTCTGACAGACGTGAAGCATAAGAAAATTACATGATCATTATACATTATTATAATAACAATTCTTTTCAATGAAGCATCACCGTAGATAACCAATTCTCTATTTCTAGAAAGAAAGTCTAGAACTAGAGTATTCACTATTCTTCTTTTTTAATTCTAGAAAAAAATCATTACATTATTTTATCTAGATGAAATTAACACCTTTCTGATTTAACATAGTTAGTGGGTTATATAACCATGAAAAATACTCAACAAACTTATGATAATATCCTACTTGACCCATAAAAATATGAATCATAGTTATATTTTTGGGTCTTGGATATTCTTCAAAAAACTTCATTTTAGCTTGATCAAAAGTTAGGACATCTTTAGAAAAAATTTAAAAATGGAATGAAATTTGTTGCAACCAAAAATCAACCTAAATTAATTTCCCATACAATGTATTTTATATTGTGTTTTGAAAAATAATCCTTATATGAATTTCATGTTCCTCCTTACATTTACAATATCCCAAAATCTCATCAACAAACACAACCAAAAACTTTTCCAATAATTCAAGGAATATTCTATTCATAAGTTCCATGAATACAATGGGTGAATTAGATAATCTAAATTAAATAACATTAAACTCGTAATGGACATATCTATTATGAAATGTAGTCATCAGAATGTCTACTTCCATTACTTTCATATTATGGTAACCTGAACTCATGTCAACATATGAAAAATATTGTGCTCCTTGGATATGATCAAAAAAATCATCGATATAAGGCAATGTATACCTTTTCATAACAACGATGTAATTCTAGGCTATATAATCAATGAAAAGTCTCATTGAACCATGTTTCTTTTTAAAAAACAACACAGAAGAAACTAATAGTGATGTTGTAGGTCGAATTAAAACATTATCTAATAACTCCTCCAATTTCTCCTTCAACTCTAAAATTTTAATTTGAACCATTCGAAGGGGGGGGGGGTTTGAAATTGGATTATCATTAAGAACTAATTTAATAGTAAATTCAACATATCGATCAAGAATAATACTAAGAAACTCATCAAGTAAAATATGAAGATAAACATTTACCACTCAAAAATCATTAATATGAATAGTTCATTTTTTCAAGAATACATGCAAGATAACATTCATTTCCTTATTTTAATTGTTTATCATCTTCCTATTATATTATCAATGGTAAGGGTTCATTATTGTACAAAAATTGAAATCATTTCTAAAAAGAAACTTCTTGATCTATATTGTCAATCATTTAATGGTAAAGGCAAATAAAACCCATACCCAAAATAAAAAAAAATCAATAAGGGGAAAATGAACAAGGTTTTTACATAGATTATTTCCATAAATAATGACATGATGATTCTTATAATTTATTTTTTCCTCAAAATTTCCCCTAATTATTTATACTATATGTTCTAGATTCATTTCATGAAGAGGAATATCCAATTTACCAGAAAATATCTCATAAATGAAAGAACATATAGACCATAAAAAAAACAATACATTGGAAGAATCTGAATAAAAAAAATTACTAGATAACACATCATTTGATGGCCCAACATCAATTATTGTATTTTAAAAGTATTCCACTACACCATTATAATTTTTGTCTGGCTACTTCCCATTATTCAAATTATTCACTAGACACTCATTTTCATAATGAACCATCTCATTAAATTTAAAACAATTTAATGTATATAAATAAGATTTTTTCTTAACATTACCTTGATCTTTTTTAGTATAGTTACAGGATATATGTCCCATTTTACAACATTATAAGCACTCACAATAATTTAAAAGGATTTCCCTAGTCTATTTTTACCACAATTTAAACAAAATTTAATTTGTTTTACTATCATACTATTTTTAAGAATGATCTTAATTCACTTTCCTCCTCAAACTCTAATTCAGCTATTTTTCACAGAACATATGATCCTCAGCAAACTCTATTTCCACCTTCATTGAATATCAAACAATTCATAAATTTTGTAATCAAGAAAATCCAACTTCTATGGATACATTTGATTTTATCCTGAGTAAAAATAATTGATTTTAATATCATGATATTAGATGAAATTTGGGGAATACCTTGCTAGTTGAGTGTATTTTTATTCATATACATCCACTAAATCCTCAACTTGCCTCAATTCCAAGAATTGTTTTTCTATACTAAGTATAACCACCTTAGGAAAATATTTCTCAAGAAATATATTATTATTTTAATCCCATTCCATAGAATATATCACTTTATTGTCTTTCATATTCCTAAACATAGATGACCATGGATCGGCTCAATTAAAATGGTTAATTGAAAGACTAACCTATTGATTCATGAACACCCGATGACTAAAAAAATCTTTTCTAGTGGATTAATACACCCTTACACAGGCATGGGGTTAGACGATCCTATGAATGATTGGGGATGCTGGCTCATGAAATGTTCTACTACTAACATGATCCTATGTGGTTAATCTACCAGATCTCATCGATGGATACCACCGCCATTTATAGCCTGAGTCAAATTTTCCATCACTAAATAAAATAGTTCAATTTCAATTCATACCATCCCATGTTGTTGATTTGGAAGGTTATTTTCCTTTGGATTTTATCCCAACACATCAATACTATTTTCTCTATGGAAAACCATTTTGAACAAACATATTTTAAAATAAGAAACTTGTTAAACTTAAAATTCAATATCATTTCAATTTTACAATAAATTAAAAATAATTTATGGATATTTGATTTATAATATCTTAACCCCTATAGTTTTCTAAACTGGCCCCTCATACCAAATATATGGCCTAAGACATAAAAGTTAAATAATCATGAGTTAAGTTAAGAATTCAAATTGGGGATATTTTTAGGTTTATAGATATATATAATTTGTCCATAAAAATTATATAATAACTCAAATATTACTACTTAGACACTTCTAATAATTGTCAATATTTTTCCCAAAAAGAAACACTTTAAAATAAAAGAATATTTATTTTTTCAGGATAAAAATATTCAAAAAATTCATCTTGACATATTCTATTATTTTACACATTCATATACCCTATAAAAAACGTTTCAAATACCTGGTATGAGCACAAAAATCTCATTAAAGGAAATAAAATAAGAATGAAATTGTTAGTCCATGAATTTTTAAACTCATGAGAACATTAAAAAAATAGAAGATATTTAACATACCTCATGAAATCGTAAGTTTTTTGAAAAACATCTTAGAAATAATCAATCAACAATCCACTTGTGTAAACCATATAATACTTATGTTGTAGCATTCATGGCTACATAGGGAGTAACCTTCTTGGTTTCATTTGAAATAGCTATCATAATACATTCAATAATCCTCTTAGAAGAAACATTGTTGTTTAACTCCATATCATTACCCAATGCATTGGACATCTATTACAGGCTCACCCTATATTATATTATCATGGATACACCTATATACATTAGAAATTTCCAAGAACCGTAACATAATAATAACATATTTACAAGCATAAAAGAAAAATATTTATAGATTAAAATCAAAAGATATCATTTAAAGATATTAACATAATAAATCTCATATAAAAACCATTTTCAATACCAAGATACATTATAATTAATTAAGGTATTTATTTTTCTTTTAAAAATATTAAGGCTAATAAATGAATCCAAATATCAAATAATAGTTACTATGGTGGAAATATTTTTGTTGCTGCATACATTAAAAATACATTCATATTATCATTTAGTAAAACACTTCATAAAAAATTATTCCTTTGGAAAAATTATCAATGATATTTAAAGTCAATGGGGTTAATTATACATCGTATAAAATAAGGTGGTGTATAACATCAAATTATGCCTCAATGAAAGGAGTTTGAGATGAAGTCCCTTACCTCGAGTCTAAATCATATCATAAGTTATTTATATTCATTAATAATAAAAAAAGGTTAATTTCAAAATTATTGAGAAAAATTTTCATGTTCATTATTCCTTTTATATCACTTATTAAATTGTTATAACAATTACATAATGATTTATGTTCATGTAATATTTTTTGTTGATATTTGGTACTTGAGTCCAGAATGAACTTGGTGCGATGTCAATAGTCTTTGTGGTAATAATTCCTTCATTTCTAGAATAATATTTGTGAAATTATTATAATTTTATTCATATATTATAACTTTAAATATATCCATGAAGTATGGTTATAAAAAATGAACAACATTATTATCATGGAGATGGTAGGCCGTACATTTTCTTGAGTACTATTTTCCATTTTTTATTAATCATTATGGAAATAAGTTAAATATTATTTTATCATTATATGATTATCATAACATAAGTAATATTACATCTATTATTTAAATATACGTATATTTATCATACATGATATATAATGAATAAAAATGAGTCATATCATATCATGGAGGAGATAGTTCACACATACACACGAACCACATTATCATTTTTATGCACATAGAAGTAAAAAAGTAAATGATATATTATTATATAATAATTATTAATATGTGATGGATATCACATATGAACATTAATTCCATTATTATGACTAGTCATGAGATATGGCTATGGAAAACAAATTAGATCGGTTTGTGGATATGATTGTTCACACATGCTCACGAACGACGTAATCATTTTTATAAAATTAGAGGTCAAATTTAATTGATATATAATTATATTAAAATGAATAATATGTCATTAATATCACATATGAACATTAAATACGTTATTATAACAAGTCATGAGAGATGTATATGAAAAATGAATTAGATCATTTATTGGATGTGATAGTTCACATGAACGCATGAACGATTAATTCTATTCCCATTAAATGGAAGTGATGATGGATTTAGTTGATGATATGAAAATAATAAAATCTCAATATATTTAGGATAATAGATTTATTATTTCACTATGGAGGAAGAATATTTGAATGTAGTGGAAGAAGAAATAAAATATAAATACTTAAATAAAATGATACATCATTATTGGTTGATCACATTTGAAGAACACCTTAACACCTATAAGGTAGGTTTTAGGTATAAAATAAGGCCTCAAGAATGTGAATAAGGATTATTGGAAATGTTTTGGGCTGATCCTGGTAAAAAAAAGGTTTTGGAAGTGTGAGTAATATATGGGAATGGGTGGATTTTTATAGGAGAGGGGAGGGGTGCCCTTGGAAACTCCTAAAATATTACATTAATATAAATTAATTTCTAAATTAAAATGAATAAATCACAAGTTATTAATAATATAAGATAAGTATGTTTAGAAATAATCTCATCAAATAAAATTTATACATGTATTGATTTTATTTTAAACCTTATCTTTTTGGTTTACCCTTAATTATTCTATTCTCATTTTATTTATAGTATCATCATTTTCAATATTACGAGGTTATAGATTTATGTTATATGGGAAATATTTCTCTAAAATGGACATGTTATGAATATTTAGACCTTATTATTTTCACTTTTCAATTTTAAAATATTTTAAAATATTTTTAAAGATTTAATAAAATTATATTTTCATAAAATATCAATAGTTTTAATTTTAACACTATTATTTAATTTAAATAAAATACAAATAGAGAGATAAATTTGAAAAAAACAATTTAATTTACTAATAATATCCCACAGTCTCCTAGAAAATTCATTGATTTCCCTAATTAATTATAATTATATTTATTTTAATAAATTTCATTTCTTTTATTTGATATTTCTATTAATAAAATAATTACTATATCACTATAGTGTCATTAGTTCTGTGAATTATTTGATCTCTAAAAATTCTAAATAAATTCCCATTAAGTATATAATTTCACTATATTTAAAGATACTATTTATTATATACGTTATATAATATATTTCAAAATATTAAAATTATTATACTTATATGAAATAAGAGGATGAAATTTTGTCACGTTCATTTGTTTTAGTAATATTTTTTACTTTTATAAACAAAAAGTTAATTAAATGATTTAATTTTGATCTATAGGTGTTAAGGGTTAACTTTTATTCTTCCAATAATTTATTTTTCATATTTATGGTAATTTTATTATCCTAATCATATTATTGATTACCCTAATATACATGATTTACCCTTAATCAGGGTAATTAAAAAGTACCAAGTTAAAAAATAATAAATTTATTTATGTTTATTCTCACTAATAAAATGACTAAATGATGAATAAAATTTAAAATTATAATATTAATAATGTATTATTTTTTGATACAACTCAATATCTTGTGCAACATATGATTTCAGAGAAACCGAATGTTGCCTGTCACATACCATATGGTAAAAAGTGTCCCATTTAAAGTAATATAAACATTTAATTAATAAATTTTAATATATATGAAAAGTCATATTCGATAATTAACTGGGATTTTACAACATGAGACATAAATTCACTGAATGTATGAGTTCTTTTTTATTGTTCCATAAATAACTACAAGAAAACCAAAATTTAATGGTATGTTTTATTTGAGTAATCATACCCTATTGGAAAAGGTCTTGTCAATGATGAGTCAATTTTACATTCTTATTTCATTCCGGGATTATTCTACGAAGTCTATTGTTTTCCAACTTAATTTAATTCCATATAACCTAGTTATAATAACACCACATGAGATATGTTTCTTGAAAAATATTAATATATAATTAAAATAGATTTAGGTTTGTAAAGTGTAAATAAAAAGTCTGGATTCCTATAAAATAATTCTTGGATTATTAAAATTATGTTTTTTTATCTTAACGTGACAAGTAAATATTTACTTTTTAGCCCCATTGAACATAATGTTTTTTGGGGGATATCATGGGGTTTTCTTGAAAAAGGTATTTAAAGGCTGAGGTATAATGAAGATAAATTTAGAACATAGGTAATTTCTGGAAAAAATAAGATGTTTTCCAATGGTTTTAGAATGATCCAGTTTCATAAAGTGTTGTTTAAGGAGTTCCTACTTAGATTATAAAATATTGTTGAAGGACTGGTAGTATTAATTTGTATCTTGAAAGATATAGATTTAATCTATCAAATGATGATGAATTAATATGATTAAGATATGAACTTACTAACTACTATGGTTCTAATGAGTGTTTTGATTATTATAAATGGATCCAAACCATGTAATTTTTAATGGACTCCAGATATATACACGATGTCTATAAAATTGTTGATTTACATAAATGGGTGTGATACATTGGGTAAAATTGGTGTTTTTATAAGAATACTAACAAAGATTTTAGAATTCATCACTAAAAATAATAATTTGTCTCAAAAGGATAGAAAAAAATTATCTATTTTGACTATGAAGAGGCATTTTAACCAATTGCAGTGATAACTTTCCCCATATTCTGGGGAAGACCCAAATCTTCACATTTATATGAAATTTCCAATCAGGTAATAAAAAAAAATTCTTCTTGGATGGGGAAATCTCATTATATGTCAAGTAGAATCAGTCTTTTTCAATCTACTATTGTCTTTAAAATTGTTTACTTTATGATGGTCTAAAAGTGGTATGTTGGTACTATTAATAAAATAAATACCTCTATTGATTTTTTTGGATAGGTATCACGGTGGAAGGGAAATGTCTCAACATACTACGATTTACTTGTTGAAAACCCATTGATAAAGGATGAGTTAACATTAAAATACTCAAACACTTTAATAAGGATCATCATGCCAGGCGCACTTGGGATCTCCTACATAATAAATATAATTCAACTATCTTCCTTAAAAAAGATTTATTGAATAACTCAAGAAAGGAAACTCAACTCTTCTTTCCTCCTCTATCTAGCCTACCATAAAATAGTCAATTTTCTCCCTTATGAATAACGCCAGGTGGATTGTCTCTAGAGACTCCTCAATGAATTTTTGGGTTGGATAACTGGACCAACACACCCTTAATCTCCAGAATTACAATTGACTAATGTCTTGAGAACAAAAACCTCTCTATCAGTGATATCCTCCTCTCCCAAAATAATCATCTGCCTGACTCTATCATGAATTTCCTTGATACCAATACATTATCCATCATTGATTAATTCTTAGTCTGTGAACCTTCTCATAATGGAATACTTAATTCCAAAAACTATTATAACCACTTTTTTGTAACTCTAAAAGTGATATTAGAGGGATAAAGGTCATTTAAAAACCTTGAATAAAACCTTTAAGATTTACCCTCATCTGGCGACCTGCTCACAACAGAATCCCCACTGATGATCACCTTCAATTGTATGGTATTCAACTACGTTCTAAATGTAGTCTCTACAACCAAAATTGAGAAGATAACAATAATATCTTTCTTTCTTCTTCTACTACTTCTCCTCTTAGGAATTATATATTTTAAATTTTGATTGTAGGTGGTTGATACATGATTCTTTCAAATCTAAATTAATGATATATGCAGATATGGATAATTCTAAGAAGATTAAGAATAGTTTCCTTGTTTATATCTCAGAGCATCACCATGTGATCCGGTATGATATAAATTCTCTTATTCATAATAAATTATCATTAACTCATGATGCAGGGCGAATGCGGGTTCACATTCCCATTCATGAAGCTACTTCGATCCAAAAGGGCACTTAAACAACATGGTGCACAACTTTGGCATTATGCGACGTCTACATATTGAAAACAATTACATCAAGACTCATCTCACTTTCTATGTCTTTTGGCATGCCCCTCTCCCTTGTTGGGTTAAAGTTAATGTGTATGGTGCCTCCAAAGGCGATTCGGGCCCAACAAGTTATGGTGTGATATTTAGGAACCATGCTGGTCAGATCCTTGGATTCTTTTATGGCTACTATGGCATTTCCTCTTCTATATAATTTGAAATGATGAGTATGATTCATGCCATTTCTTTTTCCAAACAACTTGGTTTGGGAAACCTTTGGATTAAGAGTTACTCGACCACCATTGTGTAAGCAATTTGGAATGGTGTGATACATCTTTCATGGTCGATCACCACCCACTATATGGGCTGCATCCACACTCTTCTTGACATAAACAACATCATCAGTCATGTTTATCGGGAAGATAACATGGTTGCTGATGGCCCTGTGAGTAAGGGGTTTAATCAATATATTAACTAGATTGATGATATTCCTACTAATATAATCCCCTTTCATTACAAATATAGTAATATTTTTCCGTCTTTTAGACTCGTGTAGCCTCTTTCTTTATAGTAATTGTGCCTTGGTTTTCTATGTAGGCACCGCCTCATTAGAAAAAATAGAACCAATTACAATGATATTGTTTATTTAGATATTATTTATAATAATAACTCAGTTTTATTAAAAAATATATCAAACTGATATAAAAACAACTATACTAACTAGTAATATATTCAAGGATATGTATATGATTCAAACGTAAGTTTTTAATGATCTAAATGTGTATACTCATTAAAGAAAGTTTCTATTTTCCATTTATAGATTGAAAAAGGCTTTTTAAATAGTATACTATCTAGTTTGATGATGTAGTAAAAGATTACACTTTTATTAATAATGTGGATAATTATTATCTATATAAGATGATTATTGAATGTTTTTTTAGTATTTTTCTAATATTTTTTGGATGAGAAACTTCATTTTAAAAATGATATTGTGTCATTAAATTATTTCTATATGTTTTCAATAAAATTATTCTCTATTCATGATATTGGTGGAGCACCATGTATAATAGGTTTTAAGATCAATAGAGATTTATTTATGAGGTTACATGGACTCAGTAATAACACAAAAACTGGTAAAGTGAAACAATGATTTAGGTAGGTTAACAAGAAAATGGGGTCTTACACATTATTTCATGACATAAACCATAGGATTATTCAATATCATATTATAGAGTTAGAATAAAAAGATATAATTAATTATGAATGCTTTATATGATCTATCATATAATCCATGTTTTTACCTGACCTGATTTTACTCATACTATAAAAATAACTAATTGATTCCAATATAATTATATAAATATTTACTAGATATAAATAATTAATATCTATAATAAAAATAATAGTGGATATATACAGGATTATTTGAGGCGAGGAAATTTTTTTTGTAAAGGTTTAAAAATATCTTAATATACAATCATATAAAGATAATACAAGATATCAATTTCATTTAAAGGTTTCCCTAAATAGTTGAGCAATTAGTTGGATGATTTATAGATCATACAATGTAACAAACACATTAATAAAGGTAGATTATATTACTCTATCGTATACTATGATGGAAGGTGTTAATATCATGAAGTTAGTTTCATACCATGGCTTAATTTCATAAATTTAAGGAAAAATAATTATTTACTGTGTAAATAATGGATGAATTATTTAATCCATAGAACCCCAATCTCACTAAATGACCAAACAAATCCTTCAGAAATACCAAATCATTTGAGAGATCGATGAGAGATTTTATACTAGGATATTTTTGGTGACTATAGGGGGTAATATAAAATATCTATTAATAAAACCATTATCACTTAAAAATAAATAGTTTCATGTTGAATATCTTGGTATAAGATTCATTATTGGTTTTAAAGGTATTAGAAATTTATAAAACTCTATTAACCATTCATTCACCAGTGTTGTAATTTATTTTGAAGGAACAATGGAATCATAATATCCCCACAAAGCAATACTCTTATTTATCTTGAACTGATGATCATCATAGCTTATTAGGGGTTTTAATTATATCTTAGTATTAGCATGTTATAATCATATACTATATTTGAAGATCTATATTTGACTTATATATAATAAACACATTATGTAAAAAAAATTTGAGACTTGTTAATTGGAATGACCCTACAAAGTATTTGTCCTGAAATTTCATAAAATTATATATATATTTATAGTGGTATACATATTATCAATTTCTATTAGTAGAGGATGGTGAGATTAAAATAATGAGAAATTTTATTCGTTGGTATGTTTCTTGTGAAATAGATATATATTAGTAAATCATGTGGTTTATTGGTATGTTTCAGGTCAAGTAATTTGTTACATCTCATGTAAGAATATATTTGTCGGGTCATATATTTATATAAGACATTATGGACCATGAATAAATTATAGTAACGAAATTTATGGCTTCATATAGTGGACATAAATATGTGGTTCTTAGATAATTTGATGAGGGGAACACGATGTTCTCATTTTTGAGATGAAAGACATATGGTTTGTTCACTGACCCAATAATTATATTTTATAGTGTCATGATTAAATGAGATTGAAAATACTTGATAGAAATGATCCATGTCTAGTGTTATCAAATAATTTTGTATACAGTGAATATATATGTGTAAAAATGATTTATATGAAACATATTTTGGGGTTCATGTTCATAAAGTGATATATGTGTGTTTGATCAAGACCATAGTTCACCCCAAAGTATGTTGTGTATAACTAATGATTTTATAGAGGTATATCTTTACTCACATCGATAAAGAATTATTTTATATTTTTTATGAATGATACAAAGTCCCATAAGGTGTCATTGTTATTTCTAGGATAGGGATTAATTTTTGATAATGTTTTTATTCAAAAATATTTTGAGTTTCAAATACTATATCAAAAATTGTTTTGGATGGATTCATAATGATTTTTGATATTTTGCATAAATCCATTAAGGGATAAGAGTGATAGTGAGAGATTTTGGTGGAAATTAACTAAAGTTAAAAACAATATATATAAAAAATACAAAATATCATAAGCTATGATCTATATCATAGTGTAATATATTCTCATATCATAAGATGCATTGCGATGATACTGTTAGACTACAATATTTAGTATGATAAAATTATGATATGTGGTTTGAGTTCATTAAATTTTCTATAAATTCAAAAATAGTATCCTTATGTTATGAATCATTGATATCGATACAATAATAATTTAACATTCTTAATTTTTGTTTAAAGAACATAAATAGTTAAAAAATACTTCAAGGGGATGTAAGATGTCAGTTTCCATAAGATGGAATCTAACACTTCAAAAATCATAATTTAATGAAGAGAGTATATAGATGGGATAGATTGTATCCTATTTTTTCTAATATAATACAAGAAAATTATGGTCAATATACCTTATGTATCCTAGTTCTTCATTATACATCTTCAAGGATGTTTCTATCACACTTCTTAAGAACAAGAATCCTCTCATTATTAATTTTTTTTCCATAATTGGTGTAATCCCCTCAAAGAAATGATACTTTTTACTATAGATTCATTGATTCCAATAAATCATACTACAATAAATTCAATAGTAATAGAAGTCATTATGACAAAGTTTAACTTTTATTTACATTCATAATGTTCTGATTATTGTTTTTGTTGTGGATAGACCATACTTATTATGTGTTTTCATCCACTCCCAAGTTTATTTGATGAACACCCAATTCTTATAACTCAAATAATCTAAAATAAAATTTTCATATACTATATGTTTTGTTTCCTATAATAAAAAATTCACCAATATCAAACCAACACAATAGTTTGGGGGTTTCTTGACCATATAGTTCTTGATATGGTTCCACACTAGTTGATGTTTTAAATTTTTTATAAAATCATTATTAAATATAGATGATCTATGAAAGAACCACTAAAATAAATTGCATAATCCCTCCAAATATAAACTAATAAATGAATTATTTTCTCCTCTTAATCATCAATTAGCGTATTTATGTCTTTTATAATACATTTCTAGGTACCAAAATCAAGTTGCAGTAATCACAAAATTTGAGATGTATGACATCCATAATGGTTAGATATGACCATCCGAGGAAGAAAATTTTGGATTAACACATTCACAACGTGATGTTTTCTAGAAATTAAACAAAAAAAGTGTTTTTAATTGATTAAAAATTAATTAAAAAAATAAGTTAATCCATAATATCCTAAATTAGATCATAATCTATAGGTGTGTGAGGAAAGCCATTTATAAAATACATAAAAATATCATATCATTTTCACTTTAAAATACCCAATTAATTTAATAAAAAAATTATTATATGATGGATCATACATAATCTCTCAATATATTAGAAAAATGCCACAAACCCAACTACTACAACCCTCATTCAATGACCGTAAAACTACTACTTCAAACCATATTTAATATAAAAAATACCATGGAACACTACGAAATGATATATTTATGAATCACATAAGTCCTCCTAACACATGATATGAGGAATAAATATATTCCATAGGAATATTATTCAATTATACCAACCATCATACTAAACATGAGGAGAATCATCATGAAAAATATAGTCTCTCAAAGCCAATATCTAACGATATCTATGATGAGAATCCATCACTCACCATATTAAATACTAATCTATTTGTATTTTATATAAAAACATTTTCATTAACTTATTTACTTTTCATAATCATTTCCATACTTAAGTGATCATTTTAATTTTTTTATGAAAATGTGCCTCTTGCGGCAATTGTATTGGGTTTAGTTATGATTTAATCCATCACCCCACCACATCAAGATATTTTCCCTAAAAAAATTAAACTTTTTTTAGAAGACATTATTAATAATTTTTTAATTATTTATGTTTGAAAATAAATGTAGTTAAATTAAAATTTAGTATCAGTTTCATTATTGGGTTATTTCATTTAAAATTTGTTAAAATAAGTAATAAGATTAAAATGACGTCTAAATAAGGATTTTATTATTATGTGGTTTAATACATCAAAAAATGACAATATTTTTTTTTGTTTTAGATTAAAAGTATTAGAAATAATGGACATATATCATAAATATTTATCTGTTATGATAAATTTTAGTGAATACAATTCATTTTAGATGAAAACTACTTAACCAAAATGACGATAAAGAGAATAAAAAATCATTTATAATATATTAAGACATTATAAGAAATTCATAAATAAAAATATATTTAATTTTATAATTAAAACATCACTCTAAAAAATAAAAACTAAAATAATATATAATGAGACACAAAAACGATTACTCGATTTTTTTTAATAAAAAACTATAAATTTAGTTATAAAATATACAACATGAAAAATAGGGATTTTAAAATAAATGCTTAAAATGACTACCCCTTTATTATCAATAGTGATCATATCTATCTTCATTACATGATTTTTGGTATTCAATTAAATTTATAAAAAAATACAACAATTTAATATAAATACATCAAATCAAATAGTAAAAAAATTAACGTTAAAAAATATAATATTATGAATTTTTTCCATCAAATTTCTCTAACCATTGACCCAATTTCAATAGGAAAATTTATAAACATACTTTGATATAATTTAGATATTAATATTTTATATATTTGTGTTATTTATATCCAAAATCTAATATAACTAAGAAACTACTAGACTGTGTTTTCCAAAACAATAAAATCTTTATGATCTTATAGATGTATAGAACTGATTACAAACTATAACAGAAGTTGTTGATTAAAATTACATTGATAACTAGGCAATGATATGATTTGGTGATAGTCCATAAACAATATAATGATTGTTACCAGGATAATCCTTTCAAATAACATGGTGGAAAATATCATCCTGGTGGTTGAGTAGGATTAAAAAAGGCTTTATTTTAAAAATTAACTTATCATTGTATAGAAATATAATATTACATAAATACTAATTAAAATAAATTTTCCTAAAAATATAACGAAAAAAGTTTATACGTAAGTATCTTTTGTAGAAAAACTTTAATAATTTTTTTTGGATTTATAGAAGTACCATTTAGTGGTTTTTGTTGGATCCCTAAGAAGTTATAAAATAAAAATACCCAAGGAAATAAAACATGTGAAAAAAATATTGAAAAGATGGAAAACATAACCATTCATCATCTTAGTAGTGTCATATTAGTGCATCCAAGATAATTTCAGGATATAAAGACAAGATTGGAGTTTAATTTTATTGTTAATAATAAAGGATTTTAAGATAATAATAAAAATGTAGTCATAAATAGGGAAGATATCTACGTCTAATAATGAAAAACAAAAATTATTTTTTACGCCATTAAGTTTTATAAGATCATAATTAAAACTATGGTGAAATTTTTTCCTTTTTAATTTGTTTTTCTATTATAGTGACATCTTGATATCATTATACACATATATTTTTTTTACATTTCTAAATTGAATGCCCAATAAAATTATCATAGTGGTTTTTAATTCATTTATATATGGTTTTGGGGTTATGAGACGTCTATATTGTGCAAACCCTTAAAGTAATCATGTTCATTACCACTGAAATTTTTCCATTCAGGGGCCTAGAATAATAATAATAATATTTATCTTGTACATATTCTATAATATTTAAAAAAATAGTTAGTGTCATTCCCTATATTTGGATTACTATCATAAATACTTCCTCACAGGGAATCTATCCCTTCAAGAACATGCTCTATGTTCACAATTGGAACATAATATTTCTTCCCCCTCAAAACTACTAAATTCCACCCTTATCCTCATCTATGACCATGAATTACCACACAATTTATTTAAATTAATCTATAGATCTACTCCATATGATATATCATAATATGAGGCATGGTATGTCACATATGGATTTCTCTTAGCTTGAATTTCCTTCGTAATAGTAAGATAAACATTATTTACTACTAACAGAATCATAAGAACCTTATGTATGAACATGAAGTCAATATTATCACCCAAAGTATCGATCAGAGGATCAGTTAAGCATTGATTTCAAAATCAAGGATGAGGTCTTTAGTAATTTAATTTTTGTTTCCAATACCTGAACACTTCAAATGTTTCTAAAGCCTAACTAACCTTGATTTTAATATATTGTCCATGATATAGATACCTACATAAATTTTCATTCTTAAAAATTGATTTAATTAATTAAGAATAATGATTATATACTTCATTGGTCTAATAATTCATCACACCCAACCAATATCAAAGGAATCATTCTCCTTATTCTTTTTCCACATCTTTACATAGAGTGGAAACAACCACCATAGGTGCTGATGAGTATATGATATCTCTCTTTACACCACTAAGAGTTATATTAGGGATCAAAATCTATGAAATTAATATATTAAATAAATATAATTCATATAAAGTATCATTGAAATCTAGATAATCAACCGCAGATAGGTAAAATTATTGAGATTTATTTCATTAATGACAACACTCCATGGAATAGTGACCTCAATGATTAAAGGATGAGCTTAAATTAGAAAATTATTGATAGAATATGTTTTATTGTATTGAAACACTATATAAATTTTTATCAATATAAAATCTAGTGTATATTAAGAAATATATATGTCAATTATTTTGTTGTGATGGTATGATAAATTGTTTTAATCCTGTATTATTACCATATAAAATGACCTACCTGATATACAATCACCAAATTAATGGATGGGTTTATAAAATGAAGTAGTAAAAATTAAATAACAACACAAATTCATTAATGAAACCATTTCATGATTCATATATTGTATAAATATCATGTTTAGAAAAAATTGAAATGTTTTTGAAAACTAGAAAGTACTAGACCCTATTGGAACCAAATCATATTTATAGGATAAAAAATCATTAGTAAGGAATCAGGGAGCCCAATAATTATGTTATTTTTAGACCCTAATTTTCATTTAAAAATCGATTGTAAATATTAATATAAGTTTATTTTGGATATAACATGAAACTATAGTGAGATAGCATTTGGTGAATCATTCACACAATTTCAATTATATTTATAATAAACATCAAAATAAACATTTATCCTAAAAAACCCAAGTAACATTGTTAATAAGAAATTTGGTTAAATTGAAATTTTATTACAAGAAATAAATAATATTTAACATATTAATATATTTTTCTTGGAAATAAAACAGTGATATATATTTTCTTGAAAACAACATCAATCTTGGAATTTGAGGTATTACATGTCTCACTACACCCATTGTATTTTTCCTAGACACAATTATACCCATGCATGGTTTACATTTTCTTATTGAATAATGATTCTATGATTTTGAGAAAGTTTTAATATTTCTAGAGATAAGTGATCAAATAAAATTGTACATTGAATATAATGTGTGAAGATAAGTTTCTTCACTTAATTAAAATTTCATGAAAAAATTAAAGGAAGAAACCTTATATGTAATGATTTATATAATGATCATATAGATAAAGGATTTTATATCAACAATTTATATATATATCTAAAGGCCTTAGTATTTTTTAAAATTTCCTAAGTGTATTTCTAGGTTGAAATTTTAACTATGTAAAGGTAACTCTAAGTTTATGCAGCTGTATAAGAATAAAGTATGAATTCCAATATCAATTAGAATGTAACTTGATACGATTATTAATGTATCCAAAGTTCTATTTAAATTAAATTTTAATACTACACTTTATGGATAAATGTAACTCAACATTTACATAAAGCTAATTCTTGACCTACATAATGGTTACATGGAATGAATGATGGCTACTTAAGGGTATTCTTATGTGACGTAAGGGAAACTAATGAACTATATAAAATTTAAAACAAAATATATAAGGGTATAATGTTTTCTAAATGATAATTAATTTTCATAAGGACCAACATAATGGTAATAGTAAGAAACTAGTGGTTTTATAATGGTTTGTTGAGTTCCAGAATTCAATTTTGATGAATATTAGAAGAAATCATATAATTATTTTAAGGTGATATTCATGGGAAATCCATTATTATAATATACGGATCATTATTAACTCCATGATGATGTAAAAACAATATAGGGATGAGAATGTTATTTTTAAAAATTATTCCATTCGATATTGAATAACATATTAATGAAGATGAAATAAATATATTTACAACAACATGATGATTTGTAATTTATCTGAGTTTCTAAGTTGATCCTTTCACCATAGAAAAATAGGAAATGATTGAACACCACATAATATTTGTGAGTGTTTCATGAAATAATTTTACCTATGATAAATTGAGAGTAAGAAAAATCTATAGTCTATTGTGAGGAATTTTTTTGAGAATCCCTCAATGTAGAATGCTGACCATAGGGAATTCTATTAAAAACTATCCATAGTGAATTTTCTATTATATTTATGATCATATTCAATTATGAGAGTATTACAAGACATTTTAAAACAACATCCAAATTACATGAAGACATGGAGGGAGATTTCAATATGTTAAATGGATTGGATTTCTTGAAGAATAGGATTTGGTAATTTGGATTTCTTATTATAATATATATAATGAGTGGCTAGTTCATTTAAGTGGAATTAAATTACTTGATTGAAATGGATTTTAATTATACATAATATTTCTACAAAAAATAATTGTTTTTTTATAATTATAATATGTAAGAAAATATTCATATGTTATTTTCTATGAATATATTTTTTTGAGATATAGTTGATCAAAAAAAAAGAACCGTTCGACAGTGGTTTCATGTTATAATTATTTTTTGAAGAAAAAAATTTCAATTTGGTTGTATTTATGATTTACCTATTGATCATACGAGAAGGAGGAGAATATGAATAATTTATATTGAATATGAGAATAATATGGTTTGTAGTGACTATATCCTAGTAATTGTGATCTCATAGTATCTTTAGTTGATTTTATGTGAAATTCAATTGATCCATACATCCTTAAGTTAGGATCAAGTAAAATGGACATGAAGGCGAACAAGGAAAATAATAATATTAAATATGGATACTACCTTTTTTGATGAGTCGTTCGAGGAGATGTTTGAGGGTACCCTTTAATATCAATTCGGTGGTAGTATGAAGACCCAACTGGTAGAAGAGTAGATTTTTTGGGGGATATATTCAATTTGAAGGAGCCATTATAATAAACCCTTTGAGTTTGGATATTCTATATTTACTATTTTATGATTTTACTAATATTTATGAATAATTATTTTGTGATATGACACTGAATAGTTTTTGGGAGACAAACTGCCTTTAAATATGTAAATATTTATATTATAGTATTTGGGTCACTTGTACCAAGAAATAATTTGGAACCCATTAAGGCCAATCCTTTTAAGGAAAAAATTTTAAACTATTATAATATATTCATGTATTGCATACTGATTGAAGGGTTCATTTTACATTGACAGATTAAAATTTCTTAACTAAAAAAAGTAGGACTGTAAGTGGGTATATATAGGTGAGAAATAAAAAATGATAAAATTTGGTAGACAATGATTTACCACCCTCATCACTTCCATATCATGATCAAATAGGCTCTATAAATGGAATCAAAGATAATATAGTTTCATATTTTATTGTATTTAATATTCTTACTAGGTTGTTCAACCAAAATTAAAGAAGATAATTTTTGAAGAATAGTTTCAAGAGACTAATATAAGGTACATAGACTAAATCACTATTGAAACTAAATTGGAGATTTCATCCAAAACTATCATAAACATGAAAAAATATTTGTATAAACAATTAGAAAACAATTGAAAAAGAATACTATGGATCAAAAAAATATATAAATATGATCATAGTGGTAAAATATCCCCTATCAAACCTGTAGGAAGTGATCCTTCAGAAAATATTAGTTCAATATGATGAGAGTATGAAGAAGATGATTATATTAAACAATTTAAGACTTATAATCTCCTCTTTAAGTATATGTGAACAATGTTTTATTTAATGTAATCATATATATATAGTGTGATTTAAAAATTTATTCTTAATGACGTGTCTTTGATGAAGCTAGAGGAAAAATTAGAGGTTATAGTATATAACAAAAATGAGCATAATAACTCCTTGTATGTTATTATAAAAATGAATAATGAAAAAATTAAAGGAATTAAGAATGTTTGGGAATAAAAGATGAGATTAGTTGAGGGTGATAAAGTCACACTCAATATGAGTTGTTTTGTATTGGAAGTAAAATCACATATTCAAGAAATAGTACTACTTGGATATTTCTAATAAGATGAAAAGAGATATTCTACAACACTAGTATCTAAAGATGAAGTTATAAAAAACCAATAATAAACATATTTTTAAATAATATATAGATCACTAGATAATTATCCAACTTTATATATTAATGAATGGCAATTTACTATCCTGTCTATATTGTTTTCACTAAAATAGATTCATGTACAAGTGCACGTTCAAATTTCAAATATAAAAAATAATGAGGAATGAAGTATTAATGATTTCCATCAGAATATAAATGATATAAATGTGTACATAAATGAAATATTTCTCCCCAAAATATCTCTCAAAGAATGATTGTTCTATAAATATATATAAAAAACTCATATGAACTAGATTTATATTAAAAAAACAAGGAGCCTTATTGGATTTTAATTATGCTTCCAGAGGTTTATGAAACAAGAAATGCAATTTAGGAAAAACATATATAATCTATAGTTTACTTAGGTTAATGGTTACATAAAATAAATTAATGGAAATATAGGTTTAAAAATGAATACATCATATTAAATGGTTAATTGATTTCAGAAAGACAAATATGAATACAAATAATATGTTTTGGGATATCTAAATGTATATGTTCACTGCTATGAAGAGTTATAGTATATTTCAACATAGATCACATCATATGCTAATGTTAATAAAATACCACCGCATTTGATACTAAAGGATTGAAAATATTAGGCTTCCTAGAGATGTAAACAATGAAAACAGGAAATATGTTTTCCTCAATAATTAGGAAAAAGATAATATAGAAATGAAATTCTAGATATGGGTAGATTTTTCTACATTAAAAGAGATGAAAATAACATGAAATAATAAAAAAGGTCATACAAATCAAAATAAAAAATAAATGGGAATTCAAGAAATGAATATATAAAAAGTGGGATAAACAGATTGTTTTACTTGCTGATATATGAGTAGAAGATGTGAATAATGTTCATAAAAATGGTAACAAAAATATGATATGAAATTGTGTGTAACCATGATGAATTCAGAATATGTTGGCGTTGAGTTCCTGATAATAAATAACTCACAATTGAAAAATACTATAGATATAGATAAAGCCGAAGTAGGGGAAATGGATTAGGTTAAACAGGTTGTTACATAATAAAATTTATACGGGTTGTCTAAGAAGGATCCTTTTAGGAGGAAAGGGATTTTTTTGAAAGGTTCAATAATGATTAATATTATCTAATAAAATGTATGAAAATTTTACTAGATCATGGAGAAAATATAAAGAAAGTGTTTTATAAAGTAAAATCATTGTTAACTAAATATATATTTCTTGATGAAGTAAATCAACCCATTCCTTCCCAAAGACATATGGAAAATTTGAAGAAGTTTAGGATTCCCATTTAAGATTAAAGTGTAAAATATTTAGGGATACAATCATAGAGACCTGTCAGAATATTTTAGTATCAATTAAAATATTAACTAGGATGAAATTATAGTCTTAACCCTATTTATCTAATTAATATATGTGATTAATAATCCATTAGTATCCCTTATGAGGGGTTTTTTCTAACATGATTGGAATTGATTGAAATAGAAAATTTAGGGTTAAATGATACTACCTCTAACATAAATCATTAATAAATGCTAATCACAAAGTATATAAAATACCATTAGGAACAGTATGTAATAACATTATTTAATGTAGAAAAAAACAATGAAAGGGTATCACTGTGTTCTAAGTAATGAAATTTATAATATTCAGTATAAAATTATATATATAGAATATAAGGTATTCCAATTATTTTGTTTCCCTATTTGGATTATAATTAATATTTTTATAAAGTGGTAGAGTTAGTTGATGAATAATTTTGGAGAAAGGGGGATTTTTATACCATGCACAAGTTATTTTTTATGTGCTGTGTTAGATGTGTGAAGGATTTTATTTCTCATTTATTTATTCTTAAATATCCCAAAAAATGATATGATAAGAATGGTTCCATATGGATGAGAATTTATTTTCATATTTTATTTCATAGTGATATATCTCGAGTTTTTTACACACAGTTAGTCTATATAGGCATTCAACTTATTAATTAATATTTATTGGTTAATTTTCTTTTGGTTCCATCTCTATCTCATATGTGAATTAAAATGTGATGCCACACTAGGAGATAAGAAGTGGAGATTAAAAAACCCTTTTCTTGAGGAGAGTAATGATTCAATGAGTGAGGTACATCCCCTTTTTTCATTTATTATATATAATTTTGAAAATGGAATGAACTCATATTGTAATTGAAGTAGATTTGTAAAATTGACAAAAAATAAAAATGGGGGTTGTTTTTCCAATACATGGCCCATATTTTTTATAAATATAAAATACTATGAGTATAATGAGAAAGTGTAAATATGTGATGGATATAATTAACTTATTTCTATTTCACATATAAAATAAAGTGGTAATACTTGTAATTTTCCTTGAATAATGTTTCTTGTATATATTTGAGGAAGCATCCTTATATGTTATAATTGATGTGACAGTCTTCAAGTGAATGATAATTTCTGATGGTGATGGTACTTTCTATAATATTTTGTTTTCTTATACAGTAATAGGATTAATTTAGAAGGTAACATGGTAATTATATGTTTAAATAGTCACCTTTATAAACTTAACTTTAGGTTTATGTAGCAGTGTAAGGGTAAAGTTTGAATTGAAATCTCAATGTAAATATTAATAGAGACATATATAAAGGTTTTTCATGAACGAAATAAATTTAATTATTATGATACACTCCATCTTTAATTTAATGTTGTATTCAATAAAAAATTGATCAAATACCGATATATAATTAATTAAGAATGTACTATGGCTTTGTAAGGGTTATCAAATTTCACATAAGTTTAAAGAAATAACTATATAAAATTTATCCATTATTCTTAAAGGATTCATAGTTTTTATAAGTTATGAATTAATTATCAATACCTCTGTAAGTGTAACACATAGAAACTAATTGTTGTGTGATTTTATTTTGAGTTTTTAGAAATCATTTATAATTAAAATGGGAAGAAAAAATCATGATTCAATAAAACCTGAAGGAAGAACTAGCTAAAGGAGGAGATGGCACTGCTAAGAATTACACCATGCAACATAGAAGGTCATGGTTCACAAAAAATTGGAATATTATTGCTAAAAATCCATTGTTATTATCATTTTATGTATGATCTTAGGATAACATCCACACCATACAAATTTTGAAAAAAAACTGAACACCATATCATAGTGGTAATAATTTCTTGAAAAATGTATGCATGTTGGAAATGGTGAGTTACAAAATAACATGGTCAACTACTTATAATCTTTTTGAGAATCTCACTTTGTTATAAGATGAAAATGGGGAGAGATATATTGTAGAACATGCTCTGGTGAATTTCTATTGAGTGCTCTTGTCATCATGTAATATTAGAGTTTTTCATGCCGCATAATAACCACATTGCAGTTCCCTACATACATGGAAGGGATTTATAAATATTTTATATGGAATATATTTTATGGAGTGGATGGTACAATAATTTTAATTTCATTTTTTTTAAATAATTTCATTTTGGGTGAATAGTAAAAATAGAGCTTTTATATGTATTGAAAATATTATAAAATTAAAATGATATAATAATTAATAGAATGTTTAAGAAAATATTTCTCTATAACAAAAATATTTTTAATAATTTTTATAAATAATTTAAAATTATAATGTTGAGCATTTAAATATGTGCTTAATATTTTGGAATTCATTTCCATTTTTTATTCAAATAGAATTTTTCTGGTTCATTTATCTTAATAAAGTATTAAGAAGTTTAAATTTTGGTTTAGTTTCATTTGAAAAAAATTACTCTCATTTTATTAAAAATAATCAATTAGTTCCATGGGATGAAACATTATACATGATTTTTCCTTAAAAACATTTTTATGTTGTTGTGATCTTTAAAAAAAAACAAATTTGTTGTGTTTTTAAAAATATATTATAATTTATTTATAATAATTGTAAGATTTTATTCATTTAAACTGTCTTTTAAATTATGATTTAGATTTATTTATCTTATGTTAAAAATTAAACATATATTTTTATCATAATGAATAGTAACCTTGATAAATATTTATCTTCTCGGTTATGGATAAAATGTGTTAAAATGGATAATACAAAGGGATGTAAATTTATTATGACATAAAATCATTATAAAATATCCTTTTCATGTTCAAAATATACCTTATAACTACCATCATTGAATACCTATCAACCTTTATCCACTTGACTTTCATAATATATATATTATGTAATAAATTTCCATGTATTTATATGTTTTTAACCTATATCAAATAAACAAGGGAACTACCCACCGTCGATTATTCACACTTCTAATGCCACTTATTTTGAAGAATCCCTAAAAAAATGCCTTTCCAACTATGTTTCTCTCTCCCTATATTTTTTATTCTTATAAATCACCAATTCAAGAAGGCCCTAGTTGTACGAAAATGGTTATTACCAAATGAAGAGTTAAATGTTATTACCTATATTTCTCTTATTCTTAATGCTCTTATAAATATCCAATAACAAAGATAACAAAATTAAATAATTATATTTACTATTTTGAGAGTTTTTTATGTTCATGGTACAACCATTTTATATCTCTTTTATATCCAATGTAAAATTAACACATCACTCATTTATACATACAAACTACCATCTCATGTAGCGACGTGATTCATATTTCATCACCAATTCACTTTGATGGTTATAATTATAGAACTTATGAATATATATATATATATATATATATATTATATAAATAATAAATATTATTCTTTATATATAATATATCATTTACATTTTTACCCTTACATCCATTGGAAAATGATAACATCATTTGTGCATACGTGTGGACTACAACCTCAAGGAAACACAATGATTCATTTTTCTATTACCATCATGTATGTATTATTAATAAAAATTATAGTATGAATATGAATTATTTTCATTAAATTATTCACATTATGGATATTATGGATCCATTTAATAACACCAGTGGTCATTGTCAATATATGGTTTTCTATTCATGGAAATTGACCGAACAACCTTAAGTGGTCGATGCAAGTAAAAACTTTGCAATGAATGTATTAGAAATGTTTTTTAACAATAAAATAATAAATTTAATATATATATAAAATTTTATTAATAATTTTTTTAATTTTTTTAATTTTATTATTCAAGATGATATAACATGTTTGAAAAATCATGAGTTCAATGTAATATTTTTTTCCCAACTCCTCTCTATAGATATATATTTTATACTATACTCTTAATTAATTTTATATGGTGTATATAAAACCCATATACATTTATTGTCATTAATTAATCATTTTTTCATGGTATTTAATGTTTAAATTCTTATTTTTTCTTTTAAGGGGTTTTTATTCAAAATTTATTTTATTCATAATGATAAATTTATAGTCTCACACCAATTCTGATTATTCAAGTTTGAATTAATATTGGAAGATTTATATTCTATATATATATATTCTTAAAATTCATGTATTTTATTCTCTAATATTTATTTTGTTGGTTTTCGTGTGGGTCTTACAATATCCCGTATATTTAGAAATCAAATTCTGAAAGTACATTTTCAGGAAAAATGGATCTTATTTCATATTTTGGGTCATGATTATTATTTTCCAAGGGAAAAATAATCAAAAAATGAATAAATATTATTAGTTTCAATTATATGATAATTGTGTAAATTAATTTAAAACCATATTTGAATTTATTTTCTAGTATTTATAATGGAAATATTTATGGTTTTCAAACTAGTTTTTTACTTTGTTTTGACTAGTTTAAAAGGAATGTTGTTTTTAACATATAATATGTGAAAAATTTTTACCACTATCAAAACAAATATATGTTTTTATGAATCCACTATAAGTTTCCATTGGTGTTAAAAAAAACCTTTTCACATTATACTATATATATTTATCTTTTATATTGAATTTAATGGCTTTATTTAATAAATTGTTAAAAAAATTGGAAATTATTTATTAGTATTTTATTTATGAAAGTTAAAATATATTTATCAAATGTTATTATTAATGTTTCACTTTAATTTTTCTCTATAATTATAAAAATACTAAAATTTATTTCATACCATGGTTTCAAATTTATTGATGGTCTTATATAATCCTTTAATAAATTATTGATTATAACTTATTTTGAGATCTTTCAATTTTTTTGATCATGTTATCCATCACTGTCTTATACTCACGAGATATTATCATTCTCCATCATATCAAATATAATTAATATCATATATATATTTACCATTTGAATATTTTCTTAGCAATATATCAGTATTAGACATGGTTTTAGATGAATAATATTTATTATGAAACATATAATTTTTTAAGGAAATATAGACGTTCAATACTTTTGATTCAATATGTATATTAATTGATTGAAATTTCTTTTTTATTTATAATATCATTAATACAATATATACCAAATTAATTTGACATATGTAAGTGATGAGAGGGTTATACCTATTGATATCCCCTTGATGCATGAAAAGGTTTCATGAGACCAATAGTTGGATATATTTGTTTAGTCTTTGGAGTATACACACACATTCATTAAAATGTATTTAAAAAATGAAATGACAGTAAGGGTTATTATGACTATGAATGAGGCCTGATGGTAATAACATGAAATTTAAAAAATTTCATTTCATTTTTTAGATTCAAGTTAATATTATCTTTTTTATTGTTATGTTGATATTTTCTATATATACATTTTCAAGCTCTAGTTGTTCATTATAAGGAATATGTATTGATTATTTTTTTTATTATTTCTAATTCCATAACATCTCATAATATATTAGTTTTTTTCTTATTAATAAACTAAGCTCAAAATTTTTTATGGCTTCATTTTCTATGTATGTGGAGAATTATTATTATTTAGATATTCAAAGTTGTAATAAATATTTCTTTGAAAAATTTTATTTTATCTAATGTAACATAGAAATCAAGTCAGTATCTATTCTCCCAATACTGAGAAACTGATATATCCTTCATGGGTAGATCCCTTAAATCTTATAATAATGTGATAAAGAAGGTACCAGCTCATGGTTACTTGAGTTAGGGTTGTTATAACCTTTAAAACATTTATGAGGATTATACCGGGGGAATATCTAAATGCCTAAGTTATGGTAGTCTCAATGTTATGAATATGGAATATAAGATTAATGTGATATTTTTTATTAGTCTAAATATAGAATAATTTTAAGGGGATGATAAATGAGAATCCATCGATTAGTCATTTGTGTAGAAGAAATAGTTTTAGTCGAATAAATACAAGAGACAAGTATTGTTTCTTTTAGGATTTTCCTATACATTCTAGGAGAATATGGTTGAAATTAATATTGATGTGTTGATGTTGAGAAGTAGGTGATAGGATGAAACTGGTCCCTTCAACCAGTGATATCATAATATTAGTAGGAGATCTTGTTAGAAAGTCCATCTATATACACATCACCACATGAGGATATGAATTCATGGCCATTAAGGAGAACAAGGCCAACATGGATATGTAATATAGATATATTCATGGGTAGAGACCTATTTGGGGAAGATTTTCGAAGGAACCTTGATTAATTATTAAAAGGTGGTATAAACACCCACCTTGGGAGATGACAAGAATCATTAAGGTGGGTAACATTAATTAGAGAGAGTGAAAATATAACCCCATAAGAAGATGGTATTATATATTAATTAGAGGATAAGAATTTGGAGAGATCATCTACTAGGTATTTTTAGATTTTACCTCTAAGATGATTGGGTGATAGCTTGAGTTTGAACTGAAATTGATTAATAGTGGTGAACTATGACTTCCTACATAAGGAAAAGTGTATGCTCTAATTGAGTCCAAACTTATTAAAATCCTCATGTTCTCTTGTTCTTTCAAATTTCTACATTTCATACAATGTTAAGGTTTGAGTTTACATTAAAATATTTATATATCATAATCATGATATTGGATTAAGTAAGAGATAGAATAATTTAGTGTGAATGAAAAATATGGTACCTTGTTATATCCACAAGTATGTACAGACACTTTTTAAAATGAATAATTGTAAATTTAATAATTATAATACCCTTATTTATAAAACTATACTAATATAATGATATATTTGTACTTTGTTTTACATTTTCCAAATAGTAAATTAGATGTGTTGAACATTTAGCACAAACTCTATTTAAAAATGAACCACATCGTCATATTTTTTTTACATTCCATCAATGTGTGATCAAGTAAAGTGTTGGTAAATAGAATAAAATCACTAAAAAAATACATCCAAATTATTAAAATATTACTATATAATTAATTTAAATTTAATTATCTTCAATTGATGGATTCGAATTACCATTATTTATAAATAAAATCCCTCATTTTTCTGTTTCTGGGGAATATGAATCCAATCAAATTATGTAATGGTATGTGTCATGTAACAACCTGAGATTTTATAAGATATATTATTTTTAACTTCTTTGATGTGTTCTATTATACACTACACCAATATTAGCTTTTACAATACACAACACCGTATTAGCTTGCAGTATACACAACACTATTCTTGGCTAGTGTTACACACAATTTCAAGTTCGTTTGGTGGAAATTATTCTACGCAACATTAAGTATAGATTTTGTTTAATGTATAAATGAAATAAGATTTGATTATGTTATACGCAACACCAAATAAATATTTCACTACACGCAGCCCCGGCTTGGCTTGCATTACACGCAATCAAGACCTTCTTCAATAGCGTGTGTAGTACGCAATACCAAGTTTCACTAAACGAGATATTATTATAATATTATTATGAACTAGACGTTATGAATAGTAATACCCACTTTTTGAAATTTTATCTGTCAAAATGGACTTTATTTTAAGATTCAGAATATTGAAATTAGCCTAGGGTAAAATTTTGGTATTTTTCTGAAAACTTTCAATTTTTGATGAATAGTGAAAACCCTGTGTTACTATTTAAAAACTGAGTTTTATTTAAATAATTATTTATTTTATTTAAATTTAATTTAGGTAAAAATTGATACATAATGCCTATATAAGTTCAATTTAATTCATTGGAGTCATTTTAAAATAATTTTAGATATATAAAAATTTTATTGAACTTTTGACCATCTTTTACCCACCTCCTAGGAAAACTTTAAAGTTTACATAAAACATAATTTTCATGCTTCTGTGAGTGTAATTTCAAAAATACGAGCGACACGTTTGATGTTAGTAAGTAAAATGTTGTTCAATGAGATGAAAATAATTTTTGGTGAATAGTAACGTTTTACTTTTATTTACCGCCGTTAAAAGTAAATAGGGTAATTAAGGGTAAAAATGATATTATTATTACCCTAAAACATGTCCTAATTCTATTTAATAAGTGTAATTAGAAAAAAACAACCTTATGAATAAAATATGACCATTTAGGTCCACTTGGATTAGATTAGGACATTTATTATTATTTTATTTAAAAAAGAGTTAAAATAGTTAAAATCAAAGTTTAATAACTAAAACATTTTTAATATAGGGTTATACATAAGAAATATTATACTATAAAGATTCGTTATAAAGATAAAAATATTTCCTATATAATGGTATTTTATTTATAATTTTTAGACATTAAATAATTTAATTTATTTATGACACAATGATGATGCAATAATTACTTTTTTAAGGAAATATTAACATAATTGATATTATAAATACCCAAATTAATGTAATTTGAGACATTTTATAAATTAAAATAATTTTCTAGGTTAACATGAATGTTTTTATTGATTTAATTAACTTTTTTTAACTAATGAGGTTGTTATGAGTTTCACAAAAATCAATTACCAAATAGTGTCAAAATTGACATAAAATAGTTTTTTAAAAAAATATTATATATTTTTTTTTTTTATTCTTAAAAATCTAAGGTTCCGCCAAATGACTTATATAAGGATATATATATTAATAATGAACTACTTGGGGTTCTTTTGGCTTGTTATAGTAAGTTTATTAACCATATAGTGTAAGAAAACAAAAAGACACGGTAAAAGTAAAATTATTTAACTTAAAGTTAAATCTAAATGATAAGGTTAAAATAGTAACCTAAACTTGTAAAAATTTTATTGGATGAAAGGATATCGATCCAACCTTACCTTATCTTCGAAATAAATCAATTTGGAGATATTAAAAACAGAATATGACTTCATAATAAAATAATATTTTGAGTTTTTCCAAAGGTGCCCCTCTCCTCCCTTATAAAAGGGCACCTCCTCCCTCTCCTCCTCACACCACTTTGAGCCATAGAGATAAGCCAAAGCATGACAAATTCTCTTCTCCACTTTCATAGAAACATCCTAGAGGTCCTGATATTCTTAAAAGTCCAACCCTAGTGCCCTAATAGAAGGTTAAGAAGAGGCGCGTCAAAGAAGAGGTAATATCCATTACCGATCCTTTCCAATTTCATTCTTCTTAAACTTCTTCTTATTTAGTTTATTCATTAAAAATTAATAAAATCAGTATTAATTATATACTGATATGTTATTATAAATATTAAAAAACTCCATTTCACCTTCTATCCATCCTACAAAAAACGAAATCACCGCGCGTGCGTATGTACGGAATACCATCTCCACACCGTGGTGTAATCTGTTTTTCCACCACCACCTTACTTGGATGAGTATAATGGTGTAAAGAATAACTATATATGGACATTAAAACATCATACTGATTATGAGATACTATATCATCCACTTCAATTCCATTCAAAATTATTGGAATGATATCATCGCTCGTACATACGTACGGATTACCGTCTCTACGACGCGATGAGATTCAATCTCCATGTTAACCATTAAAGAATGATTATAAAGTATATATAATGAATAATAATGGTATATATAACATGATGATGCTACTTGATTTATTTATATGTTATTTACTTAATTCTATTCAAGTCAATAAGGAAAGTAAAACAACATTCATGCGTACGTACGACCTACCGTCTCCATGAACGGTGTATTTCATTTCATTTATCAATCTATTATATATATATATATATACTGAATATATAAGATATATAAATCTCGATTTACATTATGTAAGTAATTAAATCATGATATAAGTAATAATAATATCAAGAACAATAATTCCAAACAAGTACGATAAATAGAACGATTTTACCCAAAACGCTGCTTTAACATGGAATTTACAAAAGAACGGGTAATATAAAGTCATAAGTGAACCATATATGATAGCATAACAATGAATATGATTCTGTAATAAGTCAATGAAATTATTTAAATCATTATACAAAAGGTTTAGATACATACAAAGAATATCATACATAAGGTAAGGGATAATTATTCCAATCTCGTTTCTTATCCGAGATTGTTTATTCGTAAGTATTTACTGGGGTTATGTTTATCATCCATGTCCATGATTTCTCAAAAATATTTCATAAAATGTTTAATATTATTCCTTGTATGTTTAAATTCATTTTTAACCCTTTATTATATTTACCATAAGGTACGGAAGGAATCTTTCTTTTACGATGTACTTTTTGACATTTCCGGCAAAAGTACGAGGAGAATGTTTTTTAACTTATACGGTGTGAACGGATTTTTACGGTTTCATAACACCTCATTTTCATGAAGATTCCTTTACAAGATTTTATGTATATTTTAAATAAAATCCTTTTCTTTTAAAATTGAATGGCATTTTGTGAAATGAAAATGATTTTGAAGAAGAAAGGATATTTTCCTCAAGAATTCATTTCAAGTGTTTTATCAAAACCATTTTCCATCTAAGATGAAATTATTTCATATGTGTATGTTTCAAGTATAATGTCTCGATGATTTACATGGTTTCATTTTTATTATAATGAAATGATATCTATTTGTATTTATTGGATTATGTGACGATGGGATGATGTGTATGAAACCCATTTTATTCTTTGGGTTATGATGAATGATTTATGTTTATTTTGTGGCACAAGTAAGAATGATTTCATTATGAGATGGGTGAGACCTATATCTCCCTCCAATGCATTGGGTAAAGATTTATATCTCATGAGATAGACATGGCTAGAATGGTAAGTTAATCCAGTATAGTGTTGTAGGACTGAAATGAGGAGCGAACTCGATCCAGAAAGGGACTTTGTCCACTAAGATGGTCTTGGCAGCAATGCCTTGGCTACCATGGAAATCATATCATGTGCTTAATGTTTTTCCACAATTACAAGTTTTATTTCCAAGCTATTTTATCATGATTTATGTCCCATTATGATCTATGTCATACGTACTACCATGTTTTATGTCATTGCTCAAGGTTTCATTGATTAAACATTATTTTCATGTTTTTATGTTCAAATGTATATGGTTTGTTTTATTTTATCCATGCTTACCCTTACTGAGCATTTGAGATCACCCTTTGTATGTTTTATTTTCCCCAAGATATAGAGAAAGGTTTTAGGTTCAAAAACAAAAGGGGAAGATCTTATGGGAGATGTTGAAGATATTTTACAACGATTAGAATATTATTTTTCGAGTTTCCATAGACACTAAACTATTACGGTCCTTTGGTGTCTGTTTTTTTATGTTTTAAGTATTCCCCAAAAGTAATGTAATGTCTATGTACGTCAAGATTTGGGTCTTTATAGTTGGTATCAGAGGAAAGGTTTAGATAACCTTTGGAAAAAAGGATGTGAAAACTTTAGTGATATCCCTAGAGATATTTCTAAGGTATGTCTAGGGATGTCCCAAAGGTTAAGTATAAGTATAAGTTATAGTCCTAGAATTATGTTAACAATATTAGAATTAAACCTAAGATGTTAGATATTGAAGTTACCCCCCCTTGATTATGATTTTGGCCTCTCACACTATTCTTTTTGGGTTTTAGAAAATGGCTGGAAACAAAAAGATTCATGATAATGGAGGATATGATGGACAATGGAATTATAATCTTCATGAGCAATAAAATGAAATTGGATCTAGGAGTCGACATATCATTATTATTCCTATTCATCAATATCATAATATGATCAATAATCTCAACTTTTGTAAGTTTCCGGAATCAGATAATAAGAGAAAGATGGAGTTTCATGATGACCATAGAGGAAAGAATGTTCTATTTCCCTCATGTATATCACGTGGGAAGAGGCATCATGGAGATTGTTTCAAAGGAACTGGAAGATGCTTTGGTTGTGGAAAAGGACACAAAGCCAGTAAGTGCAAAGGAAAAGGTTCAGTTAACACCATGGACAAGGATAATGGTATTACTACAACATCAACAATGATTAAATGTTTTCAATGTGGAATGTATGTGAATTATGAAAACCAATGCCCTAAGGGAAAGTCTCATGAAGAGAATCAGCATGGTCGTATGGGTAGTATTTATGTTGATGATGATGAAGAGACAACAAATGATACGTGAGATGAAATAATTGTGGAATCTCGGTCAATTTTTTAAGAACGTAGTGGAATGATTTTATGTTTATCAAGAGTAATGTTGTATAGGTAAAGGTACTATGGAATAAAGAAACATTTAAGGATTGTTACACTATTGTTTTTCCTAAAGTATTTGAAAGTATATTTTGAATGGTACCAGTAAACATGAATGGTTATTCAAATATTTTCATAAAGAAGATGATATGAACATAATAAAGGGATAAATAGATAATTAAATGTTTGATAGTATTCATGAGCTCATTACTGATATAAGGAAAAAGTTATATCATGGTCTGAGTATATAGGAATTTTGGGATTTTGGTATGTGGAAATAGTTAACTTTTGACAGCATTCATGTTTTCACTAAGGTTCAATGGGTATTCATTTTTCAAGAGAATACATGATTAAGGTATTCACATGTTTGGAATGTGACCAACAAGATATCTCAAATGACATATGGGGGATAAATGATGGTATTCACATGCTCGGTAAATGAAATTTCTTATAATTCTTTTCATTATACTTTGAGCTTGGACAGAAGAATTTTAGATAAGCCTAATGATTGGAAGTGATTATGTTGGACATAAGTTATTAATGTTTAGGGCTAGAACTTTTTGATATTATTTTTTTTGGAATGTTATAATTGTACTGTTTCAGAAAAAGGACAACCTGTAGGACGGGCGACAACCCGCCGTGTCGGACAAGGCTGTGAGAATCGAACTCACAACCGAAGTGCAACAGGCCTTTATCGCCTACCATTGGCCTACAAGAAGTCCCAGGTTAGTAGAAACTAGTTATGCGGTATGATATATGAAGTATAGGTCCATTATAGGAACAATATATGATTACTCTCACTATAGATGGACTAATTTATATTTGATAACTTTTGCTAACCTTTTGTTTGAGACAGATGGAATGACCCATCATTCTATCACATGATCTGCTAACACTTCACGAATGACAAATTCGACATCATTTCTTTAAGAGATGAAGTATAAATTGTTTAAGTCACGAACAAAGGTGAGATTGTACCGAAATAAACTAAGTATTTCTTCTAATTCAACTTCTTCAACTTTAGGGAAATGATCTTGAAAACCAAAAATGTTTTCCTAGTGCCCTTATATCCGATGAATTAGATAGAACCTTAGATCAACACAAATTTATGGCTTTGTTATTTTTGGATTTTTCATAGCCAAGTCCTCTACCACTCTCCATCAGAACTTGATGGTTATATTTTTCTTGCATATCCATATTTCCACCTATGTTCTTCTATGTGGAAACCCAGTGATGAGTTAATCTGGGTAACCGTTACATTTCTAACTTTCCTTTTTGAAATTAAATTTTAGTATTCCTTTTTACAATGTGGGTTCTTATGAAAGAAACTTTCAAGTAGTAAACCATTTATAACCCTGATGAATTTCTAGGGAAAAATTCATTTAAAGGGGGGTAGAATGTAACAACCCAAGATTTTATGAGATATATTATTTTTATCTTCTTTGATGTGTTCTATTATACACTACACTAAGATTAGATTGTACTATACGCAACACCGTATTAGCTTGCAGTATACACAATACTATTCGTGGCTAGTGTTACACACAATTTCAAGTTCGTTTTGTGGAAATTAGTCTACGCAAAATTAATTATGGATTTTGTTTAATGAATAAATGAAATAATTTTTGATTATGTTATACGCAACACCAAATGGAGATTTCACTACACTCAGCCCGGACTTGTCTTGCATTACATGTAATCAAGACCTTCTTCGATAGCGTGTGTAGTACGCAATACCAAGTTTCACTAAACGAGATATTTTATAATATTATTATGAACTAACCATTATGAATAGTAATACCCACCTTTTGAAAATTTATCTTTCAAAATGGACTTCATTTTTAGATTTGGAATATCGAAATTATCCTAGGGTGAAATTTTCGTATTTTTCTGAAAACTTTCTATTTTTGATGAATAGTGAAAACCCTAGGTTACTATTTAAAAACCAACTTTTTATTTAAATAATTATTTACATTATTTAAATTTAATCTAGGTAAAAATTGATACATAAGGCCTATATAAGTTCAATGTAATTCATTGGAGTCATTTTATAATAATTTTAGATATATAAAAATTTTATTGAACTTTTGACCGTCTTTTACCCACCTCCTAGAAGAATTTTCAAATTTACATAAAACATAATTTTCAAGCTTCTGTGAGTGGAATTTAAAAAATCTTAGAGACACGATTGATGATAGTAAGTATAATATGGTTCAATGCGATGAAAATAATTTTTGGTGAATAGTGACGTTTTACTTTTATTTACCGTGATTAAAAGTAAATAGGGAAATTAAGGGTAAAAATGATAATATTATTACCCTGAAAAATGTCCTAATTCTATTGAATAAGTGTAATTCTACCAAAAAAACATTAGGAACAAAATATGAACATTTAGGTCCACTTGGATTAGATTAGAACATTTATTATTATTTTATTTAAAAAAGAGTTAAAATAATTAAAATCAAAGTTTAATATCTAAAACATTTTTAATATAGGGTAATACATAAGAAAAATTAGACTATAAATATTCATTATAAATATAAAAAATATTTCCTATGTAATTGTATTTTATTTATAATTTTTAGACATTAAATAATTTAATTTATGTGTGACACAATGATGATGCAGTAATTACCTTTTTAAGGAAATATTAACATAATTGATATTATAAATACCCTAATAAATGTAATTTGATACTTTTTATAAATTAAACTAATTTTATAGGTTAATATGACAAGTTTTTATTGATTTAATAAACTTTTTTAGAACTAATAAGGTTGTTATGATTTTCACAAAAATCAATTACCAAATAGTGTCAAAATTGACATAAAATAGTTTTTAAAACAAATATTATATTATTAATTGTTATTTTATTCCTAAAAATCGATGGTTCAGCCAAATGACTTAGATAAGGATATATATATATTAATAATTAACCACTTGGGGTTTTTTTGTCTTGTTATAGTAATTTTATTAACCTTATAGTGTAAGAAAACAAAAAGACACGGTAAAAGTAAAATTATTTAACTTAAAGTTAAATCTAAATGATAATGTTAAAATGGTAACCTAAACTTGTAAAAATTCTATTGGATGAGAGTATTTCGACCCAAATCCACCTTAGATTTTAAATAAATCAATTTTGAGCTATTAAAAAACGAATATGACTTTATAATAAAATAATATTTTGAGTTTTTTCAAAGGTGCCCCTCTCCTCCCTTATAAATGGGCACCTCCTCCCTCTCCTCCTCACACCACTTTGAGCCATCAAGATCGGCCAAACCCTGAAAAATTCCCTTATCCAATTTCCTAGAAACATCCTAGAGGTCCTTGTCTTCTTAAAAGACCAACCCTAGTGCCCTAAGAGGAGGTTAAGAAGAGGCGCGTCAAAGAATAGGTAATATCCATTACCGATCCTTTCCAATTTCATTATTATTCAACTTCTTCTTCTTTAGTTGTTTCATTATAAAATAATAAAATCAGTATTACATATATAATGATTTTTATTATAAATATTAAACAACTCCATTTCACCTTCCATCCATCCTACAGAAAATGAAATCACCGCGCGTGCGTACGTATGAAATACCATCTCCATGCCGTGGTGTAATCTATTTTTCCACCACTACCTTACTTGGATGGGTATAATGGTGTATAGAATGACTATATATGGATATTATAACATCATACTGATTATGAGATATTATATCATCCACTTAAATTCCATTCAAAAATTATTGGAATGATATCATCGCTCATGCGTACTTACGGATTACCGTCTCCACGACGCGATGAGATTCAATCTCCATGTTAACTATTAAAGAATGATTATAAAGTATATATAATGAATAATAATGGTATATATAACATGATAATGCTACTTGATTTATTTATATGTTATTTACTTAATTCTATTCAAGTCAATAAGGAAAGTAAAACAACGTTCATGCGTACGTACGACCTACCGTCTCCCTGAACGGTGTATTTCATTTCATTTATCAATCTATTATATATATATATATATACTGAATATATAAGATATATAAATCTTGATTTACATTATTTAAGTAATTAAATCATGATATAAGTAATAATAATATCAAGAACAATAAGTCCAAACAAGTACGATAAATAGAATGATTTTACCCAAAACGTTGTTTTAACATGGAATTTACAAAAGAACGGGTAATATAAAGTCATAAGTGAACCATATATGATAGCATAACAATGAATATGATTCTATAATAATTCAATGAAATTATTTAAATCATTATACAAAAGTTTTAGATACATACAAAGCATATCATACATAAGGTAATGGATAATTATTCCAATCTCGTTTCTTATCCGAGATTGTTTATTCGTAAGTATTTACTGGGGTTATGTTTATCATCCATGTCCATGATTTCTCAAAAAAATTTCATAAAATGTTTAATATTATTCCTTGTATGTTTAAAGTCATTTTTAAACCTTTTTTACTTTTACCAAAAGGTACGGAAGGAATCTTTCTTTTACGATGTACTTTTTGACATTTCCGGCAAAAGTATGAGGAGAAGGTTTTTTAACTTATACGGTGTGAATAAATTTTTACAGTTTCATAAAACCTCATTTTCATGAAGCTTCCTCTACAAGATTTTATTTTTATTTTCAAAAAAATAATTTTCTTTCAAAATTGAATGCAATTTTGTGAAAAGAAAATGATTTTGAAGAAGAAAGGATATTTTCCTCAAGAATTCATTTCAAGTGTTTTATCAAAACCATTTTCCATCTAAGATGAAATTATTTAATATGTGTATGTTTCAAGTATAATGTCTTGATGATTTATATGGTTTCATTTTTCTTATGATGAAATTATATCCATTTGTATTTATTAGATTATGTGATGATTGGATGATGTTTATGAAACCCATTTTATTCTTTGGGTTATGATGAATGATTTATGTTTATTTTATGGCATAAGTAAGAATGATTTCATTATGAGATGGGTGGGACCTTTATCTCCCTCCAATTAATTGGGTAATGATTTATATTTCATGAGATTGGCATGGCTGGAATGGTAAGTTAATTTGGTTTAGTGTTATAGGACTGAAACGAGGAGTGAACTCGATTCAGAAAGGTAATTTGTCCACTAAGATGGTCTTGGCAGCAATGCCTTGGCTACCATGGAAATCATATCATGGGCTTAATGTTTTTCCACAATTATAAGTTTTATTTCTAAGCTATTTTATCATCATTGATGTTCCATTATGATCTATGCCTTACGTACTTCCATGTTTTATGTCATTCCTCAAGGTTTCGATGTTTAAACATTATTTTCATGTTTTTATGTTCAAATGTATATGGTTTGTTTTATTTTAACCATGATTACCCTTACTGAGCATTTGAGCTCACCCTTTATATGTTTTATTTTCCCTAGTATATAGATAAAGGTTTTAGGCACGAAAATAAAAGGGGAAGATCTTACGGGAGATGTTTAAGATATTTCACCACGATTAGAAGATTATTTTTCGAGTTTCCAAAGATACTAAACTATTACGGTCCTTTGGTGTCTATTTTTGTTATGTATTAAGTATTCCTAAAAAGTAATTTATTGTCTATGTACGTCAAGATTTGGGTCTTTATATGTCACTTAAATAGAAGTTATATGGAATAAGATATTCCCAAATATTCCCCTATCATTTTTGGTTGGGACCCCAAAAATCAAATTGTACTTCTATATTGAAACCTATAATACTCTATACTTATTAACTATTAATGTCCATCTCTTTAAATTTATAGTTAGTATAATCTTTATCCTTTAATATCCTCATGGTATGGGTGTGGTGACCACCCACCTGATAAAAGTATTAATATCAAATAGAAAACCAAATCACTTATAATGATGATTTTTGTATATAGATATTATAAAGGTGTTAGATACCATATATATGGAAAAATATTTAATAATATTGTCCCAAAGGATAGATAATTGATTACTCAAGAGGGGGTGAATGGAGTTCTTAAAAGTATTCATTACATTAAAACCACTATCTTGAAGGTTTTTTAGTTCAAATACAATGCATTATAAAAACACATATTCGAAATAAAAATTCACAGTGTAAAGAGACTTTACATAAGAGATATATCATTGTTAGAGGTGTATAAATCCACTAATCCACACTAAGAACACTTCACTCCATGAGTTTATTTATTTTCACATTGAAATCCCATATATAGTGGGATCCTAGTAGGGTACAATAAGTTGTTAATTGTTACAAAGGAAAAAGAGAGTTCAACTTAGATCTCGAATTACAAGACATATCCACAGCTGCCATACACACATACTCACAATGAGTGTATATGAAAATAGAAATTAATGAAAATTAAAATATTATCACAGTATATTATTTCAAAAAAACTGATTGTAATTGAAGACACATCCCGAGAAGATGATTATATTCATTGTAAAAATCTAGGCGATCATTTATTGCAACAAATAAAATTATAAGTGCTACATGTGAGTCTTTATAAGAGATGTTTTATATGTATAAAAATTCTCCATTTTTCATGAGAAATATTAGAGTCTTTGTATGTGCATTCACAAATCTATTTATATGTTCATGAATTTACATATATATATATATGTCTACTTTCTATATAAAATTTAATTTCTTTTATATAATCTATTTTATTTTGAAAAAAATAATGCCATATAATCACAAAGGCTTAGTGAGTAATATATTGAATTTATGATAATACAAGAACTTAATGGAATGTGTCTATTTCTTACAAATATGAAACACTTATCTATAATGACGATGTCTGAAATATTTTAATTCTTTGTATATTTCAATTCCTCTAATAATGAAATTTTATAAAAATTTAACATTCTTTAATTAGTCAATTCTTTATCTGATATGCTAATTTTTTTGAAATAACCAATCAAGAGATTATGAAAATAATGATGAAAATCTTAATAAGAATTGGTTATTCATAAGATATCAAACTGATAATACAGTTCTCAAAAATTAAATTCCAAAAAGGATCTATTTGATAAAAATGTTTTTTGAATCTTTTGTGTCAATAGTAAAACAAATTCAATATTTTGTAGAATAATTGTTTTCATAATATAATTATTTAAATGTTGTGTGATACTTACAAAACATATCTTGGAGGTCACTTGAGAATATTTTTAGAATATCCTTTATGTGAGATAATGACCATTCATAACTACCATTGGACTGAATGTTTTACTTTTAATCATTTGGTAGAAAATCTATACAATTCATTAGATAATATCTTATATGTTAAGATAAATTTCCAACCTACATTTTTATAAAAACATGCATATGGAAATTAATCATTCAAAACTATATTCTGTAAGATAAAAAATCTTTAACCATAGATTGAACATTTTACTCACAAGAATATGATAACTTATAATAGCATAGGATAAACTAATTTAAAACAAATATAACATATATTATGAAATTTGGAACCCATAATATCAATTCATTAGAAAATATTGGGATTTTAGAATCATGAAAACATATGAAATCTGAGACATGTTAGAAAAACATTTCTCTAAATGAAAATATCACCCTTTTGATGATCACAAGTCCCAATGAATAAAAATAAATATATACAAAAATAAGTTTAATAATATTTTAATTTTTTCATTCTCCTTTTTCTTCTTCTTCATTTTTTGGTATAAACAAATGATGTAGGATAATAAAAAAGAATAAAATTAGTATGGTACATGAAATAGTTTAAATAGTTAACACTACTAACTATGAACATAATTTTCCATTAATATATATTTACTAAATTATTAAGTAATATAAATAAATAATTATTTAATTAAAATATAGTTAAAATAAACATATAAAAATATATGTGAAGGAAAGTTAAAAATAAAATTCTAAAAACATAATGAATATTGATAAAATTATTCAATATAAATTGTAATAATTATAAAAGAATTAAAGGAATTAAAAAAATTTAGTATAAAAATGAAAATACTTAGATGTTTTTTATTCTGAAATAAAATTTCAAATATTTATTCAAACACCATTCAAATAATTGAATAAATCAGGGAAGCGTGACAGTTTTTATGAAAAAAATAATTTTTGAATAATTTATTTTGAATTATTGTGGATCTAAAACATGTATTTAGGATATAGGTATAGGAGTGTCAACACTTTCTCCAATACCATTAATAAAGTAATTAAATATCCTCTCTGTTGAGCTCTATCACATTGAGAAATCATTATAAAGGTGGAAATAATGTTGATAGAAGTTTACTATTCACACATGATATCAAGTTTATATATAGGGTCAAACCAAATCTTATAAGAGGGTTCATGTTGAGGAAATGGATATTCTATTGGAAAACTAAGGCTTTCCCTTAAATACATATCATATGGGTTAAAAACATATTGAATCTTTAACATGTATAAGAGTGACATTCATTAATTGGATTTTAAGGAAAAAACCATATTCATTGTAGAGATATAGAATCTACACAAGAATCAATGCTCTTAAATATAAATTTATTTATAATTCTAGAAGTGTCATGAAACTGTTCGAGACTTGTTGAGGTAAATCTTAAAAAATATCTTGAGGGCCCCCTTTATTGGCATATAAAAAACAATCTTTCTCAGTGCATCAGACTGATTTTTTGACTGACCAAATGGATAATAATAATAAATAACGTCATTAATTTGGATTATTTTTTATTAATATATAGACCAAAATATTCATTTTTCTATTATTCTACAAAAAAATTACATAGTACTATTTAAAACCAACTGATTCAAATCATTAAATTTATTATCTTACATATTAAAATTGTTATCCTATGAACCATTGATTCTTTTCAATCCATTGATAATAAAACATGGATCAATTTGTACTTGAGTTGAATGTTTCTAAATTTATAGTAACTCTTCATTGAAATAGTTTTTTTTGTCACATTTGGATATTGATTAGTAGATAAAATAGATTCTTGAGGGACTCTAGGAATCCGCTGAATGTCGATAATCATGTTGCCTTTAATATCTTGAAAATTTTCTGAATAAATAATATCACATTTCATAGAGGAAATAATAGAATTAATTTTCTCTATATCATTATAAACACCACCAAATAATGATGGTAAATAAAATTATTTTGAATCATCATCTATATGTTCAATTAAAAAAATTTCTAAATCCAATTAATCTTACAATATCACTTCAGGAACATCATCTTTGGAAACTACCTACCCAAGAGGAGTCATATTCTCACTTCTAGAATGAGATAACCAATCATTGGAATATTGAACTTTATACATCAATTTAGATTATTTATCTTGTTATATTTTATAAGAATCATATAGTTTTTCCCTGGGAATTTATGAATTTATTTTTTGTAACATCTCGAGTAGGCTTACCATCAAACTAGAAGTTGGACCACTGAGTCACATGGCCTCAAGCTTGTCTCCCCATACACTAGAGGGTACCGACTAGTAGTGAGGGTATTGGGAAGTTATATTGGTGAGACTATACCCTATAATAATAGTTTAAATTTAGTATAACAGAATATTTAATAACAAAAAATAATAGAATAAGAAAATAGAAATAATCAGGCAGCGGAATACAGATTATTATATAACATAACCAATGTTTCCAATGATAATATATATAATAGATGAATGCATGAAATGGTAATAACACTTAACTGAAATAATAAAATAGCACAACATGATTTACATCAATGTGTCAAAGTAAAGAAAAGAAAGAAAAGTCCCCCTAGTAGATCTCCATGATCATCCCAAGCTCCAGCTAGGTCCTTTCCTCCAAACTCACAGGTATAAAACATACAACAATCAACCTATGTCTTGTAAATATAAGGTCCACTCCAGTACCAATGGAACCAGATAAGGGTTTGATATGAAACCTCAAATGGTCGGCAACCACATAGTCAAGACCAATCTAGTGGAATATAAATTAGATGGTGGTTAGGTATTGTGAATTTATAAATGTAACTACAAATATAAATAACACCCATCCTTGTTACAAATTTAGAAATGTTGGCTATAACATCTTCATCTCGCTGCTGTGATAATAGTATGATCATGACACTATATATATATCTATATATACTTGTGTTTATATATGTATATGTATAAAAAATGTGCAAGTGTAAGCATGCCTACCACCCATAAAGATAATATAACTAGCATGGGGTATGAATATATCACATTCATAAATTCCAGATATCTGGGATTGGGTGAGTATGCCTTCCATCCATAATCATTTATAATACTATCATGGGGTAAGAATGCCTCCCAGCCATAATATAATATAATACTTTTAGGGGGTAAGAATTCCTACCACCAATAATCAAATATAATATTGGAATGGGGTAATAATACCTCTAATCCATAATCAAATATAATACTAGCATGGGGTAAGAATTCCTCCCATCCACATTCATTTACATATATGAAATGGGTTAAGAATGCCTCCCATCCATAATCAAATATAATACTGGCATGGGGTAAGAATGCATCCCATCCATAATCATTTACCTATAGGTAATGGGGTTAGAATTCCTTCCAAACACAATCATTTAAAATTATTTTCATAGTTAAAAATTAAAGTATAATGAAATACCTTTTATACATTTTAAAAAGCCATACCATATTCATTATATAATAAAAAGGTCCATTAATTTAAAAACCAAACCCAAAAGGCATAACCACTAATGCATTTAAAAGTAACACATCTTATCCATTTAAACCATTCGAGGAGAGTATGTCATTTGGTGAACCATCCAATGCAGTGTCAACATGCTCAAATTTTCCAAACAAGGAATATTGGTTTACATGATACAAGTTCCAAGGAAATTTCATTTAATGGATTATCTATTATCTAAACCATTTAATAAATGTCAAAAAAATTTTTATGGATAAAAAATTTATTCAGGGTATTCCAATTGGTGTGTGTCACCCTAATCATGGTAACTTAACTCAATTTTCATAACCAAGGTAAATTGGTTCAAAGTTTATGTTCCAAATGCATTATGTCCATTACCCTTAAGAGATACTACCAACTTACCTAAGTCATTATTACCATTAAATTCACCCAATAAATTTTATATAAACCATTTAGATGCCAAAAATACAATACATAAACTCTAGTCTATATGAGAGGTGCTATAGAAACCATGCATGTGCCCACATGGGAAAATGAAACAACAGGGGCCTAACACCTAAAATGTCATTCATCAACCATGACCCCGACATAAAGAAAAAAACAAGTCAATATGTCATGCAATATAATAGTATATCACTAAATTTTTATCTTAAAGGAATCACACCATAGTTTAAGGTGTTTTATTAAAAAAACATTACATGGTTTAATAACAATTCATTTTGGGTAAACCATGCTTCACATCAACAACCATCATTTAATTTTCCAGTAATCAATTTAGTATAAACTAACACTCAAGTGAAACCAATGAAAAAAAGTTTCATATGAATAAATTTAATTAATTAAATCATTATTAAATTTTAACGTCAAGGGAAAAAGGGACCCTGTGTCAAGTAGTAGTCCACGAAAAATCACTTTGGCACCCATCAAATTTCTCACTGACCACCCAGAACTACCTATCACTCACACACACACACACAATGATATATATATATATATATATATATATATATTTATATCCCTTAACACAATGCATGTGTTCCACAAACCATGATGGAAGTAAAACATGTAAGATATATATATTTATATATATTCATATCCAAGCATATGCATGCGCACCCTCAAAATTGGTGAAAATATAGTATACACATTAGTACGAACTCAAAATTAATGTGGCAAGGTCCAAAACACCTTGAATTAATTATTAGGGAATCATTAACTAAAAAAACCCCAATTTTAATCTAATTGGAACCAAAGAATTAAGGAAAACTAACCGTAAACAATTGGTAGCCATCAAAATCACGACGAACCACTTTTCCTTCACTCGTAGTTGCCACAACAAAAAAGAAACAGTCCCGAGAGACCATTTTCATAACCCTAGACAAAATGAAAATGAAAATTGAAATCAACTATAACCCTAGGGTGTTTGAAAGAATGAAAATAGGGAAAGGGGAAGACTGAAAATCTACGAGAACTAGAAGGTTAGATATTAGAGGGACCTACCGTGAGTAATCGGACCATGAACTAGTAGAATACTTATTGATATTGATGGTGGAGAGGATCCATGGGGAGTGGGTCACAGTACGAAAGTGGGATACCACATAGACATGCATCGTGTGAGTATAAAGGAGGAGGGGAGAGGAATTAAATGTATTAATTTTGTTTTTAATTTTAATTAAAATAAATCTTTTTTTTAATTTTTTAGATAGGGTGAAAAACTTGGTTTGGGACACATTGTTCTAAAAACTGCATTCCAAAAGTACACCCCTTTATTAGGCACTTGGGAGCCTCGTACGTACTGGCCACATGATCCAGAAACTGTGCACCAACCATATGGTGAATAGTGATTTGGTACAACCTCGATATAGACACCATGCATGCTATGTGAATGTTTTTAAAAACTATGTCCAACTCATGAAAAAAAACCTCTGCCTCCCCTGAAATAAGCCACATGTTCTTCTACAATGGGCCACATGGTTTTAGACAAATTTTGTGCCTGCTTTCAACCCTTTAAAACATTAATGTCTTGTAGCTGGTGAATAAGAAACTCTAAATGACCTCTGAGAAAATCCGGCCATCATCCATGTCGAAAAAAATTCACATCGAAGCATTACAAATCTCAGAATTCCATTATGAGGATCAGTTTTAAATTCAGCCAGTCCAAAAAATGAAAAATGTCAAATAAACCTCGATGTTTTCATGTTTTTGAAAACACATATCATTAAAATCTTCACAACTTATAACATCTCATCCCTGTGAAGTCTTTGTGAATAAAATAAACCACACTCAACCTAAAAGGGTCATGAAGTCTCATTCAAATGGTTGTTTTTCATTTCAAAATATCCAACACACCATCAAGACTCTATTTAATAAGGGGATACTTAAGCCATTTTATAAAGTGATTCAATCCTCATTCTCCAACAAAAACACCAAGACAAATATTACCCAAGCTCATTTAAGTAGAGAAATGATAACATAATTTTCTTGATAATAATTCATCCCTTGGTACCTCCTAGAAAATGATTTAATGTTAAAATTGAAAACATTTGAGTGTAAACACATCCTACCATTTGAATTTATTTACAATCACACTCTTTATAATTTAAAAATTCTCTTAGAGTGAAATTAAAATGAAACACATAGTTAATTATAAATTTACCTTAATTATCAAGTTAATATGTTTTTTTTCAAGAAAAGCATCGGCTTACATAAACTACCCTGGTCCCCACTAGACACATTCAAGAAATGGGCCTTCATCGACCGTGATAATTAAACAAGAGGATCCACCAAAAAAGATCACCATATTCTAAATATTTTTCATGATGTAAGATTGACACTCTCATATTGTATTTTGGATGAAGTTACTATATTGGAAATGATTTATAATAAACAGAATACCATATGAGGATTGAAAGGGTTTCTAGTCAATCATACCCTATTAATGGAAATAAGAACAGTCGAATCACAACCAGTTGACATCATGTAGAAAACGTAGCTTAACCTACCGATTCACTATCACTTTCCGATCACAATCCTTTAACACCCAATTAATCCTATGATTTTTCATTATTTAAACACCAAAAACCTCCATGGACAACTATGTTTTTAAAGGTTCTCATACACAACAAAAATATTCAAAATTGAACTGTAAAAAAAAACCAATATTTACAAAAACTAACAGCCACAATAGATTTTAGGTTACCCAACCATTTACAAATGTTCAACATAGTCAATTATCTTTATACATAGAAGGAATTTTATTTTTAAATTGTAATTGTACTGCTCCGAGCCACAATCACATCATCAAATCATTAAATTAGGAAACCAAAACCAAACTAACCGGTGTGTTGGAACACCTGAGTCTTCCAAACTCTATCACAAGAAATGGGATGAAATTTATTATTTAACACCATTCCCCTCTAATATATAGATAACACAAAATCATATCACATTATAAGACCATTCACTTGGACATTGACATACCATGTCAACCAAAACTAAGGAAGAGTAAGGGTCAAATCACCAAAAAAGCAGTTGACCGTGCCTGAAGCATGTATAACCTTCTATATTCACGCATAAATCAATGGCCAATATCATAAAAAGGTCATTAAAAATATGACCACTCATATGAACAAGAGATTAATTAGAAACTATAAGTCATACAAGGGACAACGACACCTGAATGACACCGAAAATCATAAAAACACATAGAATTTTATAGTTATTTCTAGTTATGAGGGTGCTACCTACTATGGGATATACCCTTACAAAAAATCAGCATCAAACCAAGAAATTGTTCACTCCAAAAAAAAGTCTCTAGGATCAAAATCTGTTCGTCAAGCCATTTACAAAGGATCTGTTCCAAGGAAACTCAAGGAGGACACAAACTACCCTTACATGAGGGTTCTAAATAGAGGACACCACTATAGATTCTATTTCCAAGCCCTTTGTATTTAATAACATTTAGAACATTAATAATTTAAAATATCAACAGACACATCAGAAAAATGAAATAAGGTTTCATAAAACTCCCCCTTTAACCATTAATCATTTCTAAACATCCCTTTATAAATTTAGAAATTTATCATGCAAATCCCTTTTAAAATATATGGTGACATAAAGGGTTCCATTGAACCAACCTGTGTTCTTCAAAATAATTCCCAAAATCATTTAAATAATTAATTTAAAGTAAAAACACCCATATTTATCATCTCATAAAAATATTTCCCTCACTAACACACTTGAGTCCAGTTATATTTCTGAATTTAACCAGTTAATTTATGATTTAAACTAATAGAACTTATATATATAATCATTTCAAACATAAAATGGACATTAAATTTAATACGGGATGTCATTTCCCAATTCATGATGTGCCAATACACTTCATTGAATAAAAAATTGGATCTCATTTGTTAAAACAAATCACATTTAGAAATTTAACATGATCAAATATAATGGTCCAGTCATCTAGGTGTCTATATACCAATATTTAAAGCACCCATATACTTTATTGTTTTTAATTTGAGAAATTTATTCACTTTTGCGATACACTTTAGTAGCCTTTTATTTTTTTAAAGCAACAATCTTAAAATGTAGTTATATGATGCTCAAGATGGTTCAAATCTATGAGTTACCATGTATTGATTATAAGGTGTCCATACACATTAAAATAGAATCCTGGGTCTCATTTATTGATAATCCATATTGTTTCATCCCATGAAATTATTACATTTTCACCAAATATATAATTTTATCATAATCATTAACATAAAAGCATGTTATAACACCATAAAAATGAAATATAATTCAATGCATAGAATCATGACACCAAGAAATCTAAAATGCAACTACATGACATGGAACTAATCATGGAATATTAACTTACTATGTGCCTATGATAATGAATTTAGTTGTTCTGCATTTCCATACAAAACAAGTGTAAACTTCCCTAAAGTTCATAAATCATAATCAGTAGAATTTACATCAATCACTCTATGAAAGCACATAAAATGTAATATAAAATAGTAGTGACCAACAATCCCATCCGTTGTTACTTGTTTATTTACCATAAATGGGGTGATCTGTCTCAATAATAACTATTAATTAAGTGCTGACATGTTCATAATATCATGTCCACCAATCCAAAATAGTAAGGAAAATTAAATGAAACAACCTTTCATTCCACATTGTAACGTCTCGGCCTAGCATACCATCAAACTGATAACTAGACCAGTGATTCATATGGCCTTAAGTGAATATCCCCATATTATATAGTCTACCAACTCTCAAAGAGGTTCTCAGGGGGTGATAGTGGGGGAATATACCCTCTTATCAAATTTTCACAACATTATAATAGAATATCTAACAACAGAAAAAAGTGGAAGCAGTAAATAGTAATAATTATGTAGTAGAAGGAAAATTCTTATATAAAAAAACCAAAGTGGACAATGCTAGTTTATACAAAATATGAATGCCTTAAATGGTAATGACACTTTAATAAAATTAGAAAACAATTAAAAATTCATTACATAACAGTGAAAAAGTAATGAAAAGACATCAAAGTCCCAAGGGTGATCTCCACAAGAATTATGTGTTTCATCTCAGTCATTTTCTTCTAACTACCATATAAAATCAATACATCAACGAATCTAGGTCCTTCATATATAAGGTCTTCAAAGGTTCCAATGGTACCCGAGTAGGGTGTGATTAGAATCAATGTAGGTCGGCTCCCATAATGTCAATCCAAATCTAGTGGAATATAAATTAGATAGTGTTTTGATATGGAGAGTTTACAAACATTACTACATTAGTAAAAAACCCATCCAGGTTCCTAAGGCACAAATGGTAGTTATATTGTGTTAAACTCATTGCTGGGATAATTGTATAATCATGTCACTTTATATATATTATAGATTCATGTGTTTATATATATATATCATAAGATCAGTGGAGTAATCATTTCTCCCACACATAAATTGATGATAACTAGCACGGGGTAAGTATTCCTCCCATTCATAAATAAAACATATCTGGAATAGGGTAATAATAACTCCCATCAATAATAGTTTATAATACTAGCATGGGGTAATAATTACTTCCATCCGTAATAAAATATAATAATGTAATCTATTATGAATTCCCATCACCCATAATCAAATATAATACTGGCATGGTGTAATAATGACTCCCATCAATAATCAAATATAATACTGAAATGGGGTAAGATTTCTTCCCATCGATAATCATTTACATAGATTCCATGGGGTAATAATGCCTCCCATACATAAAAAAATAGAATACTAGCATGGGTACAGAATGTATCCCAACCATAATCATTTACATAGATGTCATGGAGAATGAATGCCTCTCATCCTTAATCATTAAGAATCATTATCAATGATAAATTGTCATGCATAAGGCAGTACCATTTATACATTTCAAATAATCATACTATATTCATAATATAATACACAAGTTTGTTCCTTTTAAAAACACAATACATAAGGCATAACCTACAATTCATTTCAAACTAACACATCTTATCCATTTATGTCATTCAAGGAAATCATGTCATTAGGTGATCCATGCTATATAGGGTCAACACACTCAATTTTCCTACCAAGGAAAATTGATTTACAAGATACAAGTACCAAGTTCATTTCATTTAAAGGATTCCTAATCATCTAAGCCATTTAATAAATGTCAAAAAATTCATTTTTTCTAAAGAATTTATTCACGGTATACCATTTCGATTGGGTCATCCAACTCGCAGTAACTTCACTAAATTTTCCAAAATGTAGAAAATTGGTTCAAGGCATAAGTTCCAAAGGGTTCATGTTCGTTACCCTTATGGGATGCTACCATCTTATATAAGTCATTCTTAACATTATGTTTACCTAAAACATTTCATTTAAACCATTGAGACAGTGGAACTACCATACAACAACTCATGTGTAGAGGATAGGTGATATGGAAACAAAGAATGTTCCCACATGTAAAAATACAATAACAAAGGCTAAGAACCTAACATTTCATTCATCAATTTTGACCAAAATATAAATAAAACTACAAGGAAATATGTTAATAAAAATAATAGTTTATCTATAAATTTTTAGGTTGAATGCAACACAAAACTATTTTCAGGGTTTTATTACATAAACATGACAATGTTAAACAACAATTCATTATGGGTCAAACATGATTCATATTGGAGAACCATCATCTAATTTATCAAGAAGTGCTTTATTATAAACTTCCCCTAGAGTGAAACCAAAGTAAACAAGATTTATATGTAGAAAATTTAATTCATTAAAGATTTATTAAATTTAATGGGCAAGGAAAAGGGCACCGTACCTCAATTAGTAGACCATACCAAACCAATTTGGCACTCGTTAGATTTATTAGCGACCACCCAGAACCAACCCACACTCACATGCACATACATAAATACATATATATATATATATATATATTGATATACAAATATATTTCCTTAAACCTAATTCTAGTATTCCCTACGCCATGAGGGAACATAAACATGGAAGAAATATATATTTATATATATTCATACCTGAGAATATGTTTGGGAACCCTCAAAATTGGTCAAAACACACTAAAAACATTAATTTGAACTCAATATTAATGTAGAAAGGACCAATTACCCATGAATTAATTATTAGGGATTCAAAAATTATAATACGACCAATTATAAACTAAGCGGCATCAAAGAATGATTCAAAAAATCCCCTTAAATTGTTCGTGGAAAAACAAATCAAGTGGAACCACTTCTCCTTCTATGAAGGATGGCACATAAATCAATAATAAGTCTCATGAGACAATTCACACCTCGCAAGAACAAAATAAAACCGAAATTTAAATCAACCCTTACACTAGGATGTTTGGCTGAACAAAAACATAGAAAAGGTATGATAAAAAATTACCTGAAAGTGGAAGAGAAAGTTGATTGGATTATCATAAAGAATCAGATAATGAACTAGTGGGAATGATGTGTGATCAATATAGTAGAGGTGTCATAGAGGGGGGGTGGGGGTGGGGGGTGGGGGCGGTCACATGTCAAAAGGGGAAAACCCTTGGGTGTATTTTGTGTGGGTATGAGGGAGTATGAGAGAGGATTTGAGTGTTTTAATTTTATTTCAAAATTCAAATAAAATAAATCAATTTTTTATTTTTTTTAAAAGGGTGCCATCCAAGTTTTGAAAACCTTTCAGAAACTATGCACTCATTTATTTGGCACCATAGCACCCCGCATGGGCTGGCCACATGGTCTGGAAACTCTGTGCCAACAGTGCGGTGAATAGTACTTTGGTACTGCGTCCAAATCTACACTGTGTGGTCTAGGTGCATGGTTTGGAAAACCATGTGTAGCCCATGTGAAATGCTTATCCCTGACTTAGAACAAGTCACATGGTTTTATGTAATGGTCCGCACAGTTTCAGACAAACCATGCACCCAATGCAAACCCTTTAAGACTTTGATGTCTTGGGTCTGTCACTCCAAAAAAGTACTAAGAACCCCAAAAAACTTCTCAATACATCAACCATGTCCAAAAAAATCATATCTTATCTCTCCAAATCTCAAAAAAAAGTTCTAGATATCAGTTTTAAGTTTGGCCCATCGAGTAAATGAAAATGTTCAAAAACCCTCATTTTCGTCCAATTCAAAACACATATCACTAAATTTGTGGTCCAAAAATATGATAGAATGTATCTTGATGAGCATATTTAATTTTAGTTTCCTAAATATTTTGATTTCCATCATCATTGGGTGTCTCCTCAATATAGCATGGTTCTACATATTTTGATCTTTCTCCTCTTCTTACAACTATTTGGGTTATATCTTCTGGTTCTTATTCTTCTCTTCTACCGCCAACATCTTGATTGAAAAAAATGGATGATTATTTTCTATGTTTTCAACTCATATCCCTATATAGAGATAATTTAAAAAGAGTTTTGGATCCTAAAATTGTTAAAATGGTGCTTCCTTGACCAACATTGAACAACCTTATAATGGGAGAGGCCAATCTATATATACTAGAGGAATGAGAAATTATTTTAGGGTGAACTGTTATAGATACATTATATGCAATATATTTATGATTTTTTCCTTATTTGAATTATAAAAACACTAAATAAAAAATTTATTTCATTGATATTTTCATTTTTAATGACATAAATTACATAAATACTTTGAACAAGACTTCACACAGAAATAGGTACATACACAAGAGCATAAAGAACAACTTCTCTAGTAACTCCCATTTATGATGACTCCTGATGAGATGAATCAGGGTCTATATCAATTTATTGTTTAGAATTAATGGGAATAATATTATTTAAAAAACAATTCCAATACAAAATGATTCTTATTATGAAAATTCCACTCAATAATATTAGTTCATGAAATCATGTTATGATATTTTCATCCATACAGACATTAAAATTATGGAAAAATGATGTCAGCATCCTTCCAAAGGATAAAAATTAAATGTCTATTCATCAATATGGAACATATTTATCACAATTTGTCCTACCAAGTTCAATGGTTTCATGATTATAATTGTATATTTTAACCTCATATCATGAAAAATAACTTTTTTGAACTCACATTTTTATTGTGAAATAGCATACTGAGTGAATGTCATAAGAACCTTTCTCTCAGGTTAAAAATATATCATTGGTTTCTTTTCAATATATTGTATTCAAATTTGATACATAATTATCACTCATGAAATTACTTCATCTATATCAACTAGAGATGCATTGATGTCTATGTAACCATCTTGGGAATATTTAAAAGCTTCAACCATTTCTATGCTATCAAAAAAAATTCGATTCACCATCCTAGTACCCAAATATTTTTTTCCAGTGAAATGAAATACAAAAACCTCATAAATAATTAAACATTAAATCTTAAAAAAACCACAGTTCATCAATCGTAAATGATGTACTCTAAAAATTAATTATTTATGAATTTTTAAGGATCATATTAGTGATTTCTAGCCCACTGATATTTACTTATCTTCTACATAAAAACATTCTTATCGACCAAGGACGTTTGATCATTTTAGAGGTAGCAACATTAGTTCCTTTTGACTTCACCATTTGTTTAGGGGGGTTAGATTATTGGAGGGATATATATGAGTTGTCCAGGAAGAAAATATTTTATTTTTTAGGTGTTTTCAAGAGTTTAATGCATAGATCTTACTTACATTTTTTTTGTTTTATGGTAATTGAAGTGTCATTTTGTGTGACATTTATAGAAATCATAAGAAAACTTGGTGTCATGTATTTTTCATGTGACAAGTACTAAAACTAGAGACACTAAGTCTCTACCAAAATAATATAAATATAATATTTACTAAATTATAAATTATTTCTCTAAATAATTTAAATTGAATTCAAATTATGATACATTTAATAAACCTAATTCGGTTTTGATAAAAAAATATGTTGGAAGGAAATGGTTTACAAAAGATTTATTGTAATTGATTTTGTATGAAAACAAATTCTAGATAGATATCATACTTTTTTGCATGATCTATTAAAAAATATTGTCTTAAATCCATGTGCTTTGTTCTAAAATGGTTTAATGGTGTCATTAAGTGGTTGATATCACATCTTCTATCACATTTGATTAGAACATGATTAATGTTAAATAAAAGATCCATAAGGGTGGGTCTAATCGACAAAAATGGATGGCAAAAACATCCTAATACTATATTTTAAACTTCAACAGTTGATAATGTTACTTAGTGTTGTTTATTACTTGAATATGAAACAAATTATTTACCAATAAAATGAACATTTTCAGATGTTTTTTCCTATCTTGTCTTCAATAAGAAAAGACATTATCCAAATTTGAATTTAAATTATATTTTTTGGAAAAATTAGATAAAGTGATAGAATTTATTTTTAATTATCCTATAATACATTTGAATGTATTTAAATGATATTCTATTATATTGGATTTAAATATAGAAGAAATAAATAAAAAAAATTGCAAGTCCTACTTATAGTTTAATAAAGTAAACATCCAATGATTCCTCTATAAGAATTATTACTAAATCATTTTCCATCATCAAACATATCACATTTAATATTAAAACCCATAAAAGTTGAAGAAGTCTAACTATTTTCAAGTAAAATCATTTAAAGAGAATAATGTTTGTATTTTTGTTGTGTTAGGCCTTTTCCAAGATCATTTTTTTTAAATTTTAAATACTAGAAATTAATTTAACTCAGCCATTATACTTAGTTAAGCTTATTCTTTACAATCCTTGAAAAATAATTACACAATTGTGGGTATTTGACCTAGAAATAATGTCAATAATATATATTTGTACCAAAAAGATACGTTAAGATAAAGGTTTCTTAAATAACATTGGATCTACTTTTCATACTGAAAAAATTGATAAAATAAAATAACATTACATATCATTACTTACTTTTGGTTATTGTTTAAGTCCATATAGATATTGGAGTGTTTAAAAACATAATTTTGAAGGTGTGGGATTTCAAAACCAAGAAGTTGTTCAACATCATATTCCTAGATTGAAAATCTATTTAACAACTAAGATGTAACATCCATCTCATGTAATTTGTAATTTATATTAGATGCATATTCTAGTATTATTATGGTTGCTTCTAATCTAGATACCTAGTAAAAGGTATCTTTATTGCCTATTCAGTCTACTTGATTGTATCAATTTAACAATAATATATATTTATTTACAGTGATCACATATTAATAATTATTTTTGTTCTAAAATACAAATTGGTTTCTTATAATCGGACAGTCACGTGGTCTTTCAACAAATTCAAATACTTTGTTTCTATTGAACCATTTTAACTTATCTTGCATAGAATGAAACCAGATATCATAAGATAAAGCATATTCTATAGTTTTAGGATTTAAATGAGATAGAAAAGATGATAATTATACTATATTTATTATATATATTTTAGTTCTAACACCTTTTTCAAAATAACATATAACTATTTTAGGAGGATGGTCTATAAAGGTTCCTTGTATTCTAGTAAACACAAATTTTTGTTCCATATTATTAACTATTAAAATATTTGGTTTAACACAATTATGCTTTATCTCATCATCCATATTTACATTTAAGAGAGATTTATGTCTGATGTCTTTAAGATAAACACTTAGTTTATTAGATTGAGATGTTTTGTGATAAAAATGATAACTTTTATCAAATGTCACATGTGTATATTCTTCTAAAATCCTTGACCTTTTTTTGAAAATTATATAAGATTGTGTAGTATTATGGAAACATTGGTATATCCCTTTATTATCCTTTAGATCAAACATTCAAAGAGTTTCCTTGGGGTTTAATATGTAAACCTAATATCCAAATACATTAATGTATCATACCATCAATTTTATATTATTCCATAAATAACAATGTCTTTTCTATAATATTGGATTTATTAGAACTCCATTGATGCATAACATGACATGGTAAAAAATTCAACCAAAAAAAATAGTGGGTATGTCCCATTCACATAACATTGTTGAAATATTTTGTTAAAAAGTTATATTCCTCCTTTAAATAACACCATTCACTTGAGGTGTCCTGGGTGAAGAAATAGCATGTTAAATAATTTTTTTTGAAAAATATGAATTTAATTCTTAATAATGAAATTCTCATGCAGGACCACTTGTCAAATTCATAATTTTTGAATATTATTTATTGTTCATAGTTTAACGAAATTATGGAAAACAAAATAGACATTATATTTAAGTCTTAAAAATTTAACCCATGTTTATCATGAAAAATCATCAACCGCAAATTATAAAAATGATTTTCCATTAAGAATTGTAGTTATATTAGTTTTAAACATATCCATATGGATATTTTCTAGAGGCATATTTGTTGAATCCCCTTTAATTTTTTTACAAGATGACTTTTTTTCTGTTCCATTTGACATAAAACATATATATCCTCTTATCCATGTTAAGATCAGGAAAATAAAGAATCCCAATATCTAATATATAAATATTTCATGTTGGGAGCCTTATAATATCCAAGTAATTTATTCAAAATCCATGATTCATTAATTTAAGTATTGAAAAAATTTATATTTTATCTGCACAAATAATTTTGATATAAGGTATAAGCATTCTCAGATCTTGGTGATTAAAAAATGATAGATTTTTCATGGAAAACATACCATTTATTGTTAGGATAATCATATAAATCACAATAAACACAAAGTTATTATTCAATTAATTTTATATACAAGATATCTGGTTATATAAATCTATTTGTGTTTCTCAAAAAATCGGAAAAAAACATAGATTCTTTTAATAAACACATATTTAATCCCACATATTATAGGATTTTTAATATTAAATAAATTGGTATAATTTTTTATTTTTTCATAGTGAAAAAAAGTAAATTTTTTCCATTTTTTGTATCTAGAACCAGTAATAAAATAGTTTTTATAAAAAATGGGGACCTTCATTATAAATTCTTACTAGATATTTTTATTTTTAATGTTTGTTTTGATCAATAATTTTGGTTGGTTAATATTCCCATTTATTAAATACATGTGTTACATATTTGGAGTTTTAATACTCATTAAATATGATATCAATTGTATTAGTTTGTATAGTACATAATCTAGTAGAATTTTCCAACATATATTCAATTTTTTTTGTTTTATGTCCTTCTCTTAATAAATTGTTTTTGGAATTCATGAGAGCTTTTTTTTTGTTTTTAAATGTTAATATTTTTTTTCCAATATGTTAAATTATACATTCAATTCATTTTATGGGTATTTTTCATTTTTTAATTCAAACACATGCTCAGAATGATAATAATACTGTACCTCTTGGTAATGGGAAGAAGAACCCATGTAAGCCTTTTTTAAGAGCATTAGCTTCTAATACTGAGGATGTGAATTCAACAGTGTCATCATAAGAACTCCATAGTTAATTCATTTATTTATTATAATTATTATTTAATCCATTATTCCTGAATATATTTTAATCATTTATTTCAATTTCATTTAATTATGGATACTCTGGATTAATATGTATTAGCTTCTTGCACTCATAAAAACTTACTTCATTGGAGTTATCACAATGATTATTGTACCTATTAACGTTTCTCCAAAAACCTATACATTTTTTAGGACTTTCTAAATTTTTATTCAAACATGGAAAGTAATTCATTTAATTTATAATTTATTGGATAATATTCTTCTTGAGATGTTCCATAGATCGATGTACCATTGTATTTTTTCCATATTTTTGTGTATATACCCTCAAAATGAAATTTTATTTTTTAATCATTTTAGTTTATCCGGCATAAGATTCCATTTTTTCTTTAAACATCATAATAGTCCCAATGATAAATTTTAATTTAAAATTATTGACTTCTGTAAATTATCATATGGAAACTAAGATTCTACATAACATGAGAAATAAAACTCCTATAACATTCAATGATTTCTCAAGAATAGAGAATGGTGTCTATGGGTAGAAACATTATTCATGGTATCATTGAGTATTCAATTCAATTGTGTAGTTCTTTCGACATCAACTATTTTTAAATTAGAGAAATTATGTTTGGAAGTATCATATCTATTGGACTTCATATTGCCTTTACCCTCACAAGGAACTGTTGTAGTAGTCCACATTTCATGTGTTTTGTGAAATTGATAAATTCAATTAGACTCATATATAACTTTTAAACATGTTTTATAATTAATATATTTATAATTCAGATCACATCTTACTTCAATATCAATATTATTTTTTTGGTATTTCAAGAAATTCCAAAGGCTTTACTTCATTAAGTTAAAATCTAAATATATGATTTTTAAAAAATATGTCCATTAAAGACTTCAAAAATTCATAATTATCACAATTAGTGTATTTATATATAACCATTAATATAATTTCTTGTTATTATAAATATCATCCATTTGAATGTATATTTTTGGACTTGAACCTTTGATAGCTTTAAACTCAAGAGTCACGAACACTAATACCAATTGTTTTCCCATAGAATGGCTAGATGAATAATCATGAGGGGGTTGAATTGAGTCCCTAATTATTTTACATCTATTAGAAATAATACATAAAAATTATGCAAGTTAAAATCCTTTCATCAATAAAATATTAGTGGAAATATAAAATTTTAAAGGAAATAGACTTAATAGAAGAGATTTATCATTGTAAAGAGAATAAAAATACGCTATCCCACTCCACCAACACACTAATTAATGAGTTTTCTGATTTTTACTATGAAGGCCCTTTTACCAAGGGATCCCATCTAAGTAAATGTTGGAATGACCTCTTTTAAAGGTACAATAGATTTTAACCAGGATCTTCCCTTACAGGACCTATCTATGGTCTGAAAACACTCATCCACAATGATTTTTAATGAAAAAGAGTATGAACATGCCATAAAAGATATTTTCATCACCTAGTTGTAAGAAAAAACTGATAGTATATTAATATTTGACCTAAGAAGATAATGATCACATAATTATATCTCTAGATGAACTTTTATTGCAACAGATTTATTTAATACAACAAAACAAAATCATTTTTAGGATATGTATTCACTATACTTGAATTATTCAGCCCACATTAGTTATATCAATGTATATGTATGTACACTTGAACCTCTATATTAGTGATAATGTATTTTCATATATAGGTTTCATATCCATACTGTAACTAAATCTTCCTTTTATATATCCTCTAAAATTTGAGATAAAAGCATATAAGAAAATTAAGATTGTCGAGTGAGTAATCTGTTGAAAATATGATATGATAGACTCTAAAATCCATGTATCCATTCTATCCAAATACAGACCAAAATTATACAATGGTTATGTTAGATTTCAAATTATTCATTAAATAATTATATAATAATAAAAAATAATGTATCAAACCAAGAGACAATGCCATCCAAACTAATATTTGAGTCGATTCACCACTAACCTAAAGTGTATTATCTATAGAGACTTCTCAAAAACAAGAAATGGAAAAAATGAAATAACCATTAAGAATGATTTATCCCAAAAAATATTATTGTAATACACCAGAATTACATGATTTTTTTAGAATTAAATAGAATTATTTCAGGACCAGGCACTGAGATGGTGTGTAATGTTTGAGTCCCACAGTACCTGGAATGATATGTCAAAAAATATTAGGTTTTAAATGGTGCACTTGATCAATTTTCTTGAAAAAATGAAATAAATATTAAAAAGGATATCATACCAAAAATTTGAGGGCACCTTTACATTCAGGATGACAGGTTTACTCTGGGAACGACTCATGCTTAGCCGGTGCAGGCCTCTAGTGAGAAAACCAGAAAATGGAATAACCGTAAATAAAATAATTAAATAAAATTATTTTATTTTTCAAATTATTATAAATCATAAAAGGTGGCTCAGATTGGAAATCTGAGAACACTATTTATCTCAAGAGGGTATTCTTTCTTTAGGTAGAGCCCAATGCTAGCTAATGCGGGCCAACAATGGAAGTTAGTTTTTGTCCATAATTAAAATATCTAAGTAAAAACTAATTTATTGTAAAATACTTGTAACCCCTTAATGGTAACTCGGATTGAAAATCTGAGAGTACCATTGTGATCATGAGGGTGTGTTTCCTTTACACGAAGTTGAACATTGACTGGTGCGGGTCAAGAGTGAAAGATAGTTTTTTAAACATTTTTTAGTTCATTTAAATAATCGTGTGAGGGGATTTCTCAAAATTTTAAAATGTTTCTCAGATCAAAAATATGAGTGCATTGTTGATCTCAGAATGGAAGGATTCACCTAGAATTTTCCTAACCTCGACTGGCATGGGTTGAGGGAAAATGATATTTTTCAAAACATTTTAGGAAAAAGTTAAGAATAAAATAAACATGTTTTATTTTATTTTTCTAAATTTTCAAACCATTGCAGTGAAATGATGTATGAGGGAATAAAACCAAAAATGTTGTTTCATTGATGAAATAGTGTAACAAATTCATAACAGGACACAACTGAAATGTTGTTTCATGTTTCAACCTTTAAGGGTTGAGAAAATAAAATATAGGATTGTTGTCCCAATCCTTGTTCTACTCTGATGATCTAGTGGGTGATAGAAACAAATGGTAATGACCGCCAAACAACGAAAAGTAGAGCGATGAATGATAGAAGCATTCTTCTTCAACTATTTGAACGAATAATTTCCAACAAATGAGTTACTCGAGTATGGGTTTACTTTGTTCTTGAGTTTCCTCAATCTTCATTCTAAAATAAAAAACACAGTTGAACCCATGAATAGGTTGATCCATAGATCTCGTGTTCTTTTGGGAGGGTACTTTTTTCTTAGGATTGTTTCAGGATTAATTTGTGATAGTACTTTAATATTTTCCCCCTTATTTCTAAACCTCTAACGTGGAGTGTGTGGGCCAACACAAACAAGGCCTGAGCCCCTCCGCTGCATGAATTTTTTACATTCTTCATAGCCACATATTGGAAATTGAAACAAGGAGATTTTGAGGCCATATTAGGGATGGTGACATCCTGTCAATGCCAGAGGTGTAGATAGATGGAAGAATGGATGACTTTTGCAGACCCGGCCGGCCCATTTTGGGAAATTGGCTATAACTTTCAAACCAAACGTCTGATTGATGAACCATTTGCATAATTAGAACCCTCATGATGAGGAAGTTATTTTTGAATGATATAGGGAGAATTTAATATATGTTTAAAGATGACGATGACATTGACGAGTATATTTTCCTAAAACAAAGCATGCTTCATGTGGGAACCATGTGGCTAGCTGAGAACCAAATATTATCAACCTTGGGTGGATCAACTCTTAGAGACACTATGTGGATCACATCCTTAATAACCTATGTGGATAAACTCCTAGAGACCTTGTGTAGATCAACTCCTTGCGAAACTATGTGGATCAGCTCCTAGCGACCCTATCTCAATCAAATCCTTGAAACCTTGTGTGGATCACCTTCAAGAGACCCTATGTAGATCAGCTTAATGTATCCCTATGTGGATAACCTAAAAGTTTCTCTATGTGACCCAAAAGACCCACTGTACTCATCTGTAATGAGTACCTCAATCTTCCAAGGTGTTCAGTGTTGCGACTGATGGTCTTTCTTTCAATACTCTAGATTATACCTATGTGTGATGACTCTTAATGTACTTGGTGTACTCTCCTTAGTGATGTACTTATTGTACTTGGCGTACTCTACTCACTAGGTTACATAGTGTAAATGGAATACTCTCCTCATTGGCATACTTTGTGCACATGGCGTACTCCCCATAGTGGTGTACTTTTTGTACTTGGAGTACTCTCATCAGTGGTGTACATTGTGCACTTGGCATACTCTCTTCATTAGTGTACCTAGTGTACTTGGCGTACTCTCTTCATTTGTGTACTTAGTGTACATGGTTTTCCCACCTCAATTTTGTACTTAGTGTACTTGGCGTATTCCCCTCAGTGGTGAACATAGTGTGCTTGGCATATTCTCCACATTGGTGTACTTATTGTACATGGTGTACTCTTTTTAGCAGTGTACTTTGGGTATTTGATGTACTCACCTCAGTGTTATACTTAGTGTACTTGGTGTACTATCCTCAATGCTGTACATAGTGTACTTCACATATAATCCTTAGTGGTGTACTAGGTGTACTTGGTTTACTCTCCTCAATGGTGTACTTAGTTTACTCTCCTCAATGGTGTACTTAGTGTACATGGTGTACTCTCCTTAGTGGTGTATGTAGTGTACATGGTGTACTCTCCTCAGTAGTGTACTGACAGTACCTTGGGCATACTCTCCTTTGTGGAACTTCCATTTTTGTTTCGAGTCCCTACTATGTATTGCGTTACTCCCCCCTACACAGGCTTCACCTACAAATGTCGTGTCCTATGTAGGTGATTTAAGTTGTGATGGAGACCTTGGTGGTCCAATAGTAGGTGTAGCTCAGTGAGACGGGATGGAAAATGCTTCAACAGAGACCTTGGTTGTTCAATACGAGGTGGTCTTTGGTGAGACGAGATGGATGAGTTTACTAATATGGCTATTTGAATATACCCTTCATATACTAATCATGTAGGGTGTCGAGTAGACAGACTGGAGATGTTATACTTTCCATTGTGGTTTTGGTCTTGTATTCTGGACCCTTGGTACGTTTCATTGTGTTTTTGGGCTTGTATTCTATCCCTTTTGTACTTTTAGTTTTTGTTGTGTTCATGTGTACAAGTTTAATGGAAAATGCAATCTCTTTTTGGGATATACCTTCTTGGTGATAGTCACTAGCCCCTGGACTTTGGAAGGAGGGCTTGGATTAGTCACAACATGGTCCCTAGGGGATGGGTGAAGACAAAGTGGTATCAGAGGTGGTCAGTTCTATGAGAAAAACTACGAGTCTATAACTTTTTATGGGGAAATAGTGTTATGTGTTTCATGTTCGACTTTCAGGATAGGGAGTACAGTGTTGGTGTGGCAGATGATGTATCCATACACTAGGACTCTGAATTCTATTTTCCAACCTGGTACATGAAAGTACTAGTTTGATGCATCTGTGAGTGTTTTCCCATGATCATTTTGAGTCAGAGTTAGCTCACTTGGTTCAATAAATTAAATGTGGTTCATATTTATTCTCTTTGAAGATTCCTGCACATAGACATCCATCCCAAATTTAATTTTGTGTCCACAAGGAAGGTATATAGAGTGATAAGGATTCGGTACAGGAAATGTTACTCGAGATGGATCCTTCCAACACTGTCCTAGTGATACCATCACCTGTTGGTCAGCAGTTACTATAGGCACTACCAGTAGAGGACGCATGTAGTCTCAGTGCCTTACATGAGCTTCAGTGATAGAGACCCCTAAGGTTCTAAGGCGAGCCCGGAGCATATGAGGCTAAGTAATGGATTGATGTGTTGACTGAGTTTTCCATCTAGTTAGAGTACTATTCGATTCTATGTTAGTCCTAGTAGTGAGCCTTCTATAAGGATCAATAGGGAAATGGAGATGTTTAGATCACTAGATCTTACGATGATATGACTTTTCTATTGATAGTTCTTGATAACATCACTATGATAAGGGGATCTGGCCAAAAAATCTAAGGGATATGTGTTCCCATGACCATCTACAGTTTCGAAAGGATGATATTTGGGTAGCTGAGTATTTATCAAGGTGCACTGACCTTTCCAATTACTCATTGAATATGATATGATCAGTGCTTCATAGAATGGACCTCTGGGCATGATGTGTTTAGGGACATTTGATAAAACACTATTCATCTTTACATTTCTACTAAATCTAGGGTGATAGTGAGGAACATTGTTGTTGAAAGTTTGTTGGCTGAGTAGATACATCTAGTGGATGTCATCAGTTGGAAAACAAGAAAACTAATGTTAGTCTTAGGGACTTGGATGAGTACGAGAATTTCTCTCCAGAGGATGATCAAAGAATACCTCCTTATAAAGTGGGATATTAAATATTTTATTTGTACCCTAGGACTACATATATATATAAACACCTTTATACTGAATAGATCTCATGGAGCATTGGGAGATGAGCATACGGTTAGAGGACTTATAGAGGAAGGGGTTCATAAGGCCCAATGTTTTGCCGTGGGCAGCCCCAATGTTGTTTTCCAAGAATATAGATGGATGGTTGAGGATAAGTGTGGACTTACGGTGCCCGAACCAGGCAACTTTGAAAAACATGTATCCTCTACCAATGACCGATAACCTCTACAATCAGCTGAATAGAGCAGGATGGTTCTCAAAGATGGACCTTAGATCAGGCTATCCCCAGCATCGATTGAGATATGAGGACATCTCGAAGACAACCTTTAGATGTATCTATGACCACCATGTGTACTTAGTGATGTCGTTTTTCATGAAGAATTCACAGTTGTGTTCATGGGACTCATGAATAAGATCTTCCAACCGTATGTAGACTGGTTTGTAGTGGTCTTCATTGTTGACATCTTATTCTATTCAACATTAGAGGAGGATCACATGATACACCTAAGGATGATTTTGGACACACTTTGAGATCACAATCTCTATAGTAAGGTCTCGATGTGTGAGTTCTAGATACGGACGATCCACTTTCTTGGAAATTTCATCTCAGAAGGTGGAGTTATGATATATCCAAAAAATATTGAAGTGGTGCCAGTTTAGGAGACACCCAAGAGAGTTACTGAGGTACATGGTTTCCTTTGGTTGGTTGGGTACTATTGGAGGTTTTTACCTGACTTCTATAGAGTAACAACACCCCTGTTGGAATTGAATAATAATGGGAAAAATCTTTGTCTGGATAAAAAGATGACAACAGAACATTGAAGTAGTTAAGGTAGATATTGAGAGTGATCCTATAATGAGGCAACCAAAGGAGGGTGGTGACAAGTGATTGCTTATGGATTGGAACAATTGAGACTTCATGAGAAGAACTTTTCAAATCATGAACATGAGTTGGCATTGGTAGTCTTTACATTAAATATGTGGCAACACTTCCTTATGAGCTAACGATTCATCGTTTACTCTGACCATGAGAGTCTCAGGTATATATTTTTCTCAAAAAGATCTGAATATGAGACAACGACATTGTCTTTTGTTCTTCTAAGACTATGAAATTGAGATAGTATATACTCTTGGGATGGGGAATGTTGTGGTAGATTCTCTCAGCAATAGATTGAGTTAACAACTACTGAACACGGCCTTAGATCTGTTGTCCTTCCTTAAAATATCATTGTGGATATAGATGTGGTTGGTTATCTTCAGTCAATGGTGGTTTCCCATACACTCTGATAGTTAGTCAGGGAGGAACCACTTGAAGATACTAGCTATGAGGCCACACATTTTTCTGATGTCCAAAGGGCATTCCCTTGATGGATACTTGAAAGGTGGGGAGAATATAATTCTTTTTAGAGGATGAAACATAGTACAAATGGCGTTATGGGAGGATGTGTTGAGGGAGGTCCATAAATCCCATTTGGCCGTGCATATAACTGAGTAAAAGATGTACCAAGACCTCTAAAATCCATACTCATTGCTGGGAATAAAGAACACATTGGAAGAGTTTGTTTTGAGAAGCCTCACTTATCAGCTACTAAAGGCTAGGGACCAGTTTCCACTAGGTATGAAACAACCCCTTCGGGTTAGTGGAGTGGATGTGGGGTGGAATATAGATGAACTTTATGATGGGTTTACCACATAAGTCCAGGAGACAAAACACCATATGGGTTATCATTGACTGATTCACTAAGTTGGATGACATCCTAACGACCCAGGACCAAAGTTTAGTAGGGGGCTTAGGATGCCACTATTTGACAGGGATTTGAATGCAAAGCGATGTTTTTGGAGTTTTTGTTAGCGATAGAGGATCGATAGGGAAGTATACTTCATTAATAGTTGATTCCTCTAGTGCATGTTGGCGTTCAGCACCGGAATTTCCAGGAGAGCACATGGAAGTGAGAGGCTCAGAGTTGTGCCCAGTAACCCGTTTCGTATGATTATCCCTTGTTTTTGTTTAAGAGGAATTTAATCCCTAAAAGAAGGAGTAATGTAATAAACTTGAATTCCATGTTTTTTTTAAAATTAAATGGGATTATTTAGAGACTTGGTGCTGAGACTGAGAGTGATTCTAAGGCCCGGAGTACTCATAATGATCTGAAGAAAAATGTTATGTCTTATAAGGTGCACTTAATCAGTTTTCTGAAAAACATTGAATAACTCTTTAACTAGTTCCAAGATTAGAAATACAAGGGCACCATTGCAATACATATTGAGAGATTACCCTAATAGTGAATGAATATTAGTCGGTGCAAGACTCCAGTGAGAAAACCTAAAAATGATATAACCTTAAATAAAATAATTAAATAAAATTATTTAATTTTAAAATTCTCATAACTCAAAAATGGTGACTCAGATTGGAAATATGAGACCACCGTCGATCTCCTGAGGGTATAATTTCCTTAGACAGATCATAACATTGGATGATGTTCACCAATAATGGAAGTTAGTTTTTGGCCGTAAATGAAAATAATTAAGTAACAATTATTTTATTGTCAAATCCTTATAACTCCTAAATGGTAATTCATATTATAAATCCAAGAGTAATATTGATCTTATGGGGGTGTTTTTCAATTAGGTGGATCTTAACCTCGACCGACACAGGTTGAGGGTGAAATATAGTTTTTCGATCATTTTTAGATCATTTAAATTATCATGCAAGTGGGGTTTTCTAACATTTAAATTGTTTCTCCGATAAAAAATACGAGGGCGCCGTTAAAATCATAACTACAAGATTCACATATATTAGATCAACACCTGACCATCAAGGGTTGAGGGAAAATCTTATTTTTCAGAATTTCTAAAGAAAATGTTAAAAATAAAATATTTTTTTTGTTTTTTTTCTGATATTCAAACTATTGCAGCGAAATGATGTATAACGGCATGAAACAACTTTTTTTTCATAAATGAAACTATACAACCACTTTGTAGAAGAACATAAATGAAGTTTTGTTTTGTGCTTCATCCTTTAATAGTCGAGAAAACAACACACCATTGTTTTCATAATATTGGTTCTGCTTTGATGCTATGGTGGGGGACGACAGAGAATGCCATAGACCACCAAAAAACAGATCGTGGATTGAAAAATGATGGACATGTTCTTCCAACCTTCAAAAAGATCATCACTGACAAACAAGTTACTCAGGTAGGGGTTTAATTTGTGCTTTAGTTTCCCTGATCATCATTTTAAATAACGAATGAGGATCAACTCATGAATAGGTTGATCTTCAGATTTCCTATTATTGCGGGCTGGTACTACTTTCTCGAGATTACATTAGGATTAATTTTTGATATAACATCATTACATTTTCCCTATATTGAAAAAAATATAATGCAGAGGGTGTAGTTCAACGTGAATAAGGCCTGAACCCCACCACTGCATTTGTTTTTGTACATTCACTGTGGCCACATTTTCGAAATGGTGACAAGGATATTTTGATCCCATAGTAGGGAATGTGAAATCATATGGAGGCCAGAGGTGCATACAATGTGAAGAACAGACTGCTTGAGAAGACCCAATGGTCTGTAGAATAATCTTCCAGCACACCAATACACCACGATGGTGCGCTGAAAAAGTCACCATGGCCTAAACTACAGCGGTGCGGATGATGACGTCATCCTCCATGCTGATGGCTGGTGATGGGTAGACGTGGTCACCTGACCGCATCAGAGTAACCACAGATGAAGCCTCACAAAAACCCATAGGGAACGAGGGTGAACACCACAACCTACAGCATCCCATAAAGATAAGATCTGGTCCACCCATGGAGGGTTTGGAAAGGTGCAGGCTTCCCCATCATGCTGGGCCACCCTAGCGGGCCGGACCCATGCCCAATGGGTCGGGTCACCCAAACTAGCCGTACCCGCTCCCAATGGGCTGGACTCATACACCAATGTCTTGGGTTGCTTCTAAATCAATCCAGGCCAAATTTGGGTGGGGTTGGTTCTGGGTCGGTTCGGCGGACGTGGTTCAACGGACCCAGGTTGAGTTGGTCAGACTGGGTAAAACCGCACCTAGACATGACCGACCCCTTTCAGAAAAATTACTATAACATTCAAACTGAGCATCCAATTGAAGATACTTTTACAGAATTGGAACCCTTGAGATGAGGTGGTTCATTTGTAATTACCTATGCGGACATTCATGGAATTTGAAATATAACGATTATATTGAGAGTAGATTCTCTCAGAATCATGTGTGCTTTGTGTAGGAACCTTATGACATGTTGAGACCAAAAGACTAGCGACCCAGTGTGGATCAGCTCCTAGTAACCTAGTGTGGATCACCTCTTAGGGACTGTGTGTGGATCAACTTCTTTCAACCCTGTGTGGATCAACTTATAGAAACCTTGTGTGGATCAGATACTATTGACCCTATGTGGATAAGCTCATAGAGAACATGTGTATATCATATCCCAGCGACCCTATAAGGATTAGCTCTAAGGGACTGTGTGTGGATTAGCTACAAGTGGATTTTTTTGACCCAACATACCCATGGGACTTATCTGGGATTAATACCTCAATATCCTAAGGTGTTTAGTGATATTACTGATGGTCATTATTTCTATAACTAATATTTTACCTGCATGAGCTGACTCTTAGAGTACTTGGAATACTCTCAGTCATTTACTTAGTGTACGAGGTGTACTATCCTTAGCGGTGTTCATAGTGTACACAGAATCCTCTCTTAAGTGGTGTAATTAGTGTACTTGGCATACTATGTACCCCACTTAGTGTATGCAGCATCCTCTCCTATGTGGTGGACTTAGTGGATCAGCTCCTAGTGACCCTATCTTGATTTCTATAACCTAGATTGACCTAGGTTTTGTTTTTCATATTATGTAAACTTCTTCATTCCTTTAAAGTCCCATATAGAGATAATTCCCATAACCTCGTTATTTTCAACCTAGGTAAAAGGAAAAAAAATAAGGGTGATATGAAATTCTCTATAAAGGTTGAAAAAATTATTATTAATTGAATGACTTCAATGTAGATAAGAAGTAAATATGACAATGCTGACATAATCAGATTAAAAAAGGGAATCATAAAAGAACTCATACATATCAATACCTATAAAATAAATTATGAAAAAATGGAAAAGGTAATATTCAACAAAATCTATAATAAATAGTGATGTGATATCAATATTGATCATAATAAACATTATAAACCCATAACTCGAATTATAAAAACATTTTACTATCTTGGATCATTTTTTATCATATCATATGTTAAATAATTGTTTGAAATAACTATAGCTTATTTAGATCCATAGAATAAAACCTTATGGAAAACCCTCCTTTAATTATCATAAGGCAAGTTACATTACAAAATTCATTGGAATAATATATGTGTGAACCCATCATATAAGATATAATGGAGTCACATAGTTCTATCTGACAACTTATAATAATAGCTATAATAGGATCACCCGATGGTATATGATGCACCCCATAATATAATTTGTAATTGGATCACCCAACTCTATCTGATATGCCCCATCGTATAAGCTGTAATAGGCTCACCTGAAGCTATCTGGTTTTTCACATTGTATATGCTTTGTCAATTTACTACAACATGAATAAAGTAAATATTTTATCCTAGAAATCAGATAATAATAATTATTTTATATCCTAATTAACCTATATAAATGAAATTTCTCTTCTTTCATTCTATTTAAACATTTATAGCCCATGGAAAATTAATGGGTTCCATTAAAATTTATTTGAATCATGGTAATCTCAGCAAATTTAAATAGGTTCTATATCAATCTCATTAAAACAACCATAATCCATATAGAGAGTGGTGGATTAATTTATTATTAATAAATATCCCCATTTTAACATAAGTAAAAAAACAAGTATTTTATTTTTATTAATTTAATTTCCATTAAAATATCATTAAAAACCATATTGAGGAAATTATCCTATTTATTAGGAAAATTAATTTATATGATATTTTTTTGAATTTCATTTTCTTGTAAAATAACCATGAAAATTTATAAATAATTGTTTAAAAATTATATAATAAATTTCATGATGAATATATCAATTTTTTATTGACAAATATTTCCAAAACATTTTTTAAAACATTTCCAGAAAACTAGGTTTTAATAGAAAAAGTTTTTTTTGAAAAAAATGATGTTTTTAATAAAAACAATAACTTTATCTATTGAGTAAATAAAGAGTTAAAAAATGATAGTAAAACATGTATTATCCTATAATAAATATATGATAATAATATTCATGAATTTTTTGAGAGACATATCATAATATTCATCATTTTAGGAAAAATAATAATAAATTCTTATAGATGATGATATTGTAAAATAAAAACCTTAGGACTTAGGTAACATTGAATCTTTATCAACATGAAAGATATATCATAAAAAGTTTGTTTAAATACCCATAACATTATGAATAATAATCTTAATATTCTTTTATTGGAAGTATATACACCACACAAAAAAAATATTTGATGAGTGTTGTATATATCACACAAAAATTCAAGTGAGATGAGAAAACCATTATATTGAGTCCGATTCATCATAGTTGTTCATTATATAATAGAATAATAAACTTATCATAATTTTTTACTTTATATAGACCCCTTTTCATTTTTTACATTTCTTATAGTTATTATAATGTTATATATGATTATATAATAATTTAGGTTTATATCTTATGTTTTAACCATATTTGGATTTTGTGACAGAAATGACATTGGTAGGATAAAGATTTTAAAAGAAGTAATTTTATAAGCATATATAGAATAATAATAATGAAATATTTATTATATTTACATATAATATTTTATTTAAAAAAAACATTGATTAATTTTATAAATAATTAACTAACATTATAATCATGGAGATGGTAGGCTGTACACACACATTAGTAAAATTTTCATTTTTCAATAATCATTATAAAAAAAATTAATATTATAACTTTTTATAATCATGATTATATCATTAATTTAATATTATTAAATTTTATAAACTTATATATAGCATTATTTTGATTAAAAAAATAATCACATCGATTCAAGGAGGTTGTAATCCACACGTCTACGAACGATGTGATAATTGTTTTAGTGAATAAAAATCTAAAACAAAAATACTTTTTCATATTTATATAATGATAAATATATCCAGAATATAATATATTTATATCATGTATATCCCATATTTTTATAATCATTAACCTTACTATCTTTATTATAACTCATTACTAAAAAATAAATCAAATCACTCTATAAGGCGGTTGTCTATAGTAAACTTGAGTGACGATATCACATCCCTTGAGAAATAGAATTTAAAATGGTGTGTATTATATAATTACTATAATGGTATAATTTGGTTTAAATATCTTATATTAAATTTATAAGGACCATCATATGTATCCATGATTTGTTGGAATGGAAAAATTAATGACAACATTTCGGGAGAAGGTAGTCCACCGTTCACATGAATAATAATTTCACAACAATTTTTATGGAAGTGTGTGTTGTCTTAAGTAATAAACATAACATAAATTACTATTATATTTAATATACTCATTTTATTATATTATTAGGGTATTAGATTAATTTAAGGTGGTGGATAAATAAAAAAATAAAAAGGCATATTGATTAAAATTATCTATTCTTCAAGTATCATCTTAATGATTACATTGAAGGCCTTATTAGTTTGGATTTATACCGAAAATAATTCTTGTTTTATTAAGTGATGGAATTGGGGTAGTTATTTTTTTCACAAACTTTTCTATCTTATGATTTTTAAGGTGTTAATAAGGGAAGACAATGAGTGGCCTCTTATAAATGGGGTGAGTAGAAGACGTGTAATTTTTTTAAAGTGTAAACTACGACCTTTTTTTACTCATGTAACCAGGCCAAAACAATGGGATATTATGGATTAAATAAGATATATATTTTATATATATCAATAAAAGGGTTTTTTGGAAATGCTTTGGGTAATTTGTACAACTCATATTCTATGTTTAACCACTATGTAGACTTGTTTGTATGTGAATCTATGAAATTAATTTTAATTGTTTTAACTAATAAATAGGGTGAAAAATTACGTTGGAATAAATGGTAATTATAATTTATTAATATTAAAATATGGAATCCATTTTCTCAAATTCTCTACTCAAAACTGGAAAATTCGAATTTAATATTAATTCTGTAGAAATGATAATAAAACTGGTTTTTAAAAAGAGTCATTTTTAAAAAAGGAAAATTATATATTAACTATATGACTAATAATACTCAATATATGAAAATATATTAACATTTACCCAAAAATTATGTATTAATTCTATTTTAAACATTCTCTTATAGGGAATATATTAATTTATTTAAAAGGATAAACTTTTTGAATTTTAAAATAGTTGTTATAAAAACCCCTTTTTTAAAAATAAAACATTTACTGAGAACCAATATAATGATTACCCATAAGTAATTAAGTGTATTAAATATATAAAACAAATACTTAGTTTATGTTAAAACTTATTCTAAGTACACCTATTCGTTTAAATTAATATATTTATTAAAAATTAATGTCATTTTATAGAAATATGCATTTTCACTATTCATCAAAAATTGAATCATATCATAAAAATATTAAAACATTATCCTATAATAATTTTGGAATTATATTTTATAAAATTAATTTCATTTTTTCAAATATATTTTAAAAGAATTTTAAAATTTTATTTAAAAATAAGTTCTTATGAAATAGAGACAAAGATATATTTTATAAAAATACCATTTAAAATGTAAAAATCAATGTATTTTTATATCATGTCTCAAAAAAACCAAGGATAAATTTTAAACATTAGAATTAATATGTAATATAAAAATATCCATTATATGATCAAAAAGAATGATTTTTTTAATTAATTGGTATAAAACACACCTGTGCGTGTAAATATATTTTTTGAAAAAAATATTTCCTTTTATTTTTAAAAGTCTTTTATTTTCATTTTTAATTTACATGCCACCATATAATTTACTATATATATACATGTGTAAACTGTTTTTTTATAATTTTGTCAATGTTTTTTATACTCTTCATTCGAATAGTTATGTGATAAGGGTAACATATTTCACATGTCATTTAAGTTCATTTTATCTTATTGAATGTTCTATCGAACAAAAAAAATAATAATAGGGTCACAGGTAACATAATAAAAAATATGTTTTTCATGTAATATGAAATGATCATAGTGTTTTATGTCTTTAATGATATCTAATATAATTTTTTTATTTTAAAATCCCATGATATCATACCCTATCATATTTAATAAATTATATCCTCATAATTATAACTTTAACATGATGATGAACAGTTGGAAATTTTAAAATAATTTTTTTTGTACACCCACATCATAAAAATTGTTTATTTAATGTTTTTAATAAGAGACAAAGGTAAGTACAATAGTCATATTAAATAAACCATAACTAGGTTTCTAAATAAGAGAACAAAGGTGTGAATGGATGTAAAACATAAATATGTATAGAGAGTGATTGAGGTCATTTATCAAAAGAAAGTGAATGATAAATGGAATGTTAAGGGCCTCAAGACCATAAATCAATGATTATTGAAAAGACCATTAGTTTGTCATAATTTCAGTTACTAGGTTGATAATTTTTTTTCAATAATACTTTCTTGGAGGTGATAAATTCATTTAGCATATAGACTAATATAATTTGGTAACATACATAGTTAATTATTACAATTTCATCCATTAATTTTTTTGACCACAATATTATGTTTTTTTGAAAGATGTGTAATCAAGATAAATTTTTTAGGGCGGAAGCAAAAAAATAAATTTTTAAAGACCATGTAACCATTAGAGGGATTATAATATATTCCTCTATCATTAAATATTAACCAAAACCAACATGTTTATAATATTATATGATAATTTATAATATGAATAAACCATTTTACATTAATATCCAAATTTCAGTAATAATACACAGTGTCGAGACCAAATAATTCCATAAATAACTATCCATCAAACTATTAAAAAATTTCTTAACTAAGTTTAATAACCAAATATTTTAATAACTCTATTCCTATAATCTTCCATGATAAATTAATAATTATTCTTCAAATAAAATCTCCAATGTTTTTTAATTAAAAATTAATCTTTAATAAAAATAAATAAATATTATACTAACTAGGACATATCATAGGATAGTGTTATGGGTGAAACTCATATCGTCATTCATTCATGGGTTCAAGCCCCACCGACTTGATAAATTTGATGGGTGGGAACCCAACATTCAAGTTGTCCATTATTTCTTTAAACATGAAAAATAATTCCACCCTTATAAAAATTTTAGGTTTTTCCTTGGGGTTAAAAACATTCTATCATAAAACAATGGCTCAAAAAAAGTCATTAATAACCTCCAAAAAATTTAGTACTTAAAAACCACAAATGGGGCATCAATTATTTTTGAACAAATGGTAAATATTATTCTTATAGACCTATGATAGTATCAATAAATTTTTACATAACCTTACAATAAAACATCAAAATCTCCCTAATTATATAAACCAAGCTAGAATAGAAACTATGACAACCTAGAACAGGCATTCCTAGATCCAGTGTTGAAATAATAAACATTTCATTTCCTCCATTCATAACGATAATTATTACCAAAAAATTTCTATCACATAGATTCCAAAGGAACATTTATGTATATAGTTTTATAGAATTAGGTAATTCTCATACAAAAACAATATCTGTGTTATTAAATGGCCATTTCTCTCATTCAACATAGATTTTCTTATTTCTCATTAATCCATCATAATCATCTATATAATATCTATTCTAGACATAATTTATTTAAACTTATTATTTATGACATGGGGATAATGAAACATCAAAAGGGTGATAGAAAATTATCATTAAGGGAAGAAATAATCATTATTAATTGAATGTCATCTATAAGAATATGAATTTAGTAATGGATTTATGACATAATAATAGTTTATGAGAAATAACTGCACCATGAATACTAGGAAGGTGGTGGAAATACATTTTATTAAAAAGATAAAAAACAAACAAAACCTTTTGTGGGAAAAGGGATAATCCAAAGAAAATCCAAGAACCCAAAGGCACAAAGGCCGTAGAAACAATAGTTGTAAATCCCAATGGCACAAATCCATTACAAATCACATGATACAAGGTCTAATATGCCCGTGCACAAGGCAGAACAGCAAATCAAGGCCCAGTTGACACAAATTTTTCTCATAACCGTACAACCGAAGGACCCTTCCACAACCCGATCTTCACATCACGCAAACTATTGTCACCAGATTTGGATCTTCCACCACCACATCAAACGTCCAGATTAGACTTCACCACAAGCTGACACCACTTCACAGATCTACCAGGGCCTGCACCCCAAGCACCACTGCATTGAGTTGACTCAACCCAATTAGCAAACTCGTCAATGCCGCACAAGCCCCGCCTCATACATCCTCTCCGTAACAATGGGAATTTGTCGAACACCCTTTGGAACCACAAAAATCATTCTAAATATAACCAGATCTATTTTATCTAGACTATATCAGAAATGAAAAATGTCATACAGACACCACCCATTGCCCACTGTGAAGCATGCCTCTATCAGAACACTGTCTTCGAACTCCCTTAAAATACTGAGACGTCTCCCATTTCCCACCATAAAGCACGCCACCAACATCAGAAAAATAATACCAACTAGTACCATTGATTCCTCATTCACTAAGCATAGGACCACCATCATGTCCCTTAAATCTCCAAAATCTACAACCTCTAGAGGTAGAATCCTAAGTGCCAAAACTTCCAAGTTGAAATCCAAGAAGATGGGAGCTCTCGGACGAAGCCAAAATCCCATCAAGAACCACACCATGAATATGGTAAACATTTAATCATAAAACACATATGATTTACTTTATTTTATATGTTAATTCACACATGTAAATGAAATGGTTTTAATGTTAATATCTTTGAAACATGATGATTCTATATAAATGAAACGGGTTCAAAACAATATTTTTTAAACATGGGTGACCCATGGGAAGGAAATTGATTCCATATAAATACCATTAAAACAATTTTAATGCTTATAGAGAGAATGAAAGTGATATTATTAAAAATATACCCATTTTATTATAAGTAACAATAAGGGTTAATGAAATTTATGAATGGAAATACCCTTAAAATATCATTAAAAAATTTCAGAGGGAAAATATCCTTTACATATTGAAAATTTCTTTTTAAAACATAAAATCTTTGAAAAATGTTTCTTGGAAAATAAACATGAAAAATTATACTGAAATATTTAAAAATATTTTATTAAAAGTTTTTATGGAAATAATATCTATCATTCGATATAACTTTTTTAAAATTATTTTTTCAAAACATGGTATTTAAAATTAAAAAAAAAGTTTTCAATAAAAATATTCATTTTACCTATTTTGTAAATAATGAGTGGAAAAATAAAAAAAAATATATTATAAAAAATTACCAATATAGAATAATATAAATGAATTTATTATGAGATAGATCAAAAAATTTCATCATTGTAAAAAAACTATAAAAAACCCAAAAAAAGATGAGATCGTAACATAAGACACTAGTCACTTCGGTAAATTTGAATCATAATCCACATAAAATGGAAATTAGAATTTTTTTATGTAAATTAAAATAAATTTAAGGATAATAATAATAAAATACATTCATAGAATATATGCACAAAACATAATATGTTTTTTTTGAACACGGTATATATCTCATATAAATAAAAGTCAGACGAGAAAACCCTAACATTGAGTCTAATTCATCACATTAGTTCTATTTCATCCTAAATAACAAACATATGTTTATTATTTAATTTAATGATATAATTTATAATTTTTATTATTAATTTTATTTCTTTTATTAACATGTTATATATAATCACATAATCAGTTAGTTCTTTGTCTGATGTGTTGACTGTAGATGGCTTATGTGAAAAAACAGCCTTAATAGGTTGAATACTATTAAAGTGGTCATTAGATCTATATATATATATAAATAATGATATAATATTTATCTTATTTATAGATAAATTATAAATTATAAATCTAATCTAAAAATATGGTTTTTAAAAATGAACTAACATTATGATCATAAAGACGATATGCAATATGTACACTTGAGTAACATATCCCGTTTTCAATGATAATTAGGGAAAATATTTATTTAGTTTTTTTAGATTATGATAAATATTTCTTGAATATAAAAAATATTTTATTTATATCACATATATAACTTATATTTTTACTTATTTCCTTCTATGTAATGTGTTAATGAAAAATGACTCATATAGCTTCGAGAGGTGGTAGTCCGTTGTACACAAGAGTGACATTATCATTACACTTTTGGAATGAAATTTAAAATCTTTTATATGATATAATGAATCAATAGAAATTATTATTTTATAAATATAATATATAATATTTATATACATCATCATAACCAACTATGATAGGTTGTATTGGAATAACTAATGACATCATTTCACGAGGTGGTAGCCTCCAGAGACATGAATGATGATTTAGTATCCCAATTGATGGAATGGTGTATGACTTTGTGTCATTACATTAATAAAAAATATAGTATTATATTCAATATAATGAAGAAGTTATATCATAATGGTATAAGAATTATTTATAGAGGTGGGGAAATAAAAAAAATTATCGTTAAAGAATGATTCAAATTCTTCAGAAATCCTACTTATGCTTCCACCAAAGGCCTTCATAGGATGGATTTATTCCTGAAATATGGATTATAGGTTGAGGGTAGGTAATTTTTGAATTTAATTTTTCTGGTATTTTCCAAACCCAGGATGTTTTATGGTGTGAATAAGGGAGGATAGTTGGTGAAGTTCTATAAGTGGGGTGGGTGGCACACTTTTAATATTTTTGAATGAATTTATTTCAACCACAATTTTTTTTCATGTAATAAGGAATGGGTAATATAAAATGAATGATCCTAGAAGGCATAAGGTCTAAATATTTCATTGAAACGACGTTTATGAAAGTTTTTTTCCAATTTTTACACATTATATTTGGAGACTAACCACCAGGTAAAATAGTTTTTAGCATAATCACTATAATTAATTTTAACTATTTTCACAAATCATTATGGTTAAAATTGTGGAATATTTATTTTAAATTATGAATTATTATAATTAAAAATATGTAATCCATTTTTTCAAATTCAGTTCAAATAAATGTCAAAATATAATTTACTATTAATCCCACAGATATAACGAGACAACATGTTTTTATTAAGAGTATTTGTTAAAATGAAGAATCTATGTTAACTAAACGAATAATAGTTACCATGTTATGAAAATAAAATAATATATAATTTTATATAATTAATATAGTTAATTTAATACATTCCCCATTAGATATTATTTTAGGGGACTAAAAAAGAAGAAAATTATAAATTCTAAAATAGTTTTAATAAAAAACAATTTATACAAAAGAACATATATAAAAAACATTTAATTTTTTTATTAAAAATATATTAAGTTAATTAAATAAAACATAATATTTTTTAGGTTAATTAATTATTGATTCAAAACATATTGAGATTTTTAATTACTTAATTTATAAAAGATTATTGATTTTTTTAAACATCATAATTTGTCACTATTCAAAAAAATGGATCTTTTAGAAAAATAAAAAACATTCAACCTCATTTAATTAATGTATTATTATTCCAAATTTGATGTTTATTTTTCATTTAATTTTTATAAAACTATAAAACATTATTTTTAAAAATAACCACCCTAGAAAAATGTGACAAAACTACTTTATCAAAAAATTCAGGTTTAAGTGTAAAATTGGGCTTATTCTAATCTCATGTCTAAAAAATACATAATTTGATTCTTAAAAATTATATTTAATATATAATATAAAATTTTAATTAATATAATCAAATAAGAGTTATTTTTTAATTTATTTTAATAAACCACACTAGTGTGCATTAAATATCTTTTCAGCAAAAGAGTTCGTTTTATTTTTAGAAGTGATTAATTTACATTTATAAGTAATTATACCCCAATTACCTAATTATATATATATGTTTGTAAACCATATTTCCGAAATTCAGTTAATACCACTTGTTCACATCATTCCAAAAGTTTGGTGAAAAGGGTTATATATTTTTCTTATCTTTTAATCTCAATGTTGTGTGTTGAATATGCTATCAAATATAAAAATATAAGGGTTGTGTGTAATAAAATATTAACTAAGTATTTTATATAACAAAAACTGATCATAATTTTAGATTTCATTTATGTGGTCTAATATAATTTTCTTCTTTAAAATATTTGGACGTTACTAATAGTGAAATAACTCATGCTACAAGATCATAAAGGAAACTGACCCAAAACAGTACAAGACGGGTGAGACACAAAGGGCCATGTTGGATTACAATAATGACTATATGATTTTACATTATATGGTAATTCTAATATTCATTTAGACTTGTGAAATAAATTGAGTATCATGATTAGTTTAAAAAATTATTTTTAAAACATTTTATAATCATTTATCAAACCAAACCAAAAAAAACAAGTAATTTCACAATTTAAAAAATAAAAATTCTCATGGAAATAGTTGTAAACAATTTTAAAATATAAAGTAATATCAAACCTGAAATATTTCATAATTAAAATAGTATCAAGATATATACAATATTCAATACAATAGAGTCAAATTGCAACATATCAATAAACATATCAATCAAGAAAGTTAACTCTTGTACAAAGTAGTGAGAACAAATGATGACATTTATCGAGAATCTTAAATTGTGGTTTGATGGGTTAAATGTAGTTATTATAGTGAATAAATCATATAAAATTTAATAAAAATTTAATCATCACTAATCACGAGGGTAACAAATAGTCTAATGGGGTCTCATGTAAAATAGTTCCATGATCACCTATTTTCTTTTCCGCCCATCCAGATCCAAAATCATTCATTTTCTCTATGGATCCTATAGATAGGGTGTTAGTCAACTAATGAAGAATATATATAGGTCATCTAATCACAATATCCATGTTCCAATCACTATCCAAAATAGATGAGCATGATAATCATGGTAAGAGGATCACATGAGGGACATTATCAACATCTACCATTGAGTCATGCACTCAACATTTAAATAATAGGCACATCCCTCAAATGTCATCCATATCTCATTCACAATCTATCTCAGAGTAAATAATATATTTTTAAAAACACAAATATGGTAAGTATAATTATTAAAAAAGTTACAGTAGTTGATTGTTATAAGACATAATAATCAAAACGTTCCAATTGGGTAATCAAGAATCATCAATTTAATTTCAAATCCTTCTATGAAATTCAACATAAAAATTGAAATCATACCTGATTAATCTCACAAATGAACTTAAAAATTCTAGATAGTCCATTGAACTAACAGTTTCTTTTAAAAAAACTAAATATTCAAAGAATTTATTTCAGTTTTATTTTTTCAATACATTTGAAAAAAGGGTTTTCACCTACTTTCCATGTAGATAAATATTGAATTCAAAAATTTATAAACATGAATACTCTATTTATTTATAAAATACAACATTGAAAATCACATTCCAAGTGAATTTAAATTAATATTGAATTCATTATGTTGTAAAACCATGAGAAAGTACCCATGCCACAGTCAATTTAATTAAAACAGGATCAAAGAAGATTTCAGATAGAATTTCAATTTAAAAAATTATAGAATTTATGTTATAAGGGAACATATATTCTTAAAATATGTTTAGAAAATGAATCTAAAATGAAAAAAATGTATAGAAACACATACTTGGAATATTCAAAATCCCACCACAACAAATCCGAAATGTTTTAACTCTAATAGAAATAACTAGATCTAGGAAGAAGGATCAATATTGAATATCAAAAAGAACTTAGTTCAATAATTCCACATCAATCATCCATGATCCATTGAATAATAATATTTTCATAGAATCTAAGAGAAGGAATCAAAATAAGAGGAGATATCTAAGAACATCGTAAGGGGATCACCACTTCAATTGGTGATTCAATCCTCTTTGAAATGAATTTTGGAGAGAAAAAATTACTCTAGATAGATCTTAAAGCCAAATGAATGGATTTAGTTTGAGTGGGAGAATCTGGTGGTTAATTATGGGGGGGGGGGGTTCAAAATTTAAATTACAATTTTTTTTAGGTTTTAATTGTCATCCTCATGGTTTCCAAGGTTAGCTCGCATGGTTATTACTAACTATGAACCTAATTGTGCACCCCGTATAGAGTCACTAGAAGAGCTATAAGGTTAGTATTTATGGTTAATTTTACCATTCTCCTATATTGTTATACCTTCATTTTAGGTTTCATTGTTTGGATGCACAAATTGTCTAACCAAAATCAAACCATGTTCAAATACCTAGGAAACAAGAAATGTTGCACAGTTTGGATACTTGGTTTTTCTAATTGGGAACAAACCATGCATAAGCCTAAAACCTTCAAAGAAATAATATAAAAACACTAAAAATAACCTATGAAGTAATACAATCATTGGATACCAAAATCATTGGGTCAAAAAACCTAAAAATAGGTAATGGGATGTTACAACATCCCATAATTGTAATTGATCTTTCCATTGGTACTCAATTCCATTTATGATATTATCAAAAGTATAAAACAACTTATCAAGGGATTATGAAAGTAATCACAATTTGCTGCACTATAAAAAATTCTTCTATGAAATCAAACTAGTAATACTATTATTATAAAATAAATTCCTAAAAGTATTCATATGAAAAAAATATATTTTAAATCTTTGATGTGTAAGATAAAATGAATATAATGTTGTGTAAAATACTTTTTTTATAAGTTAATTTGGTTACTAAAGTTCTATAATTATACAAATTTACTGAGTTCATACCTGATAATCTTATTCACATATCCTTAACATAAGATTAATACTTTTATAACTACCTTATGAATTAAATATCTAACTTTGAAACATACAGTGGATAATCTATTCTCTTCAAATGATAATATCTTTCATGTTAATATATATTTTCAATATAGAGTTTTAATATTTCAAGAGACAAAATATAGAAATTCAAAACTTGATTCTGTAGGGTAAAAATTAAATTTCATTAGATTGAAAATTTTACTTAGAATAAGATAATCACTTATAAAAACATATGATAAATTCATTTTAATAAAATTTCTCATAAATTTTGTAGTATAAAACAATTAAGGGAAACTCATTAGACTAAAAATTGACATTCTACAAATCATCAAAACACATAAAAATCATAATATGTTAGGAAATATATGTTTGTGTAATAAATAATGGATACAAAATATGTGGTATTAGTTTGGATGTAAATTAATTTTATACTATGAGTTATCCATGTTATATCGATCGACCACCATGATTCCAAAATTTTCTCCTCCCCATTCTTGTAATTGAAATGATTTAAGACATTTTAAAGAAATATATAGTGGACACATAAAAAATAAAAATATTAAATGAATACATAATTCATAGATTATAATTAAAATACAATTAAAAAAGTATAATATAAAAATAAATAACATAATGTGAAATTTTATTTATAGGTTAATCGGTTGTTACACATATATTAATTTTCTTTTTCTTTGGTTATATCATTATAATGATCCATAATTACATATTCTACTATATCCTCACATGAAATAAAAATATTTTTAATATCATCACTCATTATAAATTCTATCTATTATTATTTGAGGGAGTCAATTTTATATGTCGATATTATAATTCTTCTCCCATATCATATAAGTGTCATTGATTCATGAGAACAACTACATTACACCCTTTATATGAGATATCATATACTAAATATTACATTTTATCTTTTGATTCCATAAAAAATTGATCATCCTCTTGATAGTCTTTAATATCCATATTGTGAGAGTAGTTCACCGAAGAAAAAATTACAAAATATTTTTTATCACTCAAGTAATATTGACCCACTTGCATTTGAATTACATAAAAATAAAATTAAATTAGTAGTTTAAATTGATAATATTTTTGAAATTTATGTAAATCCTAATTCAATAAATATATAGATTCTACAATTTTATATTTTTAAACCTTATTCCCAATTTACTATATTAAATTTGATACCCTAAATATTCTAATAATTTAATTTCTAACTTTATTTTGAGGAACCCCATACAAAATCATTATATCTTCTTAAAAATTTTCTCAAATATTGATATTAATGATATATTAAAATTATTGTAATTTATTATATATATTTTATATGTATTTAAAAATTTTATATATTTTAATTTTAGTATTTATAATTATATACTACAAGAAAACCATTCTACCATCTCTTTATTAACTAGTCTTTTTCATATATTTCTAATATCATGTTTGAATGGTTATATAATTATTACATTGTATCCTAATTTATTCAATGAATGGATCTATAATTTCACTTTTTAATATCACATATATCAATATTTATTATAATAAACATTGTGTTAGTTTAATATTTGATGTCCTCCCAACTGGTATGCCTAGTATAAGACATATTATTGATTTTATATCATATTGGAACTGAGTTTTCTTAACCATTTTTACCTTAATTTAATCAAATCTAGATAACAACCAGCTACCTAGAACAAATTTCAATCCACTCCTCTAATAGGTAACATTCATATATAAAGTTGAATGGATGGGGCCTATTTTTTATATATACATTAAATGAGAAAGGCATCTACAAAAAGGATTAATGAATCATTATTAATTATATATGTAATGAATTAGAAATAATTATTTATTATTAAATACATATATCTTAATAAATCACCTCTCAATTGGGTACATGAATCGATAACATATGGGATGTACTAATATAGTTTCTATGACAATTATAGAGTGAATAAATCATGGTAATTAAAAATTGTAGGGGAAAGATCATTTTCCCATGAAATGTATGAATAAAATTCAGCCCTGAATCCTACCATGCTCAATTTATTATTGATTTTTTTTAAAATTGTTTTTAATGAATATATAAAAAACAATCACAAATTCATTTATTTTTAGGTAAAAATGCTCAAAATTCTAAATATAGAAACCAATCTTGAAATATATGTGAACCATGAATTTTCTATCCATGTATCCAGTGATGATCTAAGTCGACCCATCCAAATATGCTAGATGAATAATTATCCATTTTTTTAAAATTCTATGGTATTTTATAGAATATATACCTTGTCCATATATTTTGTTAAAAAACTACAATAACATAATTTCTACTCCAACTTGACCAATAATCGTGCTTTATATTAAATATATTTATGTTCTTCCAAGCATTATGATGATCCATAATTTTTTTGTAGTCAATAATAAATTATAAAGTCAAAAATTCACATAATTTATTCTCAATATATATTATTTTAGGATTATTATATATAAATAATATTTTAAATATAAATATGTAAGATAATATGGTGAATTATTTCCTGGTTGACAAGGAAATTATTAAATAATATGGAATAAGTCATCAAGATATCCTATAGGGGTGTGTGAAGTTCATATCATAAAGATAGAATAATTTTTTAAAATATGTACATGTTAGAATCATGTTCGGTTGAGACAAGCTTTACATCACAGTTGAGATAGAAAAGTCATAATCTTGAGATAATGAGATAATAAGGTTGATGTGAGTGCCATACAAGGTTGATGGAAGGCCTTATTTAGTTAAGATTGAATCCTTTAAGATTATGCTAGGGAATAATTAGTATGAGAATCCCAATAATAATATGAATCATAATAAATTCTTATATGGAAGATATGAAAAACTCAATTGACAGTTCTTTAAAATGTTTTTTAAAACACGAGACTTTAAGAGATATCCTAAGTTCAAATTAATTGGTGATACCTTAATATATTCACCATTTTTTACAATATAAATCATCATAAATTTTTTTTCGTATGATTAGAAATTTATTATGAAATCATATTTAATGATTGATAACATAAGAAGATGTAGAACATGGTACTATTTATTCATATGTTTTTAATTAGAATTAAAAAATTTATTTTATGAAATAATATTTAATTTAGTGGATTCTATAACAATATTCCAGGAGATTAATATTATAAATAATCAATGGAAATATGATACAATCAAGGGGCAATGGATCAAGATAAATCTAATTCATGATGTTGTTTTTACGGATTAGTGCTCAACAAAAAACCCAGAACTACCATGTTATAGTGTATGAGATCTTGTAAAAGTGTATGACTTTTTAGATGTAATTTGGTGAAATGGATTTTGTGGTAGAAAACAAGAAGTGATATTTCTAATAATTCATGATGAAATTATTTTTATTATTAATTATGTTTAAAGTGATGTTTAGTTGGTATTTAAAAGTTTTTGAATGATAAAATAACTGGGACACATATTGACTGATTCAATATATATTGGATTGATATATTTTATATTTAATAGGTTCCCAAAATTCTATTTTCTAAAATACTATTCATAAAATTATGTCAATATAAAATTCTATAATAAAATACCAGGCTAAAATATATTATGTGAGGTTTTAATAGGTTGGAGATCCCAATATAGAACATTATCAAGAAAAGAACAATGATTCTGGATCTATGATATTATAAGAAGGAGACTAAGGCAAACATTATTGAAATTTTAGTATAATAATTAGGAACAATAACAATGAAGATACAGAGTAATTTCTCAAGACCAATTTATCTGTTCATCTGATGTGGAAGATATTAAAGATAATATACATATGATGTGACCCAAGAAAAAGAAACATACATATTGCATCATTTTAAATTAATATTTATTGAATATAAATACAAATAATTTTACAGAACACCAAGGTTTAGCCTCATTAGAGATTTGATAAATACAAACATATTCAAGAACATCTATAACATATACATCAGATAATATTCTCCCATGATACCCTTCATACATATCCTAGATAATATCTCCTTTATAATTGGGGGAATACAAATACCAAAAAGAGTGGGTTAGGATGCTCAGTATGTGTAAATATATATATTACCAATTAAAGATCATAAGTGATAATCTAATAATAATTTGAGTAAAAGAATATAATGAAGGTATAAGGTCATAACATAAGGGAATCATTCATTGTAAAACATTAATCATAAAACATGAGTCATAGAATCAGAAATTTAACATAATATACGTCAAAAGACATTGGACTATGAAAACATGATTAAATAATAAATATCCATGAGAGTATACCATTGATATGTCTTATATAATATTAATGTGGAATAAAATAGTTAATAGAAAATAATTAATTATGACATGGATCAATTTCAAGTCCATCATCACAGAGTGGATGTTTTCCCATATTTCATTTGGTTCACTTCCCATTCCCACAAACATTTTGAATAGATTCCCATAATAGATAGTGTTTAATACCCATACCCATACATATCATCACATGAGACATGAATAATTACCCAATGAATTTCAATGATTTAACAGACCCCTAAATAATATAATTATGATCCAAACATACATAATCCATATGAGTAAGAAAATTTTCATTATCCCATCACATGAAAATTAAACTATGAAAAATAAATGAGTATCATGAAATATTTAAGATAAAACAATCATTACAAATCCATAAATTAAGGTGGTTGGTATGTTTAAAAAATTCTCAACATAAATTATTTGAAATATTAATGTATATTTATATAAATGAAAATTATTTTTATAAGAGCATTAATGAATTGAATTATAATAATAATAATAAGAAATTTAATTTTCAATAAATAAATTTTGTTTTAAATAATCTATTCAAAAAATAATGGGAATAAATACTAAATTGGAAAACTATGAAAAATTGTATAGGAAACATCATTATGAATATAGTTATACAATATATAAAATTCATTCATTTAGAAAACCCTTAAAAATAACGATTCTTTTTACCCGTTTGAATAGAGAGTCTATGTTTGCCGAAAATGATATTAGAGAAAATGTTACATAAAGATTTATCTTTAAAAATAAATTCAACAACATTGATAAAGTGATTAATAAACCATAAGAGTATAAAAAACTAATTAGATAAACGATTTTTAATAATATCTATATGGGTGAAAAAAAGTGCCTATAAAAATGGATGAGGTATGGTCAATTCCTCCTACATTCATTACAATAGGTATAATATAAAGAAAAATGAGAAGTTAAATAGTAAGATCACAAGAAAAATAAATGAATAAATTGGGAATAAGAATATAGAGGTAGTTTTATAGGAAATAAAGATACAATATTCCAATACTAAAATTTATTAATAACAATAACAAATTCAATGTGAGATTGGATAGAAACCCCTATCCTTTATTCCTAAATTTCATATAAGTTAATTTATCTTCTTTATAATAAACATAACCTTATTATAAAAAAATTCATAACATTATTCACATTTATTTCCACAAATACCATTGAATTTACCTTATTCATAAAACTTACATCAATAAGTTAATATTTATTTTCTCCAATAGATTCCAGAAATATTGATTATTTCATACATGTTTCATAATGACAATGTTAGTCCTCATTCATTGAAATAAATTTCTTCATTATAAAAATATCATTGGATGTGTTATCAATGTGTTTTAATTAAAATTATATTACCCTCGACATTTTATGTAATGTATGGGTAATTTCCATGAGAATTGAACATATAAAAAACATTTTAAGGGCAATTCACTGATAAAAATGAATTAAGATTGAACATCAATTTTTGAGTAATTATTATAGAACCATATCATGAATAATATTATTAGTTAATACCATATATTTCTATTAAATTTAATTTATACTTATTCCTAGTGAGAAAGATTATTTTTTTATAATATTGTACAAATATATTGATAAACCAACCCAAATACGAACATGTTAGACCACTGATTGAGTTAGAGTATAGGGTTATATAACTATAATATAATTTTATTATAAGAATAATGATATTAATATTTTATTATTATATTGTAGAAATATATTTATAAATAATATATATGTGAAGCAAATTCAAAAATCATAAGGAAATTTTGATACTTATATGATGTGTTTTCTTGTTGATATGGGGTCCTTTAGAATGAAGGATTTAGGAATCCATCATTAAAATAAAAGTTATAAAATATCTATGTAGGATACTGGTTATTGGGAAAAGGAATGTATTGAATATAGAATTTAATGGTTTGATTTTATTTCTGGGGGTGATTGTTATTCCTTTTATTGGTTTTTTTGAGTGGTATTTCAAAAAATAGTCATTCTTTAATGTATAAGATTTCCATTTTAAAGGAAATGAGGATTAAAATTGGAATATAACTAATATGGGATATGAATTATTCAAAAAATACATCATAACATGGTAACTCACTTTTTTTCCTTGTTAATGTAATTATATGGACAAATATAATATAATATCCTACGACCTGTACTCTAAGATACTGTATTGAAATCCATAACATTACATTTATTGATTTGATTCCTATAATTGCGAACAAACTTTCATCAGACCATACAACATGAAATGGAAAACATGGACCACTTAAATTATAGAAAAAAATTTAGGATTATAGTTTTAGATAATTGGGATACCCTCCAACATAAAAAATAAACAAGTTCTCAAATGAACATTTCTCCCATTCAACCCTACTTTTCTTATTTCACAGTAAGTTATCAACATTATCCCTATAAAATCTTATATAAAAATAAATCATTCAATGTTATTATTTATTACATGGGAAAATGGAAACATAATAATTGTGATATCAGACACTCGATAATGGAAAATGTAAACATTAACAAATGATTATCACCTATGTGCATAAGATTAAATAAGGGTATGATATCATAATCAATGTGCATGAGTGAATCATGAAGGAACTCATATTCATCAATAACTGGATAATCAAATACAAAAACATGGAAAATCCATGATCCATCAGATTCAATAGCCATGATCCATGTGTTATTAATCTCAATCATTAGAAACATTATAAACCCATATAAACAATTGATTAAACAAATTGTTATCCCGGAACATTATATCATTAAACCCCTTACAGAAACCATAGAGAACCCAAAAGAAATATTATAATCACAAAGATGACTTAAAAAATAATTATATAAATGACATAGTCATTACCCAATGCATTTTAGATCTATAACAGGCTACCTCAATACTATCTAGGTGTTAATAGGATATAAGCTTTAATAGGCTTACCTAATGCTATCTTGGATGCCTCGTCGTATAACTTGTACTGAGCTCACAGGTTGATATGTGGGATGACCCATCATGTAATATGTTAAGGAAACAAAAAAATTATTAAAATATAAGAAATAGTCATTATTTTTTTTAAATAGATCATCTATTGAAATAGAAATGGGTATCATGTCAATATCTTTGAATCATGATTAACTCGTGAAAAAAAGGGTTTTATAAGAATCTCATTGAGACATTGTTATTTTGTGGAAACAACATGGTGTCTATAAAAATATAATTAAAACACGGTTATACCATGTAAAATAAAAGTGTTATATAAAAATAACTTTGAAACATTATTATCCCATGAAAAACCGATGGCTTCAACAATATTCTCCATGAAACGTGGCAAAATAGTTGAAAAAGAATAGGGTAGTTACAATATCTTTGAAACTATCAAAATTTATCTTAATAAATAACAAGGATGATATCAATAAAAAAATATCCACAGTTATTGATATGTAATAAAAAGTTTTGTCGATGATGATTAATGGATATTCCCTTAAAAGATCATTAAAACATCTTTGAGGTTAGTAATCTCTAATAATTGAAAGCATCCCACACCATAATGAAAAATTTGAATCATAATCCTGATGAATGAATAGAATTAAATGAAACATATAATATCTTGATGATAAATATATAAATTATATTAAAAGTAAAATGATTTCTATATAATCCTCATAAAATATGGTGGGTGTATAACATCAGAAAATGCCTCAATGAAGTGGGATTGAGATGAAGTCCCATACAATTCATGAATCATATTAATAAAACGAATTGAAAGATCAATATATATTGAATTTAAAGTTAAAAAAATTGAATATGAATAATCCATAATGTTAAATATTCAATTTTAAGTATATACACCATTAAAAATAAATTAGGATGATAATAGAACAAGTGTCTCAAAGAAGGATGTTTAAGATTAAAACCCTTTAAATTGTTGTAACATGTATATTAGAAAAACCAAAAATAATAATAATAAAATAAAAATTAAAAATAAATTGAGTAAGAAATTTATTTACATTATATATAAATTATGTAAGTATAAACATCTCACAAAATAAGTATGTGGTGAATATGACATTTGTCTCACAAATGAAAAAACGAGATATAAAAATCAATTACAAAGATCATATCACAGGAGCGATAATAAATCATTGAAATAATCATGTGTATAAAATTAAAAACAACAATATAATATTGGAAACACATCATAATACAATCATAGGTCATTTCACACATAATCTCGGCATAACAAACTAACGAATTAGATGTTTAACATTATGAATAGAAGTGAGTTAAGAAAAACCTACCAAATATCGTATCATTGGAGTGATAATAAATCAATTAAAAATTTATGTGTGAAAAATGTAAATACAAAACTAAAAGTGTAAATATATCATAATACAATAGGATTTCATTTCACACATATTCTTGGAATAAAATAACCAATGAAAAAGATGTTTAGCCCAATGAATGGAAATTGAGTTAAGAAATCCCTTACAAAGATCATATCATTGGATATAGGATAAATAAATGAAATAACTATGGGTAAAAAATTTATATAAACAAAATAAGAAAAAATATAATAATAAAATTAGATGAAATTTCACTCAAAATATTGGTATAATATTACTAATAATAAAGAAGTTTAACCTAATGAATGGAAATTGAGTTATGAAATCCCTTTCCTTGAGTATAATTTGTTATGATTATCCTATATATTCCTGAATAATAAACAGATGTAAATTATTCAATTTCCTATGAATATTATAAAAGTTTTTTAATAAATTTATTTCATTTATAATGAAGTTATATAAAATTACTTCATCAATTAACTTTATGTCAGATGTTTTGACCATATTCACCTTTTGGGTCAAAACTGTTGTTGAAAGGTTAACTATGGTCAATGTGATCCTTATTTTAAAACATCTAGAATAATAATCATGAAATAATTATCGAATTTTTATATCAATTATACTTTTAGAATCAAGAAACAAATATTCTTGTTAAAAATGAACAAATGTTGTGATTTTGGAGAAGGTAGGTCGTATGTACGCATGCATGACGTTTCCATTTTTCAAAGATCATTGTGTAAAGAAGATAAGAAGGATTTATCTTTAAATAGTGAAAATTATATAAGATATACAATATTAATTAATTATATATACATATATTTAAATTATTCTTGTGATGTGCTGATGAAAAATGATGAATCACATCACTTCCGAGAGGTTGAAGTGAAAACATCCATGCAGGACGTTATCACATTTTAATTGTGTGAAATGGAAAAAAGAAAATGATATGATATATTTATTGAGGGATAATTATTTCATGAGTTTAATAAATGTTTCATTTATATTTAATATTTTAATTGAAACAATCCTTAAAACATTCACATGTAATGTGTGAATGTAACACATCATATTAGGAGGCTGTAGTCCACACACCCACAAATGATGTTATCGTATACCCATAAAATGGGATACCTAAATTTATGTGTTATATAATTAGTAAATAAGTACAAATAAATAACAAATATCATATATATTATATAAAAACATTATTTACATCATAATTTCCCACTATAAGAGCTGGTAATGGAAAAACGAACCACATTATTTTGTGGGGCGGTAGTTATCATACAGATGAATAGTGATTTTTTACCCATTTGATGGAAGTGTTTATAGGTTTAGGTTAAAAAATTAACCAAAAAATATAATTATATTTAGGATAAATCATTTATTATATAATCATTAAATAATAATAATTGAAGGGCTTAAGGAATAAAAAGAACAAAAGTGCTAATTTTAAGAATGTTACATCTTCTTTGGGAAACTCCTTTTTGATTTCATGAAAGGATGTAATTGGATTCATTTATGAAAAAATTGAGGATTTTAAGATAATATTGTTATTGTATAGGAATTGAGTTTTATTATATTCTATGAGACAAAATGGATTTATTGGTGATAAGATGTGAAGGGGGTGAGTGCCATTTTATAGTGGAGGTGGAGTTTCAGTTTTGTAAATATAAAAATATTAATACAATTGAGTGGTATCCCTTTAATAATATGCCTAATATAATGAATAAAAATATATGAAAAGTAAATATATGATTGAAATATTTCCATATATTGGGTTTTCGAAAATTTTGTAAGCCATTTAGTCCCTTAAGATTACAAAAAAATACTAGTAAGTAATCTTGTTTTTACATGAATTACTGTAATTAATTTTAATTGACTGCAACTATATTTTTTGACAAAAAATAATATTTCCTTCCTAGAATTTTTTAGTTATTATGATTACAAATATTTAACGCATTTTAATAAATTCAAATCACATAAGTGGATGAAATTAATAGAAAATAATTTTTATAGACGAGATGAGACAATATGTTTTAAAGGGGAAATATTAAAAGGTTTGAAATGTTTTTAAATAGAATTTCAATGTGAAATTCATTAAAAATAGATAAATTACATTTTATTATATATAATACATCTAATTAAAAATTCAAAACAATTTAAAATATAATTTAACTATATAAATAAATTTTATGAAAATGAATTTTCAATTAAAATTTAGTACTATTAAATGTTCAATGAAATACAAATGTTCTAAGAAAAATTCCAAAAATTCACCAATAGTAAATTATAATATTATAAGATAAATAAATAGACTATTATTTCATAAATAAATTATAATATATCCAAAATTTAGTTTTAAAACAATAACTCTATTAAAATAAAGTAAACATTCTTTTTAAAAATATACAACTTTTAATGCATAGAATTCAGTTTATCGTTATCTTTATCCAATTAAACATATTTAGATAATTTCAAAACATTTAATTAAATTAATAGCATATTATTTTTTATCAATATCATTCACAAAAATTGATTAATTTAATTTAATAAGATATAATTCCATTCTGGACTTAAATTTATTTTGTGATAAAAACAAATCCTTGGTATTCAATTAGTCTTGATATTAATTTATAATTAAGTAGTAAGAAATGAATTAATTATATATTAATCTTAAACCATATTATCACAATTCATTTAATAAAATTATTTCATTCCATTCCAGTTTCTTGATGATCACTATAATATTAAAAAACAATATTAATAGAATATGTTTTTTCTATAACACTAATCCTTTCATGTTACACAAGTTATCAAAGAAAGTAAATATTACGTACAATAATAAATAAACATGATGTTTCATATAATAAAATATAAATTTTTCATTTTATGTACCATATGATATACACTAATTTATATTAATTTTTAATAATATATTTCAAAATATATTTGGCTGTTACATCCATCCCCCCAAAAAAAGAATTTTCCCTCAAAATCCATCTTGGTTTTCAAAAGAACAACATTTATAAATCAATTCATAGAAAACCACATCATAAAAAGGGTTAATAAAATATCATCACAAAAAGGGAATGTCTGAAACATAATGGTCAGAATAAGTTATTCATAACTATGATTCTCTATAGGGAAAAAATTGTTAGGAAATTAAAAGATTCATTTGGAAGGCGAGAACTAATTCTCATTGGCTAATAGAGAGTGATAGGGAACATGGTCACGAAGAAGTCAATAAAGGAAACCCACATTCCAAATAGGTGTGTAAAAGAAAATTGATATCATCAGTAAATTTGAAAATCAGATAACATATTATTTCAAGTTCCTTTTCATAATGATGAATGATTTATTTCACCATTTATGCTGAAAAAAATAAATCATACATATATTGAATATAAATTTCATCCTTTTAACAATTTCCACTCAATTCCTATATTTCTTATAAATAATGAATATTCAATATGATTTTTTATTTTTTGAATCACTTAAATAAATATTTAATGTGCAAATAGCTATAAAATTGATAGTCATGAAATTACACCTTTATTGGGATATTAACCGAAACCAAAATGGTCAGCACATGGTAACATAATTCAAAAAATGAGTCAAACCTAATGCGAAATAGTAATCATACAAATTAAAATATAATACCCGAAGGTGAAACTAAATTATTCCATAAATAATATCCTTAAAATTATTCAAAAATATCTAGATATAGTTCAAAACCCATAGAATAGAAGGATTTTATCATATTTTATTCGAAGATAAATAAACCATTACCACTCAAATAAAATCTTAAATATTTCTATAATAAACATATCCTTTTAATTTAAAAAAATCATTCCAATAATAATAATTTATATTCTAGTGGTTATTTCTGAAACCCTTATCTTCCTTTGGTCATAGGTTCAAGCCCCACTGCCTTTACAGATGCGACAGGTTTTCATGCAGCATATGGGTTTTCCCCCTTTTTTCATTAATCCTAAAAAATATTTAATCCCTAAAATCAATTCATGTAGATCGCAGGTTTTAAAATTACTCCCACATAAATTTTTTCTAAAAAATGACTTTAATAACTAATAAATGTTTTACTACTTAAATCACATAAATAAGGTATATTTAACCTTGAACTTATGATCATCCCAAACCTTATAGAATAATTGTGGTATCCATAACACTTAAGATAACCTAACATGAAAACATCATAATATCCCAAGTTATATAAACTATCATTCTATACTAACTATAGAATCCCATAACCTACACTCTAGGATCCTATGCTAAAATCCATAACATTACATTTATGAATTCTATGTAGATAACCGTGACCTCATTTTTATCCATTAATCCTAACAACATAAAAAGTAAAACATTAATCACAAACATTTATTTTGACCATTTATGTTATGTTTTATAGAGAATTTTGATTGAATCCTAAAAAAATCACATGTAGTCAAATTAAAACTTATCTCATTTAATATAGACTATCTTATTTCATAGTATAAAATAAATATAATCCTTTTGAAATCATTCATAGACATAATAGGTTCAATCTCATTCCATATAATTTGGGAAAAGGGAAATATAATATGGGTGATCTCAATCTCTCAATAAGGGAAAACAAAAGCATTAATAAATGAATATCACTAATGAGAATAAGATTAAATAATGGTAAGATAACATAATAAATGTTCAATAGTGAATCATAAAAAAACTTAAACCCATAAATACATGGATCATCAAATTTGAAAACAAGGGAAATTCAAGAATTATCAGAACAAATAATCACGAGAAATTTGATATAAATCTTGATCATTAAAAACATTATAAACACAAAGAAATACTAGATAAAACATATTGGTATCTAGATTAATCATCTAATATAACCCTTACCAAATCGTTACAGAACCCTTATAATTTGAAAAAACCTTACGGTAGATATCCAATACAGATATCCGAAGAAAATTATAATTACCCAATAAATTTAAGGGCTAAAATGAGATCAACAATTTCTATATAGTCTACCCTATAGTTTAAGCTGTAATAGGAGTACTCAATACTATCTTGGTGGCCCCATCATGTAAAATGTAATTTTATTACCTGAAAATATCTGGTCCACCCCAATGAGAAATATTTTCAAGAGCTAAAACAAGATTAAAAATCATTGAAACAATCAATTTTCCTTTCACAACTTGAAAAAAATTTGATTGATATTTTTCTATCTTGTTAATCTCATTGAAATAGGACTTTCCCATGGAAAAGAAACGTGTTCCTTAAAAATTTCTTTGAAAATTGGTTATCACATGGATAATAATGTGTTCCATAATAATATTATTGAAACATGGTTAACCAGTAGAAAATAATTTGGGTCCATAACTGTAGAGACCCAAATCTTGATGTACATAGTCATTACATTACTTTTGTGGAATACTTAATACACTAAAAAAACAGAAACCCAAAGACCGTATTAGTTTAGTGTCTTTGGAAACTCAGAACATAATCTTCTAATCATGGTGAAATATCTTCAAAATCTCCCATAAATATCTTCCCCTTTTTGTTTTCTTACCTAAAACCTTTATTTATATCCTGGGTAAAAGAAAACATAAAAAGGGTGAGCTCAAATTCTTTGTAATGGTAAACATGGAGAACATAAAAACAATCCATAAACATTTGAACATAAAAACATGAACATAAAACATCAAAATCTTAAGAAATGACATAAATATTGGCAATACATAAGGCATAGACCGTAAAGGAACATTAATCATGATAAAATAGCGTGGGAATAAAACATGTAATTGTGAAAAACCATTCGACACATGTTATAATTTCCATAGTAGCCAAGGCATTGCTGCCAAGACCATCATAGTGGACAATGTCCCATACTAAATCGAGTTCATTCCTCGTTCCAGTCCCATATCACTGAACCAGATTAAATTTCCATTCTAACCATGTCTATCTCATGATATATAAATCTTTACCAAATGCATTGGAGGGAGATATATGTCCCACACATCTCATAATGAAATAATTCTTTTGTGTTCCACAAAATAAATATACATCTTTCATAATAACCCAATGAATAAAATGGGTTTCATAAACATCATCCCATCATAACATAATCCATTAAAAAGAAATGGATATAGTTTCATCATAAGAAAAATCAAACCATGTAAATAATAGAGACATTATACTTAAAACATAAACATACTAAATAATGTCATCTTAGATGGAAGATAGTTTTGAGAAAACCCTTGAAATGAATTATTGAGGAAAATATCCTTTCTTCTTCAAAATCATTTTATTTTCTCAAAATTCCATGAAATTTTAAAAGAAAAGGATTTTGTTGAAAATAATCCTGAAATTTTGTAGAGGAATCTTCCTTGAAATAATTCATTATGAAACCGTAAAAATCCATTCATGCCGTATAAGTTAAAAAAAAAGTCTTCTTGTGCTTTTTCCAGAAAAGTCAAAAAGTACCTTATATGGTAAAAAAAATATTTCTTCCATAACACAAAGTAAAAGTCAAATAGGGGTAAACATGAATTTAAACATACATGGAATAATATTAAACACTTTATGAAAAACATTTTTTTTGGACATGGATGAAAAATATAACCCCAATAAATACTTGCATATAAACAATCACAGATAAAAATGAGATTTACAAAATTATACCTTACCATTTATAATCGGGGGAAAATTACATGCATATGTAAATGTCATATACTTCATAATAAAAATCATAAAACACTCATGGGAAGCTTAAACACCATACAAAAGAAATAGTTGGTGATTAAGGCATATGTTTCACAAAAATAAAAGTGAGACGAAATAATCCCTTACCTTAGGTCCAATTTCATCCATACGTGTCTGAAAATACTATATAGTGTGTTTAAACATATTATTAACTTTTAACGGAACCATAATAATATTTATTATATCATATATGACTCACTTAGGACTTTATATTACCCATTCTTCTGTCAATTACATGTTAAATCTGCATTTTGGGTAAAATCATTTTATTTATCGTACGTGCTTCAACTTGTTATTCTTGATATTATTACTTATATCCCGATTTAAAAAATTCTAGAATGTAAAACATGATTTATATATAATATATATTCATCATATAAATATATATGATAGATCAATAAATGGAATGAAATACACCATTCATTGAGACGGTAGGCCGTACGTACGCATGAATGCTGTTTTTGTTTCCTTATTGAATTGAATGGAATTAAGTAAATGAAACATATATGTATATAAATACAGTATAATTATTATGTAATATAATTCATTATTATTTATTATATATACATTATAATCATACTTGAATTGTTAATCATGGAAAATTAATCTCATCGCGTTCGTGGAGACGGTAGTTCGTACGTACGCACGAGCGACAATATCATTCTCATAATTATTGAATTGAGATAAAATGGATGATATAATTATTCAAAATCAGTATGATTCTGTAATAATATTATATAGTTATTATTTCAACCATTATACCCATCCATGTCAGGTGGTGGTGGAAAAATAGATTACACCACGACATAGAGACGGTATTCTGTATGTACGCACGCGCGGTGATTTCATTTTCCGTAGGATGGATAAAAGGTAAAATATGACCGATTAATATTTATAATAACATATCAGTATATTAGTGATACTGATGTTATTAATTTTTTGTGAAACAACAAAATAAGAGGAAGTATAGGAAGAAATAAACTTGAAGGAATTAGTAGAAGAGATTACCTTTTCATTGATGCACCTCCTCTTAACCTCGTATTAGGGTACTAAAGTTTGTCTTTGAAGAAGAACAGAACCTCTAGTAGGTTTATATGGAATTTGGGAAGTTAAATGGGAAGGGGTTTTCCGAGCATGAAGGCTCAAATTTGTGTTAAGAAGAGAGGGATGAGGTTCACTTTTATAAGGGGTGTGAGGGGCACCTTAGAAAAAACATAAAATATTATTTTATAATAAATTCATATTCAGTTTATAATGGTTCCAAAGTGACTTATTTTGAGACTAGGGTGGGGATGGATCTAAATCCTTTCAACCAATAGGTTTTAGACAAGTTTAGGTTACCATTTTAACCTTTTCATTTATATTTAACTCTATGTTAAATAATTTAACTTTTATAGTGTCTTCTTGTATTCTTACACTATATGGTTAATAAACATACTATAAACTACAAATAGAACCTCAATTGGTTCTTTAATGTCATATATATTATTATAAAAGTTCTTTGGCCTATCCTTAGATTTTTAGGACCATTATATCAATTAATAATGTAATACATTATTTAAAAACTCTTTTATGCCAATTTTGACACTATTTGGTATTTTGTTTTTTATAAATTCATGAAAACATTATTACTTAGAATAAAATTCATCTAAACAATTATAATATGTTATATTAGCCTAGAAAATTAGGGTTATACATAAAAAGTCTGAAATTACATTTATTTAGGTATTTATAACATCAATTTTATTAATATTTCATTAATAAGGTAATTACAACATCATCATTGAGTCCTAAATAAATTAAATTATATAACGTATAAAAATTATAAATAAAATACCATTGTGTAGGAAATCGTTTTAGACTTCTAATGAATATTTATAGTCGAATTGATCTTATGTTTAACCCTATATTAAAAATATTTGTGTTATTAAATGTCGATTTTAACTCTTTTAACTCTTCTTTGAATTAAATAATAATAAATATCATAATCTAATACAAGTGGACCTAAAAGGTCATATTTTATTACTAAGTTTGTTTTTGGTCGAATTAAACTTATCCAATAGAATTATTACATGCGTTAGTGTTATAATAATGTTATTTTTACCCTTAATTACCCTATTTACTTTTAACCGCGGTAAATAAAAGTTAAAAGTTAATATTCACCAAAAATTATTTTTAGCTTATTGAACCAAATTTTACTCCTTGAAATTAACTGTGTTTCTCATATTTTTGAAATTAAACTCACAGAAGCGGTAAAGTTATGTTTTATGTAAATTTGCAAATGCTCCTTTGAGGTGGGTAAAAGAGGGTAAAATTTTTAATAAAATATTTATAAATGTAAAATCCTTATAAAATGACTCCAATGAATTAAATTGAACTTATATATGTATTATGTATCTATTTTAATCTAAAATAAATTTAAATAAATTATTATTTAAATAAAAAGTTGGTTTTAACCAATAACTTTGTGTTTTCACTATTCATCAAAAAATGAATGTTTTCTATAAAAATACAAAAAATTTACCCTAGGCTAATTTCGACATTTTGAATCCAAAAATGAAGTCCATTTTGAAAGATAAAATTTATAAAATTTCAAAAAGTGGGTATTACTATTCATAGCGGCTAGTTTATATAATATTTTAATAATATATCGTTGTTTAGTGAAACTCGGTATTGCGTACATCGCAAGCTATCGTGAAAGGTTACTCTTGCGTATAACGCAAGACAAGAATAGTGTTGTGTATAATAAAAGCTAATACATTGTTGCATATAGTGAAAGATAATCTTGGTGTAGCTTACAACACAAGACATCAAAGAAATTAAAAATAATATTTCTCATAAAATCTTAGGGTGTTATAATAACAATGTCATTGAAACATTTTTAACCCATGATAGATAAATGTGATCCATAAAAGTCTCTTTGAATAATGGTTAATATGTGGAAAAGGAAACAGTTCATTAAAATCACTTCAAAACAATCAAAATACCTCTAAAGAATGAATGAAAATGGTTTTAATAAAAAATATCCCCTTGTGGAGGATAAGTATCAAATGGGATTTTGATGTTGATGTGAGGAAATTCCCATATAACATCATTAAAAATAGTCTTGGAAAAAATAATCATTAAATATTCAATTTTTCCCATAATACTTTCAAATGTTTGAATAATAATCACCACTAAATATTAACATTAAATAAAAAATATAATGTCATGATAATAAAGATGTTAATTATATAAAATTTTCATCTTCTATATATACATATCATAATAGTAGTTGGGTGTATAAAATCAGAAAAAAATGCCTCAATAAAAGGATATTGAGACAAAGTCCCTTAAAATTCATAATAACTCTTTAAAACCACTAGAGAGATAAATATATATTGATGTTTTTGTTAAAAAACACGAATAAGAATAATACATGCTAATAATATTCAATTGGAAATATATACACCATTAAAAATAAATTATGTTCATAATTGTAACATCCCAGGTAAATAAAGAATAATAAATTTTTATATTTATTAATATTTTCGAATTAAATATTAATTTTACTTTGGGTTTCTATGTTCGATAGCGTACCCGATACACAACAAAGAGTTTCTTTGAAATCTTACATTGCACACTAGTAATAAAATAATATTATTTTAAATGTTAGTTAACATGTAGTCATTGTATTATAGGGAATGAATATAAATAACTAAAAAATGATTATATATGTTTGTTAAATGTTTTTACATTTATCCAATAAAGGATAAAGGCTTAAAATACGAAAAGAATTCAATTTTAGGCATATATACTCTACTTTTCATTAAAGGTCAACTTATCAACTTTTGATGGTGAACCGTAATTAAATATAATTTTGGTCACTCTTATACATTATATTGGACCAAATAAAATTCTTCTTTAGAATAGGGACATCAAAATTTACTTTGTGTAAATTTTTGGTATTTTTCCGATAAAGATCATTTTTTAATGAATAGTGAAAAATGCTGTATTTTAATTCAAAAACTTTTTTTAATATAATTTATTAATATGATTATATTATATTTTTAAGTGGTTTTAAAGTAAAATTAGAATATATTTTTACCATTTAATCCAATATTGGTCATTGGAATTAATTTCACTTTGAAATTGGACTTAAACTAGTGTCAATCTTTTGATACATTTTGTTTCATAAAAACCCGCTATTTGTTTTGACAGCAGGAATTAATTATTAAATTAATCAATGAAACTTATATGTTTGAAATTTTTTAAAATAGAAATCATTTTTGAATTCCGAATATCAAATATAGCTTAGGGTGAAGTTTTGGTATTTTTCTGAAAAACATTAATTTTTGATGAATAGTGAAACCACTTAGTGGTACTTAAAAAACGGATTTTTCGTTTAAATGAAATTTTACCACCTCTGTGTTTTGAATTTCAAAAATCCAACATACATGGTTTTCATTAGAATGTAAAATGTTGTTCAATGGGATTAAAATAATTTTTTGGTGAATAGTAACTTTTAAGTTTTTAATCGCGATTAGATGCAATTAGTGTAGTTTAAGGTAAAAATAATGTTTTAATAATATGAAATGACATTGAAACATGTCCTACCCTTATTGGATGTGTCATGGACGACCAAGAAAATCCATGGGTCAACTTGGGGACCCCATGGATCCACTTTGGTAGGAAAATGACATTAATATCTTTTTATTCAATGTTAAAATAAAAATGTCACAAACATGAGTTGTTTTACTAAATATTTTTTTAAATGGGGTTATACAAGTGATATTTTTGACTATAAATATTCATTGGAAATATAAAAAAATTTAATACATCATAGTATTTTTTTTATAATTTTTAGAAATTAAATAAATTAAATTATTTATGACACCATGATGATGCAGCGATTACCTCATTATTTAATGATTTAAATAAAATGAAAAGATAATGTAAAATCTAAGCCCTACACATGTCAAAAACCTATTGTATGGGTGGATTTCGAACCATTATCACCTTATACTCTAAATATATCAATTTGGGACCATTAAAATCCGAAAATCATTTCCAAATAAAGTAACATTTTATACCTTTCCAAGAGTGCCCCTCCTCTCCTCTTATAAAAGACCCTCACCTCTACCTCCTTACCCACACCTATCAAGCCTTTTTCTCGTCCAAAATTTATCCATTTTGTCTCTACAAATCCCTATATTACTCCTAGAAGCCTCAATTTGGGCAGAAGTCTTTTCAAGGAAGCCTTTGAGCTCAAATCAAAAAGAGTTACCCGATTGAAAGGTAGTGTCTTCTCTTGTGTTCTTTTTTTTATTTTGCTTCTCCAACCCCCTAAACACTTTTTATTCATTTATTTTATAAAAACTCCAATATCCTCAATATACTAGGATGTTTTTATAAGATGTAATCGAGCTACAAAAACACACACCTTCATCTATTTGTTAAAGAACATACTGTTTCTGTGAATGGTGAATTTCTGCCTCACGAAACGATGATTGTTCAACACTCATATAACACCTTCAAAGGTGGCCATTAATATGTCACTATATTTATATATGATATATAATATATTTATTTTTTACTTAAGCTTCTGTATTTTTCATTTATGGCATACCTTTATGGTTTCCATTATGGGTAAAGGCGATATCTTCATTTTAGGAAGTGCGGACTACCGCCCCCTCAAAGTGATTTGATTCGTTAATTCCATATGTGGGATGTATAAAGGATGGATTTAAAGTTATTATATATGATGTTATACTGGAATTATAATATATCTTTATATCATTATTATTTTCTTTCCATTAAAGTATGAGATAGAAATGAAAGTAGCGTTCATGCGTACGTACGACTTATCATCTCCATGAACGGTTCATTTCATTTCTTATCCCCAAATTTAATGTACTATTATAAGTACATATATATAATGGATATATATGATGTATGTTACATCTAAATGATAAATATAATTCTTTAATTAAAATATACATATCTCTCATTTAGTTTTAATTCCATTAATATGACATAGAAATGAAAGTAGCGTTCATGCGTACGTACGGCTTACCATCTCCATGAATGGTGCATTTCATTTATTACCTCTAAATGATTATGTAATAATATAAATACATGTATATAATGGATATATATGATATATATGATATCCAAATCATGAATATCATTCTGGATATAATGAACCTTTGACCACATGAACAACATGTAATTGTAAGAAGTCCACTTTCGACTTAAGGACCAAATATCGACAAAACAAACATTATTAACTTAAATGATTACATAATGTTTATAACATTGAAATAAGTGATATAAAAGGAATAATGAAATTGAAAAAGGTTCTTAAGCAAGTATAAATTAACTCAAGTTTATTATTCAGGAGGTTAAAGAATGATCGAGTCAAGTCGGACATGAGGTAAGGGACTTTCTCTCAATCTCCTTTCATTAAGGCATATTTTCGTTTTATACACAACTTTATTTTATATGGTGTATAAACCCTTTTGACTTATACTTTTATACAAAAGTAATCTTTTTCTATGAAGCTTTTTACAAAACAAAAAAAAGGAATGTTTCTTTTAACGTACGCGGTGACAACGACCTTTTCCAACGCAGCGAGTATTATATGGTCTTTGGCTTCCTCAACAAGCCGTAATGTTTTTAAAATGAATTAAATAACATATAATATTTTATGTATTTTGGTATTGAAAATGGTTTTTATAATGGATTTGTTATGTCATTATATTTAAGTGATATATTGTGATCGGAATGTGGAGATGTTTTATTTCCATTATGTTTGTTTTATGTCTTATGATTTTGTAATGGTACTTGGACATTTGATCAGTGGTTATGTGATAAACCATATGACGGGTGGTGCCGTGAATACCAAGATGGGTGGTTACATTATAACCTACAATGCATTGGGTATGGAAGTCGGCCGTATGGCTATTCCATTAAGTGATATGTGTGGAAGTTGAGCGTATGGTTATTCTATTGAAGTATGTTTATGTCCCAAGTTACCTTTATATGTTATGTGTTTTTTATATGGGTTTTATGGTAATTGTTTGGTTACAAAATGGTATGTAATGATATTATATTCAGTGAAGAGTTTTTACTACTTCATAAAGGTGAAGGTATTACTTTGATAAAGTATATATGGTTTACTTGATGTTTGAAAAACTAACAGTTTTCATTCTTTGTGTATCACTTACTGAGCTTTTTATGCTCACCCCATGTTTTTCTTGAAATGTTTTTCACAGGACTTAATGTGGAATAGGGTAATGGATGGGATCAAGGGAAAGTAATGCTTTCTAAAACATGGAACTAGACATGTTTTTTAAGAGTTTTTATTTTATGGAAACTTAGTAGAAGTGTCTACTTTGTAATATTTTGAGATGTAATAGTTATGTCCTAATTCTCTAAAAATCTAAACCTGAAAAGATCCTCAATGTGAATTATTCATTTAATTCAATATTAAGTAAGGTTTAAGGCCGTGGCCTTATAGTTGGTATCAGAGGTCAGTTTAGACAACATTAAGTGTTAGAAAAGTGTTAAATTATAAATTAATTTATGGTATGATTGAAATGATATAGAATTTACGGATTACCATGTTGCTTCGCCTAAGATATTACTTTATTTAGAATGTTTTTTGGAAGAGGAAACATGGATGTTGTGATAGGAAGGTATACAGATGGAAATGAACTTCTAAATCGGCATCCGGAGATGGTCAGAATGAGAATTGAATAGTTTGTTGCAGTGATGGCTCAGTTGGATATGGTGATAAAGCGTGGTTATGTTTATTGATGATATTTTGGTATTTTCTAAAAGTAAAGAGGAGAAACAAAGTCATTTAAGGGTTATCTTGAAAACCTTAAAAGAAAATAAACTATATGGGAAATTCAGAAAGTGTGAGTTTTGGTTACAACAAATTTCTTTCCTTGGTCACATTGTTTCAAAAAATGGCATAACTGTTGATCCTTCTAAAACAAAAGTTGTTGAAGAATGGCCAAGAACCACAAATGTAAACGAGATCCATAGTTTCCTTGGTTTGGCAGGTTACTATTTAAGGTTTGTTGAAAATTTTCACTGTTATCTAGTCCAATGACTAAGCTAAATCAGAAGGGTGTTAAGTTTATCTGGACAAAAGAATATGATGATTGTTTTCAGGAGTTGAAAAGAATATTGGTGAATGCTCCAGTTTTGGCACTTCCTTCCAGGAATGGTGAGTTTGTTATATACAGTGATGCTTAGTTGAAGGGACTTGGCTGTGTCCTTATGAAAAATGATCAGGTAATTGAATATGCTTCACGTCAGTTGAAAACTCATGAGGTAAATTACCCAACACATGATTTGGAATTAGCTGCTGTTGTTTTTTCTCTAAAAATTTGGAGGCATCATTTGTATGGAGTAAAGTGTGAAATATATAATGATCACAAAAGTTTAAAGTATATATTCACTTAGAAATAATTGAATACGAGACAGAGGAGATGGCTGGAATTAATCAAGGATTATGATTACACAATTCATTACCATCCGGGAAAAGAAAATAAAGTGGCCGATGCTTTGATTCGAAGAAGTAATGCTTCATTAACCATGCTACGTTTGGAACGAGATCCTTTGGTTTTTGATTTGATGAACTTTGGCATGGAAGTTGTTTTTGCAGGAAGTTCTTTTGTTTTGTTTTAGGTATCAGTGAAATCTTCCCTATTAGACAGAATTAAGCAAGCACAGAAGCAAGATAGTGAGTTGCACAAAAAGGTAGAGCTGGTTCAGAATGGTAAGTTTCCTGAATTCAACATTTATAATGACTGGGTTTTGAGGTTTGGTAAGAGATTATGTGTGCATTATGATTCACAGTTGAAGAATGAGTTGTTATGTGAGGATCATAGTTACCCGTTTTCAGTTCATCCTAGCAGTACTAAGATGTACAGAGATCTGTGGGAGTATTACTAGTGGGATGGAATGAAAATGGATATTGCTGATTTTACTATGAAGTGTTTGACTTGTCAGCAGGTTAAAGCAGAGCAGCAGTTACCAAAAGGGATGATTCGGCCTTTACCAGTGATAGAGTGGAAATAGGAAAATATATCCATGGACTTTGCTATGGGATTACCGAAGACATCTAGAGGTAATAATGCAATCAGGTTATTGTTGATCGATTGAAAAAATATGCTCATTTCCTTCCTATTCGAGATACTTTCTCTCTAGATCAACTTTCTCGATTGCACCTTAAAGGGATAGTCAAGTTGCATGGAGTTCCCCTCTCCATTGTATCTGATTGTGATCCCATGTTTACTTCTAATTTTTGGAAAGGCCTTCAAAAGTCGTTGGGTACTGAATTAAATTTTAGTACAGCTTTTCATCCTCAGTCAGATGGGCTATCTGAATGAACAATTCAGACCTTGGAGGATATGCTATGTGCCTGCTCTATGGATTATCAGGGAAGTTGGGACCAACATCTTTCTTTGGTTGAGTTTTCATATAATAACAGTTTTCATTCCAGTATACAGATGGCTCTATTTTAAGCATTATATGGTAAACGGTGTCGAACTCCAGTTTTTTTGGGATGAAGTGGGTGAAAGGAAGCTGATGGGACGAGAATTGGTAGAAGAGATGGCAGAAAAAGTTCAGTTGATTCAGAAACATATGAAAACAAATCAGAGTAGACAGAAAAGTTATGCAGATAACCGGAGGAAGGATCTATCTTTTGAGGTAGGTGATCATGTTTTTCTCAAAGTTTCACCACGGAAAAGTGTGATGCGATTTGGTAAGAAAGGGAAGCTAAGTCCAAGGTTCATTGGACCATATGAAATTCTGGAGAAAGTTGGATCAGTTTCTTACCGAGTGGCTTTACCTTCAAGTTTATCTCAGGTACACAATGTTTTTCATGTTTCGATGTTGAGAAAGTATATGCCAGATAAATCTCATGTTTTGACCCCAGAGGTAGTTCAGTTGGAAGAGAATCTCTCTTATGAAGAAAAACCAGTCCAGATTCTTGACCGAAGAGAGAAAGTGTTGCGAAATAAGGTAATTCACTAGGTAAAGGTTTTTTGGAGAAACTATATGGTTTAAGAGGCAACGTGTGAATTTGAAAATGCTATGAGGGATAAATACCCCCACTTATTTTGATAAGTGAATAAAATTGCGAGGACGCAATTCCCAAAAGGGGGAGGGATGTAACATCCCACGTAAATAAAGAATAATACATTTTCATATTTATTAATATTTTCGAATTAAATATTAATTTTACTATTGGTTGCTATGTTCGATAGCGTACTCGATACGCAACAAAGAGTTTCTTTGAAATCTTACGTTGCACACTAGTAATAAAATAATATTATTTTAAGTGTTAGTTAACACGTAGCCGTTGTATTGGTGGGAATGAATAGAAATATCTAAAATATTATTATATATGTTTGTTAAATGTTTTTACATTTATCCAATAAAGGATAAAGGCTTAAAATATGAAAAGAATTAAATTTTAGTCATATATACTCTAATTTTCACTAAGGGTCCACTTATCAACTTTTGATGGAGAAACGTCATTAAATATAATTTTGGCCACTCATATAAATTCTATTGGACCAAATAAAATTCTTCCTTAGAATCAGGATATCAAAATTTACATTGTGTAAATTTTTGGTATTTTTCCGATAAAGATCATTTTTTAATGAATAGTGAAAAATGTTGTATTTTAATTCAAAACCTATTTTTAATCTACTTTATTAATATGATTAGATTATATTTTGAAGTGGTTTTAAAGTGAAATTAGAATATATTTTTACCTTTTAATCCAATAGTGGTCGTTGGAATTAATTTCACTTTGAAATTGGACTTAAACTAGTGTCAATCTTTTGATACATTTGGTTTCATAAAAACACGCAATATGTTTTGACAGTGGGAATTAATTATTAAATTAATTAATGAAACTTATGTGTTTTTAATTCTGTAAAATAGACATCATTTCTTGAATTCCGAATATCAAATATATCTTAGGGTGAAGTTTTGGTATTTTTCTGAAAAACTTCAATTTTTGATGAATAGTGAGACCACTAAGTGGTACTTAAAAAACTGATTTTTCATTTAAATGAAATTTTACAACCTCTGTGTTTTGAATTTCAAAAATACAACATACATGGTTGTCATTAGGAAGTAAAATATGGTTCAATGGGATTAAAATGATTTTTTGGTGAATAGTATCTTTAATGTTTTTAATCGCGATTAGAGGTAATTAGTGTAGTTTAAGGTAAAAATAATGTTTTAATAATATGAAATGACCTTGACACATGCCCTACCATTATTGGATGTGTCATGGCCGATCAAGAAAATCCATGGGTCAACTTGGGGACCCCATGGAGCCTCTTTGGTAGGAAAATGACATTAATATCGTTTTATTTAAAGTTAAAATAAAAATGTCAGAAACATGAGTTGTTTTACTAAAACATTTTTTACATGGGGTTATACAAGTCATATTTTTTACTATAAATATCCATTAGAAAAATAAAAAAAATTCCTAAATCATAGTATTTTTTTTATAATTTTAAGACATTAAATAGATTAAATTAATTATGACACCATGATGATGCAGCGATTACCTTATTATTTAACGATTTAAATAAAATGAAAAGATAATGTAAAATATAATCCCTAAACATGTCAAAAACCTATTGGATGGGTGGATTTCGAACCCTTATCACCTTATACTCGAAATATATCAATTTGGGACAATTAAAATCCGAAACTCATTTGAAAATAAAGTAACATTTTATACCTTTCCAAGAGTGCCCCTCCTCTCCTCTTATAAAAGGCCTCCACCTCCACCTCCTTACCCACACTTCTCAAGACTTTTTCTCGGCCAACCCTGGCCCATTTTGTCTCTCCATATCCCTATTTTACTCCTATAAGCCTAACTTTGGGCAAAAGTATTCCCAAGGATGCCTTTGATCTCAAATTAAAAATAGTTACCCGATTTAAAGGTAGTGTCTTCTCTTGTGTTCTTTTGTTTTATTTTGCTTCTCCAACCCCCTAAACTCTTTTTATTCATTTATTTTGTAACAACTACAGTATAATAAATATATTAGGATGTTGTTATAAGAAGGAATAAAGCTACAAATACACACTCCTTCATCTAAGGGTTAAAGAACATATTGTTTCTGTGAATGGTGAATTTCTGCCTCATGAAATGATGATTGTTCAACACTCATATAACTCCTTCAATGATGTCCATTAAGATGTCACTATATTTATATATGATATATAATATGTTTATTTTTTACTTAATCTTCTGTATTTTTCATTTATGGAATACCTTTATGGTTTCCATTATGGGTAAATGTGATATCTTCATTTTAGGAAGTGCAGGCTACCACCCCCTCAAAGTGATTTGATTCGTTAATGCCATATGTGGGATGTATAAAGGATGGATTTAAAGTTATTATATATGATTTTATACTGGAATTATAATATAACTTTATATCATTATTATTTTCTTTCCATTAAAGTATGAGATAAAAATGAATGTAGCATTAATGCGTACGTAAGGCTTACCGTCTCTATGAACGGTTCATTTCATTTCTTATCCCCAAATGTAATGTACTATTATAAGTACATATATATAATGGATATATATGATTTATGTTACATATAAAGGATTAATATAATCCTGGAATTAAAATATAGATATCTCTCATTTAGTTTTAATTCCATTAATATGACATAGAAATGAAAGTAGCGTTCATGCGTACGTACTACTTACCGTCTCCATGAATGGTGCATTTCATTTCATACCTCTAAATGATTATGTAATATTATAAATACATGTATATTCTGGATATATATGATATATATGATATCCAAATCATGAATATCATTCTGGATATAATGAACCTTTGACCACACAAACAACATGTAATTATAAGAAGTCCACTTTTGACTTAAGGACCAAATATCGACAAAAAAACATTATTAACTTAAATGATTACATAATGTTTATAACATTGCAATAAGTGATATAAAAGGAATAATGAACTTGAAAAATGTTATTAAGCAAGTAGAAATTAACTCAATTTTATTATTTAGGAGGTTAAAGAACGATCGAGTCAAGTTGGACCCGAGGTAAGGGACTTCGTCTCAATCTCCTTTCATTGAGGCATATTTTCGTTTTATACACAACTTTCTATTATACGGTGTATAAACCCCTTTGACTTTTACTTTTATACAAAAGGAATATTTTTCTACGAAGCGTTTTACAAAATGAAAAAAATGAATGTTTCTTTTAACGTACGCGGTGACAACGACTTTTTCTGCCGCCGCGAGTATTATTTGGTCTTTGGATTCCTCAACAAGCCGTAATGTTTTTAAAATGATTTAAATACCATATACTCTTTTATGTATTTTGGTATTGAAAATGGTTTTTAAAATGGATTTGTTATGTCAATATATTTAAGTGATATATTGTGATCGTAATGTGGAAATGTTTTCTTTCCATTATGTTTGTTTTAAGTCTTATGATTTTATAATGGTGGTTGGACATTTGACAGGTGGTTACATGATAAACCATATGATGGGTGGTGCTATGAATAACAGGATGGGTGGTTACGTTATAACATCCAATGCATTGGGTATGGAAGTCGGCCGTATGGCTATTCCATTAAGTGATATGTGTGGAAGTCGACCATATAGTTATTCCATTGAAGTATGTTTATGTCCCAAGTTACCTTTATATGTTAGGTGTTCTTTATATTGGTTTTATGGTAATATTTTGGTTACAAAAGGGTAAGTAATGATATTATATTCACTGAAGATCTTTTACTACTTCATTAAGGTGAAGGTATTACTTTGATAATGTATACATGGTTTACTTGATGTTTGAAAAACTAATAGTTTTCATTATTTGTGTATCCCTTACTGAGCTTTTTATGCTAACCCCATATTTTTTTTGAAATGTTTTTCATAGGACTTAATGTGGAATAGGGTCAAGGATGGGATCAAGGGAAAGTCGTGCTATCTAAAACATGGAACTAGACATGTTTCTTTTTAAGAGTTTTTATTTTGTTGAAACTTAGTAGAAGTGTCTACTTTGTAATCTTTTGAGATGTAATAGTTATGTTCTAATTATCTAAAACTCTAAACCTGAAAATATACTCAATGTGAATTATTAATTTAATTCAATATTAAGTAAGGTTTAAGGCTGGGGACTTATAATAATAGAACATGAGTCTCAATGAAGGATGATTTGTAAAAGATACCCATAAAATTTTGACAACATACGAATCAGAAAACTAAAATGTAATAATCCTAAAATTAAACATTAAAATAACATAAATATAATGGAATTAAGAATATAATATATCAAAAGGGGAAGTATATAGATCATGAAAAATAAATAAGTCGTTAATATGACATGTATCTCACAAATTTAAGAAGTGAGATAAAAATCACTGACAAAGATAGTATAAGTGGAGTGATAATAAATAGGTGATATAATTATGTATTGAAAATGTAAAATAACTACAAATAAAACATAATATAATTATTTTTCATTCCACACATATTCCTGGAATAAGATACCAATGAAATTTTTTTTTAATCTAATGAATATATTTTGAGCTAAGAAACATCTTACAAATATTGTATCATTAGAGTGAGAATAATCCAATGAAATAATTACATTAGAAATATGTAAATGAAAAAATGGTAATAAAAGATCATTCAATCAGAGGGTTCTACCAACCATGAGCTATCCCCTTACTGATAACAAGCCTAGAACCAAGAATTTAGTCACTCCAAACAAAAATTCACTAGGAAAAAAATATGATCAGCAAACCATTTACAATGGATCTATAATAAGGAATATCAAGGACTAAAACAACACTTACATAAGGGTTCTAAATTGAAGACACCACTACATATTTAATTTCCAATCCCATTATTATTTAATAACATTTAATCCTTAAACCATTTAAAAAATCAATAGACACATCAAAACAATGAAATAAAGTTTCATAAAACTCCCCATTTAACTATTAATCATTTCAAGTCATCCCTTCATAAATTAAGTAAATTATCATGTAAATTTGTTATAACATTTATAGTGACCTTAAGGGTTCCATTTAACCAACCTAGTTTCTTCAAAATGAAAACCAAAATCATTTACATAATTGATATAATATTAAAACACCCATATGGGTTATCCTGTAATAACATTTTTCCAACTAAAACACATGGGAACAATTACATTTAGGCATTTAACCAGTTCATTTATGATTAAAACGAATAACTCATACACTTATACCCATTTTAAACATAACATGGTCATTACATTTAATACGGGTTTCTATTTCCCAATTGCTGAAGTGCCAATACACTTCTTGGGAGGAATATTAGATCCCATTTATTGAAAAAACTTACATTAAAAAATATAACATGATCAAGTATAACAGTCCAATCATCCGGGTGGCTATCTACCAATAAATAAATTTTCCATATACATTTTTATTTTGAATTTGGCTCTCATTTAATAAGAATCAATTCACGTTAGGGTTAAAATTTGGAATCATTTTTTTATTTTAAAATAAACATTCATAAAATGTAGTTATATGATGCTCAAGATGTTATGAATCTACGTGTTTCCATTTCCTAATTATAATGTTACAATACACATTACAATCTAAAATTGTGTCCTATTTATTCACATCCAATATATTTTGATCCCATGAAGTGATTAAAAATTAACCAGACAAAGAATATTATCGTAAGCAGTAACACGGAAGCATGTTGTAACGCAAAAACCTGATGTATCATTCTATTCACATAATCAAGTTAGAAGGAAAACTACATTGAAAATACATGGAATGGAACTATGACTAGCATATAAATTTACAATGTGTCTATTATGATGCACATAATGCTTCTTCCTTTCCATACTGGATAAGTTTAAAATTCCATAATGTGCATAAATCATGATCAGTTGAATGTACTTCAATCACTCTATGTGAGATCACATCAAATTAAATAGAAAAAGACATTGAAGAATAATTCCATCACTGGTCTCTTATCCATGTCATATACACGAGGTGATCCATCCCAAGAATATATTTTAAAAAGGTGCCAGAAATTCTTAATATAATGTCTACCAACCCAAAGTAGTATGGAAAAAGAACTAAAACAACTATTGATACCACATTGTAATGTATCAACCCTACATACCATCGAAACAGTACTATATTGGTTATTCACATAGCCTCAAGCACATCTCCCCAAATTCTAGAGGATATAAACTAGCAATGAGGTTCTTAGGATGTTATATTGGGGAGAGTATACGCACTTATCAGAGCTTCAAAACATTATAACAGAATATTTAATAATAGAAAAATGTGGAATAAGTAATGATTAAAAATTATTCAGTAGAAGATAAATTCTTATATAACATAACAAAAGTGGTCAATTCTGGTTTATAAAATAGATGAATGCATAAAATGACAATGAATCATAACTAAAAGTTGAAAACAATACAAAATTATTTAAATCAAAGTGAAAAATTAATGAAAAGATAGAAAAGTACCATGGATGATCCCCACGAGCATCCCAATCTTCATCTCATTCCATTTATCCTATCCACCAATACACAAAATACAACAATGAACTTATGTCCTGAAAATATATAGTCCACTCGAGTACCAAGGTTACCCGAGTTGGGTGCGAGTTGAAATATCAGTAGGTCGACACCACCTGTGTCAAGCCCAATATAGTTGAATATAAATTAGTTAGTTTTCTGGTATGGAAAATTTATTGACATTACAACATTAATTAATAAAACCTCTCAAGGTTAATAAGGGACACCTTATAACTATACCTGCTTCACCTCATAGTTGAGATAATAGTCTTATCATGCCACTTTATATATATTCATAGATAAATGTGTTTATATATATATAGATCATAAATGGTGCGGGTAAATAATTTATCCCATCCATAAATATAATATTAATATCACGAGCTAAGAATTCCTCCCATCTATAAATAGAAGATAAATTGCGTGGGGTAAGTTTACCTCCCATAAATAATTGTTTATAATACTGGCCTTGGGTGAGAATGCCTCCCATCTATAATCAAATATAATAATGGAATGGGGTAAAAATTCTACCAATCCATAATCTAATATAATACTAGCATGGGGTATGAATGCCTCCTATCGATAATCAAATATAATTACTGGAATGGTGTAATAATTCCTCCAATCGATTATCATTTACATAAATTCCATGGTGAAAGAATTACTCACATCCATAATCAAATATAATAGAATCTTGGGCTAAGAATGTATACCATCCATAATAATTTACATTGATTTCATAGGGTAAGAATTCCTCCCATCCATAATCTTTTACAATAACTATCATAGTTAAAATGTAATGCATAAGGAAATACCTCTTATGAATTTCAAAAAATCATAGAAAATTCTTAATCTAATACACAAGGATGTTCCGTAAAAATCCCAATAAATAAGTGAAAACCAGTTTTTCATTTAAAAATAACACATCTTATCTATGTATGTAATTCAACCAAATCATGTCATTACACAATCCATACTCTATAAGGTCAAAACGCTCAATTTTCCTAATAAGGAAAATTGGATTACAAGATACAAGTTCTAAGATCATTTCATTAAAAGGATTACTCCTAATATAAACCAATTAATAAAATTAAAACAATTCATTATGGCTAAATCATTTATTCAAGGTACTCTATTTGGTGTGGGTCATCCAACTCATGGTCACTTCACTCATTTTTTTAAAATTGGGAATATTGGTTCAAGGAATAAGTTACAAAGGGTTAATGTTCATTACCCTTAAGGGATTATACCATATTACCTAATTAAATATTAACATTCCAATAACCATTTCATTTAAATTATTGAGTCAATATAACTACATTACAATGGACCATGTGTAGAGGATAGGTGTTATGGAAACAAAGCATGTTCCCACATGAAAAAATAAATCAATAAGGGACAAGAACCTAACATGTCATTCGTCAATTATTACCCAAACCTAAAGAAAAAAAATGATACATGTTAGGATAAATAATAATCTATCACTACATTTTTAGGTTGAAATAATACCACCATTAGTGTAAGGTTTTTTTTACAAAAACATGACATTGTTGAAAAATAATTCATTTGGGGTAGAAAATACTTCATGTTGAAGAACCATCATTTAATTTGTCTAGAAACACATTATTATAAACTAAACATCAAGTGTAACAAATTTAAAAAAATGAATAAGAAGAATATTTAATTCACTAATGATTTATTAATTTATATGGGCAAGGAAAAGTGACCCTACCTCAAGTAGTATACCATAAAAAACCAATATAGAACTCATCAGATTTATTACTGACCACCTGGAACCACCCCACACTCACATGATTATATATATATATATATATATATATATATATATATCCCTTAACCCAATTCCAGTGTTCCCTACACCATGAATAAACCCATACATGGAAGATATATATAATTATATATATTCATACCTTAGCATTGTGTGGTGACATTCAAAATTGGTCAAAACCCACTACACAGATTAATATGAACTGAAAATTAATATGTAAAGGACCAATTTACCTCGAATTAATTATCAGGGACTAAAAAATTAGAACAAAACCAATTAAAACTAAAAATCATTTAACAATGACGGAAAAACTCCTTAAATTGTTGGTGGAAAACCAAATTGAGCCGATCCACTGCTATATCAGTGGAGGTTGGAACAACAAGAAATAATAAGTCCCTAAAGACCATTAAAAAATCCTTATAACAAAATAAATATGAAATCTAGATCACCCAAAACCCTAGGTTGTTTAGCTAAAAAAATATAATAAAGGGATGATCAAAAATATATCGGAAGTGGAAGAGGAGGGAGTGGAGAGGCTTACCATGAATAATCAGACAAAGAACCGGTGATAATCATGTTGAGATTGATATAAGAGATGTGCTATGGATATGGGTTTACATGTCGAAGGTTGAAAACCTTGGGGGTGTTTCATGTGGGTATAAGAGAGGAAGAGTAGGGATTTCAGTGTTTTAATTTTATTTCAAATTTGAAAAAAATTAAATCCATTTTGAAAGGGTGTCATGCTTGGTTTACAAAAGTATTCACCAACTATGCACCCCTTTACATAGCACTTAGGCACCCGACATTGGTTGGCTTCATGGTCTTGAAACCCTATTCCAACTATGAAGTGAATAGTTCTTTGGTACTTCCTTCAAATGAACACCGTGCGGTCAAGGAGTATGGTTGGGAAAACATTGCATAGCCCTTGAAAAACATGTATTCATTTCCAGATAAAATCCTCTCGATATTTTGTAATGGGCATCAAATTTTTTGATAAACCATGTTCCCAATACAGACCCTTTAAGAGATTGATATTTCAGTTTGACACTCCATAAACACACCGATACCATCATAAAACATCCTAATACTTTACCCATTTCCAGAAACATATTATTTAATATTTCTAACTCTCGAAACTCTGTTTTGGGGATCAGTTGAAAATTTGACCCCTGTTGTAAATGAAAACGATCAAAAACCATCTTTTTTTATTCTGATTCAAAACATAGATTGTTACATTTATGGTCTATGAATATGATATAATGTATCTTGTTAAACATGTGTAATTTTAGTTTCATCAACATTTTGACTACAATCAACATTAGGTGTCTCCTCTATAAAGAATGGTTCTCTATATTTTGATTTGGCTCTTCATCTTACAAATAGTTTATTTACATATTTTGGTTCTTATTCATCTATTCTACCATTGACATCTTGAATTAAATAAATTTTTGATTCTATTATATCTTTTCAACTCATATACCTATGTATACAAACATTAGAAATAGTTATGGATCCAAAAATAGTTAAAATGGACCTTTCTTGACAAAAATTAACCAACATTGTAATGGTAGAGGCAAATCTATATCTAATAGAAGAATGAGGAATGATTTCTAGGTGAATTGTTAGTGATGCAATAGGTGCACTAGATTTAAGAGTTTTATTTATATGAATTAATAAAGAAATAACTATCCAATTCCTTTCATTAACATTTTCATTTTTAAGAACATAAATTACATAAATACTTTTTACTAGACTTTACACAAAAACAGGTACACACACCAGAACTTAAAGGACAACTTCACTAGTAACTACCATCTTTCATGACTCCTGAAAAGAATAATCATGGACTATATTAATTTCATCTTTCAAATTAATTAAAATAATATTATTTAAAAAATAATTCCAATATAAACCAATTTTTATTATGAAACATCCAATCAACATTATTAGTTCACTAAATCTTGTTTCAATATATTCGTCCATACAGAAATTAACTTTACAAAAAACGAAAGTCAAAATCCTTCCAACAAATAAATATTAAATGTATACTCCTGAAAATGAAACATATTTCTCATAATATATCATACTAAGTTTAAATGTTTCAAGATTATAAATGTATATATTAACCTCATATCATGAAAAAGAACTTTTTAGAACTCACAATTTTGTTGTGAAATATTGTACTGAGGGAATATCATAAGAACCATTACCTCATGTTCCTAATATATCATGGTGTTCTTTTCAACATCATCTATTAAAAATAGATACATAATTGTCACTCACAGAATTACTTCATCTATATAAACTAGATATTTATTTATTTCTGTGTAACCATCTTGGGGATTTTAAAAGCATCAACCATTTCTAGGATATCAAAAAAATTATGATTCACCATCCGAGTACACAAATATTCTATTTTAGTGAAATGAAATAAAAAATTATCATTAAAAACTAAAAACTAATTCTAAAAAACAACCATACTTCATCTATCATAAATAATGAACTCCAAAAATTGATTATTTATGACTTTATAAGGAGTATATCAGTGATTTCTATCCTACTAAAATCTTCTGCTCCTCTAATTAAAACCATTAATGTCACCCACATATGCTTTTTCATTCTAGATGTAGAATAATCAGTTCCCTTTGATTTCACTATTTTTTCCCAGTGTCTAGATTATTAGAGGGATGTGGAAGAGTTGTTCAGAAAAAAAATATTTTATGGTTTAGGTGTTTTGAATTGTTTAATGCATACTGTTTACTTAAATTATTTGGATTTATGGTAATTGAAGGGTTGTGTTGTGTAAAATGTAGATAAATCATAATAAAAATTGGTGGCATGTATTTTTTAGGTTATTAGTACTAAAATTAGAGACACTAAGTATCTAATAAAATAATTTAAATATAATATTTAATGAATTAAAAAATTATGATTCTAAATAATCAAAGTTGAATTAAAATCAAGAAACATTAAATAAACCAGATTTGGTTTTGATAAAAAAATATACTAATAGGAAATGGTTTACTAATGATTTATTTTAATTGATTTTGTATGAAAATAAATTCTAGAGAGATATCACAGTTTTTTTCATGATCTGTTTTAAAATGATATCTTAAATCTATGTTCTTTGTTATAAAATTGTCTAATGGAAGTATTGAATTTTTGATAGAATTTATGTTATCACAATTTATTAGAATATGATTAATGTTAAATAAAAAATCCATAATGGTGTGTCTTATAAAAAAACTAGTGCAAAAAAATTTCCTAATACTATATATTCAAATTCAACAATTGATAATGATACAGAGTTTTGTTTATTACTTGAAGATGACACTAATGATTTACCAAGAAATTGAACAGTTTAAGATGTTTGTTTCCTATCTAATTTTCCATAAGAAAAGTCATTATTCAAATATAAAGTAAAATTAAAGTGTGATATTTTTTGAAAAAAATTAGACTTAGAGACACCATTTATTTATATATATATATTTTAATTTTTATGTATATATTTAAATGATATACATTCATATTGGAATTAAATATGGAACAAAAAATACTAAAAACCTAATGAAATTCATACTTATATAACGATAAAGTAAACATCCAATGATTACTTCACAAAAATTTTATCAACTCGTTTTCTATAATCATTCATATCAGTTTAATATTGGATACCATAGGAGTCAAATAATTTTGACAATTTTCAAGCAGAATCATTTGAAGAAAATATTTTTGGTATTTTAATTTTGTTAGGACATTTCCAAAATCATTTTTTATTTTAAATCCTTGGAATTAGTTTAACTTAGAAATTATTCTTAGTTAAAATTATTTTTCATGATTTGAATATTAATTACAAAATTTTGGTTTTTTAACCCTGAAATAAAATCATAAACATTTAGTTCTACCCAAAAAATATGTGAGGATGAAATTTTCTTAAATATTATTGGGTCTACCTTTCATATGGAATAAAATTTGATAAAATAATTTAACTTAATCTCTCATAAAATACATTTTGTTATTTTTTATATCCATAAATATATTTCTATTTATAAAAACATAATTTTGAAGGTGTGGTTCCTCAAAACCAAGATGTTGTTCAACAACATATTCTTGGATTGAAAATATATTTGGAATTGAATATTTGACATCCATATCATGTAAGTTATAATTTTTATAAGAATAATATTATAGTATTATTCTGATTACTCCTAGTCTAGATTACCTGGAAAACATATTCTTATTGTATATTCACTTTTCTTTATTGTAACATTTGACCACTAATATAGATTTATATCTTGTGATCACACATTAATCATTTTATTTGTTTAAAAAAAATTGATTTCAAATAATTGGTCAATCATAGTTTCTTTCATCTAATCCAAATTCATTGTTTTTATACAACCATTTTTACATAACATGCATTTCTAAAAACCAAATATCATCAGCTAAATATTATTCTATAGTTTTAAGATTTAACCAAGATACCAAAAATGAAAATTCCACTACATTTCCTATAGTTATTTTAGTTCTAATCGAATGTTTGAAATATTATATGACTATTTCTAGAGGTTGGTCTCTAAGGATTCTTGGTTTTCTAGGAAACCCACATTTTGGTTCATTATTAACCACACATAATTTTTTTAAAAAAATCATGCTTTAGAAAAGAATCTATATTTCAGTTAAAGAGAGGATTCTGTCTCATTTACTTAAAAGAATCACTAAGTTCATTAGTTTGTGTAGTTTTGTGATAAAAATAACAACTTCTATCAAACCCCACATGAGTAGATTCCTCTAAAATACATGAAATTTCTTTTTGAAATTATATATGATTTTGTAGTATTAGATAAGCATAGGGAGATAACATTATTATCTCTTAGATCAAACATACAATGAGTTTCCTTGGTGTTTAAGATATAAAACTTACATCCAAATACATTAATGTATCATACCATCCATATTATATTATTTCATAAATGGCAATGTGTTTTATTTAATATAGGTTTTATTAGAACTCCATTAATTAATAACATAACATGTTAACATCTTCAACCAAAAATGTGTGGGCATGTCTCATTCATATAAAATAGTTATAAAAATTTCTTACAATGCCATATTCCTCCTTTCAATAACACCATTCGATTGAGGTGTCATGGTTAATGAAATAGAATGTTAAATACATTGTTATTTAGATATATGAATTGAAATCATAATAATAAAATTATCAAGCCTGATCACTTCTCCAATTCATAATTTTATTATTTTTTTTTAATTTTTTATTTTTAATGAAATTATGAAAAACAAAATAGACATAACTTTTAAGTCTTATAATGTTATCCTAAGTAAATCTTAAATATTCACCAACTTAAAAATATAACAATAATTTTCCATTAATTTTTTATTTCTATTAGTTCTAAAAAAATCCATATGCATATTATCTAGAGGCCTATATATTGATACATCTTTAATTAGATTAAAATATGAATTTTTTTCTTTCCCATTTGACATACAACATATAGTAACTTATAATCTAATTTTAAATTAGGAAAATGAAAAATAAAATGTCAAATATATAACTTTTTTTATGGGGGGATCATTATAATTTCCATGTATTTTATTCTAAATCCATGTTTCTTTTTTTATGTATAAAAACAATTTAAAATTTATCTTTACAAATAATTATGATCTAAGGTATATGCATTATCTGTTCTTGGTGACTTTAACTTGGGAGATTTTTCTTTGAAAAATCTCCATGAATTATTAGGAAAATGATCTAAATAACTATCAGTATAATGTTCTTGTTTCATTAATGTTTTTATACAAGATATATGGGTATCCAAATCTATATTTTGTTCTAAAAAATTCTGTAGAAAGAATTTAAGTTTTTTAATAAACACATATTTAATTCCACATAATTTATGATATTTCAAATTAAAGAAATTAGAATAATTTCCTATTTATCCATTGGGAGAATTAGTAAATTTTTATTGATTTTTTTCTCTAGAACATGGAATAAAATAGTTGTAAAACAATCTGAGCCATTCACCATGACTTCCTATTACATATTTTTATTTATTATGTATGTTTTGATCAAGAATTTTGTTTAGTTAATATTCATATTTAGTAGAAACATGTGTTTCATATTTAGAGTTTTAAATCATGTTTAATATGATCTAAATTGTGTTAGTTTGTTTATTACATAATAATGTAGACTTTTCCAAATGATTTTCAAGTCTTCTGTTTTCTTTAAGTCCTCTTATCCATTAAAAAATTTATTCTAGGAATTCAAGAGAGCATTGTTTTTTATTTTCAGAAGTTAATATTCAGTTTCCAATATGGTATAATATTAATTTAATTATTCATATAGATAATTTTCATTTTTTTACTCAAACACATGCTCATAATGATAATAATAATGTACCACTTGATAAAGGTAATTAGAACACATGTGGGGATTTATTTAAGAGCATTAGCTTCTAATTCCGAGGATGTGAATTTTATAGTTTCTTCAAAAGAAATCTATATGGACTTCATATATTTATTATAATTATCATTTTCTCTAGTATTCCTAAATATATTTTAGTCAGATAAAATAATGTCATTTAATAATGGATATTGTATCTTAATATGTCCCAGCTTCTTACTCTCATAGAAACATAAATCATTAGTGTTATCACAATTATTCATGTACTTTTTAATGTTTATAATGATAACTATATATTTATTTTAGGACTTTTTAAATTTTAATTCAAATATGGTACATTATTCATTTTATCTATAATTGCATGCACAATATTCTTCTTTAGATGATCCATCGATCTATATATTATTTTAATTTATTTCATAGTTTGATGTATTGACCCTCAAAATAGAATTTTATTTTTAATCACTTTATTTTTTCCCTATGAAGATTCCATTTAGTTTTCAAACATTCTAAGATCCCAATGAGATCATTTAATTCAAAATTCTTGACTTTTTTAGATTATCTAATGGTTTCTTAGATTCCACAGAACAATAGTGATAAAACTCCTAGAACATTCAATGATTACTTAGGATCAGAGAATGGTGATCCAATATTAGAAACATTATTCAAGATCTTAGTGAGTATTCAATTCAATTTGGTAATTATTTTCCATAAAGCTATTTGAAATTAGAGAACTTATGTTTGAAAGTATCATATCTATGGGACTTAAGATTTTCTTTACCCTTACAAGGAACTGCTCTAGTAGTCAATATTTCACTAGTTTTTTGAAAAATTCAAACTCAATTAGACTTATCTAGACCTTTTCAACATGATATATAATTCATATATTTAGAATTCATATCACATCTTACTTTTTTATCAATATTGTGTTTTTGGTATTTCAAGACATTTATAATTATTTACTTCCTTATGTAAAACTCTAAAGATAAGATTCTTAATAAATATGGCCATTGAAGCCTTCCAACAAAAATAATTATCACAATTATTGTATGGATATATAAGCATTGATATAAATTTTTTGTTATCAATAATTGATTCCATTTGAATGTATATCTTTGGACTTCAACATTTGACAGCTTTAAACTCATGAGTAACAAGCTCTATTACCAATTACTTTCCTAGATAATGGATAACATTAAACTCATGAGGTTTTGAATTGATCCCCTAAATTATTTCTTTACTTTAAAACTACTATATTAAAATAATGCATGTTGAAATCAATTCCTTATAAACATTTAGTTGAAATATTATTGATTAGTGTAAACTAACTGAACACAAGTGATTTATAGTGGTTTGGGATATAGAAATCCTCTAGCCCACTCCACTAACAAATCAATTAATTAGTTTGGGGTTTCTTACATAGAAAAATATTTTACCACGTTACCTCATTTTAGTATATGAATATGTGATTGTTTTAAAGGTACAATTGATTTCAACCTAGATCTTCCATTACAAGACCCGTCTATGGTCTGCACACACTCACCGATAGTGAGTTTTAATAAAAATAAAAATGAATTAACTTTAAAAGTTATTTTGAGAAAATAGTTTCAAGAAGAAACTAAAAGTAGATGATTTATGTCTAGAAAATATTATGATGTTCAAATTATAGCTCTCGATGATCTTTTATTACAATAGATAATCATGTTAGCACAAAAAATAGACATTTCAAGGATATTTTTTCAATGAACATGAATTATTCATTCCTCATTAGGTTTATAAAAGTATATATAGGTACATGTGAACCCAAATTTTATAGTTCATCCCTTTTCATATATAGGTCTCCTATCCATACTTCATCTAAATCTTACTTTTATATACCCTCTCATATTTTGGACATAATCATGCAAGACAATTATGATGGTCGAGTGAGTAATCAATAGAAATGTTTATAAGATATAATATTAAATCCATATATCCATTCTATCCAAATATGGAATATAATTCTAAAATGGTTATATTTGAAGTATTCTTATTCATTAAATAATTTTATTCCTAGAAAAAAAATGTATCAAACCAAGAGAGAATTCCGTCCAAAATAGTATCTGAGCCCATTCCCCACTTACCTGAAGTGTATTATCTATCTTTATATCCTAAAAACAAGAACTTGGGAATAAATAAATAACCATTAGAAATTATTTCTCCAAAAAAATATTACAATTAAGAAATTATACTATGGAAAAATCCTCAAATTCATAAATCAATATAATTGTATCATGTGCTAGGAGAGCATACAAAACTGTAAATAAAGAAAATCATAAAAAAACCTATATCTAGGAGGTCTAAAATGACCCACCATGTCCTATGTCTCCCACCCTTTCTAACCCTAACTAAAACCCTTAAGTAATATTAGGATAATGGCCCCAAACTCAAACTCCCATATATGGTGTTAAAATAATAAGAATTAACTTTTTGGAATAGATATAAGTAATTATCACACATTTTTTTATCAAAACCAATCAAAATCAAAAGGAAAAACTGGATCCCTTAAATTCCCATGTACCTTTTAGTTTTATAGTTTTATAATACTTTAGAAAAATCATTTATAAGAAATATCCCTTCTTTAAAATATTCATTTATCACACTTAACCCTAGTTTTCTTTCTTCGTTTTAAGTAATATTCATCATTCGTATAAAATCCCATATAGGCATAATTCCCTTATCCTCATTATTTATAACCAAGGGAAAGGGAAACATAATAATGGTGAGCTAAAATTCCCACCAAGGGTTAAAAAAATAATAATTAATTGAATGTCATCATTGGGGATAATAAGTAAATATGGGCATGAATACATAATCAGAGTGAAAAAAGAGAGAATCATTAAAGAACCCATACATATCAATACATAGATCATCAAATTTAAAAACATTAAGAAGATAAAATTCATCAGAATAAATAATAAATAGCCATGTGATTTCAATATTGATCAAAAGAAACATTAAAAACCCATAACAGAAATCATAACAATGTTTTACTATCTTGGAACATTTTTAATCCTACCCTATATTAAATCTATGTTTTAAATAACTTGAGACCACTTTGTCTTGACCCATCCCTCAGGGCCCATAATGTGACATACTCCAAACCATCCATTAGAAGTCTAGGGGTTGGAGAATAGCACCAAAGGCGTCAGCTTGCAAGTGGGAGGCATTTACTTTGGTACAAGTTGGCACACACATGCTAAACCATACCCCACAAACTGAAAGGGGAAAAAATTATACTAAAAAAAGTGTTGAGTACAAGTACAACTGAAACTATATGTGCCAGAATACAAACCAAATGAAAACACTAAAAACAATAAAGTAAAAAGTGACTCGGGTATCCATCAGCTAATATCCCCACCTGATTGTAAGAGTAGTGTAGCTACAGGTAGCTGAGGTAGTACGTTGTGTCCACTAAATCATACTAGGCCCTGCCTGCTCTTAGGCCACCAATTCCTCTGTCGAAACATACATCATCTATACAAGGCACAACACGTGTGGGAAATATCTGTGTAGGGGTGAGAAACATAGTACTCATTAGGGGACCCCAATCCACTAAGGATAGATACCGCAATGTTACCATAAAGGAAAGACAAAAATTAAGAACAACTCATACAAGGTATATTCTAGAATACGAGTTGTTCATCAGTTATAGTAGTTTACGTTTAGTACTATTGAGGGACTCATCCTTGATGAATCACTGCTTGACTGCTGGCCCACAAAGGATCCCCACGGCTGCTGCACGTCTTTCGGGCCACTAAGGATCCACACTGCTCCTTCTTATCTTCCAGGCCATTAAGGATCCACATAGCTGCTGCTCTTATGACACACCACTAAGGATCCACACAGCTTCTGGTCATCTTCCAGGATACTAAGGATCCACAAGGCTGCTGCTTGAGCCATCAGGTATACCTCACCTACCATGAATTCCCACATAGAATAACCAAAATGAACATCTCATTATATGTGTTCCAATGCAATAGATGATGCATCGAACGAACAACCAAACGGTGCGATATGGTAATTTTCATAAAAAGGGTCAAGTTGGATTTGTGTCCGATCCAACATGGTCGTATTTCGAACTCCCCCAAAACTCACGTATAGTATGTGAGAAAGACCTCCTTATTGCAAGGGTCCTAATTCCATTAAAGGTGCATCAATCAGATAATAATTTTGAGAGATGTAGGTGTTTTAGAAAACATGGGATGATTGCATTTGGGCCCCGTTCGGCATAGTCAGTCCGACCTGACCGATCCTAGCCCAGGGTACTGCATGACCAGATTTGTCTGCCTGGACCATTAGGTCTCATTGAGCCCCACTCAGGTTGGTTATTGACCCAATCTATTGGGTCACCTAGTGACCTAGTTTTATCCATCCTGTCCCACTTGAGCATGCCGATCTCTTCTTTCCCACCTAGGTCATATACCAGCCTATGCGGCCCAACTTTTACAAGCCGACCCAGTCCTCTAAAATGGACCGACTCAATGAAATGACCTTCCCACTCATTTGGCCTGATGGGCCTACTGGTTTAGCCGGTATAGAACATCCCGGACCTTCTTGGTTGCTCTGGTTGGTGGTGCGTGCAGCTGGTCAACCCAACCCCCTCCCTTTGGTCAACATGGCCCATGAATGTGGGCTTCTCCATGATACAGTGCCCGATGGTACCAAATTTCTAGTACACTGCCACAGATAATGGGTCATGGCCTATTACTCCTATGTCGGGACGCACTTCGGGAGTGTCGCTCCTACCTACCGCCAAACCATACAAGTGGACCATTTTATACACCACTGCAGCCAACAGACCATGGCTCTCTCCCTCTATCACGTGCCACCTCCCTCTACCCACGGCCACCACCATGTGCCCCCTCGAGGCGCTATAGGTGGCTTTTTTGCAGGACAAAGGAGTTTCTACGGTGGTCCATTTATTGATCCATCTACACCTACATGATTTTTAGGCTTCCACTTTCACTACGACAACCTATTTAATTCCTTAGAGCCTCTTCAAAAATTCATACTTGAAGAACATGTGGAGGGGCTCGTTCCTTGTTCGTGTCGGCTCACGCCCTCTGCGTTACCTATTTTAAAAAAATGGAAAGGTTAAAGGATTTCTATTCAACCCACATAAGTTACAACTTAATCCCAAAAAAAGAAATCCCAAAATAATTCATCATCCTGTAAGAATGAACTATCCACTGATTAACCTATTTGTCATTTAATAAGCATTCTTCATTTAGAAAATGAATGGGGAAAACCATAAATCAAAACAACCCCTACCTCGTTGATGTTCATTTATTTAGTGATTCTTTCTCTAGGGTCCAAGTGGTCTATGTCGTTCTTCATTCATTGAGGTAAATCAAAGTTAATGATGTCCTTCTAGTGTTTTTCATTCTTCATTGGGGAAAAAATCCATCGTATGTTCTTTAGATAATCGTCATAGTTTAATCCTCATTCCACCAATGTGTCATTCTATTAAAAAGAAAACACATTACAACATCTCTATTATGTTGTAAAGTCTCATCAACACTCTCTTTTTCTACGACATAACGATCCATAAAGGGGCTTCTTTCAATGTTCCTTGTTATTGCCTCGTCGCATTGTCATAGCATCATTATTCACTGCTCAATGGTGAGAAAAAAATAGAATAACTTTTTATGTTATTTTATTATTTTATGAAAATTTTGGAAAATAAATTTTCCATCCCACCATTGATGGTAAATGTTAAATCCTTCCTAGGTGAATCCTGGTGCACCGTGTTCAACGGTGCCATCACATTTTCGATCTAAGTACCTGTTTAATTGTTTTAAAAACCCACTTTCACATTTACTGAATGTACCATAAAAAACATCAAAATTCCATACTGGGCTAACTGGGACACAGAATCATGTGCCGTTAGATCTTATGGTCTAAAAATAATTTCATATAATTTAAAAACATATTACATGGAAATTTTTGGACATTACAATCTCCACACATTAGGGATTTATGTCCTAGAAAGCCAAAATAAGGGCTAATTAATCAAATGGGGGTACTGAACACAAATCTGAGCCTCCCACTCCCATGTTTTTTCTTTGATGTTCCAATGTTGTGACCGAATGTGCACCAAAGGAATCAACCATCCATGAAGGACGTGCTTATATCGATCTTCTATCTCCCCAAAAACTCCATAATGATCTCCCAATCATCAATGTTTAGCTTCAACCAGTTGATGATGTGCGATGGATCATGCATGTACCTCCTTTCCCATGACACATTAAAAAAAACATTCAATCGATGTATCTCTAGGGGAAGTGGTAGGCAGCACACCACCTCACCAAATCTACTGAGAATCAAAAAATATCCTATGAACCTCAGAGATAGCTTGTCGCCCTGGCCAAATCTCAACAATCCCTATCAAAGTGAGAACCCAAGGAAAGCATGGTCTCCCGTATCGAACTCCAAGGGTCACCCTCTCCTATCGACATAAGACTTCTTCCTTCTCTGTGATGTCATCATCCACTCATGGTTGACCTGAACCTTCCTAGTGGTAGCCCTTACCAAATCTAGACCCATGAGATCCAAATCCCTAGGGTCTTTCCAACATAGAGGTGATCTAAAAGGCCACCTGTACAAGGCCTCAAATGGTGACATGACAATGGTTGATTGATATCTATTGTTTTTTGAAAAGTCTACCAGGGGAAGGTGGTCCTCTCAACTACGACCAAAATTTGGGATGTAGGAACGAAGCATGTCCTCCTAGGTCTGGTTGGTCCTCTCCCTCTAACAGTCCATTTTTGAATGAAAAGATCTTCTCTTGTGCAGATGAGGCCCAATTTCCACTTTTAATCCCTTCAACAATTGTGATGTAAATCATACATCACAGTATGAGACGATCATTGAAGTGTCCTTATAAATCCACACTATATCTAGGGCATAGAGGCATCCCAATCCCTCTATTAATCCATATACCCAGATGGGTTGGAATTGAGAAGACATGGTAAGTCGGTCATTGATCAACCAATAGAATCATTCCTTCTAGATGTAAGTGGTAACACCATCACAAATACCATCGATATAATGCCCCATTTTCACTATGGTTCCTCAAGTTACTGAGTCAATACTTTTGGAACGTGATGCTCATCGAACACTTTATGAAAAGTGAGGAATCGTGAGATGAACATGGCCACTACATTCTTAATCCTCGGTCACCAGTACTAACATTGGAGGTCTTGGTACATCTTTGCCACACCAGGATGTACTGATAGGGGGGGGGGGGTATGTAACTCCCTCAACACATCCTCCCATAATGTCACTGGTACTATGTGGCATCCTCTAAAAAGGATGATGTTCTCTCCACCTATCAAAAATCTACTAGAAGCCTATCTTGAGGATATATGATCACGTTAGGCATTGTAGTCAACATCTAAAATCTATCCCTTTCTAACTCAATGAAGGAGTGGGGGAGTGAAAGTCATAGACTGGAGATAAGATGCTCCATTATCATCCATGAAGGATGTTTTCATCATGGATAGATGCTCTATCACCTTTCTCAGCAGCTATAAACTAGTTATCCTACTAAGTGCATCTTCAAGCAAGTTCTCCTTCCTAGGAGTACATACTATCTCAAAGCAATAGTCCTGGAATAACTCTAACCATCACTATTGTCCAATTTTTGGGTCCTTCTATGCAAATATATACCTGAGACTGTTGTAGTTAGAGTAGGCTATAAATAGTTCACCCATAAAGTAGTTCCATCACATCCTCGAGTAAAAAAACGACTACTATTACTTCAAGGTCTGGGGTTGCATAGTTCTTCTCATGTTGCGTCAACTTCCGTGAGCCATAGGTGATTATTTATCGCTTCCTCATCAGGAAACAAACCATTATGGTCACTAATGCATCAAAAAAGACTAAATAACAAACACCTTTTTATGGTAGTTTCAATATGGGGGCACTCATCAGTCTCCACATCACCTCCTTTCAGCTGGTCGAAGAGGTCATCAATTTTTGATAGTGGCCACTTATTCTTCACGGTCACCTAGTTTAGGCAACAAAATTCCACACATAGACTCAAGCTCCTATCTTCTTTCTAGGAAAAACAACACTAGGGCTTCCCATGGGTTTATGATGGGCCTTACAAACCAATTCTATTGCAAGTTCTCCAGCTGTAACCTTAGTTCACAAAGCTCTGTGGGCGCCATCTGATATTATGGTGTGGATATCAGTTCCATCCCAGGGTTTTGGTCAAAGAAACTTTCTACTTCTCTACACAGAGGTAGTCCTATAACATTATCAAGAAAGACATCCTCATACTCACCCACCACTATAGGAATTATTGGACACCTATCATACACTATGTAGAGGGTATGGCTAGCCAACCAGTGAGTGATCGAGTGCACCCTCCTCCGAAAAAATCTGCCAAGTGGAACAAGGGTTTCCTTATCACTGGTGAAGGAAAACCTGGTCCCATACTAACAAACACACGACAGTTTTCACCTAAAACAACTAATATGAGCATATACTATAGATAACCAATCTATACCCAAGTTCACATTTTAAGGCCTTGACGCTGCTACTAAGATATCCTAGCTAATGATCACACCTCCAAGAGTAAGCTCACACTTTTGACACTAGTTTTTAATCGTAGAATCCACTTCAGTAAGAGTCTCCAACCATAAAGATCCATCCAATGGTTCTACCCGAATATACAAACTCTAAATGAGTGTTATGGCAAAGAGAGAGGGATTGACACCTGTGTCAATAAGAACTACATCATGGGTGGAGATGACAAATATCGTCCCTCGAATCAACTCGGGATCAGTGTGGTTATAAGACTCCACTGCCTAAAGGTGATATCACACCTTCCCACATACTCATTGAGGTCGGGGTGGACCTCATGGAGGTGGTTGTAGTAGTAACTCGAACCGTTTCCCTCCACCTACTGCTATCCTCGCTCCCTTTCAGCATCTTTTTCCCTACGAGCCTCCTCATTCAAAACACTACCTCTTTCTTGGAGTTCCCTAGAATGTCTATTTATCATCTGCATGATGGGTTAGGAATTCAAGATCCATGTGTTCTTGACCACCGAATCAGTATCACACCCTTATCTTTTGATGTCTCCCACTGTCTTGGAGGCCTCACACCACCAATCTTGAGACTTTGGATCGTCTAATAGATGATCTAGCGCGTTTGGATCTCTGCGTCTTTTGTTAGATGCCTTCCACAGATGGCTATGCTACATATATCCTGGTGTTGGAACCCACTGTCGTTTCCTTCTCTACGAGGAAGCTCTATACTAATATAGCTTTCTCTAGCACTCCAGCCTACATGGGGATGTTGAGAGACACCATGGATGCCCTGATCTTCTACATGAGTCCCTACTTAAAGGATTGAGCCCTAATGAAAGGGTCTCAATCCATGTTTTTAGGGTAGCAGGAAAGTTCGATGAAGCTCACCTAGTACTCATATATAGTAATGATGCTATACATAAGTTGAATATTCTCTGGAATGCATACCAAGCACAATGTTGTGGGAGAGAACTCCTCCTGAAAAATCTTCTTAAAGTCTTTCCACATGAAGAACACCTCGTCACGGGTTTTAATCATCAGAATCCACCATCTCCCTATTGATTCCTGAAGAAAGATCGCAGATAAGAACACCATCTGGTCAAGAGGTGTCCATAATGAGAAAAATACCCACATAACTGCCTCCATCCAATCCTCAGAAAACTATGGATCTGTCACTCCTATGAACCTGGGAGGCCTCTCCCTTTGAAACTCATTCAAGGAACTTAATCTTCACATGACCACTACGGGTACCGAAAGTAGTAGATTCGTACCAATGGGTGGTGGTAGAATTGGTGAACCCCCCAGTTGGGATATCTCAAGAACTGGTCCCCAAAAGGAAATCTTGTCACTATGTGGGCTGTCCACTCGACCACATATCAGAATCCTAGCTAGTCTCCCTCGTGGAGGCATCTTGAAATAGATCAAGAGGGGACACGATCAAGATATTATACCTAGTGTGTTGACTCTTAAACAAAATAACATAAGGGGTCACTATTGAAACCAGTGTTTTTATTCATTGAGTTGAATATAAGAATTCTAGGTCCTGGTGGGTGGATACGTTAGCTGCCACACCAACACTGGACTCCCCCGATCAGACTTTCCGACTTGAAATAGGTAACCCTGTTACCCAAAAAAATCAATAAACTCTCAGTCTCTAAGGTAGAACTGACCACCTATGATATGAATTCTTCCCGACCCATCCCCTGGGGCCCATTTCATTATATACCCCAAGCCCACCACCTGATGTCTTGGGGTCAGTGACTAGTACCGAAGGAATCAACTCCCTTGTGGAGGAATTTTCCTGGGTACATGTACGTACATACACGCCCAACCATGTCCCACAAACTGAAAGGGGAAAACATGTAAACTGAAACAAGTGTTGAGTACTAGTACAACTGAAATAAAGTGGGATAGAATACAAACCCAAAATGAATATTGAAAATTCGAAGGTACAAAGGGACGCAGGTAGCCATTTGCTGAAATCCCCACCTGATGGTAAGAGTAGTGTATCTATTGGAAGTCGAGGTAGTACGTCCTATCCGATGGATCCTATAGGGCCCCACATGCTCCTATGTCAAAAAGTCCTCTATAAATATGTATTTTATCTACATAAGACACAAAGTGTGCTGGTGAATCCCATGCATGGGTGAGTAACATAGTACTATGTAGGGGACACGAGTCCACTATGGATAAATACCACAAAGAAACCATAAATCAAAGTTGAAAAGTAAGGAGAACTCACACCATCTATATTCATGAGTAGTAAAGGTTCATCAGTTATAATGATTAATGTTTATTACTATTGAGGGACTCATCCCCGATTAATCGCTAATCGTAATACGGGCCCTTAAGGAACTACACTACTGCTACTCCTCTACCTAGCCACTAAGGATCCACATGACTACTGCTCATTTGTCAAGCCATTAAGGATCCACACAACTACTTCTTGAGACATAAAACTAACTTCAACCACCATGAAGTCCCAAATATAACAACCCAATGGTTTTTCTTGTTGTATTTATTCCAACAGACCAAATAGTGTGTTGAACGGATGCCTGGTCTCTATGATATATGCATTTTAGTAAAAAGGATTCGATTAGATTTGAGTTTGATCTAACCCATCCCTACACCAACCCCTTACAATACTCACATAGAGTATCTCATAATGACCGCCTCATCACTAGGGTCCCATTTCCACTAACAACATGTCAATGAGATGCCTATTTTGAGTGATTATGATGTTTTAGTAAACAATGGACAATTGCATCCGGGCCCGGTTCGACTCGGTCAGACCGACCCGATTAATCCTGGATCGGGTTCCACATGAACCGATTTTTCTATCTATCCTAGTAGGCCTCACTGGGCCCAGATTAAGTTAGATATGGGTTAAATCTATTGGGTCCCCCAGTGACAAGGTTTTATCTTTCTCGGCCCACTCGGGAAGGCCAGTCTCTTCTTTCCCGTATGAGCCATATAACTGCCTGACTTTAACTCACTGACCTAGTATGCTAAAACTAACTAGCTCAAGGAACTGACCTGTCTTCTTGGGAAGCCCAGTCCAACTAGTTCAGCTTGGTCAGGGGAGAAGGGTCGGTCTGGTTCAGACCCGACTAGCATGGCCAGTCTGGTACAACACGAACGAGTTTAGCTAGTCCAGTTTTGGCATGTGCAGCTAGTCAAACCAGCCACCCCCATTGGTCAATTCAACCCATAGATGCTGGCCACTCCTCTATGCGATGTCTGTTTTCACAACGTTTCCAAAAAAACTCCATGAATCCTGATCCTCCCCCATGGCGCGTGCCACTCCTTCCCACCACTGACCCCTTTGTTGTAGCACCATAGCTCCTGGCCGCCTCAATGCACCGATGGGTGCATCACATCCCTTCACCCATGCCAGCACACCGATAGTTTCTTCCTCGGGCCACCGAAGTATCTCCATTGGTCCATTTCTTGATCAATCTCCACCTACATGATCATAATGATGCAACCTTCACTACAACAACCTAGAAATAATCTTGCCGCTGCTTTGAAAATACATCCACAAAGAACACACATATGGAGGGGTCGAGCCTTTTTCATGTCGGTATGTGCCCTCTGCATTAGCTGTTTAAAAAAATGATCCAGAGGTTCAAATATTTCAATTCAACCAACGTAAGTGACAAAATAATCCCGATATAGAAATCTAAAAAGAATTCACCCTCCTGAAAGAATACATAATCCATAGATTAACCTATTCATGGGTTAATCCATGTTCATCATTTGAAAAAATATCATAGAAAAACCCAAATCAAAACAAACCCCCTACCTCATTAATGTTCGTTGTCGTAGCACCTCACCCTCAAGGGTCCAAGAGGTTGATGTCATTCATCATGTTTTGAGGTACATCAAAGCCGATGATATACCATTAGAGTTTGTCATTCTTCATTGGGGAGAAAACCAGTCAGTGGTTCATTAGAGAATCCTCATTGTTTGATCCTCATTCTACCATAATGTCGAACTATTAAATTTAAAACATGTCGTAACATTTCTGTTACACTGTGATGTCATGTTGTTATGCTATTTCATTAATAAAACAAAATAGTTGTTTTGTAGTGAAATAACATGCCATTAATAGGCTTTCTTTAATGCATCTCATCATTGCCTCATCGCCGCAATGGAGTGTATTCATTCTCCGTTCAATGGGGTGAAAATAAAATAAAATAACTTTTTAAAGATATTTTATTATTTTCTAAAAATTCCAAAAACAAATTTTCTATTCGAACCTTTTCGTTTAAAGTTAAGTACTTTCTAATAGAATCCTGGTATTCTGAGTTCAATGGTGCCCTTATATTTTCGATTCGAGCAACAGTTCAAAGGATAGATAAACCCACTCTCATGTTTATTGATTTTACCATAAAAAAGTTCAAAATTTCATTCTGGGATCACCGGGCCTAATAATCACCTGTAGTAAGATCTATTGGGCTCGAAATAATTCCATATAATTTAAAAAAAATTACATGGAAATTTCAAGATATTACACAGTTTGATCTATAGAAGAAACCCTTGAGGAAACCCCTCTTTTATTTATTTCAAGATAATGTACATTAAAAAATTTATTAGAACAATATATGAGTGAACCCATCATATAAGATATAATGGACTCACATGGTGCTATCTTTGACATCCCATAATATAATATATAATAGGAACAATTGATGATATATGGTGAACCCCATCATATATGTTGTAATGCGAACACCCATATCTATCAGATATTTCCCATCATGTATTCTATAATGGGCTCACCTGAAGAAATTTGGGATACCCCATCTGATATGTTATTTCTATGAACCACAACACAAATAAAGTAAATATTTCATCCAAGAACTCAGACAATAATTATTATTTTATATCATTATTTACGCATTGAAAATAAATTGGTTTTATGTCCAAATATTTGAAACATTTAAACCCATGGAAAATAAATGGGTTCCATAAAAATTTATTTGGAACAGGTGTATCCCATGGAAATTAAACAGGTTCTATTTCAATGTCATTGAAACAACCTTAATCCATAGTGAGAGAAAGGGATTAATTTATAATTAAAAAAATATACCATTTTAACATCAGTAATTTTTTTTGATATTCATGAATGGAATTATAATTAAAATATAATTAAAACCCATCATGGGGAAATTATTGATTTCATTTATAAAATCACATTCTAAAATATATTTTTTCGGATTTCCTTTTCTTTGAAACTAACCACAAAAAATTATAAAGATTGGATTAAAAATAATATAATAAATTTTATGATGAAGTTATCCTCTGTTCATTGAAAATATTTTCAATTTTGTTTAAAACATTTCAAGAAAACAATTTTTAAAAGAAAATGTGTTTTTTGAAAAATATTATGATTTTTAATAAAGACATTAATTTGATCTCTTGAGTACAAAAAGAGTTCAAAATGATAGTAAAACATGAATTTTACTAGAATCACTACTGGATAATATTATTCATGAGTTACTTGATAGATATATCATAATATTTAATCATTGTTTGAAAAATCCTAAAAATCCCGATTGATGATGAGATTGTAAAATAAGACCCTTAGCAAATCAGTAACATTGAACCTTATTCAACAAAAAAGAGAGATACTAGAATGTTTGTTTAAATAACCATAATAATATGGATTATAATAATAAAATACATTTAGTGTCAGTATATACACCATAAAAAAAAATGTGGTGAGTGTGGTATAAATCACATAGAAATAATAGTGAGATAAGAAAACCTTACATTGAGTCTGATTCATAACACTTGTTAATTATATTATATAATAACAAATTTATGATAATTGTATATTTTATTTATAACAATTTTCATGTTTATTAATACCATTTATTTCAGTTATTATAATGTTATATATGATTATATAATCAATTGGGTTTATATCATATGTTTTGACTACATTTGGCTACATTGAAAAAATGAATTTGGTAAGATAACTATTATCAAAGAGTTAATTTTATAAAAGTATCCATAATAATAATAATTAAATATTTATAATATTTACATATAAATTATAATTTTAAATATTAAAAATTGATGAATTTTATAAAAAATGAACTAACATAACAATCATGTAGATGGTAAGTTGTATGTACACACGAGTACCATTTCCATTTTTCAATGATCATTATGGAAAGAAAGTAATTACTATTTTATCTTTCTATAATGTTGATAAAATCATTAATTTAATATTATTTCATTTTATATACTTCTATGTAGCATTATTCAGATTAAAAAATAGTTACATCACTTTATGTAGGTGGTAATCCACACGTCTACGAACAATGTTATAATTTTTTTAGTGAGTGAAAATCTAAAAATAAAACAGTATATTATATTCATAGAATGATAATTATATCAGGAATATAATATATTCATATCATTTATATCTCATATATTTATAATCTTTGACCTTATTATAAATATTATAACTCATTATTGAAAAATGAATAAAATCACTTCATGAGGTGGTTGTCCGCAGTAAACTTGAGTGATGTTATCATATTGATTAGTTTATAACAATAACATAACTAATTATTATTAAATTAAATACAATAATTTTATTATATTATTAATATATAAAATTAATTTTAGGTGGTAGATAAATAAAAAATAAAAAGTCATATTGATGAAAATTACATATTCTTCAGGTATCTTCCCAGTTATTACATTGAAGGACTTCCTAGTTTGTATTTCTCCCAAAAATAAGGCTTATTTTTTTAGGTAATAGAATTTAGAATGTTATTTTGACACCATTTTTCCTATATTAACATTTTTAATGGGTTAATAAGGGAAGACAATGGGTGGCCTATTATAAATGGGGCGAGTGGAAGACTTGTAATTTTTTGAAAGCGTGAAATCCACCCATGTTTTCATCATGTAACTAGGACATAGTAATTGTATACTACTAATTAAATGAGTTATAATGTGGATATATATCTTTGAAAGTGTATTTGAACAAGTTTTGGGAAATTTTTATACATCGTATTCTATGTTTGACTATTATGTAATCAAATTTCTATGTGAATCAATGAAATTAAATTTAATAATTTTTTTTGTGTAATTAAGGAAAAAATTTACATGGAATTAATAGAAATTATAAATAATTAAGACTAAAATATGGAATCCATTTTCTCAAATTCAGACCACATAATGGGAATATTTTAATTTAATATTAATCTCATAGACACGGTAAGAAAACCGGGTTTTTAGAAGAGTTTTTTCTAGCAAAAGATAATCATATATTAACTCTATGACTAATAATACTCAATTTAAGATATAAAAATTAATATTTTCTCATATTTAATCTACCAATTATGTTTTGAACATTATTCTATAGGGATTATATTAATGTATTAAAAAGGATGAACTTTTTGAATTTTGAAACAATTTTTATAAAACCCCCTTCTTAAACAATAAAAAATTTATTAAGATTCAATATAATGATGCTTAAAAATTAATTAAATTTAATTAAATATACAAAACTAATACTTTGGTTACGTTACAACATTTTATAAATGTATTTATCATTTTAAATTAACTTATTTATAAAAAATGAATGAATTTTTTTCCAAAATATGACTTATAAATATTCCTAAAAAATGAATCATTTCATAAAAATAATTATACCTCATACTATGATAATTTTGGAATTATATTTCTTAAAATAAATTTTAATTTTTCAAAAAAAATTATAATATTTTTGAAAACCATTTTTAAAAATAAGTTCTTATTAAATAGAGAAAAATCTATGATTTTTAAAAATACTATTTTCCACGTAAAAGTAGATGTATTATTTTATCATGTATAGAAAAAAGATGATGAATTCTGAAAATTAGAATTAATATATAATATTGAAATATCAATTATATGGTAAAAAGGGATATTTATTTTATTTTTTTGGTATAAAACACACTTATGCACATAAAAATAGTTTTTTAGAAAAACATTTACCTTTATTTTCAAAAGTGTTTTATTTTAATTTTTAATTAATTTTTCACCAAATAATTTACTAAATATATACTTGTATATACCATATTTTTAACATTTTTTCAATGTTGTTTATACTCTCCATTCCAACAGTTGTGTGATAAAGGTTACATATTTCACATGTCATTTATGAAAACTATATTATTATGAATATGCTATGGAAAAAAAATACCAGGGTAACAAGTAACACAAGATAAATTGAGTGTTGCATGTAATAATAACTGAGCATATTGATTCTTGTCATTAATGATATCAAAGATAATTTTCATTTTTTTAAATCACAGGCTATCACATACCCACTTTAATAAATATCATCCTCTAAAATTTATCTTTATATTGATAATAAACAGTTGGAAAATTTAAAATACTTTTTCTAAACCCACAACATAAAATGGTTAATTTTATATTCTATTAATAAGATACAATGGTATATACAATGGTTATATAGAATAACACATGACTAGGTTTCAAAATAGAAGAACATAGGTGGGAATGGAGGAAAAGAATAAATAATTATAGAGATTGATTGAGGTCATTGATCAAAGAAAGTGAAAGATCAATGGAAAGATAAGGGCCTCAAGACCATAAATCAATGATGATTGAAAATACCATTTGTTTGTTATAATTTTTTACACTAGGTAGATAATTTTGATTCTAGAATATTTTATGGGTGGTGATGAATTCTCTTACTATATAGACTAAAATAATATGAAAAAATACTTATTTAATGAGTAAAATTTAATCCATTATTTTTTTTGTCAAAATAGTTTATATCTTTATCAAATAATGTGTTTTAAAGAAGGATTTTTCATTCCTGATGAAAATAAATAACATTTTAAAAATCAATTAACTATAAGAGGGATAATATTTTATTCCCCCTATCATGAAATATTAACTAAAACCAACACAGTTATCATATAATATGATAATTTACAATATGAATAAACCGTACAACATTAATATTCAAAGTTAAGTAGTAGTACCCAGTGTTGAAACCAAATAATTCCATAAATAACCATACTTAAAATAGTTATGAAATTTCCAGACTAAGTTAAAAACCCAAATATTAGAAGAACTTTTTCATATAATCTTCTATGACAAGTAAATAATTATTACTTAAATAAAATCTCATATTTTGTTTAAATAAATATTAATATTTACCCATAAAAAATAAAATATTATACAAACCAGGAAATCACATAGGGAAATGTTATGGGTGAACCATGTATCATCATTCATTCATGGGTTCAAGCCCCACCCCCCTTGATAGATGTAATGTGTGGAAGACCAGCATACTAGTTGTTCAATTTTTCTTTAAACATGAAAAATAATTCAACCCTTAATAAAAATTCATGTTGCTTCTAGGGGTTAAAAACACCCTAACCTAAAAAAATGGATCCAAAAATGTAATTAACAACCAAAAAAAAATTATAAATAAAAACCTCAATTGGGGTATCTATAATTTTAAATAAATGATCACTCTTAATCTTATAGACCTATGATAGTATCAATAAATCATAACATAATCTCACATTAATACATCAAAATATCCCTAGTTATCTAAACCAGGGTATGATAGAAACTATAACATCCCATTACCCATATTCTTGAGTCCTGTGTTGAAATAATAAACATTACATTATCACCATTTAGAATGATAATTATGACACAATTTTTTCTATCCAAAAATTAAAATATAAAATATAAAATTAGAAGACATAGATTCCTAGGGAACTTTTATGTTTAGTGTTTTAGATAATTAGGAAATTTCCTACACAAATAAAACACATGTTGTATAATGGCCATTTCTCTCACTTAACATTGATTCTCTTATTTCACATCATTCCATCATAATCATCCATAAGATATATATTATAGACATAATTCATTAAAACTCATTATTTATAACATGTGGATAATGAAACATAAGAAGGGTAAGATAAAATTCTATTTAAGGGTAGATATAATAATTATTAATTTACTATCACGAATGATAAAAATAAGTTAGTAATGGTATAATGAAAAAATAAGAGTACATGATAAAGAACAACACCATGAATAAATTAAATATTTAATCATAAAACTGATAGATTTTTTTTTTATTTTTTTATCATAATTAACATATAGAAATGAAATTGTTTTTATGTTATTATATTTGAAACATTATTAACCAATATAAATGAAATGGGTTCCATAATAATATATTTGAAACATAGTTAACCCATGTAAAAGGAATGAATTCCATTTCAATATCATTGAAACAATTTTAATTTTTATAGAGAGAATGAGAATGGTATCATTACAAGATATCTTCATTTTATTATAATTGACAACAAGAGTTAATTAATTTTATTAAAGGTAATTCCATTAAAATATAATTAAAATCCTTCGTGAGGAAAATTTCTTTTTCATTTGGAAAATTTATTTTTGAATCATATTAAACATTGAAAAACGTTTCTTTGAAAATAAAGAGGAAATATTATATTGGATTATTTCAAAATAATTTATAAACATATTTAATAAAATATAATTTATCTATTGATATCACTTTTTTAAAATTATTTTAAAACATTTTTATAAAACATGGTATTTAAAAAAACATGACCAAAATTTTGTTTTCTAATAATAATATTATTTTTAACTATTGAGTTAAAAAAGTGACTAAAAATAAAGAAAATAAATATATTATAAAAAAATAACCAATTTAGGATAATATAAACGAGTTTATTGTGAGATATATCATAAAATATAATCATTTTAAAAAACCATAAACACCAATGATAAAAAAATAGTTTGTAACATAAGTCTCTTATCACATTGGAAATTTTGAATTATAATCCACATAAAAGAGGAATTGAAAAATGTGTAGGAAAATTAACATAAATTTAAGGATAATTATATTAAAATACATTCCTAGAAAGTATGTACCCCACATAATACTGTTTTTTGGTCAATATGGTCACATTAATAAAAGTCAGACACGAAAACCCTTACATTGAGTCTGATTCATCACACTTGTTCTAATTCATCCTAAACAATAAACTTATGTATATTATTTAATTTCATGATAAATTTTTTAATAATTATTGTTAATTTTATTTATATTATTAACATGTTATATATGATTACATAATCCACTAGTTTTATGTAAGATGTGTTGACTATAGATGAATTATGTGAAAAATGACAATGGTTTGTTGAATACTCTTAAAGTGGTCATTATATAAACATATATGTAATAATAATAATTTAATATTTATCTTCTTTATATATGAATTATAAATTTTAAAACCAATCCCAATACATGTTTATTAATAATGAAATATCATTATTATTATAGATATGATTGGCAGTATATACGCTTGAGTAATGTTTCCATTTTCAATGATAATTATAGAATAAATTTAAATAATCTTTTACATAATGAATTTTTTTTCTGGAATATCATAAATATTTAATTTATTTCCCATATATTTCTTATATTTTCACTTATTACCTTCCATGTAATGCATAAGTGAAAAATGAATCATATAGCTTCGAGAGGCGGTAGTCCATCGTACACACGAGGGATGCTATAATAAAAATTTTGGAATGAAATGTAAAATGTATTATATCATATAATGAGTCTAGATGTCTAATAATTTTTTAAATATAATTTATTAAATTTATATACATCTTCATAACCAACCATGATATAAGGTACTGTAATGAGTAATGACATCATTTCACGAGGTGATAGTCCTCCAAACACAAGAATAATGATTTCCTAACCCAATTGATCATAGGGTATATGATTTTTGTTCATACAATTATGAAAAACAAATATTAGTATATTAAATATAAATAATAAAAAATATCAAAATGGTTCAATAATATTTTAAGGATGTGGAGAAATAGATAAAAAATATCGTTAAAGAACATTACATCTTCTTTGAGAATCCTACTTATTATTTCACCAAAGACCATCATAGGTTGGATGTATATCCTGACATAAGGATTATAAGGTTAACATATGTAATATTTTAAGTAATTTTTTTATATATTTTTGAAACCCAATAGGATTTAAGGTATTAATAAAAGAGGATAGTGGGTGGCCTTCTATAAGTGGCGTGATTGGTACAATTTTAATTTTTTCGAAAAAAATATTCCAAGCACAAATTTTCTCGTGTAACGAGGAAAGATTAATAGATAATTAATGATCCTATAAAGAATAAGGTCTAAATAGATCAATAAAATGTGATTTGGGTTGGTTTTTTCCAATTTATATAGCTTATATTTGAAGACTTACCACTAAGTGAAATCGTTTTGAGAAAAAAACACTATAATTAATTTTAACTGTTTTCACTAGTCATTATGGTAATAAAATTATGGAATCCTTATTATAAATTATTAATTATTAGAATTAAAAAAATTTTATTATTTTTTTCCAAATTTATTTCACTAAAGTGTAAAAATATAATTTAATATTAATCTTAGAGACATGGCAAGAAAATGAGTTTTTCATAAGAGTATTTTTCTTTTAAATTGGAGACTCTATATTAACTCAATGAATAATACTAATCATATTATAAAACTAAATTAATATATAATTTATATAATTAAAACATTTAATTTAATACATTCCCCAGAAGATATTATTTTTGGTAACTAAAAAGAAGATACATTATGAATATTCAAAATGTTTTTAGTAAAACACATTTTTATATAAAAAAGAACATATACAGAACACATTTATAATAATTATGAAAAATATATTAAGATTATTAAATGTAACTAAATAATTTTTTGGTTATTAGAATATATATTATAAACATATTTGGATTTTAGATTACTTAATTTATTAAAATGAAATGATTTTTTAGAAATATCAGAATTCTTCACTATTCGACAAAAATTTGATCATTTTTGAAAAATAAAAAAATAACCCAAAGAAAATTCTTGTATTATTATTAAAATATTTATGTATACTTTTTCATATATATATTTTATAAAACTGTAGAAAAATTATTTTTAAAATTAACCACACCGAAAAAAAGAGAAAAAAATACTTTATACAAAATAATGGTTTAAGAGTAAAATTGGATTTATCCATTTATCATTTCTAGAAAACACAATAGATGAATGATAAAATTTATATTTAGTATATAATATAATATTTTAATTAATGTAACCAAACAAGAGTGTTTTTATAATTTATTTTTAAAAACCACACATGTGTGCATAGAAATAGGTTTTAAAAAAAGGGTTTATTTTTTAGAAGGGATTAATTTTCATTTATAATTAATTATACCCCAATGAATTCATTATATATACATGTGTAAATAGTATAAACATAATTCAGTTAATCCAAATAAATCAAATCATTTCAATTTTTAGGCAATAAGGGCTTTATATTTTTCAATTCTTTTAAACTGGATATTGTGTATTGAATATTCTATCAAACATAAATATATTAAGATTGTGTGTAATGAAATATTAACTAAGTATTTTGTGTAACAAAAACTGATAATAGTGTTTAATTTTGCTTATTCTATCTAATATAACTTTATTCTTCAAAATATATAAGAGTTACAATTAGAGAACTAACACCTCCTACAAGACAATGAATGCAACAAACACAAAATAGTACCAAACTGGTGAAAAACAAAGGGCCATGTAGGATTCCCCTAGTGATTATATGATGTTAATTTATATATAAGTTTAAATATTCTATAATATGTTTAAAATAACAAGAGTATTATTATTATTTTAAAAAATAATTTTTAAAACATCGTAAAATCATTTATCAAGCCAAACAAAGAAAAAATCCATTTCACCATTTGAAAAATAAACATTTTGTTGGAAATCATTGCAATAAATTTACAAAGAGACAATCATATAAAATAAGAAATTTTTGAATATTAACTTGATATAATTATCTATAAAAGAGTCAATACAATAGAGTCAAAGTGCATCATATCAATAAACATATTTTTTAAGAAGGTTAACTCTAGTTCTATATAGTAACGATGAATAATGTCATTTATAAAGTATCCATAATTATAGATTGATGGGTAAAACCATTGAATTATATTGATTAAAATACAGAAAATTAAATAAAAAAATAATCATGACTAATCTTGTGGGTTATATGTAGTCTAATGGGGTCTCAAGTAAACTAGTTCCATGCACACCTACATTCTTAGTTGCCCATCCAAATCCAAATCCTTTCACATTCTATATTGATCAAATAAATAATGTGTCAGCCCAGAAATAAATAATATATATAGGATATCTCATCTCATTATCCTTGTTCCATTTTCTGGACAAAATATAAGAGTGTGATAATCATGGTAAGTGGGTTACTTGTGGGTCCTTATGGAAATCTATTATTAGGTCATTCTCTCAATATTTCAATTATAGGCACATGCCCTCAAATGACATCCCACTCTCACAAAAAATCTATCTCAATGTAAATAATTCCTTGTTAAACTTTGAATATGGGACATATTATAGTTATAAATGTTACAATAGTGGATTATTATAAGATATAATTAACAAAAAGTGCCGACTTGGCCATCATGAATCATCAATTTAATTTCAAACCCTTTTTTACAATTCAACATTCAAAAGTAAAATCACACCCAATTAATTTAAAAAATCATCAAGTTCCATATGGTTCATTAAAAAAACATTTATTTCAAGGAATCCCTATATATTGAAATAATCTTTTATAATTTATTTTTTTAACACATTTGAAAAAAGTGTTTTCTCCTGGATTTCATGAAGATATATATTGAATTCATAAATTTATAAATATGATACTTGAATACACTATCTATTTCTAAAATATAACATTGGAAAAAACATTCAAAGGTAATTAAAATTAATATTGAATTCATTAATTTGTAAAACCATGACAAATAACCCATGCCGTGGTTAATTTAATTAAAATAGGATCAAAGAAGATTTCATAATGCAATCAAATTTAAAAAATTATAGAACATCTGTTATTAAGAAATATATATTCATAAAATCTCTTCAAAATTGAATTAAAAACGAACATACTTATCAAAACCATACTTGGAATATTCCAAATCTTACCACAACTAACACAAAATGTGTTGCCTCCAATAGGAATCATGGGGTCTAAGAATAAGTACCACTATTGAATAGAGAAAAGAACCTAGGTCGATAATTCTACATCGATCATCCATGATCTAATAAATAATAATATAGATATAAACTTTAAGAATATAGAATCAAAAGAGAATGAGATATCTTAGAACACTGAAATATGAACACCACTTCGATCGATATATCAATCCTATAAGAAATAAATATCGGAGAGAAAAAATTCCTCTTGATGGATCCTAAGATCCAAATTTTTTGTAATTTTTAGTGGGATAATCCAATAGTTAATTTGGGGGGGGGGGTTAAAGATTTTAATTTCAATTTTCTATATTTGAATTATCGTCTACAGAGTTTCCTATATTAGGTCGCACAGTTTTTACTAACCATAAACAAAATTGTGTGCCCCATATAGAGTAACTGAAAGTGTTGTAGGTTTAGGTTGTATTGTTAGTTTAACCTTTCTACTAGAGTGTCATCCCTTCTATCTAGGCTTCATGGTTTGGATGCATAATTATTCTAACCATAAAAAAACCATGTTCCCATACCTAGGAAACTAGAAATGGTTCACATGTTAGCATCTTGGTTTTAAAAATTTTCCACCCACCATGCATAATCCATGAAACCATCAGAAAATAAATAAAAAGAATTTAAATTAACCCCTGACGTGATAAAATAATTGGATACTTAAATAAACTGGACAAACAACCTAAAAATAAGTAATGAAATGTTATAAAAACATTTCATAAAAATTGATCCTTCCATAGTTACACAATTACATTTATGATACACTCAATAGTATGAAATAACTTATTAAGAGATTATGAAAGTAATCACAATGTTATACAGAATAGAAAGGTCTTTGTATGATATTAAATGAGTAGTACTATTCTCATAAAATAAATTCCTAATAGTATACATAAGAAAAAATGATCTTTGAAATCTTTCATAATGAATATAATGTTGTGTAGAACTTTTTTGATAAGATCATATGTTACTAATGTTTTATAATTAAAAATATTTTCTTAGTGTATACAAGATATTCTTATTCAAATATCCTTAAAATAAGATTATTACTTTATATATGTAAATTCTAAATTAAATATCTAACTTTGAAACATGAAGTCAATAATATATTCTCTTCCTAAGATAATATCATTCATGGTATGATAGATTCTTAATATATAGTTTTCTTATACTGAGAGTCAAAAGATAGACATTCAAAACTAGATTTTGAACGATAAAAATTAATTTTTTTTGGATTGAATGATTTACTTAGAAGATGATAATAACTTATAAAAACATATGATAAATTAATTTTAATAAAATTTATCATAGATTATGCAGTCTAAAACAACTAAGGTCAACTAATTAAACATAAAATTTATATTTTATGAATCATCAAAACAAATGAGAATTGAGATATATTGGAACAACTTATGTCTATCCAACAAATAATTAATACACAATATGTGTTATTATTTGGTAAATATATTAATTTTAGAATATGATTTATCCATTTTCCATCGATCGACTACCACGACTCAAAAAGTTTCTCATTCTCATTCTAATAATAAAAATAATTTAACAGATTTTGAAAACATATATATTGGATGTGTAAATAATTAAAAATATCAAATTAAATACATAATGAATTAAAACTATTTTTTTAACACCCCAAGTAAAAAAAGAGTATGACATTTTCACATTTATCCAAATTTGTGAATAAGATATTAATATAACTTTAAAGGGGATGCTATGCTCGATGGAGTACCCAACACGCAACAACGTGTTTCTTGGGAATCTTACGTTGCGCTCTAATAATAAAATAATATTATTTTAAATGGTAGATAACGCCTAGCTGTTGTGATGGAGAGAATGAATAGAACTAACTAAAAAATTATTATATATGTTTGTCAAATATTTTTACTTTTTACAATAAATTTTAGCGGATTAGAAATGCGAATGAATCCAATTTTAAGCGTAAACATTCTAATATTCTTTAAAAGGTCGATTAACCGTCTTTTGATGGAGAACCTCTTTTAAATACACTTTTTGACAATTTTATGTGTTATATTTGACAAAATAAAATTCTTCTTTAGAATCGGGACATCAAAATTTACTTTGTGTAATTTTTTTGGTATTTTTCCGAAAAAGTTCAATTTTTAATGAATAGTGGAAAATGTTGTATTTTTATTCAAAACCTCTTTTTAATCTAATTTATTTATATGATTAGATTATCTTTTGAGTTGGTTTTAAAGTTAAATTAGAATATATTTTTACCATTTAATCAAATAGTGGTCATTGGAATTAATTCCACTTTGAAATTTGACTTAAACTAGTGTCAATCTTTTGATATATATTGTTTTAGAAAAACACGCTATTTGTTCTGAAAGCGGTTATTAATTATTAAATTAATTAATGTAACTTATATGTTATGAATTTTTTAAAATAGAAATCATTTTTGAATTCCGAATATCAAATATAGTTTAGGGTGAATTTTTGGTAATTTTCTGAAAAACATCGATTTTTGATGAATAGTGAAACCACTAAGTGGTACTTATAAAAATTGATTTTCCGTTTAAATGAAAATTTTCCACCTTTGTGTTTTGAATTTCAAAAATACCACATAAATGGTTGTCATGTAGAAGTAAAATGTGGTTCAATGGGATTAAAATATTTTTTGGTGAATAGTAACTTATTAAGTTTTAATCGCGATTAGAGGTAATTAGTGTAGTTTAAGGTAAAAATAATGTTTTAATAATATGAAATGACCTAGAAACATTTCCTACTCTCATTGGATTAGTAATGGGAGGCCAAAAAAATCCATGGGTCAACTTGGGGACCCCATGGAGCCACTTTGGTTGGAAAATGACATAAATACCTTTTTATTTAATGTTAAAATTAAAATGTCACAAACATGAGTTATTTAACTAAATTTTGTTTTACATGGGGTTATACAAGTCATATTTTTAAATATAAATATTAATTGGAAATATAAAAAGATTTACTACATCATATTATTTTTTTATAATTTTTTGACATTAAATAAATTAAATTGTTTATGACATAATGATGATGCAGCGATGACCTCATTATTTAACAATTTAAATAAAATGGAAAGATAATGTAAAATCTAAGACCTAAACATGTCCAAAACCTATTGGATGGGTGGATTTATAACCCTTATCACCATATCCTCTAAACACATCAATGTGGGACCATTAAAATCCGAAACTCATTCTAAAATAAAGTAACATTTCCTTACTTTCCAAGAGTTCCCCTCCTCTCCTCTTATAGAAGGCCCCCACCTCTACCTCCTTACCCACACTTACAAAGCCTTTAGATAGGCCGAAAACTGACCATATTGTCTCTCCACATCCCTATCTTACTCTTAGAAGCCTCACTTTGGGCAGAATCCTTCCCAAGGAAGCCTTTGAGCTTAAATCAAAGAGAGTTACCCGATTTAAAGGTAGTGTCTTCTCTTGTGTTCTTATGTTTTATTTTGATTCTCCATCCCATAAAATATTTTTATTCATTTCTTTTGTAACAACACCAGTATCTTCAATATACTAGGATGTTCTTATGTTAATTATTTGAGCTACACTTACACACACCTTCGTCTAATGGTTAAATAACATACTGTTTCTGTGGACGGTGAATTACTGCCTCACAAAATGATGATTGTTCAATCTTATCTTAACACTTTTCATGGTGGCCATTAAGATTTAAATATATTTATATATGATATATAATATGTTTATGTTTTCCTTAAGCTTCTGTATTTTTCATTTATGGAATACCTTTATGGCTTCCCTTATGGGTATACACGATATCTTCATTTTAGGAAGTGCGGACTACCGCCCCCTCAAAGTGATTTGATTCGTTAATACCATATGTGGTACGTATAAAGGATATATTTAATGATATTATATATGATACCATATTGGAATTAAAATACTATCATGTATCATTATTTTTTAATTCCATTAAATATGAAATAGAAATGGAAGTAGTGTTCATGCGTATGTACGTCTTACAGTCTCCATGAATGGTGCATTTCATTTCTTAACTATAAATGTTATGTAATATTATAAATGCATGAATATACTGGATATATAAGATATATATGATATCTACATCATGAATACAATTCTTTACATAATGGATATTTTACCACTTGAACAACTTGTAATTATACAGAGTTTATTTTTGACTCAAGTACCAATGATCGTTAAAACGACCGTTATTAGCTTAAATAATAACATAGTGTTCATGAAATGGTAATAAGTAATATAAAATAAATAATGAACTTGAAAAAGGTTCTTAAGGAAGTATAAAATAACTCAACTTTATTATTAAGAAGATTAAAGAACGATCGAGTCAAGTCGGACCCGAGGTAAGGGAACCTACCCCTCTCTTTCTTTTAAAGTACACTCTTTTATGTCATTCCTTTTAAGCACATCTTTCTTAAGATTGAGATGTTATTTTATATTACTCCTGCTATACTTTTAATGTTCATATGACGAGAGACCCTATTTTCTCTCACCATTCCATTTTGGATGTTTTGAGTGGCGCCGTTAGGCTGCTAAATTTTCGTAAGGGATCCAACCTCTCTCTTTCTTTTTAAGTACTCTCTTATATGTCATTTATTTTAAGATCATATTTCTTATGTTTGTGGATGTTCTTTTATATTCCTCTAACTGTAATGTTTATGTTCATATGATGAGATACTCTATTCTCTCTCATCAATTTATTTTGGAAGTTTTGAGTGGTGTCGTTAAGCTGCCGAATTTTTGTAAGAGATCTAACCTCTCTTTTTTTAAGTACTCTCCTTTATGTCACTTATTTTAAACTCATATTTGTTATGTTGGGGGCTATTATTTTATATTCCTATTTCTGTAAACTTTATGTTAATATGATGAGAGACCCTATTTGATCTCATTAATCCATTTTTGTATGTTTTAAGTGGCGCCGTTAGGCTGTCGAGTTTTCGTAAGGGATTTTTCGTCACACTTTTATTCCCGTGAGATTTATACTACATTTTCCACAATTTCCATTTAGTGGTGTATGTATTTCCCATTATTTTACTCATTGTGTAATATACATTCATTTATGAGTATTTACATCAATGTTTTATTGTCCTTCTTTCACGGGGTGTATGTTTCGAAAGATACCCATGTCTGTAAGGGAACCTTTCACCCTCCTCTTTTTAAAAGACTTCTTTTGTTATGTATTTAATTAACATAATATTATGTTGGTTTATGTTCTTCTATATCCTTATTGATTTAAATTTTATTTCCATGTGATGAGATACCCTTTTTATCTCTCATCAACTCATTTTCTGAATTTTGTAGTGACGCCATTAGGCTGTCAACTTTTTGCAAGGGAACTTCTTAACCCAAATTTGATTGTTTGGGATAAACTTGTACTCCTTGAATATGTCATTATATGAATATGTGTGAATAACCTCTGATTGGTTTACACGTAATATCCACTTATATTTGGTGTATTCGTTTGTCACACATAAATATGTAATTGATTTATCCTTAAACCAAGGATACCGTCTTTGTAAAGGACTTCGTCTCAATCTCCATTAATTGAGGCATATTTTGTTTTATACACAACCATCTTTTATATGGTGTATAAAACCCTTTGAATTTTACTTTTATACAAAATGAATCTTTTTCTACGAAGCGTTTTTCTAAATGACAAAAAGGAATGTTTCTTTTAACGTACGTAGTTACAATGACCTTTTCTGCCGCCGTGAGTATTATTTGATCTTTGGCTTCCTCAACAAGCCGTAATGTTTTTAAAATAAATTAAATACCAAATACTCTTTTATGTATTTTGGTATTGAAAATGGTTTTGAGAAAGGATTCTATTATGTCAATATATTTAAATGATATATTGTGATTGAAATGTGGAAATGTTATCATTCCTTTATATTGGTTTTATGTGTTATAATTTTATAATATTACTTGGACATTTTACGGGTGGTTACGTGATAAACCATATGACGGGTGGTGCCGTGAATACCAGGATAGGTGGTTACGTTATAACCTCCAATGCATTGGGTATGGAAGTCAACCGTATGGCTATTCCATTAAGTATGTATTGAAGTTGGCCGAATGTCTATTCCATTAAGTGATATGTGTGGAAGTCGACCGTATGGTTATTCCACATAAGTATGTTTATGTCCCAAGTTACCTTTATATGTATTGTGTCCTTTATATGGGTTTTATGGTAATATTTTGGTTACAAAAGGGTAAGTAATGATATTTTATTTAGTGAAGAGATTTTACTACTTCATAAAGGTGAAGGTATTATTTTGATAAAGTATACATGGTTTACTTTTTGTTTTAAAAACTAACAGTTTCCTTTCATTGTGTATCCCTTACTGAGCTTTTTATGCTCACCCCATGTTTTTTTTGAAATTTTTTTCACAGGACTTAATGTGGAATTGGGTCAAGGATGGGATCAAGGGAAAGTCATGCAATCTAAAACATGGAACTAGACATGATTCTTTTTAAGAGTTTTTATTTTATGGAAACTTAGTAGAAGTGTCTACTTTGTAATATTTTGAGATGTAATAATTACGTCCTAATTCTCTAAAACTCTAAACCTGAAAAGATCCTCAATGTGAATTATTCATTTAATTCAATATTGAGCAAGGTTTAAGGCCGGGGCCTTATAGTTGGTATCATAGGTCGGTTTAGATAACTTTAGAAGTTAGGGTATTCTCTAAGAATAAGTGACATTAACATAATGGTTAGGATTTTAGAAAGAATCCTAGTTTTAGATAAAGTGAATGAGTAAGTATATCTTAGTGTTTATCTTCCTCATTAATACATGATGGTTTTGTTTATATACTCACACTGACATTTCTGTTTTTAGTGAATGGATGGATCTAGCAGGCACCAATGTGACAATAGGTTTGAAGGAAACTATAATGGTTCTCTGATTAAGAGACTGGATGAAATGGGGGATTCAATAAGGAAACTCGTGGTTGTTCTAAACCAACTATCAAGGAGTCATGGTCAACCATTTGAACCATGGTAAGTTTTGTAATGCGTCATGTACAAGATGACCAATCAATGTGGAAGTTCAGGTAAGAATTATTAAGGTAACCATTAGGGTTTATATGATCCTTACTTTTTGAGGTAATTATGGGTAATTATATGTTATGATGGAAAATGAAAGGCATGAGTTAAACTTGAGGTTAAAATATGTTATGATTATATTTGAAGATTTTATCTATTTTTGGGGAATGATTTTAGAATTATATAGTTTGGAAAAAGGACAACACATAGACCGTGTGACGACCCATCGTGTCGGACAAAGCTGCGCGAATCGAACCGACAACCAAAGTGCAACTGGTATTTATCGCCTACCATTGGACTACGTGATGTCCATAGTTAGTTTGACTGATTGTTTTTAGTTAGATGATTTTATGAATTAAGAGTATGTTGATTTTGGGTTATCTATGAAAATGATTAACCTATCATGGAGGATATGTGATTAGGTTAATTACTTTTCAATACGAGACTTTAGGAGCAACTAATGTTGTTTGGAGATAAGTGTTACGATTTAACATGGAAGACTATGTTACTAAATCCTTCAAATATTTGGGTATCAATCCTAGTTTGGTTTACTTTGATGAATTTTATGGAAAAATTGTTTATCGAATGGTCCTCATAGAACTTTGGGTTTTGTTGGACAAATTTTGAAGATTAAGAATAGATTTTCTTTTTATAAAGGGTTATCCTTTTCTGGATTATCTGATCTTGTACTAACCTTTTTTGTTTTATTTTTGGTTAAAGTCTAAGGACACGGTAAGTATATAGTTCTCTTTTGTGGATTAGGTGATTCTCTAGAAGTTCATTATAGTACTCTAATTGTGAACAAGCCTTCCTAAATACTCGTCTTTTGGAGAAAATATGAGTTTGTGTAAGGAATCTAATAAAAGTTGAAAGTCAACATGATAAGTGATTATGTTTCCCTATGAATAAATTCCTCAATAAAAATTAACTTAAAACAAAAATGTTGTCTATTAACTTTTCTTACTGGGGAATCGAATACCGTTTAACCCATCACAAGTTTTTGAGTTTCTTGTGGTTAACTTTTTCCTAAACATGTTTTATATCACTCTCCATCAGAACATGACCCTATGTTTTCTCCTCCATGTCCATGTTTTCCTACATGGAATCATAGTATGGGTTAACTCGGGCAACCTCTGTACTTATCTTTCTTTATTTTAAACTGATTGTTTTAATGACTCTTGTTCCGATGTGGGATTCTAAATGAAGTTTCCAAGCCCAATTTTAAAATTGCGAGGACGCAATTCCAAATGGGGGGAAGGATGTAACACCCAAGGTAAATAAAGAGTATGAAATTTTCACATTTATCCATATTTTTGAATAAGATATTAATACAACTTTAAAGGGGACGCTATGCTAGATGGCGTACCCAACACACAACAACGAGTTTTTTGGGAATCTTACGTTGCACTCTAATAATAAAATAATATTATTTTAAATGGTAGTTAATGCCTAGCTGTTGTGATGGCGGGAATGAATAGAACTAACTACAAAATGATTATATATGTTTGTCAAATATTTTTACTTTTTACAATAAATGTTAGAGGATTAAAAATGCGAATGAATCCAATTTTAAGCGTAAACATTCTAATATTCTTTAATAGGTTGATTGACCACCTTTTGATAGAGAACCTCTTTTAAATCCACTTTTTGACAATTTTATGTGTTATATTTGACAAAATAAATTTCTCCTTTAGAATTGGGACATCAAAATTTACTTTGTGTAAATTTTTGGTATTTTTTCGAAAAAGTTCAATTTTTAATTAATAGTGGAAAATGTTGTATTTTTATTCAAAACCCCTTTTTAATCTAATTTATTTATATGATTAGATTATCTTTTGAATTGGTTTTAAAGTGAAATTATAATATATTTTTACCATTTAATCAAATAGTGGTCATTGGAATTAATTTCACTTTGAAATTTGACTTAAACTAGTGTCAATCTTTTGATATATATTGTTTCATAAAAACACGCTATTTGTTCTGATAGCGGGAATTAATTATTAAATTAATTAATGTAAATTATATGTTATGAATTTTTTAAAATATAAATAATTTTTGAATTCATAATATCAAATATATCTTAGGGTAAATTTTTGGTAATTTTCTGAAAAACATAAATTTTTGATGAATAGTGAAACCACTAAGTGGTACTTATAAAAACTGATTTTTCGTTTAAATGAAATTTTTCCACCTTTGTGTTTTGAATTTTAAAAATCCAACATACATGGTTGTAATTAAGAAGTAAAATGTGTTCCAATGGGAATAAAATAATTTTTTGGTGAATAGTAACTTATTAAGTTTTAATCGCGATTAGAGGTAATTAGTGTAGTTTAAGGTAAAAATAATGTTTTAATAATATGAAATGACCTAGAAACATGTCCTAAACTAATGTGATGAGTCATGGCCGACAAAGACAATCCATGGGTCAACTTGGGGACCCCATGGATCCACTTTGGTTGGAAAATGACAAAAATACCTTTTTATTTAATGTTAAAATTAAAATGTCACAAACATGAGTTGTTTAACTAAACCAATTTTTACATGGGGTTATACAAGTCATATTTTTTACTATAAATAGTAATTGGAAAGATAAAAATATTTACTACATAATAGTATTTTTTTAATAATTTTTAGAGATTAAATAAATTAAATTATTTATGACATAATGATGATGCAGCGATGACCTCATTATTTAACGATTTAAATAAAATGGAAAGATAATGTAAAATCTAAGACCTACACATGTCCAAAACCTATTGGATGGGTGGATTTTTAACCCTTATCACATTATACTTGAAACACATCAATGTGGGACCATTAAAATCCGAAACGCATTCTAAAATAAAGTAACATTTCCTTACATTCCCAGAGTGCCCCTCCTCTCCTCTTATAAAAGGCCCCCACCTCTAACTCCTTACCTGCACTTCCAAAGCCTCTGGATCGGACAACCCCTGCCCATTTTTTCTCTCCACATCCCTATATTACTCATATAAGCCTCACATTGGGCAGAATACTTCCCAAGGAAGCCTTTGAGTTCAAATCAAAGAGAGTTACCCGATTTAAAGGTAGTGTCTTCTCTTGTATTATTTTGTTTTATTTTGCTTCTCCACCCCCATAAACTCTTTTTATTCCTTTATTTTGTAACAACAACAGTATCTTAAATTTACTAGGATGTTTTAAGGTTAATGATTCGAGCTACACTTACACACACCTTTGTCTAATGGTTAAAGAACATACTATTTCTATGGACGGTGAATTACCGCCTCATGAAACGATGATTGTTCAATCTTCACTTAACACCTTTTATGGTGGCCATTAAGTTGTCACTATATTTATATATGATATATAATATGTTTATTTTTTCCTTAAGATTCTGTATTTCTCATTTATGGCATACCTTTATGGCTTCCATTATGGGTATACGCGATATCTTCATTTTAGGAAGTGCGGACTACCGCCCCCACAAAGTGATTTGATTCGTTAATACCATATGTGGTACGTATAAAGGATATATTTAATGATATTATATATGATACCATACTGGAATTAAAATACTATCATGTATCATTATGTTTTAATTCCATTAAATATGAAATAGAAATGGACGTAGCATTCATGCGTACGTACGGCTTACCGTCTCCATGAACGATGCATTTTATTTCTTAACTCTAAATGTTATGTAATATTATAAATTCCTAAATATACTGGATATATATGATATATATGATATCTAAATCATGAATAAAATTCTTTATATAATGGATATTTTACCACTTGAACAACTTGTAATTATAAAGAGTTTATTTTTGACTCAAGTACCAATGATCGTTAAAACGACAGTTATTAGCTTAAATAATAACATAGTGTTCGTGACATGGTAATAAGTGATATAAAATGAATAATGAACTTGAAAAATGTTATTAAGGAAGTATAAATTAACTCAAGTTTATTATTTAGGAGATTAAAGAACGATCGAGTCACGTCAGACCCGAGGTAAGGGAACCTACCCCTCTCTTTCTTTAAAAGTACACTCTATTATGTCATTCCTTTTAAGCACATATTTCTTATAATATGGATGCTATTTTATATTAATACTACTTTACTTTTTATGTTCATATTATTAGAGACCCTATTTTCTCTCACCAATACATTTTGGATGTTTTGAGTGGCGCCGTTAGGCTGTTGAAATTTCATAAGGGATCCAACCTCTCTCTTTCTTTTTAAGTACTCTCTTTTATGTCGTTTATTTTAAGCTCATCTTTATTATGTTTGGGGATGTTCTTTTATATTACTATTACTGTAATTTTTATGTTCATATGTTGAGAGACCCTATTCTCTCTCATCAATCCATTTTAGAAGTTTTGAGTGGCGCCGTTAGGCTGCCGAATTTTCGTAAGAGATCTAACCTCTCTCTTTTTTTTAAGTAATCTGATTTATGTAACTTCTTTTAAGCTCATCTTTGTTGTTTGGGGGATGTTATTTTATATTCCTATTTTTTTAAACTTTATGTTAATATTATGGAGACCCTATTTGATCTCATCAATCCATTTTGGTATGTTTTAAGTTGCACCGTTAGGCTACTGAGTTTTCGTAAGGGATTTTTCATCTCACTTTTATTCCCGTGAGATTTATGCTACATTTTCCACAATTTCCATTGAGTGGTATATGTACTGCCAATTAATTTAGTAATTTTGTAATATAATTTCGTTTATGATTATTTACATCAATGTTTTATTGTCCTTCTTTCATGGGGTGTATGTTTCGAAAGATACCCATGTCGGTAAGGGAACCTTTCACCCTCCTCTTTTTAAAAGACTTCTTTTGTTATGTCTTTTAATTCACATACTATTATGTTGGGATATGTTCTTATATATCCTTATTGATTTAAATTTTATTTCCATGTGATGAGATACCCTTTTTATCTCTCATCAACTCATTTTCTGAATTTTGTAGTGACGCCATTAGGCTGCCAAATTTTTGCAAGGGAACTTCTTAACCCAAATTTGATTCTTTGGGATAAACTTGTACTCCTTGAATATGTCGTTATATGAATATGTGGGAATAACCTTTTATTGTTTTACACTTAATATCCACTTATATTTGGTGTATTCATTTGGCACACATAATTATGTAATTGATTTATCCTTAAACCAAGGATATCGTCTTTGTAAGGGACTTCGTCTCAATCTCCATTCATTGAGGCATATTTTGTTTTATACACAACCTTCTTTTATACATTGTATAAAATCCTTTGAATTTTAATTTTATACAAAAGGAATATTTTTCTATGAATCATTTTACTAAACGACAAAAAGGAATGTTTCTTTTAACCTACGCGGTGACAATGACCTTTTCTGCTGCTGCGAGTATTATTTGATCTTTGGCTTCCTCAACAAGCCGTAATGTTTTTAAAATAAAATAAATACCATATACTCATTTATGTATTTTGGTATTGAAAATGGTTTTGATAAAGGATTTTATTATGTGAATATATTTAAATGATATATTGTGATTGAAATGTGGAAATGTTATCATTCCTTTACATTGGTTTTATGTGTTATAATTTTATAATGGTACTTGGATATTTTACGGGTGGTTACGTGATAAACCATATGACGAGTGGTGCCATGAATACCAGGACAGGTGGTTACATTATAACCTCTAATGCATTGGGTATGGAAGTCGTCGTATGACTATTCCATTAAGTATGTATGGAAGTTGGCCGAATGGCTATTCCATTAAGTGATATGTGTGGAAGTCGACCGTATGGTTATTCCACTTAAGTATGTTTATGTCCCAAGTTACCTTTATATATATTATGTTCTTTATATGGGTTTTATGGTAATCGTTTGGTTACAAAAGGGTAAGTAGTGTTATTTTATTCAGTGAAGAGTTTTTACTACTTCATAAAGGTGAAGGTATTACTTCGATAAAGTATACATGGTTTACTTGTTGTTTTAAAAACTAACAGTTTCCTTTCTTTTTGTATCCCTTACTGAGATTTTTATGCTCACCCCAAGTTTTTTTTGAAATGTTTTTTCACAGGAATTAATGTGGAATTGGGTCAAGGATGGGATCAAGGGAAAGTCATTCTATCTAAAACATGGAACTAGACATGTTTCTTTTTTAGAGTTTTTATTTTATAGAAACTTAGTAGAAGTGTCTACTTTGTAATCTTTTGAGATGTAATAGTTATGTCCTAATTCTCTAAAACTCTAAACCTGAAAAGATCCTCAATGTGAATTATTCATTTAATTCAATATTAAGTAAGGTTTAAGGTCGAGGCCTTATAAATTTAAATAAATTAAACATGTACAATATAGATAATAGATAAAATAATGTATAATCTTGTTTATTAGTTATTTTATCATTACACATATAGTCATTTTCTTATTCTTTGGTTATATCATTTTCAGGATCCAGAATTACATATTCAACTATATCCTCAAATAAAATTAAAATATTTTTAATATTGTAAATCAATATAAATTAAATCTCTTATTATTTAAGGGAGTCAATTTCATATGTCAATTTTTATAATTCATCACCCATATCATATAACTGTCAGTATTTCATGTGGACTTCTATAATCCACCCATTATATACGATTTCATACATGAAATATTAAATCTTTTTGATTATAGGAAAAATAGATTATACTCTTTGCAGTCAATAATATCCATCTTGTGAGAGAGGTTTACTGAAGAAAATAGTATAAAATCTTTTTCATCACCATAGTAATATTCATTAACATTAATTTAAATAACATAAATATTAAATTAATTTAGTAGTTTAAATTGATAATATTTTTGAAATTTTTTAAAATACTAATTCTTTGAATATATATATTCCACTATTTTATATTTTTAAACCTTATTTCCTATTGACTGCATTAAATTTGGTACCTTTAATTTTCAATGAATTTAATTTTTTAAGCTTATTTTGAGGAACCCCATCCAAAATCCTTAAATCTTATTAAAATTACACTCAAATTCAGATATTTAGGATATATTAAAATTAATTCCAATAACTAAAAATATTTTATATATATTTAAACATTTTATATATTTGAATTTTAGTATTTCTAATCATACACAACATGAAAACCATTTAACCAGATCATTATTAATGGATTTTTTCTTATATTTTTAATTTCATGTTTGAATCCTTATTTACTTTTTTTACTTGGTATCCTAATTTATTCAATTAATGAATATATAATTTAACTATTTAATTTCACATTTATCAATATTGATAATAATACAAGTTGTTTTAGTGTTATATTTGATTTCCTACCATCTGGTTTTCCTAGAGTAGGTTATATTACTGATTTAATGTCATTTTGGAATAAATTTTTTCTTAAAACATTTTTATCTCAATTTAATCAAATCCAAATAACATCAATCTCCCTAGAACATATTTTAAGACACTCCTATAATAGGGAATATTCATATATAAATTTTTATAGATGGGTCTTATTGTTTACAAATACTTTAAATGAGAAAGGTATCAACAAAAAGAAATAAGGGAAAATTATTTATTATAAATATAATAAATAAGGTATAAGAATTTGATCCAATCTAAGGGAAATGGATCATGATAAATTTGATTCAAAATGATGTTTTTTCTAATTAGGGATCAAAAAAAATCCCAGAACTACCATGTTATAGTGCATGAGCACTTGTGCATATTAATGGATATTTATAAGTAATTATGTGAATTGATTTTGTGGTCAAAAATAAGAAGTGATATTTAAAATAATTCATGATGAATTTATTTTTATTATTAATTATGTTGAAATAGAATTTTTATTTGTATCAAAAATAGTTTTTATGATAAATTAATATTGACCCATGTTGAGTGATTCAATAAATATTGTACTAACATATTTATAAATATTTAAGGGGATTCAAAAATTCAATTTTCCAAAATACTATTCATAACATTATTTCAATGTAAAATGTTGTTGTAAAATATCGAGTAATAATATATTATGTGAGGTTTCACTAGCGAGAAGAATACAACACAAAAATCTATCAAGAAAAGAAGAATTATACAAGATATATGAGATTATAAAAAGGAGAAGAAGATAAACATTCTCAAATTTTTAGTAAACTACGGAGGAACAAGACCAATAAAGTTACATAGTGATTTATTGAGACCAATAGATCTATTAATCTTTTGCAGAAGTTATTGAGGATAATATACACATGAGGTGACCCATGAAAATAATTCTTATATATTACATCATTTTATTTGAATATTCATTGAATATCAATATAAATAATTCTATAGAATATATAGCTGTATAATATTAAAAGATTAGATAAATAAAACATATATTAGAACATCTATAACGTATACATAAAACAATATTCTCCCATGATACCCCTTATACATACCCTACATAATATTTCCCTTTATAACCGGGGGCATATAAATATAATAAAGAGTGGGGTCAGATGGTTAGTATTTGTAAATATATGTTTTACCAATCCAATATTATAAGAGAGAATCTGATAAGAATGTTGATATGATAACATAATCAAGATACAAGGTCATAACATAATAGAATCATGCACTGTAGAAAAATAATCATAAAACATGAGTCATTGTATCACGATTTTAAAATAATATTTGTCATTGGAGATAGGATTGTGGAATCAAGAGTAAATAAAAATGATCCATGAGGGTGTACCACAGATATGTCCCATACCATAAAAATGTCGATCCAAAATTTTCAATGAAAATAATCAATTATGGTGTGGATCAATTTCACGCCCATCATCATAGATTGGATGCAGTCCCCTAGTGTATTAGTTTTTCTCCCCATTCCCATAAACATATTGAATAGATTCCCATAATAGATCCTATTCAATTCCCAGAACTATACATATCATCACATGAGATACAAAACATTATCCAATGTATTTTAGTGATATAACATACCCCTAAATCATATAATTATGAACAGAACATTCCAAATCCATATGAGTATAAAAATATTCATTATCCCATCACATCTGAATTAACCTATAAAAAAATTGTTGTCATGAAAAAATTAAAATAAAATAATCATAACACATCCATAAAAATAAGGGGGCTAGTATGTTTAGAATTTCTCTACAAAAATCATAATAAATATTAATCGATATTAAAATAATTGAAAATTACTTTTATTACTGCATTAAATAATTAAATTTGAAAAATAAAAAGAAAAATCATTTTCAATTAATAACTTTTGTATTAATTAAGTAATTTAATAAATAATAGGAATAAATTATACATTGGACAACCATGAAAATTGTTAATGGAAACTTCATTATCAGTATAGTTATACAATATGTAAAATTTATTTATTTATAAAATCCTTAAAAAAGAAGATTTGTTTTACCCTTTTGTATAAAGAGTCTATGTTGTCCATAAACAACATCATAGAAAATGTTAAATAAAGATTTATTTTTCAAAATAAAATCATATACATTGAGAAATAACTTAATAAATCATAGGATTATAAAAAAATATACACATAAACCATTTTAAAAATTATGGATATGGATGAAAAAGATTCTCAATAAAAAAGAGGAGTTAAAGCCAATTCTTTCAAAAAGAATTACCTTAGATAAATTTTAAAGAAAAAGGAGAAGTTAAATTGTAAGATGACATGAAAATGTGTTAATAAATTGACAAGAATAATATATAGGTGGGTTTATAGTAAATGACAACATAGTTTCCCAATATTCAAATTTATTTAAAAAAATCACAAATTCATTGTGAGATTGGAATAAAACCCATAACATTTATTCTTGAATTCCACAGAAGTGATTTTATCTATATTATAATAAACATCACCTTATTAATAAAAATTTCAGAACATTATTCACATTTATTTTCAATAATATCCTTCAATTATAGTCATTCAAAAAGCATATATCAGTTATTCAATGTTTATTTTCTACAGTAGATGTTAGTAATATGGATTATTTCATACTGGTTTCATAATGACAATTTTGGTCTTCATTAATTGACACCAATTTAATCATTAAAAGAATATCCAAGGAAATGAATGAATTTTGTTTTAATAAATAATATAGTACCCCAGACATTTGATAGAATCTATGGTAATTTCCATGAGAACTTAATCTATGACGATCATTTTAAGGGTAATTCACCAATAAAAATGAATTTATATTGAACATAAATTTTTTTATAATACTTATAGAACCATATAGTGAATAATATTAATATTTGATATCATATATTTCTATAACTATTGTATTTATACTTATTCTTGGTGAAATTTGTTATGTTTTTATGACATTGTTCAAGTATATTGTAAAACCAACAGAAATAAGAACATGTTGGACTAGTAATTGAGATAAGTTTAGTGTTATATAACTATCGTATAATTTTATCATAAGCATAATAATGTTAATATAACATCATTATTCTATAGAATTATATTGATAAATAGTATATATGTGAATGTAATTGAAAAATAATGAGGAAACATTGATATTTATATGATGAGTTTTCTCCTAGATATGGGATCCTTTGGAATGAAGGATTTAGTAATCCCTCATTAAAATAGATGTTATAAACTATCTATATAGGACATTGGTGAGGGGAAATATAAAGGTGTTGAATATAGAATTTAATGGTTTTTGTTTTTTAGGGTGAAATGATTAGTCATTTTATTAGTGTGTTTTGAGTGGTATTTCAGAAAATATTCATTCTTTAATGTATATGGTTTCCATTTTAAAAGAAAATTGCATAAAAATTAGAATATAATTAATATGGGATATGGATTATTAAATAATTCTATCATAACATGTTAAATAATTTTTACCTTTTTAATTTAATTATATGGACACAAATAATATAATATCCCATCACCCACACTATATGATCCTGTGTGGAAATCCATAACAATAAATTTTTAGCTTTAATTCTAATAACTGTGAATCAATTTTCATCATACCATACAAAATGAAATGAAAAAAAGGATAAAGTACCTTATATAGGTAATTTTAGGTTTTGAGTTTTAGAGAATTGGGAGACACTCCAACCCAATAAATTCATAAATTATCAAATGATCATTTCTCTTGTTTAACCCTACTTTTCATATTTCACAATAAACGATCAACACCGTCCTTATGAAATACTATATAGAAATAAATTTTTCAATATCTTTATTTTTTACCTGGGGAAAGGGAAAAATAAAAATTGTGCCATCAAACACTTGATAATAAGAAATGTAAATAATAACAAATGATTTTCACCAGTGTGAACAAGAGTAAATAAGGGTATGATATCATAATCAATGTGAATGAGTGAATCATAAATGAACTCAGACACATCAATAACAAGATCATTAGATTTTAAATCTTAGAAAATACAATATCCATCAGATTCTGTAGTCATGATCAATGTGATATTAATCCCAATCATTAGAAATGTTATAAACCCATGCAAATCATATATTAAACATTTGGTATCTTATAACATCATCTCATTGATCCTCTAGAAAAACCCTTAGAGAACCCATATAAATTATAATATACATAATGACTAAAAAAATAATTATATATATAATATAATCATTTCCCAATGCATTGTAGATCTGTAATAGTATCTCTCAATGCTATCTAGGCCTCCATAACATATAATATTTAATGGGATTACCTAACGTTATTTGGGCCTCTGCATTATATAAGCATTAACAGGCTCACTTGTCGGTATCTTGGATGCCCCATCATGTAAGATGTTCATGACTGACAAAATGAATAAAAATATAATAAAAGATCATTATTCCTTTCACATATAGATCATCCCATGAAAAATAAATGGGTATCATGTCAATATCTTTGAAACATGATTAACTTAGGGAAACGAAAAGGGTTCCAAAACAATCTCTTTGAATAGCATTCTTTTCTGTCGAGTTGAAATGGTTTGGATAATAATTTCATGGAAACATGGTTATCCCTTGGAGAATAAATGTGGTCCGTTAAAATATCTTTGAAACATTATTAATCCATGAAAAATAGAAGGGTTTGAGTGCAATCTCTTTTAACCATGGTTGAGAAGTTGAAAAGAACTAGGTTAATAACAATATATTTTATATAGTCAAAATTAATCCAAATAAATAATTAGAATGGTATTAATAAAAAATATCACCTATTAATGATATGTAATAAAAATAGTTTTTGATGTTTATTAATCGATATTCCCATAAAATATCATTTAAAAAAATCTTGTGGCTAATAATCTTTAATCATTCAAAGCATCTCATACCACTATGAAACATTTGAATCATAATACACATGAATCAATAAAACTATATGAAACATATACTATATTAAGAATAATTATATTAATGATACTAGAAATCAAAGGAATTCAATATAAACCTCATAAAATAAGGTCGGTGTATAACTTTATAAAATACCTCAATGAAGTTAGATGGAGATGAAGTCCCTCAAAAATCGTGAAACTTATAAATAAAACCAATTGATAGATAGAAAGATATTGAAGTTGAATTTAAAAAAATTAATATGAATAATTTATGATGCTAAATATTCATTTTTAAGTATATACACAGTTAAAAATAATTTATTTTCATAATAGATTAAGTGTCATAAAGAAAAATGTTTTCCAATAAAAACCCTTTAACTTGTGATAACATCTAAATTATAAACCCAAAAAGTAATAATCATCAAATAAAAATTTAAAAAATATTGAAGATAAAATAATTAAATACATAATTTATAAATTTTTTAAGTATACATATCAATAAAAATAAATAATTTGTGAATATGACATTTGTCTCATAGATGTAATAATGATAAATGAAAATCAATTACATTGACCGTATCACTGGATCAATAAACAATTAATGTAATAATCAGGTGTATAAAATTTAAAAGTACAAAGTATTATTGGAAACGAATCATAATACAATCATAGGTCATTTTACACATATTCTTGGAATAACACAACCTATTAATTATTATTTTAACCTAATGAATATAAATGAGTTATGAAATTCCTAACAAAGATCGTATCATTGGAGTAGGAATAAATCAATTAAATAATTATGTTTGGGAAATTTAAATAAAAATAATAAATTTTTAATATATAATAATACAATAATATTTCATTTCACACACATTCTTTGAATAACATAACAAATGAAAAATACGTTTATCCTAATTAATGGAAATTGAGTCAAGAAATCCCATACAATGATCATATCATTGGGTAGAGGATAAATCAATGAAATATTTATGTGTGATAAATTTATATACAGATAATAAAATTATAATTATATAATGATAAAATTACAGTAAATTTCACACATATTATCTGTATAATATGACTAATGATAATGAAGTTTAACCCAATGAATGGAAATTGAGTTAAGAAATCCCTTACCTTGAGTATAATTTGTCATGATTATCCTCTATTTTCCTAAATAATTATCTTATGTTAAATATTATATTTCCTAATAAGATTATTCAAGACTATTATTATATTTATATCACTTATAATTCTATAATATACAATTACTTAATCAATTAATGTTAAGTCAGATGTTTTGACCATATTCATCTTTTGTGTTAAAACTAGTGTTGATAGGTCGATTATGGTCAATGTGGTAGTTATTTAAACATATCCAGAATAATTATCAAATGTTTACATAAATTATAATTTTATAATATAACAAGAAAAATGTTTGTTAAAAATGAACTAACATTGCGATTATGGTGATGGTAGGTCATACATTCGCATGAGAAATGTTCTAATTTTTCAAATGATCATCGTGGATAAAAGATAAGTAAGATTTATCTTTAAATTTTGAAAATTATATAATAAATATAATATTATTTAATTATATATATATATATTTATACCATTTTTGTGATGTGGTGATTAAAAGGGATGAATCATATCACTTTTGGGAGGTGGTAGTCCACACATTCATGTATGATGTCATCACTATTTTAGTGTGTAAAATGGAAATAAGAAAATGATATGAATATTTCCAGATGGATATTTATTTAATGAGTATCATAAATGATTCATTTATAATTAATATTTTTAATAAAACCATCCTTAAAACATTCCATGTAAATTGTGAATGTAACACATCACATTGAGGTTGCGGTAGTCCACACACCCAAAAATGATGTTATTGTATTCCCATAAAATGGAATCAATGAATGTATGTTTTATATTATAATAATAGAAGAACAATTCACCATAAATATAATAAATATAATAAATATCATATAAGATCATTATTTACATCATAATTTCTCACCATTAGAGGTGGTATAGGAAAAACGAATGACATCATTTTGTGAGACGGTAGTTCACCATAGACATGAATGGGGATTTTTTAACCCATTTGATGGATGTGTTTATAGGTGTAGGTTGTAAAGTTAAAAAAATATAAGTATATTTATGATGCATAAGTTATTATATAAATATTAAATAATAATAATATAAGGGTTTTAAGAATAATTAAAACAGAATTCCTCATTAAAGAATGTTGTATCTTCATCGGGTTACTCCTTTTGGATTGCATGAAAAGACTTAAATTTTTTTCATTATAAATATTAGAGGATTCTAGGATAATATTAGTGTTGGTGGGATTTTAATTGGATGATTAAAAATGTATTTATTGGTTATAAGAAGTGAGGGGGTGGGTGCTATAGGAGAGGATGAATTTCAGTCTTGAAAATATAAAAAGATAAATACAATTGGGTGGTATCCCATATATCATGTGCCTAAAATAATGAACTAAATTCATGAAAAGTTGATATATGATTGTAATATGTCTTTATAATTGGTTTCAAGTATATATTTATGTCATTTGGTCCCTTAATATTAACAAATAACTAGTAAGTATACTTGTTTTTACCTAAATTTATGTAATTAATTTTCATTTCTTTCAATTATATATTTGGTAAAAAAACAAATTCAATATTCCTAGAAATTAAAAATTATTTTGATTTCAAATATTTAATCCAATTTTCTAAATTCAAATACATAATTGGTTGAAATTAATTGAAAATTAATTCTGTAGAGGGGATGACACAACTCTGTTTGAAGGGAAACCATTCAAATGTGGGAAATGCTTTTAAATAATATTTAAAAGTGAAATTGATTACAATAAGATAAATTGGATTTTATGATGATTTTTTCTATTTATACATTTAAACCAATTAAATTTATAATTTAACCGTATAAATAAATTAGATGAAAATGAATTTTTAGTTAACATTTAGTATTATCAAATATTCATCAAAATATGAATGTTCTCTGAAAAATACCAAAAATTTCCCAATAATAAATTATAATATTCCAATATAAAAACATAATTCTAATATTTTATAAAAAAATTTAATAATTCCAAAATTTAGTTTTAAAACAAGAACATCATTAAAAAGAGGTAAAACATCCTTTTAAAAATATACAACTTTTAAAGCATAAAACATGATTTATTCTTATCTTAAGCCAATCAAACATATTTAGGGAATTTCAAAACATTAAATTAAATAAATAAAATATAATTTTTTCAAATATCATTTTCTAATATTGATTCATTTAATTTAATAATATATAATTCCATTCTGGTCATAAATTTGTGTTTTCATAAAAATTCATCATTTTATTCAATTTTTCTTTATTTTAATTTATAAATAATTAGTGAAAATGAATTATTTATATATACATTTTTAAAACATATTATCTTAAGTCAGTTAATAGTATAAATTAATTCCATTCAATTAGATTGGTGATCACTATCATATTATCAAATAACATTAATATAATATTGTTTCTTTGATAACACCTATCCTTGCATGTAACGGAAGTTGTCGAAGGAAGTAAATATTACGTAAAATACTAGATAACTATGATTTTTAGTATAAAAAAGTATAAAATTTTCATCATATGTAACTCATGATATACATAATTTATATTAATTTGATGTAATGCGTTTCATAAAATATTAGGATGCTACACCCCTGAAATGACTTTTTCCCTCGAAATTAGTCATTGTTATCAAAGGAAAATCATTTCAAAATTCATTCATATAAAACCACGTCAAAAAAGGGTTAATAAAATATCATCTTAAATAGTGAATTTGGGAAACAGAAAGTTCCCCATCAGTTATTCATAACTATGATTCTATATAGTTGAAAATTATTTGGAAATTAAATGATTAATTTGGAAGGAAAATCCAATTCACATTGACTAAAGAGAGTGATAGAGAACGCGGTCACAATGAAGTCAATGAAGAAACACCACATACAAAATATGTGTGTAAAAGTTCATTAATATAATCCGTAAATATGGTAATAGTATAAAATTTTATTTGAAGATCCTTTTCTGCAAGTTTAATGATTTCATTCCCCATCTAGGCTAGAAACGAAATGAAATATACTTATATGAAAAGTATATTTTATCCTTTAACCAATGTACACACAATTGTCATATTTTTTTTCCAAATGATGATTATTCAAGATGAAGTCTTATCTTTTGAAGAACATAAATAAACTTTCAAAGAGAACAAAACTATAAAATTGATAGTCATGAAATTCTACATTTTTGTAGATATTAACCAAAACCAAAATGGAAACCACATTTTAAAATAATTTCCAAAATGAGTCAACAGTAATATGACACACTAATATCAAAAATTAAGAAGTAATAATTAAATATTAAACTAAATTATTCCGTAAATAATATTCTTAATATTCTTCAGAAATTTACAGATATAGTTCAAAACATATTGGTTAGAATGATTTAATCATATATTTTTCGAAGACAAGTAAACTGTTTTTTCTCAAATAAAATGCCATATTTTTCTATAATGAACATAATCATTTCTATTTAAACAAATTCATTCTAATAAGAAAATTTTATATGCTAGTGGTTGTTTGTGAAACCATTATCGTCCTTCGATCAGGGTTTAAATCCACATAACCTTGACAGATATGATATGTTTTCACCTAAAATATGGGTTTACCCCCTTTATTCATTAATCCTAACAAATATTTTCCCCTAAAATAAATTCATGTTTATCGTAGTTGTTATAATTAAACCAACCAAAAACATTTATAAAAAAATTTCATTAATAACCAACAAAAGTTTACAAACTAAAACCCTTAAATGAGGTATATTTCATTGTGTACTTATGATCATCCTTAACCATATAGAATAATCGTGGTATCTATAAAATATAAGATAAACTCACATGAAAGCATCCTAATATCCAATTTTATGTATACTGACATTCGATACCAAAAAGAGCATTCCATGACCTGCACACTATGATCCTATGCTGAAATCCATAACATTATATTTCCTGATTTGATGTTTATAATTGTGACACAATTTTTTCCATTAAACATTACAAAAAAAAAATGAAAAAAATGGATCACAAAAATTTTATAGTACCTTTTAGGTTTAGTGTTTTACAAAATTATGAAAAAATCCTACATAAAAAAATTCACATGTCATCAAACGAATACTTCTCCCATTTAACCTCGATTTTTTAATTTGATAGTAAGTCATCAACATCATCCCCATGAAATCCTTTATAGAAATAATTTATTGAGTCACATTCAATATAATATTGGTAAAGGGAAACATATAAATGGTGATATCAATTTCTAAATAAGGGGAAACATAATCATTAGCAAATAAATATCACCTAAGAGCATAAGATTGCATAATAGTAAGATGTCATAATAAATGTGCATGAGTAGATCAAAAAATAACTCAAACCCATCAATACTTGGAATATAAAATATGAAAACATAAAAAATTAAAGAATTATCAGAAAAAAATCATGAGAAATTTGATAAAAATATAGATCACAAGATACATTATAAACCCAAATAAAGCGTAGATAAAACATGTTGGTATCTAGATTCATTATCTCACTAAACACCTACAAAACCATTACAAAACCCTTAATGTTTGGAATAACTATATGGCTGACATCTATTATAAATATAGATATAAAATTATAATTACCCATTGAATATAAGTTCTATAATGGGATCAACCATTTCTATATGGTCCACCCCATAGTATAAGCTGTAATAGGCTTACTCGACACTATCTTAGTGGCGCCATCATGTAAACTGTACTGTTATCACCCAAAAATATCTAAGCCACCCCAATGCGAAACATTTCCAAGATCTACAACATGAATAAAAATCATAAAAACATCATTATTCCTTTAACCACTTGATTAACCCATGATAATGAAATGGATATCATGTCAATCTCTTTGAAACATGATTAACCCATTTAAAAGGAATGACTCCCATAAAAATATCATGGAAAAATAATTATCACATGGAAAATAATGGGTTTCATATAAATATCATTCAAACATGGTTATCCACTAGAAAATAATTGGGGTCCATAACAAGGTCATTGAAACATCATTAAACCATTATATATATGTGATCCATAACACTCTCTTTGAAACATGGTTACCTATGGAGAAGGAATCAGATCATTAAAATCACTTTAAAACAATAATTATACCTCTAAATAATTAATTTTAATGGCATCAATAAAAAATATCCCTAGTGAAGGATATGTAAAAAAGGGTAGTATGTGTTGATGAGTGGAAATTACTATATAATATCATTAAAAAATCTCTTGATGGAAATAATCATTAAACATGCAATGTGTCCAAAACAACTTTCAAATATTTGAATAATAATCCACATTAAATAATAAAATTGAATAAAACAAATAATATATTTATAATAAGGATATTAATTAAATTAAATTTCCATGTTGCTATATATACACCTCATAATAGTTGTTAGTTGTATAACATCCGCAAAAAAATTCCTTAATGAAAGGATATTGAGACAAAGTCCCTTAAAATTTAAAAAACCTCTTAAAAATGACTGGAAAGAGAAATAAAGATTGAAGTTGATTTTAAAATAACATGAATAAGAATAATACATGATGATAAATATTCAACTGGAAATATATACACCATTAAAAATAAATTTAGTTCATAACAGAAAAAGTGTCTTAAAGAAGGATTATTTGAGACATAAACTCATACAACTATTGGAATATATGAATCAGAAAACCAAAAATTAATAATCATAAAATTAAACTATTAATTAACATGAATATAAATGAATTAAGGATATAATATTTGAAAAGCGTGAGTATATAGATCATGAAAAATAAGTAAGTGGTGAATCTGACATGTATCTCACAAATGTAAAATGTGAGATAAAAATCACAAACAATGATTGTATAATTATAGTGAAAATAAATCAATGAAGTAATTTTTTTTGGAATATGAAAAAAAATAAAACTATAAATAAAACATAATATAATTAGTGTCCATTTCACACATATTCTTGGCATAAAAAAACCAATGAATTTAAATTTCATCCGAATGAATAGATTTTAAGAAAAGAAATCACTTACAAAGATCATATCATTGGGGTGAGAATAAATCAATGAAATAATTACATGGGAAAATATAAATGAAAATAATATAATTGGTAACAAATCATAAAATAATCAGATATATGTTCTCAAATATTCTTGAAATAACATAACCAATGAAAGTTAAGTTTAACCATATGAATGGAAATTGAGTTACAAAATACCTTAAAAATATCATATCACTGGAGGGAGAATAAATCAATGAAATAATTATGTGTAAAGATTTATATATTCACCATAAAATTGGAAATATATCATTTTAAAATCCTATAATATTTCAAAAATATTCTTGGAATAATATAACAATTTACCCAAATGTTTAACCCACTAAATGTAAATTGAACAACGAAATCCCTTTCCTTGAGTCTCATTTGTCATTATCTTCCACTGTATTCCTGAATAATAAACATATGTTATCAAAAAATATTCCTATTTTGTTATTAATTTTAGTTCCTTTATAAAATTGTTATATACAATTACTAAATTAGTTATTCTTATGTTAGGAGTATTGACCATATTCATCTTATGTGTGAATAATGACATTGATATGTCAACTATGGTCAATGAGGTTGTTATATAGACATGTAAATAATAATAATCTTGAAATAATTATCGAATGTTTGCATCAATTATAATTTTATAATGAAATATGAAATTTGGTTATGAAAAATGAACTAATGTTTGATCATGGAGACTATAGGCTGTATGTATACATGAGTAACAATTCCATTTCCCAGTGATCATTTTAAAAAGAATGAATGTATCATCTATAATTATACCAAGACCATAATATTATAAATACAATATTACATAATTATATATACAAATATATATATCATTCTGAAGATGTGGTGATGAAAAAGGAAAAATCACATCACTATGATGAAGGGGTAGTCTACACATCAACGCATGATGTTGTCACTTTTTTAGTTTATGAAATTGGAAGAATAAAATGATATGTTATTGGTCTAGATAAATAATTATGTCATTTTAATTTCTCAAAAGATTATAGATTTGTCCCATGAATGATTACAACTAATCTTTTCCTTCATGTTGAGTATTTTTTGATTGGGTTTTACCTTGAAGTTTGTCTTGGTGAATTTAAAGAAAAATTGAAGGAATGAGGTTGGTTCATGGTTAGGCCACCATTAGTGTAAACCATGAACCCCAAACTAAATAACAGTTCAACTCAGAATAGAAGGGACATTCATAGATACTTCATGGATTTTCAAATCATGTACCCTAAAAGGAGAAATGATGCAGCCCTAATATTAATAGGCACATGGTTGGCGTGCTGTAGGGGAGAACTGTGTGACCCTACTTGGGAAAGGGTGCATAATATTTATAATGGCCAAAAATTTAATTTTTAACTCCCCCATAACTCACTGATTTAGACCCAAACTCAGACCCTTATGTTTTTAATGATTTCATAACATTATAGAGAGATTCTTAGGTTGTCCAACTAATTTTCATCATGATTCGAAGGCCAAATTCAAGATCCACACATATCCCAGTAAGTGGATCCTATCTCATTAGATTACCATTATTCCTCCTTAATTTTTTCATTATTTTCATGGGAAGTTATATTCTATTTTTCTAGATCTATATCTAGATTTGGTGAATCTATATCTAGGATTTTGGATCTAGATATATAATTAAGAGATCTTGTTTTCATTAATCTTGATATAGGTTTTTAGATTTGAATCTCTATTTATGTTGTTCTATTACTCAATTTTAGTGAATTTTTATTAGATGATTGTTCATCAATGAATAGAGGTACGTTGACTATCATTCAATTAAAAAATTCATGATATTTATTAATTTTATGTTATTGTACAAAAATCAAGGGTCCATTTATCAACTAGAATTCCAAAATTGAATTAATTAATTTTCTAAATTGGGGTTTTAATTGTGAAATTTAATTTTCGAACCAAGATAATTAATTGATGAATTAATTATTAGAGAAAAGAATGTGGAATTACAGATAGTTGATTATTCAGTTAATTATTGGAATGTATAATATTGAAATTTGGAAAATTAATTGTTTAATTTTAAATTTGGAAAAATTATTGGGTGAATTAAGTATTAGTTATTGACATTATGAAGTGGTTAATTAAATTTTGAATTAATTAATGGAATACAAGTGATTAATTAATTGTTGGACTAATTTATGAGAACGACGTGGGTAACTAATTCTTGCACCAATTAATGAAATTTGATATTATTAGTTGATTATATAATTAATTAATGGAATTGGATTAATTAATTAATGTATTAATTTATTGAAGTTGTGGTGGTTAACTGTGATAATAGGATTAATGTTTTTATACATGGTTGACATGATAATGTGAAAACATTTAATAATGAGATACATGTAGTATTGTGATGTGTTATGATATATATGAATTGTTGATAAATGGGGTGATAAAAATGATAATCTATGCCAACAATATATATTCATAGATGAAAAATGGTGTTCAATGCATGAAAATCTACTCCAATGCTAATTATATATATGGATAATTGATAAATGCTGTTCCAGACATGATGATATACACAGTGATATGTATACACAATTGATAAATGGGATGTTATATATGAATAAATACACAAATAACATATATGAATTGTTTAGAATTGGGTTGCTAGACCTAATGTTCTATGCCCATGATATATATGAATGACTGATAAGTGGGGTAATAGACATGGAATTCTATACCCAAATCAATGGAATTGGACTATGTTTCCATGATTTCATAATAAATAGATTGAAGTCCCATGGATTATGTAATACCATGAACTATAATAAATGTGAATTCATTAGGAAACATATTTTTGTCCTGTGTGTGTGAAATGAGGCACTGAGGTACATGTTTCCATGGGAACCTAGTGGTCTATGTGTTGTAAGAAATATTAATTTATTAGATGTAAATTTTTTACTTATGCATTGTAAATATTTTTTTATAAAACTGTATACACTTGTTATGGACTAAATTTTTTTGACACTGTTGGTGGCGGCCTAGTGACTTGTACACACACCCTACTCGGTCGTCTAAATCAATACCTGAATAGACCTTATTATTGTAGGATAGGTTAAGGGAAAAGGCCATGTGTAAGATAAATGATTTTGGGATGGAGTTTGATTTATTTATCTAGAAGTGTTTCTATACCCATTGGTACTAAGCATTTTCTTTATTTTGGGTTTCAATTATAGGCACTAAACACATAAATCAGCATGTCATGTTTCCTTCATTAGTAAGGATATCATATATGCTTTATTGATTGTCTTAAGATATTGGTATTTTTATGGTTATATATATGCTTTCACTATTTTTTATTTTTTCTACTGGTGTATTACTCTGATGAAGGATGGAATAGTATCCGCATAAATGGTTTATAAAACCCTCAATGATAGTCAGTAGGCTCTAGCATATGGGGAGTCACACTTGAGTTCATGTGACTGACCAACTCGGGGTACTATTGTGTGGAACCCAACTCAGGACATTACAAAATGGTATCTAATGTGTTTTCTTTTCTTTTTATATTTTATTACTATTTAGGGAAATGTAAACAGGAAACTAGGAATGTCGAGCCTTGTTAATGAGATCATGCATGGGGGTTTCAGACCCGTGTATAGTGGAAACCCATGTAACTAGGATATGATTAATGTTATTGATCTTTTTTTTCACATTTCAATATTACTTATCCTTAGTTGACACACTTATTGCGTGATATAATTTTTTTTAGAGATTTTATGAGAATTGAATCATGGTCTGGGATGGACTTAGAGTTTATTTTTCATGCATCATTTCAGGAAAATATGATTATTTTGTGCCATGCATCATTTTAATCACATACAGTAAAATGATATATGGGTATGTTATTGAACTTGAACTATTTCCCTTCATTTCTTGTAAAATTGATTTGAAAATGGTCCCTAATATGAAATTGTGATGGGTAAAATAATAATATAATATCAATAAATGGGTGTTTGAATGAGAAACTTGATAATATTTTCCTTACCATTGATAACTTGGACCTAGCTATATTACGGTTAAGGGAAGTGATATCCACTCGGTTTTGACCACGTTGTGATGTTTTTCCAAAAGACATTTTGTAACTTCCTATGATTATTTCTCTTATGTAAATGTGATAAGGTGATGTGATGAGTCCAAAGATGTTTTTCAGGAATTATAAAGATATTCCACTATAATGATGCATGTTGAGAGGATGATATGAGGATATGGACAATATTGATGTACTTGTTGTGGAACGAGAGGCACCGATAGTGTCGAGTGAGGAAGTAGGGTAGCAGTTAAAAGTGAACATCACTCACTCCATGGAATTCATGGAAAGAAACCATGGGTAGGGTGGAAAGATAATGTATGAATAGATAAGGGATTTGTAGTTGTAGTACCCTCTAAATTTAACCTGAGTGGTGGACCTAAGGGAGATGGGTTCTGGGTTGAGTCCATCAAGATGATACTTGACTGTTTAGATACTTTGATTGAGAAGATAGTCAAGGTGGTTGCTAATATTCTATGAGGATCAGTGGAACACAATTGGCATATTCATGTAGAGATTGGAAAGGATTATGGTTCTCTAAAGAATGACTTCTTAGAGATATTCTAAGGTAACTTCTACCAATAGTCATTGATACTAGAGATATTAGTGGAGTTCATGTGTCGAACTCATGTGAGCATTTTCCTGATGGACTATGATAGATGATATACATATTTTCATCTCTTTTCTCCAGTGTTTTTAGAAGATGAGGATAATTCTGAAAAATGAACTTTGGATGGAATAAAGTGTAAAAATATTTCCTAGGTGAACATATTCATGGTTAATAATTTATCAGATATGTTGAACCATGATCTCATTTGGGTAGGTAAACTAGAGGAGGCTTTTAATTTTAGACAAGTGTATTCTTCTAGATAATGTGGTGTTACATATTTCGAGAGAAGGAAGCATTATCATGAGAAGTTTAGCCAAATAAGTTAGAGATAGGGTGTCCAGTTAGGGGTATCACCCAGTCAGGATCATACCCATGTGCATTTACACTAGTGTCATAAGCCTGGAAACTTTAGAAGACATTTTTTCTGACCACAAGTGAAGTTCCATTCATGTATAATGATGTGAAATATATAGAGGTATTTTAGGAACCCACGATAGATAATTCATGATAGATAATCTAGAAAAAACCAGGGTGTAGTAAGGGGATCTTCTACACTATATCGATAATGAAGTTGGTGTTTTGGTGCACAACTAGTAGGGCAAGTGGATGTGGTGCTTCTGTGAAATAGGGACCACATTAGAAGAGTTTTTTAACTTAGGGGAGTCTGATGACATCACAATGAAAATGGTATTGATACTTAAATGTGATATAACCTACACTTTTGGATAGTGAGGATAGACCATTGATAATGAGAGGTATAATTACTATAGAATATGTATTACCTTATCCCTCATTCGATACTAGTTCCAATAAATCATTTATATATAAATAAAATTTTAATGGTTTGAGTCTGGTGGTGATGTTTCTAAGTAGTGTAATTTTGATAGAAAAATTGTTGAAAGTATGGTCTTTAGAAATCTATTTATGAAAGGGTTTTTATTTCAAGATTGGGGAATACCTTTTTCATTAGGATCATTATATTCATGATATGTCAGGCTTCAACCTAATTATGGGTTTGTATTGTTTAGTCATATACCTAGAACACATGGCGTGTTACCAATGGAGTATGACATTTATGTCTTCAAAGGATCAAAAATTATATTCACCATAGAGATTCGAATATCCAGACAAGCCAATTAGGGACCATTACTCAGCAACTCAGAGATATCACAACCTAATATTCTATTTTATTGATGGATGGTGGTGATACAAAGGGGGATATATTTCCAATGGTAGTTGACCTATTCTATGATGTATTTCTTGACTACATATCAAGGAATCCTCCTAAGAGAGAGGTAAAATTTACTATTTATCTAATTGATATGGCTGATCCATTGTCTATTAAACCATACTAATTGGTATCAATAGAGATTCAAGAACACAAGACCCAACTAGAGGAGTTGGAGGATAAGTTATTTATCATTCTTAGTACATCACCTTGGGGATCACCTGTGCCATTTGAAAACAAGGTCAATGTGACACTGAATTTGTGTTAATTACTAGAAGTTGAACCATATGATTTTGAAGAACCACTATCAAATTTTTTCTCTTGACGATCTATTTGACTAGTTGAGGGGAGCCTCTTTTTTCTCATAATTAATATTTAGATCAAGGTATCGTCATCTATAATTTCAGACTTTGGATATAATGAGAACTGCATTCATTGGATGGTATGGAATATATGAGTTCATCATAATTTCATTTAGGATGGTGAATTCCCCAAAAGTGTTTATTTCCTTTGTGAAAATGATCTTTCATCCAAACCTAGGTCAATTTGTTATTGTGTTTTGGGATGATAATTGGGTGTACACTGAGAATCATGAAGATTGGTCCCAACAACTTGACATTGTCCTGAGTATACTGAGATAGCATTAGAAATATGAAATTTTTTCTAACTACTAGATTTAGATAAATTAGGTACACTTATTGGGATACATCATCTCGAAGTAAGGTGTTTTAGTGAACCCAATGAAGGTTCAGGTAGTGGTTTCTTAGGAGTATCACAAGAATGTATTCGATATATATAGATTGATCGGTATAGATGGATATTATTGGAGGCCTATCTAGGGAGGTTTCTAGTTTTTAATAACTGCATTGATTATTGACCATAAATGGGATAGATTTCGATTGCTTAGAAGAATGTGAGAAGACCTTAGAGGGGCTAAATAAGCATTTGACATTGGCATCGATCATGAACCCAACTAGGAAATGTATGGAGAAGACAATTTATTATGATTCTTATGTGATTAGAATTAGATCTATGTCAATGTAGGGAGATCTATTTTTGGTGTATGTGTCTTAGTAGATGAGGTCACATGAGAATAAGTAACCTATAGATGACCCAAAGTTGATAGATGTGGTTTCTGCCTTAATGTATTGGAAATATTATCTTTTGGGAGATAATGTTACAATGTTTACAAATAAAAGTAGGTTGAATTATATATTTTCATATGGATATATGAATATTAGGCATTATAGACTTTCTAGTATACGAAGTCTTTTGATTTTGATCTATCATATATGCCCAACAAAGTAAATAGTGTGGTTAATGATTTGAGGTAGAAATCTCAGACTCATATAGTTCAACATTGTAGTAATGAGTGGAAGATGATGTTTTTGGTGGCTGAGATACATGTTGTGGTTTAATAGAGTGTGGATAAGATGAATCTAGTGTTAGTTTCATGGGATTATACACTTTTGATAATGATATAAGACATATAGTATGATGATACAGAATGTTTGACCTTGAGGGAAATCATTGAAGGTGGGGTTCACCTTAGGATTCAAGCATTGATGAGGATGAGATCATCTATAATAAAGATCATGTTTTTCTGCCTATGATAATGCACGATGAGATTATATAGGAATATCATGATTCGTAGTGGATCTTACATTTTGGTGTTCCAAGAATATAACATGATATATGATTACATTTTTGGTGGAAATGCATGAAAAATGAGATAATAGGGTTTGTGAGACGATACTATAACTGTTAATAGGTGATGGTAGAGAATCAATGATCTGGAGGATTTATGAATCCATTATCTTTTTCAGAATCAAATTGAAATAACATGATAATGGAATTTGTTGTGGGTATCCTGAAGACACCAAGGAATAATGATGTTATTTGGGCTATTAGGGATCAGATGAAAAATGTAAAAAATCTATTGCATATACATGATACATTATCAGTGGAGAAGCATGAATATTGGTATTCATGAGAGATAGTTCATCTGAACAGTGTTCTATGGACTATAGTTTTAGATCCAGGCTCATGTTTCACTTCACGCTTCAAGAACGTATTGTAGAAGGTGTTCGGTAAATTGGAATTATTGAGTATGACCTTCTACCCAAATGAAGAAGTGTAGTCAGAAAATACTAAAGAGGTTTATGAGAATATTATTTTGGAATGTTCTCTTGACTTAGCTGGTTCCTCAAAGATAGGCATAACTATGGTTGAGGGTTCCCATGAAAATAGTTATCAAATGAATGATATAGATAGAACAATAAAAGGTAATTTATTTTAGGACATGTAAATCAAAATTACGATGAATGGAGGTAGGTGGGTCTGAGATATTTGTACCAAGTCTCTTAAAGGATAAATTAGAGCATGTAAAGTTGATTTAAAAACACATAAATAGGGATTAAAGTAGACAAAAGTCATATCTTTAGAAATTATGTTTCCTGCTAGAGTTTAGGGATAGTGATTGAGTATTCCTTTATGTGTTTCCTAGGTTGGTTCACTAAAGGATATAGAGGTAGGAAATTTTGGAATCAATGTTTTCCAGACCTTTTTAGGTTGTGGAGAGAATATGGAAAATGGAAAACCGATTGGATCATCCATGGAAATAAAAGGCTATAAATGATTTTTTCTAAGTATCAAAACATCAAAAGAATATCCCCACCCTTAAACATGTAATAATTGTGGACTAAAATGAGCTTGAGGTAGATGCTTTGTTTGAAGAGCACCTAATATATGTGCTGGATCATAGTGTAACATGTTGCCGGGACTGACTGTGTTGATAGTTTGTGTGTTGTGGAAACATGGGTGTGTGTAGCTGGGAACTTGGGAAGGGGAGGCATACACGTGAGCTGAGTTGCTCGATCTTTATTAATCAGAATCATATGGTATCATGTGAGTAAAACTCGAGGATGAGATATTATAATGTGGGGAGATATAATATCCCAACATTTTCTAGAGTTGTTAAGGAGTTTTAATAGTTTCTATTGGGCTCATGTTGATTAATTTTCTATTTTTTTCTCCTTTTACTGTATTTTGGTGAATTTTGAGAAAAATTGAATATTTAATTGAGGGAAATAAATTATTTAATTGTAAATTGAGAATGATTAATTGGTGAATTTTATATTAGATGTTGAGTTTTTTAATGGTTAATTAATTTTTGAACTGATTAAAGAAATATATGTTATTAAATTAATGGGTGAATTAAATTATTGGTAAGATGTGGTTAATTAATTATCGAATTAAATAAAGGATGTTTCTATTATTAATTAACTTTTTAACTAAATAGTGTACTTTGATGAATTAATTTATGAATTAATTAGTGGTTATTGTGCTGGTAAATTGTGAAAATATGATTAATGTTGTTTGATCTTGGATGACATGATAATGTGAAAACATGTGATTATGAGAAACATGTAATATTTTGATGTTTTATGATATATATACATGGTTTATAAATAGTGTGCAAGAAATGATTATATACACCAATGAAATATATGCATTATTGATAAATGGAGTGTTAGACATGAGGATGAATGCCAATGATATATATATATATATATATATATTCATAGTTGTTAAACATGGTTCTATACATTATGATGTATTCCAATGATATGTATGAAAGGATGATAAATGTGGTGCTAGAAATAACGATCTAAGACAATTAAATATATACATCATTGAGAATTTGGGTTCTAGAAATTATGTTCTTTGGTGATAATATATATGCATTATTGATTAATAGGGCACAAGAGAAGTTGGATATAGTTTTAGTTTTAGTGGAGTCTACAAAATTGAGAAAGACTTGAGGTAGGAATTCTGACGTTCCAAAATTTTTTACCTTGAGGGAATTCCATGAAGGTTGGGAGTCACCTTACAATTAGAGCATACATGATGATGAAATAATATATTTCTAGAATTGTGTTGTTGTGAATTTGATCATGAGAGAGGAGCTCATGTGGGAATTTCATGCTTCAATGTGGGTGGAAGATCCTGGTGTGACAAGAATATTCCATAACCTACAATGATTTTTTTGGGTGGAAAGACATGAAAAATGTGATAGCGGGGTTCATGACACGATGGTACACCTATCCGCAAGTGAAGGTAGAACAACAATGACCAGAAGGTTTTTTGTAGCCATTTCCTATTCTATAAGGAATGTGGGATGAAAAAATAATGTAATTTTTGGTGGGTATTCAAAAAATTCAAAGGGAAGATGAAACTATATGCGTTATTTTGGATCAAAAGATGAATTTAGTGAATTTCTAACCTATACAGAAGACATTATTAAAGAACTAGTGATGGGATTTGTATGTACGATAGGTAGTATATGTACACTGGGTTCCATAGACTATAGTTTCATATCATGAATCACATTTCACATCACACTTCTAGCAGGTCTTGTAGAAGGTTCTTGGAACATAGGTATTTTTGAGGACAACCTTCCACCCAAATACAGATGGGTATTCATAGTACAATATGCAGGTTTTTTGGGATATATTGTGTGCATGTGTTCTTAACTTCAGTGGGTCTTGATAGAAACACCTATCTTTGGAAAAGTTTTCCAATAAAAAAAACTATTAGTAAAATATACATATGGAACCATTCGTGGCACTTTATGGTAAGTTTTGTAGATCACCTTTATTCTAGATGGAACCAGACAAGTTTGAGTTGTTTGGAACGAGTCTCATGTAGGATACACCTGAGTAGGTACAACTGATTCAGAAATACAAGGCAACGAATCTGAGTAGATATATCTTCTATATTGATAAATGTTGATGAACCATAGATTCTATAGAGGTTGATCATGTATTAATTTAGGTGTCACCTAGGTTGGGTCTCCATGGGATACCGATTCATGGCATATTGGTGCCCAAGTTCAATATACATTTTCAGGTTGTGTAGAGAATCGGGCTTGTGGTGTACCGATTGGCTCGTTCCCAAAATACAGTTTTATGCATTATGTTTTAAATGTATCAATACTTTGGAAGTATAAATTTTACCCTTCTCATGTGATTTATATTGATGATTTTTATTTTGAGGTAGATGCATCATTTTAGGATCATCTAATACGTGTGTTGGATCACAGTGAGAATATGTTAAAAGAAAAGATTGTGTAGATAGTTTGTTTATTGTGAAAAAATGGTCATGTGTAGTACAAAACATAGGAAAGGGAATAAGATATGTGGGCTCATTTCCCAGTATTATTGACTAAAAATCCTTGGGAATATTGGGTGTGCTATTTGAGGATAATCTATTATAAGGTGGTGATATTGGAAGTTACAAAACTTTTTAGGAGTTCTCTCAATCATGATTATAGTTACTAGTTTTCCTCTTGTTGAGTACTTTTTGTTTTGGTTTTACCTTAGTGCATGTTTTGGTGAATTTTGAGAATAATTAAAGAAAAGATGGTTGTGCATGATTGGTGCATGGTTAGTGAAAATTGGACACCCTATCCTAGAGAGATATGAAACAAAGTACAATGAGGGGTTTCATGGCTAGGACATGGTTTGTGTAAATGTTGACCACTAAAATAAGAAGTTCCCCATGAGAGCACAGTTATATGAACCATGCTCCCCTACCTAAGAAACCATACAAAATATTTTTAATGACAATACATTATTTTCGAATTTACCTGAAGACACAACACTCATCCATTTTGACCCAATCTCTAACCCCTCAGATTTTTATGACTTCATAGATTCTTAGAGGGATTCAAAGGATTTTTAATATCCATTCAATTCATCATGATTTTAATTATAGATCAATTATCCTCACCAACCCATGTATGTGGATAATATTTCATAGCTTCCCTGATCATCCTCTTTCATTTGATAATTATTTTGGTGGGATGTTATCTTTTGGTTTTATAGAGCTAGATGTAAATTTGTGAAATCTAGATATACTTTTGTTGGTCAAGATATAGAATTAATTGATATAAATGTGGTTAATCTTCATTTTGGGTTTTAGATCTGGATCCTAAAAAACATCATTATGCTACTCATTTTTAGGGATTTCCATTGGGAGATTTCTTTTCAATGAATCGAGGTAGATGGTATGTAATTGAACTCCAAATTTCATGTTATAAATTACATTTATGTGATTATAGTCAGTGGTTGGGTTTGTTTCTCATTTGGAATTCATAAATTGAATTAGTTTATGTATTCAATTAATTAATTGGGGAAATTAGGGTTTTAAATGAGTAATGGAATAGTGGAACCATGATAATTAATTGATGAATTAATTATCAGAGTATTTAAGTGTGAAATTTTGGATTTTTTAATTATCAAGATAATTATGAGAATATTGAATATTGAATAAAAAGAATTTAATTGTTTAATTTTAAATTGATAATAATAAATTGGTTAATTAATTATTACATGTTGAGTGTGTGAAATGGTTAATTAATTATTGAATTGGTTAACAAAATAGATGTGAATAATTAATTGGTGAATTAATTAATGGGAATGGTGTGGTTAATTGATTTTTTAATTAATTAAATAAAACTCATATTATAAAATAATTTTTCTAAATGATTAATGGATATGGATTAATTAATGGAAGTTGTAGGGGTTAATTGTGATGAGATGATTAATGTTTTTTATATTGGCCGATGTGAAAATAAGATAACATGTGATAATGAGATACATGTAATATTGGGATGCGTTATGATATATATGCATTTTTGATTAATTGGGTTCTAGACATGACGATCTATGCCAATGATATATTAGCATAGTTGATAAATGGGATTCTAAACATGAAAATATACTCTAATGATAAATATATATGTGCACAGTTGATAAATGGAGTGCTAGACATGATGATCTATGCCAATGATATGTATGTATGATTGTTAAATGGGATTCTAGGAATGATTATATTCACCAATGACATATATGCATGTTTGAGAATTACAGCGCTATACATGATGTTGTATTCCCATGATATATATCCCCAATTGAAAAACAGATTAATACATATAGTGGCCTACACAAAGAACATTAGCATTGGACTATGGATCCATGTGGATTTAATAAAGAAATAGAGGTGACATGGATAATTTAATCCCATGTGCCATAATTAAATATTAATTTAATATGTAAAACAATTCCGACCTGGTGTGGGTCGAAGAAGTTATTGAGGTACGGGTGTTCTCAAGAACCTAGTGGTCTATGTGGTTTAATAGATAATAATAAATTATCTGATAACTATTTACACATTCTTTTAAATTAATTATTTATACCACTTAATTCACGTTTTATTATCTTTATATTATTTAAATTTCATTGGAGGTGGCCTAATAAGTTTTAATCGCACCCTAATAAGGCTGCCTGATCGGAACTAAAAAAGGAACTACTGTTGTTGGATGAGTCAAGGGAAAAGGCCTTATGTAAGATTGTTGATTTGGGGATGGACCATGGTTGATGTCGAAAAATGTTTTTCAAGACCAATTGGGAACCTTTAGTGTCTTTCTTTTGGGTTTTCATTTTAGACACTTGACATCATCAATACTATGGAATGTTTTTTGAATTAGTATAGATATTGTATATACTCCATTAATTGTCTTGAGATATATATATTATTTATAGTTATATAAATTATTTAATTATTGGTTATTATTTCTATTTCTATATTACTCAAATAAAAGAGGGTATTTTCTTCCCATGATTGACTTATCATACCCTTGTTTGTAGTCGAGATCCACTGGAATATAGGGAAGCACATGGTTAGTGAAAACTCTTCTCCCTAGCCTAGAAAACCATACAACCCTAAAAAGAACGAAGTTGTACAATCAGAACATGGTTTTTAAAACCATGAACCCTGAAAGAGAAAATTTTCACCATTAAAACAATAAGCACATATTTGGATCACAGTTAGGGAAAATTGTGTGCCCCTCCTAGGAAACCATGCACAATAGTTTTAATGACCCAAAAACTAGTTTTTAATTCCCTCGAACCCCTTAAATTAAACCATTTCTACTCAAACTCAGACCTTTATTATTTTTTGATGATTTTGGAGATTCACTGAGGATTTTAGAGGCCATAAGACCTCCATTAATCATGATTAGATGCAAGAATTTAAGATCCAAACATCTCTTGATAAGTGGATCATATCCCGTTACTTTCTAATTCATTCTCTGTCATTCTATCAACCTCTTAGCAGGATGTTATCTTTCTTTTTTCTAGATATTGATCTAGATTATGTAAATCTAGATATATAATTGTGCATTAGGATCTAGAATTAAGAAATATTTTTTCTGTTAATATTGATTTGGGGTTTTAGATAAAAATATCGATCTAGGGAATTTTTTTGCTAATTTTTTGGTGATTTTCATTGGTAGATCATTCATAAAAAAGATGAGGTTGGTGGCATATTATTCAATAACCAAAGTCATGGTTTTTATTACGTGTATGTGATTTTAGAATTTCATATGTTCATTTTGAAATTAGATTTCCAAAATATTCTTAATTTATGAGGGAAAAAATTAATTGGATAAATTGGGATTTTAATTGTGTAATGTAATTGTGGAAAAAAGATAATTAATTGGTGAATTAATTATCAGCGTATTTAATTTTGGAATTGTGTATAGTTAATTTTTGGGTTAATTATCGGTATGTTGACTATTTAATTGATGTAAATTAATTTTGGAATTGTAAATTGAGAATAATTAATTGTTAAATTAATTATTAGATGTTGAGTTTGTGAAATGGTTAATTAATTATTTAATTGACTAACAGAAGTGATTTTATTAATTAATTGACGAATTAATTTATGGGAAATATATAGATAATTAATTTATGAATTAATTAATAGATTATTTAGTGGTTAATTATGATAAGTTTTTTAATATTGTTTAATCTTCGTTGTCATGAAAATGTGAAAACATGTGACAATGAGATACATGTAATACTGTGATGTGTTATGAAATATATGAATGGATGATAAATGGGGTGTTGGATATAATGATATACACAAATGATATATATTCATAGTTGATAAATGGGGTGACAGGCATTAATATCTACACCATTGATATATATATATATATATATATATATAAATTCATAGTTCATTAATGGGGTGATAGATAAGATGATCTACACCAAGGATATGTATGCATGGTTGATAAATGGGGTACAAGACAAGATGACCTACGATAATGATATATATACATGGTTGATAATTGGTGTGCTACACATGATGATATATGATAATGAAATATATGTATGGTTGATAATTGGGGTTCTAGACATGACATTTTATGCCCATGATACATACATGTGACTGATAAAGGAGTTTCTAGGCATGGATTTCTACCCCCAAAACATTAGCATTAGATTATGGTTGCAAGTGGTCACAATATTGAAATAGATGTGTAGTGTATAATGTAATCCCATATTACATAATGAAATGTAATTTAAATATGTAACAGAGTTTAGACCCGGAACATGCCAAAGTAGGTACTAAGGTACGAGGGTAATCTTGCACCAAGTGGTCTATGTGCTCTAATAATGATTAGTTGATAATGTGGTAAATATTTAATTATTAATTATAATTATGTAACCTCCCGACTCGGCTCACCCCTAAACTGGTGGCTGGACAGGTCGCCACATGACCTCAATTGTGTCTCCCCGTATTCTAGAGGCTGCCGACTAGCAGCGAGGGTCTATGAATAGTTAGTGGGGAGACTATACCATCTAATTAAATAAAAACACTTCTTTATTAATTACGAAACTCTTTATTTAAATAGATGTTTCTTTGGGATACCCAAAAGCCTCCTTAATTTCACATAACTATAAAAACTTATTAAACATCCAATTAAAATAATTGAACATAAATGGTACACCGCATATAAATAAAAATTCTTCTTCATTCATTATTCTCTTAATTAAAATTTCATAATTAATTATGAAACTACCAATTTATTACAATATCTTTAATATAATAAAACTCCAACCCATAACCCCTAATTTAATTTCCTTAATAATAATAATTATTATTACATTCGTAAAACTAATATAATAATAATCTCATTTTTTTTATTTTTCAAACTTTTGATAAACCCAACACCACTATTTAATAACAATGCTTCATTAAATCTGAAAATCCTAATTTTATTAGATATTTCATTGAGAAGCTCAAAAGCGACATTAAATTCACATAAATGATATACTACTTCAACAAGAAATTAAAATATCAACGCATCAATATAATTTATGACACCATAATAATAATAATTGCATTATTATTATTAGAAAATTCTTCCATTTAATAATAAATGGTCCTTAAATAATTCTGAAACTCTTCATTTAAATAAAATGGTTCTTTGATAAACCCATAATCCACATTAATTTTTTCAACTACCATTTAATTAATTCTTTAACATTAATTTAATTTAAGAACCACAATAATAATATTTATAAATTCATTATTATTGTTATTAAAACATTTTTTAATTAATCTCAAACTCTCATATTATGTTTTTAATTAAATTATATAATTTACTAAACCTGGTAAACTACACGGGTTGGACCACAACCGTGTGTTTCCCATGCAAATCCATTAAAGTTAACTTTTCCGAAATCAGTGTTCCCGAGACTCATCAGGCCACTTTCAAAAATTATCATGTAATTACACAAGTCTAAAAACAACACCTTTAGGTATTCCAAAATTGGGAATAAAATTCCATAGCTCGGTTAAAAAAAATGAATCGTTGATAAACTGAAAAAAATTCAAAAAAATCAAATTTTAACCCTGTTAAAAAAACATGAGACTTTACAATATACCCACCTCAAAAGCTTGTTGTCCCCGAGAGGCCATCGAGAACCACTACTAAAAAAACCAACCTACCAAGGTCATTTAATCATGTTAGAAGTGACATGTTGCATTCCTAAAATCAAACACTCCTTTAAACCTTCACAAAACTATTATAAAGACTTTAAAACTAGAGCTAAATCTCACTTTATAGATTGAACATCGAAACAGATCTTATATTTTAGGCCATTAGAGGGACCCCATAAATGAAAACGGTTGAATCTCGATCAATCAATAGAACAGGTTTCTCATGATTCCCTTGAAAGAAGTCATGCACTCAAAACCCATATTCGCTCTTTACCGGATGATGTTCCCTTGAAACTATTCCAAAACCATCCACATGTATAACTAAGTCCTTACCCGATCTCTAGTATAACATCCAAGTGAAGACATAGTAGGGATATTTGAATAAAAAGAACCATGTCCGAACACAAATTAAGGAGTAGGCCAAAGAAACCACACATCCCGCTTACTACACAGATAACAACCACTCATCAAACCAATAACATTTAAACTATAGCACAACGTAAGACCAACACTATATTAATGCCTCTATGAAGAGGTAAAAATATGGGAAATAATCATCGTATTATAAAGGAAGTACTAAGATAAAAAAACAAGGAAATTTAATAGATCAATTAAACTATTACAAGACCACTATGTTCTAAATGCTCAGCATCACCTGAAGACATGTTTATCCAAAAAAAAGAGACAATACCCACCTCAGGATTTTCCAAGATGTTGCAAGAAAAAATCATCCTCTCACTAGTTCGTATTTGTAGAACTGATTAATGAATGCATGTGATATTCCTTGAACCATGATCAACACATCAAACATTGATCATTAAATCCATATAATAAACCTATCAGTATTCTATAACACTTGAGAAGCAAGAAGTCCTCCTGAGTAGTGGGAAGAACATACTTTAATGGCCTAGATCATTCTAAGGGTACTTCATACCATATGTTAGCCCCTTAATAAACATAAACCTTGACCCTCTATCTTGGTCACACAAAACTGAAATGAAAAGATTGAAAATCCCTTTTTTATTTTATCCATTTTAATTAATTCATTTCAACGTTTTAGCATTTGAATGAATTTTAAAAAACACACAATTAATTTTTTTATAACTAGTCACTTGGTTCTCAAAACAATGCCCTACGGGAAAAAATAGGCATGCTATCACAAAGATTCTCTATAATAAATTAACATTTAGTGTTATTAAAATTTAAACAAGAAATTTGGCATCTAAATTCCTTTTTACCAAGAAGGTGACAACCGAGGGTCACATTTATTCAATTCGGGTTCTTCAAAAAGAAACCCCAAAAACAGTTCATTTCAGTCAAAACTCATAAGTTTTACATTTATAACTATTTTCAAACATACTATGGTTATATAAGGTTTAAACACATGGGTGGCCATCAACCAACTGATATGGTGCCCATACACCTTATCCATAGAATTTGGCTCCCATTTGTCACAATCAACATTCATTTAACATTTTAATTGCATCATCCCTTTCATATATCAAAACATCTCTAACATGTTAGCATAAACAAAAACAAAATAACATGATATAACACAAAATCATGGAATAAAAAAAACATGATAATAACTGAGGCAATATGGAATACAATCAATAAAGTATGTTAAATCTATCACCAAAACATGCTATATAGAGAGTCATGCTAATGTAGATCAGAACATGACATTTCACCCAAGGAACACAATCCAAATTATCAAGCATCCTACTAATTAAACTACCTGGAATGTTATTTGTATGACATGTGAATCTCTAAGTGCTTAAGCTAATGCATGTACAGAACTTCCTTGCCTTATCAGGACAAGAAAATTATTTTTCAAAATTCACAAAATCAATATACAGTAGAAAATACACCAGTCACTCAAGGTGAAATCATATCAAATGTAACCTCTAATAGTACAAAAATCTATTGCCATCCCTGGCCACTTGGTCAATTCCCGTACATGGGGTGATCAGTCCCGAGCACATCTATTAACCCAAGCATCGACAGATTCATAGTCTCCTGTCTACCAATGATAAAACATTAAGACAAACGAAAAGAAACCCTTTGATACCACTTTGTAATGTCCTGACTCGGCTCATCCCTGAACTGGTGGCTGGACCAGTAACCACATGACATCAAGCACGTCTCCCCATATAGTAGAGGCTTTCGACTAGCTGCTTGGGTCTATGAATAGATAGTGAAGAGACTATACCTTCCCATTAAATAAAAACACTTCTTTATTAATTACTAAACACCTTATTTTATTAGACGTTTCATTGGGATACCCAAAAGCCTCCTTAATTTCACATAACTATAACACCTCACTAAACATCCAATTAATATCATTTAACACAAATGTTACACCCCTTTTAATTGAAAATGATTCTTCATTCATTATTCTTTTAATAGAGATTTCATAATTAATTATGAAACTCTTGATTTATTACAATATCATTAATAGGTTAAAAAACCAACCCATAACCCCTAATTTAATTTCCATAATAATAATTATTACATTAATAAAACTAAAATAATAATAATCTCATTATTATTATATTTCCAACTTTTGATAAACCCAACACCACTATTTAATAATAGTGCTTCCTAAAATTTGAAACTCCTCATTTTATTAAATGTTTCATTGAGAAGCTCAAAAGCCACATTAAATTCTCATAAATGATATTCTTCTTTAACATGTAATTAAAATATCAAAGCATCAAAATAATTTATGACACTATAATAATAATAATAATAACATTATTATTATTAGAAAATTCCTTCATTTAATAATAAAAGGTCATGTAATAATTATGAAACTCTTCATTTAAATAAAATGGTTCTTTGATAAACCCATAATCCACATTAATTTTTTCAACCGTCATTTAATTAATTAATTAACATTTATTTAATTAAACAACAAAAATAATAAGAATAAACTCATTATTATTGTTATTAATATTTCTTTTAATTAATCTCAAACTATCATATTATCTTATTTAATTAAATTAAATAATTTATTAAACAGGGTTAACAGCTCGGGTGGGACCACAACCGTGCGTTTCCTGTGCAGATCCATTAAAGTTGACTATTCCAAAATCAGTGTTCTTGAGACTCATTAGGACACCTGCGAAAATTATTAGGTAATTACGCATTTCCAAAAATGACACATTTAGGTATTCGAACACTCGAAATAAAATTCCAGAGCTCAGTTTTAAAAAAACTACTCATTGACCGAATGAATTTTTTTAAAAAACATTCACATTTTAACCCAGTTAAACAAACACGGGACTTTACAAATTATTTAAATTTACATTTTCATACACATTTTATTGATTGAATTCGTTTTAGATACTTTTTTGGTGGCTTACCAAGTTGTACTGACACCCTAATTGTGCTTCTTGATCCTTTCCAAAGTTGACTTTATTATTGTATGTCAGATTAAAGGAAAATTCCCTATGTTAGTTGAATGATCCGGGGATGGAGCATGGTTAAGGTAATGATAAGTGGTTTGGTAAAAACTATGAGTCATTAGTGTATTTATTTCGGGTTTTCATTTTAGACACTGTACATGTACATTAATATGGAATGTTTTATACTTAATTTGGATATTGTATATCTTACATTGATTTTCTTAAGAAACATGTATTATTTATGCATATATATTTTATTCCTCTATCTATTATTATTTATGATTTGTTATTACATTGATAAAATATTTTAGAGTCTCCCCTTAATAGACTTATCATACCCACACTGCTAGTCGACATCCTCTGCTGTACTGGGAGGCGTTCTTGAGTTTATTTGACCAACCATATCGAGGCACCATTGTGTGAAAACAAGGCCGATACATTAAAATAATGATTATCATAAATATATCATTTATATCATATTTTTTTTTGAAATTCATCATTATTAAATTCCACGTATTGTTTTAATTTATCAAGTATCTTTGAGTAGACAGTAGTCCACACATCCACAAACAAAGTTATTATAATATCACAAAATGGACTGTATGAAGATACGCGTTATATAATAAATAATTAAGTTTAAATATATAATAAATATCTTATATATTTTATAAAAATATTATTGAAATTATTTTCCCCAACAAATTTTGTGGTAAAGAAAAAATGAACAACATCATTTTGCGAGGTAGTAATTCGTCGTACACACGAATGATGATTTCATTACCGATTTGATGGAAGCGTGTACAGGTGAAAGTGAGGATTCTTGGATTAGATAAGGGATGGAGGGTGTTTATTTTTTCAGGATTTTTTATATCAAAAGTAGAATGATATATGTGAATATGTTAGGGGATTAGTGCCTTTTTATAGTGGAGGAAAAGTGGTTTCTTGTAAATATAAAAAGTTAAACACTATTGGGAGGTATCTATTATATAATGATGCTCCAATAATGAAAAAAAATTATGGAATAACAGGTATATTTTTTCTATATTTCTATCATATGAGTTTTGGATAAGTTTCTAGGTCATTTTAACTCTTAATATTTATATTTAACCATTAAGTAATCTTATTTTTACCTTAATCACTACAAATAATTTTAATTTCATTCACCTATATTTTTGGTAAAAAACAAAGTTGAAATTACTATAAATTATAAATTATTATTATTATAAATATGTAATTGATTTTTAAAATTTCCAATCATAGTATTGGAAGAAATTAACTTAAAAGTAATCACACGAACGAGAAATGACAACGAGTTTTTGAAAGGAAAATGTTCAATGTTTGAAACGATTTCCTATCAAATTTCAATGTGCAATTGATTTGAGTGAATTAAATAATATTTGTTGATTTAATATTTATATAATTTTACATTAATAAAAATTTAATTATAATATAAAAATATAAATGATTCAGAATAATATGTCGTTTTCTATTAAATCTCATTATTATTCACTATTCATTAAAATAAGAAATTACTCAAAAAATTCCAAAATTTCATATATTTGTATTAAAACATATACACCTGTAAAATATGGTAAAACTACCATTAAAAAATTAACCCATTTCAATGCATACAATTTTATTTTTTCATCTTAATAAAATAAATATTATTGTATGAATTTAAATAAATTTGATAAAATAATAAAATATAAATTTTATTTATATTCTTCACTAAAATTTATTAATTTAATTTATTAACATAAATCAAAATTATGGTCATAAAAATATTTTTTTTATAAAAACACATCATTTATATTCAATTGGCCTTTATCATTTATCTTTAATTGGTCCCAAATTATTTCAATATTTATATATTTTTAAATTAGTTTTCAATAGTTCAATTAATAATATTCATTCCCACCATTCCAATTAATTGGTGTTCACTATTTTATTAAATAATAATATTAATAGTATATTGTTTTCTGGTAAGACTCAACCTTGTGTGTAACACGAGTTATCAATGAAATACAATGTTACGTACAATGAATAATAAACTTGGTGTGGAATATAATGAATGAAAAACTATGGATTTTGTGTATAATAATTAATCAAAGAATAAGAATTAAATTTAAAAAATTCATAAAATGTGTAGACACTCCAAATAAAATTAAAATATTTACCTTATTAATGACATGAAAATTAAAATTTTTTGAATCAATTTTTTCTTATTAAACTTATTTTTTTGTGAAATTTAACATTTCAATTAAAATATAAAACAAAAAAATAATTTTATAGAAACAAAATGTTTTTAAATTTATTTTTTCTTTAAACAATTTCACAACTTTTTTCAACAAAACGCAAGTTAATATATTTTTTGTTCAATGAAACATTTCCATTAATTCAAAATTAATAAGTTATAAAATTAATTTATTAATATAAAATTTTAATAAAAATTAAAAACAATTATTTGAAAAATATCAAGGATTGATAAAAAATAATTTCTATCACATCCATTTAATATTAATTATTCACCTGCTAAAAAATTTTCATTATCAATATAATTGTGTTAATATATTAATTTTATTTTTATAAATTCATCAAATAATTTTAATAACATCAAAAAAGAATGAAAATATTAATATGTAATTCCTAAAAATATTTTCATAATAAATATTTTTATCAAATATTATATCTTTTAGTCCATTGAAAGATTATATTATATTCAATGACACACCTTACCCTTGGGACATTCCCAATAGAAAAATATCTATTAACTTTTTTCTAATAGTTATATATCCAATTACAATTTTTATAATGAAAACTTATATATAATACGAGTTTTACATATTATTTATATATATATATTCAGTTTAAGAATCATTATTCATATTATTTTAAATTTTCCCCAACATATATATTACAATTGAACTCTATACTTTATTTTGATAGTCTAAATTAGGGTGATTATAATGAAAAAAACCATAAGGAGACATATTTTAATACCATGGTGTTATTATTTAATTTTTGTTTTATTCATTTCAATATATTTCTTAATTTTGTTTCATATTGAATTATCAAAATATATTATTTTTTAATCTTAGATTATAATAGTTTTTTATAATTTTTTGTATCATTATTTATTTTTCTTCTATTTTATGTGAAACAATATATTTACCATAATATTTATTTGATGGATACATTTTTAGTAAAATAAACAGGTGTTATATACTTCCCCATTAAAATAAATTGTCCCTAATTTTTTTACTATATAAAAAAATAATGAGGGTACTTCTACCTCAATAAATATTTTATCTACCACATTTTATATACAATCCCAAGATTCCTCTATAGAATATTAACTATATATGTATTCTTGTTTCATTTTACCTTTTCAATAAAATCCAAAAACTCGAATAGTTTTTCCTCAATAGAGAGTTCATGTTATTATTATTATTTATTTATGCTCTATATTTTTATAGTGTTAAGTATATACTTTCTCAAAATATATAAATTGAACACATCATGAACTTGGGAGAGGTTCAGTTGAAGCACAAGATTTTATGCTACCATTCAAACATGATAAAGAATTTAAATCCGCCTTTCGTATCTATGGAATTACATTCCCTTATTCATAAATTTCAAAACCTTGTTTCATGGTATTATTTGAAGGATACCCTGTCTACAACATCAATATATATATATTATTGATGATCATTATCATAGATATTCTATATACATTTTCACATTTTAATGATAACACTATATGGTTTGAAAAAACTCTTTAATTTATTTAGAAATATATAATACCCTCAGTTTACACTCTCTATCTTCACTCCAAAATTTTGGAGTTCAATACATATTCCCTTATAGAGCCACATATTTCTCAATTTAAATCCTATAATACAAACTATTGTTATATAAGAACTATTCTATGGGAAGATTTTGATCATATCCTCATTTCGAAACCATTTAACATGAAATCAACATATCTTCTATAATTTTATTTGTCTATTTAGATTTACCATTATAGTAAGGATGATAGGTGGTGAAAAAGATCAACATTATATCAATGAATGATGAATACTCCTTCAAAAATTCCTTGTAATCCTAAAATATTTATGAGATACGATTGAGAGTAGTACTCTAAGATTCCTTATAACATCCATTATGAATATATTGGAAGTCTAATCAGTTGATAAAATATCCCTATCAACAATTAAATTTAATGAATTTATATGGTGATCAAATAGCAAAATAATGGAATTATAGAATTTAGAAGTTTTGGGAAGTGCTATAATTAAATCTATATTGATCATACACCATATACAAATAGGAATAGGTAATGGTCTAATAAAAAATATATACTATTAATATATCATCCTTAACTTACTTTCATACCTTTCATCAAGATATAAAATCTTTAGTCAACTTTTTCTTATTATCATATAATAATTTATTCCTAATTCTTATATAAATATTTGTACTTCCAGAATGGATAGTGACAAAAGAGCAATGTGAATTATCCTAAACCTCTTTCATTAATTATAGTATTGACGAAACACATATTCTTATCCTAAATAATATAAATTATTCATTGTAAAATTTATAATCATGAAAATTATAAACCTTCATTTTTTTCTCCATGTCATCAATTGATGCTCTATGATATTTTCAGGGATGGATAGTTGAGAATTAATTTGGGAATGATTTTATTTCTCATATTTCCATGATATTTAAAATCACATACACGAAATCCCTATGTGTAGAGTCTCTCTTTTTCCCCATCATGGATTAAATAACATCATTATTTATTACATGAGAATCAACCAAATTATTTTACCTTATAGGTTGGTAATTTATCGAGACATCATAGTCCATGATCAACTACGTCTACCACCTTTATTATACATTCAACTACTTATAAGTTAATATGTTCTTTAATCACTTATGATCAGTATATATTTTACACTCTTCACTATAAAGATTTGACTTTTATATATTGAATGAAAATGTCATTGATTCTATTTATAAATCACGTGAAATATAATATTTCTCAATAATTTTTAATTGATGAGTGGAATAAGCTACTACCACGTCATTCTACATGAGGAAATACCCAAATCCCTTATTTAGTGAATATTTGAATATTAAAAATCCAACTCCAGAATAGGGAAATGTGAGTATAAGGATAGAGAACAAAGTACTCTTAATATCCATAAACACTTTTTTACTCACTTACCAATAGGAACTTGACTCCCTTCCATGTAAACATGTTTCATTTCATTAAAGGTCATGAAAATTTACTCAAAAATAATTAATAATATATAGAAAATAAAAGAAATGTATAGATATTATATTAACTAGTTGTTTCTGTCATTAATAAATTAGCTATTTATTTAATTGACATAGAAATATACCCACTCTTATGATTATGCGATAAACAATGATACATTATAAATCCAAAATAAAATTTTGAAAATTTAGAAAGATATAATTTATTATTCATCAATGTACGTAATACAATCCTAAAATGATCTTCATACCCATTTAATATATAATATTATTATCTCTAATAACTACAAACAATTGGCCGAGGTACTCTCCAACAATACTAATCATCATATACATGATTCTTAAAGAGGTAGTTTTGAGTCACACTAGCACTAGAGTAAATTCATCTTGCCTATAAATTATATGAAATGATGACTTGGGTACATCATATCTTTAAACCCATAGTAAGTGATATCTAGATAAATGTTCTATCATGGAGAGGTTTATAATCCCTCATAATAGATCGGAAAATTCCATAATACGAAGTAGAGGATACTGATTATATTTCATGTTTTTTATAGTCATGAAAATAAATATAGAGATGCATTGGCCTTTATTTATTAATAATAAAGGAGTATACTTCACCCAACTATCAATTACATGCAAGATAAATTGAGTCTCAACATTGGATTCCTAGTATATCATGTTTTTTAGTGGATAAATACATAATAGGGTCTTGATGATTTTTTAGAATATAGAATATCCTTTTAATCCACTTAAATAAATCCATAGATTCATGGGGTTTATTATCTCCAAGTTTTATTGCTGGATTTGATTTTGTGAATTTCAAACCATGACCCAAAATTTATCCCTAGTTAATGATTACTGCAAGACCCAATTTCCAAATGGTGTAGATTGAAAATTCTACTAAATAAGGGTCCATTAGATAATTTTCATAAGTAACATCTATTCAAACTTCCACTCTTTGATTTAGAAGATATCTTTATTGAGGCATTATCGATATAACAGAAAACAATGACCAAGCCACTTAAGGGAAAATTCCCAAACCATTGGAGTAACATCAATAATCACTCTTAATTTATCATTAAAAAGAATTTAATGATATAATGGACCCCAAAATTAAGGAAAATAATTTAATAATAATCATGTTTATTTAAATAAACACAAAATTCAGATCATTAAAAAAACCCTCTCCACCAAGTCTCAAGAATAGGAATGATTTCCTGACAAAACATGGTTACTACTAATCTTTAATAGAACAATGATGGATAGGAACCCTCCTTCCCATACTTTATTAATTATGATTTTCTTAACTTCTATTTACTAATTAACACGAACTATACATAGGGAGCATCATAAAACATAATCTTGGGTATTGACATATGCCTATCATAGGGTGTGGAAAAGAAATATTTTTTTCTTAATGCATCACAAAGGTTGATATAGGTCCTCTCACAAGAGGATCTTAAAAGTGGTTCAACTACATAATCTAATTCACTTGAACAACATATTTATTATTATTTAAATTATTTTATAGAAATGGATATGAAAAAATATATAAATGATAAAAATTTAACTAACATGAAATAATTGAATATGATAACTATAGAAATAACTTGGGTATTGTGGTTTTCTATATGGGTTCCACCATTATTATTTTTATTACTTGAATGTAGTTTTCTAATTAAATAATGAGATCGCATGCATTATTTACTGTTATGTTTTTTTGTTGATAAATATTTAGTACCATTATCATTATAAATATGGAACCCTTTTTTAATTGATCTTAATAGGACACCTCAACTAAGAGAGTGACATATTCTAGGACACAGTATATAATTTCATCCACTAGATGACTCAAATCCATAATATACAGAGCTTATATCTATTAGAAGGGAAGTAAAAAATTTAATAAATGTTTATATATTTGTTTTGAGTTTAGTTTTGTATCAGGAAATACCCAGACTAATTCACTTCAACCTTTATCACCATAAACATAAAAGACCATATGAATTTAAGAATTTAATTAAAATTATATAGAACACACCTCCCCTAGATAAGATTATGGTTAACCCCTCATTTTTTATTATAATATGGAATTGTGGAAAAGAGGAGTAGAAGATAAAAAATATAGGTAATATTAGAGGGAAATCATTATGAATAAAACAAACCAAATTAAAATGATAAATGATAATATATAACTAAGAAAATGATTAAATATAAAATAAGAATATAAAATATATATGTAGAATATTAAAATAAAAAATAATAAGAAATAAAAATAAATAGAAAAAAAGAATGATAAAATAATTATGGGGAAAATATATGGGGTCTCTTCATTTTAAATTCATATTTTATTTAATAAAAGTAAGCTAAAATTACATTAAAATAAAACTAAGCTGAATAATAATAAAATATAACAAAATAAAAGAGTATCTTTTGGTATAGACTTCATGATATAGTCCCATGATCTGTGAATCTCATTAGGGTTGGAAGAACCTCATACTTTTATAGGAATGTAAGAACCACACTCAACCTTCATCAAATCTGCCCAAAGATTCCTCTATACTCACATATCATTTTTCAGTTTTTAGGTTTCCCATCCTTGAGACTCAAGGTTATTAATGTGGGATCTCTAACAGACCACGTGGCCAAAAAAATGATGCGTAGAACAATGTATAAATGTGTCCTTCTTCTTATGTGAATGATTTCCATGGATCATTCATATAATGGGTGATCATGTTGTATGCGGTGAAGGGATAAGCATTAAAGAAATTATTAGTGAGCTCCCCAACCCCTCCTACTTTCTCATGGGATAAAGGGATATAAATTTGTAATTGTGTGGATTTATCATGGAAGAATAGGCTCTTCAATATTCAGTTGTGGTCTCTAATGTAATACATAGTGGTGGAATCCCATAAATGTTGAAAAGTTTTCCAGAATAATCTTCGGTAGAATAGTTCATGGAATTTTACTAGTGAAGTAGTGGAGGTGTGCTACCATTGAGCTATAGGGAGGAGCTGAAGTAGGTAAAAGAATTCTTCCAAATTGTGGGGGAGGTAGAGCTATGAAAACATGATGTTGTCCATGTTAAATTACGAATATTAACCCAAAGGTCTTCTCCCATATCCGAATAAAATAATGGAGGCACACTGGTATATCAATCAATGATTTTAGTTAATGGAATAGATGCATGTGGTGGGAGTGGGATCCCATATACACACCCATACACTAATATTGGACTAAGCTACATGTCTTGTTCCAAATGTTCCATTTGTAACACTAAGATCAAGGGGCTCTTTGTGGGGTCACATGCCCATGTAGGACCCTGAAGTATTTCTCTACACTATTAGTGGTCCACAGAGGCTATCAATGACTGACTATGGGTATTTCATTCCATGTTGGGGGATTTCATGTTTTATAAACTATTTTTTTGCATATCAAATAAAAAATAAGATACTAAATTTAATGAAAGTTTACAAAATACCAATCCTAACAAATTTAGTCAAAAATATATTCAAATTTAAAATCACTTGTTCATTTCAAACCATTTCAACTTCGAATTTATAATTTCCCAATTTTGATAAAAAAAATTAAATTAATTGGTATTCTAAATAAAAACCATAAAAAATCATTATAATTACTTTTATACGTTGAATTAAATATTAGTTTGTTAGATATTATGTCAAAGACCATTTTTTAATCAGAAACCTATGTTAAATAAAGAAGTCATTAAATATGATCTACCAAAAGGTGAGGAGTAAAAAACTGAAATAAGTCTCATGTGTAACTTGAGAACTAAATGAATAAAGCAAGAAATATATAATTACATATGACATAAAATGAAAATACCATGGGGATAAAATAAAAAGTGAAAAAATATTACAATGACATAATATTTATATTACCGTCTATCACCACCAAATTTCCCACAACAAAAAAAATGTCATGTGAGAGAAAATGTTAAAATACATGATTCTATACCCTTTACATGTGTACTAAAAAACAACGTCAAAAAACCCAAATAAATATGTAAAGAGATATTAAAAATACTCATTTGATTTATCCAAATAATTTAAATAAATTATAATGCCAAGAAAATGTTATCTCTATCACTAAAATGAAACCAATTACTAAATGATTTTTAAGAGTTAAAATATTTATTAAAACAAACATTTATATTTCAGTGATTCATTCATATACATACAACAAGGAATTTTAAAAGTGTATATAATAATTAATGTTTTCATAATAAACACCATCAATTGATACACCATAATATTTAATATTGATAAATGTAACTAAGATATAAAACATCATGTTAATTACCAACCATAAATGATAAAGCACTATATTAGGCTATAACCTTTGGGAATATTTTATAGGTATTGAAATAATACAAAAATATGAATAAAATGGATCAAACCAATATTGAGATCTATAATAGTCTCTAAATAAAACTAATCTTCTATTGGAATTAAACACACTAACATGACATTCCTATTTCATGAATCACCCAAGTTTTTCAATTGGTTTTGGAAATCATTGAACATTGGGAACCATGGGTTCATCAAGAATTGGACCCATTACATTAGTGTGAATTTTCCATTAGAGGTTTTTTGATATAGAAATACAATCATTAGAATGAATATTGGTTGGATCCATATTATTATTGGTTTACGATTCATTCAATGTCTAGAATTTATACTAATAATTTATATCCCAATATTGTACTTTATCAATTTAACATTGTTTTTCACATCTAATTTATTTCACGGAAGGAATGATCACTTGTTTATATTATTGTGTGTCCATGTATGTATTTATTATACCCACATAATTTATTACATGTAGTTATCACATTCCTTATTCTTTAAATATGAGGGTATTTTATGAAATCCCAATGGATGATATACAAAATTATTATCTTCTATAAATTATTTAAAAACCAGTTTTATTTAAAATCATGAAATAATGTTTCCATGGTATTAGAATTTTTATAGATTTTTTGGGAAATCCTATAGGTTATCATGGTCACACACCTCTTTTTTCTTCAACAATATCTAAATTTCGTTTTATAGTACACATGTTAAGAAAAGTGTGTCGTGTAATTGTCTAGTTTCTCTTGGATGGATTCTCATTATAATGTGGATATTTTCTTCTGATGGGTGGTCACATTGAACATGATTCGTTGAGTAATTTTTTTCTTACATTCGATTTCATCACCATTCTCTTGACAATATATGCCTCCTAAGATTATGTTTTTCTTCTATACTGTAATCTATTTTTATCCAGTTACCTATGATACTTTTTTCATTTTGTTTCACATCACAATGTGGCCGATCTTCTTGGGTGAGATGTCTAATAATAGAAAGTTGGTTCATTAAAAAATTTTATTTTAGAGAATAATTAGACTAATGTGTTATAACACTTCCTGGGTATAGTACATTTTCTATGGTAGATAGAAGTTAGGGCTATCAAAATTCAGGTAGAAAGTAGAAGAATGTACATGGATAGCTCAACTCTAAGTATAAACCAATCATTCCATTGGTGGTTACAATTTTTTTTCCAAGAATTAGAATTATTGTTTGAGGTTGTTTGAATAAACTATATTATGAATTTATATAAATAAACATGTTCCATTGTAAGTTGTTTTATTTTTTTTGAACGATATCTTTTTTACTTTAACCTCTTATTGTTTGAAAAGTGTTGATATGGATTTTAGAATCTTGTCATGTGGTTTGCGAGTCCTCTATTGTGAAATTATATACCAAAAAATTTTCATGTCCACTTCTTGATGGTACCAAAGTCCCCAATATTCCATGCTTTTCAAAAACCTATGAAGACCTCTATCTAAATTTTAAAAAAAAATTTACTCGGGAATAATATCTAATTACATGACTAAAAAACCATTTATAATCAAAAAAATTATTTAAATTTCAACAACACATATTTTATCTATACATATTTTCTAATAAAATATATTTAAAAACATAGATGTCTTGAATAAATTATCGCATGATTTAAAATCCATAATTTTTAATAACCAAATCCAAATGAAATTCCGTAGGACATGATGTAATTCCTAAATTTAAACCACTGTATTGAGACACCTAACAAATTAATAGAGAGAAACTACGACAAAATGACCATAAAATACCATTGTTAAATATATTCAGAATGGGATTCAAATCATATTATTGATATATCATGTGTGCTTAAAGTTTGATAGAATATTCGAATAAAAGGAGTATATGGTGGTGTATGGGTATTTATAGCCATGTTTTATAATATAAGACCACCAAGTAGCTTCATATACCAAATCCTATACTTACACACTACGGTGTATGGTTTTCCCCCCGGTCTATTGGATGGATTTACATAAGAAGGACCACATCGAATGAATTGGTACTATACCATAGACATTTGGTAAAAAATGTGATCACAATCCATGACCCAAAACAAACTGCAAAAACTATTTTGTAAGAGTGGGGATAGAAGGAGGTTCAATGTAAACCAGAAATAAATTACTCAAATCCCCACTACCAAATAAGGGATACCCAATATCCTACTCCTAACTTCACAACTATTATTTTTTGAAAAACCCCACCAAACCTCCTCTGTATGACACCACAATACATTATCTAAATCCATGCCACATAGGTCATCTGAATAGAAAGACCATACGAACGCTCCTACTCCATGTCCTATCCACACGAAATATAATTGTGGAAAACAATTCCTCTTATATTGAACATTTCCATAACCAATAGGAACATTCCACAATGAGGCCGCTCCCAGACGCATCTGACACCTTCTATGAAATAAAACCCTAGAAAATGAAAGGGAAACACAAAATTACCATGAAAACCAATTAAACAACTAAATACACTATGAAAACATTAAAAATAGATCATACCAAAATATTTTGGTTATCACACATAAATATAACCATTAGAAACATATGGAGAAATTTAAAATAGCTTATTTAAAAGGACGGAAATCCATTCTAATATTTGGAAATATCATTGCAGAAAATCAATATCATAAATAGTATAACAAAAAACACATTATAAATTCTTTTAAATGAAATATATACCTCACATGAGATAACACATAATTATTCTTCCATTATTAATATAGAAAACTATTGGGTAGGTAAATTATAAATAATGATGGCAAAATAATTTTAAAAAGTATGGGAGATATTATAAAAAATGATTTATGTTTGAGAAAAAAATTCAGTAATGTAATTATTTGAAATAACAATTTCACAGTCCCCTATATATTTTTGGAATTATAGTACCTTCAAAATATAAATACATCTTTTAAAATAATAGTAAAAAATTAATTATTATTACCCACAAAATAAAATTGAGTCTAGAAAATCATTTTGATATTGTAATCATTTAAATCAATAAAATTGAATACTACAATTTAAAATAAATCATCATTTAATAAAAATAATGAGAGTTTAATTATAGAAAAAATTTTAGTGGAAGTATGTTAATCATTATTAATAAATAACGGGGAATATTAATATATATATATATCAATGGGTGAAAATTTTAGAAAAAAAACCCTTACCATGTTTCCCAAGTTAGTTTATTTCTAACTTTAATCCTATATAAAAAACATAAATGAAATAACAAAATATTTTATAATATTATTAATTACCAAAAACATTTATAAACACAATTAATTGATATTATAAAAATATATTTTAGTTAGTTATTAACAATTTTCAATATAGGGCGTGAGTATTCCTAATGTTTTTAAAGTATTTCATTAATAGTTGTGTTGTTAAAATTTCATCTCAGAAAGATCATCATAAACACTTTATATATAATAATACTATTTAATTTTTATAATTATACATATTGTTATAATTTCATTCTTTTTGAAATTTTTATGACTCATAAGGTTGAAATTAAATTTGATCATGACTAAGTGATTTTTACGGAACATGCTTTGGTATCTTAATTAATGAGTTTAAAATTAATCTTACCATACTAGAAAAAAAATAAAATGGTTACTACGGTTAATAGTTTCTACCTTAAAATATATAAAATAATAATAATAACAATAATAATAATTTCATATTATTGGAAGGATAAAACTTGGTTTGGGAATTTAATATTGAAAAGAAATGATGTAAGGAAAGAATTACTCAAATTTAGGATGCGGGATTTTCTTTGGGATGATACATTGAAATATAAGTATTAAACTAATATATTAAAACTATAGGATCAATAAAATGGAGTTGATTTTATTGAATAGAAAATGTTTATGGGTAAGGGAAATCAATTTTAACATTAGTGCATATAATAAGTAAACCCACATTTTTAGAAAATGTTTATATGTAAGAATAAAAGTTCTGTAGATGATAAAATTGTCATCGATTTTTAGTTTGATGTAATAAATTTGTTAATTTTAAATAAAATAAAATATATGTTTCTTTTAAATAAATCAAAACCAAAATGTTACCAAAATTATATTTAGATAAAAAAAATATAAAAAAGAGTTCATTTTGGAAAATATTATTTATGTACCATTAATATTAATCAAATTTTTTATAAATTAAATGTATTATATTTAAAAATTTATAATTTTTATTAATACATAAATATTTTAATAATATAAATTATTCATAAAATTTTAGTTCTTTTTCATAAAAAAATTCATATATGATAATGTTTTTATAAATTCAGTTTTATTCACAATTCGCCTAAAATCAATTATTATAAAAATATATAAAATTACCATAATAATATATTATTATTATTTCCAGACAAATTTTTTCTTCGTATTGATATATTAAAATTATAAAATTCATTAATTTATCTTTTAAAAGGATATAGAAAATATAATGTAAAACAATATTTACTGAAAGATGACGTTTTTAAACATTAATTATGGTTGATATTATAATCATTAAATTTCAAATTTAAATAAAAATATTATATTATAACAAATATAATTATATTTAAAAATTATTCAACTTAATATGTTAGGTTAAAATATAAAAAGGGTAACAATTTTGTTGTATAAAAAATTTTCTTTGCAACTAAACAACCTTTAACAAAAAACTATTAAAATTAGTTATTCATTTTATATAATTTAATATTGCTAATTAATTGTTACTAAATATTCCATTTTAATTTTATAAATTCATTATATCATATATAAAAAATAATAACAATAAATTTTTTCTTAAAGAATATATATATATATATATATAATATTTTATTTTTGTATTTATTTAAGTGTTATCTTATTCTAAGTTTAGTTCTAATGATACACAACTTCATTATACCTATTAGATTGATGTATATTTAATTACCATATTCTAAAAACCCATATTTCCAACAATAATATTTCAAAGTATATATTTATTGTATTCTAATTACATTTTTATATATAGACATGATAGAAAAATGTATTATATTATCAAGTAATAAGTCACCATTTTCATTTCAATAATGTCCTTTTTTTATCTCAAGCTATGCTTTCTCATATTATTTTATTATTCATAATTATGGGATATATTTAGATTATTTCAAACCACAAGGGTGAATACGATCCAAGATATCTCTTAGAGATTAAGATATTATTGTTTTATATTTTTTTCCCATGTTAATTTATGATCTTTCAAAGGATGTAATAATCCGTGGTGATTAATACTCTGTAATATAATTTTTTGTTGCCAAATTTTACTATAAATTAATGAAGTGTTATTAATGAAATTCATATATTTTATGAATTATTACATAATTAATTTAAGAATCTTTAAGAAAATATAGTTTTTACATAAATATAACTATATTTTACTTGGAGAGAATTTGAATCCTTAAATCCTTGGGTGTTTTATTCTCCTCATATTAAATAAATTGTATGCTTGCCAATTTTATATATACATAACTATTGAAAATGTGTCTTAGTATTCATAAAATATTCATCATTCATGAAAAAAAGTATAATATAACATTTTTTTAGTATTTAGGATATATCAAGTTACCTTTCCTTCCTCAGACAAAATTAACATTTCATTCAATCATATACCCATGTACTCATATTTCCTAATTATATATTATATACAACATTCTTTTCCCAAATAAATTTTAAACTACAAGACATTAAACTAGATTTGGAAGATATATTTCTCTAAAAATTAACTCCATCCCTAACCCTAAATGCTTTTAATCACTATATAATAAGGTCATAAAATAGTAAATTTCTATCAAAAACAATTAAATTTGATAAAAAAAACACAAATATCATGTATCACTTTTTTATTTAATCTATTATGGATTATATGGTTTTCAATGATATATATCACACTTTTATAAAAATAAATCTACCCTTTATTAACTAAAAATCAATAATATATTAAACCAAATTTTAATCCATAACTAAATAATGTGTCCTTTAATATTTATCCCCAAAAATATAATCATGTAATAGATTTATGTTTTAGGATTATTGAAAAAAATTAATTAATTTTAAAATTACTTTAACTTATAACTACTGTATAAAAATCCATATATGTTTCACATAACCCCCATAACTATTTAATTATTTCATAATATAATCAATAAATATAACCTAATAATGAAAATAGTTAAATAGATCGAGAATAAATTTCTATTACGATATGAGCATCACCATATTTAGTAAGACTAAGAAATTAACCATCAACAAAAAAATTGGAATATAGTATGATTGTAAACAGTTTATGTATTTTATGTTTTTAGGTCAAATGACATAGGGATTTATAGATATATATGATTATTATTACTAGTTATGTGATCCTATTTTGATAAAATACTAAAATATAAAATGGTTATTGAAATAATTATTATAAATGATATGATGAATATGAAAAATCAACAATAATTTTTTATATAATATGAAACCATAATTTCATATGTTGATACATTATATCCATGGTATATTACATCCATTTTAGTTATCCAATAAAACCTAACACAATATCTTCTTGTAATTTTGAAATAAATCATTCATATTGGTCTCTAAAGAGAACTTGATTAAATAAAGAATATCACAGAGAGTGTTTATCCATGTGTGAACTCTTAGGCCCAGTCAATATGAACTAAGGTAATTATGGATTTAATATTCAACCATCATTTTTTAGGGTTATAACCCATATGTTAATCAATTCCATAACTGCATCCCCATTCCTATTCCTAGGTAGAGATGTGATTTATATGATAATTTCACTATATTTACTAACAAAAATATTCAATATTAGCTAATATAATTAGAGTTATTCCTCATAATTATCCCTAGTTTTTTGCTGAATTTTATTTATCGTAATCTAAGAAAATATTAAATACTACCTCAATTAACAAAAACATATATCTATATCTTTGAATTTATGATAAACCTTAACTTATCAAACATTATTTTAATTTATATTTCCCAAATCATCCTCAACTGATAAAATAAAAATCTCAAATGTTTTCTAAACACTTATCTAAGACAAATTGTGACTCCCCATGATGTGTACATCCTATTACGTGGCTTAAATAAAAAATTTCATTAATATAAATTCTCATGATATTATATGGATAAAATTTTTAGTTAATTATGAAAAAAACCAATCAATAAAAATAATTTTATTTTTAGCTCACTAAATATTCTCCACTCTATAAGAAACTGACTAATTTATAAAACAACATCAATATCTCTAATAAATACACCTATAATGATAATATTATAGACATTCAATACAATTATTTTCCTTATAAATAATGAAAATTTAATCATATGAAAGGGGTGGTCTCAGATTACCATTATGGGTGAACATACATGATGAAAAGAAAAATCATAAGTGTGCATATGGGTATAATCTAGATTCATATGAAACATATAGCCAAAAAATCATATATATCAATTCATGGAATATGTCTCAGTATAAAATAACACATTAATAAAAACATTTTTTCAATAAGAATGATGTATTATATCATAATTGAGTAATCTAAATTGGTATAAAATAATGAAAAATATTTCCACTATAGACCAAAAATAATTATATCATATATCATATTGTGATAATTTCCTTGAAGCCCCATAATTATTTATTTGAGAATATCAATTAAAGACATCTATTTAGTTATTTTAATATCCAAAAAGGCTCACACTTTAAATTTGTGATAATATCCAAGAAGACACCCACTATAGTAACAAATAAGATATAAAATATTAAGTAATATATTATAGGGCTATATTAGACCCCATCCATCCCCAACATTAATTATGTGTACCATAAAAAGTAAATTATTACATATATAGAAGAAAATCCATGTAATTAAAATGTGTTTTATTCAGAAAATCATAAAGAACACAAAGAAATATATTTTTTTTATCTTTTTCAAATGGATTCAAATAGTAAAATAATTCGTAATTCTATAAATAATCCTAACTTGATAAACCCATGCAAAATAAATGGGTATCATAAGATAAATGTGAATTTATAGCTTAATATATTTCAATATTGGTAATAAATTATATGGTTTTTACACTATATTGACAAATTTTATATAGTTATATCAATAATTTCCCCGTTGAACTGATATATAAAATCTTGGTAAACACCCATCAATCAATGAAATGGATATTCTGGTTTTCACAATCAAAAATGATTGGAATGAAATTGTGGCCCAAACCCATAAATGATTCGGAAATAAACATGAAGTTATTAAACATACATTTGAATAAAAAGTACATTATGCAAGGAATATAGTGTAAAATAGGATTATACCATTTGAAAATAATACATTGATTATGATTAAAATAATTCAATAGAAAATGAGTGGATGGAAATCAAGAATTTGGAGTATGAGAAAAATTACATTGAAAAAAAAGAAATATACATGATCCTTTAAATTTTCTTTAATAGAAATATTTTATAAAATAAGGACAAAATTATATTCATTTAGAAACTATGAAAAATATGAGATAAAGTTTCATATAAAATGAAAAATGAATTGAAAGGATGAGTTCACGATGAAAAACAGTAATGAAATATTTCAAAAAATATTTGTATAAATGTAAAGTAATAGATCACCTTTGAAAGTTATTTTCTAAATGGTGATGTTCAAACATATTCAAACAATTGTTTTAAAAAAATAAAAAACAATTATAAATCATTTAAAGGATATAAAGTTTATCAAATAAAATTTACAGTGGCGGAAAAAAACATTATATAAAAGAATTGCAAACATTTTTCATGTTTTAAAATTTCTTTGGTGAAAAACCACATGAATAAATTATTATGAGAACAAAATTTTTAAAATTTAAGAAGGAAAATGAAAAATTCAAATGAGAAAACACCTGATATGGTATCCAATTACAAAAGATAATTTTGGTGGGAATGAAAATTATGGACATTAAGGGAAACTTTCTTAATGTAGTTGAGAATTATTCAAAGTAATGATATATTTTTGAAATTTTTTTTGTCAAAGTAAATATTTAAATTAAAATAATAAGTTTATCAGGAGAGAGGGGAATTATAGTATCATCATAAAGTATAGTTAATTAATATTTTAGGTCAATTGTATAAAATTGAATCATTATTATCGAAGAAAAGATATAGATTCATGAAAACCCTAATGATATTTGGAACTGTCAAATGAAAACCCCTTGAAGGATATGATTTAATATATTTATTCAAATATAGTAAATAAATAGTGGTTCATCATAAAAAATATTATTGATGTGTTGTATTTCAATATTCTAAAATAATTATTTTTATAATAAAAAATATATCTCAAAGGGAGAAAATGGGATACAATAATCTCAATCCTTGTTTATCCTTTTAGTCGAATGAACACTAAGATCATATAAAACATTTTAATCAGATATTTCATAAATCTATTATAATAAATGTAATTTAAAAATAAATTCTAATTCCTCTCTATATGTTTATTAGTTTTATATTATCTTTTTTCAGTATCGAGTGTGAGAAATCATTATCATTTTTAAGTAGTTAAGTATTAACAACAATGTTCATCTTTCATCTCAAAAATTTCATCTTTTTGATATTAGAAAAGTTACAAGAATTGACTTTTTATGATTATTTATAATGTAAAAATTTATTTATATTATAGGATTTACCTCTCACTGAGCTTTCCTGGTAAAAATTTCTTTATATTTGTATTTTGGTTATGATTCTGAAATATTAAATTGATGGTGATCATGATTTCGTGTTATTTATTGAATAAAGATTTTTTTATTGGGTAGTTTAATATTAATACTAATGTGACACCCAAAGAGATTAAAATATATTCATTTTATAATAAATATAATTTATATAATAATTTTAAATGTGTAAATCTCTGAGTGAAGATTTTTTAGACACAATAATGATTTTATTTTATATCATGCATTATACACAATGATGAGTTTTACAAGAACAAAAATATACTACTAATATTACTATTTAATATGAAAGTTTTCGAAATTCCATTTGAATAGATGGTATGAATAAACTTAAATAAATTATTGAAGTATATAGTTTACACATGTTAGTTATTTAACTATTTTTTAGAAATAAAATAAAAACCATATAATTTGAGATAAAATGTTCTTAGGTAAACTATTTATTTTTCTAAAAGACCATTCAGTCACTCATTAGGAATATAAATTGAAATTAAATTTAAACACTTTTATAAAAATTACTTTATAAATTTAACATATTTTATTTTTAAAAAAAAGTGAAATTTAATCAGTTTGTGACTTTTTTTAAATTTTATGACAACTTTTATTTTTTGATGAATAATAAAAAATAGCGAATATTAATTGAAAACATCACTTTTAATTATATAATTTATAATTATAAATTATATTTTCAATTGTTTATTATGAAAATTTAGTTCAATTTTATACCAATTAATCAAATTAAGGACTTTGAAATAATTTTGAAATTAATTTTTGTTATAAATATACTTTAAACTTTTGATCATTTTCTTTTGTAAAATCTATTTTCTCGTCACATCTGCATGACAAATTTTAATTTACAATTTTCCACTTCTATTATTTCAAATTTAAAAATTTATTTGACACTAGGAATATGAAATATTTATAATGTACAATAATCTTGACATAATATTTGATCAAAATAAATTTTGATGAAAGATAAAAGTTAAAAACATTAGTTATGGTAAAATGTGATTTACCAGAAGGTTAGAAAAGGAAGATAAGCTTAAAAAATGACCTACCAATATGTAAAATACCCATTGGATCACTAGATTTGAATGTTATATATTCCAGGATTGGTAATGGACTATTTCAGATGTTTTTAGGATAAAAACATTATTATTATGGAATATTTTTCAAATATTACAAGTGTACCAATCAACGAACTTATGAATAGCCTCCCCTCTCTTCTGTTCTTCTCACATTAAATCCTATATGGTTTAACCAAAAAATAAAAATATAACATCACAATATCCATAATATCATCCTATAAGCTTTGGGTTGTGAATAAATACAACCTACTAAGGCTTTTGGCACTCTTAAGGATGATAATTGATGAATATGTAATGATTTTCAATGAGAACTTTTTTTTTATTTTTGTGGAAAAATCCTTCAGTTATTATTAAAACATAACTATATAATAGACTCATTATATTATATATACTTATATTTTTTCATGCTCATTACATGACCTAAAAAATCATCACTTATATCAAATGGGTTATGAATTCATCATTTGTGTGTGTGGAAGACTACCGGCTTAGGAACCGATGTCATTAATTTTTCCAATACCACCTTTCATGGTTGGGTATGATGATGGATATAATGTATATAAATTAGTTTTATGACATATTTAAAACTATATATTAATTATATCATATGTTTTTATTTTATATTCTATAGGAGATATGATAATGTCACTCGTGTGTACAGTGTACAACCACCTCACGATGTGACATGAAACGTTCTTCACTAAGGTGATACATGGAATATAATAAAGTCAATGTTTATATTTATATATAATATATATTAAATAAATATGATACGTATGAAATATTTATTATTATGAATAGATAATATATATATATGTATGTTTGTATATATATATATGTGTATATATATATAGATCATTTTTTTTCATATCCTTTCACTCATTGAATGATGATAATATCATTTGTTTACTTGTGGACTACCGCCTTCATGAAATGATGTGACGCTATTTTAATAACTAGACCACATAGATGATATATATAAAAATATTAAAAGAAATATAATGTTTAATAAAACATTATGATCCCTATCGAAGGATAAAATATTATTTATCTTCATTCTATAATTATCTATAAAAAATGGAAGTGTTTCTTGTATGTTCGTATGGACTACCATCTCCATGACTGTAACATAGTTTATATTCTTAACCACATTTCATGATTGAATATTAATGTATTATGTATGAAAAAATATGATAGTAATTTCATGATAATTATTCATCATAATATGAAACTATATGTTATTTTCAAGAACTATATCATTCATGAAAAATATAAAATAAGGAAATTAACACATGAAACTATAAAAATAATAAAAGATTATTTACAAATGGGAGACAATATTTTTTAAAAGAATCATATATGATATTAAAAATATTAATATGGTTATTTTATAATTTAATAACATGATTAATACCACTATACAAGACTTTATATCACTTTAAACTAAAAGGAACTTTGAGGTAATGGATATCTTGACTCAATTTCTTTTTATTTGGTTGAAAATTCTACATTATATAAATTTTCACTCTAGGATTATGTGTATAATGACTTCTGAATCCATTATGTTGTATTTTAATTTTTTTATATGTATTTAGAGTTGAAACAAAAAATTTTATTCCTTGATTAATTATCAATTCAATATTGTGATTAATGCAATGGATTATTTCGCAATCTCATTCTAATCGACATTAATTATTCTTAAATATCTATTGAAGGAAATTATTTGACCAATTCATAATAAAAGTATTTATTTTTCATATCTTATAGTTATTTCTAATATATTCAACTAATTTTATCACTTTCCCACTATTTGGTATTTAAATTAATTTATAAAATGTTATAATAAAATTAAACATCTTTGATCTCTTTGGTAAGAAATAATTTTTCCTCAGAGAACATGTTTTCTAAAGAAAAAATTAAAAAATTTATCCTTTTAATAATTAATTATTAAAGGATTTTTACCCATATTTACCCTTTACAAATAATTTTCAATGTAATCTTGTTTTATTTTCACAATATCCCGGGTTTGGATTTTACTAGAAATGTGAATGAATTATTCTTATCAATATCTGAACAAAGAACATTCTTAAACCATGAATAGTTTTAAAGGATTTTTATTTTTAACAAATATGTCATGTAACGAATTTCCCACCAAATTTACCTTCATTTATTTGATAAATCCATTGAATGTTTACACGGAAATTTTCAATGAAATTTTTTGGAAAGTGATTTGCGATAAAAATGATATTTTCCTCAATAATTACCACTTCAATGGTGGTGTAGAGGTTCATGGTCAATGAACATAAAATCAATGATCGGTGAGTTATGGGGTTTTATTCATGGGATCTCACTCTTGGAGGAATTTACACCTGCCATTCTCTTCTTACCTCTTTGGGTCTGTTAGTGTCTCATTGGGTGGAAAAAGGGCACATAACACCAAGCTGATAGATTGATGTGCCGAACCAACGATGGTCGGATTGTTACCCCATTAGATTCTCTGTAGTCCCAGTTGGAAATAGATCCTTCCCAGAAGGGGATTCTTCAGATGTTGTCTTCAAGGGAAGGGGGTTTTCTAGGGGTAGGGGTTTGAAAATGCCACTATTGGGGATTCCATTTTATAGTAAAAAATATTTTCCTCAATAATTTGTTTAATGATATTTTTATGTTATTTCTCTTCATCAATGAAATCAATACATTTATATAATTATTAATTATTTGTTATCTGATGTATTGATAGTTTTTTTATATTTTGGGTTATTTATGACTATTTTAATCAATTAGGTACAATTGTGTCACCATTTACGATTTCACTTAGAATGGTTTATGATTATGATTATTATTCTAGTTATGAACTAAAAATTAAAAAAATATATTTTTTTATAGAAAATTATTTGTGTTCATTATGTTTCACCCCTTTTATTTGAGTAATGAATTGGACTTCGTTAGTGATGGTAGGGGCCTTCTATGCCCATTTGTTGAATTAGTAGGTCTCATGAGACAAACATGATATGAGACTGGACATGAACTTTCTTATTTATATATATGTCTTAGAATGATGCATCTATAATAAGTGATGTATTTCTATAAAGAATCTATTTTTTGTTTTCTTAGAATGAGTCCTTAGAGTAATTTTTTATATGTACATCATTATGAATTACATAATTATTTAATTAGTTATTGATGTTCTATGTTATTAATTAATAACTTAGAATAAAAATTTTCCGGTTTTAAACTCGTATGACTATTTATATGGAATTATTTGATCATATGTTATGCCAACCTTATTATACTCAGGTAACTGATTATATGGCTTGTATTTCAGTTTTTTAACATTACTTATTGTTTATGCCTTATTTATTCATAGTTTCCATTATACGCCTACCCTTACGGACCATTGAAAATCACACCAATATTTTGTTTAATTTTACCCAGGATACCATGATGTTTTTTTGATAGATATATATTGATATGATAAGGGGGGTAAATGAAATCTCAAATTATATTCATTTTTGAATTTTATTTTTTAAAATGTAATGTAAATTTTAGGTATGTATTTATTTACATTATAGTACTAAACTATTCATTTCATTGAGATGTTATTCCATTTAACATAATATGATATAATAAATCATCCAAAAGCTCTGTTTTACTAGATATAGGGATGTTGGTAATAGATTAATTTTAATATAAATATTCAGAACTAGATTTAGGATAACAATGATTTGGAAACATAACCATATGGTAGTATTTATAAAAAAGTATTGAAGAACATCCAAAGGATTTTGTGAGGAATATTTTAATTATTTTTTCTAATAAAATAGATCTATACCTAGATATTAAAAATGGACATTTTTATAGAAACAATTCACCGAGTAGTAATAACTCCAAAAGGGTGTATTAGGATTAACTATACAATATCATAATTCATGAAAATGATCCTTATCATACCTCTTATGAGACACTATCAAGGGACATTCTTATTATAGTTGACATTATATTTATAAAAAAATTATGATGTTTTTGAAATAGAGATATTACCCAAAGAGTCCATGTTTTTGATTATGTGATAGAAAAGTATAATTTTATTATTTTAAGTTAAAAATTTCACAAGTTTTTGAATTATACTTTTTGTTTCATAATGATATGATCTTACATAGTGTATGCCATTTTTTTGAAATGGTTCTAAGCAGAAGTATTGAGAACTGCATCAAAACTTTTAATCCAATGAGTAATAATGACCTTTTATTTAAGGGGGTTCCTCTAATATTTTTAATGGAACTAGTATCTTATACATTATAATTCTATAAGTTATGTAAGAGTATGTGTGGATGTTAGATGAAAACATTTATATTGGTAACAAGGGGAAGAATGATTTTACAATATGTGATAATTGTTGAAGGAAACACCTTGATAGATGCTTAAAAGGAAAATGAGTTATATTCAGGTGTTGTGAAAAAGTCCTCCATGCTCATTTTTTCATTGTTATGAAATAATTTTAAAATTTTCAATGGTTCAACTATAATGAAATTGGGAACTACGCTATTGAATGCCCCAAGATCGAATTGAAAATAACTTAGAAAGGATACAAGGGTTTATGTTAATACTTATACAATAAGTATTGATGCATTTGAATGATTATTATTCTTGTGTATTTTGATCCAATAAGTTTTCATGAAATTATTTTATAAATGATATTTTTAAATCGTATAAGGATTTTATTTTAGTACAATTTCATAAAAGATTTGATAACATATATTTAATTGAATTGATGATAAGAAAATGTAATTTTATGAAAAGTCTAACCTCTAGTAAAACACATGATTGATGAATAATAGAACATATTATGTGACTAATATTGATAGAGTAATGATAAATAAAATTTTATGATGTTATTGGTAACCTTAAAGGTTTTCTCTATTCTTTATTTTAATATCGTCACAGGATACTAAAATTTATTTACATTATCAGAATTATATTAATATTATTTTATATAATGTACAACCTATATTCTATTTTATACCCCATGTCATCTAGAAATGTAATGGGGATTGAATTCACTACTGGATAGAGATAGTGTTTTAGAACCTACCGTTGACCTATCCGAAGACCTAGTTAATATTTAATTTAATTTATTTAAACAATTTTATAGCTAAATATTAATTTTGAACTAGTGGGGTAACTATTAATGTTTAGATATTAATCTATTATATTCAATAACTTTTTCTAACAACATTGTTTTTGAAAAATATTTAAAGATATACAGAATGATATATCAATCTTTTGAGTACCTTATAATGAATTAAATGTAAATTTTAGAGATTAAATCATAAAATATTCATTTTGGGATATTCATTTAATATAGTAATGGATGATTTGGATATAAATCGAATCACACCTTAAGATGATACTGTATCATCCATTATATTCATAAAAATAATTCATGATTACTTTTAAAAGTTTAATTATTGTTAAAATATGATAATTATTTAATGATATTATTCTTGATATTATGAAATAATAATATATTTCCAACAACCAGATCCACCAGGAAAAAACATGCATTTTAAAATAATGAAACTATCACCCAAAACAATGGAAATAATGAATGATTAATAATGAATGGGTGAAATTTTTCATATAATGATAATATATGATATTATAAATATTTATATGGTTTTGGTATTAGTTAATAACATGTTTAAATACACTATAAAATATATTAAATCACTTTTAACCAAAAGTGAGCTTGAGGAAATGGATTTCATTACTCAATTTAAATTAATTAGTTTAAAACTTCTTCTTTATTGAAGATATTTTTAAAAGATTATGTGTATGATGAATTTTAATTAAATTATTTTTTATTTTCTCATTTTTATTTATATTTAATGATTAAATACATAATAATTTAATATATTTATTCTCATTTTAACATTATGATGATTTTAATGGTCATTTCACATTCACACTCTAATTGAGATTGTTTATTATTAATGATTAATTAAAAGAAAATATTTTAACATTTATAAAAAACCATTATTCTTATTATCCATTGGTAATTTATAATATATTCACATAATACTACCATTTTTCACTCTTTATAATATAAATTATTTTATATTTTTGTTAAAACTTTCATATAATTTATCTCTTCGATTGCAAATATGTATTCTTCCAAATTAATTTAAAAAAAATTCAAAAACGTTTTAATCATTTTAAAAATGATTTATTAATGGAATTTTTACCCATTTATAGTCATTAATAAATGTTATCAATGATTTATTATTTTTATTCAAAACAATTTTTGTTTTTATTTTACTAAAAATGTGAAAAGAATATTCTTATCTGTTTATAATGAAGGCACTTCAGTAACCATTTTATATTGAAAAGGAATGTTCTATTTAACTTGTAGAAACAATATGGATTTACCATCTTTCATGACCATAATTTATTTCTTTCTTCTGTTGAATGTTTTCATAAAACATTTTTTTTATTATTTAAATGACTTTAAAAGAAATGTATTGTCAAAATGTTTTATGATTTAAAAAGGGATTTTCAAAATTAGAAGGGGATTTTGCTCAGGTATATTTTAAAGATATTAATGGGTATTTTATTCATTAATGAAAAAAATCCTTTAATATAATTATTATACATAAGGTATATTTTTTATTGTTATCTTCATAATTTTTTAAAGGATGATTAAAGTTCATTTTAATTGAAGATGTACAATTTTATTACCGTCTACCTTTTTACTCAGAATAGTTTATTACTAGGAAAATTAATAATGGTAAGTAATAGAATTTCCTTTGTCAGTTTTTTATCATTAAGAATATTTATGTGCATCGAGTTTGAACCATTTCATATGAGGAATACAATGGATTTTTTGACTAATGGATGAGTCACCCTATATCTCCTCAATCCATTAGTTGTTCTTATTAGACAAACAATATATGGTTTTAGATATGGTCTTACCCATTTATATAGATTTATTGTCATGAAACTCTGATGATACTTGATATCTTAACAGAAAACCTCAATATTATTAGATTATTTAGTATGATTCCTTGATGATTTATTTTGAATGTCCAACATAATACAGTCCATTATTATGAATATTTTTTTTATATTACAAGACATTGTTCGATAAGTTAGAATATAAATGGTAAAGGTTAAATTTTATATGATTATTTATATGGAAATATATAATCAGATTTTACACCTTTATTATTATAATCATGTTTTGTTTTTATGTAATGATTTATTTTTAAATACTCTTATATATTGATTATATATTATTTATTTCGATATTCTGTTTTATGTTTACCTGAATTTAGCATTTGTTCTTACCCCATTATTTTGATTTATTTTTCTAAGGATATCATCAAGTATTTTATTATTGATTTGGAGTTATTTGATGAGTGTAATAATGGTATTTTCAACAAAAATTTCTTCTTAATTTTTTGTTTTAAAATGCAATGTAAATTTCTTATATATATCTAGTTTACCAAAACTTCTAAGTCATTTGTTTTTTCAGGATACAATAAATTGTATCTTTTTCCAATGTAATAAATAAGACATCAGCTCTCTGTTATTAATGTTTTCTTCACTACAATTATCATACTATAAAAAAATTTATTTTAATATTTATGACATTTATTATCTTTAATTATGATCTCATTACCATCGATGATATTAATTTGTTACATGGTTCAATAAGGTTTTTAGAAAATCTTGAACATAAACATACCGTAGTTAATTGAAGACTGTGCATCAATGGAAGTTACATTTTTTATATTATTATAACCATTAAAACATAATGATATTTTTTAAACCATTTTAAGGGGGTTAATCTGATTGGATGTTTGTTTAATAATAAAAATAAATCATATAAACAATTAAATATAATACATTGTGGAGATAGTAGTACGCACAATTTATGTTTATTGTTTTCATTTAATAAGTAATAATACGGAAAAGAAAAAGGGTTTTTAATTTTATATTAATGAAAATATAATATTTTATTTTTTATCAAAATTATTTAATTTCACTCTAATAATCAGTGAAGAGTGGAAGTGGTGAAAAATGTAAATCATCGCTCTGTGGAGGTGGTAGTCCCCAAACACACAAATGATGGTTTTGGTTTTCTTAATTCACAATGGGAATGTTTGTAAATAAATGATACCTTAATATAATTAAATTAAATAGAAAAACAATATTTATTTCAATACATAGGAACAGTAAAATTATATTTAGGAATGTTAAGAATGAAATAAATGAAGAAATCAAAGATGAACTCACATTTAGGATTTTAGATTTTCTATTGAAGTCATCTTAGAAATAGAGTTATTAAGATAATATATTGGTTATTGAGTGTCCTATTAAATGGTTTGGAATTTAGTCAAATTAAAACATGTATATCTTGAAGAGGATTATAAATTCATTAGTTTTCATGAAGGTGTAGTGAGATACCCCTTATATAAGTGGTGATGATAGATTATTTTCCAATATTTAAACTTAATAGAATGATATCACAAGGAAAATTGGTAAATAAGAATGAAATGAATTAAATGGAACTGGGGGAGGATATAATTTGGATTATACCTTGTAAATAGATTCAAAAACATTTTAGACATACTTTTATGTCTATTACTCTTGGAATATTATTATTTTTAATTATTTATTTTACTGTGGAAGATATTTTCTATATAGGTAAATAATTTTTTTTCCTAAAGATAAAATTTAAATTATTCCATAATAATTAAATATTGATTCTAAATTTTAAATACATTTTTTAGATAACATTTCTTTGTCTATGAAAATTCAATTTTAGCATTAGTGTATGTAATGAATAAAAACTTATCATTAGATATCATTGTATATTTATGTCAAAAAAATTAGTAGTAGAGTAAAGTTATCAATATATTTCATTTTCATGATATAAATGTTAGTTTTATAAACAATTTATATTTATTTCAGCATAATTATTATGTTATATGTATATATATATATTTAAAATTATAATTTTTTTCATTGCGAATTTTCATATTCTAAATTTACTACCAATGATATAGTACTTTTGTATACCTATTCGATATTGGTATATAAAATGCCTATATTCTTGATGTCCTATTTCCAAATACCATATTTATAATGACCATATTTATTTCTTATATATATATGTTACTCAAAGAATAATTCCATTCACACTTTGTAAATCATAAATCTCATTTCAATTGTTTTATGTTTTGATCTCTCATTATGATTTCCACTTTTAGTATTTTCTTCCCCATTAAGGGTTTAATTTTTCTACTGGTGATTATCAAGGCTGAAGATAACCCAAGAGATTTCATAGTGTTGAATATTGAATTACATTCTATTTATTGGCCCATGTAAATTTATGGACTTTTAAAGCATATAATAATACATGCTGAGTAATACATTGTTTAATTTTCATTTTTTGTAATGTTTTAAAAATAATTAATAAATTGATGTTATTTTAATTCACATATTATATAAATTATTAACTAATCTATTTCAATTCCATTGAATATTTTTTAATAACTATAAACAAATAGTTTATGGACATAATATGCTTCATAAAAACCTAGGGTGTTATATTCTCAATTTTTAATTGATTAAAAATGAATAAATTAAATAATAGATTAAATTTTTAGATTGGTAATCATATTATTAATATCATATTTATTCATTAATTTCATCCTTAGGACCTTGTATGTGAGAAGGTAATTAAAAAGGGGATGCATTTATTTATAGAAGTAGTAGTCCATAAGTATGCATGAGTGATGTTTTAATACTCCAACATATGTGAGGGTAAAATGTTATATAGTATATTATTTTCTTCATAATTATTATTGTTATATAAAAACAACATATAGCTGTTATATATGCCACTGAAACGTGTTTTGTGATGTGGTTTAAAAAAATTAAACACCTCACTTCTTGGAGGAAATAGGTAACATATATGCATGAGAGGAATTTATATTTCCCATTGATGGTAAAAATGTAAAAAATAGTTTTTACATCAATATAATAAAATTCAATTATAGTAATAAAAAAGGTTTAATTATATTAAAATGGTTAGTATATATTTTGAGGAGGTACAAGAATAAATAAAATTTAAATAATTCTATTATGACTTATAAATCCCCCTTCTTCCAATTCAATTTTTTGTATTTTCTAATAAACCTGCTTTGAGATTGAGTGAGAATGCTAAGAAGTCCAAAAAATGACAAAACTAGATCATATACCGACCAATCAAACCACAACCATCCAAATAGAATTCAAAAAACTACTGCCAATCTTAAAAAAATTCACGATTTAAAATCACATCTACGAACCCCCTGTATCGCAAGCCTCTACAACTCCAATTATATAAATTTTAAATTAAATATCAAATATAAGATAACTACAAACCAAATACCTCACACATTGAGTTGAGCAACCTACCACTCTGTCACAATTATTATCACATTCAGTAAAGATGGGATAAACCCTCCACATCATCACACTTCAAGGAAAAAATCAATGATGCACCAAACCATAATCTACAAATAGTATAATGTACAAATATCAAACTATAACCTTCTGATATTGAAGGTACTGATCCCATAGAGTTTGAATATACTTTATCCCCATCATCTACTAGAATATCACATAAAAATATCCTTAGAGTCCACTACACCATGATAACTATTATATGAGAGTTGGGGATATATTTTGGAAAATACTAGCAGAGTTTTGGTGTTTAGTGTTTTTGGAAAATTCTGATTAGTAGTGACCATTTATATATAATAGTAGTGAAACCTTTGTAAATAATAATAAATTTGAAATTTCATACATTTATTTATTAAAAAAATGTATCTCTAACATAGTATAATTTTAAATATAAGATAATATCATGTGAAAATCCATGAAAAATCAAATTTAGATATTTTTTACTCATAGTTGTATTCTTATCTATTATTTTAACCCCCTTTTCTATCCATTTTAACCTTTACCATGGTGACCAACATTTACCTTGGTAACTATTCATTAGGACTAAAAATGAAATTCGTACACTAAAAAAATTATAATAAATTAATCCCAAATATGTAATTAAATTTATCTCACTTTATTTATAAATATGGTAAAAATTAATCTTTATATATGTTGAAAATGAACAAAAAAAATCCATCCATAGAAAAACTACATTATAATACATTTATATGATTTTATACCAAAATAAAGTATAGTGTAGATTCCAACCAGATTAATTGGATTGTTGATAAATTATGGTGGATAAATTTAATTCAAAACAAATAAAAAAATGAAATTAACAATGTGAAAAAATTACTAACAGATAAGAACAAAAAATTATTCTATTTGAATAATATCATCACATAGGTTTTTGAAATTCCAAACATAGTGTTTTTTATATAAAATTACTTTTTAAAACAAATACTTAATAAATTTATATTTGATCTATAAAAATGATTCAAAAACAAAAATAATATTTTTTTACATCATTAAAATGACATAAAATTTTATTAATTAGTGAAATCATCCATTTTCATTATCGACCCATGAATAAATATTTTTAGAAAATTACCAAAAATTCAACTTATTGAAATTATGTTTTGATGAATTTAAAAATATGGTAAATTTCACAAAGATGGAATTTATAATTCATATATTTCTTTTTGGAATTAAAATAAAAACTATAATGAATACACAATTTTAGAGTCTTTAAATTTACCAATGACTGGTTAGTTATGGGTTTCCACAATAAATATTCAAAATGTTTTGAAATTTACCTTCCTTTTTAATAATGTATTACAAAATTTAGTTTACTGTTCTTTATATAATAATTTCTTTAACAAAAAATATAGTTAATGTAAATCATTCTAAAATATCAATTTGATACAATTTTTGATTAGTTATTGAGATTTTGAAAAGCATCAAGAGGTGTTGGGATAATTTGGATGAATTTATAATTTTTTAAAATTTGATGAAATTTCGAGTGGTTATGTAAAAGGTAAATAGAAAAAAAATCATGTAGTGGTATAATTTTAATATAAATGGTCATTATTCCATTAATATCATGAAGATAAAGGTGGAAGTATTTGAACCATTCCATGAAGATACTAAACACATGAACTAGAAAAATTATAAGTAGATGAAAAAACATTATACCAGTAATAAAAATAATTTTTCGAGAATATACACACAAAAATTTCTCATCCTAATGAAACCGGTATAATGATACTGTTAACATTATGTATCATATTAATTTAGATTTTTACACCTCAATTAGTGATGATGAATAAAATAAGATAGTAATGGTATAAATGTTGAGATATAACAGAGAATACTTTATAAATAATAATACATGACTCAAGGAGGAAAAAATTGAAGATGAATAAATATTGGATTAATAATTCTAATGAAAATGAAGATACTGTTGATTAATAATCAGTCTACATTAATGAAATCCTGAATAACCAATTGAGTATAATAGAAAAAATGATGATTTTCAGATATCTTGAATAAAAATTAGCAAGAAATGAAGAATAACCCAATAAGGTATAACCGATATATCTAGTATACCAATGTGTGATAAATATGATTATATAAGACCTATAAATTACTATTGTGGTTAAAGGAAAAATATTCCTTCATGGAAACTATGAGGGATTAGAAAATTAAGGTAAGGTAATACAAAACCAAAAAATATGTGTTATTTCAAATATTCCATGTTAAAAATATTTGTATAAACATATTTTTACCAAATGTAGTTGGTATATGACCACTTATACATTAAATTAAAATAATAGTAAAACTATATAACTACTGCCTAATGATAAAAGACTCTCAGTTTCAATTTGGATCGAAATAATAATATTATGGATATATTTATTATTTTGGAAAAATATTAATTTTTATATGTTTGTTAAATTTATATAGATTTTACAAAATTAAATCCTACTATATATTGTATAATATTCCATATATATAAATTCTTGATTATCCATATGGGTTATTTTTTTTAGAAAATGATAATAGATTATGCAAAAAATGTTTCCGAATATTCCAAAAGTTATAAAACATAAAACAAAATTATGTACATTAATGAGAAAAGTGTTAGATGTTATTAGAAAGATCATATAGATGTGGATTTCATGGATATGTTATATATAAATGTTAAAAATGGTTAAAAATAGAAAAAAATTTACATGAAAATAAAATAAATTCTTACAATGTTGATGATTCCAAGAAGACATGTGACAAACCTAGGAAATATATGTTTTTCATGAAATAATTCATGATACATTTACCATATATGACCTAAAGTGGAAAAAAGAGAGAAATATAAAATAAATTCTTTAAATAAGGTAAATAATGTTTTTAAACAAATGGCTAAAGTTCATGATAATTTATCCATAAGAATTGACTTGGAACATCATGTAATCTTGTGTGAGTAGTGTGGAAAGACTGGGAATAAAATTAAAAATGAATTACAATCTCCAGATACCAATTAGAATTTAACATTTTATAATATACTCAATAAGCTATAACAACATCTAATATAGATTAGAAACTATACAATTTTACCGTAAATTTTAAATGGTTCATCCCCAAAAAGGGAATAACAGTATATTCCCTATTCAACACCTCTTAAGACATGGATTTTATAGTTTAATTTTTATTATAAATTATAATGGGTGTATAATAATAATAATAATATCATTTCTTTCATATTAGATAGTTAGGATCACAATACTTGACCTGAAAACTAGTGGTTTCATGCCAAAAATATTATATACTTCCATCCTACCAGTTCATCCAAATACAATATCCTCTTAAATTAATTCAACAAAAATGTACTAAAAGATACATTATCCAAATAATAGACATGATTCCTCATATCAGAACCTTTAAATGGAATTAAATTATCTATATCTATGGAATGAAACTTAGTCTTTGGTACTATGTACACAAAATTAAAATTTTTATTGAAATATATTGTAGGACTAATAAAACTCATTTTTCCTAGATTTAAATACTAAAGCATGTAATATGTCGAGTTCCTAACAACATTTCATCATTAGAATCAACTTCATAAAATCTTTTTCCCTGAATATATCTATATAGACCTAATCCTTTCATACATTGATATTGAATCTTTCAAATTGAATATTCAATAAATTAAAAAACTAGACACTAAAGAACTGTAATAGATTACTGCCCTTGGAAACATTAATGAAAATATTCTAATATATTGAAAGATGTTCAATGATTCCCACAATAATCTTCCAATTTAGTATTCATAAAATACTTTCCCTATATGAAATTATTCATTATAACCTAGTGAAAGGAAACATAAGAAATGATGGTCTCAAATGCTTAATAAGGGTAAATAAATGACATATATAAGTATAATAAGAACACACATGTATTGATAACATGAGAATAACATCTAAATAGAATAACACACACAACAAGGATCATAATCATTAGTCATTCCATAAATATTGGAAGTTAAAAAGATATAAATCATAAATAAATGAATAAACTTGGGCTATTATAGAATAATATTGTAATAAGACATGGAATTGTGGTAGACACATAAGAATATAAAATCATTCCCTATACGTCAATTTTTCCTAAAATAATTAGGTAACATCATGGGGGATTTACTTACTAAGTGACACACACAACCATTTATAGTCATATTCCATTTTGTGTAATGTAAAGGGTTCACTCCCCAAACCCTCATAATGCATAAATTCCCTTCTTATACCTAGTTAATTACCAATTCCATCAATTTTTATTTCATGAGATATAAATCATTACCCAATTCATTAGGGGAAGGTATATCTCCAACCAATGATATAAGGAAATCATACATATGTATTCCATGAGATCATAGAACTACATCATATCATAACCCATGAATTGATATTGATATCATCAGAATTTCAATATATCATAACCTTTGTAAAAGATACATGTTTCATAATTATTTTACTATAAAATATTACTAGGAAAAAAGAAGGTTTCAAAATATTATTAGCATGGTATAACTTATGAATGATAAATAAGTATCATAAACAACCTATAATCATAATGATAAAAAATTAAAAAATTATATGATTGTATTCTATGGATCGTATCATAATAAAGAAAAAACTATTTCAAACATAGATATATTATATGGAGAAGGATTTTGAAATATCAATTGAAAAATCTATTATAGAAAATAAACTTTCTTATAATTTTTTTAAAAACCTAATTTTTTTAAATACTTATCATATAAAATCACATTGAAAACATATAAATGAGGATTTAATAATTATTTACAACATTTAATGTGGAAAATATATTTTACATGATCAAAAAATACATTTAAAACAAAGAAAATTTGAAAAAATATTTATCTGAAAATTGAAATAAAAACATATAAATAATTATTTTAAAATAACATAAAACAATTTAAATATAAAACTTTTAAAAAACACCATTCATTGATAAATAATTTTAAATAAAAAATTTATATTTTTTTAAGAAAAAAATTTCATTTTAGAATATTATTCAAAATGTATAATTGAAACTTCAACAAATAGAGTAGTCAATGGAGTGGATAATTCTATACATTACATATATATACAAAAACTCCATTCAAATTTTCAGTAGAATTCAAAATATCCTTGATCATAAAAGGTCAAGAAGATTCCTTTTAATTTTTTTAATAAAAATAAAAAATAAGGGTAAAAAATTATTTTTAATAAAATCATATTTTTATATTAAAAATTTATTGAAATCATTTTTTGGAACCATTGTTTTGGGATAAAACTAATTTTTCGATGGAAGAGAGAAATATACATAAATATTGGGAAAACATTTTCTTAATTTTAATAAATACCAAAGGGTCAAAAAATTTGTACCCTTACAAGAATATATCTTGAATAACCATATAGAAAGAAAATTCCAGAGAATTCTTGAGATATGATCATAATATTTCATCAATGTAAGCATAATCATATATTATATATATATATATATATATATGTATTTATAATAACTCATGAAATTTAGTAATTGGAAATGAAATAGACCGTTCATGGAGATGATAGGTCGTATGTACGCATGAATGTTGTTTTTCATATTCTTGTTTTGTTGAAAGAAACAAAATTAAATGAAATATATTATAATTTAATAATTATATTTATTTTATATGTGTCATGGGGTTTTTATTAAATCCAACCCTAATAAAATCAATTTATATTGTGGACAAATCATGTCGCTTCCTGATGCGGTAGCCCACCGTACACATGAACGAAGTTATTATATTATTAAAAAATAAAAATCCTAAAGCTATGTGGGGTATAAAAATTGTATAATAATAATAACATCATAAATATAATATATATCATATATAAACCATAAAAACATCATTATTAGACTCATTCTAAAGTGGTTTTAATAAAATTGTTGACATCGATATGCAAGGTGGTGGTCTTATGTACACACAATTGATGATTTTGTAACCCATTTGATGGTTATGTGTGAGGTTGTAAGTCATAATCACAACATAAATAAATCTTAATATATTTTATATAATTATATAATTATATAATAATTATATAAAAACAATTTAATGGGTTTTAGGGTGAAATAAAACTACAACGTTTGTTGATTGAAGTTACATATTTTTCTGCTATATCTTTTTGGTTTTCTCCAAATGCATTCTTTCATTTAAATTATGACAAATTTAAATATTATAGAATTAGGGTTGGGAATTGGGGAAGTGAATTGGTCATTTAGTTTTGAATAAAAATATATTTATATGTGTGAATAAGGGGGTGATTTAGTGGATTTTTATAGTTAAGTAGGTGTGGAAATCTTGTAATTACTCAAATTTATTGTCTATTATTAGTTCAATATTACCTCATGTTTCTACAAAAAATATTAATAATGTTTTATAAGTAATATATGGCATAAAATCATCACCACCATATATTTATTCAAATGTTTTAGTCATTTGGATAGTGAACTCCTAAGTTTCTTTATTTTACTATTTTTATTTTTCATTATGGTAACTAGTATTCTTACCTAAATAAGGATATATTTTGGGAAAAATTAAAGTGAGATATATTAGATAATATAAAATATCTAAATAAAAATATTATATAAAATATATAATATATAATTTCTCTGTTTTTTGGAAAATAACTTTAACATAAGTGCATGTAACACGCAAGAACTCCACATAATCTATAACCGGTCTAACAAAGTTATAACTATTTATTGTTCAATGTATTCATTTTAATACAAAAATTTGTCTATTAATATAAAATATTTTATATTTTTTAGTATTTCGTATAACTTTAATGATTATTTTATTTTTAGTAATTTTATTTTAATTAATAAAATATACCTTATTATAAAATGGCATTGATATCAATTTATAAATCATTCCTTTAATTTTTTTAAAACAATATATATTTAATAATTAAAATAGAATAAATATTTTTCACACTCATAAAACATGATATTTTCATTTAAGAAAATAATTTATCCAAATAATTCATTCAATGTAGTTCACTTCAAATGCTTTCAGTATCATTTGATTTTTTTAATTATTACCTAAATAATTCATCAGTTGGGATTTATTATACATTTTATGTAATTATACCATGTATAATGATTCAAAATAAATTATCATGATAAAGTAACTCATTAATATTAAAAAATTGTACATGTAACTGAACCTCTATTTTTTCACGATTTTAATCATTATTGATATTAAAAGGAAAAAAGGTACATTTTTGGGATTTCTCTTTACTAATATTATTATATGGGTGAATTACAATGAAAAGTTTTTAAAAAACCTACTATATACTATGTCCATAAGCGTTTATATATTTCCTTTTCATGGTATTTGGAAATGTTTTTTATTATTATTACACTTTGTATTCAACGTTAAATCAATATGTAAAACCATTTTTCCATTAGTCACTTATATTTTATTTATGTGTTTTTTGTAATAATTAATGTAATAAATAAATTTTACCATATTATGAATTATAAATTATTTGTATTTAAATTTTTAATCGGTTTCTTAAATTCAACCGACACAAATAGAATAATTTAATATAAAAATAATCTCATAGACGTGATGACAAAGTGGGGTTTTAATGTTTAATTGTTCAAAATGTTATAATTTTGGGTATCCAATTTCCATATAACATCGATTAAAAAGAAATAATATGTATTAATTGATATAAATATAAATTGAAATTTTTATAAATAATTTTACACCATAAATAATTCGAACAAAAATGTAGTTTTCCATTAAAAATCAGTATTTTAACTATTCATCATGAAATCAAGTTCTCAAGAAATATCATAAATTAACCATTAAATAATATTGATAAAATAAAATGAATTTTTTAAAATAATATTTATAAACGTGTGAAAAAGTATTTTAAAAATCAGTACATCATTAAAAAGTGGCAAAACAATATTTTAGAAAAAATGAATCATTTTATGCGTAAAATTAAATTTATTAATATCAATTATCTCAAAAACACACAAGATATATGTTTAATAATTTATTGAATATATAATATGAACCATTCAGTAAAATCATTAACAAAAAGTAGTGTGTATAATTTATTGAGATGAAACATGTTTTTGTATACAAATATAGTTTTCAAAAAATGAATTTATTTATTTTAAAATAGTTTTTACTTTCATTTATAATATATTAATAAACAAAGAATAAGATGTTTAAAAATGAATAATTAATATATATATATAATTAATTTAATCATTTTCGTACCTTCAATTCCAATGTATAGGTGATAAGTATAATAATATTTTAATGATACGTCACATTTCTTTTAAAGTCACTATTGTGAGTAACACAAGCTAAGATCAGAGTCGTGTATAAAAAGAAATACTTTAGTGTTACATGATTTGAAATCCAAAAAATAATTTTAATAAAAAATATAAATTAATATAAAAAATTTGTTTCATTCTAGCCCCCATAAAATTATTTGCCTCCCCAAAATTTGACTTCATCAAAAAAGTTTTAATATATGAAAGTTAATTTCATAGAAACACCCATGGTAAAATTATTACTAATAATTATTTTCAAAAGGGATATTTCGAGAAATAATGGGCACAAAAATTAACTCATACTTATATATAGATGTAGTAGAACATAGTTTGGAATTAAAAAAATGAAATATAACTGAAAAATGACACCCAAATACAGATAGAGAGTGATAGAGAACATGGTCAAAATAAAGGTAATTATCACATTTATATAATCTAAATAGTCTGGAAGAAGGTAATTGATTTCAAAAAAATTGATTGTAATAGGAAAAGATCTTATTTCAAGACCCCTTTCCTAAGGTTGATAAATTTTTATTAGAACATGTACTTACTCGATTACATTCCATTTTATTAGCACAAAACCTCGTTAGAGTTTATCAATGATCAATTTACACTTCATCTATTATTCCTATATATAATTGTTAATTTGTTATGAATTAATCAATGATGGATCATAATATCAATTAATATAATGCTAATTCATTCCATATATATTTATTTATCTTCAAAACTAAACAGGTTTCAAAAGTTATCCAATATAAATTAGTACATGGTGATGGTGATGTAATATGGTAATATATAAAACCGTATATAAAGTTAAAATAAATCTATTCTATAAATGGTTATCCTTATAACCCATACAATTTTAAAAATTTATAAATAAGTTAATTTCATTTTATTATCAATATAAAATTAATTCCCCATATATCATAAAGTAACTCTTGATTGTCACATAACAAACATGTGAATACCATTTTCATTAATTCCCTTAAAACATGGTAATAACTTAAATAAACATAAAACATTTTTAAATACATACACACTTCTTTATTAATTTCATTGAGAACAAATTATTTGATATATTCATTATATCCATAATGCTTTAAAGTTAATTAATGATAGCATAAAACACCTTTTCAATAAATCTTTTATTAGTTCTGAGGACATCAATACTGTAAAATTTAATTAAACAATATCTATTATCTCCTAATACAAAATAAACATTGTATTCTAATCCTCATCAACATATTAAGGGTTAACTCCCCTTAATCATTTTTCCATAAATTATGGCCTTTCTATTAAAGCTATTTTTCTTTTTCATGTGTAATATTTAATATATAAAAGAAAATCCATAATGAAAAACTTCTACCAAAATTCTTTATATATGTCTTGATTCATTTAAAATAATCTCTGAATTCAAATTCATCACTACCAAGATAATTCCACCTCTTCATTATTCCATTTACTAGGATTATTCATCTTATTTATTAATACATCTTTTCTATCATAATTTGTTCATATTATACTCATCATTAGTTGTCTAACCATTACTTATTAAAAATTTAAAATTAAATACATTATATTTTCCCTTATGATAGAAATTTCTATAATACCTATGATTTTAATATTTGAAAATATCAATGATTAAAAAAATAATAGGGTGAAAATTTTTACCATATATTTCATTAACTGAGCTCTTAATTTTTACTTTGTGGTTACCTGAATTATGTCCTTTTCTATTGAAAAAATGTCTTATTTCACATTTAATAGGGTGAACAATTTTACCATATATAATCCATTACTAAATAAATTTCAAAACTCAATCATTTAATTCTATGGTGTTTGTGATAGTTTCTAATATACATGTTTTTAGTCATGTTCTATGACAATTGATTTTGCATAATAAAAATATTCATTACTCTAGTAAACATCCCTTTTGGTTTCATATTAATAAATTTTCACTTGCACTCAAATTTAACCAATTTTCTTTTGGTTCCCTCAAATGACTAGAACAATAAATCAATGTGTAATAAACAATAATCATAATGAGAAACCAAATAATCATGAAAAATCACTTATAAGATTTTTAAAATCATGAATCATCCTTCAATATATCTCACTATAAGTTCATCCAAGGTCTTTAACAGTAATATTCTATTTAAATCCCTCATGATGGTTCATAAAAAGTCTGTTAATTTATAAATAATTTCCCTTGGGAATGTCATATTATGTGGGAATTAAGGCTCATTATCGTGTACTTATTTTAGATTTATTTTTGACCAATTTACTATTTTTTGGTTGTTACCCTTTTATACACCTATGATAAAGAAACATTGACTTTTATTATCTAAACATGGTTGTAATTTCTTGGAAACAACTCTCTTAATCCTTTAAAAAAATTCCACGAAATGTTTCCAAATATTGTCTCATCCTTAGAATTATCTTTAAAGACATCAATAGATATGTACTTATAAATAACCATATAGATATCACTAAGTTTTTCTCATCCTTGTTTCCAAAGATTAACTAAATAAGTACTTTGATAAAAAATATAAATAATAAATATTTTTATACATGGACGCTGTATCTTTTTAGAAGAATATTAAATACATTACAAAAGATTAAACATTATGATTTTAATATTTTAATGCCTTAGGAAATATATAAAACACTCTTCTTATCCGTTCAAATAACAGAAGTATTTCTAATAAATTTCATCCCATGAAGTATTTTTCAACAACATACCCTATTTAATCATTTTCAAGATAAACTGAGGAAAGGAAAAATAATATTATTTGAGATCATATGTTTAGTAAGGGTAAATAAATTAGATCTGGTAGCATGACATGAATGTAATGGTATGATAACATGATAATAACATCAAAAAAACAATACCTTACTTATCATAGATCATAATCATGAGTCATAGAATAAATATTGGTAGTTTATAAGACATGAATCACAAAGAAATCAAACGAAATAAACCATTATATCCTAACATATTAATTAAATATATAATTGTGTTAGGAATATAATAATATAAAACAATTCCCAATAATTAAAGTATTATATGCAAAACATATCAGGTAACTTCATGAGGGATTCACCTACTGGTTTGTACACACTACCACCCCCATTGAAAGCCATATCTTTATAGTAGAATTGGTTCACTCACGAAAACATCATAATGAAAAAATAACCTTACTGTATTGGGTGTTTTACCCATTCCAACTTGTATCCATGAATAAAAACCATTCAAGAAAGAGTATGATAAGTTTCCTTAGATCATATCCCCCAATAAATCCTTAACAATATAAATAGATTTCATCTAAGATGGAGGATGATTTTGATCGATCAATTATAATATTTTTTAAAGAAAATTATATTTTTTTGGAAACCAATTTTCAAAATAGAAAACATTTTTGAAATATTTTTCCTTGAATTATTTTTTGAAAAAAAAAACGAAATATTAAATAATAATTTAAAATATTTCTTCAAAAAATTTTAAATTCTCATATAAAAATTAATTTTGAAATATAAATAAATTTAAAAATATTTTTATTTGAAGAAAACATACAAAAATTATAATGGATGGTTTTAAATTCATTTAAAAAACATTATAAATATAAAACTTATTGAAAATAATTTTCTATGAAAATTAATTTAAAATAAAATGCATTCTAATTTTTTTGGAAAATATTTTTATTATAAAAATAGAATTTAGAATTTAAACCCCAATAAATGGAGTTTTCATGATGGTGGAGACTTTTGTACATGAACATATAAGTAAATAAAAGAATCCTTTCACAAGGTAGGTAGAATTCAAAATATACCAGATCAAAAAAAAACTAGAATATTAACTTTTAAATGATTTTTTAAATGGTAAAAATTGTGAAAAAATTATTTTCCAAAAAAACATAGAATAATATTTCTTAACTTTTTTTAAAAAATAAATAACATGGTTTTTGGGGAAAATCTATTTCTGACCAAAATAAAATCATATTTTGAAAAAAATAATTTTTTAAAATTTATTTAGTACAAAATAGTGGAACATTGGTTTTCTTGAAATAAGATATCAAAAATAGCTAGATGATATGAAAATTCATTAGACATATTAAGATATGAATCATTATATTTCTTCATTGGGAGCATAATCATAAACTATGAGAATAAAAAAATTAGATTCTAGCAATAAAATATTACCAAATTGTTAACATTGAATAAAAATACCAATCATATAATAACATTAAATTAATATTAAAATATCATTATGATATGTATATTTGTGATATATAATTTCTTGTGGGAAGTATATACACATCATTAAATAATTTAGGTTTATAACATAACATGTGTCTTAATAAAAAAATTGAGGAAAAATTCCCCTATATTTTTTTTGTAAATTTGGAAACTATAAAACCACGAAAGAGTGATTCTAAAATGGATTCTTATGTATAAAAACATTATTTAGAATAATCATAATGTTCATTCATAGGTAATATATACACCAAATAGAATAAATAGGGGTTGATTATTGCATGTGTCTAAAAAAAGTAAAAAGTGATATTTAAATCCCTTACCATATGTATTGAATTCCTTTGACCACATTTAAAAACCATGTATAATAAATATAAATTTCATATATATATCTCTCATATTAAAATACTCATATATATTTTATCATATGGTATTTTATTAGGTTTTTTAATTTTTCTTTTGTTAACAAGTGTGTGTGAAAATCATGATTTGGGTAATAACTGCTTTGTTTTTCATATGGGTTTTGATTTTCTATTTTGTTTTTCCAATTAAAAAGATCATAATCGAAAAATATTTTTATTTATAAAAATTATATATATAAATTAAAAATATTTAATATATAAGTACTTCAATAACTTATTAAATTTATTAATATGAAATAAAATATATTGTTCATGGAGATGGTTGGCCAAATGTACGGATGAACTTTGTTTTTCATTTTCATGTTGGGTTTGAATAATGTAAAACAAATGTAAAATATTATCATTAAATAATAACTATTATTTAATATATATATATATATATATTTATTAAACCAATCCTTTATAAATTCCATGTATAGCATGAATGAATCAAATCACTAAGTGTGTCTATTTTCCATCGTGCACACGAATGATGTTATCGTATTCCCAAAAATGTAAAACATGAAGTTTTGTGTCATATAACAATTAAATAAACATAATAACATAATAAAGACAATAAATTATTATTATATATATATATATATATTGTATTTCCAACATTATTCCCAACTTTGAATAGTGGTAACGGAAAAATGAATGACATCGGTCTGTAAGGCCGTAGTCCACCACACACATGGATGATGATTTCAAAAAAAATTTGATGATGCTGGTGTGGTAGTAGGTATTAACCATAATATAATAAATATAATTATATAGAATATACATAGAATATTATTTTTGAATTATATTAGAATAATTTCACTATTTTTATGAATTGAAAAAATAGAAATGTTTGTTGGTGAACGTTACCTCTTCTTTAGGTTTCTCCTTTTGGGTTGGACCTAAGGATTTACATGGCCAGATTTATTAAAAAATTAAGCATTATAGTATAAGAGGATGTATGTGGACAAGTTATTTGAAAATTTATTTTCCACACTAAATGTCTATATCGGTTTGAATAACTGGGACAGTGAGTACCTTTTTATATTCTAGGAGATGTGACATTCTTGTAAATACTCAATATTATTCCCTACTAGGAGGTCAATATTACATCATGTTTGTACTAAAATGATAATTAATTGTGTTAGGTAAGATATAGTCTATCCACACATCCAAAACACATTTATACACATTTGTTTTAATATTTGGTTCCATAACACTTATGTTTCCCCATTTTACCATTTTTGTTTTACATTATTATAACTAGTTTTCTAACATAAGTAATTTATCAATTTAGAATAAATTAATGTGAAAAATATTATATAATTTTCAATAATTGGTTATAAATATTATATATAATTTATAAATCCTAAATTATATCATTTTTAAATAAAAATTAACACAAGGGAATTTATCATGCATAACTACCACATAAACATTAACTGCTTTAATAAATATTTTATTATTTAATGGTCTATATAGTCATTTAATAGAAAATGTATTACTTGAATGGAAAATATATGATATTTAATAATAGTTAAAGATCACATTAAAAAATATAATAGTTATTGTAATTTTATGTCAATAAATAAAATAGGGCTTATTATAAAATTACATTGATGTCTATTTTTACATTACATATTTTATTAAATATTAGAAATGTAATAGAAAATGAATCCATTATATTAAAACTTATATATCAAGATAAAATAATCTAAAAATGTGATGTAATAGGTTAATTCATTAAAATTATTTTTATTTAAGGATTTTTGTATTATTTGATTTATTTAATTATTATCTAAATATTTCATGCATTGGCGTTTCATCATTTATTATGTAATTATATCACCTCTAAAAATTAAAAATAAATTATCATGAAGAAAAATCATTTACCTTCAGAACATATTTTTAACCAAACCATTTTATTTTTCCCTACTCTAAATCATTATTTATATTACAAGGAAGAAAGGTGCATATTTTTGTCTTTTTATTTACATAACATATTATATGGGTATATTTAATATAAAAGTGTACCAAAACTAATAAATTTAGAGAATTTATTCATGAGGATATAAATATATCCATCTAATGGGTTTTATACATGTTTTGGGAAAATATTACACCTTATTTTAAACCACTATATACACTTAATTTTTTCATTAATCGTTTTTATTAATTTTAATTATTTTCATTAATAATTATGTGAATAAAGTATGTTATGTTATAAATTATAAATATTTATTATTAAAATTATGGATTAATTTTTTTCAAATTCAACTGACATAAATGGAATAATTTATTTTAAAATTAATCTCATAGACATGATGATAAATTGGTCATTTAATGTGATATTGTTCAATGGTTTATCATGTTTTGATATCCAATTTTAATATGAAATTTATTAAGATGACCTAAATTGTATAAATTTGTACACGATATAACAAATTATTATTTCAAAAAAAAATATAGTAATATTTAACTATATAAATATTTTAATAAAAAATGCATTTTCAATTAAAATTCTATTATTTTTTTCACAAAACATAAAAAATATATCTTCTTAGAAAAATGCCAAAAATTCAACCTAGGATAATTTTTATATTACACTTTGAAAAATGATATTTATTTCTCACAAATAAATTAATAGATGTGTAAAAAATAATATTTTAAAATTAATATACTATTAAGAAGAATTAAAACTACCTTTTTGGAAAATATTTCTTTATTTTGTGTAAAATTGTATTTAATATTATATCTTAAATATAAATAGATAATATGAATGTAAAATAGTTCATTAAATATATAAAATATACATTTTATGAATATCATTCCCAAAATATTTTCCTTAAATTATTGAGATAAAACATTTTTTGAATAAAAATATTGAATTTCAGAAATAGAATTTATTTAATTTAAAATAGTTTTCTCTTTCATTTCTAATTAATTTATTACCAAATAATTCATTTAATAAACATTCATAAGAAATATTTTCATAATTTAGTTAATAAATTTAATACTCGCCATTTTAATGGCTAGGGTGTAACTATAAAAACATTCTAATAGAGTGTAATGTTTCTTTTAAACTAAATTTTGAGTGTAACACATGGTAGGATAATGGTTTCATATAATGAAATATTATCTTGGTGTAAGTTGAAATTAATGTCATTGATTAATTTTATTTTATCTTCGAAAATTTAATTCATAAAAACTATGGGTCAAACAATAGCTTTCCAATAGAATATCCCTATGTCTTTATTGAAAAACTATATTCCTTTACAGATTTATCATGGGTTCAGTTCTATTTCTTCCATGAGGATATTTCGTTATTTCTTATCACAATGACTACATATTAGATGAGAGGGTCATTTTTCTCTCATCTAACATAGTTATGACACACTAGAAAACAAGAAGAGAATATTTTGTTATCATTATCATTTTCCTAAATCTCAAATGTGTATGCATTAATTATGTCATTAAATTTTTATTATAAATAAAGAAATATAAATTAAATAATTATTTATCTTAGTTCCCTATGATATTTTTTTGTTATTCTAAAAATTATCCCATATGAAACATCTTTTCAAAATTAAAAAAATATTGTCTACACATTCCCTTATCTTTAATTAAGATTTTTGAAACACGAATGTATCAAACCTCTTAATATTTTAAACAATATCCTATAATACTTTATTCTTAAAAACTAATTCTAGTACAAATATATATTGAATTTCAATCTTATTATCTATTTGAAAATTACACAACAACATCCACTTCCATCATGGACTCACTCTCTTGATGTGTTAGATCTTACAATATGGATATATATATATATATATATATTCCATATGAATTTTTAGGGAAAAAATAAACCACAAATTTTTATTCTGAAACAATTTATCTTGAATAAAAATAATTTTATGATGTTTGATATTTACTGAACACAACAACCATCCCTAAATATGGGGTTGTTTTTATATTTTTGAATTCAACAAAAACTGGTGGCCCCTAATTTAGGATTGGGTAAATTCATATAATTGTATCTCATTATTGATCTTATTTATCTTGGACACAAAGATTAGTAAATAACTTATAATATAAATGTATCAATGATTTGGAATTTAAATAAAAACTCAAGCATCGATTCAACATTATATATGATATTTATGAAAATCCATTACATTTTTTTATCATTTTCAAATGTATAGTATTATTGATATACTCACAATTATTCGTGAATCATGGATAAAAATAGTGTTAATATATTCTCATTAATAAGGAACTGATTCCATGTCTTAAATTTCATTTTCATTAGAATAATTAAATTTTGGAATGTAAATTTTAGACATTAATATAGTATCTAAAATTATTCTTATTTATTTGATATTTTTATTAAATCTTAAATATAATATCTCATTATTTTATTTCATTATTCACATACCATTATTGGTTTTGGTGTTTTTTATTACCTTGGATATTATATTTGGATTAATCCCATTTTCATTCTTCTTCAAATTCTTAAATATTGCAAAGGTAACTTTCAGTCAGAATAAAACCAAAAGTTCATTATGTATTGATGGATATTTTGATAGAAATAATCATCAAAGAGACTTTAATCCTATATAAAATTATATATATCAATGGTAACATAGGAATGGATGACTTTTACATAGGATATGTAATTATGTTTACATTTTTAAGACATTATGGATACACAATACTTGATAATTATTGTGAAGATGATTGAATGTTTCTTATATAGGAAATATCATTCAATTTTGGTTTTTGATTTACTAGATTATCCATATTGAAATATAGATATCAACCTTATCATGCTCTATATGATTTTTATACATCTTGGAAGTAATTATTCCAATGCATAGTATTCATCGTTATAATTCTATAATTTTGAAAAAATTTCATGACATGAAAAATAAAAAACTAAAAAAATTAATTTACGGTTATTATAAGAAAACTCAATCATTATAAAACATTATATATATATTTTTTAATACAAATATATAATATCCATTAAATATACTAAACCATGGTTCTTTTATCAATAAATCAAGAATATTACCATATACCAACTAGATAACTTCATCAAAATTATGTACTTACTATTTTAGATAGTAATTCAAAAACATTGTAATTGTTTTTATTCCTTTAGATAATCTCTATAATCAAATTATGTAGTGTATTGTAGATAAAAAATCCAAATTCATTATCATTTACATAAATACATGGTAATACACATCATTTTTATGTTAAAATATAACATATAACCTTGTTTTCTTGTATAATGGAGGATTCAATCTTATATTTACTCTCACAAAGCATTAAACATTATAACTTCATATTGTCACATCCAAGGGAACATAAATATTTACAATCTAAATTTTTATTAGTTACATAAATTATCTTGTGTCAATATAATTCTCATACATCTAATTGAAAATAAATTCAAAGGGGTAATGTTTTCTTTTACCCTATGGACAAAATATGACTGCCTAGGAATTGACATCGTCCTCTTTATTGCTAAAACTAATCTAATGGAAATGTAACTACATTAAAAAAAATATCTAATTTTTTAATTTCATTTTATCACCACTTTTTTCCTATTCACTTAGGAGTGATTTAATCAAATTTTCTTAGAGAGAGGGTGGAACCACATATCCTAAGTAACATGCCATCAACATAAAAACAATAATTATTTCTAGTTTAACCCATTATATAAGATATGTGTGACGTTTTTGATAAATATTCTATTCAATAATAAATATCAACATGAAGAAAACTTTGTATATCTTTTTATAGGGTCTGAATAAGTATATTTTCATAAATTTTGTAGTAAACTACACACATTTGAACACAGACACACACATAGAACATTCATGAGAAAGGTATTTCACACAATATTTTGTTATTTTATCACCACCTTGAATAGTATATTTTTCATGAGTCAGATTGGTGATGGTAGAATGAAAAAAAACCTCAACATTAAACTTCTATTTCTTTTAGTCGGGTTCTGAAATTCAACATAAATGATATTGTTCTAGAAGCATTCACTTCATCAAAGAGATTCCCATTAAAGGAAATGATCCTTTCATCATAATGGATGATTCCAAGAATATAGGACACCATTAAGGATTTTTTATACCTATTATGAGATTAATTTTTACTGAGATATATAAATATAGACAATCCATTAAATTTTATAAAAATTATATATTTCACTACCTTGCCTCCTTTTCAAGGATCAACTTTATTCCACTATTCATAATGAATTTCAATATAATATGTCAATAATATTGGTATCCATCTATAATATAAAATAAAGAACATGACTGAGATAGAATTCTCAACTTTGAGCCTCTTTTCTTTGTAGGCCAAACATATATAAACAACTTCATGCTTACTTAAACATGGTTCTTAATGGTATGAACAATACATGAGATAAATGTAATTATTATTTATTATTTTATCCATAGTAGTTGAAATGTACTTCATTAATTTATAAAATTGAGAATATTTATTCCTTTTGTGTGCGTCCAAAATATTTACTTTTTATAATTGATTTGGACAGATTGTTAAATATTATTTTTGTATATACTTGACATCCTCTTTCAGTATTGAATATTCCCTGAAACTATATTTGTTAATAGAATGAGTTATTATTTGTTTACAAATTTACTTCACTTTTTTAATTAAAATGTCCATAAAGATTGTCGATATATGGCCAGGTTGTTGGTATGTTTGACACACACCATCTTTATATTTTAACTTTTTCTTCATATAATGCATGTCAACATCTTCATAAGGATGGTCAACCACTAATCAATTCTGTATATATATTTATTTATATATTCAATTTTTGTTTATGAATTTATTAATTTAAGATGGAAATTATTGTTCATTTTCGATTAATATATTATGTTTCCTCTTTTTAAATAGTTAAAGAATATCTTCCCTATATGACATATATACTTCATACCTATATTCATAGTCTACATTTTTGTACTCTTCTCCATGGATTTATTTTGATTTTTCCCAAGTCATAGTTTCTTTCATTCACCACACTATTTTAGAATATTTTAGACAACTATTATCATTATAATGATAGTTGTGGTGGGTTGTTATATTCCAACCATATTCACTACAGTGTCCAAATATGTTGTAATTGTATGTAAATCTATGTATGATTTCAAATGTATTAATCAAAGAAATATTAAATTTTCCCTTTACATTATGGTTCCTTAACATTATTTTTATACTTTATTTTACATATTATATCACATTATTACTAGATTCAATTATATATACAAGTTGGCCTGTTTTTCCAAAATTCAATATCACTATTACAAAATCAAACAATACTTACTAGTTAATCTATTCATTTTTCTTGTGCATGCAATATATAAAGAATTCAATATATTCTATTTTTATGTTATGACCCAAAATTTTATGAATACTCATTATGGGAAACTATTCAAGGATATGATCACCACCAACCTTGATTATGAGGTGGATTTAGTATTTTTAGTCTTCCACATTTGTTATTTTTTTATCTTTTTTCCATCATCTCAAAAAAGTTATTTATAATAAGTATAATTTTATGGTTTTGGTTAACCTAATTACTTGAGATTAATGAAGTATTATAAAGAGAATATTCACAACACATATAACCCAAATTTTTTGTCTTCCTATAGGTATTCATATTGTATTAATCTCACTTGATAGAAATTAATCATCCCTAAAATTGTGATGAATCTACAGGGGAACTTTCCAGATATTGTAGCTAGAAATCAATCTCTAGAAATTTATTTTGGGGAATTTATTTAAGGTCATGATGTTAGATTCCCCAGTCTCTATAATACTTCTTCAGATTCAGTAATTGATCTCTATTTTTTTAATTTTTGTCCTTAAACAATCCCCTCTTTCATCCTATTTTCTTAAACTTTTAATTGACTATCTTTTTCATTAGTTGATACCTGATGATTTTTATCAAAATAGAACACTTCTATACAAACATTATCAAATAAAACATTATGAAAAATAACTATTCGAGATTTTTCATCATCCATTGAATTTTTTTTATTTCAAAGTCTGCTAGTTTCTTCTCAATCATTTATAGTCATTATGATATTTCTGTAATAACTAACATTTATTCCTAATGCCTCTTCCATGGAACTATATTCTATTTATATATGTGAATTTCCATAAACTATCCTCTTAAATAATATAAATATATATGTCTCCACATCAATTGTAAAATTATATATATATATTTATTAACCTCATGATGGACTTACTTAAAAGATTAAATAAAACATTTCTCAATATATGAACTGAAATCATTAAGAGATTCATGGTCAATTGATTTAGAATGATATACACTACTATAGAAACTTTTAGATCATATATGATCATCCTTGATATTTGACCCCTTTCTATTTTTTTGGAATCGTTTTTTTTTTCATAATTTTTCTCAAGGTATTATCTCATACATATAAATCTATCTTAGAAAATATGAGCATAGATTAATCCAATTTGGGAACCTATATGTCAAATATGCAGTTCATGAAAATCTTGTAAATAAAAATTGAATGTAAAAAAACATACATACAATCAGAGTTAAAACATTATGATATTATTTTATTTTGAATAGAATAGTAGATCAACATTGGTGGAGACTTTAATTTATGCCAATTGAGAGACCCTATTGGATATTTAAGAAGAACATTTCAGAGGGGGTGAATGAGGTATGTGTAATTTTTACTACAATTTTTTTTAATGATATTTTCACCCCTTTATTATTTGAATCCTTAATAGTCCACTGGAACACAAAAATACATTATAATCTTTTAACCAATAATAAATAGCTATATTAATTATTAATTATAAGTCGGTTATCAATATGAATTATTTTTACAATTTTCATCCTCAATATGGGTAACCTAATCATTTACTTTTTCAACTCATGTTGAGACAAAAAATATAAACTACAATACTGTTGTCAATTACAATTAATGTTATGTATTATCTTAAACCATTTTTTCTATATTGAACATATAACATAATAATATTTTAGACACAATCCAAGGGTTGTATTTAAAACTATATTATACAAGAATCCCATAAGTTATTCAAAAAACACATTCTATAAGATTTAGGTCCACAAAAAGGCATAGAATGTCACTACTTCTTTAGAATATACCTTATTCATCATCTTAGTGTCTTTATCATCTTATATATCATAAAGAATTAAGAAATACAACTTGATCACTAGTACCATATGAACAACATTACATATTGTGATGAACTTTTTTTACACTATAATAAATCTAAAACATAAATATAGTAATAACCAAAACACATAATATATCTGGTTCCCCAAAATATATTTACCTTACTATCAATATATTCTATTCTTATTACTTGATTATATCAAACAAGTAGAGTAGTTTGTCCAATTATTATTCTTTTTCTTCTTATTTGAAACCTAAAATACATTATTATTTTAAATTTTATATCCTTTTCACTTATATTTAAATATTTTTTCTTATTATTTTTAATCACTGTATAATATTTGAAAAGATAGTTATTTCTATTGGTTAACCCAGTTACTTTACACCATAATAGAACAAGTATATATATCTTTTTTTATCTATTTCTATAATATAATATAATTATGAATTAATTATATCATCAAATTTTTATTATACAGATTAAACGAAGAATAATAAAATTACTTACTTTAGTTACCAATGATTATTGGTTTATTTCTCAATAATATACCATATAAAGAAGCTTTTCATGACTTCCAAACTAAATGGAAATACATTCCCTTGTCAATCTTAATCAATTTTGAAGCATTTATGAGTAGATCAAGCTTGTACTTTCTTCAAAATCATCATCTATTTTATTTGAAACAATTATTTAGTAATAATTTACATTTTACTTCAATCTTAATTTCATTATAAAAAATCCACAAGAAAAAAATTGTTTTGTGGACTCTCTCTATTATAGTGTGAGATATATACATAAAGGCTTGTACAGATTCTATCTAATTAGCTTTCAAAAAGCCTCTTAATGTTGTCAAAATTATTATTTAATAATTTATATATATAGAATCATTATATTAATAACATAATGCAACCACTTATGATTCATTAAATTGAGTTTTCCATTGGATAAATAAATTATGGAAACCTATATTCATAATTTAATAGTTCCCCTCAATTTTTTATTGTGTTTATCTTCTTTTCCAAGAATGAATTTTATGTTAATTAATTTTCGAGCATGAATCAAATACACGTCTATGTTTTTTTTATTTTTATTACAATGAATATTTTAATTAGAACCCTCCAATTTTTTTCAACTTTAATTTCATAAATATAGAAACTCTATCTTTCTATCAATAGAAATGTAAAGCTTCAATAAATCTTGATGGAAGTCCATATAAATATCATACATATTCAAACTTAATAATGTTTACACATTGGAATATTTATTTTTATATTGGGTAGGATGATATTTATACATCTCAATAAATAATGTCTATATAGAGTACTTAAATCTTACTTAGAAATATATGATTCTTATAAATATTATTGGGTATTGATTACATATCTAGTACTCTGTGGTTTTTCATTTATCTCTGTTAGATGATTATCATTATATAAGGCACCAGCCTTTAACCTTACTTAATCTTTAATTAAATGAATAATTCACATTGAGTATCTTTTCAGGTTTAGAGTTTTAGAGAATTAGATCATGAAACTTGCATTACATTCCACATTTAAACAAAGTGGTTACATAAAAGATAGTATTCATTTTTTCATCAACGGAAACATATTCAAAACAAAACATGGATTATTTCTTGAAACTTCCTTGACACTATCATCATATCTTGTACAATTCCCTTGACCTGTGAAAAACATTTCAAAAAAACATGGGATGAGCATAAAAATCTCAGTAAGGGATATAAAAATATGTAAAGGAAACATGAGTTCATATAAACATAAGAATGAAATCATACTTTACCCATAAAACATAGGCACTTTAACATAACTCATCAAATCATGAATAAATCATAGAAATCATAATACATAAAAGGTAACTTGAGGCATTCATAACATTCTTACGTAGGGAGTAAACCTCTTGGTTACGTTTGAAATACCACCAATGTATATTCCCTAAATCTCTTTGGAGAAACCTCAACGTTTCACTCCTTTGCATTACCCAATGCATTGGAGAGCTATATCAGGCTCACCGCCCTTAGTTTATCACAAAACCACCCATCTTCATAACAATTCCCAAGAACCATAACATAATCTTATCACATAAAACATGCATAAAGGAAACATACATTTCTACCTTTAAATAAAAAGATATCAATACAACACATTGATATAAAAACATTATGAAAACCATTTTCAATACCAAAATAAAAGAAAAGTAAAACATGGTATTTATTTTTCTTTTAAAAAGAGGGTATGGCTTGAAGAGGAATCCGAAATTCAAATAATGGTCACGCCGGCGGAGAAGCCGTTGTCGCCGCATGCATATGACAAAAACATTCTCTTTTTTCGTTTAGTAAATGCTTCATATAAAAAATAATTCGTTTGAATAAACATAAACGTCAAAGGGGTTTATACACCGTATAAAAGAAAGTTGTGTATAAAACAAAGTATGCCTCAATGAAAGGAGATTGAGATGAAGTCCCATACAAAGACGATATCCTTCGATTAAGGACAAATCAATTACATAATTATTTGTGAAAAATGAATAAACGAAATATAAGTGGGTATTAAGTGTATAAGAATCAGAGGACATTCACACATAATCATAGAACGACATATTCAAGGTGTATAAGTTTATCCCAAAGAATCAAAATTGGGTTAAGAAGTTCCCTTGCAAAAATTCGACAGCCTAATGTCGTCACTTCAAAATTTAGAAAAAGAGTTGATGAGAGATAAAAAGGGTATCTCATCACTTGGTCATAAAATTTACATAAATAAGGATATATAATAACATATCCCAACATAATAGCATGTGAAATAAAAGACGTAAGAAAAGAAGTCTTTTAAAAAGAGGAGGGTGAAAGGTCCCCTTACCGAGTTGGGTAACTTTCAAAACGTACTCCCCATGGAAGAAGGGTCATACCATGAAGATGTAAATACCCATAAATGAAATTATACTACACAAACTATTTAAAAATTAACAGTAAATACACCACTAAAAGGAAATAGTGGCAAAAGTAGAATAAATGTCACAGGAACAAAAGTTAGATGAAAAATCACTTACGAAAACTCGGCAACCTAACAGCGCCACTTAAAACTTCCAAAAATGAATTTATGAGATCAAATAGGGTCTCTCATAATATTACCATAAAAATTAAAGTATGAGGAATATAAAATAACATCCCCAAACATAAGAAAGATGATCTTAAAAGAAATGACATAAAAGAGAGTACTTAAAAAGAGAGGGATAGGATCCCTTACCTCGGGTCCGACTTGACTCGATCGTTCTTTAATCTCCTGAATAATAAACCTGAGTTAATTTATACTTACTTAAAAACGTTTTCAAGTTAATTATTCCTTTTATATCACTTATTACCATGTCATGAACACTATGTTATAATTTAAGTTAATAACTGTCGTTTTAACGATCATTGGTACTTGAGTCAAAAATAAACTCTTTATAATTACGAGTTGTTCATGTGGTAGAATATCCATTATATCCAGAATTGTATTCATAATTTATATATCATATATATCATATATATCCAGTATATTCATGTATTTATAATATCACATTACATTTAGAGGTAAGAAATGAAATGCAGCGTTAATGGATACGGTAAGCCGTACGTATGCATGAATGCTACTTCCATTTCTATTTCATATTTAATGGAATTAAAACATAATGATACATAATATTATTTTAATTCCAGTATGGTATCATATATAATATCATTAAATATATCCTTTATATGTACCACATATGGTATTGATGAATCAATTCACTTTGAGGGGGCGGTAGTCCGCACTTCCTAAAATGAAGATATCGCGTATACCCATAATGGAATCCATAAAGGTATGCCATAAATTAAAAATACATAAGCATAAAGAAAACATAAACATATTATATATCATATATAAATATAGTGACATCTTAATGGCCACCTTTGTAGGTGTTAAAATAATGTTGAACAATCATCGTTTCGGGAGGCAGAAATTCTCCATCCACGGAAACCGTATGTTCTTTAACCATTAGATGTAGGTGTGTGTAAGTTTATCTCGAATAATTCTTATAACAACATCCTAGAATATTGAAGATACTTTAGTTGTTACAAAAGAAATGAATAAAAAGAGTTTAGGGGGTTGGAGAAGCAAAATAAAACAAAAGGACTCAAGTGAGGACAATACCTTAAAATCGGGTAACTTCCTTTGGTTTGAGCTCAAAGGCTTCCTTGGGAAGACTTCTGCCCAAAGTGAGGATTCAAGGAGTTATAGAGGGATGTGGAGAGACAATATGGGCAGGATATGGACGAGCCAAAGGCTTTGGAAGTGTGGGTAAGGATGTAGAGGTGGGGGCCTTTTATAAGAGGAGGGGAGGGGCACTCTTGGAAAGTAAGGAAATGTTACTTTATTTTAGAATGAGTTTCGGATTTAAATGGTCCCAAATTGATGTGTTTCGATGGAAAGGTGATAAGGGTTCTAAATCCACCCATACAATAGGTTTTGGACATGTGTAGGTCTTATAGTTTACATTATCTTTCCATTTTATTTAAATCATTAAATAATGAGGTCATCGCTGCATCATCATGATGTCATAAATAATATAATTTATTTAATGTCTAAAAATTATAAAAAATACTATGATTTAGGAAATATTTTTATATTTCCAATGAATATTTATAGTCAAAACTCTAACTTGTATAACCCCATGTACAAATTGTTTTAGTAAAACATCTCATGTTTGTGTCATTTTTACTTTAACATTAAATAAAAAGTTATTTATGTCCTTTCCCAACCAAAGTGGCTCCATGGGGTCCCGAAGATTACCCATGTATTTTCTTGGTCGGACATGACACATCCAATGAGGGTAGGACATGTGTCTAGGTCATTTCATATTAGTAAAACATTATTTTTACCTTAAACTACACTAATTACCTCTAATCGTGATTAAAAACTTAATAAGTTACTATACACCAATAAATTATTTTAATCCCATTGAACCACATTTTACTTCTTAATGACAACCATGTATGTCGGATTTTGGAAATTCAAAACACAAATATGGAAATATTTCATTTAAACAAAAATTCAGTTTTTATAAGTATCACTTAGTGGTTTCACTATTCATCAAAAATTAAAGTTTTTCAGAAAATTACCAAAAATTAACCCTAAGCTATATTTGATACTCCGAATTCAAAAATGATGTCTATTTTAAAAAATTCAAAACATATAAGTTGCATTAATTAATTTAATAATTGATTCCCGCTGTCAAAACAAATAGCATGTTTTTATGAAACAAAATGTATCAAAAGATTGACACTAGTTTAAGTCCGATTTCAAAGTGAAATTAATTCCAACGAACACTATTGGATTAAATGGTAAAAATATATTCTAATTTCACTTTAAAAAAAATTCAAAATATAATATAATCATATAAATAAATTATATTAAAAAGAGGTTTTGAATTAAAATACAACATTTTTCACTATTCAATTAAAAATGAACTTTATCGGAAAAATACCAAAAATTTACACAAAGTAAATTTTGAGGTCCCGATTCTAAAGAAGAATCTTAGTTTGTCAAATATAACACATAAAATTTTCAAAAAGTGGATTTAAAATAGGTTCTCCATCAAAAGGCGGTTAATCGACCCTCTAAAGAATATTAGAATGTTTATGCTTAAAATTGGATTCATTCGCATTTTTAGTCCTCTAACATTTATTGTAAAAAGTAAAAATATTTGACAAACATATATAATCATTTTGTAGTTAGTTCTATTCATTCCTGCCATCACAATAGCTAGGTGTTAACTACCATTTAAAACAATATTATTTTATTACTAGAGTGCAACGTAAGATTCCCAAGAAACTTGTTGTTTCCTGTTGGGTACGCCATCGAGCATAGCATACACTTTAAAGTAATATTAATATTTTATTCAAAAATATGGATAAATGGGAAAATGTCATACTCTTTATTTACCTAGGGTGTTACATCCTTCCCCCCTTTTAGGAATTGCATCCTCGCAATTTTAAAATTGGGCTTGGAAACTTCATTGAAAATCCCACATCAGAACAAGAGTCAGTAAAACAATCACTTCAAAATAAAGAATGAGAAGTACAAAGGTCACCCAAGTTAACGCATACTAGGATTCCATGTAGGAAAACATGGACAAGGAGGAGAAAACATAGGGACATGTTCTGATGGAGAGTGAAAGAAAACATGTTTAGGAGAAAGTTAACCACAAGAAAATCACAAACTTGTGATGGGTTAAACGGTATTCGATTCCCCAGTAGGAAAAGTTAATAAAAAACATTTTTGTTTTAAGTTACATTTTATTGAGGAATTTATTCATAAGGAAACATAATCACTTATCAGGTTGGCTTTCAACTTTTATTATATTCCTTACACAAACTCATATTTTCCCCAAAAGACGAGTATTTAGGAAGACTTGTTCACATTAAGACTATTATAATCAACTTCTAGAGAATCACCTAATCCACAAAAAAGATCTATATACTTCCCATGTCTTTAGACTCTAACCAAAACCAATAGGTTAGTACAAGATCAGATAATCCAGAAAAGGATAACCCTTTATAAAAAAAAATCTATTCTTAATCTCCAAAATTTGTCCAACAAAACCCAAAGTTCAACGAGGACCATTCGATAAACAATTTATCCATAAAATTCTTCAAAGTAAACAAAACTAAGATTGAAACCCAAATATTTGAAGGATTTAGTCACATAGTCTTCCAAGTTAAATCGTAACATTTATCTCCAAATAACATCAGTTGCTCCTAAAGTCGTGTATTGAAAAGTAAGTAAACTAATCACATATCTTCCATGATAGGTTAATCATTTTCATATAAAACCCAGAATCAACTTATTATTAATTCATAAAGTCACCTAACTAAAAAGAATTAGTCAAACTAACCAGGGACTTCATGTAGTCCAGTGGTAGGCGATAAATACCAGTTGCACTTCGGTTGTGTGTTCAATTCCCACAACTTTGTCTGGCGCGACGAGTTGTCACACGGTCTGTGTGTTGTCATTTTTCCAAAACTATATAATTCTCAAATCATTCCACAAAAAGAGATAAAATCATCAAAAATAACCATAACATAATTTAACCTCAACTTTATCTCATGCCTTTCACTTCCATCATAACATATAGTAAGGATCATATAAACCCAAATGTTTCTATATAACCATGTCCACAAAAGAACATATAACTATTCCCTGAATAAAATTTTCATATATTAAACATCAGGGTTACACATACTATAAAAAGTCTTCTAATGTAACCCCATAATCAAAAGAGACTTAATACTCTTAATAATTTCACCATAACTCTTGAAGCCCTTATATGTTGACTTCTTACTCATTCAACATTATTCATGATCCATTAACCATTCCTTTCCAACTTATTTTGAAATACTTCTTTCCTACAGACAAAATCATGAATCATATCCTATGATTCCAAAATAGGAAAACAAAAGTTATGAAATAATCCATACCTTTGATTAGTCATTGTTAGTTTCTTCATCCTCAATCGGAATGGAATTTTCTATTGGTAAAAGAATATTTGTACGATCATGGTGATCCCATTCCCGAAACATCTTTATAGGACACGTGTTTTCATAATGACCATGCACACCACATTTGAAACATTCAATTGATCCCTCAGAAAGAACTTCCTTCCCTTTCCTCGAGTCAACTGGAAACTTCCTTTTTCCATGGTAGGTTCTTGCTTTATGTCCTTAATTTCCACATCTATAGCATATTTATATCCCTTTGAAACATTTTCCTAGGTGTTTATTTCCACATCTTTGACACATGGGTTTTTGAACACACTTACCTTTATTGTTATTACCTGTAATTCCATAAGGATTTGTTTCTCATATATATGACGACTTATTGAAATCACCAAGGTTTAGGTGGTCAATCATGACTCCAGATAGTTGGTTGAGGATAAACACAAGAGTTCTCATTGAAGCTCTCATATCATTTAGTTGCTCGCTCAGAAAACTATCACAGTTTCCTTCACATCCACTGTTACTTTGGTGCTGGCTAGATCCAGCCATTTACTAAAACCAAAAAAGTCAGTGTGAGTATATTAGCAAAACCATCACGTACTAACGAGGAATATAAACACTAAGATATACTTACTCATTCACTTTACCTAAAACTAGAACTCTTTCTGAAATCCTAACCATTATTGTAATGTCACTTATGATTAGAGAATACCTTAACCTCTAATGTTATCTAAACCGACCTCTGATACCAACTATAAGGCCCCAACCTTTAACCTTACTTAATCTTGAATTAAATGAATAATTCACATTGAGGATCTTTTCAGGTTTATAGTTTTAGAGAATTATATCATAAAACTTGCATTACATTCCACATTTAAACAAAGTGGTTACATAAAAGATAGTATTCATTTTTTTCATCAACGGAAACATATTCAAAATAAAACATGGATTCTTTCTTGACACTTCCTTGACAGTATCATCATATCATGTACCATTCCCCTGACCTGTGGAAAACATTTCAAAAAAACTTGGGATGAGCATAAAAAGCTCAGTAAGGGTTATAAAAATATGGAAAGGAAACATGAGTTCATATATACATAAGAATGAAATCATACTTTACCCATAAAACAAAGGCACATTAACATACCTCATCCAATCATGAATAAATCATAGAAATCATAAGACATAAAAGGTAACTTGAGGAATTCATAACATTCTTACGTAGGGAGTAACCCTCTTGGTTACGTTTTGAATACCCCCATAGTATATTCCATACATATCTTCGGAGAAACCTTAACGTTTCACTCCTTCGTGTTACCTAATGCATTGGAGAGCTATATCGGGCTCACCCGCCCTTAGTTTATCACGGAACCACCCATCTTCATAACAATTCCCAAGAACCATAACATAATCTTATCACATAAAACATGCATAAAGGAAACATACATTTCTACCTTTCAATAACAAGATATCAATACAACACATTGATATAAAAACATTATGAAAACCATTTTCAATACCAAAATAAAAGAAAAGTAAAACATGGTATTTATTTTTCTTTTAAAAAGAGGGTATGGCTTGTAGAGGAAGCCTAAATTCAAATAATGGTCACGGCGGCAGAGAAATCATTGTCGCCGCATGAGTATGACAAAAACATTCTCTTTTGTCATTTTGTAAATGCTTCATATAAAAAAGATTTCTTTTGAATAAACATAAAGGTAAAAGGGGTTTATACACTGTATAAAATAATGTTGTGTATAAAAAAAAATATGCCTCAATGAAAGGAGACTGAGACGAAGTCCCATACAAAGACGGTATCCTTGGATTAAGGATAAATCAGTTACATAATTATGTGTGACAAATGAATAAACAAAATATAAGTGGGTATTAAGTGTATAACAATCATAGGAAATTCACACATAATCATAGAACGACATATTCAAGGTGTACAAGTTTATCCCAAAGAATCCAAATTGGGTTAAGAAGTTCCCTTGCAAAAAATCGACAGCCTAACGGCGTCACTTCAAAATTCAGAAAAAGAGTTGATGAGAGATAAAAAGGGTATCTCATCACTTGGTCATAAAATTTACATAAATAAGGATATATAAGAACATATCCCAACATAATAGCATGTGAAATAAAAGGAGTAACAAAACAAGTCTTTTAAAAAGAGGAGGGTGAAAGGTCCCCTTACCGAGTTGGGTAACTTTCGAAACGTACACCCCATGGATGAAGGGTTATACCATGAAGATGTAAATACCAATAAATGAAATTATAATACACAAACTGTATAAAAATGGGAAGTAAATACACCACTCAAAGGAAATAGTGGCAAACGTAGCATAAATTTCACGAAAAAAAAGAGATGAAAAATCACTTACGAAAGCTCGGCAGCCTAATGACGCCACTTAAAAATTCCAAAAATTGATTTATGAGATCAAATAGGGTCTCTCATAATATTACCATAAATATTACAGTATGAGGAGTATAAAATAACATCCCCAAACATAATAAAGATGAGCTTAAAAGAAATGACATAAAAGAGAGTACTTAAAAAGAAAGAGAGGGATAGGATCCCTTACCTCGGGTCCGACTTGACTCGATCATTCTTTAATCTCCTGAATAATGAACTTGAGTTAATTTGTACTTCCTTAAGAACCTTTTCAAGTTCATTATTCCTTTTATATCACTTATTACCATGTCATGAACACTATGTTATTATTTAAGTTAACAACTATCGTTTTAACGATCATTGGTACTAGAGTCAAAAATAAACTCTTTATAATCCAAAGTTGTTCATGTGGTAAAATATCCATTATATCCAGAATTGTATTCATTATTTAGATATCATATATATCATATATATCCAGTATATTCATGTATTTATAATATCACATAACATTTAGAGGTAATAAATGAAGTGCACCGTTCATGGATACGGTTAGCCGTACGTATGCATGAACGCTACATCCATTTCTATTTCATATTTAATGGAATTAAAACATAATGATACATAATAGTATTTTAATTCCCGTATGGTATGATATATAATATCATTAAACATATCCTTTATACATAACACATATGGTATTAACGAATCAAATCACATTGAGGGGGCGGTAGTCCGCACTTCCTAAAATGAAGATATCGCATATACCCATAATGGAAGCCAAAAAGGTATGTCATAAATGAAAAATACAGAAGATTTAGGAAAATATGAACATATTATATATCATATATGAATATAGTGACATCTTAATGGCCACCTTTGAAGGTGTTAAAAGAATGTTGAACAATCATCGTTTCAGGAGGCAGAAATTCGCCATCAACGGAAAGAGTATGTTCTTTAACCATTAGATGTAGGTGTGTGTATGTTTAGCTAGAATACTTATTATAAAAACATCCTAGTATATTGAGGATACTGGAGTTTTTACAAAATAAATGAATAAAAAGATTTTAGGGGGTTGGAGAAGCAAAAGAAAATAAAAGGACTCAAGTGAAGACATTACCTTAAAATCGGGCAACTCCCTTTGGTTTGAACTCAAAGGCTTCCTCGAGAAGACTTCTGCCCAAAGTGAGGATTAAAGGAGTTAGAGAGGGATGTGGAGAGAAAAAAGGGGCAGGGTTTGGCCGAGACAAAGGCTTTGTAAGTTTGGGTAAGGAGGTAGAGGTGGGGGCCTTTTATAAGAGGAGGGGAGGGACACTCTTGGAAAGTAAGGAAATGATACTTTATTATAGAATGAGTATCGGATTTTAATGGTCCCAAATTGATGTGTTTAGAGGATAAGGTGATAAGGGTTCGAAATCCACCCATCCAATAGTTTTTGGACATGTGTAGGTCTTAGATTTTACATTATCTTTCCATTTTATTTAAATCGCTAAATAATGAGGTCATCACTACATCATCATGATGTCATAAATAATTTAATTTATTTAATGTATAAAAATTATAAAAAAATACTATAATTTAGTAAATCTATCTAGCTTTCCAATTAATATTTATAGTCAAAACTCTGACTTGTATTACCTCATTTACAAATTGTTTTAGCAAAATATCTCATGTTTTTGTCATTTTTACTTTAACATTAAATAAAAAGTTATTTATGTCATTTCCCAACCATAGTGGATCCATTGGGTCCCAAAGTTGACCTATGGATTTTATTGGTCGTCCATGACACGTCCAATGAGGGTAGGACATGTGTCTAGGTCATTTCATATTATTAAAACATTATTTTTACCTTAAACTACACTAATTACCTCTAATCACGATTAAAAACTTAATAAGTCACTATTCACCAAAAAATTATTTTAATCTTGTTGAACCACATTTTACTTCTTAATGACAACCATGTATGTCGGATTTTTGAAATTAAAAACAGAAAGATGAAAAAATTTCATTTAAACAGAAAATCAGTTTTTATAAGTACCACTTAGTGGTTTCACTATTCATCAAAAATTGAAGTTTTTCATAAAATTACCAAAAATTAACCCTAAGATATATTTGATAATATGAATTAAAAAATGATGTCTATTTTAAAAAATTCAAAACATATAAGTTGCATTAATTAATTTAATAATTGATTCCCGTTGTCAAAACAAATAGCATGTTTTTATGAAATAAAATGTATCAAAAGATTGACACTAGTTTAAGTCCGATTTCAAAGTGAAATTAATTCTAATGACCACTATTGGATTAAATGGAAAAAATATATTCTAATTTGACTTTAAAAAGAATTAAAAAGATAATCTAATCATACAAATAAATTAGATTAAAAAGTGGTTTTGAATTAAAATACAACATTTTCACTATTCATTAAAAAATGAACATTATCGGAAAAATACCAAAAATTTACACAAAGTAAATTTTGATGTCCCAATTATAAAGAAGAATTTTATTTTGTCAAATATAACACATAAAATTTTCAAAAAGTGGATTTAAAAGAGGTTCTCCATCAAAAGGCTGTTAATCAACCCTTTAAAGAATATTAGAATGTTTATGCTTAAAATTGGATTCATTCGCATTTTTAATCCTCTAACATTTATTGTAAAAAGTAAAAATATTTGACAAACATATATAATCATTTTTTAGTTAGTTCTATTCATTCCTTCCATCACAACAGCTAGGTGTTAACTACCATTTAAAATAATATTATTTTATTACTAGAGTGCAACGTAAGATTTCCAAAAAACTTGTTGTTGCCTATTGGGTACGCCATCGAGCATAGAGTCCACTTTAAAGTAATATTAATATTTTATTCATAAATATGGATAAATGAGAAAATGTCATACTCTTTATTTACCTGGGGTGTTACATCCTTCCCCCCTTTTAGGAATTGCATCCTCGCAATTTTAAAATTGGGCTTGGAAACTTCATTGAAAATACCACATCAGAACAAGAGTCAGTAAAACAATCACTTCAAAATAAAGAATGAGAAGTACAGAGGTCACCCGAGTTAACGCATACTAGGATTCCGTGTAGGAAAACATGGACAAGGAGGAGAAAACATAGGGTCATTTTCTGATGGAGAGTGATAGAAAACATGTTTAGGAGAAAGTTAACCATAAGAAAATCACAAACTTGTGATGGGTTAAACGGTATTCGATTCCCCAGTAGGAAAAGTTATAAACAACATTTTTTTAAGTTACATTTTATTAAGGAATTTATTCATAAGGAAACATAATCACTTATCAGGTTGGATTTCAACTTTTATTAGATTCCACCTCCACCTTACTTGTATGGGTGTAATGGTGTAATGAATAACTATATATGGTTACTATAAAATTATACTAATTCAGAGATATTATATCATCCACTCCAATTCCATTCAATAATAATCGGAATGATATCATCGCTCATTCGTACGTACGGATTACCATCTCCACGACGTGATGATATTCATTCTCCATGTTAACCATTCAAGAAAGATTATAATGTAAATATAATGAATAATAATGATATATATTAAATAATAATGCTACTGTATTTATATATATATATGTCATCTACTTACTTCCATTCAAGACAATAAGGAATGAAAAATAGCGTTCATGCGTACATACGGCCTACCGTCTCCATCAACGGTGTGTTCCATTTAATTTATATATCTATTATATATATATATATACTGAATATATATGATATATAAATAATGGTTTAAATTACGGAAGTAAGTAAATCATGATATAATTAATAATTATATGAAGAAAAACAAGTCTAAGCACGTACGATAAATAAAACAATTTTACCCAAAATGATGCTTTAACATGGAATTGACAAAAGAACGGGTAATATAAAGTCATAAGTGAATCATATATGATATAATAAATATCATTATGGTTCCGTTATAGGTTAATAATATGTTTAAAACCACAATACATGAGTTTTGGACACATACAGAAGAAATTGGACCTATGGTAAGGGATAATTTTACAAAACTCATTTTTACCTGAGATTGCTTATACATAAGTATATACTAGGGTTATATTTTTCATCCATGTCCATAAAAAAGTTATTCATAAAGTGTTTAATATTATTCCATGTATGCTTAATTTCATTTTTACCCCTCTTTTACTTTTACTTTGTGTTATGAAAGGAATCTTTCTGTTGTTTACCATATAATGTACTTTTTGAGATTTCTGGCTAAAGTACGAGAAGACTGTTTTTTTAACTTATACGGCGTGAATGGATTTTTAAGTTTTCATAACAACATATTTCAATGAATCTTATTCTACAAAATTTCATGATTATTTTCAACAAAATCCCTTTCTTTTAAAATTTTATGGCATTTTGAGAGAAGAAAATGATTTTGAAGAAGAAAGGATATTTTCCTCAAGAATTCATTTCAAGTGCTTTATCAAAACTATTTTTCATCTAAGATGACATTATTTAGTATGTTTATGTTTCAAGTATAATGTTTCTATTATTTACGTGGATTGAGTTTTCTTATGATTAAATGATATCCATTTCTTTTATATGGATTATGTTATGATGGGATGATGTTTAAGAAACCCATTTTATTCATTGGGTTGTTATGAATGATGTATGTTTATTTTGTGGCACATGAATGAATGATTTAATGATGAGATGGGTGGGACATATATCTCCCTCAAATTCATTGGGTAATGATTTATATCTCATGAGACAGACTTGGATGGAATTGAATGTTAATCTGGTTCAGTGATATAGGACTGGAATGAGGAGTGAACTCGATTCAGTAAGGGACTTTTTCCACTATGATGGTCTTGGAAGCAATGCCTTGGCTACTATGGAAATCATATCATGTGCTTAATGGTCTTCCACAATTACATGTTTTATTACCCATGTTATTTTATCATGATTAATGGTCTTTTTTTATCTATTCCTTATGCACTGCCAATATTTATCTCATTACTCATGATTTTGATGCTTTATGTTCATGTTCTTACGTTCAAATGTTTAGGGATTGTTTTATATTCTCCATGTTTACCCTTACTGAGAATATGATCTCACCCCTTTTCTGTTTTCTTTTCCCCACGATATAAAGAATGGTTTTGGGTAAGAAAACCAAAGGGTAAGATCTTTATGGGAGATGTTGAAGATCATTCACCAAGATTAGAAGATTATGTTCCGTGTTTCCAAAGACACTAAACTAATACGGTCTTCAGGAATCTATTTTTGTCATGTATTAAGTATTCTGAAAAAGTATTATAATTTCTATGTACATCAAGCTTTGGGTCTCTACAATTATAGAGAAAAGAAGAATATTTTTATAATGAGATTATAAGAAAGAGGTTAAGACTTTCATAATATAATATTCAAACAACTATGTAAAACAAATCTACATTGTGTTTTCTAGATTGATAGATCTATTTATCAACTATCAAATATCATAAAGATACTATTAATTAGAGGACTAGTTGATCTATTATATTAATGGATATAAATATACATTAAGTGATGCATGAGAATACTGAATAAGAAGGATATCATAACTTATTTCCATTAATAACCCTATTTTTTGGTAGAGGGTACATGTAATGCCTCTGGTGAGATTTTGGATACCATTATTTGTGGACTCTATGGTAATCAGATTGGGATAGTGCATGGTTTAACCATTGTTCATATCATTATTAATCCATGATTGGTTGACTAACTAATAATATCAAGGTGTAGGATTTTTTGTTGAAACTCATAAATTATTTTCAGCCTATGATCGTTACAATCAATGAAAATTTAATGAACCATGAAATATAGGATCTTGTTTTTAACCATCCATATATGTTGAGTTTCATGAGACGAATTTTTAAAATATATACCTCATTAACTTCTTTATTTTTGGTTAAATAAGTGTTGGCTATAATGTTTATTATGATACATTGATAATTCTAATACATCAACATATTTTTCTATAGAAATATTTTCAACATCATAATGGATAAAACATTTAGCATCTTATCTTTGATGGGATTCAACATTTTATGTTAACTATTCCACTTCATCACCTATATCATATACATATCAGTTTTTCTTGTAAAAAACTAGACTCCACTCTTCATCAACATCATCTTATATAAAATATTGCATTTTATCTATTAATTCAAAGATATATAGATCATAGTATTCAGAGAAAATAATATAAATATTGTGAGATAGTTTCACATTTTTAACTTGTATATACACTCTTTTTTCACACCCAAGTAATATTTACCCAATATGTTTTTCATAAAAACTCTGAAATTACTATAATAGTCTAATTTGATAATATTTTTTTAAGTTCCAAAATTTCTATATTAATGAATATAAAGATTTAAGTATTTATTATTTTTAATCCTTCTCCCTGATTGACTTTATAGAATTTGATACAACAAAAAATTGTATGCATCAAATTTTGGAGTCCACATTAGAGGATCATGGTATAAAAACATTAAATCTTTTTACACATCCACTCAAATATTGATATTTATGATATAAAATTTTAATTGAAATTATTTCATTTATTTAATATATATGTTAACCTATTATATGTATTAACTATATAATTTATAAACATACACTCCATGAGGACCATTCTACTGTCTCTTTATCAATTAATCTTATTATATCATTACCATTTCATGTTTTTTTAATAAATAATTACATCCACTATTTCCTCATTTATTAAATTAATTTATGAAAAATTTTACTATTTAATAGCACATATATCAAAAATAATTATTAATATAGTCATTTTTTGTAGTCTTTTTTCCCTTTATGGATAGTCCTCTTAGTGTGTGTATGATTTTTTATTTCCAATAATTTATTGTTTGAGTTAATTTTTTTCAACATGTCTATAGTGATTTGACAATGTAAATTTAACATATAGATTTCTAGAAAAAAATTTAAGCCACTCCTCTACCGGAAAACCTTAATAAATAAAAGAAATGGTTTGTATTATTTATTCACATTTAATTACAAATGACCATAGTGTCTATATAAAAAAATAATGCATAATTTTTAATTATATATTTATTGAATTGTAAATAAAAACTTATTAATGATTTTAGAAAATAAAAATATTACCTTTAAATTTAATACATGAATCGATAATACATCGGTCCTCATAATTCATTTTATATTATAAAATGAATAGTCAAAAGCCTCATAAAATTAATAAACTATGGGGGTATTATCATTAAATAATTAAAATGTATCAATAAAAATCATTTGTGATGACTTCAAAGATTAATTGGTCATAGATATATCTTACAATGTTATATAAGAAATGTCTAAAAAAATCATTACATATATATTTAAATTTTAGGTAACATTATATACAATGAAAAATGTAGAAATTTCTTTAGTGAATCATGAATTCATAATCAATGTAATCATGGATGATTTAAATCAATAAATATTGAAATTTAATGTGAATAAATACTAGGTACTTTTAAATTATCCATTATTTTAAAGAATATTTCATTTTTTATATTATTATTCATTTAAAAAAATATGGAAAACATTTATTATTGTCATTTCTCTAAAAATCATACATTATATCAATTAATTTTACGTCTTTTAAATCATTAAGATTTTATATCACATTCATTTTATAAATATGTAATGTCAAAATAATAATGTTATATACATATTTTTATATTATTGAAAAGAATAATTTTATGGTATAGAAATAAAATCCTCCTTATAAATGTTTAAAAAATATAATTTTTCTTCCATTACTATATTCCATATTCAAAAGATTATGTGTATCAAAATCATTTTCCCTATTGTTTTAAATGATACAAACCTCCCAAATTAACCTTTCTAATTTAATAATTGTTACAATATTTTTTATCTTGTGAGTAAATTTAATGGTGGATTTTAGTTAATGGTTCTAATGAATGTTTACATGAGAATCAAAAATATATGATATGCATCAAGGAATTAGAGATGATATATGAAGAATATGTTTTTACTAAAAGGTAGCCATTACATATTATTATAAATTTTATAAATAAGACATTCCAAACCATAAAAAATATTTAAAATAGATAATTTCCTATGTCGAGGGTTTTTAAAAATGTAAAATATTTTTGAAAAACTAATTTTCAACATTCTCATATTAAATTCATCATATATTAAGACCACCATTATTAAATACCTCTATTAATTCATCTATAAAAGTTTGGACGTATATATTAATGAAATTCTCAGTAAATTTTCCCCATAATAATAATTTAAATAATGAAGTAATATTTATATATACTCATATACAAGAGTAGATTGTATAGTATAAAAACTACCAACCAAATGCTATAAATATTAATCAATGCCTCTAATTGGTTAAATCAATCAGTTACCAATCCGAGTCACATTTTACATCATGAAACTATTTGTGTTTAATGGTTTTAGAATACTATAATAATCAAAGTTTATTATGTTTTGTAAAAACGTAATTCAAACTCGTTTTAGGAGTTTTCATTATCTAATTTTTTATAGTAGTATGTTGATTTATATTTTTATTATTACTCACTGAAAACCATATTTATGTTGAGAATTTTTGTTAGCTCTTATATTCTAGAATAATTACACCAATATATAATTCAATCACATAAAATCTATGTAATTTGATATTTGTGAGGCCAACCATATTAATAATTTTATAGAGTTTATAAAATTAATCATGGTCATAGATTCATGAAATGCAGTATACAAAATTTCAAAGATATTTTTTCCATTTCAGCTATTTTATTATAGGTACATGTATCAATATTGATTTTTTTTATTTTTCGATATAATTTGATTAAAATTTTGTTGATGTAATAGTAGTTACATAGATAATATTAGACTCTTTAAGTACTAATCATGTTTTAATGATCACAAATCCTATTTAACCTGGTTAAATCTGGTAAATTATATCAAATCATGTGTATTGTTATATAAGTATTATCATGCTTTAAGAAGAGCTATTCAAGATATTAATTGCTCTACATTCAGTTTATTTACTTTATACTATCATTGATTAACCATTATAATGATTTCTTTGACAAATTATTAAGTCTAATTTATTCTATGATTATCATTTCTTATGTCTGAATACAGTTATTTTGAAAAGAATTAGACACAGTGAGTCTACCACTGGTTATGTATTTCTGGAAATGTAAATTAGACACTATAACATTCAGAAACTGTGAATCATACACCGTGGATCAGACACCATGAACATTTAGACTGTGTGAACAAGATACCGTGAACAAGACACTGTGAACAAGACACCGTGACCATGAGACAACGTGAACAAGACACTGTGAGTATGAGACACCATGAAAAAGACACCGTGACTGCAAGGCATTGTGACTATGAGACACCGTGACTACAAGAAACTGTGACCAATCCAGACACCATGTGAAGGAGACACCGTTTCCATGACATACTGTCACATTGTTTCCTAATATATTCGGTCGTTTTAAATTTAATATGAAACAATCATATTTGAATACTTTAATACACTATCATAATTAATATTTCTTTGTAAACATATCGTCAGACAGTACAAGTTATGTGGTGTAGAATACATGAAACCTATTGGCCCCAACACATGCTGTCCAATATAAAAGAGTAGTGTGGCCAAGATACAAAACACAGGCAAAAAAATAGTGGAAGCACGACACAAAGAACAAGCTGGTGGGTGTGAATGTGAGAAAAATAATCACTTAGGAGAACTGGATCATGCAACATGATGTTTCTGAAGAAAACATGAAGAATACCTAAATCCTAAGAACATATTCACACTGTCAAAAACCACAAAGAACACAAGCCGAATCTATCTGTCTTGTGACACTCTGTTTTCCAGACGAGGACTCATGTTCTGTATTGGCTTCATCCTAGAAGTCCAGAGCTACAAAGACCAACACTCAGAGAACTTCTAAACCTATCTCAATATTATTTCTCTATTGTGTATCATTTTATTAACTTTCGAGCATAGTGGGTATCAGTATAGAAACACACTCTGTCTCCCACATCAAATTGAAGGATGCAAGATATCCTTACTAGAACATTCTTTTACTCTTGTGTATACCCACAAATAAGTGTGGAAGAGGTCCCTGTGTGGCCTGGTAGTTTGTAACCATGAAGAACTGTGAAAGAGGTACCTATGTTTCCTAAAAAGTCATGCGTACTATCGTTAACCCCGATCCAGGGTGTGGAAGAAGTTTATTTATATAAACTACTTGGTGAAAGGCGATCAACAAGTGTAGTGGATTAGGTCTCGGCATGAGACTGAACCACTTGTTTCATATCCACTGTGTACTAAATTTAGTATTCTCTTCTTTACTTCTCTATTGTATAATTCAGAAATCACTAAATTCACTTTGATAGTTAGTCTTGGAAAGAAGTTATAACTATTTTTTCTTAGTAAAATAGCTTCAAAAGTAACTTTAATAACTTATATTAAAATTAAAGAGTATTAATAAATCTTCTAAGAAGTTATTTTAACTTAAAACTCTTATAACATTATAACCTTGATTAACTGGTTTGTATCTAATATTTTGGGGAAAAACTTTTTACAGAAATTTTTACAGTGACTCAATTAACCCCTCCCCTCTTGAGTAATCTACTACGACCAACATTTGGTATCAAAGGTTGTTTATTAGGACTCTGTTTAATCTTATTCTATTGTGATTTTAGTTGAACCATAAATATCTATAAAGATCTATTATTTATAAATTTGTAACTCTTTTAATGTAATACTTTATTATAGATAATACATTGGAAGGTGTTGCAACTTACATAACACTATTATTTAAAAGATTCAATTATGCTCAATGTAAAATTTAAATGAAAATGCATTTAGAGAGTATATGTTTTGAAATTTGGTCATCCAATATAGATGAATATAAGATTCCTGCTACCAATATAATCACATGGGATGAACATACAAAAAATGACTACAATAACAACTACAAAGCTATGAATGCTTTATACTACTCCTTAGGAGATGAAGAGTTCAATAGAATTTATACTTGTAAAACTACCCCTGAAATTTTGGATACCCTATCAATCTCACATGAAGGAACATATATTGTTAATGAAATGATACTTAATACTTATACTATCGAATATGATAATTTTAAAATGAAACTTGATAAACCTATTTCTTACATGTATCTTAGGTTTAATGAGATTGTCAACACAATGATCTCGCTTGGAAGAGAAGTCACTAACATGGAACTAATCATGAGAATCCTTAGATGTCTTAATGATAGGTGGAAGAGAACCTATGTCTCTATAAGTGAATCATGCGACATCTAAAAACAACCTGTAAAAGAACTCATTGGGAAACTGATGATGTATGAATATTAGTTGAAAGTAAACAAGGAGGAGGATGATGAGTCAAAGAGGAAATTTGTTGCATTCAAGACCACCACCTCTAAGCACAACGACAAAGGGAAACTGGATGTTTCTATAGAAAGTTCCAGTGATGAACAATCATCATCTGACAATGATGAGGAGATGTCTCAACTAGCTAGAAGATTCAAGAGATTTTATAGGAATGAGACCTTTTTTTCCAGAAAACCTAACTTCAAAGGAAAATATGACCAAAAAGGAAATTGAAAAAGGATTGGAAAAGAAGTGACAAGACTGATGAAATTTTCTACTATGATTGTTAGTGCAAAGGACATATCAAGGCTGACTGTCTGAATATCATGTACAAAAAGAGATATGAGGATAAGTACAAGAAGTATAAAAAGGCCATGAAAGCAACCTGAAGTGCTTCTGATGACAGTTCAAGCCACTCAGAAACATCACATGATGAACAGGATAACAAAGACAATATGTGTTTTTTGACAAACACATCTGAGGTAACACTGGATTACTCAATACTCGATTATACTATTATTAAGATGAGAGTGACTCTGAGAACATTAAAAATGAAGAAATGTTTCAATACTGTAACATGCTTGAGGAAACAAGAAATGGACAAAAAGACAAATATAAATTATTGAAGAAACAACATGCTCTCATGGTGACTATTAAATCTGAACTCCAAATTGAAATGGAGAATAATTCTCAACTGCTCAAACAAAACAACGAATTAAAAATGTATAATGAAAAATTAAAGAATGACCTTGAAAAATATACCAATGTGAAGAACACCCTTACTCAAATGTTAAGAAAAAAATTGCTCCTAAATAAAGCGCTATAATTGGTTATCAACCTGGAAAAAGAAATCATGGAAGAGAAAATTTTGTTTCAAGATCTAGGACATATAGTTTTACTCCGATTTCTGAACACAAATCATCTAATTCAAGTTATGATACAACATCTGTTGTTTTATGTTTTTGCGGACCAAATAAAGTTTATCTTTGAAATACTTTACCTAATGTTTATAAGAAACCTATAAGGAAAATATGGGTTTCCAAAGCTCTTATTACTAATATTACTGGACCCAAACAAGTATGGGTAGCAAAATCTGTTTTTGCTTGATAATTTTATCTTAATGAGTTCCTATAAAAGTGTATGGTACTTGGATAGTAAATATTCATGGAACATGACACCAGAATATTCATGCTTCAGGAACCTAATAAAAATAGATAGAATACATGTCACATTTGGTGGCAATGCCAAAGAAAAGATTATTGGTGTCGGCCAAATCAGTAACTCTAACATAGTTTGAATTTCTAAAGTGCTATTTTTTATTGATTAAAATATAATATACTTAGTATCTCACAATTACGTGATGATGGATTTTATGTTAAATTATAAAATTCTGCTTGCAATGTATTTAATTGTAAAGATGAATTAGTTTTTTCTGATTTATGAAATAAAAATGTTTACTCTATTAACATATATTCCTTAGTTTCTCAAAAATGCCACATGTTTAAGTGTATTTCATAAAGAGTCTAGGATCTGGCATATGAGACAAGGAAACTATAACACTCCCTCCATTTTAAAGATAACAAGAAAAATCTTAGTTAAAGACATACCCAAACATGAGTTTTAAATGACAATGTGTGTAATCCCTATTAAAAGGAGAAAAACACAAAATTTCTTTCAAACCAAAGAAAGAAGTGTCAACATATCAACCTCTCTAACTGATTACATGGATTTGTTTCAACCATTAGGAATTTCTATTTTAAATGGGAAGCACTATGTTTATATTATTGTGGATGATTTTTCTAGATATACTTGGACCTTCTTAATGCATCACAAAAGTGAAGCATGCTCTTATTTTACTAAATATACGAAGTTTGTTAAAAATATTAGGGGACTTAGAATTAAATTGTTAAGAAGTGATCATGGTTTTGAGTTTGAAAATCATGAGTTTTAATCCTTTTGCACATAAAATGGATATAATCACAATTTATTTGACCCTAGAACACCTCAACAAAATTGAGTTGTGGAATGAATAAATAGAACCATGCAAGAGATTTCTAGAATAATGATTAGTGAATATGACCTACCTATTTATTTTTGGGCTGAAACTGTCAATACAACATTCTATATAATCAATGGAGTGTTGATCCGACCTATTTTTTAAGAGAACTCCTTTTGAGTTATGGAACAATAGAAAACGCAAGGTCAAATACTTCAAAGTTTATGTTTGTAAAGTATATATCCATAATACTAAGAACAATCTTGACAAATTTTCATCCAAAAGTGATGAAGGTATATTTTTAGGATATTCCATGTCTAGTAAATCCTATAGAGTGTTCAATAAAAGAACTAAATGTGTGGAATAATTTTTCATGTAAAATTTGATGAAATAGATCCACATTATCCAAAAACCATTCTAGAGAACCTGGAGGATGATGTATCAAATAAGAACATTAATCCAAAATCCTCAAAAAATTCTGTAAAAGAATTTATGAAAACATCCAGTTCTGGAAATTATTTATAATCAAGTAACAATGAACCTAAATCTGCTGATGAACCAGAAAACAGTAGTCCATCTTTTTCTAGAGTAGTTAGAACTATTAAGAACCGTTCCATAGATTCTATTATAGGAGTCTTAGAAAAATTAACTCAAACTAGAGATTCTCTTAAAAATCAGGTTGAAAATCAAGTCTTTTTATCAAAACTTGAACCTAAAAACATTAATGATGCTATCAATGATAAATTTTGGGTGATGGCTATGCATGAAGAACTTAATCAGTTTGAAAGGAACAAAGTCTAGAAACTTGTTGAAAGACCCAAGGACACATTCACCATAGGCACTAAATGGGTGTTTAGAAATAAGGTAGATGAAGCTGGTAACATTGTTAGAAACAAGGAAAGATTAGTTACACAAGGATATAGTCAAGAATAAGGATTTGATTATGAATAGACCTTTGCACCAGTTTCTAGACTTGTAGCAATCAAAATCCCACTTGCATTTGCTGCACATCTGAATTTCAAACTATATCAAATGGATATTAAAAGTGCATTCTTAAATGTGTATATAACTAAGGTTGTTTTTGTGGAACAACCCCCTGGATATACAATCCACCATTTTACAAATCATATTTTTAAATTATCAAAATCTTTATATGGTTTAAAGATAGCTCCAAGAGCTTGGTATGATTGGTTGAGAAGTTTTCTTATTTCCAAAGGTTTTACAAAAGGAATAGATGATCCTACCCTTTTTACAAAATGAATTTATAATGATGTTTTAATTGTTCAAATCTATGTAGATGATATTATTTTTGGATCTTCAAATTTTTTTTTATGTGTTGAATTTTCTATAATGATACAAAATGAATTTGAAATGAGTATAATGGGTGAACTGAAATTCTTTCTCAGATTTCAAATCTTTCAAAATAATGATGGAATGATTTTAACTCAAAGTAAATATACTAGAGATCTTCTAAGACATTTTGGATTTCTTAACACTACTGACAATACCATGAGTACCACTTGTATGTTGGATCTTGATGAAGATAGAAAAATTGTTGATCAAACCACTTATAGAGAAATGATTGGAAGTTTAGTCTACTAGACTGCTAGTCGACCTTAAATTTTGTTTAGTGTGTGTATGTGTGTTTGTTTTCAAGAAAATCCTAAGGAATATCATTTAAATGCTATAAAGGGAATTTTCAAATACCTCAAGCATACTCCCAATCTAGGACTATTCTATCCAATAGGATAATCATTTGACTTAGTTAGTTCTTCTGATACTGACTTCGGTGGCTATAAGTTAGATAGATAAAGCACCTCTGGAACATGTCACCTTTTAAGAAAGTCACTAGTATCATGGTCTAGTAAGAAACAAAATTCCGTTTCATTATCTATAGAAGAAGATGAATAAATACCTGCTGGAAGTTGATTTGTAATTTTTTTTTGGATAAAACACACATTACAAGATTATGGATATCAATTTTGGCATGTGCCTATAAACTGTGACAGCAGAAGTGCTATTAACATCTATAAAAATCATATTTCACATTCTAGGACAAAGAATTTTGATGTAAGACCTCACGTTTTGAGATATCATTATCAAAAGGGTAATATCACTTTTGAATTCATTAGTACTAAGTATCATCTTGCTGATATATTCACAAAACCACTGCATTCTGAGAGAATAGACTACATCATACATGAAATATCCATGATAAACCTAAAAAAGATATCTTACTGTTTCATATCTTACTGTTTTATATTTTACTATTTCATGATTACGGTCGCATAGTTAGTGCTTCCTGATTACTTTCTGATATTTACTGTCTCACCATAGCATTCATTCTCTGTCTCATAGTAAATATTCAGTACGAATGTTTTTTAAAAACTGTATCACGGTAAATATCCCTTTCACCTTTTTGTTTTACCGCACTTTTACTTTTGTGATGTTTGGTATTCCTAAATGATAAAATACAGGATGTATCATTTGTACTACATGCGAGATTTCTTCTATTCACCCATTCATACCCTCTAATTGAACCTACAACACTTCTCTCTCTCTCTCTCTCTTGGACCTTCGGTGGATGTCCAGGATGAAGCACCCATCATCGTCGTCTCTTGAGAAGCGCGGCTCAAAGAAGAAGAATATTCCAACTAAGACATCACCCGAAGGACCTCTAAATCCAAAGCTAGAAAACTGGGTTGTTGTATTGGAAAAAGACATTTTTCCGAATTGGCATGTGTCCTGTAAATCTTTGGTTTTGAATGTGTTAAAATATCAAGGCTAGTTATAGTGGTTTTTGAAGGAATAAAGACCTATCTATCCTACGATGGTACCTCATTTTTATCAATATGTTCAGTTCTCCTTTGATTTCAAAGATGGTTATGTCGTGAGAAGCTCGATCAATGGGAACATATGTTCATTCTCTTCGAGGTTATGGGATTCATACCTTAGGATACCTCATGAAGGCAACAGTTAATATTATCAGAGAGGACCCCCACCATCAACTAAATTCTTTGATCTGGGGGATGCATTGAAAGCCTTAACTAGAAATGGATCCAAGAGGAGAGCCATTGCTCTTGAACTAGATAGAGAATTAAGTAATTTGTTCAAGTTTATTCAGAATCTAGTAAGCCCTAGAAAAGCTGATTTTTCTGTTTTGAAATATTAGGAGGTGTTTCTAATTAACCTTATGAAAAATGGGCATAAGGTCAACCTGTGCAAGTATATCATACACAATATGTGTGAGTTGATCAAAGCCACATCTAAGTCAACTTCCCTATTTTACTCTAGGATTATCTTAACCATGCTTCATGAAAAAGGAATAGTTGGACATAATGAATAAGTAATTAAGGATTGTGAACTTTTCCTCTCAAAATCCATTGTCAAGTGAATGAAAATAAATCAGAATCCTTGTAAAAAGGAATGGGTGGAATAAAATTATAGAGTTTAAGAGAAATTAAATCCAGTAGAACAACCTTTAAGACCATGATATATTTCTTATCTAGGATTGGAACCAGATGAGATTGTTGAGTACTCTTCTGAAGAAGAAGAAGAAGAGGCTGCTATTCCTCTTAGAGAAACTGTTTCTGTTGAGGAAGATAGTACTCTTGTTCCTCATGATGTTCTTGAAGAAGAAGTCCTTGCTCCTAAAGATGCTATTACTTTGGAAGATCAACCTGATGTTGAAAAATAATCTATTTCCAAAGAAACTGATAAGAATTCCATGGAAGAACCCATAGTGGAAGAGCTACCTCATTTGAAAAAAGAAAATCTTAAAAAACTCCAAGTGGAACAATCTGCCCAAAAAATCATCCCTTTGGCTGAAGAAAGGATGGATCTAGCTTTTCAGATAGCTAGGCTGGAAATGGGTGAGGAATCAAGAGCTATTTTTGGTGAATTAGATCAATACCCTAATCCTCTCAGTCTTGAGAAGGATAGAATATTTGAGGGGGAGAAACCACCAAATATGGAATCCACTGAATAACCAAACCCAATAGTTCTATGTCATTTAGATACTTGATATAAGTTCCCCAATTTCTATGATGTGGATGACTCTCAAAAAGTCTCAAAAAAGGCCTTGACCTTTCTACTTTGTTCCAATTGAAATCAGTCTTTAATATATCCCCTGTAATGGACCCTGAAACCATTTCAATAACTGTTTCAGAACCTTCATCAGACCAATCATCCTTGGTGAGTAAGGATGGTCTAAAGGAATTCTGTGCAACCCTCTTGTCTACTGTTAGAAAGGTCTTAAATTCCCAACCAGCTCTTGTGACACATCTATGTGAGAAAGATACCTCTTTATTGTTAGAGAAAGTTATTTGGAAGATTCAACCTAAAATTCTTCATGATATTATAGAATTTAGAGTTGAAAACAAGCTTCTTAGTGATGAAGTGAATACACTGAGAGGTATGATTGAAGAAATACAGAAAAAGATGCATTCCAGACTAAATCTTGTTTCTCCTCCTATAGAACCTACTGTTACTAAAACCCAATAGGATTTTGTGTCTCAGATTCAACCATATTTATCTTCCTTAGATGAAAAGGTTGCCGAAAGAAAAATATAGACCGTGAAGGAGATGAGAGATCTTGTTGTAAATCTTAAAAAACTCACTGATGTATATACAAGATGTCTTCAAAAAGTCTTGAACCAACAGTAATCTCTCACCACCACTGTCAATGTTTCTAAATCCTCTACTCAATCATCTAAACCATCTTTAGGTAGTGACCTAATTTAAACAGCGGTCAAAGAAGAGATTCAGAATGTGCTTAATGGTTTCAATGCATCTTCTCTCTCTGAAGTTATAATGAAAAGTGACTGTGTTCTTGATCTAGTCCAAATCCACTAAAAATTTGATAATGATGATTAGATATAGATTTCTATGAATGTGGATTTTTAGTTCAACTGAATCTTTTCAAAGACAGATATGAAAAATCATTTCAAGTATCTTTTGTAAAATCTACCGATTCCTCTGGTGACTCAATATTTCAAGACCCATGTCCAAAATCTCACCGAGTTCACTCGATTTTTGGAAAATTTTATGGAGAACAAGGATGATTTGGAGAAATCCATACAATATTGTGGGGACATCATTGTAGATTTTATCAATATTCTGGGGCCCTATATTCATGTCAAGAGTACAACCATTTTTGATTTTGTGGTTGCACGTCTAAGACCTGGATTGGATACCTTCATCTCTAACCTAGAATCAACTACTATGTCTATCAGCCAAGATTTGAGTCAGATCAGGCCTATGATTCTCGATCAACAACTACCTCGATCTTCTACCACTCCTACTCGGGCTCCATCTATTTTTGAAGGCCTTACTTTACCTTCTCTATCAACCACCTCACTCTCTTCTTCTACCTCGACCTCTGCTCCTATGGATTCCTCTTCTCCTACTACTATAAAAGGTTAAGCGAAGGCCGACCCCTAAAAAAGAATAGTGATTACTTCCTTTTTTGATAGGAATGATTTTGATTTTTCTATTTTTTATTTGTACTGAACCTTATTTTCTTTAATGAAATGTTTAATTTTCATGACTTCTCCCAATATATCTTTTTGGTAATTCCAAATGGGGGATAAATCTCTTAATGATTTGTGATCATCACAAAGGGGGAGATTGTTGGAATCCTCATATACAAATCATGTTTTAATGATCACAAATCCTATTCATCCTGGTTAAATCTGGTAAATTATATCAAATAATGTGGAATTTTTTAAGTATTCTCATGATTTAAGAAGAGCCATTCAAGATATTAATTTATCCATATTTAGTTTAATTACTTTATAGTATCCTTGATTTCACTTTATAAAGATTTCTTTGACAAATGATTAAGTCTAATTTAGTCTTTGATCATCATTGCTTAAGTCTAAATACAGTTATTCTGAAATGTATGAGACACTGTGAGTCTGACACTAGTTATGTCTTTCTGGAAAAGTAAATTAGACACTGTAACATTCAGACACCCTGAAGTAGACACCATGAAGCAGACACCGGGAACATTCAGACACCGTGAACAAGACATCGTGAACAAAACATAATGACCATGAGACACCATGAACAAGAAACTGTGATTGTGATACATTGAGAACAAGACACCATCACTATGAGACACCATGACTATGAGACACTGTGACTACGAGACACCATGACCAATCCAGGCATCGGGTGATGGAGACACTGTTTCCATGACATAATGTGACACTGTTTCATAATATATTTTTTCATTCTAAATTTAATCTATACCGGTCATATTTGAAGAATTTAATGCACCCACATAATTAATGTTTCATTATAAACATATCATCTGACAGTATGAGGTACGAGGTGTAGAATACATAAAACCTTTCAGCCCCAACACATGCACTACAAGATAAAAGAGGAGTGCGGTCAAGAAACAAAACAAGGGAAAAAAACAATTGTAGCATGACACAAAGAACATGCTGGTGGGCTTGAACGTGAAAACAATATACATTTTGGAGAATTGGCTCATGCGACTCGATTCTGCTGAAGAATACATGAAGCATACTACAATCCTGATGTTATGATTACTAAGAATTAATCAACCTTATAAGAAGTTATTTAAACAGTCAATCTATAATAATAGTATAACCTTGATTAACTAGGATGTATCTAATCTTATGGGGAAATACGTTTTATAGAAATTTTTATAGTTACTCAATTCACCCATCCCTCTTGAGTAATATACTCCAACAAACATATAAAATTTAATATATCAAAAAATATATAAAATATGTAACTCGGAATTTCAATTTATTCGCATACATATAATCTATATTATCAAAAGAAACCATAGGTTAGGATTCTAACTAAACAGACTAGGAAAACCAAATATAATTAATCATATTTCATACTGAAAAAATTAATATCAGGAAAAAATTCCATATTATTTAATTAATTACATCAGTACATTATAATACCTAATTTAAATAGTAAAATTAAATTCATTAAAAATTACTAATAATGTAAATTCAAAAAATCGACTCACCTTTTATCAAATAGTTATAAAACTAATGCATTGTATCACACCATACATTATACATTCCAGGATAATGCACAATAACAAAAATTAAATAGTGAAGTCATACGATATAAAAATATTGTATATAATTTTTTAAATAATAATATTTTAACAATATATTATATTTGTTAATATATATATATTATATTTCTTGAAAACACAAATAATTTCAATAAACTATACTGAGCTATTATTCTATAATATTTATATTTCTCTAATATAATATGAAATGTTTTCATAACATAATTATATATATATATTAACAAAATTTAAGAAAACTATTATAACCTTATTAAATATGTTCATAATTGAAAAAAGTACATCAATGAAATTTGAAATTATTAATTTATTATATTTATTGTCAATTTTATCCTAAATTAAATTGAACAAATTTTTAAACAAAATTATCAAAATTATGTAAAATAAAATAATTCCTTTTCAAATATACAATATATTTTATATTTTATTGAATTTATGTTATATATAATTATTCTTACATTGATAAAATTCATGATCTTTCATATATATTATTTATTATACAAAAAGGTATATTTTTAATCTTTGAATAAAATTAATAAATAAACTCAACTAAAGTCACTATAGAGAAATATTATAAAATTTTTAAATTAAATTAGCACAGAGCAATGGAATTTTATTTGATTGAAACAAACAAAAAAGTCAATGAAAAAATTAACAATAAGAGTAAATAGACATTAACATTTTCTCCACAATTGAGGATGGATCAAACAAACCTACTTAACACAAAATTTAAATAACTGACCATATGATTCCCATATAATTATCACATGTGTATTAAAATTTAATTTAAAAATGATTATATATGGGGGATGTTCAGAAACGGGTTGTTAACATGTCACTAGAGAGGGGGATCACTATTGTGAATGATACTCATCATTGGGTTGGGAACTTGATATCGATCGACAATGAGGAATTATTCAAATATTTATAGCCTTTATGGGGTGCGTCCTTCTTTGGCTTTATTAATATATATAATAAATATCACTATTTTTTAATAACCACTTCAAAATAATTTCTATTTTTCTATTTTAGTAGTACCCTAAACCCTTTATAGAAACCAATTTTACCAACATACATTTTATTGAGACACTTCACAATAATTATTTACAACATTACTATATGATTTCATAAACATTGAATCATACACCACATTCCATACACTTAGAGTGTAGTTAATCATAATATTAAAATTGTACAGAAACTCTAACCATATATTCCTTATCATGTTTTTACTTTATGGGTATTGATGTACCTAAATATTTTAGGATTGGTATAGAATATAAAATGTTGTCCTAAAAATTAATTTATCTATAATATATGTTTTAAAAAAACTAACACAAAATAAAAATGATGATTCTTATAGTTATATTTAGCATGGATTAACAATATATTTTCATATAAATATTAATTTTTCAAAAATCGAAATACATCCCACTCCTTGGGGTGATGAATTAGAATTTCCCTCATATAGATTCCATTACCTATGTAATCAAAGGAATATATAACACATTAATTTACCAATTAATATTTTAATTAATATTTTCAATTAATTAAATAAAAAATAATGATCTTTTATAGTTAATCATGATACATGTTTCTTTTTCATGAAATACTAGGTAGTAACCACAAATAACACAAAACCAATTATAAAAAACAATTCATCACAAAAAATTATTTGATATTCTCCCGGATATTTTTTTTCTATGATTGGTATATGTTAATATCACTCTTAAAAATAACATGTACAATGATGTAAATATTTTATATGAAAAGTGGAAATTTTATATGTTTTCGTACAACTGATTCATTGATCAGGATACTATAACAATCATATGAAGTTTTTAACATTTAAGTACAATTTTTAAATAAAATATTATATCATCTATTAATTGTAAAAAATGAACTTAATATTTTTTGTAGTGACAAATTATCACATCACATAAATAATTCTATATTATCCAAATAAAATATATAATAAAAACAATAATGTTCCTATAATGATATAAATACTTTTTATTTAAAATGTTTTTAAATTGAACTTTTATATAATTATATTATTGTGTTATTTTGGATCCAATTTTCAAACACAAATAATTAGAAGAAAATAGGAATTACTTTGAACACCAGATGATTTAATAATGACAATAAATAAATCAAATTATTTAGGAAGTTATTTGAGCAATTGATGAATTATTTTAGGTCAATAACATATTCTGATAAAAAATAAGAACGACTCATTGATGGAATGAGATTTTACTGAAACTTTTAACAGCAATTAACTATTTAATCTCATTTAATTTTTATAATTATCTGGTTATTAATTAAATTTTCATTTATTTCTTTGACTTTTTTAATCATTCATGTTTTTATTTTTATTATCCAATGTTTATGGGTCATATAAATTATAAATATTCCTTGATTTTAGAAAATAATAGGTATGGAACATTATAAAATAAAAAAAATATATTTATTATTTTTTAAATTCATACTAGTATTATTATTCATTCATGTTAAGTATGTTTAATTTTCCTTTGCAGAATTACCATATTATAAAAAAACAATGCTCAATGTCACATGATCATAATATTTATAACACATTGGTTAGTAAGGTATGATCTTAATACTCCTTCTTTTCATCCTAAAAATAAAAAATGATGTCGATATTATGATAAGATTATTTATTCCCATCACTGATTCACCCATTGACATGAAAAACACCAGACATGTTCTAACTAGCGTGATCATAAAATACATGGAAATTTCCCCTTATCAAATGTAAGGCCTCTCAAAACATCCATGGAATCCCTATTTATGTCAATTTAAATGATATTATGATGGGAAAAAAACCTTATATTGTTTTGATATTTATGACCTTAATTTAAGCGAATCCCTATTATCCAAATATATATGAATTTAAAATATCAATGCCTATAATTAATGTTTTATGACCATAAAAATTAGACATATGATCCTAGCCCAAATCTTAGGAACATAGGAAATCAAATCCTACGACATAGAACATCTTCAGTTTAAATAAAATAAATGGTATTTTGAGAAAAATATTATTCTATATTCACAGATATCAACCATTTAATAGATTAGGATAAATATGTAGTAAAAATAAAATAAAAAATTATAAAACATTGTTATGTTGGAATCCCAAAAATGGTGGCCTAAGAAAATTAGATGCCTTTTCCAAAAAATTCAAACACAATCATGACTTATGAAAATGTTATAGTTTAAACAAAATTAATGCAAATCTTGTGGGAACTAAGATAAATCTCTAATTAAATCAAATTATATGATAGCTATGATTATAGATCTTGGTTAATATTAATCCATTTCAAATCCCTTACACATATTTGTATAGGTTAGATATGGAATAAGTATTATGATGTAATTTTATTTCACCCAAACACTTTATGAATATTATTTCAATTCAAAAATTTACTTCATCATTTTCATTGTGTTATGTTTCTCATATTCTCATATCAAAATATATTTTTATTATAATATAGTGATCAAACAAGTTCAAAATATATAAACTATCTATACATTTTAATGCTATTTGATTCTAGAGGCAAATAATTACATTTTAGATTTTAGCTAATTGATAAAACTCATCCCATGGTGACGAAATATGGAACACATATATGAACCACATGCAACTCACTATGGTTACACATCATGGGAGATAATTGAAAAATAAAATTCAATTTATCCATAATGCCCGTGTTTCAAATTCTTATTTATAGAGTTCATCTCCATTTCATGTTAAATAATATTCATTTAATTTTATGTTACTTTTTATGAATGAAAACAAGTTATAAAGTGTGAAACTATACTTATAGTTACAAATCAATAATTTTATACAAATATAATTTATGGGTTTATTAGTAATTTCATTCACATTCAAACAATATATCATACATTTAAGAAATACATGTTTATGAAAAAATATATATAAACACCATTATTTTTAAAAATATATTCTATTCGTTAATTAATTAGGAACCATACACATCTAGGACCACATCCATTGTAGATATAAATAATGAAAAAAAATATTTATATAATTCATAAAATAATTTATATTCAATTTATAATTTATTTCAATACATATATTTTTCCTAGATGTCAATAAATAGATAGAGTTCATAAAACCTAAAAATATTCATTTCTTCATAGGAATCTATCTCCTCATACATTATTGGAGAATCCTCCATCCCCTTCTGAGATTCCTTATTAGCCTTAAAATGATAGAACATATTCTGATCAATTGTTATTTGAGATTTTCAATTATTATACCTCTGTTAGCTAGAGAATGATTTTTAGTCCCGACAACTATATAGTGGGATTTATACCAAGTCAAAGGACACTAATAAATATTCCTCATTTTTAGTATATGACTGATATAATTATATAATATTCACTCACTCTTATTTAATAATAAATTTCTTGATGGTAGAATAGATTTTACTTTAATTAAATCCCCCAAATACTAATATGTTTAATAGAAAAATAAGATGGTTTAACCATATAACAAATTTACCTAGGTGGGATTTAGTGATCAAAAAATGAATGAACATACAAACTCCTAGACACGCTCATGACTAAGTTTATAATCCTTTGTTTTTAAATCTATATTAACCTCTATCATAAAAATTTACTCATGAGCCATCCCCCTAAAAAAGAGTTCGTAATTTAATACATATAAAATAGAATTTTATTGTTGAAAAATAAAAAATGTGGAAAGGGATACACAAATTTTCTAAAAAAAGAATAATCATTATATAAAAAAACATTTCTCAATTTAATGATCTTATGTAGAAGAGTTGATATATCTAAATATAGAAACATATATTATAAAGTGAATTACTTGTAAAATATATGGAATATTATTGGAAAACACTTCCACCAATTTGTTATTTGACTTATTATGACACTACTCTCGAGATTATTAGATATTTTAGAATAGTTTCAAAAAAATAATTTCTTTGTTCTCTATTAGACACCACCATTGATTTATCTAGACAAATCAATTTATTTTCCATGTTTTTAAAGATAAAGAGTAGTTATTTTAAGGGTAAGTAACTAACATCCTACTGATCATAAATGTGCCAACCCACATTTTTAGTTATAGACCATGATATATATGGTATAAAAATATTAATATATAGTACAATTAATTTTAAAAGTATTACATGCATATTTTGAAATCACAACCTTCCAATTACAAGGAAAAAATAAAATTATTATATTTACGATATTATGGTAGTCTTCAACAACAACTATCAAGATTTGGTTTATCATGGTAAGCATCACAGTAATATCAATCAAGCCTAAAATAGAATGATTATTTTTATCAAAAAATAATTTCATTACTACTCATGAATATGTACATGAAAATTTTATTGCATGATGACAATATCATCAAGATTGTTGATCCATGATGTTTTCTTGATTTATGAAAGATATTAAAAATGAGACCCTATAATTTATTATATAACCATTGATGAATACCTCTTTACATTCATTAAATCAATGACATGTGGTTGAGACTCAATGATGATGTTAGAGAATGTTTATTGATTCCAAAAAATATTTATTTCGTTATTAGAGTTTCTTTCACAATGTTGGATAGATCTATATGAGTGGATGATTACTCACATTATCTCCAATATTGAGTGACAAGGGTAATAATTTTAATTTTTTGGATATTATAATAATTTAGAAATTTTGTGTTAATATACACCCCCTAAATTAAATATAACAGATATGTCCAAGAACTGAACCATTTTTCTTCTACAAACATGTGTAATGAATTCCAAAGAAATATTTTGAAGTTTGAGTTCATACATGAAAGTATCTAAAATTATACTAGAGTCAATTTAAGTGAGTCTAGATAAATCACTAAATGGATCTACTTTCACCATACCAATTCATTCAATAAATGATCTATCCTCTATTGGGTAATCCAACATGAATATATCCACAATTGTATTTATAAAATTCCATATATTTTTATATGTTATTGATAACCCAACTGCAATTGTTCTCTATATAGATGATATTAAAACATATTAAAAACTAAAATAATAAAATAAATTTTGGATAAAATAATTATTTATCCAATAAAGTATTACAAATCTTAACTCACTCATCTAGATCCATAATCACTTTTATATATTCTTAATTTCCATGATTTACTAATTATACAATATAATTTTCTAAAATTAATTTAATTCGTCATTTAATGGATCATCAGCCCTTGTTATTTTATGATGAAATGGATTCTATATGGGTTATCCATATAATTTATGTAATATTGAGTCGTAAAATTAGCTTCTTATGAAATATAAAAATAATTTTATGAATAACTCATATATCTTCTAAACACAATAATCCCATCAAATTATTATATAATTGATGAAAATTTACATATGTTGTGTTTAGATTCATATATATATATGTGTGTGTGTGTGTGTCTGTCATGTTTATAATAGGATGCAAAATTATAGATTCTCTATAAATTAAATCACAAAGATTCCTTCTTAATTTCTACATCATTTTACTTTTAGATTGGATATTCATATTTCAGTTTAGTATATAATGTTTCACTAATTTGTTTTGTTAATGGGTGATGTGTATGTCAATGACTACCATTGGGGAGGTGTTACTTTACCCGATGTGATTTATTTCCATTTATTTCAAGTCACTCACATACCATGTTTTCATAATTGAAGTCCCATTAACAAAATAGAATGGTTACATCAATAATTTCATTGGATAGAATTAAATTAATGCTTCTACATAGAAATGGAAGAATTCAATGTTGGTATAAACAACTCTACAGGTGAAGGTTACTTAAGAATCCTTCTTTATCATAATAAACTAATGTTTTTGGGTAGCTATTGTATATTGTTCCATCCATTACTATTTAAATAGTTTTGTACTGTATCATTAAAGGCCTTGGAATTTATGAGAAAATATATTATGTTTACATACCTTGATGATTTTATCCAAAAAATTATTTTATGTAAATATATAATATTTTATTTATCTTTTGTATAATCTCTTGTCAAAATTCATTAATCTATTATATACAATGGTAATAAATCCATATAGATATTAAGACATCCTATGGCATGGATAAAACCTACCACTTACCTATGCCCATTTAAAAATACTATAATATATAAATTTAAATTTATATATGTTATAAGTCATGGATCCTTCTTAAAGTCATTCCTTTAATCTTACAATTTTTTTATAATTGTGTAATTATTTGTTTAGTGTCCACCCATGGAGCCTATTGTGGATTAAATTCATCATAAAAATAAACTAAAATTATAGAACCATTGATTTTATTCATATCACATCGGTCAATTCCAATTTCCTTTTGTAAAACATTAATATATTTATCATAGGATCCATTAGAAGAGTTGTTCTAGAATGAAGTAAAAGGACCCAAACATAAAAATTACATATAATATGACAGTTTGTTGATCTAGGTTCTACATATTTATAAACAAGAATAAAATTTATCATATATTCAATAAAATTAAACAAACCAAAGTGTAACATTTGTTCTGCCAGCTTAAAATGATGGTGTGCAACTTTTGAATTCCATGTGAAATGTGAAAAATAATTTTAAAAAAATGGTGATCATTGGATATTACTAGTAAGTTATTTCAAAACTAAAACCATAGAGAAATAATTTCCATTTTAAAATATGTATTTAAAATACATTATTTGAAACATTAAAATAACATTTCCCATTAAATTTAATCACCATTTTGTTGAGAAATTCTGAAGAAAAAAAATAAGATATACTCATGGTCAAAATAGCTAATTATATTTATGAGTTACAAATAAAATAAATTATATAATATTCACATAAATGAACATTAATTCATGAAATGGAACTTATAAGTTAGATAAATACCATACTTAATCATTCAATGACATTTCAGGTGTGCATATACAAATTTTCATCTGAAATATTACTTGTTTAGAATTACAAAAAAAGGAAATCATTGATAATTTATCAGATAAATGTAAACCATGAAATGATATATAAGTTCTTAACCATTGTTTAGAGATTGTATATGAACAATTAAACCTTCTTCATAAATGATATTTATATGTATAAAACATTATTCCATATGAAATTGAAAATGTATAACTAATTAATACATGTTCATAAGAGAATGATTCTTAACTACAGTTATTCTAAAAGTAGAATAATCATATTGAATTTCACATACTAGATTCATAATTAGGGATTGCATAATGCTGAACATCATAAAAATTCTGTCAAGGCCTTGTTACAAGACCATTCGTAACTATTTTTTCATGGTCTCATTCCAAGACCTAATTTGTCTCATGAGTCCTACTGATGCATCAAGAAGCTAGAGTGGGCCTCATCCATCACATAATAAGTTCAATACATGTGTGAATGTGTAATGCCAAACAACATAACCATTTTTTCAAGACCTCTTGCGAATACACAAGATTGTATTTTGAGACCTTCAGATGCACCGACATGATATAGCAAGCCTCACCCATCACATAATATATCAAATTAATTAGTCATATATTTAATAAAAATATGACTTTAATTCAACGTGTCCCATACCAGTTTGAGTTATATAACCAATAATTGAAAAATTATTGAGGTATATATTCTTTAAATGATCCATAGTGTCTAATACCACAATAGAATGTTAAATTCGTAATCTACATAATACAATAAAAGCATAATTCCATACTTGAAAAAAGTGTATTTATTTTTTAACCATCAATATAATTAGTAATTAAATAAATGTAAATGTAAGGAAACAAGCATATATAGTTTTGCCTTCTATTTTTTTCAATAAATAAATATGTTTCAGACTTAAATCAACAAATAAAACATTTCAATTATTGAAAAAATCCATATGTCTCATAGTCCCGGAAAATTTATTTGAAGCCATGAGTTTATTATGAATGAAATAAGTGTTGATGTTACAGTTGATACATTACCATGACTTCCTGAAGATGAGACATCCTTCAGTTTAAAATAACATGACGACATGTCATGAGAATTTTTTTAAAAAATTTGATGCTATGTATTATAACATGTCAACAAACACTGTATCCTTTTTATATATATTTATATAAATATATATATACACACACCATGAGTTTAACTTTATAAGTAAAATAACTTAATATTCCTCATATATATATATATATATACATTTATATGACATGGTATTTATAAGGCTCTAATTTTTAGGAAAAATTCATATTTAAAAAATTAATTGATAAAAATATTCATATTGAACAATTATTAGAACATAGCATGATACCCTTAAAAATAACAATTTTTATAAGAATATAAATGACTTTGGGTATATAAATATGTACATATATATAAAAAAACCTTAATTAGACACACACATATATGTTTATATAAAAATGTGTAAGTATAATCTTTCATTGAAAATAACTTATTAGACTTACACAACCACATCTCTTATACATGACTTTACATATTCATATGGTATGTTAATTAGCATACATTAACTTACATATTTTATTCATCAGCTCATGTATTACATTTTAAAAAGTGATAACTTTTATTATAAAAATAAATTGAATTTTAAATGAACATATTCTTAATTGATTATAGAAATAAGTTAATGACATGAAAATATAAACTCTTTGCATATAGTTATTAAATTTCCATTCAAATTATGAAATATTTTTATGCAACAACTAACTATGGATCACAGATAAATTTATAATTTTATCCATTAAAATAAATCACTTTTAACGGAATAAGTGTACTTATAAGTTTTTAACTTAAAACATAAAATTTCCATTAAAAAATATATTATTAATTATGAAATAGGCGTTGATATAATTAATACATGCATGGTAATTTTTATATGCAATTACGACATTAGTAATTTTAATATACAATGATAAAATGATACACTCATTTTCTAAATCATAGAAATAATAATAACCATTTCTTCCAGAAACATACATACATATATATATATATATGAAATGGAATTTATTATACTCCTAATCATAGAATAGACTTATGTTTAATCAAAACATTGAAAAATAAAAATACCCCATGACAGAATTAATATGAGTAACCAGATAGAGTAATCCAGGAAAATAGTTAGAGTTTTTTTGGAACATCCCATTATTCTAAAATAAGTTAAATAGATATTAACCTAATATAATTATACATTGTTGGTTATGTTTATATATATATATATATATTATGTGCATATACATGTATATGTATTTTAATAAAACAAGGTTTGATAAAATAATAACTTATCATGATTAACAAAATTAAAACCCATACGAAGGGTTTTCTTTAGATACAATAATAAAATAGGAAATTTAGAATATTAAAATGTGACTTAAAATACATTTTCCTATTCATATTGAAGAATTTATATTTAAACACAATATCACCCTTACAAAATTGTAAATTCATTTTAATCTAAATAATGTATATCATTAAAAATTGAATTTCAATAGAAAAATCATCATATTAAAAATCTAAAAATTTATACTCTCCATTATGAATGATTAATTTCAATTTTGAAACAAAACATGTATGAAAGTCCCATAAAAAATTCAGTAGGGTAATGAACCAATAATCAGAGAATAAAATTTAACACACATATGCTATAACATTAGAAATGCAACTAAATCACATAAATCCAATTCTGTAATTGTTGATAGTAACTGAGAAAAATATATTCATAAAAAAACATTTTTGGTGGAAACAATAAAAAAAATTAATAGAGATATATAATTTCCCTTACATGAGGATAATACTACAAGAATTCCATCCATATCACGTGATGGGTACTGAAATTGTGGTTTTCCAATCTAATTTTCACTCAAAAATGAGGGTTTTATATCCTTTAATCTATTTTGTAAAAAGATACGATCAAGTCACATCTTGGTGATAAAGTTAGGATTTCCAATGTGGAAAATGAGATAATGGCCAAAAATGGATAGAGATTATATAAGTTGGTGGTAACATCAATATATGCGGATGAAATGCATAGAGGGACTTTTTTACAGTCCAAAAAATAGCATATTTAGATATAATACCAAACCATTTCAACGATTAACATACTATGCCAACAAACAATACAATTAAATGAAAATATGTTTAGACATCTTAGAATTGGACCAGGCAAGAACCTATCCAGAAAAGAGAAAATCGATACCCTAACAACATGGATTTCTATCACCGTCATTAAAAAAATTTACTACAAACACAATTTAACCTCGTTGACAACATCAATTGCATCACCTAGTTCACAAGTGACCGTCCTTCATCTTTCGAACCTCAACCCCATATAAGCTCAATTTGACAAAAACTAATGATGGAAAACGATATAACATGGGTTTGATAGAAACCTCATCACCTATGGATCTTCATCACAGAGAAAGCGATGTTGGAGACTGCACACCACAATGTGGAGACATCGGCCGTGACTCCCCAGTAGCCGAGGCGTATGACTCCACTGCTCGCTCGGACAACCCTCTATCTAGATTTTCCAGACCCATGAATCCCTAATTTAAATCCCCTCTAACCATATTCTCCATTTTCAATTTTTTATCATTTATTATTATTATTTAATTCTTTTATTTAACATAATTTATATAAAATTTAACATAATATATGTATTATATTTTTAACATTAAATAGTAATACCATTATAATTTTTATTAAGAAAGAATCATAATATTAATAATTTTATAAAAAATAACTTAATAATTTTTTTTAATTTTAAACTAAAAATTATTACTTCATATATATATATTTCCTTTTTTATTAAATTAAAATTACTATTTTATATTAATTAGAATATATTTCCATTTATAATAGTTTTAAGAAATGATTTAGTCAAAATTTATAATTCAAAACATTTTATATACATATAAATATAAATATGGTTTCAAATAATAAAATATATATATTAGAAAATGTATAATTTCATAATTTTATTGAAATATAAATTAAATGCACACTTTTAAAATAATAAGAATTTTATAATTCTAATGTTATTTCATAATTTTAGAACTAATAATTATAACGTTATGTATATATATATTATTTTTAAAGTATACAATTTTTAATCCAAATTAATAATATCCAATGTGTAGTCTTTAATATTTCATATTAAATAATTTCAATCATAGTTAGAATAGTTTAAATAGTCAATTTAGTTTTTTAAAATTGTATTTCATTAAAATATTTTATCAAACACCACTTTTGATAAATGTTTTCTTCAAATTCAGATATATATTCAATATATTGGTATACAATTAATTTTCACTCAGTATAATTGTTTAAAATCATTACTATATATTTAAATTATAACAAATTTAATTATAATAAATAATTTTTATTTTTATTTTCAATTAAAGTCAACTAAATAAATTAAATTTTTAAAAAAATTATTTTTAGAATATTCTGGGTGGTTACATTATTCCCAAATTAAAATAATTGTGTCCTCACAATTCTTTTTTCAATCTAAAAACAATTATAAATTTCGGTCTTAAGAATTAAGAAACACTAAGACTGCTGAACTCTAAACTCTATCACTTATATGAATATATATAATCTCTAAAGTTGACTAGAATGTTCCTCTAATACCATCTACAACAACCAATCCTTAAAAATTACATTGAAAGTGACCTTTTACCATTCTGGGGTTTGAAGTGTTAGATACTATCTTATAATTTATCTGAGTTGAAATAACATTATACAGTCAAAATTGTTACTTCACTTATGTGCACATAAAAACAATGGCGTCCAACATTAGACTTCAAAGTGACAAGTGAAAAACATTTTAAAAAAAGGGTGAGAATTGGATATGCTCAGTAAGGGGTTTCAAAAAAAACCATAATGAAATAATTTTACTTCTAAAATATTTCTTTAAATGCATTCTTTAAACCATGAAATTAACATTTCCCATAAATTTTTATCACTACTTTCTTGAGAAATTCTATGATAATGTTTAGGATAAAATCATGATAAACATAGATATACAAATTTAAGAGTTAAAAATAAAATACATTATAAAATATGAATACCCTTTAATAGAAATGAATGAAATGCCACTTATATGCTAGGTAATTAACATAATTAATCATTCAATGACATATCATGTGTGAGGATACAAATTTCCCATTGAAATATAACTTGTTTAGAATTACACAAAAAATGATATCAATTGTCAATTATAATATAAATTCAAACCATGAAATGACATATATGTTCATAACCTTTGTTAAAGTATTGTAAATGAATAATTAACCCTTCTTATAAAATGACATACATAAGTATAAAACATTATTCCATATGAACATGATAATGTATAACTAATTAAAACATTTTCATAAGAGACAAATTCATAACCATGGTTATTCTACTAGTCGAATAATCACTTGGAATTTCACTTACTAGATTCATAATGAGGGAATTCATAATGATGGAGTTCAAAATGAATGACATCATAAACATTCTATTATGGCCTCATGACTTCACTATACAAAACCATTTTGTCAAGGTCTCTTTTCAAGACCTAGTTTGTCTCATGAGACCAACCGATGCATCGAGAGGCTATATCAGGCCTCACCCATAACATATTAAGTCTAATACATGTGTTAATGCATAATGTTGGGAAACATAATCATTCTATTAAGGCCTCATACCAAGACACTAGTTTGTCTCATGAGACTAGTCGATGCACTAAAAAGATTTAATGGGAACCACCCATTACATAATAGGTCCAATGCATTCCTCATATGTCTCATAAAATTATTCTTTTAAATCAAATTGTACCATTCCAATTTGATTTATTTAAAAACTCATTGAAAAATTATTAAGGTACATATTCTTTAAATAATACAAAGTTCCCCACACCACATAACAATGTTTAATTTTTAACCAATATAATATCCTAATAGATTAATCCCATTCTCGAAATAATTGTCTTTATTTTTAATCTTTTAATAAAATGAGAAATGAAATAAATCCACATTTAATGAAAAATGTTATATAGTTTTTTCTTCTCAAAATAATATTTTACAATAAATAAATATGTTTTTCACATTAATATATAAATAAAATATTTCAATTCATGAAGAAATCCATGTGTCTAATAATCCCAGAATATTTATTTGAATCCATGAGTTAATTATGAATGAAATATGTGTTGATTTTTTTCTTGATGCATGACCATGACTGTAGGAATATGTGACATCCTTATGTTTAAAATAACATGACGATATCACATGCACATTTTTTTAAAAATATGATGTTAACTGTTATTACATGTCAACAACAATTATATCATTTATATATATATACATACCATGAGTTTATCATTAAAAAAAGAACATAATGTTTCCCATATATATATATATATATATATATATACATTAATATGACAAAGTACATATAATGCACTAATTCATGGGATTAATTCATTTTTAATGAAAACATAAATAAAAATATATATATTTAATAAGAATAAGAACATAGTTTGATAAACATAAAAATAAAAATGTTCATAATAACATTAATGACATTGGGTATATATATATATATAAACAAACATTAATTGTCCACACATTTTGGATTATTTATAAAAGTTAATGTATAATCATTCATGGAACTCGCATATTAGACTTTCACAACCAAATCTCGTATAATTGAATTTACATATTCATATAGAAAGTTAATTAACAAACATGAATATACATATTTCATTCATCATTTCATGTACTACATATTAAAAAGTGATAACTTTTTTAATAAAAAACATTCAAATATAAAATGCACATTTTCATAACTGATTATAGGAATAAGGTAATGATATGTGAATATAGACTCTTTGCATAGAATTAGTAAATTTTTATTATAATTGTATAATAATTATAATAAATAACTAATTATGCATCACAAATAAATCTATAAAAGAAACCTATAAAATAAAACATTTTCATTGAAATCAGTGTCCTTATTTTTAGAAATTAAACCAAAAAGTTTACGTTAAAACAAGAACTTATTTAAGATGCATCAGGTGTTGATGTAATTCATAAACACTTGGACATGTTTATATGTGATTTTGATGTCCTTAATTTTAATATACAATGATAAAATTATATGATCAATTTTTCAATCATAGCGATAAGAATTAGCATTTCATCCAAATATACACACACACACCTAGATATATATATATATATCTACTAATAAAAAGTAATCCTTGAAAATAATTAGAGTTTATATGGACCATTCCATTATTCCAAAATAAGATAAATAGATATTTACCCTGTATGATTATACATAGTTGTTATATATAAAAATATATGTATATATAAATTTATAGGAATATTTACATATATATGTATATATATTTAGAAAATATTTTGATAAACTAATTACATATCAATATTAGAAAAACAAAAACTCGTATTGAGGGTTTTCATTAAATAGAATAAGAAAAAATGAAAATCAAAATATTTAAACACGACTTAAAATATGTTTTAATATTCAAAATAAGAAATATATATTTGAAAACAAAATCACTCTTATAGAATTTGAAATATAGTTCATCCTAAATAAAATAAATTTTTATAAAATTAACTTGAAAATAAAAATCATGATATTAAAATGTAAAAATATTTAATCTCACTTATAACTAAATATGTTTATTTTTGAAACAAAACATGTATATAAGTCCCATAAAAAATTCAATTGAGTAATGAACCAGAAACCAGAGAATTAAATTTAACACACCCTTGATATAAAATTTGTGAATAAAATAAATCCCATACAAACAATTCTTATTAACATTTGCAACAAATAAGAAAACTATATTCATCAATAAAACATTTTTTTTCTTAAAAAATTCATACTAATTAACAGTAAAATAATATTTACATTACTTGAAGATAACACTACAAGAATTACAACCCTATCTTGGGATGTGGATGGAAATTAGGGTTTTACAATCTCATTTCACACTAAAACAAGGCTTTTATAGCCACAAAACTATTTTGTAAATAGAGATATTAAAGACTCATCTTGTTGAGAAAGTTGGGATTTACGATGAGGACAATAAAAAAATGGAGCACAAATTTATAGAGATTATATATAATGGTGGTTGTAGTAACATGTGTTTTCCAATTGAAAAGAGGGACTTCTTTTTATAGTACTAATGAAAATAGTAGGTTCAGACAAAATAAAAAATCATGTCAATGATGAATGGAATGTGACAACAGACATCATATTTAAATCAAAATAGGTTCATGTCACGACCCATCCCCATACGCTCGTGCCGTGACTACCCCAATCCCACCTTTCATAGGACATGGGTTGGCCGCTAGCACTAGAAAAGCATATCCCTAAAATGGGAAGACATTGCCTTTAAAAATACAAACACACAGACCGGGTACACAATATGAGCAAACCACATAGTATAACGGCTGAATGTAAATGTGTGAACTAAAGAATAATGGGATAGTATAAAAACCCAAGTAAAAAAAGTTAGAAAAAGGAAAAATAGCTCCCGAGGTCTTCCACCAAATATCCTACATGAATTGTAGGTAAAACTTGTCACTACGGCTCTCGATGTCAACTGGTCACCTATACACACCCTATAGTTTTGGCTCCCCAATCACTATCAAGGATGTCTAGCATCTACACAAGACACACCAAGGTGTAGGTGAAGCCCATGTATGGGTGAGTATAACAATATCTAGTAGGGACCCCAAGACCCTTGAAGGTATCTAAGAATTCCAAAAAGGAAAAACCACAAATCATAATATAATTCAAAATGTTAAAGATAGGTCACACTAGTTATATAACAAAAAGAATATAAATAATGATTATTAGTTGTAACAATAAATTATCTTATTATGTTCAGAAGTTCCACTGTTGATCCACTACGAAGTCAGTCTATTTCCTATCCACACAGGGTTGTCTATCACTGATCCACATAGGGTTGTAAGTCGATGATCTACAGAAGTTCGTAAGTCGTCGATCCACATATGGTCGAAAGTCTTCGATCCACACAGGGTCATAAGTCATCGATTAACATAGGGTTATAATTCAAATATTCACATAAGATCATATGTCACTGATCAATTATAAGACACTATATGTATGGTTCTCATTAGTTCGTGCTACTACTGATCCACACAAGGTTGCTCTAATTATGATTCACAAATGGTCACTCTACCGTTGAGATCCAGCCACAGGATTCCCACACATAGTGCACTTGAGTTCTATAGATTATGCTCATCAAGACAACAGTCATACCTCAACTTTCACAAAGTCCAATGAAGAAGTAACCCGAATAACTGCAATATCATATGGGTTCCAATGAAAAAGACAACGCATCAATCAGATGCTCGACATGTAAGTTATAGGCATTTTTGTTCCGAGGGCCCAGTTGGATTCTAGTTCAATCCAACCCGGCCATACACCAACTATCATCTAACTCCATGTGGAGCATTTCAAAAGTAATTCTTCATTATAAGGGTTTCAACTCCAAAGATAGTTCATCAAACAGATGGATGATTTAGAAGATAGGGCCCATTAAGAAAAAATAGGTCAAACTAGGTCTGAGTCGAACCGACCCAACCCAGGTCCTCCCCGGGTCTTTCCCAATCCAGGAGGAACTGGTTTGGATAGCTAGGACAAGGTCTTGACCCATTTTCCATCGGACTGGCCCAGCCCAAACATCTTGCTGCGGCCTGTCGGGCCACAGGACCAACCCGTCCCGTTGGTTGGGCACAGTGTGTGCCCAACCGAAGAGATGTAGTCCATTCGGGTCCTCCAAAAGTGGCGCTAGCCTGTCGCTGCTTCATTTGACTTGACTGCATAGACTGGTCAGAGGTGAGACCCACGGGTGTGGGTCCTCCTACTGCAACAACTGGAGCTGCGACACCTCCTCCACAGCATCCTGATGGCTCCTGCCGCCTCCTCCATGGTGCGTAGCTGCAGCCAATGCCACTACTGCTGATGGCCCAGCAGAATTTTCTCTAGACCACAGTTTTCACTCTAGTGGAGTAATCTTCATATCATATGTGCCTATGGGGCTCTCAGTATGGTGCCTTCACTATGGAGCACTTGAAATCACATTTTTGATATGTTCGTTGATCTGCCTCGAAGAATGCACCCTGAACATGTTCAGCTAAGGGTCCGAGCCTTTTTCAGTTTGGCTTGCACCATACATGTTAGCATTATTGCATTGGAAGGAATCATTCTACTCAAGATAATGATTAACCCAAATAAAATGCCCACAACAACCACCAATAAGAACGAATGAATCATGGATCAACCCATTAGTCGTTTGGTCCACGTTCTTCATATTAATCAAGAATGAGGAATGTAAATCTTTTAAACACATAAACAACTAAACTCCCTAGCTGGATTTTGTAGGAAAAAATTTCGAATGAAGAAGAAGATCTGCTTGAATTGTCATTCAAAGATCGTCATTGATCTTTGTCCTCCGGATTGATTCCTCATTGGGTATCATCAAAACAACGTTCCTTGTTGGAGGAATTCATCACCGACACTTTGTCAGTGATTTCTCCCATGGTTTTCAAATCCAATTTTCCAACCATTCCTCAATGGTTGTAGAATTAATATAATATAATTTAGTAAATTTTTTCTTATTTTCTATGAAAGTATGAAAATTTATATTTTCATCCAACCCATACCGATCAAAATAAAGCATTAACTAATAAATTCCTTGTGTGATGAATTCAATAGTTCTCTAGGATTTGTAATTTGAGTCCCAGTTTAGGAGATATAAAATCCCATTCTCACATTCACTGGATGCACCTTATAAAAAGTTTAAAATTTTCTTTCTAGGCTCTCCAGGCCTCAAAATCACATGCTGCCAATTTTCATAGTCCAGTAATAAATTTATATAATTAAAAAAATTATACCAAATTTATGGGCCTTCAACTTTATCCCACCTTATGGATTATCATCCGCGAAATCCTCAAAAAAATATAATAAAACAAATTTGGGTATTGAACATGAATCTGAGTCACCCGCTCCCAGGTTATATTTTGGAGGTACCCGTGCTTCCACCAAACAAGTACCAAATGTATTGACTACCTCCATAGGACACACTCCAATCAATCCTATATATCCATCGGGAACACCATGAATGTCTCCCCATATTCAATGTGCAAATCACCGTAGTCGATGATGAGCATTGGATCATCAATGTTTAATATCAACTAAGACATGTAGAAAATGTTGTGCCTCAAGTGCATATTTGGGGAAAGAGCTAGACGGTTCACCACCTCACCAACTCTTCTCAGAATCTAAAAAGGTCTGATGAACCTCATAGATACATTTCCTTACTGGCCTAGTCTCCACAAACCTCATCAAGATGAGACCTATATGAAGACATGAACTCCCTCCTGGAACTCCAAGGGTCGCCATCTTCTATCAGCATATGACTTTTTCTTACTATGTGTAGTATTCATCCTATGATAGATGATATTTAGATTCTTAGTGGTAGGTCATACCAACATAGGACCCATAAGTGTTGACTCCCCTAGGTATTTCCAGCATAGAGGTGATCAACATGGTTTCCCACACAAGGACTAATACGGTGAAATGATGATGGGGGAGTGATCGATGTTTTCATTTGTGAACTCTACTAGGGCTAGTGATCCTCCCAAATATGGCCTAAATCAAGGACATAATCATGGTTCATGTAATCAAATGAATGTATGGTCTGCTCCATCTTACCATCTATATGAGGATGAAAGGCGATGCTCAAATGCAGTTGAGTCCCAAAAACCTCCTTCAATACCTTCCACAAACAATATTTCGAATGAGCTTTATGATCTGAAAAGATCGTCGATGGAACCCCTTGAAGCTATAATATCTCTTTTATATAAAGGTATCTCAAGCCCTTTGGTGATCCATTATCTTAGATGGGTAAGAAGGTGGCCGACCGGGTGAGTAGGCCAACAATCATCCATATGGAATCATGGCCCCTGGACAAACATGGTAGCCTTGTCATGAAGTCCATGTAGATTCCATCCCACTTCCATTCTATCATATCAATTGGTAGTGCTAAGCTTGTTGGAACCAGATGTTCGGCCTTCACTTGCTGATAAGTGAGGGATTGTAAAACAAACTCTTCCACTACTTTCTTCATCCATGGCCACTAGTACTAACTCCCGTGGTCTTGGTACATCTTCTCCAAACCATTATGTAACACCAAAAAGGTTTTGTGGAACTCCCTCAACACCTCCTATCGTAGAATCACTACTTCCATGGTGCATCCTTTGAAAATAATGAAGTTCTCCCCACATTTAGAAAATCCTTCTAAATATTTTCCTAAAGATATCTCAGCACATTGGGTCTAGAAATCAATGTCTACAAGTTGTGCCTCCTTGAATCACTAAAGGATTGGGGGAGTGACTGTCATAGACTAGAGGAAATCTTCTCTATCAATATCCACAAAGGATAACTTCAGTGTGGCTTTCTGCTCTATGTCCTCACTCAGAAACTATAATACTGATCTCCTCGTGATTGTGTTTGCCACCACATTCCCCTTACAAGATGTGTAGACTATCTCAATGTCATAGTCCTAGAGGAAGTCCATCCATCACCACTTTCTCAAGTTCAGGTCCTTCTATGAGAAGATATACCTGAGACTCTAGTGAATATAGTAGACAGTAAATTGTTCACCAATTAAATAGTGCCACCACATATTAAAGGAAAAACCCAGTACTGCTAACTCCAGGTCATTGGTACCGTTTTTCTATTCATAATGGCTTAGATGTTAGGAGTTGTAGGAGATCACTACTGACACTTACATCAGGATACATCATTGTCTAGTCCCTAATTTATCGTAGTAGACTACATAACCCACACCCTCTGCTAGTAGCCTCAAGATGGGGCCCTCATCAATATCTACCTCATCTCTTAGAAACTCTTCTGGCATCTCTCCATCCATACAAAGGGTTTTATTTTCATTGTCAAAGAAAAATGGGGTTATTATACTCTAGAAAAGTCGGTTACAAATCTCAAGTATTACCCAGCCAACCCTAGGAAACCCCACACCTTGGTCACACTCTTGGGTGGTTCCCATGAAAGAAATTCCTCTATCATTGCTGAATCTACTAGAACTCTAGCCTCTCAGATAACGTGTCTCATAAAGTGGATCTCCCATGTCCAGAACTGGAACTTCGGGAGCTTACCATAAATCCATTGCTATAGGAGTGTATCTAGAACTATCTGTAGATGAGTGGTGTGCTCCTCCTCCAACACTGGGTACACCAAGATGTCGTCAAATAAAACCACCATGAAGTGAACAATGTAGGTCTATAAGATCTTTTTTATGAGTCTCATGAACCTTATTGGGGCATTGGTCATGTAGAAAGGAACCACCACAAACTCATGGTGGCCAAACTGGCATTAGAAGGTTATCTTTGATACATCCACATCTCATACCCCAAGCCGATGACAGCCTGATATGAGGTCTCTCTTCGAAACCAATAAATATTCTTCAAATAATCGAAGAGATCATTAATAATCATGAGTGGATACTAGTTCTTCAAGGTCCCCTAGTTTAGACACTTATAGTCCATGCGAAGCGTCAAAGTCTTGTAGGAATTCTTGGTGAATAAAATTGGGGCTGCCCATGGGGAAACACTAGGCCTTCTGAAACCTTTTCTCTTAAATTCTTCAATCTATACCCTCAACTCACGACGCTCCACGGGAGCCATCTAATATGATGGTGTATATATTAGTGTTGTCCCAGGTTACAAGTTGATGTATAAGTCTACCTCTCTAAGAGGAGGTAGTCCCAAAAAATCCCAATGAAAGACATCTGCATACTGGCCCACCACTACATGATAGCTCATACTCCTCTTGTAAACTGCACTGAAGGTAAGGCTAGCCATCTGTTGGGTGATCAACTACACCCTCCTCCGAGAAATTCCATCTTGAGCTGCAAAGGTTACCTTTAAACTGGTGAAGGAAAACCTGGTCCCATCCTCAAATACACACCACACTATGCACCTAAAACATTCAATCTGAGCATGGACCATGGATTACTAGTCCATATCCATGATGACATCATCTGGCCTCAATTATTATACTAAGAGATACTAATTTAAGCCCTCACCTTCTAATATATGCTCACACTATCATCACTAGTTCAAAATCATAGAATCACCTCCTATAGGAGTAACTAATCACAAGGATCGAGCCAATGGCTCCCCTAGAATCTCCAAGCTCCGAACGAGTGCTATGGTAATAAAAAAGTGACTGAAACCTATGAATTTAATAAATAGAAATAGGGTGGAGTAGACACATATCATACATCGAATAACCTCTAGAGTGACGTGGTCATAGGGATCAGCTGCCTCATGCTAATCTTGTCTCTGTCTACCTACTCCTTGAGGTCGGGGTGGACCACCAGGAGGTGGTGGCAGTAGAACCTCAAATCGTTTCCCACCACCTGATATACGACCAACTCCTCTGCCACATATTCTGCCTTTCTAACCTCCTCACATGAATCTCTGCCTCTACCTCGGTGGTCCCTCGACTGACAGATGATTGTCAGTACGGTGGGTCAGGCTGTTGAGAGCCTTGTGACCCTGCCCACCACACGAGTTGCAAAATCTTCTCCTCTACTGACATCCTCTGTACCCTGAGCTCTACAAATCTATCCATACATCCATGGGTTTTCCACCAGAAGGTCTATCCATCTTGGGCCTCAGCATCATCTGTGTACTGCCTACTATAGATGACATAACAACGTATTGTCCGATGGTGGCTCTCGATGTTGGTTCCTGCTCAGCAAGGATGCTGTCCACCAGAATTGCATGCTCTATCACTCCAACCGTCAGTGATATGTTTAGTGATATCATCAACACTCTAATATACCATCATAGACCCTACTCAATAGTACATTCCTTGAAGAAAGGATTGGGTACCATGTTGGGGGAGTTGTGGGAGAGTTCAATGAATCTAGCCGAGTACTGGGAAATTCTCAGGTTGCCCTATTATAAGTGCAAGAGATCCTAAAAAAGAAAATGACGTAGATTCTCTGGATCGATCTCTGCCTTGAAGAATCCCTCAAAGTACAACTGGGTGAGGGTTGCATCAGTGTTAAAATTGATTGTGATCCTACACCATCTCCCTAATGTTCCCTGAAATAGAATAGCAGCTAAGATCACCATTTGGTCTGCATTTTTCCAACCAAGGTGAAAAACTCTAGCCCGAGCCTCTAGAAATTTTTCATCCACCTACATATCCATATCTTTTCAATACTATTGACGCCTATACCAATGGAACTCATGCACCACGCTATGTAAGTGTGCACTATCTTATGGTGGGGCTTGTGGCAATTGCTGCACTACAGGTAGTGGTGTTACTGGTACACCATCCAAAGGTACCATCACTGTAAGAGGGCCCTACACCGAAGCCTCATTTCACGATGATCCATCATCATGATCTATCAATGGAATAATATTTGGCTATCAATGTGGTAGAATCCTATAAATAAACAACCGCTCCATTATTAATAAGTTATACCTGGTGATATGATTCAAAAGAGATCAAAAGAAAAAGAAAAATTTCAATAACACACACATTAAGTGTTTTCATGTACTAAGTGGGAAATTAGAATTCAGGAACCTGGTGTATGGATACATAATCCATTCCACCAACAATGGACTAGCTGAACAAAAAACCATACTTAAAACACATAAAAAATATTTTCCCAGTGAAAATATCATATTCTTAGATATTCGGTAGAACTGAATTCTATGTTACCACATTGTCAAGACCCGTCACCCAAGGCCCAAGCCATGACTACCCCAAGATGCCTTCCAGAGTTCAGGGGTAAGAGACAACCATTGGAAAGAAATATACTTAAAATGGGGAGGCATTTCCATTGAACCTGCAAACACACTGACCATGTAATCAATAAGAGAAAATGATGTAGTATATCTGTTGAAAGTAAATGTGTGAACTAAAGAAGAATGGGACAGTATGAAAACCCAATGAAAAAAGTACATCAAAAAGGGAATATGTCTCTTGAGGTCATCTACCATGGATCCCTACTGAAGGTTAGGTACAACTCATCATTGTGGCTCTCTATGTCTACTAGTCACCTACGTACGCCTTCTAGTCCTGGCCCACAAATCCCAGTCAAGGATGTATACCATCTGCACAAGACACAACAAGGTGCTAGAAAACCCCATCTAGAGGTGAGTATAACAATACCCTGTAGGGACTTGGAGACCCCCAAAGGTCTCCCGGAATTCCATAATGTAAAAACTACAAGGCATGATCTCAATCTCAAATAACAATGTAAAAGATAGCTCAAATCAGGTATATAACTTAAAGAATATGAATAATGATGATTAGTTGTAAAGATAAATAATATTATTCTATTGAGAAGTTCCACTGCTGAACCACATATAAGTCATTCTATTTTTGAACCATATAGGGCCATATGTCGCCAATCAACACTGGGTCATCAGTCACCAATCCAAACAGGGTCATAAGTCGTCAATATATATAGGGTCGTAAGACATTGATCCACATGGGGTCATAAGTCTTCAATCCACATAAGGTCAAATGTTGTCGATCCACACATGGTTGTTAATTAATGATACATGATGAGCCACTTTATGGATGGTCCTTTTCAGGTTTCTCTGCTGATGTTCTACACAGGGTCACTCGGATGTTGATCCACAAAGATCACAATTCATTGACATCAAGCCACATGATTCTTGTAATTTTTGCACTTGAGTTCTTTTATTATTCTCCTAAAGCCATCAGTTGTACCTAAAATGACACTAAGTCCTATTACGAAGTAACCTGAAGAACCTCCATGTCATAAGTGTCCCAATGCAATAGACGACACATCAATCAGATACCCAATCTATATTTTATAGACATTTTAGTACTGATGGCCTAGTTGGATTCAAGTTCAATCCAACACATATATACTCCAACATTCTACAAAATCCATGTATAGTGTCTCAAAAGGAATGTCTCTTACAAAGGGTTCCAACGCTGTTGACAGTTCATCAAACTGACACCTGATTTGAAATTATGGCCCTTCAAACAAAACTGGGTGAAATTGGGTCCATGTATGGTCTGACTCGGTCGGACCGACCCTATCCAGCCTTTGAGCCAATATCGAACTGGCTAGGCTCAGCCCAGTCAATCTGTGCCTAGTTCGGCCTGCTAGGCCACGGGCTCCACTTGCTGGCCGTAGGGTCGGCCTACTGGGCTTCGGGACAGGCCTAACCCACTCAGTTGGGCGCGGTCTGCACTCCCCCAAATAGACTTGTATTTTTTGGGTCCTCTAAAAGTGGCACCAGTCTAGAGTTGCTTCATCTGACCAGTCTTCATGCATCGATCAAAGGCAGAACCCGCAGGCGCAGGTCTGCCTACTGCTGCAACTAGTGTCACATCGCCTCCTCCACTAGAGTTAGATGGATTACACTACCTCCTCTAGTATACACAACCCCCTTCAGGGAACACCACCATCCAACTGACTCATGTCCAACACTGGCAGCACAATAGAATGTTTTCCTAACCACCAGATGCAGTATAATGGTTCTTTCTTCATCCAGTATATGCCTAGAGGCCTACTGGGATTCCACCTTCATTGTGTAGCCCTCTAAATCACATTGATTATATGTTCGTTGATCTACCTCTAAAAATGCACCAAGTAGTTCCAAGGAGGGTCAATGCCTTGTTCAATTCAGTCGGCGCCCTCTGCATTAGCGTTAAAACATGGGAATCAATCATTAAACTCAAGATAATGATTAATTGAAACTAATTTCCCTCAACAACCACCTAAAAGAATGAATGAATCAAGGATTAACCCATTTTTCAGTTGATTGATGATCTTAGTGTTATTCAAGATTGGGAAAGAGAAATATTTTAAACACATAAACAATTAAACCCCCTACCTTGATTTTTTTGGAAATAATTGAGAATGAAGAAGAAGACCTTCTTGTGTTGTCATTTGATGTTCATCACCACTCATTGACCTCTTGATCGATTACTCAATGGGTGTCATCAAAACTCCATTCTTCATTGGAGGAAGTAATTGCTTCCACTTATTCAAATATTTATATCGTTGTTGTCAAATCCCCTTTTCCAACTGATTGATTTACACTTAGAGTTAAAGAGTTTCACATTAGGTTCATTAATGTGATTCATTAATGAACCCATTAATTAACCATACATTGTGGTTACAAAACCAGTGTAACAGGTATTTTAATTTAATTTATTTAATGACCGACAAACTATATGGTCCTACCAAATTTTTCTCAATGGTTGTAGAAAGAATAAAATAACTTTTACATATTTTATTATTTTTTCTCTGAATGTTTAAAAATTAACTATTCCATCAGACCCTTGCTCGTCAATGTTAAACTTTTCCTAAGAGAATACTGGTGCTTCAAATTCAATGGTGCTCTTAGATTTCTAATATGAGCATCAGTTCAGATGATAGAAATTATTGTCCACACATTTTCTTTGCATTTCATAAAAATGTAAAAAATTTCATTCCTGGCTCTCCGGGCCTTGAAATCACATGTCATCAATTTTCGTTGCTTCATAATAATTCTATATATTTAGAAATTATATATGTAATTTCCGTATCTTTATGGTTTAGGAATCTATGAATTGGAATAGACAAGAACATATCCCAAAAACGATGAATTGTTACCCCAAACACTTGGATTTCCAACACTATCATTCAAAAAATTAACACTACCCTTGATTAAACTATATCAATGACATCACTTGCATCGCCTATTCACCAACGACCATCCTGTATTGTTCGTACCCAGATCCCTTCAGAGCTCGATGCGGTGATGACAAAATCTTCCAACCTATCTTCCTCGAGTTTGATGAATCCATTACTGTCGGTGGATCTTTATCCCATGATAAGCGATGTTGGGGACTGTACCCCATTGTGTGAAGACCTTGACCAAAACTTCCTTGTACGAGATGTGGATAAATCTGCTGCTCACTCGTCTGACCATTCACTTGGGATTCCCTAGACCAGTGATACCCTAATATGAAACCCCTCTAACCATATTCCCTATTTTCCTTTTTTTGTAGTTTATTATTATAATATAATTAATTTATTTAATATACATTATATAAAAGATAACATAATATATGTAATATTATCCTAACTTGATATAGTTAAACCATTATAATTTGTACAATGAAATAATCATAATGTCAAAAATTTTATTAAAATTAACCCAATAAATGTTTATATTTTAAAACTAACAACTTATACATTATATATATATGTATATCATTTTTTATTCAATTAAAATTACCATATTATATTAATAATAATATATTTCAAAATATAATATTTTTAAGAAATGATTTATTCGAAATATATACTTCAAAACATTCCATATACATATAGATATAAATATTTTTTCAAACCATAAAATTTTTAAATAAAAAATGTAAAATTTCATTGTTTTCATAAAATATTAATATAATTAATAGTTTTAAAATAGTAATTATTTTATAATTCTAATATTATTTAATAATTTTAATACTAATAATTAAAAAATTATATATATATATATATATATATATTATTTTGAACATAAAAATTTTGTTAATGTAATTAAATTATATTCAATGTGTAGTATTTATTATATAATATGAAATAATATTTTCATTGTTATTATAATTGATGTTGTAAAATAATGTTTTTAGAAATATTTTTATTTAGGAAATTTTCTTCTACACCCCTTTTGATTAATATTGTTTCTATTATTTATAAATATATTCAATACAATATTATAAAATTAATTTTAACACTACATAATTATTTATAAACATTATTATATAATTAACTTACATTAAATTTAATTAAAATACATAATTTAAATTATTATTTTTAAAGGATATTGAAAAAATAAATTTTTTAATTTTTAATCATGTGTGGAAGATTTTGGGGTGATACATGAAGTGAGCATCATGTTATACATATTTCTCATAGAACTAGACTGATTTATGCATTTATACTTTAATAATTTGTTCTTGAATCTAAACAAAATTTTACCTCAACCAATAAGCCTATATCTTTTCAAGCATGAATCTTCTCTCATGTATGTAGTCATAAAATTTATTTGTACCATAAAATTTATTAGTGATTGAAACATGATATATTATATAATAACTACGCATATTGGTTTCCAATGAATTAATAAGACATTCCATAATAGTACTCGTTTTATATAATGGATTCCCTAATTTAGAATGGTATTATATAATATATATCCCAAAAAACTGTGATATTTTCTTTCTATAAATGTGAAACAATATTGAAAAATGACATAAGAAGTCTTGACATTATGGTAGAATGGGTATTTAGTAATTATAAAAAAAATTTATACTGGAATATAGTTTGAATGTGGAAAATTATTCTTATTATCTAAAAATAAATTGAAAGAGGTATAATTTGAATATATTTAAATAACCTCAATTGCAATCAATATCATTGACCTATTCATGAATTTTTTATCCCATATGAAAAGAACCAATGTATTATTATTGATATTCTATTTCCTTAATTATGACACTAAATCATATATTTATGTTAAAAAATAATAAGTTACATAAGAAAAAATTGAAATATGAGTGAATGAAATAATAATAAAAATTACCGAAGTAAAAAATTTCATTCACCCCTACTCTCACTCAAAAATAGTTTATCAACCTCTTTTTTTTCTAGAAATATTCTAAATAATACCACTAATATAGATATTCTACATGACTTATTGGAAAGAAAACATGAACAGTTGTTTAACTTATGAGAAAAAATAGAGTTCAATCTCATAAATTTTATAAGTTAATAAGAAGACCCAATTGGGGGAGAAACATTATTTTCAAAGAAAAGGGTGATGGTTTACATCTACTTTGGTTTAAAAGTGAAAAAATTACCCATGATTTTTTAGTCAAACATTGATCCTTTTTTTAAAAGGGATAAAATTTTAATGGTGTGTGGATTTTTTGTTATCATTAATTGATTGAAATAATCTCCCATTTTATGTTAAATAATTAAAAAAAATTAATAAGAATGATTGTTATGGACCAGAAATGTATGAGTATAATTCTTAATAAGTCTCAAGTGCACCCCCGAATACAAGCCACAAACATGTCACACTAATGGTATTACACATGTTCCCACTTCATGATAGAGTTCCTTACTTATGGAATATTTCTTTCATGAAGTAAGAGTTTCCATTTCTTGATAAATATTTGGAGACCTTAGAAATTTATCTATAAATAGACCCTTTAAATATTAAATTTGTTAGAGTTGATATGAGGACTAGTAGAAGTTACATGATAGAGGAAAAATAAAGCATTATATTGTTAAAAAACAATTATTTCCTAAAAGGGTATTTTTTAATTAAAAGCTAAGGGGACGATATGAAAAACATTTAAATTAGATATAAATAGTTTATTTTTTCCTAATATATTATTTTTATAGAACATAAACTATATCATAAATTAATACTAATGTGATGAAAATTATATAATGAATATGTAATGGTAGTATGGATAATGGGTATTAAAACCTTGTCATAATTAGTTTAAGGTTTATTCTTCTAGCCTCCATGATTTTCCATTGGTTCATAAATTTTTTGGGACCATATATGTTGATAAAGACCCTCAGTTACCCCATAGTAGAACGTTTTCCATGAAGGTATCATTTCACAAAGGCTTTGTCCACAAATTGGTATCTCTTCCAAACCATTTACCTCTACATGGAAACATAAAGGATTGGGGAAATTCATCCAAAAATTTATCCTATGTGATCATATAGTCATTATAAAATGTTTTAATTCCATCCTTTAAAGGACCTTACCCCTAAAATTACTCATGGTAACATGGATCCTAACATTTCGGTAAACCATGTTTCCTTTTGATAATAATGGCCAATCAATTTGAGTAACTAATGGCCTTCATATGGAATTTTTTTTTATGTTTATTTATGTAGAGATGAATTTTTTGGTTTTCCAATATGGTTTACAAACCACTAAATAACTAGGGTTGTCTAATAATGAATACATTACAATGTTTTATCTTTGAATAGCTCAAATTCCTCCTCTCAACTCATATATAGATGAAAATTATCATTGTATAAAACTCACTCTGAAACCATTTTTAAAATTTGTTTCCATAGAGGTCATATTCAAATGATGAAAAAAATGAAGTGAAACACTATTTGTTTTTCCATAAATCTAATTGAAATATATTAGTCCATACTAAATTAACATTAGGTTAAAACTTATTTTAGAATTTTCACATCTCTAAAACCAAATAATTGATAACCTAAAAAGGGTTTGTCTAATCTCTATGGATGGGGACTACATTAGAGGTGATTAGTAAATTATTAAAAATTTATTGACCATATTTAATTAGTAAAATCTATTATTTATATATTTTTCTAAAAAACTAGCAAGACCATATATACAAAATAAATTAAAAAATTAAAATAATCATTTTTTATTAAATTAATTAATGCAATGATAAGATTATTATCATTGGAACATTAATATATTTTTCATACGAAACCGTGAAAATTTTTTAAATAGTGTGACCAAATATATCTCTAAATATGAGGGGGTTTTATGTGTGGTCTTTACATATCTAGGGAATATGGGATATGAATATTTATGTGAATTTGATTATGGATAAAATTGAGTAACATTCAGATTCAATATTAAAAATAATAGTCTTTCCATTGATAAAACATTAAGACCTATTGAATAATTATTCAAATGTACTATAATTCACAATATCTAATTTTCCAAAATCATAATAAAATACCACCACTTAGTGATTTCAAATCAAGAATAAGGTTTTAGTAATCAGAACACACATTTCCATCTCTTATCCTAGTGATCATATATTTATAATCATTCATAAATCTATAATTGGTCATGAATTTTCAATGTAAGTATTTATAGGTGATTATTGTTTTAAAACCGATAGAAAATAGAAGAAAAATTAATTTTGGGACCTTATTATTATCTTGGAATTCATTGGGAATATTTTTACATATATTTTCAGATATAATGACTGAGAAGGAATGCAATTATGAGGCATGGTGTTCCCAGAATAAATTTTATGAAAATATTAAATAAATTTTATGATATGCATGAAAATTTTCCTAAATAAAATGGGATAAATATTTAACAGAGTCATGTATTAGAAATATGTTAACACTATTGTGTCTGGAAAATTATTTTTACCCATATTTTGACCTAAAATAGGTTGATGTGGAGAATTCGGATAAAATTGTTCATGGGTAGGTGAATTTTATTGAAATATATAATTAATTTTATTAATATAAATCAATTAGCATAATTAATAACCCCATTTAATAAAATATTAAGAAAGGATCTCTAGGATTACCCACATAACCCTAGGATCATTGTGATACATTCTTCCTCTCCTCTATTGAAAAATCTGAATTAGACAATGAAAATACTCTATATCAAGGAAGATCGACACACAAATAATGAAAAATCATATTCTTCATCAGAGAGCACATTATTAAATGAATAATGATCCAAAACATGGTAGTAATCATTAATTTATGGATTCTCCCCCTATTAATTATATTGATTGAGCATGATCATAGTGATTCTTGATATGTGTTGGAATTGTAAGACATTGCAAGAGCCTATGTACAAATTTATTTGGTTATTTAGTTTTTTCAACCTATGGATCCCAATTTATGTTTACTATACATTAATGATTGGATAGTTATTGTTAAACTATTGATCATTTTTTTCTTCAAAACATTCTTTTTGTTCTTCATAGATTATTCCACGGAGTCTTGATTTGATTTTATTGTGTGATACCAAGCCTGATCAGACCACTGAGATTCACAATATATTCACGTATGAGGGATGAATTGATTAATTAGCAGAAGATTCAGATGATTTTCAAGATATTTGTGATTACACCATGGATTTGTTGATCCAGTGAGGCAGTGGGAGATCCACATGCCATGAAAACCAGCAAAGTTCATATGGGGTCAAAGAGGTAGATTGGGAACCCAATATATATCTACATTATGGTTAGAAATGATAGATTGAAGACTCTCCCTTAATTTTTTGATCAATTAGAGGTGATATCTGAGCTTTATACTTTGATCTAGATGTGCTGGTGTGGATCTGAAAATTTGGGAAAATATAGATGATTGTAACGCACCGACCCCAGTTATCCAGAGTCGCTGCATTATTACGTAACATTGGCATGATCACAAAAGAGCAATTTTCAAAAGACAGATTAGTTTAGTAGCCTTGGAAACACAAGATACATTCATAAATGTTACATTACATCATAAAGTGAAAAACTACAATAACATAGTCTTCATAGTCCACACTCATATCCCCTTCAGACTATACCTACAGTTAGTCATAAAATATTTCTTCACATCCTGGAAAAATAAAGCATTGAAAGGAGTGATCTTAGATACTCAGTAAGGATAAAAATATAGTAGAATCTTTCATAAACAAACATAAAAATTTAAGGCAATGTATAACTAAAAAAAATCCTTTTAAACTTGAACTTCAACAAAATATGGCAGAAGTAAAATGAGATATTTCCATTTACCTATTCACATGGATATTCTACAGGTCGAATAATCATATGCAATATCAATAACAACTTTCATAATGATGGAATGCATAATGACATACTATCATAACCACGTAGCCAAGTCCTCGTGCCAAGTCTACAAATAAGATTTTTTCAAGGCCTCGTGCCTAGATAGTAGTTTGTCTCATGAGACATACCGATGCATCGAGGAGCTATAGCGAGCTCCACCCGTCACTTATTAAGTCCAATGCATTCCTCATATGAACAGGTTTAAACATATCATAAATCATAACATAATAGTACCACATAAAACATGCGTAAAGGAAACATAACATTTCCACATTTCAATCACAATATATCAATACAATACATTGATATAATAAAAACATTATCAAAACCATTTTCAATACCAAAATAAATGAAAATTAAAACGTGGTATTTATTTTTCATTTAAAAAAAGTTATAACTTGTAGAGGAAGCTGAAACACAAATAATTGTCATGGAAGCGGAGAAGTTATTTTCACCGCATATATAAGACAAAACATTCCTTTTGTTGTTTAGTAAAAATGCTTTGTATAAAAAGATTGATTTTGAATAAAAGTAAAAATTCAAAGGGGTTTATACACCGTATAAATGAAAGTTGTGTATAAAAAAAATATGCCTGAATGAAAGGAGATTGAGACGAAGTCCCTTACAATGAACATTTTTTAAATAAAATAGATCTATTATTTGTATTCAAAATAAGTACACATAAAGAAAGTAAAAAATACAATATAGAACATAATAATATCATGACATAATTTTAAAGTATGAGATTAACCCAAAGAATGGAAATCGGGTCAAGAAGTTCCCTTACAAAGATCATTTTTTTAAAATAAAATAGATCTATTATGTGTATTAACTATAATTACACATAAATAAAGTACAAATACAAGAAAATACATAATAATATCATGAAATAATTTGAAAGTAAGAGATTAACCCAAAGAATGGAAATTGGGTTAAGAATTTCCATTAAAAAGATAATTTTTTAAATAAAATAGATATATTATCTGTATTCACTATAGGTACACATAAAGAAAGTACAAATACAAGACAGGACATAATAATATCATGACATAATTTTAAAGTATGAGATTAACCCAAAGAACGGAAATTGGGTTAAGAAGTTCCCTTACCTTTTGTCCAACTTGACTCAATCGTTCTTTTACCCCCTGAATAATAAACTAGAGTTAATTTATAATTTCTTAAGAACCTTTTTCAAGTTCATTATTACTTTTATATTACTTATTACCATGTTATGAAAATTAGGTAATTATTTAAGTTAATAACGGTCGTTTTGTCGATCTTTGGTACTTGAGTAAAAAATAAACTTATTATAATTAAAAGTTGTTCAAGTGGTAAAATATACATTATATCAAGAATTATATTCATGATATAGATATCATAGATATCATATATATCCAGTATATACATTGATTTATAATATTACATAACATTTAGATGTAAGAAATCAAATGCACCGTTCATGGAGACGGTAAGCTGTACGTACGCATGAACGTTACTTTCATTTCAATTTAGTATTTAATGGAATGAAATAATAATGATATAAAGTTATAATATAATTCCAGTATAATATAATATATAGTATCATTTACTCCATTCTTTATACATCCCACATATGGCATTAACGATTCCAATCACTTTGAGGGGGCGGTAGTCCGCATTTCCTAAAATGAAATTATCGCGTTTACCCATAATGGAAATTATAAAGGTATTCCATAAATGAAAAATAGAAAAGCATAAGTAAAGCATAAACATACTATATATCATATATAAAAATAGTTTCATCATAATGGCCACCAAGAGAGGTGTTAAAAGACGATTGAACAATCATCGTTTCGTGAGGCAGTAATTCGCCACCCATAGAAACAGTATGTTCTTTAACCGTTAGACGAAGGTGTGTGTAAGTGTAAATCAAATAATTCTCATACCAAATCCTAGTATATTGAAGATAATGGTGTTATTACAAATTAAAGTAATAAAAAGAGTTTAGGAGGTTGGAGAAGAAGAATAAAACAAAACAACATAAGAGAAGAAAATACCTTTAAATCGGGTAACTCTCCTCGGTTTGAACCAAAATGATTTTTTGAAGAGATATCTTCTTAAGGTAAGGATTCTAGGATAAAGGGGGGAATGTTGAGAGAGTATTTGGTCAGAGTTTCTCTGATTCAAATGGCTTGACGGTGTGAATAAGGTAGTAGAGGTGGGGGCCTTTTATAAGAGGAGAGGAGGGGCACTCTTGGAAAGTAATGAAATGTTACATTATTATGAAGTTATTTTCGGAATTCAAAAGTCCCACAATTATATATTTCGATGATAAGGTGATAAAGGTTATAAATCTACTCATAAAACCGGTTTTTGACAAGTGTAAGTCTTAGATTTTACATTATCTATTCATTTTATTTATATCGTTAATTAATGAGGTAATCGCTGCGTCATCATGGTGTAAAAAATAATTTAATTTATTTAATGTCTAAAAATTATAAAAAAATTACCATAATGTATGAAATCCATTTATCTTTATAATTAATATTTGTAGTCAAAATATTTACTTATATAACCCCATGTAATAATTGTTTTAGTAAAACAACACATGATTCTGAAAATTTTATTTTTAATTTAAATAAAAAGTTATTAATGTCATTTTCTTACCCAGGTGGCTCCATGGGGTCCCCAAGTTGACCCATGAATTTTAGTGGTCATCCATGATTCACCCAATAAGTGTAGGACAAGTGTAAAGGTATTTTCATATTTTTATAATATCATTGTTACCTTAAATTTCACTAATTATCTTTAATCGCGATTAATAAAACATAAAAGTTACTATTCACCAAAAAATTATTTTAATCTCATTGAACTACATTTTACTTAATAATTACAACCATGTATGTCGGATTTTAGAAATTCAATTCATATAAGTGGTAAATTTCATTTAAACGAAAAATTAGTTTTTTAACTACCACTTAATGGTTTAACTATTCATAAAAAATTGATGTTTTTCAGAAAAATACCAAAAATTAACCCTAAGATATATTTTATATTATGAATTTAAAATTGATGTCTATTTTAAAAAATTCAAAACATAGAAGTTTAAATAATTAATTTTATAATTAATTCCCGTTGTCACAAAAAATAGTGTTTTTTTAAAGAAACAATATATATCAAAAGATTGACAATTTTTTATGTCCAATTTCAAAGTGAAATTAATTCTAATGACCACCATTGGATAAAATGGTAAAATTATATTTTAATTATACTTTAAAACCACTCAATAGTATAATTTAACTCTATAAATTATTTTGATTAAAAAAGTTGTTTTTTAAGTATTTTTCCCTATTCATAAAAAATTGGATGTTCCCAGAAAATTACAAAAAATTCAACTTAGGATAATTTTGATATTCCGAATAAAAAAATTAAGTCCATTTTGAAATATAAAATTTATATAATTTCAAAAAGTGGGTATTACTATTCACAATGACTACTTTGATTGGTCGCGGTGTGTTAGAATCTCGAACTTTCGTACAATTCAAGCTATTACATTATTGAAAGAGAAGCATATCGTGAAAGATTGGGGTGATATATTCTCCCCTCCTTCAATAAATTGCATCCTCACAATTTGAAAATGTTCTTCGAAAATAAAAGGTTGAAAATAGAAAATACCTTTGTGGAAAACCCACATCGGAAATAAGGTTTATAAAATTATAACTTTAAAAGAAAGAAAGAGAAGTACAAAGGCCACCTGAGATAGCCCATACTAGGATTCTATGAAAATATGGATATGGAGGGGAAACAAAACATCAAGTTATGATGGAGAGTTGTAGAAAACAATATTAGGAGAAAGTTAACCAGAAGAAAATCAAAAACGTGTGATTGGTTAAGCGGTCATTGAATCCCCAGTTGGAAAAGTTAACCAACAACGTTTTTGTTTTAAGTTACCTTTCATAAAGTTGAGGAATTTATTTAAGAGATTTACTAAGAATGTAAGGAAATATACTTACTTGTCATGTAGACTTTCATTCTTTAATAAATTTTTAACACAAACCCATCTTTCACTACAAAATGTAATATAACTCAAAAATATTCTATTTATCCTAATTGTATAAGGTCGTAAATATTAAAAAATTATATTTATATTTGGAAAACTATATTTTAATAACCAGGGAATTCCTGTAGGCTAGTGGTAGGTAATAAAGGCCTGTCACACTATGGTTGTGGGTTTGATTCCGGCAGCTTTGTCAGACGTGACGGGTAATCCCTCGACCTGCAGGTTTTCCTTTTACGAAAACTATAGTATTATAATATTCAAAAAATACTCTTCATAAATGTCTTAACCTTAAACAATACTATCCAAAGTTCAACTTAATCCATTCAAACCATTATAGTTATCCAAAATAGCTCTGTCCAAACATTTTTAAAAGGTGTCTAAATTCCAAAATCAATTCATCAGATTCCTCAAACAAAGTAAAGTTTCTCTTATTGTCACATACAAAAATATGATTACCTTCATCATATTAAAACCTTAATTAAAAAAACAAGTACTTCAGTACAATACTTATATATCACATTATTCTTATAACCAGAATATAATCCTTGAGTCCAAAAGCACCAATACTTTAATTATTCCACTTCAACTATAGTAATAATATAAGATTTTCCTTGATCCCTTGGCCTTTTCTAAGGTAAGTTTCCCTAAATCTTAGGAAATTCATTTGTATAATTCCCCATTTCCCTACAATTATAGCATTCAACATTCATAGCCTCTTTCTTTCCCTTGAAAACACGAGCCTGGTGACCTTTTTCTCCACATTTATAACAAACTCCCATTCCTTTTAGGCAAGTACCAGGGTGATTCTTCCCACAATTATCACATAATGGAAAATCCCTCTTTCCATTTTTCTCTTTATTTGTCTCTTGTTCCACCGTTCTCTTCTTCTCTTGCTTTACTTTGTTGTCATAATATTTAGAGAATTTCTTTTTCATCTTGATAGCACATGAGACAATATGTTCGTACGAAGAGAAAGACTATGAGACTAAGGCTCGATGGAGAAATGATTTCAACCCATCAATGAAACGATCAATATTACTTCTTGGGTTACGTATATAATCTGCAGCATACCTCACTAACCTTGTAAAGTTAGCCTCATACTTTGCGACATTCTCATCCTCCTTTTACCTCAGACTCAAAAATTGCCTTTCCATATCTGCTCTATGGTCACGGGGAAAGTATTTTTTTAAAGAAAAGCTCTCTCAACTCCCTCCATTACATATTTGATACTTCATCATCTTTCTTTGTGTTTTGAATCAATGAACACCATTGATCAGCATATCCAGTGAGGCGGTAAACTACCTTGATAACCTTTTCCCTTTCACTACTTCCCAAGGAATGGAATATTTTATCTAAGGAATTTATCCATTGCTCAGCTACTAAGGTATTTGAAATCCCATTGAATGTTGGTGGTTTCTGCCTCATAAAGCGATCTAACATTGATCCTCCACGTTGCAGATCAGGGTGCTCCATACGAGTAAGGTTATTATTCATATCCTGAGCGAGTTGTCCCGGTATGGTGATAAGCTGATCAGCACCAGTTGTATCACCAACTCCATTATAATTATCTTGAGTATGAGGGAAATACCTACATGGAGTGGGTGCATTGATACAGTTTCCATTCCTTCCACTAGGCACCATTTCTAAACAATGTCATAAACTAGATTAGTTTACGAATCGAAATACATAATCCCATTTTTGTAAAACACTTAACCTAATTTTAATAGTTTATGGATATAATCCATAATCATAAAAATGTTTTCTTTGAGGAAGTATATACTCATAAACCCTTCATAATGGTTTGTAATGAAAATGAGAATTATCCTATGCATATCCCTCTGGAGTGTCGTAACCAAGAGTGCAGCAAGGCCTGTTTTCGTGCACCATTTCTTGTTCGAGTCTAGATCAAAGCGGTGTTTTCAGGTTTTACCCCTAGGTATATCTATCCTAGAGCCACCACTACCTTCTCATATCCAGACATGGATGTATTACATGGAAAGCTCACAATTTCTCTATAATACCAAAATGATAGGAAGTTCTTCAATACTAATCCTCAAAGTCGATCATTGGGTTATGTGCTCTAATCAGAGTTTATCTAAATCTTGCTTCCAAGGTTAATACTAAACTGCCTCTAATACAAACTGTAACTCACCGACCCTAGTTACATAGAGTCGGTGCATTATTACGTAACATTGGCATGATCACAAAAGATAAAGTCTCAAAATACCGATTAATTTAGTAGCCATGGAAGCACTAGATAAATTCATAAATGTTACATTACATCATAAAGTGAAAAACTATAATAACATAGTCTCCACAGTCCACACTCATATCCCCTTCAGACTATTTATACAGGTTAGTCATAAAATATTTCTTCACATCCTGGAAAAATAAAACATTAAAAGGGGTGAGCTCAGATGCTCAGTAAGGATAATAATATTGTAGAAGCTTTCATAAAAAAACATAAACATTTAAGGCAATGTATAACTAAAACAAAAGCCTTTTAAACATGAACTTCAACAAAATATGGCAAAATTAAAACGAGATAATTCCATTTACTTATTCACATGGATATTCTATTGGTCGAATAATCACATTAAATATCAATAAACACTTTCATAGTGATGGAATTCATAATGCCAGACAATCATAACCATATAACCAAGGCCTCATGCCAATTCTACAAATAAGAGTTTGTCAAGGCCTCGTGCCTAGACACTAGTTTGTCTCATGAGTCCTACCGATGCATCGAGGTGCTATAGCGGGCTCCACCCGTCACTTAATAAGTCTAATTAATTCCTAATATGAACAAGTTTAAACATATCATAAATCATAACATAATCGTATCAAATAAAACATGCATAAAGTAAACATAACATTTCCACATTTCAATCACAAGATATCAATACAACACATTGATATAACAAAAACATTACCAAAACCATTTTCAATACCAAAATAAAAGAAAATTAAAGCTTGGTATTTATTTTTCATTTAAAAAAATTTATAACTTGTAGATGAAGCTAAAACATAAATAATGGTGATGGCGGCGGAGAAGTCTTTGTCACCGCATACGTAAGACAGAACATTCCTTTTGATGTTTAGTAAAAATGCATCGTATAAAAAGATTTATTTTGAATAAAAGTAAAAGTCAAAGGGGTTTATACACCTTATAAATGATAGTTGTGTATAAAACAAAATATGCCTCAATGAAAGGATATTGAGAAGAAGTCCCTTAAAATGATCATTTTTTAAATAAAATAGATCTATTATGTGTATTCACATTAAGTACACATAAATAAAGTAAAAATACAAGATAGAACATAATAATATCATGACATAATTTGAAAGTATGAGATTAACCCAATGAACAAAAATCGGGTTAAGAAGTTCCCTTACAAAGATCATTTTGTTAAAATAAAATAGATCTATTATGTGTATTCACTATAATTACACATAAAGAAAGTACAAATACAAGATAAGACATAATAATATCATGACATAATTTGAAAGTAGGAGATTAACCCATATAATGGAAATTGGGTTAAGAAGTTCCCTTTCAGAGATAATTTTTTAAATAAAATAGATCTATTATGTGTATTCACTATAATTACACATAAATAAAGTAAAAATACAAGATAGGACATGATAATATCATGACATAATTTGAAAGTAGGAGATTAACCCAAGGAACAGAAATTGGGATAAGAAGTTCCCATACCTCGTGTCTGACTTGACTCGACCGTTCTTTAACCTCCTGAATAATAAACTAGAGTTAATTTATAATTGCCCAAGAACCTTTTTCTAGTTCATTACTCCTTTTATATCACTTATTACAATTTTATGAACATTATGTAATTATTTAAGTTAATAACGGTCGTTTTGTCGAACTTTGGTACTTGAGTCAAAAATAAACTTCTTATAATTACAAGTTGTTCATGTGGTAAAATATCCATTATATCCAGAATTATATTCACGATTTATATATCATATATATCATCTATATCCAGTATATACATTCATTTATAATATTACATAACATTTAGAGGTAAGAAATGAAATGCACCGTTCATGGAGACGGTAAGCCGTACGTACGCATGAATGCTACTTTCATTTCTATTTCGTATTTAATGGAATTAAATCATAATGATATAATTTTATAATATAATTCCAGTATAATATAATATGTAATATCATTTACTCCATCCTTTATACATCCCACATATGGAATTAATGATTCCAATCACTTTGAGGGGCGGTAGTCCACACTTCCTAAAATGAAATTATCCCATTTACCCATAATGGAAATCATAAAGGTATGCCATAAATGAAAAATAAAGAAGAATAAGGAAAGAATAAAAATAATATATATGATATATAAAAATAGTTTCATTATAATGGCCACCATGATAGGTGTGAAAAAAAGATTGAACAATCATCGTTTCGTGAGGCTGTAATTCGCCACCCAGAGAAACAATATGTTCTTTAACCATTAGATGAAGGTGTGTTTAAGTGTAAATCAATTAATTATCATAAAAAAATCCTAGTATATTGAACATAATGGTTTGTTACAATATAAAGGAATAAAAAGAGTTTAGGGGGTTGGAGAAGCAGAATAAAACAAAACAACATAAGAGAAGACATTACCTTTAAATCGGGTAACTCCCCTCAGTTTGAAACAAAATGGTTTCTTGAAGAGATTTATGACTAAGGTAAGGCTTATAGGATGAATTGGGGAATGTTGAGAGAGTATTGGGGTAGAGTTTGGCTGATCCAAATGGCTTGAAGGTGTGAATAAGGTGCTAGAGGTGGGGGCTTTTTATAAGAGGAGAGGAGGGGCACTCTTGGAAAGTAATGAAATGTTACATTATTATGAAGTGATTTTAGGATTTAAAAGATCCCAAAATTATATATTTAAAGGATAAGGTGATAATGGTTCTAAATATACTCATCCAATAGGTTTTTTTACAAGTGTAAGTCTTAGATTTTACATTATCTTTTCATTTTATTTAAATCGTTAATTAATGAGGTAATCGTTGCATCATCATGGTGTCATAAATACATTAATTTATTTAATGTCTAAAAATTATAAAACAATTAACATGATTTAGGAAATCTTTTTATATTTCCAATGAATATTTATAGTTGAAATGTTAAGTTATATAACCCCATGTAATAATTGTTTTAGTAAAACAACACATGTTTGTGACAATTTTATTTTTACTTTAAATAAATATTATTAATGTAATTTTCTTACCCAAGTGGCTCCATGGGGTCCCCAAGTTGACCCATGTATTGTCTTGGTCGGCCATGACTCAAAATATAAGGGTAGGAAAATTGTAAAGGTATTTTCAAATTTTTATAATATAATTTTACCTTAAATTTCACTAATTACCTTTAATCGCGATTAATAAAACTTAAAAGTTACTATTCACCAAAAAATTATTTTAATCCCATTAAACCAAATTTTATTTACTAATGACAACCATATATGTCATATTTTTGAAATTCAATTCACAGAAGTGGTAAAGGTTCATTTAAACAAAAAATTAGTTTTTTAACTACCACTTAGTGGTTTCACTATTCATCAAAAATTGAAGTTTTTCAGAAAAATCCAACAATTAACCCTAAGATATATTTGATATTCCAAATTCAAAAATGATATCTATTTTAAAAAATTCAAAACATATATGTTGAAATAATTAATTTTATAATTAATTCCCGCTGTCACAACAAATATCATTTTTTTAAGAAACAATATATATCAAAAGATTGACAATTGTTTATGTCCAATTTCAAAGTGAAATTAATTCTAATGACAACCATTGGATAAAATGGTAAAAATATATTCTAATTATACTTTAAAACCACTAAATATTATAATTTATCACTATAAATTATTTTGAGTAAAAAATTTGTTTTTAAGTATTTTTCACTATTCCTAAAAAATTGGATGTTCTTAGAAAATTACAAAAAATTCAACTTAGGATAATTTTGATATTCTGAATACAAAAATTAAGTCCATGTCGAAATATAAAATTTACATAATTTCAAAAAATGGGTATTACTGTTTATAATGGCTACTTTGATTGGCCACGATGTGTTAGAATCTTGAACTTGCGTACAATGCAAGCTATTGCATTATGGAAAGAGAAGCGTATCATGAAAGCTTGGGGTGTTACATGATACTCCATATTTTATGGTAGAACACACATTGGGTGCTACGTTACCTAAATTGGCTAGGTTTTTGGGTTATAAAAATGTAACACAATGGGTGAGACCCCCCCCCCCCAAAAAAAACTATGTGATACTTGTGCTAGAGGCCCAGTGTGTACTATGTGAGTACATGGGTAGAGGCATCACCCGACACATACCCTATGTCTAATTACATGGACACGGTCAAGATACACAAACACGACCAGAAGCACATGTAGGTCCCTGAGTGGCATAGGCATGCCATTTTGACCATCATCCCATTGTATAGAGAATTATAAGAAAAAATATTTGTAATGTATGGACAATATCCATGTGTTGGAGTAGGACCATAGATACTGTGGGTCCCCTTACATGTCTTCTACCCCATTATTCCTTCTATGGAAACTTTAATCTCCCATATCTCTTCCACTGGGACTCATATTTTGGTGCACAAGTTTTCTATCATGTGTTTTGGCCACATAGAACAAAGTGGTGGAATCTATATGGGATTTTGTGATATGATGAAATATTATATGAGTTTTATGATTCTTTAGGTGATGGTTGATGACGGAAATGGTGATGCAATATCCTTTGGGGCTATATAGTGGAACCCTCTAGTTGGGATGGGGATGGGTCCTCTACATATCTTTAGGGTGGAACCCTCTTATTTGGTAAGTAATGGTTTCTCTTTCTAGTATTATATTATAACCCACATTTGTGGATTTCGAAGGGGCCCCCCCTTATTCCACTAATTGACACCCTCTACAGAATTAGGTTACGGGTCCTCATCTATGAGAGCGGAACACTCATGTTGTTATAGGAATGGGTCCTCTATTTGCTATCCATGTTGCACCTTCCTATGGTAAAAGGTCATGGGTCATTGACTAAAAGAGTGATAAACTCTAGTTGGGATGGGAATGTGTCCTCTATTAACTAATAGTGTGGTATCCTCAACCTGGGCAGGGCATTGGTTCTCTAGAGACTACATGAGTAGCACCCTTCAGCTAGGAATAAGAATTAATCCTCAACTTAGAGTGTTGGGACCAATTTAGATAGATGTGTATTTAGAATATAAAGGAATATTGTATTAGTTATTTTGTGTTTTTTCAAGAAAATGAAATCACAATACATTGAAGGATTTTGAGATCATATGAAATGAATGGATGTTTTCAAGGAAATAAAAAAATAAGATTTATTTTTTAAAATAATGTCCATTAGTTTTTATTTTCCTCTTATGAAGTTGTTTTGTGAGAGAAGATGTTTTTCAGACTCACCATATGTCCAAAAATATTATTTCATTTATTGTGAGGAAAAGTATCTATGTATTTAAAGTATCCATTCTAAATCCTAAGATTAATTTCTAATATTGTAATTATATGAAGTTATATGTAATCAGTAACACTTGTGATTCATGTTATATGAATGAATGTGAGAAAATGTGTATTGAATTGGTTTGAGGTTTGGTTAAAAAGAAAGGATAAACTAGAAGGATAATAAGTCATAATACTTTCCAATGTAATATTGAAAATTTTGTGTCAATAATTATGTTCTTGATGTCCTAAAGAATTCATTATTATAGGAATAATTCTTTTAGGAAGAAAATTTTAATGGAATTTTCTTTAGACATTGGTCAATCGGACACAGCATGCCACCAGTCCATCTAAGGAAGATTAATTAATAAAGAAGGTGTGGATTTAAAATATCAGCTAGATGATGATAAATAATGAATCTAACCTTTTCATTAGGTTCAATTTTCTTTCAATTGGGTCTAGAAAAAATGAACAAAAGTGTTTTTTTCTAGAGTGTTTAATGACCCATTATATTGGAATTGATACCGAGACATTAGTGTATGAAAAATATTGATCAATAAAATGTAGTTTGACACTAATAACATCATCAGAAACCGGATCATTGGTTTGATGAAAATATAAAGAGAATAATTTATTGAAGTGTTTTTTATATTTTTTTCTCAAATGGGGTTTTGAAGCTATCGCTGAATTGCTACAAATAAGTGTTGATTTCATTAGAATTTTGGATGATATTTGTAGAAAAATAATATAAGTATAATTCTATTGAATTTAAAATTATGTCTATGAAAAAATTTCAATTTTTTATAATGAAACATGTATATCAAGCATTATAAGTAGAATACTTCAGTCTTATAAATGATTTCATTATAATAATGAAACATCTGAACAATTATTCTTATAAAACTGAACTATGGTTCGAAATATTGAACAATGATTATGTTTCTAGAACATTAAGGAATGTTATATAAGAATCATGATTAATTGATAAGTTTTAATTAATTCAAGTTAGAATTTGAAATAGAAATGAAATTTGAAGTGAAGTAAATTTTTTTGATCAGGGAAAAAAATTAACTTCCCACTCATTGCACTAATGAGCCAGCAATAAAAATAAAGTAAATTATACTTTCTTTCACATCTACTGTTTTCTCATGTATTCTGTGGTATTGTATTTTTACTGGTATTATTGTCTGGGAGAAAATGAAGAACATTTATTAATATAATACAATGGTAAAAATGGAAAATTAAAAATCTGGGTGAGTAGTTATGAATATCGTAAAATGGGTGTTTATGAATATATTGGTTACTTATTCACAATGGTGAAAGTTATTTGAGTACCATAAGATATCTTGGTGGGAATCTCTAAGACTCAAATTTTATTAAAATGATCTGTCGAATTCTTTTTGATATTTTGGATATATTCGTTTTATCTTTGGAGATAGTGATCATAAAAATCAATCGTAAGATCATATTCAAGGTACTCTCACTACTTATTAAATGAAAATGGAGAGTGTTATTAAGATAAATAAGAAAATTTTATTGAGATATTTCTTTTTACGACTTCCATGAAAGAAATTTCAAAGAAGGTCCTCAAAGAATAAGATGTTCCAGACAATGAGTCTGAAATTGAGGTATGAAATAATACTAATGAGTTACAATCATTGTTTCTTTAAAATGTGAAAGGAGGATCCAGAAAGTATAAAGGGAAAATATTATTGAGGTGTTTGGAATATGGGTCCTTAGAAAATTTTCTACAAATTTTCAGCAATGGATGAATGAAGAAGATAATGATGAAGATGAAAGATAGAGAAGAATATCTAGGAAGAAATATGGTAAAAATTCAAAATCCTTTTAAAAGGGAAAGGATATGTATTTATCTAAATGAATAAGCATAATATTTGTTTAAATATAATAATTATGGAGAAAGTGATTTTGATGATGAAATGTTCATTTATATTACTATAGAATTTATATATGTTGAAATAATCAGTCATGAAGAATTTAAAAGTAGTATTTATAAATAATAAGAGATTGAGCTTTAATTTCATCTAAATTTAGAATTAAAAGACTATGTGAGAAAGATTTTAATAAATGAAAAAACAACGTGAAGAATGAATTTTTTGAAACAACTATTCAATAATGTCCTGCCAAAGTGAATGTTATGTCACTTAAATAAGATGGTTATATAAATAAGTCTCTTGAGAAATAAGATAAATATAATGAACATATTGATGTTCAATTTAAGGAAAAATACGAATAATTGAAACATGTCAAGAAAAAAAATATAAATATAAGTGGAGATTCTCATGTTTAAAGAACTCTATTATTGAATATGGTGAATGGTATAGAAAGGGTAAATATATAATGATGAAATGTTACCATCAATGGTTGAAAATAATTTTCAAATTTTTTTGAGAAGAATAAGGTTGTGAATGTTGTGTATATAGAAAAAACCAACAAAGTGGAGAAATAATATGTTTCTAAAAATAATGAGTCCAAATGAATTTTTACTATTTATTGTTCTTATATGGCATGAATGAAGTTCAAGTTGAAAAAGAAGATTCCAGTTCATAAAAAGAATATTTTTTTGTCAAGTTAATTTTAATGAGAATGATTAGAATGTTACTGAGAAACATTCTCAGAATTTCATACAATATTGATGTTACATATTTGAATGTTTTTCTTTGAAAAATACTGATATTATGGTGGATTCATTCTTATGATAAAATATTTACTAGTTTAATCAATTACATTACAAATCCTCCAAGAATTACAATGGGAAATGTTTTGGGGGGAGAAAATAATATAAAAGTAATAAAAGTAATAAATATTTTTAAAATAAACACGAGGAATTTTATTTCATTGATGGTAATGTTTTCCAACCATTGGATATTATTTTTGAAATATTTGTATGACCTGGACATATTGAAAATGGTTGTATTTTTTTAATTGCACAACAAAATTTTAAAGAAATTCTCCAAAACTAATGGTGAAAAAAGGAATTGGGAAATAAAAATATCATATTTTAAAAACAATGCTCAAAGCTAAGAAAAAAATACCATTAATATTGGATAGTCTGTGTTCTTATCAAATTATTGGAGACGTAAATTTTTTAATGAATGTGAATGACCATTTGGAATTAATAGTGAAATTTGGAAATGTTGAATCCCTCATTTTAAAATGTATTGGATCTTCTGTTATTGTGTAAGTAATGAATAATTCCAAAAATGTTTTGATTTTTAATGGGAATAAAAAAAATATTCATTAATTTCATAAAATTTTAATGTATTAAATAATTTTTTTAGAAATTTTGGTTTTGTTGTGAAAAGAGAGGAAGATCTAAAAATTGTTACCAGGGTAATTGTATAAAATGGAATCAGTTTCAAGTCGGTGGAGTTAATAACTCATGTTACTTAAGAATTATAGAAATAAATATGTTATAAAATAAATGGATGGAATATATGTGTCCTAGAAACATGATCAAATTATCAAAGTGAAATAATATTCATGGTATTCTCGATATTTCAAGAAGAATCTATTGGTGTTGTGATATTTGTCAGAAAGGGAATGTAGAAAACTCAGGGCATAATAAAGATTATATTTTTTCCACTCAATCCATGGAACATATCTATTGTAATGTATATGGTATAATTATCTAAATATTCAATCACAAAGGTAATTACATCCTTTTTTTATTGATGATTTTACTCACATTAAATGTCTTCTGTATTTGAAACGTAAGTTATATTTTTGGATGATATTTAAAAGTATCAGGCGATGAACTGAAAAGTATTATGGGTATTCTATGAAGTAGTTTAGAAATAATAATAGTGGTGATGATAAGAAATATGGGTTAAAATGTGGCCTAAAAACATCGAATTTGACATGATTTTAGTACACCATACACAGCACAATAAAACGATGTTTCTGAAAGGAAGAATATATGTTTAGTTGACATATTATGTACTATGTTATTTAATCATGATCATTATCATTACTTATGAAGGATTGATATGATCATAGTTCTTTATATTTAGATATGATGTTTCTACAGGACATGTTATGATATGAATCCTTAGGATTTTTTTAAAAAAAACATGTTTTAACGAGTTAACAGTCTTTGGGTTTCCTTGCATCATAAAGAACAAAGGCGAAATCCATGGAATGATTGATCTGATAGGTTCATATATAATATTTTTTTATATTCACTAGAAGGAAGATGGTATAGAATTTTTTATAATTATATAATAATATTTTTTTACTATGGTGACGTTAAATATCGTGGAAAAAGTGAGGATGATCAATCACAATCTAATGTAGATAAAGAAGAAGACGAGGATTAATGAATAGTTGGAATGAAACCTGAAAAGGATAAAATAACTATAAAAATTGATAGGATTATGAACTGTAGTAGGGTTTATATAGTGATGTGAAATAATTTAAAACATCTCATCCTAGGATAAGGATGAAAGTTAATGCTCAAAACATTATTGGTGATAAGCATCACAATGTTCAAGGACAATTAAAATAAAAAGATTTTTTTAAAAAACACTATTATATTAAATAGATAATACAGAAGATATTAATAAATCTTTTAATCATTTTGAATGGATTCAATCAATGATTCAATAGTTGGATAATATTCATATGATTAAAACATGGGAACTCAAATGTTAACAAAATGAAAAAAATGATATGAGTACAAAAATAATTTTATATAATAAGTTGAATATTGATAGTTAAGTGATAAGAAAAAAGCAAGGTTAGTGTTCAAATTTTACTCAATAGTTTAATTAATTTACATATCTGTTTCTTTTTTGTAGTATAAATGATAAAATTAGTTCAAATCTTTTTTACAATTGATACAAAACTATGTAAATAATTTTTTCAGATGGATATAAAGTCATCATTTTTGAATGGTGATATTTATGGGGACGTTTTTATTGAAATAACATGTAGCTTTACTATTTGTAAGGATGAGATTTATGTGTGAAAGATAAATATTTCCTTGTATGGGCTAAACCAAGATCTGATATCATGATATTCCAAATTGGATACCTTTTTAATGATGTTGAACTTCAATAAAGGAAGAGTTGATATTAGTCGATATATCAAAAATATTAAATATATTTTCCTTCATGTAATTTATTATTTTGATGAAAATACTATTGTTGGGAATGATGAATGAATTTTCTAAATATATACTGAAGATAAAAAGGATTTGTTTGAAATGTCTATTATTGGTGAAAGGAAAAACATTCTAGGGATACATATCTTACTAAAGAAGAAAAATATATTTCATTATTATGAAAAGTATGCTAGGGAACATCTTAACACATCTATAATGTATTTTTTGAAATATTTTTCCACACTAATTTATGTTGAATCTAGGTTTAATAAGATGGGTATGTTAGGGAAGTTGACTCTAAAGAGTTTCTAAAGCAAATGGGAATTTTTCATTCTTTGAAAACATCATAGCCATACATTGTTTATGATGTTACCGTATGAAAAATATTTTAGAGTCACCCAAAATACTGGCTAGAAATATAATTATCAAATATATCAAAGACACAATATATTTCTGAATATGGGATAATAGTTAAGAAATTATTGACCTATTTGGGTATACATAAGTTGATTGGGAAGAAATTACAAGTGATAGATGATGTATATGAATTTGTGTTTCCATTATAGGGGAATGTTTTATTATTTGGAAGAATTAGAAAAAAATCAGTCACTCTTAGATTATATATTTCTAAGTAAGTTTCCACATCTTGGGATTCTATATAAATTATGTGAATGAATACTTAGTTATAAGACATACTTATTGAAGTGAAGATACAAATGATCTTGGGTTGTGATAATCTGAGTTCAATTCACTATTCATTGAATAATGTAAAATATTATCATTCAAAACATATTGATAAAAAATATTACTCCATAAAGGATCACTTTGAACAGAATGTATTGAATATGGAGTATGTTCTTACACCCGAACAAGTTTATGGAATATTCAAAAAATCTTTACCAGAGAAGTAATTTTTCAAACTGAGGTTGAAAATGGGCTTCCAACCTCTTTATCTCCAAGGTTTAGGTATGTGTTTATGTCACCACTCTCTTCTAGTATTCTGATAGTGTTCTAAAAAGAATTATTTTTACATAAATCTATCCAATAATATGTGTTGAACCATTTAAGGAATTATTTATGTAGAATAAAATGCGGTTAAAAATTAAACTCCACTTGTAATTCTATGATCTATTATAGTTTTTTGATAAAGTAGTTATAATTTTTTTTTGATTATAGTAAAGGGTAATATTATTTTTAAAGTTGAAAGAAAAATAATCAAAGTATAATGTGAAGTAAATTTTTTAACATGAAGAAGTTTCATGAGTCACTATTTTTGGATAGCATGGTTTTTCTATAATTGATTCCTATTTCCTAAAATGTGTCAGCCCGCATAATCAATGAATTTTTAGTTGATAAATAATTTAATTATATAACAATTTTTCGTGATTTATGAACCTTGGTTGAAAAAAAAAATCCAAAGAGAGTGATTTTTGGTAATATATTGGATGGAGTTTGTTTTGGAAGATGAAACAAGTTCTTGCTAATTTTATTCTATTTTCCAAAAAATAAAATATCATTATATTTTTATTATTTTTATGGTTGTATAAAAAATAATTATCGGTTGAAAACATTCATCAAATTAGTCACATCTTTAATAAATTTCATTAGTTTTAGTTCTATACTGAATAACTTTTGTGGAGGAATTTGTCTTTCAGTCGCATATTATATCAATAATTCATTATTAAATCGGTATAAAGAATTTTATCAGATAATTTAATGTCTCCATAATAAATATGATGATGATATTATGATATTGAAATTATCATAAATCTTATGTATTAGGTAACACATGTTATGGAATACTTTTGAAGGAAATAGTGAAAAAGTGCTACCAATCGGTTCATGGTTTTGTTGTATAGAAAAAAGATGATCAAAGGATTGGAATCTATAATATAATCAATGTAATTTATATGTGGGAATATTAATCCTTATGTCTTCAATGTCTTGATTAAGTCATGATACCAAAAATTGTTTGTTGAAGATGAAATTTGGGATGGATGTTGCTACTAACTCCAGTCCATTGGACTTGACATTTAAATTATTTGTTGAAGTAACATTGACTAATAAATTATTTGTATAGACTGATAAAAAAGATGATTATCAATAATATTTTAAACTATTTCCATCGGGTTGGATTTTTTATAAATATTTATGAGAGAAAAAAGATATGAACGATTGTTTATTTATAATGTGTTTCTAGACTCATCATATTAGAGTTGATACTGATCCACCAGAGTGAGATAGAGACCAATCCCTCAGACTTAGTCTAACATTGATTACTTCACCACATAGAAGATCATTTTTTGATTAAAAGAGAAAAACTATAATCTTATAGGGAGTTTTGAGAAAGTGTTCTTCAATGGTCATTTGAAGCTATTATTGAAGTGATTAAAATAATTGATCATTTATTTTGAAGGTTCGATGATCTTAAGAAAAAACGATATGAAATGGTGTCTACTAACGATTCAACAATGTTTAGATAAGAATGGTTTCATTATATTAAGTTTAAATGTTTATATGGAGCATTGTAATGAGATTTCTTCAATAATAAAAAAACCCAATCCTAAAAGATAAACATCTGAACAATAATTAGTATCAGACTAAATAATGGTTTGAATTACTGAACATGTGTAAAGCTAAGAGATGATTTTAGAAGGATAGGGAAGAATGATTATGTGTTTATATGTTCTTAATAATTCAATGGTGTATTCAAAATATAAATTAAATTAATTTTTTTGTAAATTTCATTGAGTGGGAAAATGAAACTATGTTCTTGTCCATTCTTATATTGTCACAAATATAAATAGAAAAGATATACATTTTAGTTTATAAAAAATTTGTTTTTCATGTGTTAGGAGAGATAGAAAAATCATTTAATGTTTTGTAATAAAGAATATTTTTCCAAAAAGAGAATTCCTATGGATGTTTCCAAACATAAGTATACCAAATAAGAATAGTGGCTATACGTACAAGATTAGATCGATAAATCAGACACAAATTTCAAAGGAATGTTAGAGTATGTTGGAATTATTTCTAGGGTATTATTTTTTATATGTTTTTGTACTGATCTATCAGACTATGAAGTCATACTATGACATATGACTATGTTTTCTCAATAGTTTCTAGAAACGTAGTTTCTACCTACTTCTAAGTAAGAAAGAGACTAATTTTTTTGAAGTTATTCTAATGAATGTTGATATGAATACATAGTAAATTATTTTGAACCAACCTATGATAGTTTCATAACTTGTTACACAAATATGTATTACATAATGTTTGTTATAATAAGAAAATTTACTGTAGTATTGAACATATTTCTAAAAAGGTGTAATGGTATATCCTACTAGTTGTACCATCATAAAATTATTATTTTCTAGTGTATTGTTTAGTATTGGATTGATTCCAAACTATACTATGGGTGTAGCTTCCCTTGTTTAGTGGTGAACCTTATAAATACTATTGTTCTTATGGATGTCAGACTATTTAATTTTAATTAAAGAGATAAATCATTAATTGGAGGAAAATTTTATTTCAAAATAAAGAAATCGTAAAAGAAAAACATACCACTGGTTCACCCTGCCTCCTCTAGTGATACACTATTACAGGATTGGTAATACTATATAGATTTTTCCCATGAATATTTTCCATAATGATGAGGTGCTTGTTTACTTGGATATCTATCTATATAAACACATGAGATGTTAGGATTATTGGATTAAGTTCAATAGCTGATGCAACTCTTTTCGTGGAATGGTATGTGATATTTAAATCCCCTTTAATCTTATTCTAGATTCCCGGGTTTGAGGGTATATATATTTGGGTCCATGTCATTGGATTTTGTTACTCTTTTTCTTGGGTTGATATGTCTACTATATATTCCTTTTTTTAATACTACAACTCCCCTATCTGCTTTTAGGGCGTCCGATTGGATATTTATATACTAACCCCTTCATGGGATTTTCCCATACATGTTGTGTCTCTTACAGATGATAGAGAGGTCAATGGAAAATATAAATAAGCATAGGGATACTGGTTCATTGGGTCGTGTATATTGGTAAAATCATAGAAATCTGGAGTTTGGATATTTTGTAAGTTTACATTCCTATTTTTTTGTTTGGTATATCCTTCTGTTTGGGTGTGAATTTTTCCTCATTAATTATCAGATTAAACTATAGTACTGTTCATATTCACTAGTTGTTTCTAATGCATGTCCATTACTCAATATGTTTTTTCTATTTATTACTATTCGTATCCACTTATGTGATCAACTATTTTGATATATGTGTACATATAAAATAATAAATGGAATGTAAATCTAGATTTGAATTTTTGAGCTTTTCACCACCCCTGGCCTCTAGAGGTGTGCTTGGGGTAGTTGCGTCTTGATCCCAATTGGGTCGAGTCTTGATAGGATGGTATCAATGGTGTTTTTATCCATAGGAAGGTATTCTAAGAAGACTCCTTATGAGTATTTTCTTGGGATTAGGTAAAAAGTTTCAATGTTATTGTAGTGCGGCATTCCGGCTAGAGAATCCAGTGTTGGTGCAGAGACCAACATCTCCATTCACTAGGACCTTAACTATATTATTTTTAACTCTAAATACAATGAATTTGTTTGCATGGATCAATGGTACATATATCATATTAGATTACTACTTTGACAGTGCTTCATTATTCAACTCCACATTAAATATATATATATATATATTCTCATATATTTTGTTATGGGTCTTGAGTAATTTTTTTTGATTCTACCAGGGAGGAATCCATATAGGTTTCCAATTCACAATAATGATAATGATCTGATGAGTTAATAGGCATATATTTAGGTTCCACCCCACATGATTATTTATCTAGGTGGATTGGTAGTAGAACCCTCACCTATTCAGATGTATCTCATACCAGCAATACTGGATATAAATGCACAATGGTTTTGTGTGATCTACAAGATCTAGTTATAATGGTCACTGAGGTTCCATTGAGAGCCCAGTCCGTAGGTAGTAGAATATTGTCTAGAGCCATTAGTCCATGTTTTCAATCTTATCCAGACACTAAAAGATCACATGATTTTGTTTGAGTCATTCCTTTTCCAATGAAAAGTCTGTTGTCAGTAGGGTCATGTCACATAAATGAAAAATGACTAGAATCTGTCCAGGCTAGGCGTCCATTACTAGTTTCCTGAGGAGAACTAAACATATTTATTATGGACAGTTCAGATTTAGGAGAATCTCGAGTTTCATGAGGGAAGGATGAAATTCCAAGATTAATCATAAGGATCAAAGATATTATGAGGTACTCCATTAATATGATCTGGTATGGCTACTTTAAATAAAAGAAGTTTGAGAATGGAATCCATAGAGATATATGTTCTTATGTGGTACCCTTATTAATTCCCACCTATGCTGGAGATTAGAGAAGGTTTTGTTGTTGGATAGATTGATTTCAGAAGGAGTTTAGGCTACTGGAGATGGATTTGGTTGTTATAGAGTATAGTAGTCTGTAGTAGCTAGAAGACACCAGTCAATATGATTTTAGTGGAGGAGATCTTCCCTTATCTTGGACTGGACATGTGGTCTTGTAAAAAACATAGGGTCATGAAACCATAGATATGGTTAGTGGTATAATTATGAAATGTGAGGTCAAATGGATCTTGACTCCCTAAGTATACACGATGAGGATCACAAGTAGATATTGTTGAAACTGACATTTAAAAGGAGAAACTGTGATCCGAGTTCTCCTCATCGAGGGAAGGGTGGACCCTAGAGAGGTGGATCTGGAGGTAAAGAAGTAGGATCACCTTATGGAGGAGTATTAGGATATCAATGATGCTATGTGATCCTTCCACCCCCACAATTTGGCTACCCACATTAGGCTCTAGGTGCTGGTGGTCAAGGTTTCATATACATGCTTTATATGGAGGAATATGACTCAGTGGAATATGAGTTGATTAAAGGTATGTTATGTATTAAATCTACTCGTTATTTTGTAGTAGTACAAATATGTGTGATTAATTCCTTAGAATATTTACTCATGGTGAGATTGTTGAAGCTTCTGGTTGAGGGTCTATCCATTTAGTTTTTCTTAAGGAGTCTATGTGGAACACTTTATCAATATCATTTTTAACCAATTATGCAAGCTATCTCTTTGAAGATACATGTTCACACAAAATATTTTTGTTTCACGCTGAAACTATACTATGTCATCTTGTGTATATAATTTTTTTCCATGGTCTGAGACAAGATTTAATATCACTATAGATGAGTCATATTCCATCACAACGATGAGGAAAAATTAACCATTATGGGTGAGAGAGATCTCATGGTGGGATGGGTGGGTTTTTCAAGTAAAAGATAGCATCCATTCACCCATAAGTGGTGAAATGTGTCCATTTTTGTAGGACCCCCTAGGAATCTGGATTCTATAAATCAAGGATTACTTTATAGATGACTTCAAGGAGGATGTTCTAGGTATACCTCTTAGGAAGGATATGGAGTTATTCCTCAACTTGCATTCTGGGACTGCTCTAATATCTTTTATGGAATGTCAGGTGGCCCTGATAAGATCTAGAGCAGTAGTTACAGTTGAAGAAACATTAAAAGAAGGGTTTTATCTATCCCAGTGCATCCCCATGATTAGGTTGAGTTTTTTTCATGAAAATGATGATAGGAGCTTGTACCTTTGCATGGATTATCATCGACTACATCATGGAACAATAAAACATATGTAAACCTTCCTAATAATTAAGAACCACTTTAACTTGTTTTGTGGTATAAGATTATTCTTGAAGGCCCTTGTCCAGTTTGGATACCATCATATGACTGTTTTCCAGGAAGATATTTTGAAGATTTCATTACAATGTCTCTATGGATACTATGTGTTTCTAGTGATTAACTTTGGTTTGACCAATGCCTCCATCATGTTTTTTTCTTTGATGATATGGATATTACCACCCAACTTGTACTAGTTTGTGGTTTATTTTTTTGATGAAAAACAAGTATAATGTTAAATAAAGATGCAGTATGAAGTTTATCTAAGGATGGATCTAAATTTTCTTTGAGAAAACTAGCACTACTAAATTATCTCAAAGTTAATGTTCTACATTCATGAGGTTCAATTCCTAGGGAATATCATTTCTGATATTTTTTAGCTATGGACTCAGTGAATATTATTGCAGTTCTACCTTGGGAGCCAACCAAGACCATTTAAGAGGTGCATAGTTTTCAGGGCTTGTAAGGGTACTATCAGTGGTTTATGGAAGACTAGTCTAGTACTGGATCACATTTAACTTCCAAGATATGGTAATATAATTCTTTTGACTATACCGAGTAGATCTTGAGATCCTTTAATGATTTGATCATGTGGATGATGAGTGAAACATTTTAGAGACTACTAGAGAAGGGAATAGATTATGTAGTGTATTTTGATGCCTCATGAGCCAGAATCAGTGACTTATTCAAGTAGATACATAAATATATCTCTTATGGGTTTTGGAAGAGGAGAACCCATTAGTAGAACTGTGTGAATGATAACCTAGATCTAGAAGATGTTGTCTATGACTTAAAGACAAGGATTCACTATACAATGGGGGATCCCATTGTTGTTTCCTCAAACCATCAGAATCCAGGGTATGCATCTCATAGATTAAAATGAAATAGAGACAAATACACTAGTTGCAGTTCTTATAGGTCAATTACTATTAGAGAGTCAATACTCCTGGGATGGAAAACACGATAGAATATTCCTTTAGTGGGATGTCACAGTAATGTTTAGTTTAGGATTATTTTGAGTATTTTAATTCCTTAAATATGACTATGATCGAGTATAATGGTGAATGTTTTCTTTAGTCAATGGTTTTTAATTTTTTTCTCCTCCTATGTGTGAGAGAGTCTCAATCATCAGACATCGACTGTGAGGTCTTTTGTGACTAGATATCCACTATAGAATCACCAAATTGATTTTAAAAAGGAGGGAATCATGTTATTCTTTTCTAGGTAAGGAAGGTGGTAATGTTAATTATGTGAGAGAGGTTATGAGAGTGTTTTAAACTTCTCATTTTTTTGCACAATATAGTGTGTGAATGATGTACAAATACCATCCATGATAGTTTTGGTTGGCATGCATGAGACAAAGCATGGATGAGTTCGCATAGAGACGCATCACCTTTCAATAGCTGAAGGATGAACACCAGGTTCTGATATGTTTGTTGCCACTCCTTTAGATAGATGAGTAGAAATGGGACAGAATATCCATATAGATCATGAAGGTGATTCTGTGGAAAATAAGAGTCCATATGGCCATATGGGTGATAATCGTATGACTCACAAAGTCATTACAATTCTTAGATATGAAGGAGTAGAGTTCTATGGTGAGTTTGGGGAAGATGTTTTTATAAGAGATTGTTATCCATTATAGGGTGACCACAACTTTTTTTGGATAATTATGTGTGCATCATGTTAAGGTTATGGATAGGCACACAGGAGGAATTCAAGACCTAGATGAGGATGAGTATTGTCTTCCACCTCATACATTTTTATTGAATGATCACATTATCTATTTGTTGGATGATATTATGAGGTCTTATATGTAAGGATTTTTATAAATCTAGTATGACCACTTATCACTGGTAGTGTTTGTGAAAAATAATAGATACTACTGTACATTTGTAATTTATCCTTTTATTTTCCTATATGGGAGACTCTCCATGTCCCTTTATTTCTAGATAGTGATCAGAGAGGAATTTTTTGTGGGTCTAGAGGGATTGAAAATAATGAAAAATAATGTATATGTCATCCATGAGAGACTAAGGAATGAAATCCCCAAGTTTCATTTGGTTCTTCATTATTATGCATATAGTGGGTGAGGTTACTTACTGTATCGTACTACCCCAACAGTTAGAGTGGTTGAAAACCGTATTCCGTTTGTCACAACTTAGGAGATACATGCATGAACCCAAAAAATGTTATTGAAAACACTATGATAGACATCAACGATGGTTCCAATTTTGAAGATAACATTATGGATATTGAGGAAAATTTGGACTAGACCCTGAATAGATGCACCAACCCCTTGGTTCATTTGTTGTTTCAGAATGGCAGCACATAAAAGAGATCCTAGGAGTGGGAGAGATAAATGTTGGCTCCACATCCCAAGATTTTTGTCTTGTTTTCTCATTTCAAGGATGAAAATATTGAAGGATGGAATGATGTATAGACCACATTATTTCCTTTCAATACATTGGAATATTTTTTCATATATTTTTTGAGCCATTCCCTTAGACGATGTTCGAATCCAATGGTCGGTGTACCTGAAATTAATTTTATAAAAATAGTTTTTATATTTTTTATTACGTGAATGTAGTTTTTAAATAAAACTTTTTAATTATAAAATTGAATCTCAAATTAGAATCCTGAGAACATGGTTGAGTCTAGAAAGTGATTTTTAGCCTATTAACAACCTATTATTGGTCAGAAAGGGGTGTTTGGTTAAACGAGTTCACATGCAGGTGTGTTGAGTTACAAAAAAATTTAAAATTATTTATTTAAATTAATTAACCTAAATATTTTACCCTTCAAATATTTCATTATGTTATGATATATAGGGTTAATGGAATAACTTTGAGAATGTTTAGAGGATTTATTCCACTTATTCATTGTAAAATAGAAATTGGACATTAATAAACCTCTAGCTTTTTGAAGAATGAGACAAAAATAATTCAACAACTCAACTTCTTCATCGGTGTGTATATTAATCTATGGAGAGTGATTCAAAATAATGAAATAATAATTTTTTTTGGGATTCTTCCAATAATGATTTAATTTTTTAATAATGATAATATTTACTAGTGATATTTATTTGAATTGTAAGCCTTTTCATGTACCCGAATACATATTTAATTATTTAGTTTGTTTTCTCACCCTTGAGCATACCGATTTGTGTTCATTGAATAAAAAAAATTGGCCAATGATCGCTTCACCCCTGATCTTGTGCATTTCAACTAAACATTCTATATGTTCTTCCCCAAATTGGGAATAGGGTATTTTTTCTTCATTACTATGAGGGAGTGAGCCCAATCTCACCACCATTTTCAAAAATTATTAACATGTGAGGGATGAACTGATGAATCAGTGTATGATTTATATGATTTGAATGATTTTGGCTATTTTACATCAGATTTATTTTCTCTTTTGATGGAGTGGGTGAAAAACAAGTAACAATAGCTGGAACTATGTGCATGGGTCTAGAAACATGGATTTAAAATAAAATTTTCAGCCACTAGATGACTAGAAATGAAAAATCAATGACTTTTCCAGCGATTTCAGGGTACATGGGTGCAAGATCCGAATCCTCAGACTCAGATCAATATATACGACCATAAAACAAACACTCTGGAATAGTCCTGACTAAATGTCATGTGGTTCAAAAGACCATATAATGTGTGACCACTTATATAAAACATCTATGGTTTCGAGTGAGAAAAATAAATCAAACTAAGTGAGAACCACATGCACCATTTGATCTTTGTGATAGAGACCCTTCTTGTACTCTACGAGTACATTGTCAAAAGAACAGCTAGGCACACATTTTGTGCTAAAGTACACAAAAACAATAATGTTACACTAACAGGGTCCGGTGTATGAACATGGCCCATGATTAGCTTGGACAGGTTGTGTACACCCTCTACATGTCATGTAAGCATACATGGGTCGCATGACATGTGCTATACGTTACATGATTAGAAAATAAAGTTGGACCACACACTATAAGGGTACTATTACACAAAGTGTTCCCCATTATTTATTCTGATAAAACATCAATATCTCCTATGTTGTTTGTTTTTACTCAGACTTGTTTTTGTGATTAGACTATCCTATATTTCATCCATGTAAAATATTATGGTGGACTTTGTACTAGATTTTTAGATAAGATGTGATATTTTATGGGTGGTATAGTTCATTATGTAATTCTCAATGATGCTAGTGATTAGGCTGGATCACCATGAGCTTCAGAGTGACACCCTCGAGCTAGGTTGGGGATGAGTCCTCTACCTACATATATAGTTGATCCATCATACTGGGTATATCATGGCCAATTGATCAATTATTATTGTGGAAACCTCTAATATAGATAGTTCATGTTTAATCTACCAACCCACGAAGTGGAACCCACCTACAAAATCAGTGTATGGATCCTCCATTTTGAGAGAGAGACACCCTCTTGTTTGGTAGGATATGTGTCCTTTATCCACTATATGATTGGAACCATCATATGGTATTAGGAAATGGGACCCTGACTATTATTTAGAACCCTCCAGATCAGTTGGGAATGGGTCCTCTACCAACTACAAGAGCCAAACCATCGATCTGGGCTATGCATGGGTCTATTATAAACTACTATAATGGAACACTCTACCTATTCTTGGCAGGGTTCCTATACCAATTACATGAGTGGAACCATACTACTCTGATAGGTAATTGATCTTCTATCTACATACTATTCGTTACCCTACTGTTATATCAGGGAACTCAGCCTCTACCTAGAGATTGTGACCCTCGGATTATAGAAACACTAGAGAGTTGTGTCTAGACATGGATGTATCTTCAAACAAAAACACAATATGTTGTGAACAGTGGATGGAATTTAGGAATAGATGAAACTCATTTCATAGTCTCGGCTGTGAGAATGATATCCCATTTATCTCTCATTTGGCTTTCTTTGGTTAAAGAATGTATATATATATATATGTATATATATATGTATATATATATATATATGTATATATATATATATATATATATATATCGGTATCAATGTCATAGGAATTTTGCAAACTATTTCTTAGGTTCAGATGACTACTATATATTTCTTTTCTTCCACTTGCTTATTCCTATTAAACATTTTTTCCATCCTTCTTAGTTTGTATATAAAATCACTTACATTGGATTTTTTAGGGTTTTGTACAGTGGTATAAGCATGGAGAACAAGATTTGGGATCTTTCAACATTTTTATTTCCTGTTTTCTGATGTTGGGACATATATTTTATTGTGTGTGTATTTTTCCCATTACATTTTATTTTTATATGAAATAAACTTTTTATTTCCTATATTTTATGCATGCATAGTCATTTATAAAGATGTATTATCTTTTTATTTTTATTCCCCTTAACTTAATCATTTAAATGGTCAGTTTTGTGCATACAAGTACATTAAGAAATTACCACCATGTTATATATTTATTTAGGTGATTTAATCCACTCACTAGGATACAATAGTAGTTTTGAAGTAGTTGTAGGTCAATCACATTTTTGTTGGGTCGTGACAATATTTAACATCATTGAATAGAAGAGATATCATAATTTATAAACTATAAAGTAATTAAAGAGAGATGATAGATAAAAAAATGTGAATTAAAAAATTATTAATAGGCGAATGGAAGTATCATTATCATATCCACACATAGATTACTATTAAATAATTATAGAATTACTTGAAAATATAAAATAAATAATTAACTAAAGAAACTCGTCTCAATCAATGACTTTACATGTTCTCATAAAGGTTCCGTTACTTATTGATATGCTTAAAACCCTATCCATTCTTCTGAACCTCCAAATCAAATGTGGGATTTACAGGATCCTTTCACTTAAAAAATAATTCATGTTCCTCCATGATATTCCTCAAATTCATTACCAATATCATTGTTATCCAATTTCCACCATGTGTAAATTAAAATGGTTGCAATATCAAGCATTGCCTCTCTTTATTAATATTATCTCGTCTTCAATTACACCCTCTTCATAAACTGACATGATTTATAAAATTATTATTGATAGATTCTTATCAAAATTTTTATCTATAGGTTATTTGATCTTATTTGATTTTATGTTGAATTTTTCATACTCTTAGAATATTAGATTTGTTTCCCTCCTACTTGAAATACGTATAACATATTGATCAACCATTCCATGGATCAATTCCTCCCATAGGTATACATAAATTATATATTGAATTCTTATCAACAATATACTCTAATAAATGATTATGTTTTATAATTCATGGCCAGTTGGTTTTCATGGTCAATCAGATATCATATTTTTATTATCAAATCGAGCAGTCAGTTTTTACATGGGGTTGCTTTAGTCATGAGGATGAACATAGTAAATCTTCTATAATATGGAACCTCATTGTTTTTCATTAAATATTTTTGTTAACATGAATCATCATTAGGTCACTTGAGATGATTGTGGTTATATTTTTTTTTTCAATCTATCCAAATGGTCAATATATTTATGGAACTAAAAAAGGAATAGACGATATCATGATAACATTATAGAATATCTGGCATGGTCAATAGAGGAACTACTCGTGGTTACTTATTTGATGCTTACATAAAGAATTTTTCATTCTTACATTTTTGGGTCTCGTGTTAATGTAGGAAACCCCATTCATGAATGATTTTTACAATTCCTACCTAAGTCCTACATAGAAAATTCATTTCCAAACCATGGATTCAACTTATACGTCTTGAAAATTATAATTGATGTTGGATTTGACAAAAATATTTACAATTTATTCAAAATACTTATGTATAGAATATCAACCCTTCATAACTTATTTCAAAACAAAATCAATGTATATATTTTATTTTGAATAAATATATTAGTAAATAATTAAAAAAATTATTCGAGGCAAAACAATTATATTCAATTTTCCTAAAGTAATTGAAATGATATATTTTCTTGATTTTTGTCCATATTAGATGTATTTTTCATATAAAAGTGGTTAAAAATTGAAGGCAAATAATATCTGAGCACTCAAATAAATATACAAAATTTAACACCTCGGTAATAACGTAAATAAACCTAAAAATTTATAGTCCTTCCTAGGTTTAAACATTTATATAAATAATGATAAAAAAATAAAATTCATTTATAGTGTTGTTGTCATGCGTCTGGTAAAAAATAATATCACTGCCATACATCAATTATAGTATAATTTCTATGTGTAGGTTTGAAATAAGTAGGTATACATGCAATTTAATTTTTTATAACTGTTACCTCCATTTATTACTCTCTGTTATGTTCCTTAAAACAGATATCTAATTTCGACTTTTTGATACAAGTAAAATTGTAGTTTTTTTTGTTAATTTATACTTCTTAATGTTTTTGAATATGTCAAACAAATAAGAAATTTCATTAGAAAATTGTTATCTTATGAAAATATACTGAGTTATTATTTGTGTAAATAACATATTATAGATATTTAACTACTCAAAAACCTAGCTCTTAATGTCACTGAGCATAATTGTGGGAGCTTAATATAAAATTTTATTAAATCTTCAAAAGATTTTCATAAATGTATCCTGAGTTGGATCCCTAAGGGAATCCTCTTCACAATGTCCATGAAACTATAAATTATGTTAAAAATTACTATTTTCTATGGTTTTAATTTTTATTATACTCATATCATTCCTATCACAATCATATTCATAGTTTTCAGATAGAAAATTACTAAAAAATGTCAAAACAATTAACTCAATAGTCATATAATAATAAATGATTCTGAACCAATGGAAACACTCTGTGGATGCATGGTGTTTGTTTCTAGGATAGAAAATATTTAATAACATGATATAATATTGAGAAAAACTCTTCAAATCAAAATATACATATGAAAAAAAATTTATATAATGTAATATAAAATTGGATTTGATTGGATTTAATTTAATTGGTTTTATGACGGTGTATTACAAATATGACAATGAAAATTATAAAATGGTATTTATGTCCTATGTTAATTGTCCACTCCCCCACATATATCTCATGGAAAATTAAAACTAACTATATCACACATTTATCAAGAAAATTAGTTTTCAAAGTTATTCCGGAACCATTCTAAATGAAAGATACAACCTAGTGTTACCTTATAAATAACTAGTAGTTAGAAGATTTAACTCCTATACTGGTTCATTATAAAATAATTTATGGAATACCATTATATATTATCCATTCACCTTAATTGGATATTTTATTTGGATAATTTGATTTCAACTACACCAAATTGAAAGGTATATGTTTCTATATATGATCCAGTCCACATTGAATAATGTTTACCAGGAATGGGCCTCAAATTTGAGATAGTTGGAAAGAATTTATATCTTTCTTTATAATATATTTTTTAGATGAGTTGTTCTTGAAAATAATTAAAAATATTTTTATTCAAAAAAGGTTTTATTATATGTATACCTCCTCAAATCCCCAAATTCGTACATATATATCTACATATTCTCTCTAAAAATTCCAATATGTAGTTTATTTTTCGTAATAATCCAATATTATTTTTTTCATATAGGAAAAGGTAGGAGATAATTTTTGCCATAAACACTTCCATTATGTGACAACCATAAGGGGGTTTTAAAAGAATTAGGGTATTTCTATAATGTCGAATCATGAATCTTACTCTTTTCCTTAGTGGTTAGACACAAGTTCATCTATATAATCATCTCAATATCTCAATTAGACACCTCCGCATAACCTAAAAAAATATATTATCCTGGAAACTAAATTAAAAAACATCAATGATAATTTCATGGTAATTTTTCTTCAATTCAAATATAAGCATAGAATATTGTTAATAAGACATATGATAAATAAAAATAATAAATTAATGTTCACCAAAAATATAACCCCACACAACAAATACATTTTATGAAATTAATTTTTATTATGGTATTTCATGTATTTCATAAACTCCACTAATAATTTGAAAATTTTGACTACTTGGAAAAAATCATGAGAATCATTGAAAATTGAGAGCCATAACAATCCATCTTTTAAAACACTCTTGTTTTTTCATTGAGTTAGATGTTTCCTATACATGAAGTGTTATGAAAATATGAAAAAATATACTCTATGTTACACATCTTAATCACAAGTTCAATCCAAATAATCTTTTACTAAGGATCCTATTAGAAATAAAACCTTCATAATTTAACCTACATGTTTGGTGGTTGGTAATGACAGAAGGTACCAATAGTGTGAAAATAAAATTAGTGATTACATATACTGGGGAACTTGGGTAAATCCATAAAAATTCATGAAAATTAAGGATCCATCAATGATTATTTTTTTTGGTGATCCACCCTGACAATATGTGGTAACAAGTTTAGGTGGTCGAAAACGGGGTTCTTACAAAACTTAAGTTAAATGATCTCCAAATAAAATTCTTTTAAAAGTAATATTTATCTTGATAATATTATTATTAATAACTATTCATTATGATATTCTTAAGAGTTGTATGGTTAGATAAACATATAGTTTACTATATAACAAATATTTTCAAAATTTCAATAATACAACAACAAATGAAAAATACTGAATCTTATTGTTTGGAAATTGATTCAGGTTCTTTCTATGGTATGTTAAAAGTATGTAATCACTTGTAAAATTCTATTGATTTTTTGGGATAGAAGAAGACCCACAAATTTATTTACGGCATCACACATTTTCTAAAAGGGGTTGTTGTAATTGAGATGGTTAATTATATGGTTTATATTCAATATTTATTTAACATTATCAAAACCTATATTGAATGCATCAATAAAAAAATATTTATTATTTTTCAATAAGTTAATAATTGGTGAATTAATATTAAAAAAATAATTAAGTAATATTCTATAATATCAATTACAACCAAAAAGTATCTAATTTATCCAATCATGGTGAAGTAATATCGTGTAGAAATATCGATTTTTTTTTGTCCAGTTTGAAGATATTTTTAGTAGTTATTTTTGAAAAAATAGACTTTTATCATAATTAAACGGAATTATTTAAATATAAAAATCAAATTGATGTTTATTTAATATATTCTCAGGGTATCTCTTAAAATATGTTCCATAGATTATAAAATCATTACAAAATACCCTGAAGAATCACCGAGTTAGGTTGAAAAAATACTTATTATCATGTATTAAAAAGTATATGTGGAATTTCATAATCCAAAAAGGCATACATTGGTATCAAGATGTACCAAATGTAAATTTTAATGTTTGGTTTTTTGGATCTTCTCGAGCTATGGAGACCTGAAAATACTAAAAAAATAATTCTATAAAATTTTAGTGACCATTCAAACATAATATTGGTAACAATAAGTCAATAAAATAATTTAGGAAGTGTCCCTTAAGGGTCATGATGTTTTATTATTTATAGTAAACATAGACTCTCCAACTATTCTTAATCTAAATTATAAAAAAAACTCATTATTATTAATTTTAATGGAAAATCCATGGAAAAATAGTAATGATCCTTACCCATTTGGATTTTGAAATTTGGTAGATGATTCCAAATCCTTAAAGTCACTCAATCTACTTTTTTATTAATTTAATGTTGGTCTATAATAGACAGCATTTGGGAAGTCTCATGGGTTTGGACAGAGTTTTTTGGAGTATCATATGAACATTGGTGGTAGGTATAATCTATAGGATATCTCATAATGGCTAATGTATTGCTCAACGATATTATATCAAGATATATAGTAGTTGGTACTATTGAGTGGGTTCTAGATTTCATTATAGTATGGATTCCATAAAGAAATAGTTTTTCATTTTTGAGGGTATTAGTTATAATTATTGATTAAGTGGGTGTTCTAAAGATGTTTTTATCATAGTAGTATCCATGTTTGTAAAATTAAAATGTAAGAATGATGTGTTTGATGATTTTTTGAGTAATTCCTAAAATTATTCCCAAATAACTTCTTCATACATCTTAGTAAAAAAATACATATTAATTAATTTTCAATAAAAAAACATGAAGAAAGTAAGATGAACCCGTGGATTCTCCTAGTTAAAATATAACATCAAAAGTTGTCAATTTCTGTTATAAAAAATAGATATTTAAAATCTTTTGAAATTAAAAAATTATAATGTATGGATTTCATTGAATCTAAAACATTAATATTCAATACTTTTTATCAAAATCAACAAAACATGATCATTAATTCTTATTTATTATAGCCCATGTATTCTTAGGAAATGGACTTACACCAATGATAGAGGCATTAATTTTACCACTATCTTCTTACATGTTAACTAATTAAGGAATTAATTTGTAGGAAACTTCTAAGTCAAAATATAATTTTGAAAATTGAGTTCAACTATAGTCCATAGGATACAAAAATTAAACATGCTTCATAATTTCCTAGGTAATTATGGAGTTAAAAGAATATAAATGTCCTTGTTAATCATATTTGTAATTTCATGTTACCTATTTTTGGTAGAAACCATATTTTTTTTGAAGGTTGTATTTATTTTTTGTCGATCTATGGTTTTTTCCATCATTTATAGGTGACACCTATTGGCTAATGATTAATTTTACCTTTTCAATTATTTTAATGTCTGGTGGGAGAGTTCTTAAAAACATGTTAGTGTGTCAGGTTGGTGGTTGGTGTGTTTAGAATGAGATTCAATATGGTCTTCTTGCTGGAATAGATACAGTAGTTATACCAGCTTACTGATGAGTGACACCAAGAAACTGGTGGGGGGATTGTTGTGGGTTCTCCCAAAAAGATACCAACCAACTATCCCATGGGATGATAGGAGAAGGGAAATTCCTCGATGAACACCATTGGCCAGCCTCTAGGATCCCAAAACAAAAGGAATTTTGCAAAGAACCCCTAGGTAGCTGGTGAAATCCATCATCTAGTCATGGATGTTGAAGGGTGTATATTTCAGTAGGTTCATATCTGATTTTTCAAAAACATTATTCCCCATTTTAAATAAAAATATCTGACATAAAATTTCAATGTTCCAAAACACCATAGAGGTTGTGTAAAGACAATCTTGGATCTCCTAATCCGTATTCTACATGGAGTGAAGTGTCTATTGATAATTAGAAAATTATATGGTATGTTTAATTACTATTTGATTATGATTTCATATATCATTCTATTTCTACCTCATTTATGAGTGGAGAATCATAAGGACATTTATTGATCTTGATAATGTCATGATGAATTGGGTTTTAGAGATTCCCCATTGGTTGATCTTAGAAATTCTACTCTCCTCAAGAGTGGTTTCTAGAATAGGTGTTCACTTATACTATGAATTGAGGTAGGTTATTTCATAAGGATATCAATATCAATTGAAATATTTTAATGTTGTTCAAAATTATTTTGATATTAAAGCTAATGTAAATTTTTTAAATTTATTTCCTTAATAAATGATTTAAAATGGCATGGTGTTCTTGTTAAATCCCCTCAATAGTGGATTTTGAAAATTTGGTGTTTATTTCATGAAAGTTATTTTGTTTGAAAATGAATACTTTGAAATATGATTCTAATGAGATGAAAATTCATAAGTGGTTTTATGATTTTAAATTAGATAATTTGAAATAAACAACATATATTTTTAGAAAATTTATTGGAAGATTGTTTTTGGAAATTAAATGGATCTTTATATAACATGAGCCATTAGCTGATTGAAATGATTAATTGAAATGTTTATGTTTGATTGAATTGAATGACTACATAATAAATCATTTATTTTTCATATATAAGTAGATATCCTTCATATTTGGGTCGGACAAACACATGATAGGATTTTATTTTCTATAAATGGAAATTTATTAATGATTTTAATGAAAACTAAACATTTTTTAATGAAGGGAGTTAATTAATTGGAATGTTTTCTTATTCACCTTGGGCTTGAGATCATTATAATTGAGTAAAATAATTTTTTTTAAATCAATAAGACGTGTAAAAATCTACGTACTAATACAAACACATCTCTCTTAACCATGGATCTATGAATTAAAATTTTTATGCATGATGATTACAAATTGAAATGATTTACACATGTATGTTTGATAGAAATGATTTTTCAATCATTATTTGATAAATAAATTAATTTCTATATTATTTTATATGACATCACTTTCATACTTGTTTTAATTTATCCATTGAAATATTTGAGAGTTCACGTTTTTTTTTCAAACTATGAATATATTTCAATTTCATATCCCATTTAAAATTGGGGTAGGTTGGTTTATTCAAAAATTTTTTTTATGGAATTCTTAGTGAGATACTACATGTATTTATTTCTCAAACTTTTCCTTTTCCATAAATAATTTAGATATTTTATTATTCTAGACCTAGGAAAAGTTATGGAATCACTCCATTGAAGTGGGTATATATGATTAGTGGGACTATCAGAGATAATAGTAACTGATGGAGGATCCGATCCACTTGCTTCCCTTGGTTTTTATGATAATGTTTTAATGTTACTATCTGATATATATTTTTAAACCGAATTTGTTGTAATTTTTCCATTAGAATGGTGGTATTTCTTCTCTTGATGGGTGTCTAGAATATATAATATTTTCTAAATTATAAAAATTTCTTTAAATTTTTTAGTTTTTGTTATATAAAAATCATTTCATCATGATTGTATTGATTTCCAGAAACTAGTTGAAAACCCGTGGCTATCTGAAATTCCCTTTGGGTTCTGTCCAGATTGATTTGGGTACTGTTTACCAGGGTAATCCTATTATGCTCATGAAAATTTCGTATAAAATGGAGGAAATGTACTTCTTTTATTTTGGTATATTGTTAGGGTTGTTGTGGTAGATAGGTAATATGAATTTCAAGACTTAAGGGGTATGTTATGAGTGACTTGTTGACCAGATATCATCCTAGAGAGGCTTATATAACCTTGTGATATATAAGAAAAGGTGTCATTGAAGATTTGTTTGATAAAATTTAAAATTTTTATTCATCATTTTTTAGTTAGATGTTTACCAGATGAATTTTTTTTAATTGATTGCTGATATGATTTGTATTGATTTATTTATTCCTCATTATCTAAATTTTTTATAGTACCAGGACCCCATGCAGACATTTGAACAGACTATATAAGGGATATTACAAATAAATAGATAATGAAAACATCGTAGATGATTATAAAATTATTGTTGTTTTTTTGTAAGTAGTCGATGTTTTGGGAAAGGTAGCTTCACATGTTCCCAATTAGGATGCATAGGTTATTCCCCATAGGAACGATAGCAAAGATCGTGACCAATATTTTATTTCATTGAATCCACCATCTATCTAGGGGAAAATGATCCTTAGTATATAGAGGATTAGTTGAAAAATGTTTATTAACTCTCTATGGAATTGGATACACAATATTTTGTTTATATAAAATGTTTCATCTTCAAACATGAAGGTCCCAAATGATGATGCTCAGATTAAATGTTTATGGATGGGAACAATGTGGTAGTATAATGGAAATAATCATTGGAATATTTCACTATTTTATTTTTTTCTATAATTGATAGTGGTGAATAAGTTGATGGGCTTCCGTAATCATAATCAAGATGATCAAATAATGATTTAGTTTTCGGAATGTTTTATCAGGCATTAGAATTTTTCACCTAAGGTAGTATCAAATGATAAGGTGAAAGCATGGATTATTTATATGGGATATAAAATAGATATCTATTATTTGTTATTATTCTTAAATTCATCCTCTTAGGCTAATTTTCATGAAAAATATTTAACTTAGGAACCTAACTTGGTTAAAAATTCAATTATGGCAGGATTTCCTCTAATTCATCATGGTATATCATTTAGTCACATAAAATGGGATAAAAATGAGGATGAGTCACATTTTAGAAATATATTTTGTGGATCATAATAGAATACATGTTCTAAATCTTATATTGTCTCTATTGAAGTACCACTAACTTATTTTCAATATGTAAATGTTGGGAACTCAAATCATTATTTAAAGGAGGAATAAAACATCGACAGATCTTGTGGGACTTTATTGTAACTTTTAGAAAATTTTCTATATATTTAACATTCAATATCGTGGTTGGGGATTTATAGTACCAAGATGATCTATTATAGAATCACATGAATCAAGAACAAAGGTTTTTCAACCAAATTTATTTGGAATAATGTTTTTAATATAGTGTATGAGTCTCTTAGGGAATAGGATGCCGGTCTTCTAACCATTTGGAAAAATAAATCCAAAGGTATCTTTCCCTTCTTGTGATTTATATTCATTAAAATTATATAAATCTAGTGTTTTTTAGTTAGAGATAATAATTCTATTGATATAATTTTAAATAATTATTATTTGATTAAATATAAATTTCATATTGATTGTTATCTTTGTCATGCCTCATTTAATTATCATTGTAGAGTGTCGTTTTTTGGAGAATGGGACTATAGGTCCAGTCAAGATGGACCTCCTATTATAGAGTGCGGTAGGGTGAAATCAATGTTTTAGTTTAAAATGGTGTGGATATATTTGGATGGTGATCTTATTCTAATATAGGATGTGTTTCTTTATGTGTTTATATATAAATATTCTTGTTCCCACCAGTGAGGTGGTGGAGTTTTTTTTATCAACTTGAAACCAGGTACCTAGCCTTATTCTAATCCATCCTATAAAATTAAAATAAATGAATTAAAGAGTTAAATACCCGGTTTAAATATTTAATTAAAATATTAATCATTTTCCTATAATGTATCCTTTGATATAACCACTATATTATACCTGGAATCGCGATAGAACACTTCAACCATGCGCTAATTACCAAAAACCCATCGAAACAGAGTAAATTAAAAATATCTATATTGCTGAATTGTTGATTTTTTTACCATAAAATATGTTTTAAGTGGTTCATAGGTATTTTTCATCAGTTGTGTTATCACCATCATAGGATCAAGGGGTCTCATATCCCTAATAAAACTTTTTTGAGGATGTATGAAAACTATGAGAAATGTTTTAGGTATTTCTTATGAACAATAGTCTTGATATGTATATGTTGACCTCACCTGTTTTGATAATCCCAATTATGCTTTCATATGCTTTGATAATCCCAATTTATGTTTATCATGATAATAATAATATTAAAATAGTCTCTGAAATATGTTAATCAGTGTTTGTCTATGTTTATATAAATTATGAAGTAATTCTAACCCAATCGAATGTGTTTTGCATAAAAAAGATAAGTGTTAAGTCATTAATATGTGAATAACTACTGATAAAGAGTTACCAGTACTCATTATACCAATAGACTTAGTCTACCGATTGACAGAGTCACTGATACACTGAAGTCACTAATATGAGCAGATCTACCGGTAAGCATATACCAAGCCTACTGATAAAATAGAACCATGTCTACTGATATGTACAGAGCTAGCGATATAAAGAAGTCTTCCGATAGAGTAAGTCCACTGATACCAGTGCAATCAGCTATAGATACCATAGAGCTACTGATAGAATAAGAACTATCGATACCAAGGAGCTACTGATAGGCTAAGAGCTACCAATACCAAGGAGTTACTGATAGACCAAGAGCTACCGATAGAAGTATACCGAGCTACCGATAGAGTAAGTCTACCGATAGAAGGAGTTACCGATATCGAGAGCTACCGATTTAAATTCAAAGAGCTCCTTATGGAAGGACTACTGCACAAAATCCACCATACATGTCTTCCAGTATAAATGCTACTAATCATTGACCAACCAGTCAAAATCTATACTCTCAATACTATTTATTTATTAAGCTAACAGTTACTTTTGATGGTTTTAATGCAGTAAATGTTATTTAATGAATTCTGTTGCCATGTCAGAGAATCGTACCTAGTACCAATGAAAAAGGTAATCATCCCCATTTTCCATAGCTAAAAGATATAAAAGGGAAGATAAATACCTAGATAAAAGAGGAGTGGTGTTGTCATGATGAAACAGTAAGAACCAAGGAACTAAGAAGGCAATCACAAAGGGTGAAAAATAAAAAGGCTCATCATCATTCAAACGTGGTGCATTTGTGTAAGGATACATTTGTACTTGAAGAAAAATGGACATACTCGAAGAAACATATTTTCAAGGAGAACAAAAGTTTCATCTTGAGTGAAGAACTACAACTAACACTTCTTGCACTCAGGCTGCTATGTTGAACCTGGAACAACCAAAGAAAATGACACTATGTTTTTAGAACAAAAACCAGAGAAGGACTCAGAAGCTTTTCTGACCAACCAAATGAGTCCAGAGCTGCACTGTCAATCGCTAAAGCTATTCTAAACTCATTGTCACTTACTTTAGTGATTATTTCATTTTCATTTTGAACTGTGTGTGTATCCTATTTATTTTACACAAACACTGTCTCCTGTGCTAAGCTAGAGGATTCTTAAATCCTCATTCAAACTCTATAAAACCTTTGTATCCCTCTGGGGATAGTGGTAGAGGTCGAGTAAGACCTGGAAAGCTGTGAGCTGTTGTTTGTTTTCACACAAAGAACTGTGGTAGAGATCCTTGTACCTGAATAGTGTGTTCACTATTGTTTACCCCGAACCAGGGTGTGGATCAATTTATATAAATTTTTTGAGACGACTAAGTCTCGGCTTGATACTGAACCTCTTGGTAACATCTGTTGTGCATTTTAGTTTAATTCATAAGTATACTATATATATATTTCATATTTCGCTACTATTACTTTGAAATACAAAATATTTTGAAGCTACTTCGATAGTTAAATTAGCAAGTGTTTATACTTATTGAAAACCAGTAAGTTAGTTTCAAAAGTTAATTTAATCTTCAGATTAAGTTAACTGAGACCTAATAAATCATGGAGAAACTGATTGAACATTTACACTCTGTATAGATTCACTACAATTTAACTTTGTTTTTAAATTGGGGGATTTTAAGTGAAATATTTTTAACATAAATTTTTATTGGAACTCAATTCAGCCCCCTATTGAGTATCCACTCTGACCAACATTATATAAAATTGGTAAAAATGATTTTCCATGAGTGAATAAATTTATTTGTAGTGGTATTATATGTTAAATCATTATTTACTTGAATAACAAGGAAGAAGATTTATGTATCTTCTGATAATTTTTGGATATCTTGAGAAATAATCAACTTTACAACAATCATTCTAAAATAAGTGTTTTGATCTAGGAGTTAAATTTACTAGTCTGTGTGGTTTTGGATCATGGTATCGTAGTTTACCTAGTGAAGTAAAAATATATTATTGTCATGGAGGAACCACTGAATGTCTTTGAGATTCAATTATTCCTGGTTTTGGCTGGGCAATCTCAATTATTTTGGAATTATTTCTCATTATTAGATTATTCACTAACCACACGTACTCGAAATGGAGTAAAGTTTGTATTTTTTTTAAAAAAATTAGGTATCCTTTGATTAGTTTAATCATTAATTTATTTTAGTTCATATGTTCAATTTTTCTTATATCGAGATGAGATATGTTATCTTTTTTGATGCATCATTATAATGTTTTAGTTTCATTCTCATACAGGGTGATCACATTATGGCATATGGTTTATATTTAATTATAATAAATGAGAAGAACTCTACAATATATCATCTCATTATAATTTAATTGATGCATTAAATAAAATTTTTTACACATTACCTAATAATTAAAATGTTTAACTTCTACTCCATTTATAAAATCCTATGTAATATAATTGAAAAAAATAAACCATTCTAAAAGGCTATGTGTGGAGTACATGATGTATTTTAGAATTGGTGTTTTCTAGACCCATGGTAATGGAAATATATTAATTTATGCATTGAGATTGTAACATACATCAAATACCATGAATAAATATCCTAGACAATGGAATATGATGGATCCCTGTTCTCGTTTTCATTCAGGAGTCTATATGGATGAGACTGGGGTTGTTTTTTCATGTTCTCAGTTGACATTCATGCATCTCAAGATATTCTTCATGTAACAACTATATTATGACTAATTATAAGCTATAATGGGTTCTTTAAATGGTGAAGACACCATCAGAATGTTTTCTCTATATTTTAATGTTCTCAATTGCCTCAGCAACTTGTATGATTCTTTGTTACCCTTAAAGAAGGATTTGATAGTGGATTGAAATCATTTCTAGTATATGCTATATATAGGAAAATTGAAAAAAAATTATGATATGGGGAATCATATTTGGTTTCCAGTTATAGAATAACACATTCGTGAAATTTTTCTTCATTTCTATACTTATTAGATGATTGACTTCGAACATCAAAATCCTTCTCGTATTTTTGATCCATTTCTTATGATGACATGTAAGTAGGATGATATGTTAATAGGCATTATGTTTATGTTTCTCTGTACAACTCATGGAAATATTTTTACTGGGGTATTGATTGAAAAATTGACAAAATTATCTTGATTTACTAAAAAAAATTATTTGACCAAATTAGTTGTCATGTGAAATTTGTATGTGCAATCAATTATAAGGTTTCATAGAGTTTCATCTATCATAGTTTAAGATAGTAATTGCTGGTTTTAATCTCATTTTATAGAGGTTTATAGGATATGATGGAATTATAGGTAATTTTTAGCATGAATATTATGCATATATATATATGTTTAGACCAAACATGCTATATAGAATTTGGAGGATGAGTATTATACATGTATCCTTGATGTTAGAGGAGAATTGTATTAGTACTTTGGGAAGTTTATGTTTTACTATAACTATAGTTACTGATATTCCATCAATATTTCACCCTTTAAGGGATTTTATGGTTATACTCATAAATCTCAACATTGTTGGTTAGATATTAGTGATTCTTTATATGTATGTTTTATTTTTATCAAAGTATGATGGTGAAGATTCATCTGATTTATAATAGAATGGAAACAATATGGGTCTAATATATGTCTAATTTTTATTGGTGTTATTTACATCAAGATTACTTGGTTAGTGACTGAGTTCTTTTGAGATCCCCACTTATGTTGGGTCATCAATGTATTCAAACATAGTGAAAGATGGCATCATGACACATGGGAACATATATGGTTATTGAGTAGATTGGTAATGTAGCTAACTATCTATATTTTCCTTTATATATGATATCAATACATAATTTTTTTTGTGATTCAAATTTCATGTGGTATATTTATTACTTATCCCATGTCATGAACTAGGAGGATATTGATATAGAAATTATTTTATCCATGACTAGGTATTAGGTTTAGATTATCAATTCTAAGAAAAAGTTTATTTATGAAATTTTCATACCCTTAGGGTATGTGTGATTATAGCATGGTTATGATTCTCTAGATACATGGGAGTGTGAGTTATTGATGAGATATAAATGGGATCTTTTACTCTTAAACCAATCTTCTTGACATAATTTGTATATATATATATAAATTATGGTGGACATATTTCTTCACTTTATTATCGGTTATTAGGTAAAAATATAATTATAATATTAGATATCTATTTTTTATTTTTGTGTCCAATTTATTTAATAGTTCCTCAGTTATACACATTATTTCATAGTTGTTTCCCCCTTTTCTAAGATACTATATTTCATTAGGATTTTTTTGAATATGTTTTAGTAGGCATGGAGGTGGTTGAGTCATTTAACATGAGGGTGGGCCTGGCCATGTTGTTGGAATAGCTATATGAGTCCCAACCACTCACTAGGGATAGATATCAACCATCCAGTGGGAGGTTTGAAGTTGGAAATTCCTAAATTAGTCCCACATGGTAGATAATGGGCCACTGGATGAAGGTTAGTTACTACAAGATACCCAATATCTAAATAGTAGGGTGACCAAGATGACTGGAATTCCCCTTGCTGCTAATGGGTATTTAGTATATGCAATTATCTAGCTAGTGATGTTGACGGGGCTATGTTTTGGTTGAGTAATACCATATTACCATTTATTTGAATCTATATTGGAATTATAAATCTATTCAACTTAACTTTATTTGGCCATAAATACTTTAGATCCCCCCTATTGATGATGTTATCTTTGGAAACCTTGATTCTTCATAGATCGACGTGTTTGTTTAAGTGTTATATGTCATTGGGTAATTGTGAACTCAATTTAATCATGATGTATTATTTTGTACAATCATTATTTCTTAAAAAGTTATTAATTTTCATTCTTTTTAAGTACCATCATCTTTTCATGATGATTTTTGTTTCTATGATTCCAATGTGATCGATCCATGCCTTGAATCTCTCATTGGGTGTGATTTCTATATAAGATGAAAGGTGATACTGTGTATTGATGTGACCACTTTTATAATAAAATTTATATCAATTGAAACATTTTATGAATATTTAATTTATAAAAAAACAATTTATTGATAAATAATTAATTTAGGCTCTTGATAAATGATTGAAAATGTAATGAAGTTTGTGATGAAATCTCTTGACAATGAATTTTAGAAATTAACTATGGATTTTTAAAAAATGATCTCAATTTAAAATTATTGATTTGGAGAATGGTTTTTAAGATTAAAAGTTATGAAATGTTTTATTATTTTAATTAAAAATATTTTATATGGAATGTTTGTGTTTTTATGATATTTTCTTGAATTTTGGTTCTTGAAATGAAACTAATGTTTTTTGAAACATGAACCTTTGACTGATTGAAATGAAATTTTGAAAAATTGTAGATTGAATGAATTGAACTATATCCCCATAAATGTTTTATTTAACTTGATGAACATTATATTATGGGTATTTAGGTAATAATAACTCACATTAAGCATGTATTAGAGAAACATTATATCATATTTATGATACCATTGATAAGTAAATGATGTTTTTGAAAGGAAATTCATTCTTTGGTGTGTTATTCTATTTCCCCAGGGCTTGTGATTTTAGAATGTGTGCACACCTAGAGCCATAATTACCTAATATTTAAGATAAGTCATGTTATAATATTACCATTGGACTATTAACCATGGTTATATGAATGAAAATGATTTTAAATGATGATGATTGATTGAAATTATTTACCCATTTTAGTGAAATAGAAATGACTGATCATGACTTATTTGATAGATATGATTATTAATTTTGATTTTATATACTTGTTCTAATTTAAATGATGGAATATTTTGATTTTTTTTGTTTGAAATTGGAATTTTTTTTCATGTTGTGTTTAATTTAAAATTGGGGAATGGTAGTTAATTTATTATATATTTCCATTGGAAAGAACTATAAGATATTAATGGGGTATTATTCTCACACAAAACCTATTCCTTTAGGTTTTTATATATTTTTTATTCCTTGTTAATGTAAAGGTAATAAACCTCTTACAATAGGTGGTTGTACTTTACTACATGGACCACCTGAGTTCATGGTAACTTGTGGATCTTGTCTTCAAAAATTTTCAAGAAGTTTTTTATGTTTTCTGGGTGTAATTATCTGATGGATATTTTTGATATAACATTTTGAGACTATTATCTATATAATTATGGTATTTTCTTTCTTCAAAAGTTGTTGGAATAATTTTTTTTTGTATTTATAGAAACTTCTTTGCCTTGATGAGTGTTATTTAAGGATTAGTCATTACTTGTTGATTTTATTGATCCACATAATCTAGAATCTAGAATTTGAAAATCACACTATATATTTAAGACAATATAGGAGTGATATTTTGCTTTTCGGGTGGCTTATCTTGGTTTTTTTGTGACATTAACACTTCACTTTCTTGGAATTTCATCCATTTTCATGTATTTACTTATGAAATTTTGAAACTATATAATTTTATAGATTTATTTCAAAAAATCTATTTTGAACTCCACAATTTATTTAAATTTCCATGATATATTTTTTCAATTATTATTCATCACTCTTCTTGGGTGGGTTTATCCTTGAATAGAAGGAAGGTAGGGTTTGTTTTTGGTCTCCAATGTTTCATTTTCATTTTCCGTATTCACTAGATGTATCTCCCTAGGGACTGACCCTTTATGTTCATTATTAGGGAATGATTATATTTATGTCTTGGGGTTTGAACTTCTAGTTCTAGATTCTGGTTGTGGTTGTTTTTTATTCTGCACCTTCTTTACACTTCGTAAAGAAATTAATGTAAAATCTTTATTATGATTTGGAACTGAATACCTAGTGAGTTAATCTAAACTCTAATTTGCATATTATTAAGGGAGTAGATAAATTTTTCTAACTTCCCTGTCAATTATTTTCACTACTAGAAAAGAAGGTTATACCAACGGTTTCAAACCGTTTGGTATAGGCTGGAAAACTGTTGGAATAGGCTATACCAATGGTTTTCGAAACCGTGGTCTAGTAAGCCGTGAGGAAAGCCTTATACCAATGGTTTGATCTAAACCATTGGTATATCCCACTATATTTATTAATATATGAACAGTTGCAAGAGAACAGTTGGTAAAACATTTTTTCCAACGGTTTACAAAAACCGTTGGTATATATTTCTTATTAAAATTATCACAATGTGTACCAACAGTTTAGAACAGTTGGTATTGTATTTTTTGAGAATTATTATACCAACGGTTTTCAACCATTGGAATTGTGTTTTTCAAGAACTCCTTTGCCAACGGTTTAGAACTGTTAGAATTGTTTTTTCCCAGAATTCCAGAACTCTTATAACAACAGTTTAAAACCATTGGTATTGAGTTTCTACAGAACTACTGCACAATAGCCCTCCACTGCACAGCAGCCCTACAATACCCTCTCCACTATACAGCTGAATAAAAAATATCACAAAAACCACATACAGACTTCATACGGTATAAAAAACACCTAAATTAGTCCAAAAAAACACATAAAACCATCAAACTCTTCCAACCATGTCATGTACTACAATTCGCTATTTCAATCTTGATATGAAAGCAATCATCCGGTAGTAATTCACCTCACCCATGCACAACCCCCCAACCAGTACAGCCCCCCAACCTCCCCATCAAATTCTAATAGGCATAATAGTTTGAGAAATACCTATTAGAGTTGAATAAGAGTTTGAAATTGGCTCAAATACAATTTTTTTGTGATCCTATATTTGGGTATGTAATGATTTGTGATGAATTTTTAATTGAACTTGTATTGTTTAAAATATATGGTTAAAAGTTATTTTCTTAGGAGTCTTGTCACTTATGACCCCATGTGTGAAACTACCCAACTCATGAAAAAGAGTTTGTGACTATCGTTGGTGAGTGTAAATTTCAGTTGTATTCACTTAAAATGATTTCCTTTTGAAACAAAAGAGAGAATTTGAGTGGTGTCGTCTACACTGCACCTCGGATTGAGGCGGGGTTGACTCGTACACGTCAAAAATGACCCATGGATCTTTTTTTCTAAAGTATCAACACAACCTGAATGCATTTGGTCGGTTTTCCGTATGACATTTTTTTACGTAAAAGCGCATCCATTTTAAACAAAATAAATACACTTTGTGTGGTACCAGCCACACTGGCCCTATTATTGAGGTGGGGTATACTCATACACGTCACATATGAGCCATGGATGTTTTTCCTAAAGTTTCAACAAAATATGAATGCATTTGGTCGGTTTTTCGTATGCCAGTTGTTGTTTTCACTTAAAATCATGTCCATTTCAAATAAAAGTGATACACTTAAAGTGCTACCAGCCACACTGTTCCTCGGATTGAGGCAGGGACTCGTAGACGTCACAAATGACCCATGGATATTTGTCCTAAAGTATCAACAGAATCCGAATGTGTTTGGTCGGTTTTCCGTATGTCAGTTGCTGTTTTTACTTAAACTGTTGTCCATTTCAACGAAAAGTGAGACACTTTGAGTTGTGCCAGAAACACCATTCCTCGGATCGAGGCGGGGTTGACTCATACATGTCAAAAATGACCCATGGATCATTTTTTTCTAAATTATCAACACAATCTGAATGCGTTTGTTTGGTTTTCCATATGTCGTTTTTTTTTACTTAAAAGGGCATCCATTTTGAACAAAATAAAGAAAATTTGAGTGGTACCGGCCACACCGGCCCTTGGATTGAGGCAGGGTAGACTCGTACACGTATCATATGACCCATGGATCATTGTCCTAAAGTTTCATCAAAATCCGAAAGCATTTGTTCAGTTTTTCATATGCCAGTTGTTTTCACTTAAAATCCTGCCCATTTCAAAAAAAGTTAGACACTTCGAGTGCTACCAGCCACACCGTACCTCATATTGAGGCGGGGTTGACTCGTACAAGTCAAAAATGACCCATGGATCGTTTTCCTAAAGTATCAACACAATCCAAATGCATTTTCTTGGTTTTCTGTATGTCGTTTGTTTTTACATAAAAGGGTGTCCATTTTAAACAAAAGAGAGACACTTTGAGTGGTGCCGACCACACCGCACCTCGGACTAAGGTGGGGTTGACTCATACACGTCAAAAATAACCCATGTATCCTTTTTTATAAAGTATTAACAAAATATAAATGCTTTTGGTCAGATTTCTGTATGTTGTTTTTTTACGTAAAAGTAGATCAATTTTAAACAAAAGAAAGACACTTTGAGTGGTAATGGCCACACAAACCCTCAAATTGAGGTGGGGTTGACTCATACATGTCACATATGACCCAAGGTTCATTTTCCTAATGTTTCAATTGAATCTGAATGCGTTTGGTCAGTTTTCTGTATGCCAATTGTTGTTTTCACTTAAAATCCTATCCATTTCAAATAAAAGTGAGACACTTCAAGTGATACCGACCACACCATGCCTCAGATTAAGGTGGAATTGACACGTACACATCAAAAATGATCCATGAATATTTTTACTAAAGTATCAACACAATCCGAATGTGTTTGGTTGGTTTCCTATATGCTGGTTGCTTTTACTTAAAAGCATATCCATTTTAAACAAAAGAGAGACACATTGAGTGGTTCCGGCCACACCACGCCTTGGATTGAGGCGGGGTGGACTTGTACATGTCAAAAACAACCCATGGATCATTTTTATAAAGTATCAACACAATCCGAATGCATTTGATTGGTTTTCTGTATGCCGTTTTTTACATAAAAGCGCATCAATTTTAAACAAAAGAACGACAATTTTAGTGGTACCGGCCACACCGGCCCTTGGATTGAGGCGAGGTTGACTCGTACACGTCACATATGACCCATGGATCGTTTTCCAAATGTTTCAATAGAATTCAAATGCGGTTGGTCGGCTTTATATATGCCAGTTGTTGTTTTCACTTAAAATCCTATCCATTTCAAATAAAAGTGACACACATTGAGTGATACCAGCCACACCATGCCTCAGATTGAGGCAGGGTTGACTCATACACATCTAAAATGACCCATGGATACAAGTCCTAAAGTATCAATAGAATCTGAATGCGTATGGTTGGTTTTCGGTATGCCAGTTGTTGTGTTCACTTAAAATCATGTCCATTTCAAATAAAAGTGAGACACTTCGAGTGCTACCGGCCACATCGTTCCTCAGATTGAGGCGGGGTTGACTCGTACACATCAAAAATGACCAATGTATCATTTTCCTAATGTATCAACACAATAAGAATGCGTTTAGTTAGTTTCTTGTATGCCAGTTGTTTTTACTTAAAAGTGTCTCCATTTTAAACAAAAGAGAGACACTTTGAGTGGTGTCGGCCACACCGTGCCTCGGATTGAGGCGGGGTTGACTCGTACATGTCACAAATGACCGATGGATTGTTTTTTCTAAAGTATCAACACAATCCGAATGCGTTTGGTTGGTTTTCCATATGTCATATTTTTTACTTAAAAGCGCATCCATTTTAAACAAAAGAAAAACACTTTGAGTGGTACCAGCCACTCTCGCCCTCGCATTGAGGAGGGGTTGACTCATACAAATCACATATTATGCATGGATCATTGTCCTAATTTTTCAACAGAATCCGAATTCATTTGGTTGGTTTTCCATATGCCAGTTTTTGTTTTCACTTAAAATCTTGTCCATTTCAAATAAATGTGAGACACTTTGAGTGATACCGACCACACCGTGCCACGAATTGTAGCGGGGTTGACTCATACACGTCAAAAATGCCCCATGGATCATTTTTCTAAAGTATAAAAACAATTCGAATGCGTTTGGTCAGTTTTCCGTATGTCGTATTTTTTACTTAAATGCACATCCATTTTATACAAAAGAAAGACACTTTGAGTGGTACTGGGCACACCAGCCCTCTGATTGAGGCGGGGTTGACTCGTACATGCACACTTGACCCATGGATCATTGTCCTAAAGTTTCAATAAAATCCGAATGCGTTTGAATGTTTTCCGTATGCCAGTTTTTGTTTTCACTTAAAATCCTGTCCATTTCAATTAAAAGTGAGACACTTCGTGTGATACCGGCCACACCGTGCCTCAGATTGAGGAGGGGTTGACTCGTACACGTCACAAATGACCCATAGATACATGTACTAAAGTTTCAATAGAGTCCGAATGTGTTTGGTTGGTTTTCCGTATTCCAGTTGTTGTTTTCACTTAAAATCATGTCCATTTCAAATAAAAGTGAGACACTTTGAGTACAACTGGCCACATTGTGCCTCGGATTTAGGCGGTTTTGACTCATACATGTCACAAAAGACCCATGGATCGTTTTCCTAAAGTATCAACACAATATTAATGTGTTTGGTTGGTTTCCCATATCCTGGTTGTTTTTACTTAAAAGCGTCTCAATTTTAAACAAAAGAGAGACACTTTGAGTGGTGTCGGCCACACCGTGACTCGGATTGAGGCAGGGCTGACTCGTACACATCACAAATGACCCATGGATCTTTTTTGCTAAAGTATCAACACAATCTGAATGTGTTTGTTTGGTTTTTAGTATGTAGTTTTTTTACTTAAAAGAACATCCATTTTAAACAAAAGAAAGACACTTTGAGTGGTACCATCCACACTAGCCCTCAGATTGAAGCGGGGTTGACTCATACACGTCACATAGGACTCATTGATTACTGTAATAAAGTTTCAACAGAATCCAAATACGTTTTGTCAGTTTTCCATATGCCAGTTGTTGTTTTCACATAAAATCATGTCCATTTCAAATAAAAGCGAGACACTTCAAGTGATACCGGCCACACTGTGCGTTGGATTTAGGCAGGGTTGACTCGTACACATGAAAAATGACCCATGGATACATGTCCTAAAGTATCAATAGAATCCAAAGGTGTTTGGTCAGTTTTACGTATTCCAGTTGTTGTTTTCACTTAAAATCCTGTCTATTTCAAATAAAAGTGAGACACTTCGAGTGCTACCGGACACACCATACCTCTGATTTAGGTGGGGTTGACTTGTACACGTCACAAATGACTCATGGATCATTTTCCTAAAGTATTAACACAATCCGAAAGTGTTTGTTTGGTTTTCCGTATGCCGGTTGTTTTTACTTAAAAGCATCTCCATTTTAAACAAAAGAGAGACACTTTGAGTGGTACCGGACACACTGCGCCTTGGATTGAGGCGGGGTTGACTCGTACACATCACAAATGACCCATGGATAATTGTTTCTAAAGTATCAATACAATCCGAATGCGTTTGATTGGTTTTCCATATGTCATTTTTTTTACATAAAAGCGCATCAATTTCAAACAAAAGAAAGACAATTTGAGTAGTACCGGCCACAAAAGCCCTCAGATTGAGGCGGGGTTGACTCATACACATCACATATGACCCATGGATCATTTTCCTAATGTTTCAACAGAATCCGAATACGTTTGGTTGGTTTTCCGTATGCCATTTTTTGTTTTCACTTAAAATCCTATCCATTTCCAATAAAAGTGAGACACTTCGAGTGATAATGGCCACACCGTGCCTCAGATTGTGGCGAGGTTAACTCTTACACATCAAAAATGACCCATTAATATTTTTCCTAAAGTATCAACACAATATGAATGCGTTTGGTTGGTTTCCCGAATGCCGGTTGTTTTTACTTAAAAGTCTATCCATTTTAAACAATAGAGAGACACTTTGAGTTGTACCAGCCACAACGTGCCTCATATTGAGGCAAGATTGACTTTTTCACATCTAAAATGACCAATGGATCATTTTTCTAAATTATCAACACAATTCGAATGTGTTTGGTCGGTTTTCCGTATGTCGTTTTTTACTTAAAAGCGCATCCATTTTAAACAAAAGAAAGACAATTTGAGTGGTACTGGCCACACTGGCCCTCAGATTGAGGTAGGTTTGACTCTTACAGATCACATATGAACCATGGATCATTTTTCTAATGTTTCAATAGAATCAGAATGTGTTTGTTCAGTTTTTCGTATGCCAGTTGTTGTTGTCACTTAAAATTCTGTCCATTTCAAATAAAAGTGAGACACTTTGAGTGATACCAGCCACACTGTGCCTCAGATTGAGGCAGGGTTGACTCGTACAGATGAAAAATGACCCATGGATACATGTTATAAAGTATCAACAGAATCCGAATGCGTTTGCTTGTTTTTCTGTATGCATGTTGTTGTGTTCACTTAAAATCCTGTCCATTTTAAATAAAAGTGAAACACTTCGAGTGCTACCGGCCACACTGTGCCTCAAATTGAGGCGGGGTTCACTCATACACATAAACAATGAACAATGTATCATTTTCCTATTGTATGAACACAATATGAATGCGTTTGTTTGGTTTTCCATATGTTAGTTGTTTTTACTTAAAAGCGTCTCCATTTTAAACAAAAGAGAGACACATTGAGTGGTGTCGGCTACACCGCACCTCAGATTGAGGCGGGGTTGACTCGTAAATTTCTCGAATGACCCATGGATCGTTTTTTTATAAAGTATCAACACAATCCGAATGCGTTTGGTTGGTTTTCCATATGTGGTTTTTTTACTTAAAAGCGCATCCATTTTAAACAGAAGAAAGACACTTTGAGTGGTACCATCCGCACCAGCCCTAAGATTGAGGTGGGGTTGACTCGTACAAGTCACATATGATGCATGGATCATTGTCTTAATGGTTTAACAGAATAAAAATGCATTTTATTGGTTTTCCATATGCCAGTTGTTGTTTTCACTTAAACTCCTGTGCATTTCAAATAAAAGTGAGACACTTCGAGTGATACCGGCCACACCGTGCCTCGGATTGAGGCGGGGTTGACTCGTACACGTCACAAATGACCCATGAATATTTTTTCATAATGTATGAACACTATCCGAATTTGTTTGTTTGGTTTCCTGTATGCCGGTTTCTTTTACTTAAAAGCGTATCCATTTTAAATAAAAGAGAGACACTTTGAGTGGTGCTGGCCACACCACACCTCAGATTGAGGTGAGGTTGACTCGTACACATCACAAATGAACCATGGATGATTTTTCTAAAGTATCAACACAATAAAAATGCGTTTGGTCGGTTTTCTGTATGTCGTATTGTTTACTTAAAATCCCATCCCTTTTAAACAAAAGAAAGACACTTTGAGTGGTACCAGACACTTCGGCCCTCGGATTGAGGTAGGGATGACTTGTACATGTCACATATGACCCATGGATCGTTTTCTTAATGTTTCAATAGAATCCGATTGTGTTTGGTCAGTTTTCCGTATGCCAGTTGTTGTTTTCACTTGAAATCTTGTCCATTTCAATTAAAAGTGAGACACTTCGAGTGATACCAGCCACACCGTGACTCAGATTGATGCGTGGTTGACTCGTACACGTCAAAAATGATCCATGGATACATTTCCTAATGTATCAATAGAATCCAAATGGGTTTGGTTAGTTTTCCGTATGCTAGTTGTTGTTTTCACTTAATATCCTATCCATGTCAAATAAAATTGAGACACTTCGAGTACTACCGGCCACACTGTACCTCAGATTGAGGTGGGGTTGACTCTAACACGTCACAAATATCCCATGGATCGTTTTCCTAAAGCATCAATACAATCTAAATGCGTTTGTTTTTTCCCCTATGCCGGTTGTTTTTACTTAAAAGCGTCTCAATTTTAATCAAAAGTGAAAAAATTTGAGTGGTTCCGGGCACACCATGCCTCAAATTGAGGCAGGATTTACATGTACACATCAATAATGACCCGTGGGTCGTTTTTTCTAAAGTATCAACACAATCGGAATGCATTTGGTTGGTTTTCCTTATGTAGTTTTTTTACTTAAAAGCACATCCATTTAAAAAAATGAAAGACACTTTGAGTGGTATCAGCCACACCAGCCCTCGTATTGAGGCGGGGTTTACTCATACACGTCACATATGACCCATGGATCGTTGTTGTAATGTTTCAATAGAATCAAAATGTGTTTGGTCAGTTTTCCGTATGCCAGTTGTTGTTTTCACTTAAAATCCTATCCATTTCAAATAAAAGTGAGACACTTCGAGGGATACCTACCACACCGTGCCTCGTATTGTGGTGGGGTTGACTCGTACATGTCAAAAATGACCCATGGATACATGTCCTAATGTATCAACAGAATCTGAATGTGTTTGGTCAGTTTTCTGTATGCCAGTTTTTGTTTTCACTTAAAATCCTGTCCATTTTAAATAAAAGTGAGACACTTCGAGTGCTACCGGAATCATCATGCCTCGGATTGAGGAGGGGTTGACTCGTACACGTCACAAATTACCCATTTATCATTTTCCTAAAGTATCAACACAATCCGAATGTGTTTGGTTGGTTTCCCATATGCCGGTTGTTTTTACTTAAAAGCGTCTCCATTTTAAACAAATGAGAGACACTTTGAGTGGTTCCAACCACACCACGCCTCGGATTGAGGTGGTGTTGACTCATACACGTCACAAATGATCCATGCATAATTTTTTCTAAAGTATAAAAACTTTTTGAATGCGTTTGTTCTGTTTTCCGTATGTCTTTTTTTACTTAAAAGGACATCAATTTTTAACAAAATAACAAAACTTTGAGTGGTTCCGGCCACACCATCCCTCAGATAGAGGCAGGGGTGACTCATACACATCACATATGAGCCATTGATTGGGGTACTAAAGTTTCAACATAATCTAAATGCGTTTGGTTGGTTTTCCATATGCCAGTTGTTGTTTTAACTTAAAATCATGTCCATTTCCTATAAAAGTGAGACACTTTGAGTGATACCGGCCACACCGTGCCTCAGATTGAAGCGGGGTTAACTCTTACACATCACAAATGACCCATTAATATTTTTCCTAAAGTATCAACACAATCTGAATGTGTTTGGTTGCTTTCCTGTATGCCGGTTGTTTTTACTTAAAAGCGTATCCATTTTAGACAAAAGAGAGACACTTTGAGTTGTACCAGCCACAAAGCACCTCATATTGATGCCGGATTTACTCGTACATGTCATAAATGACCCATGTATCGTTCTTATAGAGTATGAACACAATCCGAATGCATTGGGTTGGCTTTCCATATGTCGTTTTGTTACTTAAAAGCACATCCATTTTAAATAAAAGAAAGACACTTTGAGTGGTACCAGCCACACAGGCCCTCAGAATGAGGCCGGTTTGACTCTTACATGTCACATATTCCCATGGATCGTTTTCCTAATGTTTCAACAGAATCCGAATGCGTTTTGTCGGTTTTCCGTATGCCATTTGTTGTTTTCACTTAAAATCCTGTCCATTTCAAATAAAAGTGAGACACTTTGAGTGGTACCGGCCACACTGTGCATCAGATTGAGGCAGGGTTGACTTTTACACATCAAAAATGACCCATGGATACATTTCCAAAAGTATAAAAAGAATCCAAATGCTTTTGGTCCATTTCCCATATGTCAATTGTTGTTTTTACTTAAACTATTGTCCATTTCAATGAAAAGTGAGACACTTTGAGTGGTGTCGGCCACACTGCGCCTCCGATTAAGGTGGGGTTGACTTTTACACATCACAAATGATCCAGGGATCATTTTTCTAAAGTATCAACTCAAACTAAATGTGTTTTTTTGGTTTTCTTTATGTCATTTTTTTACTTAAAAGCACATCCATTTTAATCAAAAGAAAGACACTTTGAGTGGTACTGGCCACACCAGCCCTCATATTGAGGTGGGGTTGACTCGTACATGCCAAATATGACCCATGTATTGTTTTCCTAATGTTTCAATAGAATACCAATGCGTTTGGTTGGTTTTCCATATGCCAGTTGTTGTTTTCACTTAAAATCTAGTCCATTTAAAATAAATGTGAGACACTTTGAGTGGTATCAGCCACACCATGACTTAGATTGAGGTAGGGCTGACTCATACAAGTCACAAATGGCCCATTGATTTTTTTTCTAAAGTATCAACAAAAGATAAATGTTTTTGGTCTATTTTTCGTATGTCAGTTGTTGTTTTTACTTAAACTGTTGTCCATTTTAAACAAAAGAGAGACACTTTGAGTGGTACCGGCCACACCGGCCTTCGGATTGAGGAAGGGTTGACTTATACACATCAAATATGACCCATGGATCGTTGTCCTATAGTTTCAACAGAATCAGAATGCGTTTGTTCAGTTTTCCATATGCCAGTTGTTGTTTTCACTTAAAATCCTGTCCATTTGAAATAAAAGTGAGACACTTGGAGTGGTACCAGCCACACTGTGCCTCCGATTGAGGTGGGGTTGACTCATACATGTCACAAATGACCCATGGATACATTTTCTAAAGTATCAACAGAATTCAAATGCATTTGGTCTGTTTTCCGTATGTCAGTTGCTGTTTTTACTTAAACCGTTGTCCATTTCAACGAAAAGTGAGACACTTTGAGTGGTGCTGACCACACCGCACCTCAGATTGAAGTGGGGTTGACTCGTGCATGTCAAAAATGTCCCATGGATCGTTTTTCTAATGTATCAACACAATCCTAATGCGTTTGGTTGGTTTTTCATATGTCATTTTTTTAACATAAAAGAGCATCCATTTTAAACAAAAGAAAGACACTTTGAGAGGTACTGGCCACATCGGCCCTTGAATTGAGGATGGGTTGACTCGTACACGTCACATAGGACCCATGTATTTTGTTCCTAATGTTTCAACAGAATACGAATGCGTTTGGTCAGCTTTCTGTGTGCCAGCTGTTGTTTTAACTTAAAATATTGTCCATTTCATATAAAAGTGAGACACTTTGTGTGGTACCAGCCACACCATGCCTCAGATTGAGGCAAGGGTGGATCGAACACATCTCAAATGACCCATGGTTCTTTTTACTAATGTATGAATAGAAGAATAATGCGTTTGGTCCATTTTTCGTTTGTCAGTTTCTATTTTTACTTAAACTTTTGTCCATTTAAAAAAAGGGAGACACTTTGAGTGGTGCCGACCACACCATGCCTCATATTGAGGTGGGATAGACTCATTCACAACAAAAATGACCCATGGATCATTTTTCTGAAGTATAAACACAATCCGAATGCGTTTTGTTGGTTTTCCGTATGCCGGTTGTTTTTACTTAAAAGTGTGCCCATTTTAAATACGAGAGAGACACTTTGAGTGGTGTCGGGCACACCATGCCTCAGATTGAGGCGGGGTTGACTCGTACATGTAAAAAATTATTAATCATGTATTGAATATAGTCATGGAAATCATTAAATGGATAAAAAATTCTCATATGGTTTGAGTTCATTTATCACCTTTCAATTATCCTTCATACATAGTTTGGAATCCTTACTTTCCTATAATTTTAGGATTCATAAAAATAGTAATTATTTTTTAAAAAATATCAACAAAACACGCCTTAATTACTTAGTGGTATATGTTCTTATCTTCTATTGTTGGCTTTTGGGTACCACTCCCTGTATATATCTCATTACCTCATTAAAATTGGCCACGGTGTGAATAAAATAACCATGGAATTGTAATTTCATTAGAGATAATATCATATCAATTACACTCAAAAAGCCTTATAATTCAAAGAACATTTTCCATATCATTTTCCACATGCATAAACATGAAATACATGGCTAACTAAGAAATCTAAGTAATACAAAATAGAAAAATGGGTATCATAGTACCAAGAAATACTAAAGGTCTAGGTAGTAGACTAATCATACAATAAGAATCAAGTGCAAAAAACAGATATGATAACAAAGTCCCTATGAAGCAGAGGAAAACCCAAGAGAGGAAAACCAGGTTCAAAAAATAAAAAGTTATATAGAATTCAAAAATGTAATGGATCAATCTACCCCTGATCACCATCACCAACACCACTATCATCATCAGCCTCATCCTCGCCACCATCTTTGTCCTCATCGTCGTCCTTGCCATCATCCCCATGCTCATCGTTGGCCCCATCCTCTTCCTCGGCCCCATCCTCACCCTCAACCCCATCCTCGCCCTCGACCCTATCCTCACCCTCGTCCACATCCTCATCCTCACCCTCTTTCTATTCAGCATCCTCGTCATCACTAGGAACGTCATCATATCGACCTCCACTAGAGCTTCCGTCTGGCGCATTGGATAATGCACCCATCGATGACATAAATGTCTGACAATCAGTGTTGGCCTCTAGTGGAAGTGATGAAGAAAAAGATTTCATCAGTTTCATAAATTCTTTGTACCTCATTTGAACTTGTACTTCCAACTCTGTGACCCTTTTATCAGACTGTCTTTCATGCTCCTTGACCTTTTCCAACTCGATTGTACTATAATGGATACCTCGATTGGACCAATACCTCATCGGGAATATATTCTTACCAGGTCGACAACGTACTCGACCAGAGGGCTCATCTCCCAAAACCTGATATAAATGATCACGTGGCCCAAAATTGTCAGGCTCCTGGGCATCAAGAGCCTCTAAAGTAGCCAGTAAAAAATATTAATAGATTATTAAATTTCAAAATATATATTAAACATTGATATAAACAAATTAAAACTTACAATCGTTTATTGGGTTGGTTCATTTACCGCAGTTCCATCTTTTTCTCTTCTACTCGAGCAAAACTATTTTGCTCGAGGGATACGTCCTTGAATATTCAATTTGTGCTTCTGTAATGACATTGAAACATTATAAAGTGCATGTATAATCATATATTCAATATTAAATAAATCACATAATTAATGTAGGAAACAATAAAAAGGGAATTTCCTAACGAAAGTTTATAAATAACTATATCGTACCAGCTGCCTCTCATGATCTGACATAGTTGTGCGCCCCAATGTGTGGAGGTATTTCTTTGAATCAATGTTTTTTTGTTTTTTCAGATTATTCCTAAATAATTTTTAATAATAAATAAGATTATATTAATGCAAAATATGAAAACTCTCATTTAAATACCTCAAATGAGATTAATACCTTAACTTTGGAAGTCGCCCAATGGGTAATCTTTTGGAGATATTTCTCTATTGGGAAGTCATCCATGATAGTTGAAGTCTCTATCTTCGTGCCCACTCTATCACACCTGCCAACATACAACTCATGCTTATAAGGCCACTAAAGCTCTCCTAGCTCTTTTAAATGCGCTGGTCATGCACCTTCGCCATCAGGGAAGTTAAACCGAAGCTGAAACCCAAAAGACTAGATCATATAAATACAAAAAAATACTACATTAAATCTAATAGATTTTTTACCCATATTTGTGCCCACGCGTTATCATTGACTTCGTGTGGTAGATGTATCCAAGAGAGAGGGCTGACCGAAATGATATCAGTGTATTTGGCTTGCGTCGCCAAAAAACCCAGACATTCTTGCCCAGATTTATCAATCATTTTTCCATCAACATTGTATTCAACCATCAACTCTGTCTGGTGGTTCCATACCGCATGCAAGCGAGTACGCCCCCTTCTCCACCTCCTATCTGTGGATGAATCTATTATTAAAGAAAAATAATATCAGTATAAGTTATAATAAAAATAAATTTTGGTATAAAAATTTGATAGAGTTATATAAATATACCTATGGTAGTCGGATCAATGGACATCATTGGATGTGCATAAGCGAAAGGAATATCCTATACAGGTGGAGTGTCCCTCAGTGTATGCTCCTCAACCACATACTATGTCGCAGCAGAAGTCGAAGAAGGTGGAATATAATAGCTCAGAGATAATAAACCAGAAGCAAAAGATGATGGAATAGTCATCTGGCCAACTGGTATTGTAAACATCAGAGGTCTAAATATCCCGTGTGTCCCTAAAGACACGCCAAGATTAAAATGGGGCGTAGAAGATACATCTGTGGTAGTGGATCGTCTAACTCTCGAAACATGAGCCATTGTACCACCAACCTCAGTCCCGGGACCACCAGATGATCGTCCATCTCTGACACCACCACCCCTCCTACCACCATCTTCTCTACTGGGAGCAATATCAGGCTCCTCGTTAGATATCTCTCGTCTAGGGGGGGATCCTACAAAAAAAGTTTAACACAAAAGTAAACAAATGATATTATAAGTTATTGAAATATTTATATTTGAAATAAAATACTCACAACATGGATGAGTGGAGGAACACCCATCTGTACCATGCGATGATTATTTTCATCTCATATTTTTCCACCACCACTCTTCAATGGGTGTCATTTCCTGCAATTAAAACAAATATGGAAGTAATTAGAAACAGATAACTAATGTGTAACCCAAAAAACAAAATATAGAAAAACAATTCTGATAAAAAAACATAAAGAAAAACATTATTTATGGTGGTTTGAGGGTAAGTACTAGGATACACACTCTGAATGATATAGGTGAAACATATAGGTGAGAAAATGACTGTATGATTCTATATATTTCCCACCACAAATTCAGGTTCACAATCAACTCTGACAATTGAGCTATTGGTGTCATCATAAGTAATAAACAGATTGCTTCCAATTGCATTAGGGATAGTGTCAACTTCATCATCACCATCATCAAAAACATGTCTGGGATTTACTTCAATAATTACACCGAATTTAGGATGATTATGATCTTTGACATAAAAAACATGTTTCACCATTGATGCCAATATGTATGGTTCATCGGTGGTAAGAGTGTGAGTCATGTCAATAACTTGAAATCCACAATCATCAATAAAGGTGCCTTGCCTCATCATTGAATCAAACCATTAAAATTTCATTATCCTGACTCAACCATGCAAGTAATAATCCAAAATTATTATTTTCTCCATGACTCCATAATTAGAAACATTTTTAAAACGAGGACTAGTATCCAATAAACTAGCAAAACTGTCTGTTGTGGCAGTTGGCATAACACCATTATGTTGTTTTCTCATGTTTCTTTCTCGTTTAGTGATAATAAATTTGTTTCAATTGATCATAAGTGATTTACAAGCACAAACGATGGTATTAGGACCAAAATCCAAAGCTCTTATTTCCTCAGAAATAGAGTCTGCAGGGAAACTCGATACCTGAAATATAATCAAATAGTAAAGTTAATTAAATATTATTTTTATTTAGTTATTACAGAAATATTTTTACCTTAAATTTCAACCAAGCCGAAAACCCTTTACTATGGAAAGTCTCTTTCCTTCTCAAAGATAAAGAATGATTCCTTCTATATATTAATTCTTTATGTTCCCTATAGATAAAAATAATAATAGTTTAACAAATATTTAAAATTACAAGAGATAAGATACGAGATACATGTACAATTAACTTGCTTGATATACTCATCTAACAAATCACAATTGAAAAACATTGTGCGATGTGCCATCTCTCGCTCTTCAAGGATTAATTTCGTCAATGTATATGATCCCAGAATTCCTCCTGTCTGAGGAAGTGATGGAAAACTGGGTTCAATTTTCCCATACTATTCATCTTCATTTCTCATTGGTTTATTTGTTCTCATAGTAAGATCAGACAAATACATTGAGCAGAAATCCATACATTCTTGAACCAAGTAACCGTTCACAATATAACCTCAGGACAATTCCTGTTCCGAACATATGATTTCAATGTGCACTGGCTTCTTTCAGTTGGATACATCCAACAGAAAGCAATGGGTCGTCCAAGAAGAATTTCGGTCAAAATATGGACAGTCAGATGCAACATGCATGTATAAAATGGAGGGAATATTTTCTCTAACTCACACAAAATTAATGGTGTCTCTGCCAACATTTTTTGCAAGAAGGATTTGGAAAACCTCTTAGTATGAAGATCTCTAAACAAATTGCACAACTAAATAACTGAGACTCTAACATTATTGGAAAAGAGATGATGGATTGATATTTCAATCAAATCATGAAAAAGAATGTGATAATCATGATTATTCAACGATTTTAGCTTCAACTATTTCTATTGACCCATTTTGATATATTGCTTGAATAGCCATCATAAACTTTAATAATCTCTAGCACTTCTAGAAATTGATTTTTTTAGTAGGTGTCATCACATAAGAAGCACGTGGAACTTGCCATTTATTTTCACTGATACAGACAGGATGCAATTCTGGTTTGATCCCCCAATCTACCAAGTCACACCGAGATCGTAAATCATCTTTTGTCTTCCCCTTGACATTTAAAAGAGCAGAAAGAAACATTTCACATATATTCGTTTCAATGTGCATTACATCTAAGCAATGACATTACAATTTGGCTGACCAATACGACAACTCAAAGAATATACTATTCTTCTTCCAATTGTAATTGGTATAATTGGAAACATTTTTCCTCTTTTTATATTTCATTACACCCTTCCCAAATGAATAACTGAAATATTTCAATTCATTAAGCACATCAGTTCTAGACATACGCTGAGGTGGATCGTCATTCTCCATGGTATTGTCAAATCTTCGAAAATTGTTTCTACATGGATGGTTCATTGGAAAGAATCGTCAATTTCCCAGAAAACTAAAACTATGATGATATTTTAGTCTTCTCGATCGAGTATTCTTCAAACAAATAGGACATGACAATTTTCCTTTTGTGATCCATCCGGACATCATTTCATAAGTAGGAAAATAATTGATCGTCTATATAAGCGCAACAGACATCTGAAATATGTCTTTTGAACATGCATCGTATGTGGGCACTCCCAAATCCCAATGAAGTTTCAACTCTTTTATTAAAGGTTGCATGTATACATCTATATCATTTTCTGGATCAGAAGGGCCAGATATCATCATACTCAAGAAATTTTAAGGTTTTTTCATACACAACCAAGGGGGAAGGTTATAAATGTGTATGAAAACCAGGAATGTGGTGTGTGAAGTAAGCATCTGCCCAAATAGATTAAAACTATCACATGAAAGACCCAGTCTCACATTACACACATCGGCTGCAAATTCAGGATATCGAGCCTCAAATCTCTTCCATGCAAATCCATCTGCAGGGTGATCCAACTCTTCATTATTCTTTTTTCTCTCAGTGTCATGCCATCACATTTTTACGGATATTTTATCAGACATGAAAAGGTTCTATAATCTGGGGATCATTGGAAAGTGCCACATTACTTTCTGTGGAACACGAGATGGTGTTCTATCATCTTTTGGCTTCCATAGGGAGGTTACAAAATTGATACAATCATTCCTTTCAGCAGTTTCCTCCCAAAATAAGCTGCAATCATTCGGACATGCATCATTTTTTTGAGAATCCAAGTTCATCAACTAACATCCATGCCATATAGTGGTTTGAGGGAATATTTGAATCATCTGGAAGTAAGTCCTTCATGATGGTAAAAATGTAATATATTCTAGTATTTGAAGTCCCATACATAGTTTTCCCATGAAACAATCAAATTAAAAATTCCAACTTTTTCATATTACCACATTGCCGATATACTGGATTCATCACAACATCATTTAATTTTTTCACCCTATCAACATCATCATTTTCATTGGACACATCATGTGTGCTTGTATCAAAATATTGTTGGTTGGAAATCCTTTCCTTTTCATGATGCCGAATAAATGGAAACCGATCATATATCAAACTCTCCAATTCAGTCCTATCATTTGGATCATCAACATTTTGAGATTCCATTTTCTCTCTATTGTGATTCCACACATAATAGTTTGTTTGTAAACGATATTTGGTTATCTGATAGCTAACTTCTTCACGACTCAACCAAGGTCTTTCAACATAATTAAAACAAGGTCAGTGTATGCAACCACTATCTGAAGCCTTTTCAAATGCGAAATCTAGAAATCTCTACAAATTATTTTGAAAATCGGTTGAAATCCGATCAGTTTCATACATCCAACTTCTATACATTCTGTAAAAAAATTGTTGTAAGTCATTTAAAAGCGATTCAATAATATTGAAGTTTAATCAAAAAAATATTTAGGTAAATGACAATTGTTTACTTTATATAAAATCATAACTGGAACATTACTCTATATGAGAATCATATTAAGAAATTCAACAAAATACAGTGTATATAAGAAAATAAGATAAAGCACTTCTAATGCCTATATTCAAGGATTGCCCAGTAAGATATTGGAATTGGATCAAGGAATACATAATCCTTATGGTTCTTGTTGGGAGTACATGAGTTTTATACTTTAACTTCTTCAGGGAGATCAGGATGATGAGTGGGATGAGGATCATGGGAATGGTGGGACTGTCCAAGGGGGTGTGGGGTGTCCAGGGTGGGTGTGGGGTGTCTTGGGGGTGGTGGGGCTGTCCGGGGGGTCGGAGGTGTCCAGGGGGTGGGGGTTGTCTAGGGGGGTCAGAGTGTCCATGTGGGCGGGCTATCCGCGCGGGTGGTCAGGATGTGCAAGGGGGTAGGGGGAGTCTAGGCGGTGGACGGGCTATCCAAGGAGGTGAGCTAGGTGTCCAGGGGGTGGGTGGGGTAAGGGGTGTCTAGGGGGTGGGCGGGCTACCCTTGGGGTGGTGGGGTTGTTCAAGGGGTCTAGAGTGTCTAGGGGGTGGGCGACCTGTCCAAGAGGGTGGGTGGGCTCTCCAGGGGGGTGGTCGAGCTATCTGCAGGGGGTAGTCTGGCTGTCCAGGTTGGTGGCGGTGCTTTCCCGTGGGGTCGGGGTGTCAAGGTGGTGGGGGGGGATTTCCAAGGGGTGAGGGTGTCCAAGGGGACAGGGTTGTACGGGGCGTGGTGGGTGGGTGTCCGGGGGTGGGGTGGGCGGGCTATCAACAAGGGTGGGGGGGGGGGGGGATATCCAGGGGCACAAGCTATCCAATGTGGTGGATGGGTTTCCGGGGGTGGGGTGGGTGGGTTGTCAACAAGGGTAGTGATAGGTGTGGAAATTTTACAGCTAGAGTTTGATGAGGAAATACTTATGAGGATGGATTGGAATCTTGGTAGGTTCTTAGAGTGGGATGGTCCCTCTGTGTATATAAAATGTATTATGAAATGTTTTAGGGAAATGTAATTATCACATAGGGAACATGCCTATAAGGTGATAAAATTATATTTTCATAGATGTAAGATGGTATTTTATGGATTTTTTGGACTAAATGAATCTTAATTAGTTAATAGAGATGAAGAAGTTCTCAATAACAAATATTAGGAAAAATGGATCTGTTACAGGACATTTTGTGGATTTATATGGATTAATATCCTTAAAAATACCATTAGTAGTGGGTCATATAAATAATCATTCCCAAGATTGAGTTTAGGAGTATATATGGTTTTTATTAAATTTTCCATGACTTTTGGGTTGATAAACACTATAATTTTCTTCATTGATCTCATGAATATGATTTTCTATCCATAAAATGTCTTTTTAATCATTATATTTATAGATGAAATGAAAATGTAGTTTAGGAAATTATTTTTTAATGATTGAACATGTGACATATTAATGATTACAGTTCAATAAAATTTGATTTATAAAAATAATTTTGTGTGTCAATGTTGGATACAACAGACTAAGATCTATTGAAATTAGAGAAGCACCAGGATTTTGGTCTATCTCAATATCAACATCATGTAAATGGGGTATCATCACAACCACCTCATAAAAAAAAAAACCCATAACAACCTTGGTATCCTCCAACATAATAGGTTTAATCTATTCTATAAATGTATGAACAATCACATAAACTATGTGGTCCACATATCAACTTCCCACCTAAAATTCCCACTCAATAACAAAAACTACATGTTTTCATTCCCCGTATGATTACACAACCCTCCTTTAGAATAATTTGATAAAAATCTGTAAGTAATATAACTAGTTGATTCATTTGATGACATAGTATAGGTACATTTATATGAAAAGAATACCCCCACAATAATCATGCAGCCCGGTCATCAGTCTAAACCCCTAGAACACATAAAAGAAGCTAGTATGGACATTTACTAAAATATTTAACACCATAAGAATGAAAATACACTCTAAATATAGTTTGAGAGGATATAATGGTGTGTGTGGAAAAATGATATTAAATAAATTTAAATAAATATGGAACAAATGAGGGTTTACAATACTCTAAGAGTACCTCAAACAATCCAAAACCACTATAGCGCCACATATTCAACGTCATGAAACAGGACTTGTAAATCTTACCTACATCTTTACTGATGACCACCTAATTGTAACACTCTATTTATGGTTATTTAACAAAAGGAACAAACTATGTTTGGTCTCTACCAACTCAATATCCCCTTTGTAGATCATAATCTTGTTTCCCCTTATACTAAAATGGTCTCATTGGAAGCTACTTCAAATGATGGTCCTAAACCATTCATGGTCCACAATACAATGATCAAAGAACCGTTGGAAACATCTTAGTGATGATACAAGCTCATCACATATAGATTAAATCAAAACAAAAACAAATACATATGCACATCAAAATAAAAACTAAAAACTAAAATATTAGATTAATTTCAATAAAAATATGGTACCAGTTAAGAAAATACCTAATTTAGGATTGGGCTGATAAGATTCGGCAAGAGATTCAGCACCTTGGATGGGATGGAGGAAGAGGAAGCCGAAGGAGCTCCAAGATTTCCAAACTGCTCCCGTTTAGGGTTCTGTATCGCGAATGGGGGAGAGGACGACCCACTGTTAATTTGGGGGAAAGTTTTACCAACAGGTTTTAAAAATAGTTGGTATATATTTTCAGGCCAAATCTATACCAACGGTTCCTTAGAACTGTTGGTAAAGTATCCTGTGAACCACACCTATACCACCGGTTCTCATTAAACCGTTGGTAAAACACCCCTAAACAACATCTATACCAATGGTTCATTAGAACCATTGGTAAAAGCTCCCACAAACACTCCTATACCAATGGTTCTAAGGAACCATTGGTAAAAGCTCCCCTAAACCATAATTTACCAACAATTTCATGAAACCATTGGTATGGAAGTGTGGGGAAAAACCCACATTCCAGTAGTGTTTATCTCTAAACACTGATGGATAATGTTATAATTTTTCGGATGATACTCTAACAGTTATTTCAGTAGGACCTTTATAGAGGGTTATTGATTCTATCCTTACTAGGGAATTGTCTTAGGCTGATAAGTATTAGATTAGAATTATGGTTTTTTGAATTTTTTATTATATCCTTTAATGAAATTAAGACATTGATTCTACTAGTTTTTAACTTTAAATTTATGATTTTAATACTCTTTGAATCATTTTTTGTTCATAGTTTATTTTTTGTAGTTCATTTAAATCAGGATGTCAGTTGTCTCTTTCACTTATAGGCATCTATTAGTAAAATTTTATAAATATTAAAAAAGTTACAATACTCTTGTAAGTTTATTGGATGATTTTTCCTTGTCCTTTTGTACTAACTAATGATTTTATACAAACTTCATTTGAAATAATCATGAGTAATTCAATAGATTGGTTTATTTGAAAATATGAATATAATAGAAATGTGATTTTGTAATACTTTATAACATGTCACTTAAATATTAAGGAATTAATATTAATATCTATATTTCAAAAAATAATTATATTATTTTTACAGAACACATTTATTTTAATTCGTAATAAAAAAGAACACAATTTCTTGTAATGTGATTTTTTTATTCAAAAATAAATTTATTTAGAAATGGATCTTATTATTTTATGTGCACAAATATTATAATTAATTATTATTATTACAAGAAAAATAAATATATTGGAATTATATAATTTATGAATTCATGATTACAAATTAATCTTCTGTATATTTTTTTTGATTTTTCTAAAATGATTTTTTTTCAATGTATTATGGGACAATGTCATTTTTTTGTGAAAAATATTTATTTTCACTGAAAAAGTTTATTTAATTATATCATTATATTTAATACATTATATGAAAGAAACAAATTTCCATTTTAATTATTAAATGTATAATTAATTTCATTGGGATCAATAATATACATAATTTTTTATAAGTTCATTATTGGGATTAAAATAAAACAAATTTCTAAAAAAATATTACTTCATTCATAGAATGTGTTTTATCATAAAAAATTATTTTAGTATTTATTTTATAATGGATTTATGGAAATTCATGGATTATAAATTCAATAAAATATTTTAAACATATCTTTATGGTTTTTACAAGGAACAAAATGGAACTAACTCTGGTTTTATGCATTAAAATGCATTAAAATTATTTTCAATGTGTTTTTTCAGTATTATTTAAAATTAAATTATTCCAAATATAGAAATTAATTCAAATGAAATTGAAAAACAAATTGAAATTGGAGTAATTAATGAAATTTAATGGGGTTCATTTAATTTTTGGTCATAATTAATTATTAAAATTATAAAAAATATACCATGGTTATTGTTACAACTTATTTAATACAGGGAGGGATGTTTATGGATTTGGTAAGGGTAGTAATGACACATAAATATATATAATTATCACTAGTTGAAGATATTTCATACATCACTTATCCTACATTTTTATTATTTTCCATTTGAATCCAATTTTAAATGAATGTTTCTATATATTTTAGAATTTTTTATGCGATTCCTTGTGTGTCCCTCCCATCACATATAAAAAGAAACCAATTCAACTCCATTATTCAAGAAAATTAAAAATTTATAAATGTAAAATAAATAATATAAATGTTTATAACATTACTTATCTTTATGATTTATCCCCTAGACATATCCATGGAACATTCTTTCAAGGATTAAGGTGTAATCAAATTGAGGTCTCTAATAGAAGAGGTATAAATAATGACCATTTTCTTTCCTTTTTAGTTTTACTAAACCATATATAAAATGATGGTATCTAAAACAATTATGTATCTAGTATCATAAAGATACTGATTTGTTATTATGATGATTAAATTACCACTAACCACTACTTCTCCATCATGTTATAAATGAATGTATCTATCATGCGTACGTGTGGACTGCAACCTCTACATAGTTATATGATTCATTTTCCATCCCAAACATTCATTGATGGTTAATATATATGATTTAATTGATATTTCTTATATAATAATTATTATTTAAATCATAATTATTATTTACCTTTTTTCCATTAATCAAAATATAGAAGACATCATTAGTGTGCTAATATGAACTTACTTCCTCATGATGTGACGTAATTAATTTTTCATCACCTCATTATATGAATGAATATCAATGGGTTCACTATACCTATATAATATAATTATGAAATAATTAACATTATGTAGAAGATTAATTCCGAATCAATGTACAAGTACTAAAATTATCGAAACTAATATTTTATGAAAAATAAAATAGTTAACACAAAAAATGATGATTTTAATGAATAATTCATAATAAATCAATGTTAAAATGTTATAGGTATACCATATATAGTAGTATATATACTAATGTTTATTTTATTAGTAACAATTATATATATTAACAAATTAAATTCTAGGATACAAATGTTATGATGTAAGATAGAATTAAGGTAATTTTTTTTCAATTACAAACTCATTTTTAATGGGATTCTTTATGATAAAATTTTATAATAATGAAATATTATGATATAACTATCGAAAATATTTTTTATTTTCTTTTCTTCTATTAATATATAATTATTTCATTTTTCTATTCATTTTTCTATATTTAATACCTAAGATATTGGAATATTGACTTCTTGGAAGATCGATTTCATTTATCACTTTGGAAACGAATATTTTCCTTATATTTCCACAATTAATTTAAAATGTCATAAATAATGTTTTTAAAATTACCAAATAATTATATAAGGTCATTTTTACAAATTTTTTACTTGAAATTAAAAAATTTCAAAGGAAACATCTTGTTTTTTTTCAAATAAGTTACATTATACTTTTTAGAAAAAAATTGAAATGAATTTGGGATTTAACATACAACAATTGAAAGGAATTTCCCATATAAATGAATTTAGTTTTCTTATAATATCCATTTACATGTTTCTATTTTTGTTTTCAAAGAATATTTTTCCTTAATATGTGTTTATAATTTCGATTTTAAATTATTTATTTAATATAGAAAAAGGTATCTTCAACATGAAATTTTCCCATGATCATTTAAGGGTATTTGTTCTGTAATAACATCCATTAGTATTTCATGTGATTTTGTGGTTATATGATAAAATTTTACTATATAAATTATATATTTAGATTTTTAATTATTATTATGATTAAATTTTTATGATACCCATTTTATTTCCCATAGATTATTCACTAATGGAATGATAAAATTTATCATGCTATTATGGAAGACACATTTATGGATTATGATTACATGATAGGTGGGTCCATTATAGGCCTCTAATATATTCTGTAAATTTTAATTTTTTTATAATCTCAATGGGTATACATGAGGTTATCTGATTCAAAAAAGGTCATACATAATGATATCACATGCCCATAAGTGGGTACATGGGAGGTCTTGCATTGACCAATAGTGGGTTCATGATAGGTTATCTGAAGCGCAATCAATATTGATGGATGGATATATGATTCCTAAAATTTGATGAATGTCATTTTGGGTATCATTTATATTATATTTCATTGATTATGATTAGTCCCAACATTATGAAACAATTTTATGACATGTTCTATTTCAAATGTTTTATTCTCACTGTTCATGTTCTCTGGTTCTCATCCGATCATTGTTTTCTAAACTCCCAAATATTTATGTCCTGAAAATTTTTCCTGGTATAGAATATATAGGGTAATAATTACTAATGATAATATCATACTGACATTTCATCATTATTATATTATTATCACTTATGATCATTTACTAATATCTACAATATTTACCCTTATCGAGTGTCTAATCAAAACCGTTCATATGTTTCTATTCCCAAGGTTTGGAAAAAATATTTTATGTCTGGTATAACTATGAAGTGTACTATGTGAGAAGACTTCATGGGATATATTGAACATATTTTTAGAAAATAAGATAATTATTTACCAATTAGCAAATATCACTAATCCTTTAGGATCTTAATGTTTTTATTATTGTATAATGTATCAAATATTCATCTAAATTGATGTAATATAATTTTATGTAATGTTTTTGTCACTATATTTGGTATCATGGGATCATTTAGTTATTTTAATTGATTGGAATTAAAAAACATAATGATAACACTTAGGATAATAAAAAATTATAGTAAATATTATTATGTTATTTAAAGTAAATGAATTTTTTCTTATGAGAAAATACATCCATGTAGGAATAGTATAATGTGGAAACAAATTTGGTACATATGCACCCAAGGGTAAAAAATCTGAAATGGAAAAATTCAGTATTGACATGAACATCACGGATGCATGAGTGTGCCAAAGATTTAACACCAGTATCTACACTCATGGATTTTAGTCTTGGGTAAATTCACATTTTATTTTTGGTCCACCATGAAGTGTCTTAATAGATAATTAACATAAATGATTGACGTTTATACTAAGGTGTCATATATTAAAATGAATGTGTCCTGATTTAAATATCCATTGAATAATTTATCATGATTGATCACTATGATTAATAATTACTGATGTTCATGCTAACCATTTTAGTTTTATAAAGGTATTGAAGATTTATTGATATAGTTGACATTGTTATAGGTATTCTAAAATATTTAAATACTATATTTTATCTTCTTTATATAAATTGTTTATTTTTATTGGATTATATATTAATATTAATTCATATTCTCAATAATTATGTATTGAATTTGTAGTGAATGTTTCTAATGGTAAAATGATTTCATATTAGGTCGATAAATTTTCTATGATTGAGTTCTCTGGTAATTTTCTTCTGGAAAATATTAATATGTTCCCTCTATTTAAATTTTATTTCATATTGGGAATGGATTGAATTTATTTATAAAAATACCATATAAATTGGTAAGGAAGGTAATTAATTTTATATGTTTCGAACCAACATATAATTATATATTAGTTTGAGGATAAATATGAATTTAAAATGGAAGTTATATCAATATCATGGGTATGGTTTTTTATACATATAGGGTATATATCATATATGGATGGGGAGAAACACAGCATCAAATATATTCCCATTTTTGGGAGCTTTTATGTACTTCGAGAAGATTTTCCTAGTAACCCCACCCAATCATGATGTTGAAATTTAAATAAAACTTATTCATAATGCCAGACATGTTTCAAAGACTACGTATAAAATAGACCCATTTGACGTTGAGGAATTGAGGAAGTAACTCCAATAGAATCCTAATTAGGGATTCATTTGATCATGTGTGTATCCTTAGAGAGAACCTATTATTTTCATTATGAATAAATATAGTTCAATGAAACTGTACATTGATAATAATGATATTAAAACGATCACAATCAAGAATAAGTTTCACATTCCCGGTATTATTGAATTGATTGATAAATTAGGAAGAGATGAATATTTATTCACAATTGATCTTAGATCTCGACACAATGAATTGTGGGTTACAAGTGATTAAAAACCTATGATATTACTCAATTCAAGGTATTGGACATATAATTTTATTGTGATTTCTTTTGAGCGTGAAAAATATCACAATATCTTTAATGATTTAATAAATAAAGTATTTAATGATTTCCTTGACTAGTTTTTTGTATTATATATAAATTTTATTTTTATATATTATCAAATCAAGGAAGAGGATTAATATCTCTTGATGATTTTATTTAATAGCCTTTGGATAGTGATGCTGTAATTTTTTGTACTGATATGGAATTTTAGCAAGAATTTTTTATTTTTTGGGTCATAAAAACACATTATATGGTATATCAATGGATCCATCAAATGAACAAGTTATTATACATTATTCTAGACCATTTAGTCTGATTGATATCTATTGTTTTTTATTATTGGGATATTATTGATACTTTTTGAAGGATTTATTATGGATATATTATAAACTCTCTAATTTATAATTAAAAGTAGTCAAATTCCATTGTAAATATCAATTTGAGAAAATATCATGGAACTAATGATAAGGTTGGTTTGTGCTCTAATTTCCATACTACCCCGTAGTGTGGAATAATTTTTTATTTAAAATGATGCATTATATAAGGTTATGAGATATGTTATTACGAAGAACTATATGGTGGTATCTTAAGCCTCATTCCATTTGATAGTTCAGGAAAATAATTTACCAACATAATATTTCGAGTTATCTATGGTAATTTTTTAAATAAATACATTTAGATACTCTATTTATAAAGGTATAACATAAATACTGATCGTAAAAATTATATTATATATTCTCTAAGAATGAGTTGAATATATTAAAAATAATATAATATGTGTTGATTAATTGTTATGAATTATCAAATAATTACCACACTATAACAAAGGACAAGGTGGCTAATATATGGATTCGATAGGGTCATACTAAAATATTAATTTTAAAAATAAAAAGGTTGAATATTTATGGATTTGAATAGGATTGATAATGAAATAATTATTGAAGGGAAGAATTATTCTCTTTTAAAAATGATTTTTCAACCATTTATCTATGTTAAGATTTAATATTTAAAAAAGGATAATGTATAGCTAGAAAATAAGGTGAATATTGGTCTTGAGATCAACCATGATTATGATAGAACGATAAGGTTCAAGTTCTGAGTATGTGAACTATAGATATCATACTATTATACTGATATATTGAAAGAAGAGCATGTCCTATCATTCAATATACAACCAATATGTTACAAGATGTATAAACATAAAAATGGGTATTTATTGTGAGACAACATAAAGAGAGATATTTCGGTGTATGTAATTTGGTTCCTGATATGAAGAAATGTTAAGGCTACGAAACATAAGTCTAAGGATATGTTACTTCCATTATCCAAATAAGAATGGAACTGGGAAAAATTAACTTGGATTATGTTTTTCAGACTCCTAAAAACTTATAAAGGTCATTATTCTATATTGGGTCTTGTAGAATTTTTACAAATTAAACAGACATCATTTATATTAGGGAAGATTTATACCCTGACCAATACTCAGTGATATATATTAAGGAACATTTAATGATTCTTGGAGTATCAATTCTATTGAATCTATTCTATATTTTAGGTGAATCATGACGTTCTAGTGAAGACTTCAGTAAGATATGGAAATAGATTTTTGTTTCATTACTGCCTATTATCCATATATTAATGTTTAGTCTAAACAAATAATTTAATCCTAGGAGTATATATTGAGATATAGTACTATAAATTTCAAAGTTTATTGATATCAATACCTTCCCCCACTCAAATTCTGTTACAATAATTGTTTTCACTTTTGTTTTCAAATGGATCATTATGAGGCCTTCTATGGAATTAATTGTATAAATACTATGATTTGTGATAAAGTTTTAAAATTTATAATGTTGGTACTTGATCAAGACAAAAAATGGAAATTATGTTTAGATCTTTTCTATATGACTTATAGGAGACTCTGAGTCGGTTGATGTTTTACATTGATAATCGAGAGTGAGATATATAAATAAAAGATGGTGAGAAGTAGATACATTAAATTTATGCATGTAAAATTTTTATGAGATTCATAATGATGGAAAAAATATCCCCTAGGTATGTTGGTATCTTCATTATTTTTGATCGAGTAGGGATTTTCCCTTGTCCCTTGGTGCTTCAACCAAACCATTGTCAAGTTCAAGATGATTTCCATTAGTCTACATTGAGGAGGTAGATACATAATCCTTCACATTAACAAAATACAGATGTTGATCGATTTGAGAATTATCTTTCTTATGGAGAAAAATTTCTTGATATCTTGGACAACAGATATATTGACATATGATACAAGGGAACTTACTAGGTTAATGTTCTTTGGAGAAATACGAAATTCAAATAAGAAATATGTGATCATGAGGATGTGATTAAGTACAGATATCCTCATTTTTATATCATAGTTGATTAATTTCACAGATAAAATTAATTTTAATGGTGGTAGAATGTAACACCCTAGTATTTTATATATATTTATTTTTGAAATAAAGTGGATTTAATCAATAGTTTTCTTTAAACACAACCTCATGTCTAAATGAACTGTGATATAGTAATACTTTATAACCTAGATATTAAATTGGAAGATATTACTAGTAAAAAACATTAGGAAAATATTTTTAAATGGTTTAAATAATCTTAATTAATTTATTAATTCTTAATAAATAATGACTTAATTGTTAGTGAAGTCATTTTATGTTTCAAAAATATGTTTTCATAAAACAAATGATCTTTATTTGATTATGTAAATAGTAATTATAGTAAATTTATACCATATTTATAAATTTTATTTTACTTAATAAATTTTATTTTTGAAATCATAATTCCAAATTTTTTTATAGTGAAATTTTGGGAATTTTCAATAGAAAATGTTTTTTTGTTAATTGTGGAAAATTACTATTTTTTTTATAGATTAATTTAATTTCATTAAATCATAGAAATTAAAATAAAAATCATATTATGAAATTAATATTAAATTAATATATTTATCCCTTAATTAGATATATTTTTATTGCTTACATAATAATAAATAGTTTACTTTATTTTTTTATTATTTCAGATTTTTCCCTAAGAAACATTTTTCTAAAAAACTATTTTACAAAATCAATGTGATTTTCCGCTAATAAATTTAAAAAAATATATATTTATTAATTTTATTAATAAAATTTATTGATTAGGTATTTAATTAAAAATTTTATTAATAATTTTATGGTTTTTATATGGAACAAAATTGATGTAAATTCAGTTTCATGCTTAAAATTACATTTTCCCAAAATAAATTTTTTATTTGTATTTTAAAATTTTTTTTAAACATAAATTCAAAAAAATATATAAATTTATATGAATAATATATATTATATAATTTTATTTATTAAAATTAATATAATTTAATTGGTTTTTCATATTTTTGGTCATAGTGAATATTAAAGATAATGAAGTGTTGTTGCGATGGTTAATGTTAAAACATAATTTTTCGGGGGATAAGGGTTAAATAAAGTTATAATATTAGTAATTCCCCATCAAATTTTCCAAATATTATTTTTAGAAACATTTCAACCTTGTATTATCATATCCAATAATTCATACCATCTCGATCCACTTTCACATGAATGTAACCTTATATTATCGAAATAATTTAATTAATTCATTGTGTGGCAGTGTGCTAACTTAAAATTTGGTACTTCCCCTCCCCTATTAATAAAAAAATGAAAAATATATTTTATCTAATAACATATCAAAAACATTCTTATTGTAATTCCATTATTAGTTGAGTCTTTTTTTCTCTTAGGTTTGACATTTCATTGCCAAATGTTTAATCAAAATGAGGTCTCTCTAAGAAGAGGTATAAATATTAACCAGTTTTGTTCAATTTTATTTATTTACTATTTTTAAATAAACCTATATTATACATAAAACATTATGAAAATATTTTAATCAATATAATTTTTATTATTATTATGTAATATCTATTTCCCTAATTTTCCTCATTAAATGGTGAATAAATTTATTCATCATGTGTTTGTGTGGACTACCACCACCTTGTAGAGACATTATTCATTTTACACCATCATCTTTAATGATTGGTTATCATGTTGGATTTAATTTATATATATGATATTATAAAAATCATTTGTATTTGAAATATTACATAACAATATTTCATTCTAACCATTGACAAATAAAAGGCATCACTTATGAGTACTTCTGGACTATCATCAAAATGATGTGATGTACTACATTTTTCAAAGAGGATTTGTATTAATGGTCATAAAAATGTATATAATGGTTAAATAGTTTATTTTATACATGATTATGATTATATATATTATAGAACCATTATTAATGTACCTGGAATAAAATATCCAAGTAGAAACATTCTTGAAAATTTAATGTGTTAACACCAAGAAAAAATAGATTAATAATGAATTGCTAATAAATGGGAGTTGAAATAAAATGAGTAGACCATATATGGTATTATAGGTATGAATATTATTTTTAATATTGTTATAACAAATTTAATGTTATTATACCCAACATTATAGTTCTTATAAATCAAGATAAACTTCTTATAATGGTTCTATGTTACAATCTTATTTTGACTAGGATTGTTTTTGCCAATATTTTCTAGTAATGAAATAATTTGATATATCTAACCTTTATATCTCTCTAACTTAATTTTGAAAAGATTAATGTTTAATGATATTGAAGAGTACTAGTGAGGGTATCACAAACACAAAATAGGGTACATGGGAGGTTATCCTAGACCTAAAAGGGGGGACCTGGGAGGTTATCCCAATCCAAAAATAGTGTTCACGAGATGTTATACCAAGCTCAAATATTGTATATGGGTGTCCATCCATGCCTAACATGTGATTATTATCCTCTTTTTTACCATTGTCAGAATATTTTTTTGAATTTGAATATTCTGGAATTTATTCCATAGTATTATTAATTGTTATTTGGATAATGTTATATTCTTATATCTCATGATCTCTTGTTCTATTATGTTTCATCTCTTACTAATTTACAATGATTTATTCCCTGAATAAATTAAATGGATTTTGATTTCTTGGGTATAAATGTGTATGGTTAATCTCATTCTATCATTCCATTATTTCTTTCTTATTCCAACTTATGACCATTTATTGGTATCTACCATGTTTCCTATGACTGAGCATCTATGGTATCCCTTTCTAATGTTTCCCTACTATGTGTTATAATAAAACATTTTAAGTAGGGTATGTCTAATAAGTGTAAAATGTGATAATATATTATTGGTGATACTGAAGATCATTTAATAAATACGATGATTATATATATAGACTCCAAATACAGAAATACTTTATGGTCCTTGGATGTGTATTATCATCAAATGTATAGAAAATTCATCTAAAATGATATGAAATTTATGTACTTATTTTTTAATTCAACCTAAACTATTCTAATAATACTTTCTATGGATAAGGAAATTTATTCAATTTTATTTTCATGTAATGGGGAGTTATTATCTATTACCTCATGCACTCTTTTTATAGTAGTTATGAAACCAAATTATTATTAATTTTAGGAAATACTCATAATTAATAAGAAGACATCAGCAAATTACGTTTATATCAGTCCTCATCTTGAATAAGCACCAACTATTCTCAAATCTGTATACATTAGTCTTTGGTAAATGATTACACTTAAATGATGGTATTTTGGTGATTGATGTGGGATGGATGCATCCAATTTCTTTAATCTATCCCAAAACCTGTAGAGTGTTTCTAAACATACTTATCTTTCCCAATATATCTTATTCCTAATATAGAAACACCTCATGTATAGGAAACATATCTAAAGGAATGAAATATTAATCATATACTATGAGGAGGCTTCACCAGGTTTTCAATTGTATATCCATTACTTAGACAATATATTAATGTGAGACTAAAACTACTTTTAGATGAACTGGTCAATGGGGACTCGATTGTGCTTTAAATTTATATAAAAATAAATTATTACTCTCATGTTATGGTTTGGGTACCTTATTTAAATTCTATTATTATATGGTGGGATTTATATCATTATAGATCTAAAGTCAATATCTTTTTTGTTATTAGTTTGTTGAATCTAGAAATTATTTCTGAAATTAGGTTCAATCATCTTTCTAAAGGTCCTATTTAGTTTAGATAGGCTTTTATATTTTTTTCCTACTATTATGAATCTAGTATATGATATATTGGGTGATGGATAAGTATTCATTGGGACTGTGAGAAGCTAAATTTACTCCTGTTTAGTTATTCATAAATTTTTAATTCTTTTTAGGATAGTTCTTATAACCTCTAGATGGAAACCATTGAGGTGATTTAAACATGATATGGTCAGATATTAAAATATGTTTAGGAAAAAAGAGAATTAAATAAGGGAATAACTAGTAATAGTTCATGTTTTAAGTGTTTCAACTAAAGGGGTGCTTAGAAAATAATTTTATTAACATAATAAATATATATAAATTGAATGAATCCCCATTTTTTCCTATAAGAGGGTGTTTGGGGTTTTTTATCAAATTTAATTGTATTGTGTATGTAAAAACAGTTAGTGAATTTGATTGAGGATGAGTTTGATTTTTTTTATTTTTTATTTAAAATTATGGTCTAACCTTGCATATAACCTTTCATACATGATAAATAGTGATTGTAATTTACTCTCAAATTGACCAACTTCTTCTTATTCATTGACCATAAATGAGTTCCAGGTGACATATGTGTGAAAGCCAATGTAGAGGTGAAGATGGATTTGAAATTCATTAAACAGATGAAATTATTGAATTACTTATATAATAAAAAAATATGGTATATAATATTAATAGAAATATATTAATTTAATACATATTTCATTAAATAGGGGAATGGAAATATGCTTTTTCCTGAAAAAGAATATTTAGCGTTCAATTACTAGAGAATAATTGTAAAATATAAATGAATGGAATATATAAATATGATCAACACGACAATGAGAATACCATTTTTAGTGAACCATCCACTTATTATATTGATTCTTATGACTTATATTCATTATTCATCAATGTCTAATAAAACATAATAGGTAAAAGATCTTTTTCCTCATTAGGTGATTTATGAACCTTTGCGAAATTATTCAAATTTATTTCCCGTATAATTCTACTCCGATTTCCAATATGTATACAACTCAAGGGTTGTGATAATATTATTTGATCTATTAATTGAAATTATACCATGATCTATTTTCATTTCACCAATATATTTGAAGACCATATTGTGGTTTTTAAACACATTCTACCTAATTTTTCTATGTAGCTAGAAAGAGTTTTAATTTTATTTTTGGATGAATGTTTCCAATTCATCAGATTTCGGATTTTAATCTCTTAAACCAAAAACATGGATATAATATGGATTGACTATGTAAGGTCTTCATCATGTTGTTTATATTCACATGATTTTTCATGTATTCATTCTTTCTATCAAGTCACATGTCATATTGTTTTTATTATAGTCGTAATTAATCATTTCTCATTGTTAATCAGTTCTGTTCTTACAATCAAGACAATATCTTCATCCATTCCCATATAATTTCACATGATTCATATATTCAATTGGATATACTCATATAGTGTCACATACATCACTTTTTTAATGTTAAACAACATATAATTTCCATTGTTGCTTTTTGTGGGGGTTTCCAATTCATTTTTTGGAGGAAAGTGTGAGTTTTCATGATTTGGGGAAATCTGTTAGCCCATTCCAATATTTAAAAACAATTTTTTTTATAAATCATTAATATTTTAATATTTTTCACCCATTAAACTTCCAAATTGGCCTCCCCTGACCTATTAATAACACTATTTAAATTTGGACACATTAGAAATCTATAATAACGGTGGACATGGGTTTTTATTTTTCGAATGGGGCTAGCTTGAAAGCTCATTTCCAGTTATTTAAAAAAATTCTTTATTTAATATCTTATTCAATTTTTATGATTTTTTAGTGATTCCAAGTTTCACCAAAGTCCACTAAACCTAGGCTCACACCCATTCTATTTCCCCCATCTTTGTAGCTCGTATGAATCACTAATTAGGGAAGAAAATAGTAGGCATTCTCAGATCGTCCATATTTGAAGAGATAACTTCATTACTTCACAACTCATTCAATTCTTACTCATTTACCCCATTTCAGTTCTCACATGACCATCTCAAACTTATTAAAACCTCACTTGAAATTTTTTCTATTTTGATATTCATCTACAAGTGTATTTGGGGACATTTCTTCAAAATTTGTCATGTAAGTTGGTCTCTATCATTATTCACCCCATTTGCTTAGGATTTTTTTCCTTATTTATAAGGTTTCTCCCAATTTTACTTGAACTTTACAATTTACATAAAGTGGGTATTCAAACCTAGGGTCTTATCTAGGGTTTTTTCTCTATTTTTATGGTCTTAGGATTGATCTAAGTCCTTTGTTGTGTGGTGGTGGTGTGGTTAGACTTTCTCACAAATATTCAAGGGGTTTGACACTTGTGATAGGTGATTCTATAGGTAATAAATGTAATATGAGTTAGCATTTATTTATTTATATTTTTAATACAATTATCCTTCATTATCCTTATTGTGAATTTTTTTGGTTATGTTTGTTAAGAAAATCATTTTAGGTACCAATTTCCTATTAAATTGGTTGTTTTACATGGCTATTTAATATTATGACAAATGGGGTTGTTTTATAACTCATGTAATGGGTTTATAGAAATGTTTTGGGTGATACAAATTCTGTTTTGGTAAATATGTGTATTCACATGTTGTTTAATGTGGGTCTTTAAATGTATTTTTTGTGCAAAACAATTTTATGTTTTGAGAAGTTATTATTTTTTGAAATCGTAATGGTTTTATTGAGTGGTGTATGTTGTGAAAAGAATCTATATCTACTGTTTTGAGTTAATTATGTTTTTATGTAATAATGGATTTTTTTATCATTATATAATGGTTTGAGCACAAAGGGGGAATCTCGGGTATCTATGTGGGATGTATGTACTAGTACGATAGTGATCCGGTTTGGTTTTACAATTTTCATAGAAACAAATGGATTAAAAAATGCTAAAAAACTTTATTAATGATGAATATGGACCACTAGTTTATAGGTATGTTACCTACTAGTGAATTGTGAATGAGAATGGATTTCCATATGGTTACTTTAAACTGAGGTACGAGGTATATGGGGCTTGATTCTAACTAGTTCCTAGGGGTGTTCCTGAGATTAGTGCTCAATAACTATTTTAGAATTATATTTGGAATATGGTTGTTTTTACTAGAAAATAAAATATATTACATGGTTTTACTTAATGTGCTCACTCATGGAAAATCCCCTTTTAAAACTATTTATATTTAAAAGTTTCATTCTTCTGAAATTATTTCTACCTTTTCTGGCTTATCAAAACTGACATGCTTTTTATCTTGTATTGTTCACTCTATGGAATCTCATGGCTGTTTCTGATTGGGATTAGGCTCACTCACATATTAAACCCCGTGTGCTTATGTATACTTGGTCAAGTTTGACATAGGTATTGTAAAAGCATTGTGTGATGGTGGTTCATGTTGTTAGTTCCCTTACATGGTGTGATGTTGTGAAGAGGGCTTGTGGGTGATGACCCCTTTTCAAGTGGAGTCCTTGGAAATGTTTTTAAACTATTTTTATAATCCCTTGTACTTCTTTAATTATATTTATAGTGATGTATTCAGTTCTATATTTTGCAAAAAAATTGATTGGAATGAATTTTTAAGATTCAATTTATTTATTTGTTATGATGTTTTATGTTTCCATATACTGGTTAATCATTCCCAAACCAAAATATGTGATTCCTGGGAACATGTTACAACCCGTGTGGATAGGTAATAACCTCTGTGGCTTTTCACAGGCTATGTTTAGTGGTGATTTTTATATCGATGAGATTCAATTTGTGACAAAATGGTACCAATGGTTGTTAATGTTTTTGGGTTGTATTATTAATTTTGGATGAGTTGGGCTAGATAAGAGAAAGGGCTATCAAGTCTTGATTTTTTTGGTAATGACTGGGGTGATTGGCCTTCAACTATCATGTTAGACCTCAATTCATTACAAGACACTGTAATTTTTTGTTTTTCTTCACTTCCAGGTGAGACGTGTGGGCTGTAGACTACAGATGGACATCGGGTGGGTGTGGGGTAGTTTTTTCTTTTATCATTATAACGTGTTTGGATTATTCATATGTGATGTTATTGATAAAATTTTAGGAATTGTTTTACAATTTATTTTTACTGTTGTCTTTTGAAGCAACATGCCTCCCTAGAAAGATCCCATGCACCCATAGGAAAAAGACAGATAGAGTTATCCCTCACCGCTTGATCAAAGGCTAGTAGAGGTTGTGGATCGGGCTATCCAAGCACTAGTACAAGGTATTGATACTACTCCATCTTTTGTTAGAGAAGATTATACTGGTCCATGAAAGGACAAGGCATAATAGTTCCTGAAAAATAAGCCTCATACTTTCTGAGATAGCATAGAACCCTAGAAATAAGAGGAATGGCTTAAAAATATAGAGCCCATGTTTGAGTTCCAGGACACACCTAAGGAGGTCAGGGTTAAGTGTTCCTCTTTTATATTAAAGTGTCCCAGCCATAGGTTGTGGTAATTAGTAATTCAAACTAGAATGAATGATTAGATGCTCTGCAGATATTTCAAGGTTGTCTTCAATGAACAGTACTGTCATGAAGTCTTGGCATATGCTATATCACAAGATTTTATAGATCGTGTTTAGAAGGATATTTATATGATGGATTATGCCAAAAATTTCACTTATCTAGTTTTTTTCTCCTAAAATTGTTTTTAATGTGAATGTTATGTCCCAGAGGTTTGACAAGGCTTACAATTGGAGATGTACTCCCTTATTTTGTTGTTTAAGATGAGAATCTATGCTAAGGTTGTTGATTGGGAAAGTATAGTAGAGATTAACCAAAAAGAGAGGGATGGTTTCACTGGTAATGTATTAGTAGTGGGAAGTGGATTCCCTTGAGAGACAAAAAGGATTCGGGAGTAAGAGGGTAATAAGAGAGATGGTAGTTCAAGAAACTCTTATAGGCAGCTTTCATTTGTGGCTCCTGATGTGTGATCTATCGTGTGACACTATTGTGGGTGGATAGGGCACATCTGACCAGAATTACCATTTCCTATGATGCCTTATTATCAATGTTGAGGTATGGGTCACTTGTAGTGCTTTTGTGGGGTGGTATATCCACTTCAGAGTGGGAAGGATTAGTGGCTTCAAAAAGAGGGAAATCTCAATCAGTGTCATCAAGGATGATGTGATCTCTCTTTTGTGTCCATGTGCTAGGGATGAGAAATCTTCTAGGAAAAGACAGTTAATGGCACAACCATAGACTAGTGGTCATCCTTAGGAATCTTCCAGACATCTCAAGGTGGTGGATCAGTCACCAGTAGGATTAGAGGCGAGACCATCTATTGTTTGAAATACCGTTTTGATTGACTCTTCAATATATACTGCTCTTTTTGATACAACTTCTTCTATTTAATTCATTTCTTCCAATTTTGTGAAGAAAATAAATTTTTGAACTGAGATTTTTTCCATTCTGATGGAGTTGGTGACATTGTTGGGAAAAAATGGGTAGGGTCTCAGGGTCCCATCATGTCCGCTTTCTGTGTTAGGGGTTGAGATGGAGTGGGACCTCTTGGTCTTAGATATGGATCTATTTGGCATGAAACTTGGAATGTATTAGATAGTACACTTGCAGGCACACATCGATTTCTATTGGCGATGGGTGAGTTCCACAACACCCTATGGGAGTCATCTGGTTTCTCATGGGGAATGGGATACACATTCAATTCGTGTGGGACATACACTCCCAGAGTTGGGAGACATTGTTTTGAAGTTATCAGAATCAGTAATTGAGGATTATGGTCATTCTTGTGATGGTGGAATACCTCCTGCAGTTGAGTATTTTCCTGAGGTATTTTCAGATGATTTTTTAGGTTTTTCCCTGGAGCTGGATGTGGAGTACTCGATTGATCTGGCCCTAGGTACACTGATGATATCTCATCCCTCATATCGCATGGCCCCAACCAAGCTAAGGGAATTAATGATATTGTAGGAAGACTTTGAATCCAAAGGATTCATTCGACCGAGAATCTCTCCTTGTGTCACTTTTGTTTTTATTGCAAAAAAGACTGGCGAATCCTTTAGGTTGTTCCTTGACTACCAGAATCTGATTTAGGTAAAAATCAAGAACAAATATCATTTTCCTTGAATTGATGACATGTTCATTCATTTGAAGGGGGAAAGGTTATTTTCTAAAATTGACTTGTGTTTAGGCTACCATAATTTCAGGGTGAAAGAGGCAGATATCCTAGAGACAAACATCTGAAGCATGTACGACCACATTGAGTACTTGGTCATGCCCTTCGGACTGACCGATGCTTTAGTGGTCTTTACGGAACTCGAGAACATGGTGCTCCATTAGTATCACAATTCTTTTGTCCTGGTATTTTTGTATGAAATCCAAATTTATTTAGGATCCAAGCCAGATCCTGAGCATCAATTGAGGATTATTTCCAGCACATTGCGAGAGCATATCCTTTATGAAAAGTTTTCCCAGTGCACATTTTGGATAAAGGAGGTGAAATTTATGGGGCATGTGATATCAAGGAAGGGGGTTTCGATTTACCCAGAGAAGATCAGTGCAGTTATGTCATGTGACCAGCCAAATAACAGGTTTGAGATCAAGAGTTTTCCCAGTCTGGATGGTTAATACAGGCTATTTGTTCAATATTTCCCTCGAAATGCTTCCCCATTGACTGCGCAAACCCAGAAATTGGTGAATTTTGTATGAGGCCTATAATGGAAGGAATCGTTCGTGGAGCTGAAGAAGAGGTCGATTACCACCCATGTTCTGATTTTTCCAACGGCTAGAAAGGGGTATGTGGTGTATTGTGATGCTTTGTGTATGGGTATTGGTGGGTGATTATGTAGGATGATCATGTGGTTGTGTATGGCTCTCACCAACTCTAACCAGACAAAAAAATTACCAGACACATGACATGGAGATATCATTTTTGATGCACTCTTTGAAGGCTTGGCATAACTACCACTTTGGGGAGATGTTTGTGGTCTTCTATAATCACAAAGTATTTATCTATTTCTTCTTATAGAAGGATCTCAACAAGAGATAATTTCATTGGATTGAGTACTTTCAAGGGTTCGACATTGATTTTTTCTATAACCTAGGAAATAGTAATGTGGTGGAAGATGACTTAAGAATAAGAGTTTTAGTGCATGCATTGAGGAAGTCCAAGAATGAGTGGACTCTGAAGGCACTCTTTCCCCAGATGCATTTGGTGTCTAAGAAGAAAAATGGGTTGCGTTCTGGTGAGATTTTAGTTGACTCCTTCTCTAGTGGAGCTAATTCAGTGGGAATAGCCTGGTTATGAGCATTGTCAGTAGGAAAAGTAGTTTCTTCATCGTGGGGAGAAAAATTTTGATTGGTCATTGATTCCTAGGGAATCCTGTGATTCAAGGGTTTTTAAGTAGTGTTGTTTTCTCTACAGAAGGTAGTGATGGAGGATAGCCACCAGTATCAATGGTCTGTCCATCCAGGTGCTGCCAAGATGTATTATGACATCTGTTGGTAGTGTTGGTGGCTTGGTATGAGGCGAGACATCACAAAATTCATTTTGAGATGCTACCCATGCTAGTAGGTGAAAGCAGAGCAACAAAGGCCCTATGGTTTTCCTTATACATTATAGATTCCTTCCTGTAAGAGGAATGAAGTTTCCATGGACATCACTATTGGATTGCCTCATACACCTTGGGGTAAGAATGCCATTTGGGTGGTGATTGATCATCTGACCAAATCATCCCATGTAATTCTTATCAAAGTTGGCCTGTTTGTATCTTCAGGAGGTGGTAAGGCACCATGGTGTGATGTTAGCAATTTCCTTAGATAGAGACCCATGTTTCACTTCTTGGTTTTTGGGAAGGCCTTTGTAAAGCCTAGGAGTGTCAGATTAAGATTATCACGAGATAACATCCTCAAATGGATGGTCAAATAGAGTGGGCGAATCAGATTTTGGAGGACATGCTATGTGCATGTGTTCTAGACTTTTGAGATTCTTGGGATAACCATTTGGTATTGGTTGAGTTTTCTTATAATAACTTTTACCAATCCTTTATTTGAATGGCTCGTTTTGAGGTGACCTATGGTTACCCTTGTTGGTCCCCCTATGTTGCGATGAAGTATATTAGACCTCACTTCTGGGGCGTAGTCTGGTGCATGAGACATCTGAGAAGGTCAAGTTGATCAGGAAATGAAAATTGACAGCTCAGAGACTCCATACATCATATGATGACCAGATGAATCGAGACATATAGATTTCTCTGCGTGACATGATATTCTTGAATGTGGCCCCTTGTCTGGTCTATCTTTGATTTGGAATGAAAGGGAAGCTAATGCCAATGTATATCAGAACTTTTAAGATCACCAAGAATATTGGTAAGGTCGAATACAGGTTGGCCTTACCTTCTTAGTTTAAATCCATCCTTGAATTCTTCCATGAATCCTAGTTGATGAAATAAAACCCGGATCCATCCCATGTTCTGAATTGGGAAAAGTTGGATATAGAGGATGATTTGTCTGTTTTTGAGCAGCTGGTGCGAATAGTTAATTTTCAATAGAATGTGATTCAAGAAATGTGTATTCCACTATTTTAGGTTCATTGTTAGATTTGGAATTATATACATTAGACTTTGGGGCGAAAGTTTTGGTTTGGGAAGCAGTACCCATTCTTGTTTTCTGATCAGGCTTTATGTTGACTTTCCGGGGAAGAAGGTAATTCGTGGTGGAATGAATTGTAACATTAATCACATATTTTAAAGGTAAATTTAATTTATTTTCAATTATTGATTTGTTTTGGGTGTTTCACATGAATTTTTTGGTGGAAAGTGTGAGTTTTCATCATTTGGACCAAAACATGAGTCTATTTTCAGATTAAAAAACAATTTTTTTTTTCCTTTATGATCATTCATTTTTAATATTTTGAACCCATTACACTATGAAAATGGATTCCCATGAGCTATTAACACCACCATTTAAATATGGACACTTTAGGAATTCATAATAATGGTGATTATGTTTTTTTATTTAATTAATTATGCAAGACAACAATCCCATTTCATTTTAAAAAAAAATTTCTATTTATAATCTTATACAATATTTATGATTTTTCTATGATTTTAAGTCTCTCTCAAGCCCAGTAAACCCATGACCTCCCCCATCCTCTTTCCTGCCTCTTTGGAGCTCGTCTGTATTGCGAATTAGGGTAGAGATTCTTAGGCTTTCTCAAATCATCCAGATTTGAAGAGGTAACATCATTCCTTCATAACTCCTTCAATTATTACTCCATTTCCACAATTTCAGTTCTCACATGACCTTATTAGATATACTCGGACCTCACATGTATTTTTAACTTTTTATAAATTCACCTATATGTGTATTTGAGGTGATTTTATCAAGATCCCTCAAGTAAGCTGGTCTCCTTCACTCTACCTCCAATTTTCATAGGGTTTTTTCCTTTTTCATAGGGGTTCTTCCTATTCTTCTTTAATTTTATCATTTCCAAATAGTTTGGAATTGAACCTAGGGTTTTATATATGGTTTCTTGATCTATTCTGGTTGTTTTAGTCATAATCTAAGTCCTTTTTTGTGCAAAGGTGGTGCGGTTGAACATTCTCACAAGGATTTAAGGGTTTTGACACTTGTGGTATGTGATTCCATGAGTAACAAATGCTAGATGTGTTATTTTATTTCTCATGTAATGGGATTATAGAATATTTTTTCACTAATTTTTTGGTGAATATAGGTATTAACATGGTGTTCAATGTGGTGTATTTAGGAGATTTTGAGTGAAAAACATTTATAATATTTGTGATGTTATTTTATTGAAATCTTAAAGGTTTTATTAAGTGGTGTAAGTGGTGAAAAGCTTGTGTAGATACTGTATTGTGTTGATTATGATCGTAATATTTTTTATTATGTGACAATGGATTTTGGTAACTTGTGATAACGGTTTGATCATGAAGGGGGAAGACTGGGTGGCTAGAAGGGCAGATATGTACTAGTACAGTAGTTATCCAGATGGGTTTTATTCCCGTATCACTGAGAAAAATGGATAACAAAACCACTAAAAAACTATATCGATGATGATTGGGGACCACTAGGTTATGTTTATGTTCCATACTACTGCATCATGTAGAAGAACATATTTTTCTATGGTTACCTTATACTATGGTGTGAGGTACATGAGGCCCGAGACTAACTAGTTCCTAGGGGGTCCTGAGATTAGTTCTCATTGACTCTTTTGCAATTATCATTTGAATATGGTGGTTCTTTTGGAAAATACTTCATCTTACATGTTTAAATTAATTATACTCACTCATAGAAAATTATCTTTGAAAAATTTTTACTTTTAAAATTTCAATTCTTCATAAATTATTTTCACCATTTTCTGCATATCAAAATGGGATTTATTTTTATATTATATTGTTGAATCTATGGAATATCTTGGTGATATCCTATTTTGATTATGATCAAAACCTACATACACCCCTTGGTTGAAAGTAGACTTCTTCATGTTTGACACAGGTTATGGAAAGGATTTGGGTGATTGTGGTTCAGGTTGTTAGTTCCCTTCCATGGGGCGATGTTGTGGAGAAAACTGGTGGTTGGTAACCCCTTGTCATGTGGATTCCATGGGGCTATCTGGTTGTAGTTTTTATGATTCTTTGGACCACTTATATTATGTTTATACCGATGTATTCTGTTCTGGATTATGTTTAAATCTTGTTTGGAATGAATTTTTCAAATTCAGTTTATTGATTGGTTTTGATGTTTTGTGTTTCCATATATGGGTAAATAATTCCCAAAACAAAATATAAGATACCTGATAACTTGTTCTAGTCCATGGAAATAGGGTTCTCCCTTTGGGCCTTGTCACAAGCCAGGTTTGGCACCAGTTTTGATGGTGACCAGATTCGGTTCATGATATGTAGTTTCTTCAAAATGTTTCATATCCCCTACCCATATGGTTGATTAAAACCATTATGATATATCATGATATGATTATACCATTTATATAGCTTCAAATAATACGTTTGATTGAAATCATTATGATTTCTTTTTGAGATAATCATATTTTCGGTCAAAATATCCGTTTATGGTTGATCCATCATTAGAGTCCATCATTGAATGGGTTGTTAGAATGAATATGTTATCACTTCAAATCATTATAGTATTTCATGCAAGATTGATTGAGGTTCAACCTACGATCAATTGTCTAATTATTATAGAAATACATCTTGATTCTTATTAGGGGTGTCTCATTTTAACAAATATAATACCCTTACTCAAATGATGTTTTTTCATCCTTCTGGATATTTATGTATGTATAAATTTTAAATATTTTAGTCTCTACATAAAAACCAGTAAAAATATAAATAATTTATTATTTTTATAATTAATTCATAATTGATTTTAAAATTATAAAATAATAGGAATCCATTAAATAATTATTCCACCAAACATCAATATTTTCCTTTTAATTTGAATTTTAATATTAATGAATACTTAAAACCCCTGATTTGATATAATAAATAAATAAATTTCAGATTTAAAAGAGAAAAAAATGAATTCTTTTCCCATGTTTTATTTTGATTTGGGGATGTTTATTTCGAAAAGTCATTAAAAATTATTGGAAATTGTCTCTCATCACTTTTATGTTAGTGGAACTTTGTATATCATTATAATAATAAAAACCACTATATCTATATTTTTGCGAATCATTATGAAGAATAAACCAAACATATATAGAAAATGATAAATTCTAAATAGGTGTGAGATGAACCTTTTTGGAAAAATTTAGACCTGGATATATGAAAAAAACACCGATCCCAAAATCAAGTCTTCCATTTTAAAAACACTCATAAATCATGTAAATAATGCCACCGTAAAAAGTTAAATTATTAAATTATGTAAAATAGTTACTCTTATAATTTTTTATTCATTAAACCAAAACAAATAATATGTATATTATTACAGTCTTTCACAAATCACTGTGAATAATAGCTGAATTTGTACCCCAAATATTCTCATCCGTTTGACCCCAAATCAAAAGACTTCCAAATACCAAAGTGGGTCTTAAGAGTTTCCACAGGGAGGATACCCCATGGTTATCAAATAACATAAAAATATCTAAATAACAATGTATCATACTGAGGATAAAAAATATTGTATCATAAGAAATAAAATTAATACATGCTATAACACATTAAAATATCTGTACACAGACATAAAAGATCACACATTCATGATCTGAATATAAAATAATGACATTGACCACCTACTAAGATAATCATACATTAAGATAAATTTAAATAATAAAGTATATGAGGATCAATTATATGTTTGGTTGATAGATCATGTCGATCTCCTAATCTTATCAATTAATTCCCACATGACCATAAAATACTTGATTCCATGCCTCATCCCTACCTATGTCTGTGTTGACAATGTCATAAATTCATGGGTACCCATATGAAAAGATGAACCAAGTGGGGTGTAACTAAAAATACCATTAGGGAACCACCAACATGGTCCCCAAAAAATGTGAATATGTTATTATATTTGCATATGACATTTTCAACAATATTAAAAAATAAACTTCATAATGATAAATAAATAAAGAAAACATCTATAATATCTACTTTTTCTGGTTCTTGAATATCATTGAGAATGTCCCAATGATCGAACCAACCTTAGTGTCACAACATCCTTAAAGGAGTTGACATATATAATTTTTAAATCACAATAACCATCTTTAAACCATAGTTGCAAGACCCTAAAATACCATACCATCTTCATCCAATGTTATGGTGTCTACGAAGATATAATATGACCATGAATACCAATATCATATATAGCATCCAGATCCAAGGATAATGTTCATGAAATCCAATATGGGAAGGGGTTATCACCAGATATAGTGAATTTGTCCAATGTATCTATGACTATCAATATTTGTGGTCAATTATTTGAAGAATCACCCTAATAAATGAATATAGACCTCAATGGATAGATTATATCATCCTTGGAAGCCAATAGAATCAATTTACATAATATATTACTAGGGGAATCTCTTTAGGAAATCAATATAAACATCATACATTACTACATAAACCTAGGAGGTGATCCGTGTTAGTCTAAAGTACCAGTCTCAAAGTTCAGATCTATGAAGATCATCCATGTCATCCCATGTATTTAATTACATTTTAGAGGGCAGAAGCTCCACTATAGAATCTCAATGGGGTTTTCTATTTACTAAAACTTGGTTTCATAAATAGATTGGCCTCTGTAGTGCATAACCATCCCTAGTCAAAACTATAATTATAAAAATCATTAATTTGGGTTTGAAGAGACATTACTAATCATCAAAACCCATTCCCATGCATACCTTATCAAGGTATACATTAATTTTGGCACCTACTCATGTCCACTAGAAAATAAAAAAATTGGAGGGACCCTACTATGGGTTCTTGGCCTTTGTCATGTCACGAGTAACTACTAGTCTCAGGGAAGATGTCATTCTTCACATCCATTTCGTCAATATAGCTTGTCATCACAATCTATATAGGGTCCATCACATTAAAAAAATTCTATGAGTTGTAATATATCCCATGTACTTCTACATGGTTCCCTTAGGTTGGATCGCTCACCAAACACAATCCTTATGAGACAAAGGTTTGTCCACCTACACCCAGCCACGTAATATGGGGATGGATTTCATAACAGAAGTCTTAATTTATAGAATATGTTATCAATTGAATCATAAGCTCCTCGCATGGCCTCGTAATTCCATGGATTTTTCATGCATCTCTTATCCATAAATTTTTGTACAAGGTTCAAAATCATGGTCACCTAAGCCATTATTATTCAATTTTATTTAACAAAAACCCCCCACGGTGGTCCAAATGTGTTTAAGAAATTCTCATGTAAAGCCTTGGACATCGATGAATGAAGAATCAATAGAGTTCTTCAGTACTAACTTGGCTGAGGTATTTGTTTCATTTTTTTCAAGGTGTTCAATTAATTTATCATTATAAAATTAAACATTATCTCAGTAAAAATATTCCAATTAAATAGTTGGGCACCACTAGCCAAGGGTAGGTAACACATCCAATGTACTATAGTAGAAACATAAATATTGTGGGCTTTTATACCAAAAAACTTACCTCATTTTTAGCTCCATTTATAAATTTACCCCACCTGATAACTCACTACCCAGTACCGCATAAGCTATCCATGGTACATATACTCACCACCCATGTTCCACAACACATATATTACTCCAATGAATTACAAAAAATTAATTATCAGAATTTATAATTAATATATCTATTTTAATCAAAATTGAATAATTCCAAATTACCCTCTGAACAACATTGGCATATCAGAACCACACCCCAAAACACCCCAGTGGAATGTCTCAAATCCTTTTCCCTAAATTGAGAGAAATCCTAAAAAAAGAAAATAAAATGGCCATTTATTTCAATTTAAAATATACCCCATAAAAATTTCACATGTAAGTGAAATATTGATGAAATAATGAAAAACAACAACCGAATTTCATCTCGGGACATCCAATATCTAGGTTGAAAAAATCCCCTTAGGAATCAACCAATTCCATCATTCTCTAGTAGAATCATCATCAAACACCTAACTATAAACCCAAAATTACCGAGTATTTATATGAAGAGTGTGAACCGGTATAAGAGGACGCATAACATAAATTGACAAAAAACGAATTCAAAAACACTTAAAACTAATGGGAGTCAAATATGGGGGAGGGGTGATGGGAGGTTTTCCATTACATGTGTGATAAGGAAGGATAAAAGGGGATATGGATCTAAATTATATGGGGAAAACCATAAAACCCCATATTCAATGGGAAACATTGTTTGGCTACATGGTTTTAAAAGCCACCCACCAACTGTGTGTGGGGTATATCCAACCAGACACCTATCACATAGCTAAGACACCTTGTTTACCAAAGTGTTCACCAATAGTGAAAATTGGTGCTATCTTGTTGTACAAAATTTCCCACTATTTTTTAACATTCATTTACAAACCATGCACCAAACCCCCAAACAAAACAAAAATGATTGGTTTACCCTTGAATCTACATGGTTTCTTCAATAAGAAGAACTTACATTGCTAAAAAACCTGATATATATAAACTGTATTGAAAGCCTCCTCCTGATTGTAGTTCCCACATTTTCTTTTAAATCATGCACACCATACTGTAATTCCAAAATAAAAAATCCTAAATCTCCCAAAATTATACAAGAAATATCTTATGAAATTCCCATGAATTTGAGGAACCTCAAATGCTATGAATCATGTCATAAAACATCACCTAAATATATCTAAACTCTCATAATACCAATGCAAACCATTATAAGAAATATCACCCATATACTACTTGATAAAATATTCAATTACTTCAGATATTCTGAATAACTATGTACATATAAATGTGGAATCACTCTAGAATATTACTTCTGATTCTTTATATCACTCTATAGACATCCATTTATCTAGATTGACCTTATTTGGTTCTCATTTAATATTCAAATTATTGATTCATATTATTTGGTTCATAATGAGTATCCAAAGTGAAATTTCAATATAAGGTTCTCAACCCCTAAGAACATGTTCCATTTTATGAATCCATTTCCAAAAACCAAGATAGCTCTAACCTAAGACAACATATCTTGAAAAATTATTGAGTCTCTATCCATTAAATTATTGGGTATGTGGTTGTCCCCACCATCAAACATTACCAAATGAGGTTAATTTCGTTCTATAATGACTCCCACCAAAGGAATTGGATACCATGACCAGATTATATTGGCCCACTCTCTCACATAGTTTATGTTCGAACACAACACATCGAAGCTTGAACAAAAATAATTTTTATACACATTTACCAAATATAGCTTTCTTATTACCATCCAAAATCTATGTGCCTCCACCATCTAGGAGCTATTCTAACACTCACTATTTTTCTCAAAAATCCCCAGCCAACACTCAAATATTCCCCATCATATAATATATGATATACTCAAATTGGTTTCTAGTATATGAATTAAATAAGATGAAAATTTTTAGGTTAAACTTCAATGGATGATTCATATAAAAATGCTCAGATCTAGTCATAGAAATTTCACAAATTACTAGATAATTATTCCCTCGTGCCTGATTCATCCCATGATCATCCTATTCTGTCAATTTAATCACATTTATAACTTGTTAGGTTATTTAATAGTTATGTTCTTGACTATAGATAAAAACCATCGTATGCATTTTCATCTATTGACTTATCCCATCTCGAAACACACTTTATTCATATTAACTCCATCTCGAGCATAAAGGAAATTCTCATCCTTGATTAATCATCAAATAGAATTTGGAATTCCTTGGGGAATGCAGACATGAATCAAATTCAATGCATGTTTATATCAAACTACTCTCATGAACACTCCACAATGAATACCACAAGCCCACCAAATTTATATAATAAGGATCGCATTACCATGACTGATATATCAATCTCTAGTATAAGAGTTTCATTTACATTACCTCACTGGTGAAAATTTAACCAGACCATGACCAATGGTCTAATATTAACCAACCTCAAAGTTTGGACATAGAAATACCACTCTCACCCAAATGAAATCACAAAATATAAATTACTAACTATTCATGGATTATGATAATGATTCCCAACATATTTGGAAAGGTTCATCTAAATCATTCCACTTATATCATGCCACACTTATCTTTATTGAACACAACTGGTCATCACGTCTATATGAATATCATCATTATTTTCTAGGCCCCCTGTTTTCACTATAGAAAACTAGGGTTCTCCTAACAAGACATTACATATTTTAAAATGAATATTCATTAAATAATATAAAAAATGCATATAGGACTTCATTCTTTGGTGAATTTGGAAACATAGAACACACTATTCTTAATTAATGAAGGATATTCACGGTTTAACAGAAAAAATCTTCCCCATTAGTAATCCTAAAAAAAATACCCTACTTATATCCATTCTTCATAACATGGGGAAAAGAAACATAAGATACCGTTCGATTGGATTACCACAAAGGGTACACAATGAAGATAATAATAATCACATGAACATATGGGCATGAAAATATAATCATCACATTGGAAAATCGTAACATGGATATAATAGATCCTAATAATGAGACATTGTATAAATAAAGGTCATTCATGAGATTCGAATAATAAGATAATCAATGAACATTATCCATGAGAAAATTGTATTTCCTTATGAAAATGACTCTTGGCATATAAATATTCATAAATATATTATGTAAATTAAACCCATAAATACATTCATTACATGTTATTCATGGGATAACCACCCAAGTATCTAGTTCAAAAATGGGAAAAACACTCGTGTACCCAACATTCTTTGTTTGGGATAACCACTAATGTACCCTTATTTTTTTATTGGATAAGACACTAGTGTACGCAATAGTCTCATAGAACCTTTATCATTACCAATTGTAGTGAAGGGAGATATAGAACCTAGTGATCACATAATGAAAATAATATATAATTGTTCCAAAAGATCATAAATCATTCATCATATCTTAACTAATTAAATAAAAAGGGAATCATAATCATTTCACCATATCATAACCAATGAAAGAAAAAAATTGAGTTATAAATATTTTACCATTTCATTATAGAATTACCTAAGGAAAAGAAGAGGTTTAGTAATACTTTAGGAATAGTACAACCCATCGACAAGAAATAAGTTTTAATGACCTACTTTTATAATAACCCATTTAGATAAAGAACACGAATGGTTTCCTTGGTAATATCCCAAGAAAAGAATAATTTATATCATGGGATGACGTATTAGATGGTGAATGATTTGGAATGATATATCACATGGAATGTTTTCATAGAAAGATTACATATCATTAAAAATTATTTTTTAAAAAAAAATGAATAATTTTTTTGAAAATTTATTTATAGAAAACATATAATGGATGATTTAGAACCATTTTAAAATTATCAAAAGAGAAATACCCTTCAAAATTGGAAACCACTTTTTTAAAATATTTTCAAAATCCTATTTTACATAGAAATAACATATTTAAAATATAAAAAATATACAAGTATGGAGGAGAAAATTTTCTATGAAAATATTGAAAAATTTGAGTGGTAATTATAGTGAAAAATATTGTATATTACATGAATCTTAAAAGAAAAGATTCATTTATCATTTTCAGTAAAATTCAATCAATACTTGTTTGGAAAATGACAAGAATAATTACTTTAAAATAATTAAATATTAAAGGGGTTAAATTTTCTTTAATAATTTCTTTTGATAATAATAAAAATTTATTTATTTTTATAGAAAAAATTGTTTTTTGAATAAAAACATGGATTTTAATTCAAGTGATAAATTATTTAAGATTTTAATTAACACATTTTCTAAATTATTTTCAGTATTAGAGAGTGGGAAATGCTCTATTACATTGAAATATCATCAATAACCCTATTATAAAAAAATTATTGTTTTATTTTGATATGGACCACATGATATTATCATTGGAAACATAATCCTAAGTAATCCTAATATAAAATGAGATTGTACCGAAAAATCATAACAAATTTAGTAAAATTTAATCATATGAACCGTGATTGAATAAAGTTAAATGGAACATATAATATAATTATAATAAATAATTTATGAAATTAAATTTCAAATGGGTTTTATATAAACCCCATAAAATAAAATAGTTGCATAAAATAACTTATCTCTCAAAGAAGGAATATTTGGACAATGATCCCATACCATGTTAGGAATCTTTTGAATCATAATCCCATATTAATAATTTCCTCAAATGAAATTTTAAATATGATTAAAATAATTGGACTCATAATATAATATTTTCAATCGGAAATGTAAATTCAACTTAAAATAAATCAGTGGTGAATTTTCATATATCTCAAATAAATAAGAGAGAGACTAGAAATCCATTACTGTAGGACTTGACTTCCTTCATAATCATTCTAACCACCTCTATAAAAATATAATTTTATTATATATATATCACATAATAATAAAAATTTATGTCAAATCATATATTATTTATTATTGACCTTTTATTTATTTTTTTATAAAAATTCTTTATTAAAATCGTTTTTGCGTAGTAACTACATTATTTCTTGTGTTTGTTTTGATTTTTTATTTTCAGTCCACATACCCTAATCAGAGTTCCATCATTCCTACAATAATATTAATTACAAAATTATCAAATTTATAAATCAATTATAACATTAAATCAAATCATTAAATATTCTTTGAGTAGTGAAGTATGTTATGATCATAGACACGATACTTCATACACACGCATGAGTAACATTTTCATTATTCAATGATTTTTATAAAAAGTAGGTAAATTAACATATTATCATTAAAAAATATAATAATATTATAAATATTAAATTACATATTTAAATACACATATTCATATCATCCATGCGCTGTAATGATAAAAAGAGATTCATATCACTTATTTAAGGCGTTAGTCAACACATACGTGAATGACATTATCAAATATAGGTGAGTGAAAATGTATGAAAAAAGTGATATATTACATTTCAAAAATAGAAAATATTTCAATAATATCAATAAAGTTCATTTATTTAAAATATATTTATTTTTATTATCTTTCATGTAATGCATTTGTGTAAAAGAATCATATAACTAATTGAGGCAGTAGTCATTCGTACATACAAGTGATGTTACCATATCCTTTATGTAATTGAAATAAATCATTATATATTAAATATTGACTAAATAGTTATAATTAATTTATAAATATCATATATACATTATATACATCATTATACCATCCTATGATAGGGGTAGAAGAAAAAAGAAATAAATCAGTTCGCGAGGTGATAGTTTATCACACACACTGATGATCATTTCATAACAAATTTGATGGGAGTTTAAGTGGTTATACATAATTACATTGATACAAAAAAATATGAATTCATAAAATACTATGTTACTTATATCAAAATGATTTATTAATAAATTAAGGAGGGAGAGGAATAAAAATATAAAAATTCTCATCGAAGTATGTTACCTTTTCATTATGAAAGCTACATAGGTTTTCAAAAACATTCATCCATGTTTAGATTTATACCCAACATATAGATTTAATAAATAAATTGGGATTTTTTGTAGTTATTTGGGTATGTTTTTTATGTTAAATATAGATTTACTAGTTTGATGATGTGAGGATAGTGACTTCAATTTTATTATTGAAATGGAGTGGAGTATTTATAAATACCTAAAAGTAATCAATAATGGGATGTAACTCCATCCTCATGTGAATAAAAAAATAATGGTTAGCAGGTATGATATATCCAATCTGCACCTCTACCACAATAACAAACAAGTTTTGAACATGTAATTCCTTAACATTTATGTTTTATACACTTTTACCATTTTAATTTACGCTTCACTAACTAGATTTTTTAACCTATGTAATTCACCTATTAAGAATAAATTGAAATTATTATTACTATATACTTTTTCTCTAATTATTATAAATATGAAATCCTATTTATCAAATAAAAATACAATGTGTTGAAAATTAACTTTTATACAAGTACATGTCATGTGCAAACCCCCTTTTAACCTTAATTACAATGATTAATATTTAATTATTTTTACTAAATATTACCGTATAATATAATATAAATTAGTATACTTCCAAATATTTAATAAATTTTTTCAAATTATATTTATTGAAGATAAAAATTTTAATATAAAATTAATCTCACAGACACGACGTGGACGAAACATTTGAAATAGAAAATGTCAATACATTTACAATGTTTTTATACCCAATTTAAATTTGGAATTGGTTAAATATCATAAATTGGATTTATCTATATATATGTTTGGAGAAATATAATTTTTAAAAAAATAATTAATATATGTAGATTTTAAAAAATATAAATTAAATGTTAGATTTCAATTAAATTTCAATATTTTTAACTATTTATTAAATAATTTAATTCTTTTAGAAAATTTTCAAAACATCATCCGAATATAATTCCAATATTTTGATATATCAAATAAGTTTTAAATTACCAAAAAAATTATAAATATTTCAAAATTTAATTTTATTAAAGTTCATAGAAAGATATATTTATTTTGACAAAATATTATATTTTGAATCATATAATGACTTTTCTAAATCTACGATAATTTTTATCAATATTATTTCATTATATAAAACAACTAAACAAAATATTAAAAAATAAGTTATCAATAATATTAAATACCTATCTAATTATTAGGATATAATATCCATTATTTATATTATATTATATCATGGATCCTCAAAGATTAGTATGTGTGTGCAAGAAATCTATCCAAGAAATTAATTATTACATGTATCACAATATAACCACAAATATTGTGCATTTTGAAAAATATCCAAAAAATAAAATTAATTTGAAAAAATATAAATTTTGGGATGATATATTATACCACCCTAAATGATGTTATCCATTGAAATTATTCTAATCCATAACTGGTTTAACATTAGAAAATTATTTGATGGAAACCTGCATTATATAAATGAATAAGAAACCATCCTTTAAAAAGGGAATGTTTGAAACCTAAAGGTTGAAAAAATTAACACATAACTATGCTTTAACATACGTGAACATAGATGGAAAGTTGATATTTTGACATTGAATAAAAATATTAAATAACTATAGAGAGTGATATATATCATTTATCATAATAATGTGAATGATTAATGGAATGTTAAGGGTCCCAAAACCATAAATTTGGAAAGATTTAAAAGACCATAAGTTTACCAAAAATTATGGTACTAGGATATTTATTAATATCCTTTTTGTAGAGTTGAATTATTATTTTACAATCTAAAAATATATGGAAATATAATTAAATTATACATTTTAATTTCATAAGAACTATTTCATCATGAGATTTAATCAATTTCGAATCCATTAAATACTCCAAGAAATGTTAATACCAAAGTGGATTCTTTTCCCAGAAGAAATAATATTATATTTTAATATATCCAAATATCTACAATAGATTGATAATTAATTCATTAAATCTATATAGATTATAAAACAAAACAGTTATCAAAATTTATGAATAAATCATCAAATAGTATTATGATGCAATAATCTCTAAAACCCCATCTCAAATTCAAATTATACCATTCCTTAAATTATTAATAATATAACCATAAAAAATAAATATTTGTAAATAAATTATAAAAATTTATCAAAATAATGTAAACATTAATCCCCCAAATATCATAAATTATCTCCCAATAGTCATATACCAATAATTTGAATACAATCTTCATGAATTCTCTTGGAACATTGAACTGTCTTGAATTACCATAAGACCTTATTAGAAACATACATTATTCCTAATTCCATCAATCCATCCTTATATTAATTAATATATTCCATAAATCATATAAATATACACACATGATCATTGGTAACATAAATTTTTTTTTCTATAAATCATTAATCATTTCAAAGGTCTCCAATACAATCAAAATTACATTAGTTATATAAATCATCTCTTTATCACAACATAATTATCTCACCATCATAAACTTATTTGGTGTAATCAGTCCCTTGAACATTACTTTTTAAATAATATCAGCTTTCCATTAAATCGCTTTTCTGGTCATTATAATAATTCATTATATTCATTCAAATCTGTAAATAAAAACTTATACAAAATATCATTATATGACTCATAAATCATTAATTACAATACATAACTAACTAAATCATCACATATTCTTATTAAACCATTAGCTTGGAATCATAATATAATTCCTTAATAATTATTTCCTTTTATATTTCATGCATAGTTTCTTTATGATTAACAATATATCCATTACCCAAACAACATTAATATTTATTTCATTATCTTTCCCCTACAGTCATTTTTTTTATAATTTCCATATTTTCAACAATCAAATAAATAATCAAATAATATTACTTTTGGGAGACCAATATTCCCACATGTTCTATTGATAAAATTTTTACCTATTTTCTCTCAAATTCTTTGATGTGTGTCCTTCTCTTTCACATTCAAAAAAACATCCTAGTCCTTTAAGACATTCCCTGGAGTGATTCATCACATATTGTCAATATATGGAGAACTTTATCATCATTATTTTGGGGCCTCAATTAAACAAACTACTGTTAATATATATCCTTCTATTGTTTGGTTATTATAAGAGTTGGTTAAGATACATGTTATTATTCATATATTGTGGTAATTGATTAAGTATAATCACAATATCATTCACTCCATTTAACACCGCATTCAGTTTCTCATCAATAAATTATCTATTCAATTGAATTTTAATCAAGTTCCTCCATGTTCTATCTATTCAATAAAACCAAGAAGCATATGGTGATCAAAAAAAAAATCAAATTAGAAAAAAATAACCCTGCAAATTTTATATAGGATGTCTAAATAATAAATCCTTCATTTTTTAACAATGAGACTTTAGGTTTATCTTATGTCATATGATGTCAGAATTTATTTCATTAATTCTTGATGGTCAAAAAATTGATTTCTAATTTCTATATCATATCTCTTGGGTGCTTCCTACCAATTGTGTAGTACGGCTTATATACATGTACCATGTGATGATATACTCCAACTCAATGAACTCTTTTCAATGATATTACCACTATATACATATCTGAATGATCCAAATCCACATGTAGTATCGAGAAAGTGATGTAATTTATAGTAAACCACTCACTCTATCCTTTACCAAAATTCATGGACCTTTTCCTATATTTATATCATCCTTAGACTTATCCTTCAATAAATCTATAGAAATATTCTTAGAAATATCACTATGAATCTCAATAATTTTTTATCATCCTACATTCCAATGGATGACTGAACATTTTCTCAGATATCAAATATAGATACCCCTAAAAAACATATAAAGATATTACATCATTTTAGATGTATATTCATTACATTATACAATCACATGACCAATAAATATAATCATTTAGTCCCATCATTAACATGGACCAAAATATTTATAATTAATGAAACATCCTAAGTTTATACAATAAATATCATCATATTTATCTCCCTTCAAAACATAACAAACCAAATAAATTACATCAAAACATGGGAAAATAAACAACTGATAAGGTGAACTTTGATTCTCTGTAATGCTAAACAAGGAAGATACATAAGAATAAGTTGATGATAAATGTATGTTAAAATAGAAATAACATTTGAAAACCATACCCTACATATCAAAGATCATAATCTTGATTCATGGTAAAAATATTAGAATTTTATGAGATAAGATTAATAATTGAATCAAAGAACATGAACCATGAAATAATAGCATTATTATAAGACATATAATGGTGGAATATACATAATAATATAAAATATTATTCCAAGGATACCCATAATGACATTAAAAACATATTTTTTATTTGAGATAACCACTCTTGTTCATAATTTATCCTTGTTATATCCACACATATACCACATTTTCTAGTCTTGGGATAACCACCCAGGTTCCCTCCATTATAGGATTTGGATCACTACAAATATATTCTCTACTCTGGTAGAAACTTTATCATTACCCAAAGCATTGTAGGGAGATATAGGTACCACATTTAAAAATTTGAAAAGATTTCATACAAGTTCCAAAAGATCAAAAAAATATCATCATATCATAGTTCACCAATGTTGGTCGGAGTGGATACTCAAGAGGGGGGTGAATTGATTTCCAATTAAAATTTCTGTTTAAAATCCTTTACTAAAAATCCCCCAATTTAAAATACTAATTGAATTGTAGTGAATTTGAACTAAAGAAAACTTTCATTTTGGTTCTCAAGGGATTGATTAATTCCCAGTTAATCTAATCAAAATATCAGATTAGCTTTTTTAAACTAACCTAATAATTTGCAAGTAGTGCAAAAAATTTACTAATTCAATTATCAGAGTAACTTTGAAAAACTATTTTTAAGTTTGAAAGCACTTAACAGTGGAATAAAAGGTTATAGATAAAAAAATAAAGCAAAACAGATATAACCAAGAGGTTCAGTCTCAAGCCGAGACTTAGTCCTCTCAAAAATTAATATAAATTGGATCCACACCTTGGATTGGGGTTCACAACAGTTTACAACTGTCCAGGTCAGAGACCTCTACCACAGTTCTATGTGGGAAACAAAAAAACAGCAAATACAGCTGTCCAGGTTACACACGACCTTTACCACTATCCATAGTTGGAAATAAAAGATGTAAGGAGTTTGAATGAGGATTTACAGATCCTCCAGTTAAGGATTAGGAGATAGTGTGTGTAAGAATAAAAACAGATGATACATACTGCTCGTAATGTAAATAATAAATCACTGAGCAATATATAGAGTCTAGAATGGATCTAGTGATTGCATTGTAGCTATGGACTCCATCAAATTTGATCAGAAGTGGTTCTGAGTCCTCTTATGGTTTTTGTCTGAAAAACAGAGTGTCGTTTGTTTGAAATCCAGGTTCAGAGACAGGGAAGAGTAGTCGATGAAGTTCATTAAAATCTTTGTGAATGTACATAGCTCTTCATGAGTAAGCATAAGAGTGTATGATCTTCTCTATCTTCTTTGTGTATGTTTCACATGTATATCTCTCTATAAGCTCTTCTTGTATATCGCATTTCGTGTATATCGTCTCTCTTGCAGCAATAAGATCTTCTTCTATTTATGTCATGAGCTCTGTAAAAAAATGATTTCTTTTTGCAGGTATGAGGTATGGTTCCCTAACATCCAACAACCTTCATTAAATAAATGAAAGAGCATTAAAATATACCTAATATGACCGTTGGTTAGATTAAATAAAGGTAAATAAATTAAGGAAGCATCAGATTCTCTAGATCGGTAGCTTTGGATATCGGTAGCCTTGAGTAACAATAGACTTTGTATCGGTAGGCTTCATGTCTGTCGGTAGACTTGATCGGTAACTTTTCTGTATCGGTAGGATTGATGTATCGGTAGTCTTGATATATCGGTAGGCTTGATGTATCGGTCAGATTGATGTATCAGTAGGCTTGAAGTATCTGTAGGCTTTGCATCAAGGTGACCTTCATGTATCGGTAGGCTATGCATAACACTGAGCTTCACGTATCGGTAGGCTTTGCATAAGGGTGACCTTCACGTATCGGTAGGCTTTGCATTAACGGTGACCTTCATGTATCGGTAGGCTTTTCATAACAGTGACCTTCACGTATCGGTAGGCTTTTCATAACGGTGACCTTCACGTATAGGTAGGCTTTTCATAAGGGTGACCTTCTGTCTATTTAAGCATTCTATTGGAAGAAAGGGTTGAGTTAGAATATAACCATTCAGTAATCGAATTCTTTGAAGATAATATAAATATTGTAATATATGAGTATTTGCATAGTTTATATAAATACTAAAATAAGAAATTAATCATTAATTAATATTGGAACTATCAAACTATACTTGACCATAATTAAGATCATCAATATATATTTGAGCATAATTTTAAATATGACTGAGCATAGTTGGGATTATTAATATATAATCGAGCAAAGTTGGGATTATTAAAAAATAATCGATCATAGTTGGGATTATTAAAATATATTTTCAATTAATTCTCCCAAAGGGATCAACAATCTCCCCCTTTTTGATACTCACAACTTATCATAACTTATGCCAAAGAATGAATAAAATTAAGATAATGTCAGAGGAAAAAATAAATTTTCCCAGAAAAAAACATTAAAAACAAAGTTCTCCTTTTAAAAACTACAAAACATAGTTCTCATTTTTCTCCCCCTTTCAATTTCACTCCCAGTTCTCATTAGTTTCATTTTCTCCCCCATTTTTCACCTTTGGTGCATTTTATCCCCCTTTGTGATTAACAAAAAGAAGGGTAGAATGAGAGAAAGATCAGAAGGCAAGGAAACATAAACACAGTAAAGTGGATAATGTAAGAGAAAATTTCCATTAAAATACAAAAGGTACAAAATAAATATAAGTGAATTCCATAAAAAAAATCAAGAATCACTCAATCTTCCTCTTGAACAGAAGTCTTTCCCTTATGATCAGAAGAGGGTGTAGGTTCAGATTGAGTAGAGGGCTTGGGAATAGCTGAAAGAACAACTGTAGGGTCAACCACTGAAACTGTACCGGAGCTGAAATCTGTTCACTTCTGTGGGATCATAGGTGTCAAGATTCGGATAGCCTAAACTGGAGTCAACTGAGGTGTACTCTCAAAGGCAGAGGCAGGAAGGGTAGGAGGTACAATCACATGTCTAGAATCCACATGCAAGAAGGGTAGAAACATGTTCATGAATTCCATAATAATACTACCTCCTCTCTCCATTGCTGACTCAAAATCATCTCGATTTTCAATGACTTTGTCTAAGGCAGAAGTAAGCTCCCTAAGATTACTAACCTATTCTCTGAAATCTTGAGTTACTAGAGGCAACTTCATATTCTCCATCAAAATATTGAAATGGATGGTCATTTGATGCTTGGTGTATACTTTCTCAAAGTAAGCATCCACCTTATTTTTAATTGCCTCTTGAGAAGCAGTAGCTACATGTAAGTGATCATGAACAAAACTAATAACTTCCCTAGTGGAAGCAAGGATTTGAGTATCTAAGGCACCACTGGGAATGGCCTTAGCCAGCTCTTCCTGAAAAACAGATCTGATCTGGTCAAGGTTCATAGTGGAGCTGGATGAGGGAAGAGGTTTCACTAAAAAACCTACTGTCTCCTTGAAATATTGTGTCAGATTACTAACAACCTTCTGAATAAGTTCATCTTGACTGTGCAGATGTTCTTTGATTGATTTTTTAAAAGCCTCAGACACTTCCAAAAACTGATTGACTACCACTTTGGTATATCTGATATCAACACTCACTTGGGTTTGATAACTGTTCAAAGTAGTCAATGAAGCAATTGATTGTCTGAGAGCAACCACAGCTCCTGTCCAACACTCAATTTGAGTATGGCACACTTTAGCTTTATCCATCATTTCCATCAATGGGGTAGAAACAACACATCTCAGAGATATCTCTAGGGATTGTTCCACATTCCTCATCTCTTCAATTAGACTTGTCTTCAAATCCTCCACTGACTCTCTCAGTGCTTCTTTCAATTCAGTCTTTAAAGACTCAAGGTCCTCCTTGGATGCCACATTTTCAGCCACTGCAGGTAGGGTAAATGATTCCTTTTGGGGTTGGTCTTCCTCATCCGAATCTCCATAAGAGAGTCCAAGAACCATATATCCTGGATCTAATGACCAATCTTCAATGTCATACAAAACAGATACTGAATCAAGATGTTTCCCTCACTTAGAACATTCTCCTGAAGAATCTCATCCAACTGTTCTGCTCGATGTAATTCTACAACTTCCCCTACAACTACAGAAGATTAAATAGCCATTTTCTCTGAGTCATCAATGACTCTCTCATCAACAGATGCTGCTTCTTCTTCCTGATCAGGCACTGTTCTGACTGTACAATCTATCAGAGGGCTCAAACAGAGCTCTTCTTCTTCATTTTCCTCATCATCTGCTTCACCAGAAGCCTCTTTTTCTCCATTAATGACATGATCAGATTCGGTTTCCTCATCCTCTTCAGAGGTGTCCTTAACAACATACTAGCATGTTTCTTCTTCTTCTTCTTCCTCAGTCTCAGGATCATTGTCCTCGAAAATAGTTTCTCTCCTTGGTAGTTATTTTGGAGGGATAGCTGCTCTATAAGAAATATTTTGAGGCATAGGACTAGGAGGTAAATCAGGGTCTCCTCCTTCCTCAACTGATGTCTCTTCCTCTTCATCTTCACCATCACTATAGACCGGTTCAGGCTCATCTGGTCCAAGACAAGGCTCCCTCACATCCTTTGGTCTAGAAGGATGATCTATAGGAGTTTACTTGTCATAGACTTTACCATCATCATTGACCCATGATTTCTTCCAAGGGTTCCAGTTTACTTTCAAAACTTAAATGAAGTCCTGGTGAGGAAAAATTTATCCTTAACCACAATAATTTCATCTTGAGGTCCAGCTACCTCTTTTTCCTTCAACATAATAGAAATTAACTTATAAAAGAAAAGTGCACTGGACTTAGACTTCGGTCTAGTCATCTCTTCAATCTGAATCATAAGCAATCAGAACAAGTTCACCTTTACTCCATGTTTAAACAAATACAACAAATAAATATCTCGAAATCTAAGGGTAGAAAAATCTCCTCTCCTTGGACTAATCACATGCTGAATGAACAAGAAAATCAGTTTATATTCTCCTTACATTTCTGCAGCAATGACGTTTCTAGGAGTTCCATTTCTTGTCAAATCTAACAAAGGATCCTCATAATTGAAAAAGTCACTAGTAGTAGGTATAGATTTTGAATAAAATCAATAATCACCTTCATGAGAAACTATAAGGTTCTCAGCCCATTCAACAGATGAAAACAAAATATTTTGACCATTCACGTAGGAAATCATCTTGTTCTCCTCTTCTGACGTCTCAAAACAGAGAAACTCATAAAACTCTTTTACCAGAGATGGATAGTACGGTACACTATTGTTCATGAAGAATTCGAGCCATCCTCGCTCCTGTAAGATCATCAGAACCAAGGACATGCTTTTCAACAGCCATTTCGCACATAACTATTTTTCCACTACAATTTCTCGCTTCGATAAATGCGGATTCATAGGATTCCTTCAATAAACATGTATACTGCTTTCCCTAGCACCAGCATCGGTTACTTTCCACTTCTTATATTGCGACGCATCACTCCCTTCATCCACTGAGGGTTTCTTCACACGTGCCATTTCAGATTCTGAGGATTAGGGTTTTGCGAGCTTGAGATGTTTAGGTAGGAGGGATTCGAACAGACCAGTTTGAGGTGATTGAGTGATGTTTATAGTCGGGTTTAATATCATTTAGAATTCACATATAAAATAAATCTCATATTAAAAATAAATTTAAAGTCTCAGTCTTAATACAATTTTCTTTAAAAAGTGGGAGAGATGTATCGGTGAGGTGTCCTTAAACGGTGGGGACTTTCCTAATGGTCAGGATCATCTAACGGCGAGGTTCCCTAACGGTGAGGTTCATCTAATGGTGAGGTTCCCTAACGATGAGATTCTTTTAACAGTGAGGTTCCCTAATGGTGAGGTTCATCTAATAGTTTAAGAGTGAGTTATCATTCCTAATTCATGTCTAATGAAACATAATCTATCTGAACTTAAAGGATTAGTGAAAATATTAGTTAATTGGAGTTCAGTGCCTATAAATTCAAGAGTTATATCACCTCATTGATAATGATATCTTAGAAAGTGGTGTCTAACATCAATGTGATTGGTTCTATAGTGAGAAACAAGGTTCTTAGAGATATTGATCGCACTAGTGTTGTCACAGTTAGTTGAAACATGTTTAAAATCAAATCCATAGTCCAATAAAGTGTGTTTCATCCACAGAATCTGTGCACAGCAACTACCAGCCGCTATATATTCTACTTCAACAGTAGATAATGAAACTGAGTTCTGTTTCTTACTACACCATGATACTAGGGACTTTCCAAGTAAATGACATGTTCTAGGTGTGCTCTTTCTATCCAAATTGAATCCGGAAAAGTCTGCATCTGGATAACTTATTAAATCAAATGATTTTCCTTTTGGGTAAAACAGTCCCAAATGAGCAATATTTTTAAGATATTTAAAAATTCTTTTAACACTGAGTAAGTGAGACTCTTTAGGGTTAGCTTGAAATCTAGCACACATACATACACTAAACATAATATCAGGTCAACTAACAGTAAGATAAAGTAAACTCCCAATCATACCTCTGTAATTAGTTTGATCTACTGGTTTCCAAGTTTCATCAATATCCAATTTACAAGTGGTACTCATAGGTGTATCACTTCCCTTAATACTATCCATCCCAAAACATTTTAATAAATCTTTAGTATATTTACTCAAATTCAAAATAATACCATCTTTAGTTTGAAAGATTTGAAATCCTAGAAATTAATTAAGCTCTCCCATTAAGTTCATTTCAAACTCATTTTGCATAATCTTTGAAAAATCAGTACATAGAGAATTTTTAGAAGATCTAAAAATAATTTCATCAACATATATATGTACTATTAAAACATATTTTGAAATTATTTTTATAAAAAGAGTGGGATCATAAATTCCTTATGTAAATACTTTTGAAATAAGAAAATTTTTAAGTCTTTCATACCATGATCATGGAACTTGTTTTAAACCATATAAAGCGTTAGAATGTTTAAAAACATGATTTTGAAAGTGAGTATTTGAGAAACCAGCTGGTTGTTCTACAAAAAAATCTTCAATTATAAAACCATTAAGAAAAGAACTTGTCACATCCATTTGATATAGCTTGAAATTCGGATGTGATGCAAAGGCATGTAAGATCCTAATTACCTCTAATCTAGCTACAGGTGCAAAGGTTTCCTCATAGTAAATTCCTTCTTCTTGATTGTAACCTTGTGCAACTAGTCTCGTTTTGTTTCTAATGATGTTTCCAGATTCATCAAATTTGTTTCTAAACACCCATTTTGTGCCTATGGTCAAGGTGCCTTTAGGTCTTTCTACTAGTTCCCAGACTTTATTTATTTCAAATTGATTTAGTTCTTCTTGCAGAGCTATTACCCAAAATTCATCATTGATAGCATCATCGATATTTTTAGGTTCTAACTGTGAAAGAAAAGCTTGATGTTCAACCTGATTTCTTAGAGAAACTCTAGTCTGTGTTCCTCTATCTAGATTACCTACAACAACATATAATGGATGGTTCTTTAGAATCCTAGTTGGTCTTGAAAAGGTGGGGCTAGAGGTTTCAGGTTCATCAACAGGTTGGGAATAAACAGAAATAGGTTCTAGTATATTTCCAGAACTGGATGTTTTAACTATAGGTCCACTGTCTTTATCATTGATGTCTAAAATAGAGTGATCATATTCAAGATTTTCAAGAGAGCTCTAAGGTTCATGTGGATCAGTTTCATCAAATTTGATGTGAATGGATTCCTCCACACATTTGGTTCTCTTATTGAAAACTCTATAGGATTTACTAGAAATAGAGTAACCTAGGAAAATTACTTCATCACTCTTGGATGTAAACTTGTCAAGATTATCTTTGGTATTAATAATAAAGACATTGAAAACAAAAACTCTGAAATAGTTCACATTAGGTTTCCTATGGTTCCACAACTCATAAGGGGTCTTCATAAGAATAGGTCTAATCAAGACTCTACTGATAATATAATAAGCTGTATTAATAGCTTCGTCCCAAAAATAAACAGGTAGGTCATACTCATTGAGCATGGTTCTGGCAATTTCTTGAAGGGTTCTCTTCCTCCTTTCTACTACACCATTTTGCTGAGGTGTCCTAGGGGAAGAGAAATTGTGACTATAGCCATTGTGTGAGCAGTAGAATTAAAACTCATGATTCTCAAACTCATGACCATGATCACTTCTCAATTTTTTAATCTTAAGTCCACTAAGGTTCTATAAAGACTTGGAATATTTAACAAAGTAAGAACAAACTTCACTTTTGTGAGCTAGAAAATATACCCAAGTATACCTAGAATAGTCATCTACTAGAACATAGACATGGTGCTTCCCATTTAAAATAGAAACTCTGGAAGGTCCAAACAAATCCATATGAACCAAATCGAGAGGTTTAGAATTTGACACTTCTTTCTTTAATTTGAAAGAAATGTTATGTTGCATTCCCTTTTGACAGGGATTACAAACTTTGTCTTCTAGGAATTCAAGTTTTGGTAGGTCTCTAACTAAGTTCTTCCTAGTAAGCTTTCTAAGTGAATGTACATTGCAGTGTCCTAATCTTCTGTGCCAAATCCAATAATCCTTATGAAAAGCATTTAAAAAAGTAATATTTTGCATAGATAATGAATTTAAATCAACAGAATAAACATTTTCATTTTGCAGAGCAGAAAATACAAAAGCATTTTTAGAATTAAAAAAATTGCATGAATCATTTTCAAATTTAACATTGAATCCGTCATCACATTACTGAGAAATACTTTGTAAATTATACTTATGTCCATAAAAAAAGAACTTTATAAATTAATATTGAGTCAGTGTTACCAATCTGGCCTAAGCTGATGATTTTCCCTTTAGAATTATCACCAAAAGTGAAAAACCCTCCATTAATTCTGACTAAGATTTTAAAACATGAGAAGTCTCCTGACATATGTCTTGAGAATCCACTATCCAAGTGAGAAGTCTATCTACAGAAGCTTTTTAAGTAGGTTCCCTACAAAACCGATTTAGATAGGAAATGATTTTGGTACCCAGATTTTATTGGGTCCAGACAGGATAGCCAATACAACTTTGGGTACCCAAATTTGTCTTATGGGTCTCATAAAATTTATAAAATCAATAGATTTTTAAAGATAAACTATATTCTATCTGCAATGATGAATATAACTAGTTGAATCATATGAGCTTCCAAAACTATAACTAACCACATTCTGTCCAGATTTAGGAATAAATCTAGTTTTGAAATTTTTTCTTTTTCCAGGTTGGTATACTATGCCAGTAGTATATCTAGGTGCAATATGCTTACCTAGCAGGTTTATAAGCTTTTCTATGTCCTTCCTAAGTTGCTCATTTCACAATTTTAGTTTAGTGTTTTCTTTAATCAACTGAGCATTATTTTCCATTTCTATGTTAAGATCATATTTATGTTTAATAGTTAGAGCAAACTGTTTTTTTAAACCTTTGTATTTGTCTTTCAGCACATTACAGGTTTCTTCCAACATATCACAGTATTCAAATAGTTCAGATTTTGACATATTTTTAGAACCGGAATCATCTCCAGAATAATAATAATTAAAAACAGGAGTTACAGATGATACCCCCGAAGTGTTTGTCATAAAACACATATTTGCCTTATTGCTGTCTTCAGTCTTAGAAGCTTCAGATTCACTAGAGCTATCCTCAGTGGCACTCCAAGTAGCCTTCATGGCTTTATTATACTTATTGTCCTTATACTCATATTTCTTCTTGTATTTCAGCTTTAGACAATCTGCTTTTATATGTCATTTTCTTTTGCATTCATAGTAGAAAACATCATAATATTTGTTAGATTTCTTCCTGTCCTTTTTCCATTGTCCCTTGTTGTCATACTTACCTTTGTAATGTGATTTTCTGAAAAACTTCTTCTTCCTATAAAACTTCTTAAATCTTCTAGCTATGTGAGCCATTTCTGCATCACTGTCAGATGCACATTCACTTTCTTCAAAGCTTGAGCTATCACTTACAACATGATGTTTCTCCTTATCCTTATTCTTTGAAGTAGACGTCTTAAAGGCAACTGAATTCCTTTTTGGTTCATCATCTTCTTCTTTTTTTACCTTAATATCTTCTTCATACATCATTAACATACCAATAAGTTCCTTAACGAGCAGTTTTCCTATGTCACAATATTCGATGATTGAAACAGAAGTGCCCTTCCATCTTTCAGGTAGGCATCTCAAAATTCTCATGTTCTGCTCCTTCATTGAAACATCCTTTCCCAGTGAGATCATTGTATTGACAATTTTTTAAACCTGAGATACATATCAGAAATGGGTTCATCAGGCTTCATCTTAAAATTATCATATTTAATAGTATAGTTATTCAATCTCAATTCCTTAACATTAGTTTTTCTTTCATGAGAAACACCTAAAGTATCCAAAATTTCATAAGCAGTTTTAAAAGAAGATATTCTATTAAATTCCTCATCACCTAAGGAACAATACAGAGCATTCGTAGATTTGAAATTATTAATGTGAGCTTTCTTAGTAGCTTCATTCCAAGTAGATCTAACAGTAGTGGTAATTTTATATTCATATTCAATGGAAGTCCAAATATCAAAACACATGCTTTCTAAATGAATTTTCATCTTAATCTTCCACTGATCATAGTTGTTTCCCTTGAAAAATGGTGGTCTATTAGTAGTATCACCTTCAAGTCTGTTATCCATGATAACTAGGTTGAAACAAAAATTTAAAGAGATCAAAATTTAGAAATAACAGAAATTTTAAGATATTTAAAATACAACTACAATCATAGTTGAAAAACAGAGTACTTTGGAAAATATTTTAACCCTCTGATACCAAATTTTGGTCGGAGTGGATACTCAAGAGGGGGGGTGAATTGAGTTCCAATTAAAATTTATGTTCAAAATCCTTTACTAAAAATTCCCCAATATAAAATACTAGCTGAATTGTAGTGAATTTGAACTAAGGAAAACTTTCAGTTTGGTTCTCACGGGATTGATTAATTCCCAGTTAATCAAATCAGAAGATTAGATTTGCATTTGAAACTAACCTAATAATTTGCATGTAGTGCAAAAATTTTCTAATTCAATTATCAGAGTATCTTTGAAAAACTGTTTAAGTTTGAAAGCACTTAGCAGCGGAATAAAAGGTTATAGATAAAACTAAATAAAGAACATCAGATATAACCAAGAGGTTCAGTCTCAAGCCGAGTCTTAGTCCTCTCAACAATTTATATAAATTGGATCCACACCATTGATCGGGGTTCCCAATAGTTTACAACTTTCCAGGTCAAAGACCTCTACCACTGTTCTCGGTGGGAAACAAAACAACAGCAAATATAGCTGTCCAGGTCACACACGACCTCTACCACTATCTATAGTGGGAAATAAAAGTTGTAAGGAGTTTTAATGAGGATTTAGAGATCCTCCAGTTAAGGATTAGGAGACATTGTTTGTATGAATTAAAACATATGATACACACTACTCGTAATGTAAATAATAAATCACTGAGAAAGATATAGAGTTTAGAATGGATCTAGTGATTGTAGTGTAGATTTGGACTCCTTCAAATTTGATCAGATGTGGTTCTGAGTCCTCTTCTGGTTTTTGTCTGAAAAACAGAGTGTCGTTTGTTTGACATCCAGGTTCAGAGACAGTGAAGAGTAGTCGATGAAGTTCTTCAAAATATTTGTGAATTTACACAACTCTTCTTGAGTAAGCGAAAGTGTGTATGAGCTTCTGTGTCTTCTTTGTGTATGTTTCACATGTATATATCTCTATAATCTCTTCTTGTATATCACATGTCGTGTATCTCATCTCTCTTGCAGCAATAGGAACTTATTCTATTTATGGCACGAGCTCCGTCAAAAGAAATGATTTCTTTTTGCAGGTACGAGGTATGGTTCCCTGAAATTCAACAACCTTCATTAAATAAATGACAGAGCATTAAAATATACCTAATAAAACCGTTGGTTAGATTAAATAAAGATAAAGAGATTAAGAGAGCGTCAGATTCTATGGAACGGTAGCTTTGTATATCGGAAGACTTGAGTAACGGTAGACTTTGCATCGGTAGGCTTCATGTCTGTCGGTAGAATTGATCAGTAACTTGTCTGTATCGGTAGGCTTGATGTATCGGTAGGATTGATGTATCGGTAGGATTGATGTATCAGTAGGCTTGATGTATCGGTAGGCTTTTCATAACGGTGACCTTCACATATCAGTTGGCTTTGCATAACGGTGACCTTCACGTATCGGTAGGCTTTTCATAACGGTGACCTTCACGTATCGGTTGACTTTGCATAATGATAACCTTCACGTATCAGTAGGCTTTCCATATCGGTGACCTTCACGTAACAGTAGGCTTTGCATAACGGTGACCTTCTGTCTGTTTAAGCATTCTATTGGCAGAAAGGGTTGAGTTAGAATATATTCATTCAGTAACTAAATTCTTTGAAGATAATATAAATATTGTAATATATGAATATGTGCATGGTGTGCATAAATACTGAAATAAGTAATTAATCATTAATTAATATACGAACTATCAAACTATACTTGAACATAATTTAAATTATCAAAATATATTTGAGCATAATTAAAAATATGACTGAGCATAGTTGGGATTATTAATATATAATCGAGCATAGTTGGGATTATTAAAATATAATCGAGCATAGTTGGGATTATTAAAATATAAGTTCAACTAATTCTCCCAGAGGGCTTAACAACCAAATATAATGGATTTTAGAATAAAATTATATCATAACCTGTGGAAAATAGATAGGTATTTTTATCATTTCATCATTTCATCATATCATAACTCAGGGAAAAGAAGTAGGTATTATGTAAAATTCATGGTATATCCCACATAAGGAAAACTAGTTTAATATACTTATTTTAATAATAATCCATTTAGAAAAAGCATAATAATGTTATCCTTGGATCATATCCCATGAAAAGTATAATTTAATACGTGGGATGTAAACATATATAGATAATTATTTTAAAAGATATATAACCAAATTTTTTTTAAAGAAGACAACTTTTAAAATATTATTTTTTTAGAATAAAAAATATATAAATTTTTTGAATATCCAAACTTATAAAGGAAGAATTAAAATAATATCAAAATTTTATTTCGAAATATTTCTTTTCAAATTGTAAGTAATTTTTTAAAAACATTCTAAAAATCAATGTTTAATTTAAAATATTTATTTAAAATTTAAAAAATTTTATAAATATTAAGGAACATATTTTCTTTAATAAAAATATTGAAAATATTTAAGGGGAGCTCGAAAAATGTGAGTGTCTAGAGGAATAAGAAATATTGTTAATGGGGTGCAAGTTAAAGAAAAAAATTCTTTTGTAATATGAATAAAATTGAAACTGGATTTTATTGATAAAAATCAGGAATATTAATTTTGAAACATTTTAAAAAAAATCATTCATGGTTAATTTTTTTAATAAACTATTTTGATAATGCTAAAACAAACATTCAAAGTTTAAAAAAAAACAAGGTTTTGGATGAAAAATAGGTTTTCGGCCAAGTTGAGAAATAAAGTAAGATATTTATAAAAAAAATTAGCATTATTCATAAGTACCAAAGAGTTAAAAAATGGAACTATTACATGGAAATATAACGAATTAATAGTGGAAAAAATAATTAATTATTTTTATGAGAGATGGATCATAAGATTTTATCATTATAAACATAATAATTATTAATCCAGATAAACTAAAAGATTCTTACATAAAATCATTACATATTTTGAAACTTTTAATCATAGGCCCCTAAATATTATAATGGTAGATTATATCTATTATATAATAAGAATAAATAAATTCATGATATTTCACATCAATAGATATATATACACAATATAAAAGTATATAGGTGAATAACTATATGTCTCAAAGAAAGATAGTTAAGACAAAGATCCATTACTGCTTCAATAATATTTTGAATCATAATACCCAACAATGAATAAAAAATTTAATAATTTAAATATAATGAAATAATTTATATTCAATATATAACATGTCAAAGGCGATATATAATCATTAGAAAAAATGAATGAGTGGGGAATTTTCATATGCATCCCAGAAATAAATGTGAGACTAGAAATCCCTTATGTTATGTCTAAAATTTGTTAATACAAATTCACACATCATGTATAATAAATATAATCTTATTATACATGTATTAAAGAAAAATTATTAAATATATCATACCATATATGATTTATGCATGACCTTTTATTTTTTTATTAACAAATATTTGTTAAAATCACATTCCTGATAACAACAGCTTCATTTTCAATGTATGTTTGGTTTTTTTAGTATTGGTCCTCTTACCATAATAAAAGTTTTAGTACCTAATGAATAATAATGATGACATAATTATCATATTTATAAATCAATTACACTTTTAGGACTAATTATCAATTATGGTATCGCGTAATCTAGTAAATCTTGCTCATGGAGAAGGTAGCCCATGAGTGCGCATGAGTAACATTTCCATTATTTTATAATCATTATATAAAAAAGGTAGATGATATATAATATTTATATAATGATCCTAATATCATAAATAACATTTGATTTCTTCTAATATATATATATATATTTATATATATCATCCATTGATGTGGTGTCGAAAATAGAGTCACATAGTTTCCTAAAGGTGGTAGTCCACACATACATGAATGAAATTAACATATTTCACTAAGTGAAAATGCAAGAATGAAAATGATATATCAAATTTTCATAATATAAAATATATCACCAATATCACAATTATGGTATGCACATTACATATATTTATACTTATTATCTTCCTTGTAAAAAAATATTGAAAACAAATCACATCACTTTGTGAGGTGGTAGTCCATCTTACACATGGGTGATGTAATCATATCTCATATATAATGTAAAGTAAAAAAAGGTAATTATTAAAAAATGACAGAAGAGGTATAATTATGCTCTAAATTTCATATATATTCTTTATATCCCTATTTATACCAAACTAAGTGATGTGGTAATGGAAAAATGAATTATATTAATTAAGGAGTCGGTAGTCTACTATAAACCTAAATGAGTGAAATGTCATTGAGGGTGTGATGTTAGGGGATTGAGTGCCCTTTTATAAATGGGGAAGAGTGAAATTTTATAAAAAAAAATTATTCAATATTGGGGATCCACTATATCATCATGTCGATACAAAATTTATAAATAATATATTTTTGGGATTTTTTGGAAATGAATCATTTCCACCACAAAAAAATACATGTTTTAAACATGTATTTATATATACTATATGTTTTACTTGGTTTTAACATTTTATTTTTCACCATAGTTTAATTTTTATTATCCTAGGTAATTTACACTTTAAGACAAAAATAAATTGATTTTTATTAGGTAATTTGGACCAAATAATTATAAATATTAAATCTAATTTGTCAAATTAAAATGAAATGTGTTGAAAATAAAGTTTATCTTGAGTGGATGTAACTTGTAAAACCATGTTCCAACCTCAACCGTAGTAATTAATTTTTTTATTCTTTTAACATATCATTAATGTCAAAACATCAGTTGAAATTATGGGATAATATTATTTAATTTTATTCCAATCATGGAATCCATTATTTCAAACTCAATTCATATAATTGGAAAAGTTTATTTTAAAATTAATCTGACATACCTAAAGAGAAAGATAGTTTTCAAAGAGAAAATGTACAAATTTTTACAAGTAAATCATATCCAATTTCTTTATGGAATTGATTTCATTGTCCTAAATAAGATTAATTGAAAAATAATTGAACTACTTTTTTTTTATAATCAAATATTATTTATTTTTTTTGTGATAATAATTTAAATGGAAAGTAGTTTTCAATTAAAATTTTTTATTTTTCCCAATTCATCAAAAATGAAATCCTTTAAATAATTATCAAAGTATAACCCTATGATTATTTTGTTATAATTATTTTATTTATTTAATTTTATCAGATTATCATTATAAAATTTCCAAAATTAATATAATTTTTATTCACAAATAAAACATAAAAACTTTTTTGTGAGGATATATTATTTTTCGAACATATAATGATTTTTTTTAAAAAATATTTTTATCAATAAGTTTTATTTATATAAAAAAATAATAAATAATATTAGAAAATAGGTACTGCTATTAATCAGTTCCTATTTAATGGATAGGATGTAATAGTCATATTTAAAATAATATTATTTAATATTTTGTTGAAGCTTGATGTTGTGTGTCTTTCGTGCTTTTAAAGAAACTAGTTTTTGCATGTAACTCAAGCTAAAATCATTGTCACATATAATTGAACCTATATAAATATTAAAATTAATTTTAAAAAGATTTATTTCATAAAAACATGGTTTGTTTCATACATAGTGTGAACCACCTCATTCTCCTCAAAACATTGTGGAAATATACATGACTATGAGAAATTCTACTAAAGCGGACTCCTGTCTCAGTGAATAGTGATATAACAATAGTATTTTGATATCAAAATTGAACAATCTCTACGACATGTAAATATAAACACACCACAAGCACCCTTATAACCTCAATTCAAAACCATTCATTATGAAGATGTGTGTATAACTCAAGAAAACCTCACATGTATCAATCTTAGAAAAAAGAACCTACCCACACTTTGTCATAGTAAATTTCTAGAAAAATCATACAAGAATCCTATTAAGTGATTCTTGTGAATACCATTAGATTCTACCTCATTAATCCATGATTAATAATCCAATATACCATGGTACAACCACAAATCCCATCATAAAACTAAAAATGATCATATCTCTCAGGGAATCATCCATGAACCCAAATTAAATGTTACCAAAATCAAATTTCAATCACTAACTCAAGGTTTTCTTAACAAAATAGCATCACATTCCATCTTCAAATCCATCTATAGAACAACTATTCATAGAGAATCCTCATATATGAATTCTCCCTTGAGAACCCTAATCTCATGTTGATCCTCATGGCCTCATCCCAGATGAAACACATCAAGGAACCAAGGTCACCTAGTTTGGTGAAGTATTGTTTCTTTCTAAGATAAATGAAAAACACCATATATGTTATTACTAGAACGTTAAATAACTTTACCTTTACAATAATCACTAATAAGGGGTTGATCTTAAGGGACGCAATTTCATTATTGACCCATTAGGTTCAATATTCATCCCCTACTAAAAAAATATTTAACCATCATCACCATAGATCATCTATCTATAGGATCCATAATTCCTAACACCAGAAAACATAAAAGCTTGCATACAGATTGAATGAGTGGAATGAAACCAAGTACATATATGGCACAACTCCATTTTATCATATTTTGATAAATCAAATATATTTTAATATATAATAAGTGAAAATAACTATACTAATAGGACAAGTTTTCAGGATAATACTACGTTCCTGATATGATTCATGAGAAAAATCATGCCTATACAAAAAATATCCAAAATCCATTAGCAAATCATAAATCTGAACATCATATTAATCAACCCAGGTGAAATTCTATAATTTTTACCTCATATACTAAGAATATAAATAACATACCTTGTAACATAGTAAGACCTTGTGAATAGTGTTTGTGATACACTAACCAATTTTCATTTCATGATTTGAATTGTTATTATTTATCTTTTCTCTTATTTATTGATATAGTAGGAAAAAATAAAACAATACATAGATAAATTTTTTAATTCCCTAAAACGTATCACTCTAAAAATTAGATGGAATGGATTTCCATGTGGCATTCACCACACCTCCTCGTCCACTAGAGGGAAAAAAATTATTATTAGGTCTTAGAAAATATCATGGGTATGTTATTCCCCATGTAATTGATTAATTAAAAATTAATAAATAATAAAAAATAATTCTGAATATAAAGTAAAAATGAGATAAGTAATATAAATATGATATGCCATAACAAGATGAAATTTTCATATACATGAAAACATGATCAATTAATAATTATCAAAGTATAAAGTACCGATATTTACCACCCACTAATATGATCATATATAAAATGTAAAATACTTTTAAAAATACATGATACTGTGCTCCATTCTTATTATGAACTTCATCCATATCTCGAGATCTAATTCTAGCTGTCCCTCTCAACAATGTTAAATCAGACCCCATGAATATTCCATAAATATTCCTATGATAACTATGTGTTAAATACTAAGGTACCCTTATGATATAGAGGTCTGAGAATGGTATTTGTACAAAATGTAGTCGAGAACCACCAGCACTATCTTGTAAGGACCTAAATTAGCTATGATATTTTCCCTTGACATGATGAATAATAATCAATAAATATACTATTGAATAATACATAAATAAAAAAACTCCCCCAATACCTTAAATTTCCTATAAAGAATGGATCTATGAAAATAATGGTGATCAAGTCCAAAAAATATCGAAACAAACACAATAGGATAAAAAATGACCTTAACCAAGCCTAATTTTCATCATTAATACTCATGTCCATGACCCCATTCGACCATACCAACTTCATTGAATGTGAGGGTGTCTCTGAGTATGTTATATGACTATGGCTACTAGTATAATGTTGAAACAACAATCTCTATAATCTTATCTAGAGTGATATATACTATAAATAATATATTTTGGATCCAAATATCATATCTATAGAATCCCATAAAAGTATGAATTATCTCCCAATCAAACCAGGGATGTAATGACCACAACCCCAAAACCTACATATAGTTCACACATTGTTACATTTTTATAATATACAAGGAATCACATCTCAAAGGACTATCTTTTTTGGTAATCATGGTAATAGAAAAAATACATGATTCCAAATATAAAATGTTATATATAATAAAATGACTTTTAACTGAAAAAATTTGGCATCCATGAACTCATTTTAAGATTTATTCTTCATATCATGTGGAATGGAAAAAAAATAAGGGTGAGATAAAATGATTAGTAAGGGTTATGTACATGGAAATATGTTATGAGTAAAAATTAATAATAAAATTGGAAAGGTAAATAATTCAACACACATTCCATTTATAAGACTTGAATACTATGATAGAATATTTCGTAATAAATTTGTTAATATATATAACTAAAAACATAGGATATTATATCAATCATTTGAGAATGAAATTCATCCATATATAACATCATTTTCAAAATATAATTTTAGTACTAAGAGAATTCTTAATGACAGAGATGATTATTTAAGGGATTCCATGATCTAAGAAATCAGGATACCTCAACTGTGATGATCATTTAAAGGGTTTTTTAAATAATATGGATAACATCCCTTTTAATCTGGCCAAAAAATTTATCTCATGAGATATACCAATGTTCTAATGGTATATAAGATTTAGAGCACCACCCATCACTGGAGGTCCAAAAAATTTCTCATATATTGAATAATTTATTAAATACATTAATAAATATTACTTAACATGAAATAACTATATTTATTAGAGGATAAATATTTATAAATGATTCCATTTTTAATAAAATAACATTCAATATAACCACAATATGTAAAAATGGTGTATGTTGTAGGTAATAATGAAACACATCATACATAATTATGCATAAAATTGAATTGAAACATTAAACCTCATTAATAATAGGTATTCATGTCAAATACACTGACATGGTACTATATACACCTAACTAAATTAAATTGTTGTCTGTTAAGAAAATTTTTTCAATGAAAAAGAAAATTGAGAGAAAACCCTTAACAATGATGAAAAAATTGAATTGAGAATTAATAGAAGAATATATTATGTGTACAAACTGTAAATCCATATAGAAAAAATGGAATTAAAATATAAGACAATGAACATTCATTATATGCATGATCTTATAATATCAAAAGAAAATTAATATGTAATGTATCCCAATGAAATGAAATCGAGTTAAGTATTCTTTACAAATTGATAACATTCATGTCAAATCTATTTGGAAGAAATAATTGAAATTAAAACATAAAATACGTTGATTAGTGATGTACTATTGATATTACTTGTAATAGTGGTAGTATGTTTACCATATTAATGAAATAGGGGTCATAACATTATATTATGATTGAATGAAGGGAAATTGAGATAATTTCCTTTACCTCGAGTATGACTCATCACATATGTTCTTTATCATCCTAAATAATAAACATAAGTATATTTTATTAATTTTTAATAACCTTTTTCATGTTTTTGTCATTTAATTTAACTGATTCATTTGTTATATGTGATTACTTAAAAAATTAATTTCACATCAAATATTTCGAAGATATTTTTCATGTGTCAAAAATGAATTGGTTAGGGTGACTACACTCAAAGTGGTTATTATTTAAGCACCTAAATAATAATAATAATAATAATAATAATAATAATGAAATAGTTATTATATATAAACATAAATTGTACTTTCAAAACCAATAATGAAGTATTTTTATTGAAAATGAACTATGTTACAGTCATGGAGTTGGTAGGTCATACATACACATGAGTAATAATGCCATTTTATGTAATCATTATTGAAACAAGGTAAGTTATATTTTAACTTTATAAAATAATTATAATATAAAATATAAAATAAAATTTATATAAATAGGAACATATATATAATCCACTTGTTTTGGTGATGAAAATAGATTCAATCTCTCCATGAATCTGGTAGTCCACACAAACAACACGAATGATATTATCAATTCTCATAGTACGAAATGAAATTATATATTAAATTTTATGAATGATAAATATAACATGAATTCAATAATTATTTATTTTATTTTGCATATATTCATTATATTTTCTATATTCTAATCCACATAAATTGTTGGTGAAAAAATATCACATCAGTTTTTGTGGATGTAGTCTGATGTGCACACAAGGAACGTAATTCTATCCCTTATAGAATGAAAATTAAATATTTTTATATTATATAGTAACTCTATAGTTCTAATTGTTTTATAAATATCATATATATACCCTATATCCATTATAATACCAAAATTTGAGAGTAGTTGGTGGAAAATTAATCACATCAGTTCCTGAGGTAGTACTTTACCATACACAAGAGCGATGTTATCATCTCCCATTTGAGGGAAGTAGAGATAGTTTTATGTAATTAACTTAATAAAATAAAATATAAGTATATTGATGATAATATTTTTATTATATAATCGTATATCATGAATATTTAAATATAGTGGAAGAATAAATTAAATAAAAATGCATTGTTTTGAATTTAACCTCTTCTCATACACTTTCTTTAGGATTATACATAACGCATTCCATAAAGAAATTCTATCCAAACCATGGATAATAGGTCTAGTGTATTTAATTTTGAAATATTTTGGATGTGATCATTTCTGGTCTAAGACTGTTTTATAGAGTGAAGAATAAAGGATAGGTGGAAACCGTTTGTCGTTGAGGTGAGTGGTAGACATTATAATTTTGAAAAGGGAAAGGCTCACCCGTGATATTAAAATTAAAAATGGTCTTTACCCTTATAAATTAAAAAGTAAAATTATGGATATATAATATATTTTAGACATGTTTATGCTTAACATAGTGATAATATTTCTAGTTTACCCCCAAAGAAATGTATTTTTACCTTAATTGAGGTAATTAATTTTTAATGTTGGTCTTTTAATTTTGGAAAAAATTTAATTTACAACTATTAAGTAGTATAAATTATTCTTATTCTAAATATTTAATAAATTTTCCTTAGTTTCATTGATTAACTATAAAAAATGGATTTAAAATTAATCTCATATATGCGATAAGAAAATGTGTTTTTAAAGAGAAAATGCTCAAAATTTTACAAAGTTTATATAACAATAATCAATAATAATATAACTAAAATGACTCAAAATGAATTATTTTATGTATAATTTTCCTAATTAAACTTTAAAAACATTTTAAAAAATAATTTATCATTGTAAATAAATTTATCAAAAAGGTAGATTACAATTAATTTTTTTTATTTTAAATATTCATTAAAAAAATTACTATTTCAAAAAAAATCATCTAATTAATCCAAGGATAATTTTGAATTGATTACTTAAAAATTATTTTTATTTCATAAAATAAATTTTATTTAAGTGTTAAAAAATAATTTTAATTTGTTTTCAGATATCATGATTAATACAGTTTTTACAAAAATGTTTTTTTTCAAAAAACATTACTTTTTATTTTAAATGATTCTTATTTTATCACAAAAAAATATATGACCATAATATTATGAAATTATTTAGTACTACTAAGAACATATACTTTTATATCTAGGTTTTAACAATACACTATATTACTATTCTTTTATACATGGGGTTACGTGTTCGGCAAGATATAAATGATATTAAATTTAAAAAAATATATTTCATTAATTATTTATTCTTGGTTTTTTGGATTACAATATTATATGAAATTCCATGATATTATTTTATAATATCAATTTTTCAAACTCTCCCCATCTTAAATAAATTATATCCTCACAATTTCATCTTACACTCTGAAATAAAGGTCTGATATTTTTAAATTACCATGTAGATAAAACATATCATAAGAGGGTTAATAAAATATCCTAATAAAAATAATTAATGGGATGTAAAAAGTTCAAAGGGAATAAAAAATGACTTGGTATCTAAATATTAGAACATTATTGGAAAGTTAATATGTGTAAATTTAATAAAAAATAAAGAAGTGAAAGGAATGATAGAGGGAATTTTCCATAATAATGTAAATGATCAATAAAAACAAAAGGACATAAAAGAAAATAAATTTTTGATAATTTAAAAAACAATATAATTCATTAGATTTGAAGGTAGTTTGGTAAATTTGTCTCAATATCCATACCATAAATTTGAGTAATTAGTTAACAATCTATGAATACAAGGAAGTATACTTAGTTGATATATTTCTATTTTATAATCAAAATTTCATCCTATGACTAAAATAACTTTCATTTCATCACTTATTCCAAGAAAAGAATATACAAATATTAATTTTTTTTGCATGAAGCACAATATTTTACATTTTAATGATCGTAAGATCAATAATATAATGATAATTCATTCCACCATTCTCTAGTCATTGTGATAACAAAATGGTTAGAACAGGTCACCCAATATGAATAAATATTCACATGATGGAGTAATACATTAATATCTAAATCATTATCAAAAGATCAACATAAACCATTACATAAAATTCTTAGCCTTATGATCATTCCAAAAAATTGAGATAGAAAAATTTAGAAATAAGTTCTACAAATTTAAAAAATGAACATATCATGAATCCTAAAAACAACATTAATTATTTTTTTATCATCTCATAATATTCATGTGAATTATTCCATCATTTATTCTCTTGAAACATTAAAATAACCATAATTATCATAAAAACTTTTTGAAAATATTTTTTCTTAATCAATACTAAATTAAAACATAAAATATTTGATATATTCCTTAAATCCATAAAATTTGTAAACTCCATTAATGGTTTCATCAAAAACATTATTAATAAATAATTAATCTGTAACAAATTATTCTATACTATTAAATTTAATTTATTCATATCTTTTATGTTTTTAACAAAAAAATCATTATCTCGACATCATGAATATATTAAGCGTCATCATTTCATCAAACATATTTTTCTATGAAATGCATCTTTCCACTGAATCATTTTTCATGTTTTCATTACCGTTTGATATATGCTTCCAAATCCATAAAGAAAATATACAACAATACAATCCTTATTCATTTCATAATTATTATAACCATGATATAAATTATATAAAAAATAAAAAATATTTATTCAATACATACACAATACTATTTATTGTTATTATTATTCTATAATAGTATAAAAGCTTAATCATGATCTAATATCATATTTGGAGTTATATTATTTTGATTATTATAGAATTTATTTTCATAGTTCTCTATATTCTTATATTTGAGGCATTTTAGAAGGGAAAATATTCTCTTACCCATTAAATATTAAGAATCATGGTCCTTCTCTACAAACATGTAACATCTATCATTACCTTTACAAATGTTGCATTGTGTTTCTTTATATAGTTATCAAATGTGGGAAACCCCTTATCACCCTTCATCCATTTAAATTTCATTTTCACTTTCATCTTCTTCTAATATGGCATCCCTATAAATTAAAAATACATAGATAATTGTTAAATGTCTTGTTTTTTCAAGATATTATATCCTCATATAATGAAATTTTTTGAGGCTATTTCCATTCAAAATATTGGATTAATCCCATCAAAAAATTGTTATTATTACTCTTATGATTATGTTTGTTGAGGCAATTATCATTCCATTTTCGTGGATACATTTATAAATTTTTCAATACTAATGATTCCATCATAACATTACAAAAAATATATTATAATCTCAAAATGATTGAAATTCATTACATAAATTGAAAATTTTATGCATTCCTAGTCTATTAATCTTAAACATGGTTTCTTTGGAGATATCATTATTTTCAAATACATAATAATGGTTTGTAATGATAAGGTAAATTATCTACAGAATATGTTCATGTGTGTCAACCAATATATGTAGCAAGACCCATTGTTGTGAAATAGGTGACAATCAGGAGAAGCCTGATGTGACATTTTCTGATTTGTTACCCCTCAGTGCCACTATTACAAAACCTCATTCACCTGTAATATCCATAAAGGTATTTTCTTCTCATAAAACCATCATAATATAATACTTAAAAAATATTTAAATTTTTTAATATATTCATTCTTAAATATAGATCAATTTTTTCAAATAAATGTCTTCTAATGATAATTACAACGATATCTTACTCAATATACGGAAGCTAGTTCCCACTATTTTATGATGTAATCATATACAATTAATCACATCTTGAAAGAGAAAATATTTTAGTAGTATTTTAATAATACATAAATATATTATATCTATTTTAAATAGGGAAATAAAATAAAAAAACATTAATAGAAGAAATCTGAATCCGCTAACTAATTCTCATAATTCTTATTATATTCTAGGGGAAAAAACAAAATAATATTGATCTCGAATACTCAGTAGGGTTTATGTACATGAGATGCTATTATGGATAAATAATCTGGACAAAAAGGTAATGTAAATCATTGAGCACAAAATTTATTTAAATAACATTACTATCATGATATGATAATATATAATTAATATGATATAATATATAATTTAAAACATATACTATTTAATCAATAAACTGAGAATGAAATTCCCCTAGAGAAAAAATAGTTGTTAAAATATCCAATATAATATTAAATGACCTATTAATTAATTAAATATATAATTATTTGATGAAATCATCTTACAAATCATTATACCTCAACTTCCCATAACATTAACTAGATAGTTTAAATATTATGTGTAAAAATCCATTATATTTGGGAAAATTAACTATCTCATGAGATGCATTTAGGGACTATATATTTTTTTGGTCCCCACGCGTCCCTATAGGTCCAAATAATTACCCATATATATATATATATATCATATAATCAATTTAATATTCGAATTTATATGTCAAATCATCAAATATTTCTATTTTCAAATGAATATAGATTTATCAATATATCCTCATGTAATCATTTAACATTCAAATTAAACACTTTATTAAAAATGGTATATGGTTTTTAAAATAATCATATCCATCATATAGAAACATGGATAACCATGACATGAAAAATTAACCGTCATGAATAAATACGTATTCATTTTAATTATATTTAAGGGGAATTATAAACACCTTGTAAAATTGAATAGGTACATATTAATAAAAATTACTTATTGAAATGAAAATTGAGATGAAATCCCTTATAATGATAATAAAATTTATGTGGGAAAAAATAAAAGAATATATTTTTTTGTATCAAATTTATATAAAAAATGTTTAAATAAAAAAATAATATAATCAAATGTAATTATATACATAATCATATAATATAAATTGGAAGCAAAGACATAATATAACCCCGTGAAAATAAATTGAGTTATGCAATTCGTTACCACTTGGTATCATTCTTATAAAATCAATCAGGATGAAAAAATTCAAATGGAATATTAATATACTGTTATTTATTAAGGTTTTGTGAAGTTACATGTAAAAGGGGTTGTATGAGCACCATATAAATGAAATGGAGTTTATAACATTACAACATTCCTCAACAAAGGGAAATTTAGAGAAAGTCCCTTACCTCGATTCCGAATCATCACATTTGTTTTTTATCATCCTGAATAATAAAATATTGTAAATTATTTATTTATGAACCATTTTTATGTTTTTATTCCTTTTATTTATCTTATTACCATGTTCTACATGATTAGTTAAACAATTAAGATTATGTCAGATGTTTTGAAGATATTGGGACTTTTTATCAAAAATGACATCGGTTCACTCACTATGGTCAAAGAGGTCATCATTTAAATCAATATAAAATAATAATTATGAAATTATTATAATATTTACATATCAATTATAAATTTAAAACCATTCATGTAATACCGTTATGAAAAAATAACTATTAACAATCCTCAAGAGTATAGGTCATACCTACCCATGAGTAATGTTTCCATTCTTCAATGATCATTATGGAATGATATGTAATATTTTATCCATAAATAATAATAATTCTATCATATATACTATATTATTTCATTATATATATATATATATTCCCTCAATGAGTTTTAGTGATGGAAAGAGAGTCACATCACTTCTTGAAGGCTGTAGTCCACACGAACACGAACACCATTATAATTTTTTCAGAGTAAGATATAAAATGATATATTTTATTTTTAGAATTTTAAATATTTCATTAATATTATAAATATTTCATTTATTTCACATATATCAATTATATTATTCCTCATAAACATCTATATAATGTTTTATAGAAAATGTAATGACTACACTTCACGAGGCTGTAGTCTGGCATACAAACGAGCGACGTTATTCTATACCTTACAAGATGGATATTTAAAATGTATATATGATATAATGAATCCATATGTGTAATTAATTTATTAAAATCATATATAAAATTTTAATGAATCATCATACCCAACCATTTGTGGTTTTTATTGAAAACATTTCACATTGGTTCGTGAAGTAGTGGTCCACTATACACACGAGCGACATTATTCTCTCATATTGAAGGGAAATGGAGTTTGATATAGATAATAAACTTAATATAATAATACATAAGTATATGGTAGATAATTATATTATTATATAATAATATGTTTATAATATTTAATGAGGTTTAAGAAGAAATATTACAAAAATGAATATTTTGGAATTTTACCTCTTCTCAAAACACCACTTTAAGATTATACCTAATGTATTACATGGAATGAATTTCTAACCAAAGAAATATTATAGGATTAGGTTATTGATGTTTTCAATTTATTTTGTTAATAGTTATAAAATCTAAGAAAGTCTAATGTTGTGACGAATAAGGGTTAGTGGCTGGCCTTTTATTGGTGAGTTGAGTGGCACACTTATAATTTTTGAAAAGAAAACTATGTACCCACATTTTTCACATGAAGAAAGGAAAAAAGGAATATTTTATATAATAAGACGTGATAATAAATTAATATTGCCATAAAATATATTTTATACCTATTTTAAAGATATTTTCATCCTTTCCTTTTTAGTTTAACCCTAGGTAATCCCATTTTTACCTTAACCATGATAATAAATATTTATTATTTTCAGTATTAATTTAAAATAATAATATAATATAGTTACATAATATAAATAATTATTATGAAAATTATTTAACCATTTTTTTCACATTCAATTATCATGAGTAGAAAATTTTAGTTTAAAATTAATCTTACAGATTGAATGAGAATATAGGTCTTCAAATTGAAAATGTTCAAATGTGTTCAATGAATTTATATCAATATTCAAAATAAAAATGATTAAAATGGCCTATATTTTACTAAGAGATATAGAAATTTACAAATTTTACTTTATATCTATTTTAAAATATAATTTACTAATTGAATTATTTAAATTAAAACGTAATTTACAATTTTCAATTTTTTTACTATTAATAAAATATTTAATTTTTTAAAAAATTATCAATAATTCATTCATATATACATTTTATATTATAATTCCAAAAATGAAATTAATTTTACTTCATAAGTTTTCTTAATGTTAAGAAAATTAATTTTAAAATATGTGTGCACAGCACAACTAATCATCTTTTTAGAAAAAAATAGTTTTTAGATAACATTTCATTTTATTTTAAATGGTTATTATCTTATTTTTAATAAAAAGATAATAATATTTTTTTATTCATTTAGTATAATTCATAACCAGAAATTTAATTGTTTCATTATAATGGTATTCTATATTATAGTTCATTTAGACTCGAGGTTACCTATTATAGATGTTATCTATGAGAAAAAATTTAAATAAATATTTTTCTTTAATTTATTAAGCCCAGGTTTCCATGTCAGATAAGATATTGAATACAATGTCTATATTATATAATTTTATATTTGTATAGTTCTTTCTATGGAATCTACTATTATTAGGATCCATAATTGATTATTAGGGGAATCCCCTTATGAAATTAATATATACCATAACGATCAGATCCTAGCATCTAGGGAATCCAAAATTATTAGGAGTAATGGAAAATTCTTATCGAAACAACCTATAAAATAAATATAAACATTTGGTGTCATGGATAAACTATAGGAGGTGGTTTTGGGACTTCTAAAATAGATGTATCAAAGGACGAATCTAAGGACATCATCCAAGAATTCCCTTTTTGTCAATATATATTACAGGGGAGAATATCCTCCACCACATATCAATGGGGTTCAACCTATTCTAAGGCCATGTGACATAAAAAATGACTTCTCTTGATCATGACCTACCCCCATCAGGTCCATAACATTCTAAACTATCGATTATGGTTCTAGTTGAAACATTCGATAATACCCATCTATTTTAAAACAAAACCATATTATTTTTGAGTAAAAATTAGGAAACCTACTAGGGTCCCTTAGGCAACTAAATTATTAGAGGAAACCTTCAATGTGTACATGGACTTAGTTTATCCTCGGGTCACTACTAGTATTTTGAAGGATGTCCAGATCCCCTGTAGAGTCATCAATATAGGGTAACCAAACTAGCTATATGAGATATTCCACAATGGAAAATCTCTAGAAGATAGAAAATTATGATATCAGTCTTCAACGTCAAATTAGGTTGGTTCTATCACTCAACCAGATCCCATTCAACCAAGGGAAATCCCCCCTTATCTTTGTCACATCAGAGGGTTGAGGATCCATGTCCCAAAGTTAGAACTATGATCATATTAACATTAATCTATCACAAGGTTATAACATGGCCTAATTAGGATATAAATATCTCAGTAATCTTCTACCCTTTCCTAGGTGTACATGGTTATAATGTATGGGACCCAATGCCTTGGTTTTTCAATCTATTCTAACGAAATACTCTCATGGGGGGCCAAAATGACACTAATAATTTCTATAGTCAAGTACTTATCCATTAAAAATTAAAAAATTAAAGCTGTAGAAATAATCACAATGTCGCCTAGGTGATTATTCCCTTTGTACAAGGGCCCATCTCAAATACCTTCCCCTATGTGAATAGAAATACCTTAAAAAAATTTAATATAAAATTTAAATTAATTTAAAATAAAACCCTTGAAAATTCACTATCCATCACAACTATTTGGAAATGAGTAATGGTGACATGCATATTTTGTCTTAGGATAACCTCTATCTAGGCTTTACAAATGAACCGTGAGAAAGTATCTATTACACCATGACCTAGTGGAACTATAATAAATCCCCAAATTCTTGTAACTAAAATTAGGGAATAAGGGTGAAGAAGAAGATGAGAGAAAAAGAATATAGTCAAAAAACCATGAATCGCAATATAAGTCTAAAAAATTCAAAATTAAATGGGATTAAATAAATAATGGGATAGTTAGGTTATACTTATAATTAATGATAGGGAATGAAAATATGTGATTGGTTATGGATATAGAATATGGGATAAACCATTAAAATAAACATTAAATGAGATGAAAAATTTAAATTAATGGGTTTCCAAAACATATGGAAACCATGTTGTATGATCTATGTAAGAACACAACAAGATAAAAACATAAGTAAACTGTATAGAAAAAAAGTGATGATTGTAAGAGGGTACGGAAAACAAGCCCAACAGTAAACGTACAAGTACAACTATAAATACAATAAAACTGATGAAAGAGAAAGACAACTACTGGGTCACCTTCCTTGGTTCCAACATGAATGGTAGGTACAGATCGCCTCCTCATCACTCCACATCTGCCCATCTCCTCTGCGTACCGACACGCTGTATGGTCCCCTTTCAGGCACCATCCAGTCCTAGTCCCTCACCCCCAATCAGTGCTATCCATTGTATACACCAAACACAACAAGGTGCGGGTGAAGCCCGTGCAGAGATGAGTATAATGACACTCAATAGGGACCCCAGGACCCTCAAGGTCTCACAAAATCCACAAAAAATAAACCACAAATCATGCAAACCCGTGAAAACCCTTCTTAGGTATATTCCCATACATATTCCTAAGTTACCAAAGATTACCCATGTCATTTATGAGGAAACAAATGGCCCAACTCCTTAGATAAATTACAATAGTATCACGAAGAGAAGATTACCACGAAGGTAAGTACCACATAGGTACTCCAGACAGAAGAATACCAAAAAGGTAAAGACTCATCTCACATCTGGTATAACTTAGGTATAGTAGTAGAGATGATTAGATGTAACTACTGAATCCTCTTACTCTGTTAAGAGGTAGACCCTTGTAGGATCCTAAATCATCATCAAACCCACACATGATCCTAGTACGTCATTAGACCCACACAGGATCTTAGTACCTCATCAGTCCCACACAGGATTCTAGTACGCCATCAGACCCACATTGTACCCTCGTACCTCATCAGACCCACACAAGATCCTAGTACATCATCAGACCCACATAAGATCCTAGTACATCATCATACCCACACAGGATCCTAGTATATCATCTGACCCTCACATTATCCCATTCTCATGTTACGGGAAGCTACAAGGTTCCCTCAAAAAGATCACTTGTCTCTGGGAGGATATGCTCCTCAACCTAGTAGTTGATACTACAACTACCACGATGTCCCAATAATAATTATCCCAAAGTATCTCCACGTTATAGGGGTCTCAACACAGCAGACGGTGCATCAAACGGACTCTTGGTCTATATGTTATTAACATTTTAGTCCCGAGGGCCCGATTGGATTTGTGCTCGATCCAACCTAACTATTCCCAAACATTATCCAAATCTCAAGTAGGGTATACCAAAAGAACTGTCTCTCTCCAAGGATTCTGTTGTTTTACAAGGTTCCTCAAATGGACACCCGTAGCCCAATATATATCTAAAAATCGTATAGGGTTGAAACTGGTCAGCGCAGGGTGGCCCAGCGTAGCCGCATGTGGTGGGGGGGGGGGGGGGGTGGAGTCACACATCCCCTGCCCTCAATCACCGAATGGATGAATCCCTTCGGTCAGAAGGCAACATGTAGTAAACGACATAGTCCCACTTGGTACAGCTCGGCCGACCGAAATGGACGACCCCTTTCTCCTCCCAACTGCACGTCGTGCGCCAATCCTCTACAGTCGGCTGAACGCAGGCCGGCTTCCACCATCCGATGTGGCCAGGCGGGCTGCATCCACTCGCTCCGATAGTGCGGTCATGCACCACGCCTTCGTCGGCGGATGACTTGCCCGACCGCCCTCCCTTCACTATCATGGCATAGAGCAGTGGCCCTTTCTCGCTGAGTGGAGCGAACATGTGCTGCCACTCCCATCATGTGGCCGACCTCTGCTAGCTCCGCCCTTACATCACCGCGACCGATAGGCTGTGACCCTTCTCCAGTGGTACGGTTGCCCCACTATTTCTTTCGTAGCAAGTTATGGTGCCGACAACCATTTTTGATCCCCACCATTGTCGGTTTCTGTCCTCCTCCATCACGAAGAACACACCAAGAACCAAAAGTACTTTTGTAGTGGGTTCGGGCCATGTTCATTTGGATCATACCCTCCACGTTAGATTTTTAGCAAGAGGCTCAAGGTATGTGATTCAATGTGAGAGAAATATTAACAATTATCAATCGAAAACAAACCCCTACCTCGAAGGTTTGTTGACGTCAGTGAGGAGGGAAGGACGGATATCAGTTCGTTGTCGTTGAAGATGTTCCTCATTGGAGAAAGCATTCTTCATTAGAGAGAGCATTCTTCATTGGAGGATTAGTATCTCTAAGAGCTCACTCCAAGCCTCCCTTTCTTCAACGATTTCTCCCCAGTTAAATGAGAAGCCAATACAAATAAAATATATTTATCAACTTTAATTTGCTGGCACATATAGAGTTGGCATAGTTAATTAATTAATTAATGTTTCATAATTAAATTGGTGGGATTCCAAGTGTCACCTCCCATTAAAGGGGATTTTTAAGGGTTTGGTGGTCCCCTCCGTTGAATTCAAATTGGAGTTTTTAGTTCTGGAGGTCCCCACCTCTAAAACCCCAAATAAGGTAACATGAAAAATAAAGATGTTAAATATTTTTTTTTCTCTATTCCTCCATGAAAAAGTGTAAAACGAACTTCTAACCTCATCCTATTGAAGTCGAGGTGAAGGTCTCCTTAAGAGAATACTGGCGCTGCAAGTTCAATGGTTCCCTCAGATTTCAATTCCAAGCAATGGTTCAAAAGTTCCAAAAACTTGCTCGCACGTTTATTGAACCTACCTAAAAAAATATCAAAAATTCATTCCAAGAACATCAGGCGTCAGAATCACATGCCTGAAATTTTTTGAGGACTTATAATATTTCATATAATTTAAAAAAATTACATGGAAAATAAGGGTCTTTACATTCTCTCCACCTTAGGGTTTTGCATCCTCGCAATCCACAACTCAAATTAAGGGATCAAATGGGGGTACTAAGCATGTATTTGGGAATATTTCTTCTATGTGTTGTCCTGGAGGTTACCGTGCTGCAAGAGAACTTTCCCTAGAGGTATTGATCGCACTCCAAGGAATGACTCCTGTCAATCCTCAATCTTTAATGGGACCTTTTTAAATGTCACCCCATCGTTGATGTCCCGCTCGTAGTGGTCGATGGGGTGAGATGAGTCTTTCAGGTATCTCTTGAGCTAGGATCCGTGGAATACTTCATTCACCCAGTGCAACTGTGGTGGAAGATCTTAGTGGTAAGCCACCTCACCAACTTTGCTGAGGACCTGAAAGGGTTTGATGAACCTCAGATATAGCTTTCTGCACCGGGCAACCCTCTGCAAACTTTGTCAGTGTGAGACCCATAAGAAGACGTGGCCACCATCATCGATATCTAGATGTCTCCATCTCTAATCAACATAAGAATTATTCCTACTCTGTACAGTCTTCATCCACTCTTGGATGATCTGCACCATCTCCGTGGTAGCCCATACCATCTCTGGTCCCACTTGTGTTGACTCCCCTGGGTCGGTCCAAAACAAAGGCGATCTGCATGGTCGGTCATTCAAAGCCTCAAAAGGAGCCATATAAATGGTGGACTGATAGTAGTTGTTGTAGGAAAACTTCATCAAAGGAAAGTGATCCTCCAAACTATGACCGAAGTCATGAACACAAGCACATAGAATGTTTTTGAGGGTCTGAATGGTCCGCTCAGTCTTGCCATCCGTCTGAGGATGGTAGGTAGTTCTCAAACAAATCTACTTCCCAAATGCCTCCTACAACCCCTTTCATAGCTGAGAAGTGAAACATGTATCACGATCAGAGAAAACCGTCATGGGTACTCCATGTAGCCGCACAGTCTTCTACACATAGAGGCGTCTCACGCTCTTTACTAAACCATGTTTTCTGATTGGTAGGAAGTGGGCCGACTTGCTGAGTCGGTCGATGATAACCCATATACAATCATGACGTCGGCATATACGTGGAAGTCTTGTCACAAAGTCTATATATATTCCATCCCATTTCTACACTAGGACCACTAAAAGATGAAATAATCATGCTGGTACCAGATGCTCCACCTTCACTTACTGACAAGTGAGGCACTGAGAGACAAACTCTACTACTTTTTTCTTCATTCTCGGCCACCAGTGCTATTTTCAGAGATCCTGGAACATCTTCTCCACTCATGGATGTACCTCTAGAAAGGATGTGTGGAACTCCCATAACACTTCGTCCTGAGGAAACACTGGTACCATGGTATGTCCTCTTAAGAGGATGACGTGCTCCCTACCTTTAGAAAATCCACGAGGTTCCTGTCCTAGGGATATCTGAGCATGTTGAGACTCAGAGTCAGTGTCCCCGCACTACGCCTCCCTAACTCGCTAAAGGAGAGGGGGAGTAACTGTATGAGACTGAATAAAATCTACTCAATCTCGATCCAAAAAGGATATATGCAAATCGGCTAGCTGCTCCATCGCCTCAAGTAGAATCTATATACAAGACCTCCGACTTAGTGCATCTTCCGCAACATTCCCCTTCCCAAGAGTATAGACTTTCTCAATGTCATAGTCCAGGAGGAAATCATGCAAACATCATTTTCTAAGGTTCAATTCCTTCTGAGAAAAGATATACCTGATACTCTTGTGATCTGTGAAGATTGTAAAACCCTCACCCATCATGTAATGTTGCCACATATTCAAAGCGATGACCACTACTACTGACTCTAGGTCATGGGTAGCGTAGTTCTGCTCATGTTGTCTCAGATTTTGAGAACCATACGCGATCACTGATTACTCTTTCATCATGACACATCTGAGCCTCATCCCTTATGCGTTGCAGTAGACTACGTACCCAACGCCCTCTCACGGAAGCCTCATGATGGGGCACTAGTCAACCTCTGCCTCAGCTCTTGAAAACTCCACTAGAATCTCTCCGACCACATGAAGGGTTTCCCTTCAGCATCAACACAGAAAAAGGAGTTGCCACACTAGAGAACTGTGTCACAAACTTCGAGTTGTATCTAGCCAAACCTAGGAATCTCTGTACCTCTATCACACTTCTGGGAGGATCCCAAGAGAGTACCACCTTAATCATCACTAGATCCACTACAAATCTATCCTCTGAGATGACATGTCCTAGAAAGTGATATTCTTAGATCCAAAACATGAACTTTATGAGCTTAAATTAAAGCTGGTGCTCTCAGAGTGTGTCCAGAAATACCTTTAAGTGATAGGTATGTTGTTCCTCAATAGCCGAGTAGATCAGAATGTCATCGATGAAGACTACTACAATGCAATCAAGGTATGGGTGAAAGATCCTATTCATGAGTCCCATGAACACTGCTGGGGAATTGGTCATGATGAATGGAATAACCCAGAACTCGTAGTGTTTGTACCGACATCTGACAACCTTCTTCTGCACATCCTCATCTCACACTCTGAGCTAGTGATAGACTAATCTGAGGTCTATCTTAAAGAACCACCATGCTACATTCAGCTGATCAAAGTGGTCGCCAATCCATAGGATTTGGTACTTGCTCATGACGGTCACCTGGTTCAGGAGTCGATAGTCAACACATAGTCTCATGCGCCCATCCACTTTCTTGGTGATCAAAATTGGGGCTGCCCAAAGTAAACACTAGAAATGATGAACCCTTTCCCTTGTAAGTCCTCCAGCTCTACCAACAGCTCCTGAAGCACCACAGGATCCATCCAATACTCTTATGTAGATATAGTTTCCATCCTAGGGTAAAAATCAATTTAAATTTCCACCTCTCTATAAGGAGGTAGACCCGGAACATCATCAGGGAAGACATCCTCCTACTGGTCCACCACTACAGGAAAACTCAGACTCTCCACATCAACCGCTCCAAGGGTAAGGCTAGCCATCTGATGATTGATCAGCTGAACTCTCCACTGGGAAAGTCCATCCTATGCTGCTAAGGCTCCCTTATCACCGGTGAAGGTAAACCTAGTCCCACCCATGCAGAAACACATCACTTTTCACCTAATAAATTCAATCAAAGCATGAACAATAGATAACCAGTCCATACCCAAATGACGTCATAAGGCCTCGACGCCGCTACTAAGAGATCCCAGCAGAAGATCTCACCTCCTAGAGTATGCTCACACTACCGAAACCAGTGTGTAATCATCGAATCATATCTTGTAAGTGTCTATAGCCGTAAATATCAAGCTAAAGACTCCATCAGAATCTCCATGCTCTGAACGAGAGAATTGGCAATAAAAGAATGACTGAAACCTGTGTCTATAAGTACTGATGATAAGGTAGATTAGCCACAGATCGTACCTCGTATCATCTCTAGTGCAGCATGGTCATAGGACTCTGTTTCCTGGAGCTTAGCTCACCCCTATCCACCTGCTCCCTATGGTTGGGGTGGACCACCTGGGGGTGGTGGTCGTAACATCTTGAACTATCTCCCACCTTAGCTACACAACCAGCTCCTCTTCCACGTCCACATACTCCATGCAGACCTCCTTGGTTGAACCTCTGTCTCTGCCTGGGAAGTCCTTCGACCATCTTATGATCATCCATATGGTGAGTCTGACAGTCACGAGCCATGCGACCCTACCCACCGTATGCGAGACAATGCCTACTCCTCGCATGATTGGCTCAGTCTCCAGTGCCCAGCACAAATAACCCTGAATCATGTGGTCGACAACCTATAAGTCCGGTCCTCTTGGACCTCTATGACATCTGTCTGCTGCCAACTGCAGAAGAATACACTGCATTATGCCCGGTGGTGGTTCTCGCTACTAATGACTACTTGTAAAGAAATTTCTCTACTAAGAGGGCTCACTCTAACACCCCCGCCAGTGTCGGGATGATAAGAGAAATCATCAAAGCCATGATCTCCCGCCAGAGTCCCTGCTCAAATGTCCGAGCCTTCACGAATGGGTCCTACACCATATCCGTGGAGTAGCATGAGAGGTTATTGATACTCACTGAGTACTGATCCATAGTCATGTTTCCCTACTGCAGATGAAGAATCTCCTGCATACATAGTACACGAAGAGTCGATGGGACAAACTCTGCCGGAAACAAGCGCTTGATGTCTGGCAAGAGAAGCATCACCTCGTAGTGAACCTAGAGAATAATGCTCCACAATTTTTCTGTTTCTTCCAATAGAATACTAGAAAGAAGGATCATAATGAGATTAGAAAGATTCCTACTAGTCAGAAGACTCTAACCCCAACCTCCAGCCAATCCTCAGCCGCCTGTGGGTCTGCCTCTCCCTAGAACCTGGGTGTCCTATGGAACTGGAACCCGTGAAATGCGCTCAAGCGATGTTCACTCTCTAATGCTATATCTGGTGTCATCGGTGGCACAATGGGTAATGGTACTACGGGTTCCTCCACTGGGGTCTCTACTAGAAGAGGGCCCGACACAAAGGCCTCGTCGCTTGGTAGGCTATCAGTGTGTACAATACCCAGAACCCTAGCTAGCTGTCAACGTGGTGGCATCCTGAAAAGAAACAGGTGTGCCACAGTAAATAAGTTATACCTAGTGAGGTGACTCAAAAAGGATAAAAAAAACTTTTCTAATCACACACTCAATCAGTGTTTTTGTGCATTGAGTTAGAAATTAGAAGTTAGGGTCATTGTGTATGGATACGTTGGCCACTGCACCAACACTGGATTCCCTAAAATGATAACCACACTCACTAAACATAACACTATTGCCATTAAAAGTCACAAAGTCCTATATTCTATGGTATAACCGACTCCTTTGATACCAATTTGTCACGACCCGTGCCCCCAAGGCCCATTCCCTGACTACCCCATACCCGCCTTCCATAGGCCAAGGGATGGTGTCCAGCACCGAAAGGAGCATCCTCTAAAAATGGGAAGGTGTTGACTTTCTATCCTGTAAACACACTCAACCAAGCACAAACAAAGTTACGAACACAAGTAAACTGTATTGAAAAAAGATTTTTGATGGTAAGAGGGGATGAAATACAAGCCCAACAGTAAAGGTACAAGTACAAAAAGAAATAAAATACAACTAAATAAAGAGAAAGACAAATACTGGGTCATCTTCTATGGTTCCTTCATAAAGGGTAGGTACCAATCGCCTCCTAATCACTAAATTTCCACCCGTCTTGTCTATCTAAAGACATACTGTATGGTCCACCTCCAGGCACCGTCAGGTCCTAGTACCCTCGACCCCGATCAGTGATGTCCGTCATCTTCACCAAACACAACAAGGTGCGGGTGAAGCCCGTTCATGGGTGATTATAAAGATACCCTGTAGGGACCCCAAGACACTCATGTTCTCAAAAAATATACAATGGATAAACCACAAAGCATGTAAACCAATGACAACCCTTCTTAGATATATTCCCATACATATACCAAAGTTATCAAATATCACCCATCTCATTAATGTGGAAACACAAGGACCAAATCCTTAGGCAAAGTACAAAAGTTCCACGGTTGGAATATTATCAAAATGATAAGTACCACATAGGTACCCCACATAGAAGAATACCACAAAGGTAAATAATCAGCTCACACTAGGTATAACTTAGGTACAATAGTAGAGATGATTAGATGTAACTACTGTATTATCTTACTTTGTTTAGAGGCATACCCACATAGGATCATAAATCATCATCAGACCCACACATGTTCCTAAGACATCATTAGACCCACACAGGATCCTAGTACATCATCAGACCCACACAAGATCCTAGTACATAGTCAGACCCACAGAGGATCCTAGTACCTCATCAGACCCACACAGGATTCTAGAACATCATTATACCCACACATGATCCTAATACATAATCATACCCACAGAGGATCCTAGTACATCATCAAACCCACACATGATCCTAGTACATCATCAGACCCACACAATATCCCTTTCTCATGTTATAGCCTGCTACAGGGTTCCCACACTAAGCTCTCCTGTCTCTAAGAGGTTCTAATCCTCATGCAACTTGTCGATACTCCAACTGACATAAAGTATGATGAAGAAGTATTCCAAAGGACCACCTAGTCATAGGGGTCTCAATGCAAAAGATGGTGCATAAAACAGACACTCGGTCTGAATGTTATTAGCCTTTTAGTCCTGAGGGCATTGTTGGATTTGTGCTCAATCTAACCCAACCGTACCTCAAATTTATCCAAATCTCAAGTGGGTTATACCAAAAGTACTATCTCGCTAGAAGGATTTCGGCACCACAAATGGTTCTTTAACGGATTCCCGTTGCTCAAGATATGGCCGAGAGAATGTATAGTGTTGAAATTGGTCTAGGTCTGGTCTAACCCAGTCCACCCAACCTGGGTCTGGCCCTGGGTTGTACCCAACCCACGGAATCTGACATGTCCCGGCCCACTGGGTCTGGCCCGACCCACACTGGGTGGCCCATCCTAGCTGCATACGGGGGGAGTCTCGTACCACACCCTCAATCACCGAACATCCGAAGCTGTTCAGTTTCTAGGTAGCACACAAGACCCGCCACAGGTTACGCATAGTACAGCTCGACCGACCGAAATGGTCGTCCCCTTTCTCCTCTCAGCGGTGCATCGTGCACCGCTGCTCCACGACCAACCGAAGACTGGCTGCCTTCCACCATCTGTTGTGGCCAGCCAAACACCGTCCACCTTCCACCATCTGTCGTGGCCAAGCTGGCCACAACAACTTGCTTGGACAGCGTGGTTATGCTCGTCAACCTCGCCACCGGCCTGTCGCCCTCCCTTTGCTGCTACAGCACAAAGCCACAACCTGTGCTCTCCAGGAGGCGTAGACTCATATAGCTGCCCCCGTCATGCGGCCGGCCTCCACCGGCCGCTGTTCCTGAGCCCCTCTGGTGTTGGTTGTCCTCTTCTTCCTTCGCAAAGAACACGCCTAGAAGCACAAAGATTTTTGCGGGGAGGTCAGGCCATGTTCGTTTGGCCCATGCGATCCACGTTAGAGTGATAGCAATCTGCTCAAGGGAGGTGATTCAATATGAGATAAAAATTAACGATGATCAATCGAAAACACACCCCTGCCATGATAGTTTGTGGATATTGGTGAGGGGGGAATGACTAACATCATTTCATTGTCATTGAAGACATTCCTCATTGTAGGTTGCGTTCTTCAGTGGAGAGCGGGTTATTCATTGGAGGATGAGTTTCTCCAAGATATCTCTCCAAGCCTCCCTTTTTCCAACTATTTCACCCTAGAAAAATGAGGAGTCGATCCAAATAAAATATGTTTATCAAATTTTATTTGTTAGCACATATGGAGTTGGAATAATTAATTAATTGTTTGAAGTGGGATAATTAAATTGGAGGGAGTCCTTTAGTTACCTCCCATTAGAGGGGGATTTAAAGGGTTGGGTGGTCCCCACCATTGAATTCAAATTTGGAGTTTTTAGTGTGGGTGGTCCCCACCTCCATAACCCCAAATAAGGTTACAATAAAAATAAAAATGTTCAATTTTTGTTTCTATTCCTCCACGAAAAAGTGGAAAACTAACTTCTACCCTAGACCTACTGTGGTTGAGGTGAATGCCTCTTTAAGAGAATACCGGTGCTGCAAGTTCAATGGTGTCCTCATATTTCAATTCCGAGAACAAGTTCAAAATTTACAAAAACACGCTTGCACATTTACTGAGCGTACCTGAAAAAAGTTCAGAAATTAATTCCCAGCACACTGGGTCTCGGAATCATGCATAATAAATTTTCGTGGACTAGTAATATTCCATATGATTTTTAAAAAATTACATGGAAAATTCAATTCTTTAAATAGATTAATCAAAAAAACATGGTTAACCCAATATTCTATATTGTTTCTACAAAAACAATTATTAACCATGAAAAAACCCATTCTCTATAGAAATTAAAATGAAAAACTCTTCACACTTAGTGTTCCTCACGGTTTATCAAAAACCGTTATCTATAGAAAACCACCACTTAATCCCCTATAACATAACTTCATGTAACTAAGTCATCAAAAAAAATCTGAGGTACCACTTTTTCCTGGAAACTGTGTTAGAAAAATCACTTTAATATGTCCTAACACTCAGAATTCTATTCCAAACCCTAATTCAGAATCGTCCCATTAACAAATTAAAAAAAATCAATTTCCTTTTTTATTTTTAAACCCATATAGACATGGGATATTACATTCGAGAAACAATGTTCCCATATATGGTGAGAGTACACTGACTCTATTCGAAACTCCAATGATCTAAAAATATAAAGATCATTGTATGTTGTTTACATTATAATGTGTATACACATTTATGTATATGTAATTATAAATATATTTGGTAGAAAATAATTAAATCATATCATATTCTAGAATGAATTAAAACTACATATCAATTAAACCCACAAAAAAACTCCCTATATTAGGAGGGTCCAAAATTTTGAATACGTGCTTCAACTATTCTGACACATCTGGAAATAATGCTAAATACTCGGGTATAAACCTCATACGTAAAATGGATGTAAGTTTGTTCTAAATCCTATCACCAAAGGAAAAAATAATTCTAGGGGGACTACATCATCATGTATAGAACCAATGTTGAAATATATATATATATATGGAAATTAGACTACATCCTATATGTTAGAACAATATAAAAATATATAAATAGAAAGGGACTATATATTCCCAAAGGTGGGAATATCAAGTACCTTGACACACATTTATATAAATTATGAGTATCAAGATACCCCTACAATATTATAAATTTATATTTTACACATATTATCTCACTATTTTAGCCAAAAGACATTATAAAGGATGATATATATAAATATTAAAAAATGTTTATATCCTCATATCAATATAAAAAAAGAATAAATATTGTTTTAATTTTATGGAATTTTACTATCATGCCAGACCATGTACAATTTTAACTTATAAGCCAATGATAAATATATATATATATATATATATATATATATATATAATATTAACCATAATTCTAGTATAACATAATTAAATACTACTAGTGTGTAATACATCTATTAGGGTAATATGGATTGAAATTATAGTTAATTTATAATTAAATCCAACTTATAGCAATAAAAAATAGGTATACAGTACAATATAAGAAATCACAAATGTGTTCTAGTTAAAATCCAAACACAGAATATGATTTGACATCATTGAAATCTAACCATAAAAAAAGGTATGTTAGATGCATTAAATTATATACACTAATATTAGTAAAATCATTGTATATGATATTACATAAGTAACAATTAATTTATATTTATAGTAATCTAAGAAAATAAAAAATAATGACATGAGATATAACTAAATAATACCAGAAGAAACCCAAAAAATAACGAGACATAGACTAAAAATAACAAATTCATACTAATATAGACATGAATTTGCATTATAAATATATTATTTTCACACTTAATACTTAATTTAGGAATAAATATATATAAAAAATTTGATTGTATCCAATGGAAAATGGTTTTTACAAATTGAATCAATTATACATGTTAAGTGTTTAATTAGGAAAAATCGGTTTACCTTCAATGAAACATTAAATTTTACAACAAAATATAAATTTAAAACAAAATAATTACCCATTAATTCATTATTTTAACAAGTAAAACATTATAAAAATATTGTGACAATAATAATTTTACATTTGTATATTTTTAAATTAAATTATTTTATTTTTTAGTTATAAGTTTGTTGTAAAAAATACAAAATTGGATGTTTTTTCATTGAGGCATGATTTGGATGAAGGGGTACCCAAATAGTGTAAGTCAATAGTGTAGTTTAACATTGTAAAAAGAATTGTTTGTGTTTTAGGTTTATAGTTATAGAACCTCTATATATGTTTGACTAGACCATGCATAAAAACCTCGATATTTTTAAAAAATGTGATCTATAACATTTTATATGTCATGATGAAATGAGTTAGGGTTTCCCCTCACCATTTCTAGTGGAATCATCAATGGTATCTCCACTATCACCCCCACCTCCTCTATTTATACTTACCTGTCCAAGGTCAATCTATATCATATGGATAAATTTATACATGGTATTCCATTAAAACATTTTTTCTCCACTTCTCACCTTCTTATTTCTATTACCACATTTTTAATAATTAACCTAGGATATAGAGTCCACAGTTTCTTCCTTGCATGATTTTTAGTTTCCGTTTTCACAAATTTGGGGTTCCTCAAAATCATCTAAAAGAATAAATTTGTCTCTTATAGAGTATTACGACTCCAATGAATTTAATTCGCTATCTTGGATAGGTCTCACGGTGTATTATTCCTTTACTAATGGAACAATGATTTCATTCATGTTCTACACCATGATATTGAATGAATATATATATATATTAACTTATTGACATTATTTTCTATAGTATGAATGTTTAATAACTATTTATTTCCTTCCAAAAAAATCATGAGTAACAAAAGATATATTCTCATGACTACATGTTTATGTTTACATCCTTAGAGATGTTTGAAAAAATTCTAGGAATATTATTTTCATGAGAAAATTACAATAGTTTCTATAGAATGATTTATTATAATTTATAATGAATTTGAACCATATTTTGAGAAATTATATCAAAGGATATAGATAATTTTTTATTATTTTTATTCTTATTTATTATATAATAAAAAAGTATACTATTATATCCACTTTATATGATTATATATGAGTTTATTATGTTATAAATTGGATAGTTCATAAACCTTGTATTATTTCTAAAAAAATGTACATTATTTGAAATTTGTTAAAAAAAATATTTTTTTAGTTTCTAAAAAATGGTGGAATGGTCTTTATAATTCGGTTTTTTATGGGGACACTGGATAATATTTTGATATGGATTTATGAAGGGTAATATATATTATTATTAAAAAATAATCTTAAAAGAGTATATTTTTTGAATTGGGGCTAAATGGTGTGGTGTGTGTTTATGAATTTTAATTTTAAATGAAATATATGTTATTAATTGTAATGAAATGATTAAAAAAACAGTAATACAAACCCTTATTGAGCTATAAAATACCTTAATCAGACATCACTACAAATTTGAGGATGTTGATTAGTGGTGAGAATCTATTACTAAAATGATGTCAAAATATTATTGGTATCATAAAAAATAATAACATATAAATATGATAATAATAATATAATATAACATAATTTGTAAGGATTTTCATAGATGGTTAACATTAAATTTAAAATAAACAAACTCACACTATAACAATTATTGAATCTATGATGATCATATAGTCTTGAAAAAGTAATTAACCACACAAGAAATAAACAAATCTAAAAAATAGGGGACACACACTAATAAAATATGGTTTCCTTCAGAAACAATCTCATATATTCAACTAAGCTACTATGACCACATTTCCTATATAACAATATACCAGGTACCAAACATAGCATCTACAAGCGCACCATGGTTCCCATATTGGATTTTTGTAGAAAACTCAGTGGGGAACCACTGACACATCCATTATGCATTTGATTATATATAGTATATTACACAATTTATAATAAAATAGAGGATAGAATATAGGATAGAAGAAATCATGTTCGGTAATTGAATGCTAAAAAGGACACAACAACACCTGAGATAACATGTCATTGATGATGATAGAAGAAGAATACATATTATAATTATAGTTATCCCTTTCCTTACAACATAGGGTAGGCATATTGAAAAATGTTCTGGCCACTACCGAATCACTAAGGGAATGGTCTAGTACCCATTCTCTATCTCAATTCATGTCTCATACCACAACTCTCCCACTTATAGCTTTGATATAACAATAAACCATATACCACATCTCATACCACCACATTGTCATTTAGGTTTAGGTATCACACCATCTGAAAGGTTATATCTCATACCAACACCATACCACTAAAGAAAAGGTATCCTTCCTTATCTCCTGCAACATATCATACCACAACCATCTTACTATGTGTGAAGTCTCATACCACATGATATACCATGTTCAAAACTATTGGCCTCTCATAATGGGCGAGGTTTAATAATATATCTAATACCACCTCCATCTCAATCATGGTGAGGTTTCATACTAATGCACATCTCATACCCCCACCCTCACACTAATGGGGTGGTCTTATGTACAGTACAAAATATAGTCAAATCCTAATAATAAAGATGTACGTGGTCAACAGAACCGAAAACCTATCCCTCCACATTCCAAAAATATAACCCTATATATAAATTTTCATAAGGGAGACACATAATACTCACCCTCAACCATCTTATATGACATCCACATGAACATTATAAAACATAAAACAGAAATTTATAGTGCTCACATTAATCTTGTTCTCTTAGGCTATACCCAACTCATTGGCCTAACCCCTAAGTCTTAGATATCCATAATAAACACTAATCCTCTCACCAAGAAAACATCATCCTCATAGGGTATCTTTCTTCCACACACAAACATTTACCCCAGAACAAAACACATTTTTGATACAAAACTAATGCTTCTATGTGGAATTTATTTGGTTTTAAAATATATTAGTATTCCATGATTATTTAAAATCTATTGGTATGTGGCAATGATAATATATGAATAAAAATGAGTTTTGGAATGAAAAATGGTAAAAATAATTATTTTATTCTTCTTGAATATCTGGGACCAATAGATTCAAATATCAGAATTAAAATATAATGATTTTTGTTTTGATATTCAATCAAATGAAAAATAACCAATGACTGAGAAGTGTTACAATTTATTAAGGTTTTTATAGGCATTAAATAATGCATGATAATGGAAAGAATTTATAATGAATGATAAGGTTTATTTTTTTAAGGTAATTTATTGAGAACATATGGTATTTATCTATGGAGGTACGAAGTATTAAATTTACTGAATGGTTTGATGAATAATTTTTGGAGGGATATTTGAGAAATATAGATATAACCTCATTACCGTAAGGTTAATACAACCCGTTATAGACACTTAAAAATATTAACAACACCTAGAATGGGGAGGGGTGAATTTTTTTTAATATTTATTCAAATTTGAATATTTTTATCCCTATTCATCTTAGAACTCTTCAAATATTTATTTAATAATCTGTTACCATTTTTTATATTAGTAGACCAAAAACTAGAAATGATATTTACTAGACTCACATTTCAATAACAAAGTATAGACCTTGGTGAAACCGTAAAATAATCCTATATAAAAAAGAAACTATAATGGGATTCTTTCTATAGTGTGTTGGATAAAAAATAATATTTTACATGAAGTGTGGTACCCTAAAATAACGAGGGGGTAATAAAATAATCATCAGTTATTATATTGATGATTACTTTAAAAAACGTAATCCCATTTCAAGATTTTTGTACTTCTAGTATAGATAGATTTCAACTTCTTCATGTTGATTTAAATATCAATAAATTCCTTAATAAGCTGAAACTTTTGTTATATATACTTGTTATAATTTATTCTACTCTTCTTCTCTTATTTTTACAATAAGAATTAAGAAATTTCATCTTTTTTTCTTCATTGGGGTGCACACACTCACCAAAATTACAATTTTGAGTTATTAACTTTATTTTTAATAATCATTTGTAATATAAAATTCACAATAAATTATGCTCATATTTAATTAATCTTTATATTATATTCTTTCAATGATTTTTTTAAAAACATCTTTTTCTTTCTTTAGTGAAGTTAAATTATTGTAGATTTTATTCTTTTCCATGTTAATTATTCTTCCTTTCTTATTCAATGAAACATATTCAATGATATGTTGATTATGTATTATAATAAATTTAACTATGTTACTAAATTAATTGATTCGATTCCCTCAATTTTATTCTTCAATACCAAAAATATTATTTTTTTGGTTTGTGTTGGAAAAAACACCATCTTTGAAAAACTGCAATATATATTATAAATGTAGAAACATATGATTTGAAATTATGAAAAAAACATAAAATAGAATATATGAAATTATACACCAATAAAATAAGAAAATATAACATATTATATTTTATGATATATTTATTTTTATATTAATTTATTCTTCTTGACAACTTGCATTGAACACAACACCAGGTTCAAATGAAATGTGATTCTATATTAAAATATTATTATTATATCCTAGACATTAAATTGGTTTGTATGAATAGTAATAGTTAATTTATTAAGAAATATGTTTTAGACAAGTTCATTTGTTATCTATTTATTATAATTAAAATATGATTCATTTGAATGAATGAAATGACTTCCAAAAAACTATTCTTATAGTGTTTATTTCATTATTTGAAGAAATAAATTATAATTACATTATCACAATTTTATAATATTTATTTGAAAAAATATACACATTTTTTAAAGAAACATGTAAAAATTATCTTCTGGTTAAATTTTGGGATAAATTTGAAAATATTAATTTTCAGATGAATATTGAAAAAAACAGTTCTTTTGAAACATGTCAATTAATTTAAATTGTGTGAAAATTAAATACAGTTTTAAATAAATAGTAAAGTAAAATTAGTAAAATAATATTAATATATATCTAGTTTAGTTAATTTTAATCCAATTCATATAGAATTTTTATAATAAAACGTTCTATACAGAAGAGAATTTTCTCCACAAAACCCACTTTTCTATCATGTCTTTCGGTAACATTTTAAATCTCAATATTCCACTTATGTTAATTAAATTTGTAAAAATATATTACATAGTTTTAAATATAAAAAATTTATATTTTTTAATAAGGTAAATTTATTTTTTATCATTAATAATAGTTTAAATAGTAAAAAACAATTACTGAAGTTAATGTAAGAGTTGGTTTTCCATGGGATTAATATAAAAATATAAGGGTTAAAATAACCTAGCAACTTATCCAAAAATCAAATTATAGAAATATATTGATGACATAATATCCAATTTTATATAATGATTCATTTTTAGGAATATGGAATTTTAAAATCATGGATGTAATTGATTGTTTTCAAAAATACCAATTCCATTCCGCTCTCCTCCCCTCATCACATTACCTAACGATTTTTGGAATAAATTTCATTCTACAATACCTTTAGAAATTACCTATAAACTTCATAGAGTTATGTTTTAGATTATAAATAAAATCTACGATGTATTTATGTTATAAATAATGATATTTCTTGAATAACAGTAAATCTTTTACCAATGCATTCTCACTTTACATCTTCTTCAAACAACTAACAATTTTCCAACGAAATTGGATTAATAAAATAGGTAAAAACTCTATACATAGTTGTGATTATATTAATTCAATAACTTATATTCATATCCACTTCTATGAAATTCAATATTTTAACATCGGCTATGTGTACATTGGACTACTAACTCGTGAACTGATGTACTATGTTTTCCATCGCCACTATTAAAGGATGTAAGTAATATAGGATTTATCATATTTATATTATATTTATCATATTTTTATACTTTATGAATTATATATTCACAAATTTATTCTTAGTTTCTGTTCCATGAGAGATATTATAATGTAGATCGGGGGTACGGTGGACTACCGCCTCATGAAGTGATCTAATTATTTTTTCACTTCCTCTTTACATTGAATCTATTAAGGATAAAATTGAATGAATATATGTGATTTTAATGATATAAAAGTTATTTTTAAAAAATAACATGAGATAAATAATCTTAACTCACAATCCGTTGGAAAATAATAATGTCCCTCATGAGTACAACTGGACTACTGACTCCATATAACAATATGATTTTTTTTCATTCTTTTTGAACACAGATTGTAACATGTAAGAATATTATTTATATAAATGATATATATAACATTATAATGACTATAAATTTTTTTTAATATTCATTTCCATTTCATTACATACATCATGAAAGATTTACACAACATTCATGTGTATGTATGACCTATCATCTCCATGAATGGTGTAATCTATTTTATAAAACTAACATTTATTGATAACTATAAAAAAGTATATAATTAATTTATACGATAATAATATGTTGTGTAAAAATATATATATGATGTAATTATGATCAAATTAAAAGGACCAAAATTATATAACAAAAACATACATGAAAAATGATCCAATTATCATTCAAAATAATTATTTTAACAACAAATTGAATATAAATGAGTGATAAAACGAAAATAATATATGGTTGCTATATAAGGGTTTATTACTATAATATATTTTTATACATGTAGTTAAAATACATATAGAGGATGTTGAACATGCCGTAAGGGTTTCTCATCTTACTTTTACTTTTGTGAGACAAATGATATAATAAAAACTTATTCCATTATGGGGATTATATACTACATATATTGATATATTAAATGATGAATATTTTTTTATTCATGTTATTTAATAATTAATTTCATGTTATTTTTTTCATGGGGAATATGATTTCTAAGATAACCAATATGTATGGGTTTATTTCAAAATATCATCATTAATCAAGATGATTGTTGTTTAAGTCTCTCTTAGGGGAATTATTATTTTTATATATTAAAATTAATCTATTCTATTATCCTCTAGATATTCATGATCTTTTTCATGAATTTTTACTATTTTTACACAATTATATTCTTAAAATGACTGAAAAAATGAAATTAATAAAATATAATTTTGTAATTCTCATTTTTTTGAAGATCCCTTTTTATGAAAATGATTTTTGGATTAATTTTTTTAAAAAAAAAAGTTATTTATACATTTAATAATAGTATAAAAAAATAAATTTTAACAATTATTATTATTTTAAAAAAAATAAAATGAATATTCAGGTAATTATGTGAACCAGGCATGTTTAGAATTTATAGAAAATATAGACGGAATATTGATTTTAATATGTAAACCATGAATTAAATTTTCCTCTCCCATTACCTCTTAATGTATCAATGATTATTTTACATGTTTTCAAAGGTTATTTTCAATAAAAAATATTTTCATAATCTTTTATGAACAATAATATTTATAAATATTTTCAAAGTTAGAAGGTAAGATTCCAAAAAAAAATTAAATGTATTATTTTAATTATTTAAATTAAACAATGAAAAAACCCTTTATTATACTTATTTACATTTACGATATGTAGTATTGATACCATCATAATAATTTCTCTAAATGGTTTATGATATTTTTGAATATGGATGAACAATTTTTTTACCATTCACTATATTAATCTTGATGTTTTATGATTATGTAGATTGATTATATACGTAATAACAATTCCTACATTGTTTTCTAGTAGAAAATTTTAGGCAGATTAATACTCACCCCTTCAATATGAGTAATGAATTAGATTTATTATGTGAAAAATGGATCCCAAAATTACATTTCCCATAAATTCATTGATATGTCTCATGAAAAAAAAATTCTTGTATATTTAGATGTGGTCTTACCCATTTATGTATAAAGTTGTAGCATGAGGACTTGATGATATAATTAAAAGTTTTAGAATTATGAATTCCATTGTTATGAATTCATTGATTAATATTTTATGTGCTTATTTGTTTAGTGATAATATATACAATAGAGTTTCAAGGACATGTGGTTATTTATAGGTTATTTTTATAATCATATATTTTTTTTATGTTATGCTTATGATATTGATTAAATGGAATTTTTTTAGTTATTTACCTTTCAATATTTATTATTACATTTTCATTTATATATTTCATTTCTCGCAAACCCTTACCATTCATCTAATTTTACCCCTTTCCTATTCTATTTGTCTTAAGGATACCACGAATTGTTTTTTGATTGATAAGAACTTATATTCTAAGGTTAATAATGGAGATACCAAATAAAATTATTTGTTTATTTTCTATTTTAAAATGTAATATGATTTTAAATTATATATATATTTTAGAATGAATACTAAACTATTTAATCCTTTAGGACGTAAATATATGTATCTAGTTACAATATAAAAAACTAAAATTTGCATATAGGCTTCTAGGGTAAGGGTTATAATTGTTGGTAATGGAAAAGATTAGAGAAAACACTGAAAACTTCTATTTGAAAAACCTATATTATGGAAGATACCCCTATGACATATTTTATGTATAATTATATAATGGCATCCTAATGTTTTTCTAAGTATGATATAATGTGAATTATACTAGATATACATCCATATCTGGATACTAAAAGTTGAAATGTTTCATCTACCAATGTACCTAGGGGTAAAAACTCCCAAAAGAGAACATTATTCTAGATGCGATCATCACCTCCTTCACAAAAATGTGGCATACTATCCACCTTGTTTGACACTATAAGAGGAAATTTTGAGGGTAAATTAAAGATTTTTTAAACCCATTGTGATGGATTTAATAATAAATATATTCCTAAAAAGAATGTCTATGAAAATGAGATTAGATATGCATAAATTTCTCAATTGGTGTTAAGTGTTTTACTTGTTTTTGTAATATTAATTATGATTCATAATGTTATGAAGATGGAGTTTTAGTTTTAGATGGAACTAATCAAATTATGACAATAATAGTTAAGATAAATCAGGTTAAGAGTAATTAAAATTCCAATATTGAGAAAACTAATGATCTAATATTTGGTGTAATAGTGTTAGACCAATTTGTTAACCAGTAACATCCTTTATTCAATAGTAGTAAAAATCAATTTTTTGCTGATAAATTGAGAACTTTATTAAAGAATATAAATATAAATATAGGAATTAGGGTAAGTGAGAATGTTTAAATGGGTTTTTATCATATATGGTGATACTGATCAATGGTGGTCATTGCATTAAGAAAATATGTATAAATACGCCATATTAAACTTCAAATGGATGGTTTTCATAGTAATATTATTTGATTAATATTTCCCTATTGAGAAAAGTGCAGATATTGAATTATATTAATTGATTCTAATATATATAGGAGAGTAAATGGTTTATAAGTATAAATCAATATACAAATGGTTATAAAGGATTGATATAGACTTTGTACATAATCTAAATAGAAAGGAAAACTCTTTTATGGGCTTCTGATAATCAATAAAAGGGAACTAGTCTCCAAAAACTCTCTTCATTCATGGACATTGTATCATGTGGTATCATGTAAGAGAAATAATTACAAAACTCTTATAGATTCAAATGGATGTGAGAGAATAAATTTATAGAAAAGAAAAATATGATAAAGGGAATAAGGTGAAATAGGATTTCCGAGATGTCACTCTTATGGAATGAATAAACATGGAACATTACCAAAAGAAAAATTAGTTTACACAAATATAAAGAAAAAGGATATCAATTACATTAATTAAAGGGTAAGGGATAATCCCAGAAAGTATATTTATTTAATTTTAAGGAGACATGGAACTATTCCATATTGTTCCCTAATGTTCAATGGAATATACCTTAAAAAAGATAACAGATCAATGTTAAGCTTATGTCTTTGACACAAAAAAGAGGAATGATTAATTTGACTGTATTTAGATCTTGTTAATATATATTAAATGTTTTTTATTATTGATTTTCTCATTATAAAAATAATTAAATGTATAATGATTATACTACATCATCATTTATTTAAGGATTTAAAGTAATGTATTGAATGCTACCAAGAAATGTTATTCCGTGGAAATTTGAACTTTTTGTAAAACTTATTATTAATGGAATATAACCCTTAATATGTACATTATGTTGATATAACAATGATAATGATATGTTAATTGGATAGTATTTGTCACCTAGAATTTAGTTATTGGTTAGACTATTTGTGTCATATTTGTTGGAGTTTACTGCATGTTTGGATATATGAAATATATTCTACAACCTGATATTTTATTATGGGATGAATTATTGTTTACATTATGGTTTTATCATGATAAATATATTAATATATTTATAATGATACATTAAAACCACTTTATATTTTCCAAAAAAAATATAATGTTGATTTAGTGACCTTTATTCAAAATAATGGGATGTTGAATTCGGAGAGACATATTTTGGATGAGTCTTAAGATTAACATTATATGGAATGGAATGTGAATAATTTTGGGAGTTATTGGATAATGTTTTCTAACCCTTTTGTTTTGAATATATATATATATATATAGAAGGAATTCTTTAAAAGAATATTTAGATGGGTAAAACACTTTGTAGATAAAAACTCATTTTTTATTTTCATTTATTGGAGTCTTAAATGATGTGGGAATTAATATAATAAAATTGAATTGATGAGACACCCCATATGAAATTGAAATATATCTTGAAAATTTCTATATTTTCTCTTTTGTGATAGTAAATATATTCTCCACTCATGGAAAGAGATCCTGAAAAAAAATATCGTTGTACATTCATTTCTAATGAATCTAATGGTCCCATAACTCATCCCAGATTTAAGGATTTATGGTTTCTAACATTCTCTTGATCATTCACATTATTCTAATCAATTAAATCTATCACCATCCATTATTATTTTAGAATTTCTGTTTTCTTCTAGGTCTATATCTTACATCCCACATCTATTTCCATATATAGAAACCTTTTTATGTGATTACTCAAAATGTCCTTTATACTAACTATTCCATCACTGTAATAGGATGATTTACTAACCACTCTCACAATTTGGGATTCCAATAGTGGAATTTTCAAATTTCGAACCCCTAATTATTGAGATCACGATTAAATTGTGAGGAAATAATATTTTAAAGGGGTTAAAATGATACACCATGTGATCTTAATATAGGAACATCATGTTCAATATTGTCAAATCCACACAACAACAAAAATATAGTATTATATATAACCTTAATGAAATTTTGATATAATTATATTTAAAAAAATTCATTCTCTTTTATATATTGTGTGCACGCAACACTAGTTTTAAATCAAATAATATAGTATATAAAAATATTATTACTAAAATATATCCATTAAATTAGAGGATATTAAAGATTGTATTTAATGTTGTAGAATATAGAGAGTTTATCAATAGAAGTACTACATATGTAAGCTACTGTATTAATTGATGATGTCACTTTTGATACACATTTAAAAAATATGGATGGTTCTTCTAACCCATAACTCTGATACAAAATAAAACATATGGTTGAGAAATATTCATGTATGTTTCCAAAAATTACCTTATAAGGTTAATAAAAAAAATCAATATGTTCATTAAAAACATCGAAATAACATTGAGATACATGAAAACAATATTCTTGATTGAACTTATGTGGTTTTTATATCGACCAATGTTTGGCTAAGACATAAAAACTTATGGATCATAGTGTACATAATACATTTAACAATCGTATCTTTAAAATGTTTATATTACATCATAATGTTTTATAGACGTTCCTAGCATTCCATGATCACGTGGAATAATCATTATATTCAAGAATCCCAACACTGAATTTCACATTTAACTATGCTCCTGATATTTTCCTTAGTGAATTAAATATCACATCTATATAATGACTAATTGGTGTCTGTGTTCATAATTTATCATCAACCAAAATTTTATTAAGAGTAAATTCAAGATTATAGGAATGAAAATTTTACATTTCCATGAGGTTAAATTAAAAATATTTTATTATTTTATAAAAGTAATAGACCCCCTATTATTAGTACCTAAAAAAACCTAGGATCTATAACAACTGAAAATTAAATTTTCCCAAGGATTATTTATAACAATTGGAGTACTTATATTTTTATAGGTGTTTACTTGAACAAAAAACCCACTCATTCTACCCTTAGTCATACAAAATTTTACAATAGAAAATCCTAACATGGATTGCCACAAGTTATCTATACCCATATAACATTACTATTTCACTCCAATGGGATCCCCATATATAAAATATCTAAATATGTAACTTTGAAAACACAAAGTGGCTCTAAAAATAGAGAATTGGTGAGTCCAACCTCTCCCATGATAATGAAACATTAGTTTCATAGGCTCATTATCATACCCATGATATCTAGGAACAATCCCAATATCTTAATCATAGAACTAAATGAATCATGTGGTTATAAGTATATTTTCATAGGATTTCCCACTAAATTTCCATGGATCAACACTATATTTTATATTCCTTAATGAATAATAACTTATTTACCCCGGAATTGTATTACTATTTTTATCCCTATTCCCTGAGAAACACATATGTTTATCTGGGGAATGTTTAGGGCATTTTAAATCATTTTATATATCATGGAAAATTGGATGCAAAGCCACTAAGAATTTCTATATTCCAATCTCTTGAATAAAACACTTGGTCCTCTATTAAAATTCATGACATAAGATTATCCCAAAATCATGGAAACACCTCAACCCATTGAATATTTTTTTTACAAATACCAATGGCACACTCGTGTGATATTGATTCAAAAATACATTTTGAAATAGTAATGGGATCAAATCCTTTTGGGTTATAAGGTGATCTATGGTTTGAATTTTATATTGTTATGAATTTCTGATGATCCTTTTTATTTGAGGACAATTTGGAGTTTTATGGGTCATCTTTTTAGGAATGAGTTCAATCCTACATAAATCAATTTCAGCAGTTTATTTCATTCCATGAGACTTAATGTAATTCTATGATCCCTAGGTAGTGTTCTTAAATTTTTTCACCCCATGAGATATTCCAAATATGGATTCGTAGAATCTATAAGATGAATTACCCTCTAGATTGGGGAGTCTAAACATAATTTTTTTTGGTATTTTTAGTTTGAGGCGCAATGAATTTCAATTGTTGCATCTAACTCTAATATTTAATGTATGAACACTTTTATTTATTCTTAGAAAGATTTAATTTATATAAAATTTATTAATTTAAATTCAATTTTAAGTTCAAATAGTTCTTGGATAACTCATCTTGAACCCAAGGATAACATTTGGTTCTATTCATGTGATCCTCACAAAAAATAGTTGATAATGATGTGTCTTTATCAACTAGGTCTAGTAAATTAATGATTATTAGAATAAAGATATCTAATATACGAGTAGTCGTAGAATTTAATTATTTCAAATGTGATGGAGGTAACGGGTTTTGAAAATAATATACCCATACGATATGCTGATTCTATTTTGGTAATACTAATTGAATTATTTTCTTAATCAAGTTCTTATTCCTTGATCATGACCCTCGATTCCCACTATAAATGAACCCAGATTATCTCTTTGTAGTGTTGTTGTGATTAAGTGAGGACACATGAAATATTAACATGGGTTCACCTAATGCAGTATTTCCTTACTGTATAGGGTCTTTGTATTATTTTTATTGGAATATTAGGCATGTGTCATTGTGTGTAGCCATTAGACAAATAATTAATATGAATCTCATATGATGTGTACAAGGATCGTGAAATCAATATACTTTGTAATTTGATTGTAACTTATTTTTTATACACATTTTATAATAATTCCAAGAATTCAGAGGTTTATACCTAGTACAATGGGATGAGATGAAGGTGGTGGTTCAATCTGAGGAAAATGCTCCGGCGACTGCGAGGCCCACTGCTCTCTCCGGCGAACTGTAATGATGGTGAAGTTTGTTGATGGGATCGTGGCGCAAAGCTAAGGCATGTAGATAGTGATTTGGTTTTTTGGATTTTGAAATTAGAATTTGGATATATGGTGCGCGGTGTGATTGTAGGTGCAGTGAATTCCGTATTGGGTACTGGCAACCCTTAAACCGGCCATTTTAAAATGGGGAAAAATGATTTGCAGATACCTAGTACAATGGGGAAAGGTAGATCATCATTTCATGGTTTTCCATTATAGAGGGAGTATGTGGTTGTGTAATGTGGTATTGGTAATTATTATGAGATCTTTAGAATGGGAATCGGTATGGTGTCCTTGTATCCTAAAATAAGACCGTGGATTGGGTATGAAGACCTTATGGAATGAACATGAAGGGAAGAGGGTATGAAACCCTTGTTTCCTAGCACTATAGAGGTAGGGGAATGACGACCATGTGGCTTGACCTAAGGTTGAGTGAGGTGTATGATGGACTTGTAGTTTGACCAAGTGTTGGTATGGGTACAATGTCCTTTTGGTGTGATCTAAGGATATTTTAGGTGGTTTTGTGGCCTTGTGATTGTAATCGGGGATTGATTGTCAATGGTCTTTGATCCAATACATGTGTTGGAATTATGGTCTAAATTGAGTTGTGATGATTTATTAATCATTATTAAACATGGAGTTTAATCCATTATAATCAGGGCTTATTGATGTTTGGTTAGCATAGGATCACCTGATATATATTTGGTTTCATATTTTTTCATTAATCTACCATCATTATATACACCTTTTTATTCACATTCACATTATGTTAAGAAATCATGGGGGTTGTACTATAGGTTTTATACACTCATAATGTATCAGAATATCTATGTGTGTATAGATTTCCTTGTTATAGATCTTGTTACATTTATGGTATCAACACTGAGAACATAGAATGTGAATCATGGATGGTGAAGGTGATATTGGAATATATTATAGACTATTGTTATAGTGTTGTGGTTTTTTTGTTATCAAAAGCAATTTGACTGATTATTTTGGGGGTATTTTGGAGTATATTGTATAACCTAGATTGAATTTATTGAAGAATGATGATTTCATATTAGTGTATATTTGACTATTATTGAAATTTTTATACACTATTGTGATTAAGGTGTATGGATATTATTATCAAGGGTATACCCTCCAAAAACAATATTTGGATCCACCCACTATCTAACATTCACTTAAATATGAGTAAGTGAGGATGAAGATATGTATCACTCTACCTTGTATTGGGTGATTAGGTTTAGGGTATTAAAAGGATTTCCCTAAAAACATTATAAATTTCTGACATTCCACCCTTTTCATACAATCCATAGCAATTTCAAATATTTCCAAACAATCCCTTTCATTTGTTAGTTTCACTATGTCACTACCCAATAGAGAGGTTTCTTTAACAATGTATTAGGTCCCAAAATCCACTAGCTTCTAGCACTACATATCAATTCCAATAAAAACTCCTAATATTCACACCAGTGACAAATCCATTCACAAAAAACTATATTTAGTCCAAATTCTAGAGGTTACCAAGCCTCACACAACCATAACCCACTACCATCCCAAAAAATTTCCATTATTAAATTTTGATTCATCCCCTCACTATTTAACCTACTGTTCATTTCATTTAGTGACAAACCCAACACATATTGATTGTCACCATCCCAATATATAATTCAACACTAGTTTTAAAATTGAATCAATGAGATAGTCATAATATATATAACTATATAAATTTTATTATACCACTCATGAATAAGCCACACTATCTTTAATTCCAATATAAATATGTAAATTACAAACACAATCAAATCATTGAACCAACCATTATCGAGTTTCATTCCAAATTATAATAATTTAACCATGATCCTCTCAATCATGGTCTCATCTTCCTATGAGCCTAGATCAATGAAAAAACACTCGAATTAACCCCTTGGATAATTGACGATTGAACAACCTGTGATATAAATTGATAATAAATTTCCCCTATTTGAATAACCACTAAACATACCCCTAATTCACTTTAATAATTATAATATAGAGAGATACATATCTATCCCAAGTTTATATAATAATGTAATTCGACCCACTTTAGGGTCCCTAATAAACCATCACCACCCATATTGGCATAAACCACAGTATAACAAACCCACCCAAATCCAAATATAAGGAACATTATACCCTTTCCTACCAAACCTAGGGTTGTTTAAAACCATGTGAGTAGTTCTAAGTGTCAAAATATCAAACCAAAAATATAAAATTTACTATAATAATTTCATTTAAATAAATCACCAGAAATATGATTTGTTGTAAAATTTCAAAAATGTAATTTATTATTTATAATAAGTTGAGATAAAAAATCTTTCCAATTAAAAAAAATCATTTTTAATCATTTTATTTAGACATTCCCCTCATTTTGAATATTATTACACAAATATAAGTAATAATGAACATTTATGAGATTCCTATGTTCCTAATATGATGATAGAACCAATATTCTCTGCGTAAACCGACTCAATAGAAAAGATAATAAAAAATAATATTACCAAGAACATCATAGTTAAATAAAAAAATAAATTTGAATAGAAATAAATCAATGATCGATATTCCATTCCCATAGTATGATTGAATTTAATTAAACATGGGATTACAAGTCCCAATCATATGATTCATTTTGAGATATAGTTTTATCCTACCTCTAGGTTCAATTAATAAATAAATAGTTAATAAAAAATGATCATAAACCAAAAATATTTTATTTCTATAACTTAAAAAACCAAAAATCCAATTTATTGAGTGCCATTTGGACCCAATCACAACTTCTTGCACACAAGACGATGTTGAATGATGATAAGGGTCTATAACAAAAATAGGATGAATATAATCTGAGTAAAATCATATAAAATTAAAAATAAATAATAAATTCAATACATAACATCAAAAAATGAATGTATTTATAGATAATGGTGAATCATCAATAATAAATACTAAACACAATTCAATAATAATAATTTAACTCAATTTTTTCATACTTTCGTACAAAAAATGATTACCCATCAACTAATAAAATATAGTTCCTACTAAAAAACAAGTGAGACTCAACATGAAAAACAATTTATCTTTATCAAACCATCTCCCAGTGTCAATTAAATAACTCCATCTAAAATATCCATATAGCCTGACACTTAGATCCAAACATCAGATCTACATACCCATATGGGTACCCTTACTAGTTGTTATTATAAAACATAGTAAGGAACCACCAATTTATCCCTTTTTACTCTATTATGTAATAGTTATTCATTTGGGGAAATTGAATTAGTATGAAAAATATGGAATTCAATGATTCAATTGAGGTTATAGGGTGCAAACAATCCCACCACAACACCTAACCTCATTCCCCCTACCAATTCTTTAAGAAGAAGACATATCTTAATCCAACGCAAGTGTATCCGTATATATATATATATATAATGGGAGAAATATTTGTTCTCAAACCCTACCCTTCTCATTGGGAAGATTATTTTACAGAGTCCTGATCACAATAAAATTTTCTACCCACCACCCACTCACTAATAGTGATATATAATCGCACAACTCATACAACCTCACCAAGATCCAAACTATCACATTACAAGGGATATAATACCACATATCACACTATATCTATATCACATAGGGTGAGGTTTAAAAAAATATATAATACAAGAAATAATATAACATACGACGAATTATCATACCACACCATATATAAATGATGGTAAAATATCCCCCCAACTTCGTAAGGTTTCTCAAACCATATATTATACCACCACCATCTCAATTAGGGTGAGATAACATAAAAATTCACACCACAAACCAACATTGAGTCATAGAGGGTGAGATCCCACCTCAGTTATGAAACATAGAAATAACCTGAAAATAAGTTCCTAGTCCACATAACCCATAGTCTATCACATAGGTAACCATACATATATCCCCACCAAGATATATGATATAGGGATAAGAATATTTGTCATGTTCACATGATTTTACTGGCAAATGTTATCATCATTTAACACCAAAATACATAACTACGTGGAAGTCAAAATATTCATCATTATAGCAACCACACATAGCACATGGGTTTCAATGATGTAAGATCTCAGGTTTGTCATGATGAATGGATTTTTTATTTTTGTGTTTAATTTGGGTTTTTTTCATTTTTGTCTTAGACACAAAGTTATGTAGTGGGCCAGTTAGTTGTGCTTGGGAAATTAGAGGATTGAAGGATGTATGCTATTTGTAGGCTTATTACATGATGTGAAAGGGGGATACATGTCATATAATCCCATTTCACGATGTGTATGATCTGGATATGACATTTCACGATGTGTTTGGGATTTTCCGTGTAAAGGAAAAATCCGAAATTACACATCGTTTATAGAAATTACACATCGTGTAATTTCCAGACACATTGTTGAAAAATAGTGTTAGTAGACACTATTTTTTGAATAGAACCTTTTTATCGTCCTTTGAATCCTAAAACCCATCTATTCTAGTTTTTCAGATCTTAGGCCCATCCAGGATTTGATTATTCCATCGTCAGTCTCATTACAACCGCACTAGTGCGTACTCTATTCCATTTTATCCATTCTTGATTCTTTGGAACAATGGTTTCACTATTTTTATTTTTGATCACTTAGACTAATTTCAAATTCTTCGCCCATTATTCAAAATTCTCCTAAACTAAGTTGAATCCGAACTTGATACTAGATTAAAACACTACTACCGAGTTAAGTTTGGTCGTCTAAACATTCCCTTAATTATTTTATGCTTTGTAGAGAAATCGGCCTTTTCACCACCTTCCAGCCTTTTTGGCGCGAGCCTGAAATTGAAAATTTTAATTTAAATATATGGAATATAACCAATTAGATATTCCCATTAGTTAATTTGTTTTTCATTAGTTATTTTTTCTATAAATAAGGTCACCCATGGGGTGAGACTTATGTTTTTATCCATTTGGTGCCAAATTAATCCACACAAGGGGTTTTCTTTTATGCCTACTTTGTTATAGGAGGACTGTATATAAGCTACGTTGAATCTAATAGCATTCTTAAGATATGTAATACCTCCTTGCCATGTTTTATTATGTTCTGCCATGATTCATTTTATTAAATGTATTTAATGGAAAATATATTAGATTAGTTGGTATACTCATTGTATGGGGTTTATTATTTGTGATTAAATTGTTGGTATACCCTTGTGGTGTGATAAATGGATAAGGGTGATTGATTGGTGGGTATACCCATGTGACTTGATTAAATGGAAATGGATTATATGAGTGGTTATACTCTTATCTATTAAATGGAATGAATGAAATTATGTTTGTATAAATGCCATGGAAGAATATTTATGGTTCTAAAATATGATAGTGGATGATTTAGGATGAGTATTCCCCTTGGGTATTGATTATGCGGGATGCATTAGGATTTTAAACCACTTGGATCTGTCTTGGTTGGAATCATGTAGGAAATGTAGGTACACATTCTCCTTGGAATCCAACCAGTGCATATATAGAGTTTCCACCGAGATTCTCCCAGGACACAATGAGGGTGTCTTGGTCTTCGAAACATTGGATACATCAATTAATTGTCTACACATATTTATATGGCATGGTCATGGGTTATGGGAGACAGTTATTATTATGGTGTGGTCATGGGAACTAGATACAATTAATTATATGACTTCTCCATGGGTTTTTTGTTTGGATGTATATATAGTGAGGTTTTGTTACTTGTTTTTATTGTTTACAACTGCCTTGTTTTTTTATGACACTTTTTTTAGGGAGACTAGAGAGGTTTTTTGGGTTGACTTGTTGTAGTAGTCATATTACAGGGGTATTCAAACTTTTGTTACTTATTTACTTACACGTTATAGCATTTTGAATATTGCTGATTAGAACTATATATACTTATTTGTGGTTACCTATTGCGATGTTTATCTTACACAATGTTTATGCCGCATCGAGGAAGCAAACTGATTATATGGTTGAAGGTGATGATATGGATAAGCACCCTAATATAGGTTGTCATCTATTTCATTGGAGTGAGGGGGGCATGAGAAAAAGATAAAGATTGCGACGCTTCTTGGAACTTTTTTTTTTGAAAACTTTTTTTTATATTCCCGTGTAACTATTTTAGTAGTTTTAAAGATACATGTATCATTTGCATCATGTTTATAAGACACTTTTGGATTCCTATATATTCTTTTCTTTTTTGTTGATATTATCTAATGTTTTCTTATTGTATCTGCTTCCACTATTCAATGTTTTTGACTTCCATTGCCATATACTCATGTAATGAAAGATTTTTCTACCAACTAACATACATATTCCGTCACTACTAGTCAACAACCTCTTGAATATTGGGAACTGCATTTGGGTCCATGTAGGAAACTGGGCTTGGGGCGCAGTTGAGTTGAATCTATGACCAAGATGTTAGAAAGTGGAATTAAAAGAGGTTATTTTCTGAATTGAATTAATTTTTTTGTGAAAATAGATATGGATATGGGGGAAATTTAATTTGGTAATGAGTTGTGCTCAGGTGTTGCTAACCTGTGTATAGGGGAATGCAAAATTTCTTAGAATGAAATTATTATATCTATTTTTCAAAATTATAGTTTATTTGATTTCACTACTGGGTGGCACACATGATTTATCATATTACTATTGACATTATTAGGTTATATTTACATTTCAACCAAATGAGGTGATGGTATTCTATCTCATGCATCATATACAGACATTCTAAAAATCAAATTTCATGCATTACTCTATGATATTTAAGATTCATTATTTATTTCATGTTTTTGGGATAGGTGTTGTGACAACTATATGTTACATTGTGATAGAATTTTTGCATTGGATAGTGAAGTGAAATCACATTTCAATTCATAAGGTGTATAGGCCAGTACAGGCTAGGAAATGATGTACTCTTTGAAATTTTTGTTTGACATGAAATAAATTTCATATGGTATGAAAAAAATACAGCCTCAAATTTTGGGTCATTATGTGTTATGGGCCCTCATGGATCGGATCTTGGTAGACCACATGTTATACCATTGAAAAAATGACTGATGACTGAAAATGAAACGAAATGAGAAAATATATACTTGTCATAGACCCAAATTTTGAGTGGGAAAGAAGCTATGTTTCTTGTTGTTTCGATGAATGTTATTTATTATGTCCTAGATTTAGTAGCAGGATGGGGGTTATAAATTTTTTTAGGGTGATTTTGACATATACTATTCTTTTGAGTTGTGACTTTGATATCAATCATTTCTATGATGTGTTTTTGGAAACGTAGAGTCATGTTTCAATGACGACCTCTAGTGGTACGCCTGGAGACAGTGGCCCATGGGATGTTTTTTTATCCTCTATTGGTGCCTGTTGTAGTACTATATATTATTCCAACCATTGAGGTGGATGAATAGTTCCATTATGGGTTCTTTCTGAAACACCCCAAGCTTCTATGGTACATTTCCTATTGAATAATACTATAGCTTTCATTTTACGCATCTTTGTGTTTTAACACACCAAGACTAATCAAACTAGGAATTATTAATAGTAATATTAACTTTTTGAAATTTTATAAATTCTATTTTTCAAAATGGACTTCATTTTGGGATTTAGAATATCAAAATTAGCTTACAGTGATTTTTTTATATTTTTCTGAAAAATTTCAATTTTTGATGAATAGTGAAAAACACTGTGTTATTGTTTAAAACTGACTTTTTATTTAAATAATTATTTATTTTATTTAGATTTATATTTGATAAAAATACACACATAATACCAATATATGGTCAATTTAATTCATTGGAATCATTTTATAATAATATTAAATATATAAAATTGTATTGAACTTTTTACCATATTTTACCCACCTTCTAGGCGCATTGGACAATTTGCATAAAATGTAATTTTACTGCTTCTTTGAAATGAATTTCAAAAATCTAAGTGACATAGTTGACATCATTAAGTAAAATATGGTTCAATAAGATGAATTTTTTTTTGAATAGTAACTATTCACTTTTATTTACCACGATTAAAAGTAAATAGGGTAATTAAAGGTAAAAATGTTAATATAATTACCCAAACACATGTCCTAGTTATATTGTACAAGTGTATTTCAACCCAAATCAACATTAATAATATGAAATTATCCTTTTTTCTGCTTGTATTAGATAAGGAAATTTATTAATATTTCATTTAAAGAAGAGTTAAAAGTGTTAAATTCAAAGATTAATAACTAAACAATATTAAATATATGGTTATAAATAGGTTAAATTAGACTATAAATATTCATTATAAATATTTCATTATTTATTAAATAATGGAATTTTATTTATAATTTTTTTACATTATATAATTAATTTTATTATTATACAATGATGATGCAGTAATAACCTTATTTATAAAATATTGAAATAATTGATATTATAAATATCCAAATAAATATAAATTGAGACTTCTGATGAATTACAATAATTTCAGAGGTCAATATGACATGTTAGGGTTGATTATATAAATTGTTTTCTAATGGATAATGTTGTTATGACTTTCACAAAAACAAAATACCAAATTGTGTCAAAATTGGCATTAATGAGTTTTTAAAACAAATAATTTATTAATAATTGATATAATATTAATAAAAATTTAATGGTTTACCAAATGACTTAGATATGGTTATATATTTTAATAATTTACTACTTTGGTTCTCATGTATTTTTATATTATTGTTATTAACTCTTTATTATAATAATCCATGAATACAAGGTAAAAGATAAACTATTTAACTAAGATTTAAATATACAAGATAAGGTTAATATGGTAACCTAAATTAGTCCAAAAGAAATTGGTTGAGAGTTTTTCAACCCATACTCACCTTATTCTATAAATAGATCATTTTGGAGCCATTATAAACCAAATATTATTTTGTAATAAATTAATATTTCATTCTTTTAATAAAGTGACCCTTACCGTCTCCACTTCATGGTGTAGTTTGTTATTTATACATTTAATTATTTGTAAGGGTATAATAATGAGTATAACTGATAAATATAATAAATATAACATGTTAATGGTTCATTATATATGATATAATTTCCAATAACATATTATTTCACCATCAATAGAATGATATTGTCACTCGTGTGCATGTACGGAATATCGTCTCCACGGACGTGTTGAAATTCATTCCACATAATAAAAATTCAAGAAGAATTTTTATTTTATGTTTAAAAATAATGTTTAAGAATATAATATCATTCTTTATATGAATCAAACACATACTATAAATAAAAAACATGGCTTATATAAGCAATCATATAATGGAAATCGAATCAGTTAACACCCTAAACAATGATACTATTGAAATATTATTAACAAAAAATATTAGAAGAAAATATATGATATTATCTTTATGTATTTTTTTTCTTTTTTAATTTAATAAAAAGTATTTAACTATTATATAGGTGGTTATCATACCCTTGATCATGGAATAGTATAAGGTAAGGGTTAATTCTACAATATCATCAATATTCGAGGAAGTTTATATGTGAGTATCTACTCGGACCTATTTATCATCCACATCTGTGATTCCTAAAAATGTATTAATTTTTTTTAAAATTTAATAGACTATGGGATAAAGGCATTTATACCTTTGTTTTACTTTCTATAAATTTTTTATAAAGTAATCTCTCCGTCATTTTCCAAATAAGGTCCTTTACGAACTTTTTGACAAAATTAAGGAATGGATGTTTTTTAACATATACCACGAGAGAAGAATTTTTCACCATTATAACAACTTTGAAAGAACACCATACATTCATATAAGAATATTTCCAAAATAAATTTTTTATTTTAAAATTACATGACTTTTAAATGTTTTATAATAATAAAGAGATATTTCCCTCAAATAATTTTTATTTCATCTCTGTCAACATCCTTTGTTTGATTTTACGCATGTTGGAAGTTGATTTATTATGATACATTCTTAAATATTGTATTGAAGGTTTTGTGATATTTTTGATTATGGATGATATATTTTTATAAAATTCATGGTTTATGGTTAAATTATTGACATATTGTATTCTGTTTTTAATACGAATGTTTTTGTTATGTTTCAACATTTTCATATGAGGAATGAATAGGACTTAGTAAGTGAGGGTTGGAGACCGGTATAGCTCCTCGATGTATCAGTATGTCTTATGATACAAACTAGTTTCTTGGAACAAGACCTTGAAAAAATCTTATTTGTAGTCTTGGCACGAGGCCTTGACTATGTGGTTATGATGTCTCACATTATACATTCCATCATTATGAAATGGGATATTGATATTACATGTGATTATTTGACTGTTAAAATATCCATGTGAATAAGTATATGAAATTATTTGATTTATCATTACCATATTATGCTGAATTTTATGTTTAAAAATCTTCTGGTTTAATCTTATACATGGCCTCAAATGTTTATTCATATTTATAAAAGTTTTTGCTATATTTTTATCCTTTCTAAGAACCTGAGCTCACCCCTATCTATGCTTTATTTTTCATAGGATGTGAAAAAGTATAATTTAACTGACATTTAGGGATAGTCTAAGGGAGATGAATCTGTTAAGAAGAGACAAAATGTTGTGGTTTTTCATTGAATAATTTAATGTAAAACTTATTATTGTATCTAGTAATTTCTATGCTATTAAACTGATTTATCATTCTGAATTTGATCCCTTTTGATCCTAATAATGTTAGGTAATAGTGCACTGACTCTAGGTAAATAGGGTTGGGGTATTACAGTTGGTGTTAGAGGAAGATTGGTACAAAATTTGGAAGCAAGATTTAGAAAAACACTAATTATAGAACAATACCCTAAGATAGACTATGTTGATTAGTATAGAAGAACAACATATAATTATTGTTTCCTTTTTTTTCAAGAAATAAATACCTATCTGGATACGAGCAGGTAGAGGGGGCTCTAGCACAAATGTACCTTGGAGTGAAAACACCGACAAGGATTTTTAGGCTTGTCCTAGGGTAACGTGGTACATGAAAAAAGGTTTTACTGAACTCTTGTTTACAACACTCTGGGGGTATTCTTAGGATAATTCACATTTTCATTAAAAACCATTATGATGGATTTATCAGTATATACTTCAAAGAAATACTTTTTATGATTATGGATAATATTCATAAACTGTTCAATTTATGGTAAGTGTTTTACTAGTTTTGAATTATATATTGCGATTTATAAACTAATCTATTGTATTCCACTATTTTGAAATGACACCTAGTTGAAGGAATGAAAACCATATCAATGAACATAATCTATGTAGGGATTTTCCTTCTACTCATGATAATTATAGTGGAGCTGGTGATACAACTGGTGTTGATCAACTTCTCACCATACCGAGAAAACTCACTCTGGTTATGAATAACAACCATACCTATATGGAGCACCATAACCCAAAATGAAAACAGTCAATGTTAGACAGCTTCATGAAGAAACAACCAACAACATTAAAAGGGAATACCAATCCATATGTATCTCAACAATGGATAAGTTCCTTATAGAAAATATTTTATTCTTTGGGGAGTAGTGGAAGGGAAAAAGTTATCACCGTTGTTTATCACCTTACAATAGATATAGATCAATGGTGGAAAATAATTCAAAGCACAAATTAATAGGAAGAATTATAAAATATTTAATGGAGGTATTTTGAATATATTTTAATTGAATAATACATTCATCGTGACCATCGAGCAGAAATGGAAAGACAATTTCTGAGTTTGAGGAAAAAAGAGGATGTGAATGTCGCAAATTATGAGGCTAATATTACAAGGCTAATAAGGCATGCAATTGATTATGTGTTTAACTCAAAGAGTAATATTGACAGATTCTTCGATGGGTTAATACAATTTCCCCATCAAGAATTAGTCTCCCAATATTTCTCATCATATAACGAAATAGTCTCATGTGCTATCAAGACATAGAAGGAATTCTCTATGTGTAATGACATTAAAGAATAGAAAAAGAAGAAGGTATCTACAGAACACTCTTGAAATAAAAGTAATGGGAAGAAGGGAAATGTTGAATTTCCATCGTGTGGTAAATTTTGGAAGAAACACCATAGTACGTTTTTGAAGGGAATGGGAGTCTATTACACATGCGGTGAAAAAGTCTACCAAGTTCAGGATTGTAAGAGAATGACATAGGCTATCAATGTTGAATCCTACAATTTTTGAGAAATGAGGAATTATACAAATTAATGTCTTAAGCGCCATTGAATCCTAGCTATGAAAAAACATTGTAGAATGTCCAAGCTTATTTGATCACTAATTCTAAGGTTGAAGCTCTGAAAGACATGGTGATAGGTATTTTAATGGTTTTCTCAAATTTAGCCTATTATTTATTTGATTCAGGATCATCGCATGGTTTCATATCTTCTCATTTTTCTATGAATATAAATTGTTAACAATTTTATCTAACATGGTATTTTTCTACCAAAACTCTTAAGGGAAGTAAAATTTCAAAAAAAATTTGTGAATCAGTTCCCATTAGGGAATATAAATATTCTTTATCTGCGGATATCATCATCATAACAATGATTGAATTTGATATATTCCTTGGTATGGATTGGATTTTAGACAATGATGAAAAAAAATTTATAAGAAGAAGGAGAATACAATTTTCAATGATGATAAAGAGTACCTTATCTTTAGAGCAGAAACATTACCACCTGATTCTTATCATGATCCACACCCAAAAGCTTAAGTAAATTCAATTATTAGGGAGTAAGAGAATGAAAAAACTATGGGTGAGGAAAGGAATTTTTGAATTAGAGGTTGTATCTATTGTGCAATAATATGTTGATGTGTTTCTAGATGATTTACCAGGACATCCTCCAGAAAGAGAAATTGATGTTTCCATTGATTTAATTCCTGGTTTAAGGCCCATATCGAAGACCCCTTATATAATAGCCACTGTGGAATTAGTGTAACTATTGAAACACTGAGATTATTTGAGTAATAAAGGATTTATTATCCTTAGTATTTCTCCTTGCGGAGCCCATGTTCTTATTTTAAGAAAAATGAGGGATCTATGAGGTTGTGCGTTGAATACGGGAGATTAATGCTATAACAACAAAGAACAAGTATCCCCTACCTCTCATTAATGATTTATTTGATCAAAATCATGGAGGTAAATATTTTTTAATGATTGAACTTCGATATGGATATCATCAGTTGTCTATTAAGAAGGAAGACATTTTGAGAACGACATTTCGAACTAGGTATGGGAATTACGAATTTATAGTAATGCCTTTTGAACTGACTAATCCACCCTCTATTTTCAAGGATTTAACTAATAGAGTTTTCAAGGAATATCATGTTGACTTTTTAGTGGTATTTATTGAAGATATCTTGGTTTACTCTAGAAGTTATGAATATCATGAAAATCACTTTCACACTACTATGAAATCTCGCAGAAGAAATGAATTATATGGGAATTTTATCAAGTGTGAATTCTGGCTTCATGAAATTTCTTTTCATGGCCATATTGTTTTTAAGGATGAAATCTCTATTGATCCTTATAATATAAGAGCAATACAAAAATGTTCATCACTGATGAGTATAACTGAGTTACAAAGTTTTGTTTGTTTAGTTGGTTATTATTGGCATGTCATCCATAGTTTTTATCAATTGGTTTTCCCATTATCCATGCTCACACGTAAAGGGGTTAAATTTGAGTGGAAAAAATAATGTGATGAATGTTTGGATGAAATGAATATATGATTAGTCAATGATATTATATTGACTCAACCATCACAGAATGATGGGTTTTTTTGTTATAGTTATGCTTCAAAGAAGTGAGTTTTTTGTTTCCTCATGAAGAATGATAGAGTTATTTCCTATTCATCACTACAGCTAAAAAATGAAAAAAACTATCCCACTCATGATCTTGAGTTAGCAGCTGTAATCATTAAATTGAAGATAAGGAGACACAATCTCTATGCTGATAAATATGAGAGATATATCAATCAAAAGAGTTTGATGTATATTTTCTCACATAAAGCATTAACATGAGGAAAATATGATGCTTGAACAACTGAAGGATTATGATTTCAATATACACTACCAATCGAGGAATGAAAATAAGGTGGCAGATGCTTTGAGCCGAAATTACCATGGGGTTTTGAACCAAATGAGATTTGAAAGGGGTCCTATGTTCATGGATCTAGTAAAGATAGATATGGGAATAATAATGGAAGGCTACAGATCAGTACTTTTTAAAATGGTTGCTAAACCATCTTTACTAGAAATGATAAAAAGTTCTCATACTAATGATGAGGAGTTTCAAATGAAAATTAATGATGTGAACGATGGGAGATTGATCAACTTTATATATGAAGATAGCATTATTAAATTTGGGAAGAGACTTTGAGTCCCTAAAATTCCTGATCCAAAAATGGAATTTTTGGATGATGCTTATAGCACCAATTAGTCTATACACTCTGGTAGCACTAAATTTATGGATATTTGAAGGAATATTTTTGTTGGGACAACATGAAGATATATATATTTTAGATTATGTTTCATGATGTATGGTTTTTATACAATTGAAAGTTAGAGGAAAACATCATAGAGGAGTCATGAATATTATTCCCATAACTTAGTGGATATGGGATGATATTACGATGGAATTTTTCCTGGGACTACCAAAGACTCCTTGAAGGAATGATGCTATATGAGTCATTGTTGATCATCTGTACAAGTCAGCACATTATATTACTATAAGTGAATATTGAACACTTGAATGTATAAAAAGAATAAATATTAATGAATTTGTAAGACTTCATGGAGAACCCCTATCGATTGTTTCTGATCGTGATCCGCATTTTGCATCAAGACTTTGGAAAAGTATTCCGATGTCCTTGGATACTGAACTTCATTTATGCACTGCCTACCACCCTCAAACTTATATAAAATCAGAACAGTATATTCACACCATAGAAGACATGTTGAGATATTTCCAACATGACTTTCAAGGTATATAGAATCAATATTTACCTCTGGTATAATTTTCCCATGATAATATCCTCTTTTCAAATATTCAGATGGCACCATATTAAGCATTATATAGAATGAGATGTCGTAGGCCAACATTGTGGGATGATTTTGGGGAAAGAAAACTCGTAGGACTAGAACATGTTAAGGAAAAAATGGAAAAGGTGAAGATTATCCAAGCACACATTAATGCAGCTCAAAGTAGGAAAAAGATCTATGCCAATAACCAAAGGAAGAATTTGGAATTTCATTTAGGTGATCATGATTTCATAAAGGTATCTCCAAGGAAGGGTTATATACAATTCAATAAGAAAGGAAAATTATGTCCAGGTATATTGCACCATTCGAAATTCTAGAATGAATTGGAGTTGTAACTTATAATTTTTCAATGTTGCCAAGTATCTCAAAATATCATGATGTGTTCCACGTATCACTGTTGAGAAAATACATGGCTAATCTAATGCATTTACTCACCTATGAGGAAATTGTACTGGAACATGATTTGGCTTGTTGTGAAGAGCCTATCATGATTCTTGATAAGAGAGAACAAGTGTTGATAAATTGGACTTCTCTCATAGTAAAAGTTCTGTGGATAAATAATAAGATGGAAGAGCCGATATGGGATCCTAAGGATGTTATGATTAAGAAAAATCTGAATCTTATTATGTAGTAATATTATAGAAATTTCAAGAATGAAATTATTTGAAGGAGGGGATAATGTAACACCCAAAGCTTCTACGGGATGTTTCCCTTTGAATAATATAACAGATTTCATTATATGAAACTTTGAGTTTTAACACACCACAACCAATCAAACTAGCCATTATGAATAGTAATACTCACTTTTTAAATTTTTATAAATATTATTTTTCAAAATGGACTTCATTTTTGGATTCAGAATATCAAAATTAGCTTAGGGTGAATCATTGGTATTTTTCTAAAAACCTTCAATTTTAGATGATTAGTGAAAAACCCCGCGTTATTGTTTTAAACCAAATTATTATTTAAATAATTAGTTATTTTATTTAAATTTATATAATTTAAAAATAGACACAAAATACATATATATATGTTTAATGTAATTCATTGGAGTCATTTTATAATAATATTAGACATATAATTTTTTTTTAACTTTTTACCGTCTTTAACGACCTTCTAGAAGCATTAACAAATTTGCATAAAACATAATTTTACCACGTTTGTGAAATGAATTTCAGAAATCTGAGAGATACAGTTGACATTATTAAGTAAAATCTGGTTCAAAAAGATGAAAATATTTTTTGGTGAATAATAATTTTTGACTTTTATTTACCACTGTTAAAAGTAAATAGGGTAAATAAAAGTAAAAAATGATATTATAATTACTCTAACACATTTCATAATTCTATTGGATAAGTGTATCCCAACCGAATAAAAAATTTGGAATAAAGTATGATCATTTTTTTCCACTTGGATTAGATTAGGGCATTTATTCTTACTTTATTTCAAGAAGAGGAAAAAGTGTTATTTTCAATATTTAATAACTAAACAATTTTTAATATATGGTAATACATAAGATAAATTCATAAATAAATATTCATTGAAAATATTAAAATATTTCTAACATAATGGTATTTTATAAATAATTTTTAGAGATTAGATAATGAAATTTATTTATGAAACAATGAAGATACAATAATTACATTATTAATGAATGATTAAAATAAAGGATATTATAAATATACAAATAAAAAAAATTGAGACTTCTGATGAATTACACTAATTTATATAGGTTCATATTACATGATAGGGTTGATTAAATTAATTTATTTTTATGTGATAATGTATATATGACTTTCACAGAAACAAAATACCAAATAGTATCAAAATTGATAAAAATGAGTTTCTAAAACAAATAAAAAATTATTTAATTGATATAATGTTCCTAAAAATCTAAGGATCTGAAAAAGGACTTTGATAAAGTTATATATATTATTGATGAACCACTTTGGGTTCTCTTGACTTTTTATTATATGTTTATTATAAATTTATTATTATAATACATGAATACATTGAATAAGTTAAACTATTTAACTAAGAGGTAAATCTAAAAGATAAGGTTAATATGGTGACCTAAACTAGTATAAAACCTATTTGTTGAGATTTTTCTGACCCATATCCATATTACCCACTAAAAAAATTATTTTGAATCCATTATTAACCGAATTAGATTTTTTAATAAAATAATATTTCAAGCTTTTCTAAAGTGACCCTCACCTCCCTTATGAAAGAGTACTTATCCTTCCCTCAATTTCTCACCTCCAGAGCCATTTAGATCAGCCATCCCCTACTAAAATATCCTCCCAACTACACTCAATTATACCTAGAGGCATTAATTTGATAATAAATACAACCAATGTAGTATGTTTGATCAAATCAAAAAGAAACACCCGAAGAATAGGTAATAATTTGACCACCTCTTTAAAAGTTCTTTTCTTCTTTCACTTCCTCTTTCTTTGCTATTTCCATACAAAAATTATAACTACAGTACCTTATACATACTATAATGTTATTATAAATATGGTACAACCATATTCATTATTAAATCCATCCTATGAATGATAAGTCACCATATGTGCGTACGTACGATTTACCATCTCCACATCATGGTGTAGTTTGTTATTCGAACACAATATTATTTGGAAGACTATAATAATGAGTATAAGAGATTTAAATAATAAATAAAACATGTTAATGATTATGTATATATGATATATCATCCAATTACATATTATTAAACTATCAATAGAATGACATTATTACTTGTGTGTACGTACCGATTACCATCTCCACGAACGCGATGCAATTCATTCTCCATCATAACCATTCAAGAATACTTTTTATTTTAGGATTAAAAATAATGTGTATGAACATAAAATAATTTTGGATATTAATAAAATAGTTCCTATCCATAATAAACATGGCTTACATAACCAATAATATATTGGAAAATGAATCTATTAACATCTGAAACTATAATACTACTGAAATATTATTTACAAAGAAATATTAGAAGATCGTATATGATATCAAATTTAAGTATTTGGTTCTTTTATAATTTAATAACAATGATTTATGAAGTATATATTAGGTTAACATAACCTCTATCAAATAAAATTACAAGGTTAGGGTTAATTGTACAATCTATCCATTATCTGAGGTTGTTTATATGTGAGTATCTACTGGGACCTATTTACCATCCACATCCGTGTTTCTTGAAAATAAATTTCAAAACATTTTTACAATTTAATATACTATGAATTAAAGATATTTATACCCTTGTTTTAAATGCTATTAAATTCTTATAAAGTAATCTTTCTATCATTTTCGAAATAAGGTCCTTTACAACCTTTTCGACAAAATTATGGAAATAATGCTTTTTAACATATACAGTTTTTGTGGCAATTTTTTTCCATTATAGAACCTTACAAGATTCCCTTAAAATATTATAAGAATATTTTCAAAATAATTTTTTTTTAATTTATATTCCTTTTAAATGATTTCAAAATAAAAATAGTTCTTTCTCTTAAATTGTTTTTATTTCATCTAGGTCAACATTATTTGTTGGTTTTTACATTTGTTCGAAGTTTATTTATTATGATACAATCTTCCATATTTTGTTGATGGTTTTGTGGTGTTTTTGACCATGGATGAGATATTTTTTCCCCTTCATGGTTTATGTTTAATGTTTTGACATTTCATATGCTTGTTTTAATACGAATGTTTATGTTATGTTTCAACCTTTTCATATAAAGAATGCTTTGGACATAGTATGTGACAGGTGGATACCGCTATAGCTGCTTGATGTATCTGTAGGTCTCATGAGTCAAACTAGTGTCTTCTCACAATGCCTTGACAAAATATTATTTGTAGTCTTAGCATGAGGCCTTTACTATATGGTTATGATGTCCGACATTATGCATTCCATCATTATAAAATTGGTTATTGATATTAAATGTCATTATTCTCATTTAGAATATCCATGTGAATAAATTAATGAAATTATTTAATTTATCTTTTCCATATTATGCTGAATTTTTAGTTTAAAAGGCTTGTATTTTAGTCATATACATTTCTGTAAATTTTTATTCTTATTTATGAAAGATTCTTCTATATTGTTATACTTTCTGAGGACCTAATCTCACCCCTTTCTATGTTTTATTTTTTAAAGGATTCGAAGAAGAAAATTTTGACTAATCTGTAGGGATAGTCTAAGGGAGATTAATGTGTTAAAATGAGACACAATGTAGTTTCTTTTTTATTTCATATTGTAATGTAAAAGTTATATAGGTATATAGTACTTCCAAAGCTGCTAAAATGATCAGTATTTCAGGATTTGATCCCCTACAGTCATGCCAATGCTATGTAACAATGAACTAACTTTGGGTAACTAGTGTTGGGGCGTTACACTTTTACTATATGCATATTTCTCAATGAGCACTACTCCCTACCTTAACTATGGATGAACTTACATGGGTCTTCCACCAGTATCATCCCCGAATTTTGTCAATAGATGGAGTTCTGTCGGCTACGTAGTTGTGCATTGAGACTACACTATCTATCGTTTAGAATCTGGATATGCTTCCTGATAGGAGGGTCAGCCTTACAATATACATGCTATGTAGAGGATAAAAATGCTAGTGGGGTGTTCTGAACAAGGTAGATATGCTATGAGATATTGGTTTGAATAATTTATGACCATTATTCAAAGAAATTTTTTACCCTGAGACACTTTAGGAAGAGCGGGCTAATGAGTTCATGTGTTTGGAAAAGTGCATGATGGTGGATATGGAGTACTCAGAATGCATTAGAGGGTTGTAGTGTTTTTCCCAGATTTACATTGATGATAAAATTTTTAGAGTTATACCATTTTAGGAAGGTCTCATACATTCTATAAAATCTTTTTTCCTCATGTTCAAATTAAATTATATTACTATGATTGTGAATCATGCACTTATTACAGAGTGAAAATTGACGAAATCTAGTGTCATAGTGGCCACATGAAGAATCAGTGCAACTGCGAACAATTAAATTGTCAAGATTATGAGAGGATGGGGAACGTTGAATGGTTTTGAAAGACATTTCCTCCATCTGTGAGTGGTAGGGGTCAACATTGACACTAGGTTAAATAGAAGGTTCCTCATATCTACCTTAGACAGATAGATAGAGGAGTACTAAAATGTAAGATCGATGAAGTGGGGGTTGTGGGAGATGCAGCCAATTACGAGTTACACTGAGGAGTCAAAATGGGGGTACATCAGGTAGTGAGGTTGTGTTATAGGGTCAAGGTATAGTAATTATCTATTATATTTAGCCTACTACTATGGAGTAGGGTTTCAGACCATTTACTGTGAGTGTTACGATCTTAGTAGCCACTACTGTTGCATCTGAACTTTTTGGTATTTTTAAATATCATATTTTCATATCTACAATTGTGGTGAAAATCATTGTACTAGTTGTGTGGTATTATGATGGAATTTTGATTCTAGACACACCGTTTAAAATCATAATGGTGTATGGGTTCCATTTTAACAGGTTCCCCCTTGGGGATGGTGGGTTTCACTTCTTCTGGAGTTTTTGTGTCCTCGAGATGACAATTTTTTATGCTATTCTCTTGAGGGAATTTTTAGTAGATTATCGAACTTAGTTTTCCTAGTATTAATAGACTGTGACTTTTATATCACTATAGTGTGTAGTTTTTACTGAAAAGGGTGAATGGGTTGTCAAGGAATGTCAAGATATACCATAACATCATGGGCTGGGCAGTATGGAAGCCCATATCACTAGTTTGTTTTTGGATGATTAGGAAGTGACTCTTTCCGATAATTCTATAGTGGTTGAAAATCTTAGGGACTTGTTATAAAATGAATTTTTTGGGTTCCATTCAAAGAGATTGTTTTATTTCTCCATCGAGGTAGTTCTAGGAGCTTCACCATTATGCATCCCTTTTTACACGATTTCTATGATGGAGTTATAAGATCCCAAGAGGCATCAATAGGATTTGGAGGGGAAGAGGTTTATTCAACCCAATAATTCTCTATGGTGTTAGCTGGTCCATTTTTTTAAAAAGTGATATTGTAATCATTGGCGATGAATGGTTTATTGGATGATGAACCATTAGACAGTTAAAAAACGATATCCCTTTCCATGGATAGACAACATGTTTGATCAGCATCGAGGAGCCCGAGTGGTCTCAAATATTGACCTGAGGTCTGGATATCACCAAGTTTGTGTTATACCTATAGAAAAACCTCATACACCCAATCATAGTAGGTTTGGAATATAAAATTATATAGTTATACCATTTGGTTTCATGAATACACCAGTGGTTTTCATAGATTTGATGAACCGAGTGTTTTATACCTAAATGGATTACTTTGTGGTGGTTTGTGTGAATGTTGACTTGGTGTATTCTCCCAAATGACATTTCCATGATGTGCCACTTGAGGATATATTAAATAAATTTATATAGCATTATTTATATGACAAGTTTACAAAATGAGACTTTTGGATGGATCAAAATTACTTATTAGGTTACTTCATCTTGGAGATATGATTATCAGTGGACCCATAGAAGGACAGAGCTGTAGTTTACATGGAACAACTGTATAACATTTTTGACAGATAATGTTTCTTAGGGATATCTAGATACTACGTTTTTTTTATATAGGACATATTACATTATGTAGTGTCATTCAAAAGATTTACTAAGAAGGGTGTGAAGTTTGTATGGAAATATTCAAGCGATACATCCTTTCAAGAGATAAAAGGGATGTTGACTTCAGCACAAATCCTGACACTACTAGAGAAATGAAGGAGTTACACTATGTATTTTTATGCATTAGGGATTTGGATTGGAGCAATGTTACTGACAAGGGATAGACTTGTGGCATAAGGGTCTTTATATCTGAGTCCATGGTAGTGGAATTACCAGACACATGATCAATAGCTAGATACAATTTGTTCACACGTTGCACTGCTAGAGACACTATTTTTCGGGAGATGTATTGAATAAGTAGACTCAGTTATATGCATTGAAGAAGGTCAATAGTGTGTGGAATATTATAGTGTTGTTCTCTAATATGCTTCTACTGGTTCATGAAACACATGGGGAGACATATATTTCATCATTGGTGGTGACATATTCACTTTTGAATGATTATGAATGAGGTAGAAATCAGACTATAAGGGCCTCATCCTTAGCGAGTGTGTGGCATGTGAGGAACCAATTCTTGGTGGGACATTTGGAAAGGTTGAGATTCTTTGTATCCATGGGTGTGTTTGGGTTCCAATGGATATACATGAGGAGATCTTGTTTGAATTTCATGCCTTATTATGGGACGTGGACCCTATGGTCCCCAAGCTATATTTTGACTTGCACCATCAATACTGGTGGATGGGTATGAAGATAGAGGTAGTTGGTTTTCTTTTGTGGTGTGCCACATGGCTGTAGGTAATGGTGGAACAATAGTGGATAGTTAGAAATTTACAAATGATACATATTACAGAGTGGAAGTGGGAAGATATTGTGATGTATTTTGTGACTAGTTTATCGAGGTCACCTTCAGTTAAGGATATTGTGTGGGTTGTTGTTGATAAGATCATGAAGGTTGATGATTTCTTACTAATCAATAAGGGAATTAGTGTTGATGAGCTTATATGGTTTTATATGTGTGGGATAATATGACATCATAGGGTTCTATACTCTATAATTTTGGATAGGGATTCCCTCTTTACATCTAATTTGAGTTAGAGTTTTTAGAATGTGCTGGGTATATAAGTGCTTATGAGAACATAATACAATCGTCAGACTTATTTCTTGTCAGGGTGTACATTAAAAATTATATAGGACATGATGAGATCATGAATCCTTGGTTTTGGGGTAACTTTAGAGAAGCATATATCCCAAGATGTGTCCACCTACAAAAATAGTTATCATGAGAGTATATAGATGGTTCTTTAGGATGATTTATATGGTAGGCCATGTCAATCTCCCTAGTGCTGGTTAGAGGTAGGTCAAGCAGCTTTACTAGGACCGCATCTCATACAAGAGACTTTTGAGTAGGTCCAGTTAATTCTGAGGCATATGTCTATAGCACAGTCTCATAAAAAATTTTATGCCAATCACCACATGACTTCTACAGTTTGAGGTTGGGAATTGAGACGTTTTACATGATTCAATAAAGTTTGAACATAGGTAGATTAGGAGAGAGGGTAATCATTCACCATGATATGTTAGTCCATTAAATATTTTAAAGGGATTTGGGACTATTTATATAAGAATAACGGATGTGTTATCTGGATTTAGGTTCATATTACCTAACTTATCTATCTTCATACGTTCTTCATGTTTCTCTAAAACAGAGGAAAATGAGTACATGATACTGGATGATCACTCTGTTACCGAAATAAGGTAGGCGGTCTATACTTTTCTTTAAGATTTTCCTTATTTATAGAGATACCTACCTTTTTTTCCCGCCTGAATTTTTGTACGGGTGTGAAATTGAAATGTTTTACTAAAATAAATAGAATAAGACAAGTTAAGGAATGCCTTCAGTTATTTTGTGATGCATTGTTGGTTGTTTCCCCATCTAAAGTTATCCATGGGGTGCAACATATGTTTTTATCCAGTTTGGGCCTAGTTTGGCCACCCAAGGGGTGTGGTTTTATAGCTACCTAGTTTTTGGAGGCATGTTAATAATTCATGTGGAATTTAATATCTTTCATAGGAGATGAAATACCTCCTTTCCCTATGTTATTATGTTGTTTCATGATTAATTTGAATAAATGTAATAAATGGAAATTGTATTATATGAGTGGGTATATTCATTGTATGAGATGATTGTGTGTGATTAATGGGTGGGTATACCTATGTGGTGTGTTAAATGGATAATTATTATAGATGAATGGGTATACACATGTCACTTCATTTAATGGAAATGGATTATTTGAGTGGGTTGACTCAAATGGATTAAATGGTATGAATGAATGTAAGTTTTTATATATGTTAGGGGGACTCTCAATGGATCTAGATCATGGTAGTTGATACCTTGGTTTGATTATTCCCTAGGGTCTAGATTTCATGGGATGCCTTGGGATTTGCTATACTATGGATTTAGCATGTATGGACTCGCATTGGACATGTTGGTACACATGTTAGTAGAATCTAACTAGTGTCCATACCTTGTTTTAACCAAAATGCTCCTTGGAATCGATGAGAAAGCCTTGGACGTAGACACCTTGGATCATTCCCATTATTGTCTACATTTATTTATATAGCTTGGATATAGGTTATGTGACACTTTTATTATTACTACATGGTCGTTGGATGTTGATAAAAAAAATTATATAGAAAAGACATTGGTTTTTGGTATGAATAGATGTATGGTGATGTCGTGTTACCTATTTTTATTTCTTGTAGATTCTCTATTAGGAGATAACACTTGTTTCAAGGAGCACAAAGAGGCATTTTTTTCTAAATTATTGTAGTATTTTTATGTTAGGGGAATTCTAAATTACATTAATTCTTTATGTACACTTGTTTGCATTTTTCATATTACTATTTAGAACTGTATAGACTTCTAGGAGGTTACATACTAGGATATTTATCTCACAACCTATATTTTCCTCCTAAAGGACCCAAAGAGATTATATGGTTAATGGTGATAAAATGGGCAAGCACACTAACACATGTTATTGATTATTTCATTGAATAATAGGGAATATGACCAGACTGAGGATTATGATGCTTCTGGTACTCTTTGGACTTTTTTATTTTGGATAAATTTATTGTATTGTCTATTCATGTACATGTTTAGGTTGTTTTCACGATACATGTATCATCTACATCATTATATATGAGTCACTTCTTCCTTTCTATATATTACTGTAATTCTTGTCTATTTTATATGTTGTATACTTGTTGTATATTCTTCCAATATTGAATTTTATTGACTTCCATTGTAATATACACTGGAAATGAGTGTATAATCTTCTCACTAACTCACCTAGGCCCTTGATACTATTCAGAACCCTCTAATATTTGGTTAGTTGTGCTTGAGGCCCTGTAGACAACTAGTCCTGGGAATTATTGAGTGTCATCTAGGTTCATCATGTTACAAATGATATGTCTTACCTAGACACATTGAACCCTGACAATTTGAAAGAGACAATACAATTCCCTTAGGGTTTCTCATATCCACAAACCAACATAAAACACCAACCCTAGAACATTTTTTGTAAAGAAAAACACTGAGGTGTCCCACTAGATACTCAATATGTATCACCTCGAGATTATATGATACAGTTCTAATTAATCAAATTTAATTTATTGATATATTTCATTATATGAAACTTCTATTATAAAATAACCATAAAAAAATTAAAACATAATTATGTTATAAATATATATTTTTTTATAATCTTTCTATTATATTAGGTTGAATTTAATGGATTTTTATAAAAATGTATATTTTTTCAAAATAGTGTAAAATAAAGATTTCTGAAAAAATTTCTTTTCCTTTCATTAAATAAGGTTATTTAAAATCAACATTCTATTTTGGAATTATTGTTAAAGAATATTAAATTAATTTAAAATATATTAATTACATCCAATTGGATTATCATGTTACCTGATTTTTATATAAGTTAATTTTTTTGTTTGAAATCATATCTTTCTTGAAATTCAATTTCCATCAAATTATAATTTCATCATTTAAAAAAAATTTAAAACAAATATAATTTGAAATTTATAAATACATTACATATTTGGAATCAGTATTTTTAAACATTAATTATATCTCCCATTTATTTTTAGGCAATATGAATTCTAAACATGATAAAATTTATCACCATGATTTAGGGTATAACATATTATTAAGGTTCAAATTATTGCAAAAGGGCATTATTTTTTCCCAAAACGTGTCTATGTATTGTATTATATGATGGTAGATGAACGAATCTAATTCATGTATCTAATAAACCTCTTCATGGTTATGTTTTTTATTGATATTGACCTAAATATTATTTTATGAAAACAACAAATACAAAATAGAACTCTCAACATTAATATACTTAAATTTTTTTCATATGGTTAAAATGATTTTATGTTTGTTAATAAATGTTTATTTGAAATACTAATTAATGTTTCACCATAATAATTAATTTTTCATTTTTACTTTCAGATTTATTATCGTAAATATTTACAGAATACAGACATATTACTTACTCAAATAATATAAAAATAGAATAAATGATGTTAAAAATATTAGGAGTAATAAAATTTTGGTAAATTTTTAGGTTCCAAATTTTTTAAAGATAAATATAAAATATTAGGAGTATTTAATTTTTTTAATAATAAAACTTCATATTTTTTATTATTTCTTTAAAGTAAAATTAAATAAATAGTGTAAAAAATTATATTAATGTTAATAAATGATAATAATTTATTATTAAATTATTTAAAATTTATAAAAATCATTAACTAAAAAATTTGGAATAATATATGGTTAAAAGATTAATCCCTTGTCAATTTTTTACAAAATTTTCACCTTATAGGAAAAATTATAACCATTTAACAATTAAACAATTGCTAATATTGTTAAAGATAAAAATGGTTAATGAAGGGGTTAATAAAATAGGTAAGGTTTAAAATGATACATAAAAAAATATAAATTTTATTGTAAGATTATATTAGGAATATATGCTCTTTATCATCAAATTCATGTCATTTTGGAACCAATATTTAGTGAATATGACTTGATTGTATTTTAATATTTTGAAAAATAACTAGAGTACCCCACCCCTAACTTATAAAATGACACCAATTCTCTCTCTTCATTCAACAAAATTATTCCATATATATAAAAAAACACTAAAATAATTCCCTATCCATTCACTAGTTAAAAATTATTGTTTTTGGATTTATTAAAATAACATTACTATGGTCCATAAGAAGGGATTTGAAGGTAGTCTAAAAAAGAAGGGGTCATAATATTTTCTAAATTGTAAATGTTTATTTATTCTCCATAATAAATTCCATATATTGTGACAGTACTTATATAATAAATGATGTATCTAAAATATACTGATACGTTATGATGATTATGTTCCATTAGTTTACATCTATTTTTTATTTGATGTAAATTGAAAACATTGCTCATGCATACATATGGATTACCATCTCCACATAGAAATGTCATTAATTTTTAATCAAATGTTTACATTGATGATAATAAATATAGAAATAATGAATATTTTAAAAATATATTGAATAATATTTTTCAATAATTATAAAATCATATCTACATTCTTACCTTCAAATATGTTTGAAAATAATAACATATCTCATGTGTGTGGGGCCTACCACATCCAATAATTGATGTGATTCATTTTTTATTTTTTATTTTCTTTAATGTTAATAAGGATATATTTGAGAAATGGTGAAAGAATAGTTCTCTATGTACTCACAGCACGGTTACTTATTATTTACCTTTTATTAATTTCATTCAGAAAATAGTAAACTCATTATTCATTCAAAAATAGCATACCATCTCTATGAATGGCATAGTTCATTTATCTATATATAAATAGTATAAATTACTCTAAATATATTTAAAATGAATATATATGATATTTATATAATTTTTTAAATATGTAGATGATTATACCTTAATAAAAAATATGCGGAGAAAAACCACCGAATGAAAATTCCCATTAAAAATGAAATAATTAAATCTAGGAAACTATGATTTTAAAAGTAATTATCTATAAATGATAATTCAAATGTTATCATGGGATCATATATGATATTATACACGATTACATGAATTTTATTTATATATATATAATAAATTAAATTTATTATACACTAGATTATATCTCATTTGGGGAAATTAAAAAAATAGTAAAGGGGTTTTGTCTCAATTTTTCACTCAATTGTGAATTATTTGGTATTATAAAACTATTTAATTTAATATTGTGTATATACGGCACATTTTATGTATTTAAATGTAATATATATTTATTAATTATTATTTGTGTTTCAATTCATTTTAGGTTGTTAATTGACTTAACCACCACCAAAACTAATGTGTGACCTTAAGATTCTTCTAGTATTATTCAATAGTTTTACAAATAAAACTATTTATATAATTTTATTTTGTTATCTCTCTTAAATATTAACTTATTCACAAAAAGGACATGAATTTATTGTAAATCCTATATTTCTAATTAAATTATTTTAATATATTAAGTATTTTTTATTTTTTAGTCATTAAATTTGTGATGAAAATTTAATTTCTTGTTATATTTGGCTAGTCCATTTCTATTAAATATCAATGTTATATGTTTGATTAATATCACTATTTTAAAAAACATAAACCATTTTTACATAATGTATTTTGTATTGAAATTCATTTAATTGGTTGAAAAAAATATTGATATTATGTATTATTTACTAAATACAAACCTTTTTTCTTAATGAATATTGATTAAATTGATCATTAAAAAAATGAAGAATGCACTAGAAAAGTAGGGATGTGTAGGGAATGGATATAAATGTCCCCTCGACAGACCAATTTCCCTCAAGATTCAAACCAATTAAAAATCCTTATTAATTGGAGTTTTTATTGTATACCTTCCTTTCGATTATTTTTCAATACATTCCACTAATGTACTCATCGGGGAAACACTACACATTCTTTTTATCTCATTGTGTGGTTCAATTCCTTTTACTGATTTTCCCCCTCCAATGTGGTGTACTCTACATTCTCATTTTCCAATAAAAGGTTTCCTCTACCATCAGGGATGTTGATTTCAACTCAAAGATTAGAAAAGGATGAAGGGGTGTTCATCACTCCATCCACTGATTTCCCCTTAATTATTGTTTCCTAGTATAGTTCTCTATAATTGATTTGATACATGTACAATATTCATATTCTAGGTGCCAAATTATGGTGAAAATTATAAAATTACACAACATGTTATCATAATACAAAAGTCACCAGCTATCAGAATTAATGGGGACATTATAAATTTCTAAAAATATATGTTTGTTGAGATATTTGAGAATTTGTACAATTATTCCTCATATTTATATAGGGTAATCTCACATGTGATGCATCTTATACTTTGAACCCAAGCCATCATGTGTTCATTAGGTGGCAGATTTTGCCAAAGGAATAAGACAGGCAAGGATTATTTCATTATTAATACTATATATGAATAGTTAGAGATACTCCTCATTATTATGTTTTACATGAGGTATCACAAACATGTCATGAAAAGAGACTTATTCTTGTCAAATAAGGATTACTAGGCTTATTATCAAGGTTAAACAATTTTAGTCACATGATGGATAGATAATGATGCATCGGTAGGGTTGATATTTTTAATGTCTTTTGGGGATGTGGTCCTTGGTTTAATGTATTGTGCGTATGTGATCACAAGATTAAGTTATTTGTGGAAATATTCAATTTATTATTATCATGTATTTGATAGAATGTGGGTTAGAATCACATGGAAATTTTGGGATGTAGTGGGGACCTCATGTTTGAATGGTAGGAGGTTGAGTTTACTATGGAGGAAATGATCACACTATAATTATCACCTCTAAGGGGGATGATAGACATATTTTTTATGGTATTAGGATATCATGATTAAATCATAAGGTGGAATCCAATGCACTATTATCGGTGTCATGTATCAAAACCCAAATTTTTTAAATGATAATTTTATGTTCATATTTAAGGATTGGTTCATAATCTTTACCATTGAATGCATTGGATGACAGTATTGTTGAAGGATAAAAAATAATGGATATAGTGGTGATTACACGTAGATAGTTCCCATGGATGGGTAAGAATCTTGTGAAATTCACATGAGGCTTCATATTTTTATCAAATAAAGTAATGCTAAAATTTCCCATCATGAATATAAGATGTGTTTGACGATTTAAATTTCTTATGACTTGGATATTGTCATCCACTTTTACATCACATGACTAGGATTCCATTATCTTTATTTTGAATTCTTGTAGTGCAGACATGGATAGAGCTTAAACCCGGATATTCCTATTTAGAATTATAGAACACATTATCTCATCAAAGGAAAATTAATGTGGCCACAATTAATGATGTGACTATTTGAGTTTATGTGTCCACCACATTGGTAATTTTTAGTACAAAAATTTGTACATACTGATATGTTTGGGTGACTTGTGGGGGTATTGATGGTAGGGTTCCTATTATTAGAAGTGAGAGGTGATATGATTTTATTTTACATTTTTGGGTTATTGGTCATCAAGAGGATATTTATGTTACTATTCATGCTGGAATGGTTTAAACAAATGATCCTAGATCATATGGGTGTGAGGAACATTAACACCCAACTTGTGTACAAATCTCTATAGTGAAAGGTGGCATTAGGATTGGGACCCAAAAGATATATTATGAATCCTTAGAGTTTCATTTACCATCAATGATTCATGATAAATTGTATCTAGTAAAAATATGAGGTATGGATTCATAGGGCATGGTTTCCTGCAACTTTTTTCATTTTATGATATTATCAGTTTTGTGAATGTAATTCTTATTTTATAAACCAGGCAGGTCAGCAAAGGATTATTTAAAATGAAATCATTATCATTAGAAGAATTATTTTTGGGCCTATCTATTTCCAATTTCCAAATATCAATACCTATTATAAAATATAGTTTGTTTAGAGATTCTACGGTTAATGAAACACTATGATGAAAAAAAGAGATCATATCCCTTTAACTTCTAGAGTTCAATCCCCAAAAATGTGGGGGGTGACACCTTATTTATATAAAATGTTGTGATATTATTCTGAGGTAATGAAACATTAAACATTTCTTATAACTTATTGATTTTTCATGAAACCATGGATTTCATGCCTCCCATAACTCTATTGTTAGGGGACGATCTATTATGGTTAGGATTTTAAGTCATATTTCTCAAACAACGATTTTTCATGACAAAATAACGGTCGCACAGTAGCACATTTTTTTTGTGAACTCCCCCCATTGTATCTATTTGGTTTTCATATATCTGTCAGTGTTGGATTTTTTTAACTCACCCCTTGATTGAAATTCCCATTCAAAACAAATAGAGTGTGTCGTGCAATGTAATAAAGTTTCATTCACTTAATCCCTTATCTATAAAATAGTTACTTGGGCTGAGTTCTTACCTTTTTTAAAGAAAACCATTCATCCTTTGGTTTTGATGAATTTTTATCACTATGATGTGCCTCTATAACATTGGAATTGGAGACACTTGTGATTTGGGGGTTTGAATAATATTGAAAACGCCAAACATTGTGATATTTCTCACCATTTCATGTAGCACCGAGGTTGTTTCATGCGACAGTATTGTGAATTATTACAAACTTATAGGTTCCATTCCAATACCATTGTGAGGGGGACCTCGTATGATACCATTAATTTCAGTAATGAAAATCCTTCACGCATTCATATTACTCAAACTACTATGTGAACTCCCATGATTTTACACTATGACTATCAACTTCTCCATACTTGATAATGTTTTTCTGAAATAGAGCCAATCTTTCTAGACATTTCATAAATAAAGAACAAATTTAATGAATTAGGGTAACATTAATACAAGAATATTTGAGACATGTTCAATAATTATAGGGCTTTGAAAACTAAATAAAAATGGTTTCAAAAGTTTCTTAGATTTTGTATGCTATAATCACTACTAACAGAAGAGAATAAATGGTTGAGAATTTTGAAATATCATTATTTAGAAGGGTGGTATCAATGAATATTACATCATTGTATTTTATGAACAATTAACTTAGAGGATATATTCAATGAAAAAGGGAAAATCTTTATAATTTTAGAGTTCTATATAATTTATTTTCCTTGGTCCGGAAGACCAAAAATCCAAAGTTGTAGTTCTTTCATCATGGTGAACAACTATAGTAGAATATCTTCACTTTTGTCTAGTCACTCTGTGAGTGAGATAAGTGTTCCATCTACACCATGGATTATAGGATGAGGATATTTACTAGAGAATGATGATCATATTTATAAGGCCCCAGCCTTAAACATTACTTAATCTTGAGATATTTCAAGAATACACATTGAGGATCTTTTCAGGTTTAGAGTTTTAGAGAATTAGATCATAAAACAAGCATTACGTTCAACATTTAAACAAAGTGGTTACATAAAAGATAGTAATCATTTTTCATATCAACAGAAACATATTTAAAATAAAACATGGATTCTTTCTTTACACTTCTGTGACACTATCATCACATCATGTACCATTCCCTTGACGAGTAAAAAATATTTCAAAAACATGGGATGAGGATGAAATGCTCAGTAAGGGATATAAAAGTACGAAATGAAAACATTAGTCTATGATTGAAATAATAATTTACTCATAAAACATAATAATTTTAACATACCTCGTCAAAACATGAATAAATCATAGAATTCATAAGACATAAAGGTAACATGAGGCATTCATAACATTCTTACGTAGGGAGTAACACTCATGGTTAGGTTTGAAATACCCATCACAGTATATTCCCTAAATCTCTTCAGAGAAACCTTAATGTTTAACTCCTTCATGTTACCCAATGCATTGGAGAGCTATATCGGGCTCACCCGCCCTTAGTTTATCACGTAACCACCCGTCTTCATAAACAATGCCCAAGAACCATAACATAATCATATCACATAAAACATGTATAAAGGAAACATAACATTTCCACATTTAAATCACAAGATATCAATACAAAACATTGATATAATAAGAACAATATGAAAACCATTTTCAATAAAAAACTAAAAGAAAAGTAAAACATGGTATTTATTTTTCATTTAAAAAAGGTATGTCTTGTAGAGGAAGCCAAACTCAAATAATGGTCACGGTGACGGAGAAGTCATTGTCGTCGCATACGTATGACAAAAAAACATTCCCTTTTGTCATTTATTAAATGCTTCATATAAAAACGACTCCTTTTTAGTAAGCGTAAAAATAAAAGGGGTTTATACACCGTATAAAAGAAGGTTGTGTATAAAACAAAATATGCCTCAATGAAAGGAGATTGAGACGAACTCCCATAACTCGGGTCCGAATTGACTCGATCATTCTTTAACCTCCTGAATAATAAACTTGAGTTAATTTCTACTTGCATAAGATCTTTTTTCAGGTTAATTATTCCTTTTATATTACTTATTACCATGTCATGAACACTATTTAATTATTTATGTTAATAATTGTCGTTTGTTTGATCATTGGTACTTTAGTCAAAAATAAACTCTTTATAATTACAAGTTGTTCATGTGGTAAAATATCCATTATATCCAGAATTATATTCATGATTTAGATATCATATATACCAAATATATCCAGTATATACATGCATTTATAATATTACATAACATTTAGAGGTAAGAAATGAAATGCACCGTTCATAGAGACGGTAAGCCGTACGTACGCATGGACGCTACTTACATTTCAATTTCGTATTTTATGGAATGGAATCATAATGATATAAAGGTATATTATAATTCCAGTATAATATAATATAAAATATCATTAACTCCATCCTTTATACATCCCACATATGGCATTAACGAATCAAAACACTTTGAGGGGGTAGTGGACCGCACTTCCTAAAATGAAGATATCGCGTTTACCCATAATGGAAACCATAAAGGTATGACATAAATGAAAAATACAGAATATTAAAGAAAACATAAACCTATTATATATCATATATAAATATAGTGACATATTAATGGTCACCATTGAAGGTGTTAGATGAATATTGAACAATCATCATTTCGTGAGGCAGAAATTCGCCATCCACGGAAACAAAATGATCTTTAACCATTAGATGTAGGTGTGTGTAAGTGTGGCTAGAATAATTATTATATAAACATCCTAGTATATTTAATATACTGGTTTTGTTACAAAATAAATGAATAAAAAGAGTTTAGGGGGTTGGAGAAGCAAAATAAAACAAAAGAGCAATAGAGAAGACTTTACCTTTGAATCGGGTAACTCCTCTTGGTTTAAACCAAAAGGGTTTCTTGAAGAGATTATTGCCTATGGTAAGGATTCTAGGGTTAATAGAGGGATTTGGAGAGATGAAATGATCAGGGATTGGCCGAGCCAAAGGCTTGAGAAGTGTGGGTAAAGAGGTAGAGGTGGGGGCCTTTTATAAGAGGAGAGGAGGGGCACTCTTGGAAAGTAAAGAAATGTTACTTTATTTTAAAATGAGTTTCGTATTTAAAATGTCCCAAATTGATATATTTCGAGGATAAGATGATAAGGGTTCTAAATATACTCATACAATAGGTCTTTGATAAGTGTATGTCTTAGATTTTACATTATATTTTCATTTTATTTAAATTGTTCATTAATGAGGTAATCGCAGCATCCTCATGATGTCACAAATAATTTAATTTATTTAATGTCTAAAAATTATAAAAAAATAATATGATGTAGGAAATATTTTTAGATTTCCAATGACTATTTATAGTCCAATATATCATTTATTTAGACAAAATTAAAAATGTTTTTCTCAGGTGATACATTCTTTGTTATATTTGACTTTCTTTAAAAATAAAAAGATAAAAAGTCATTTTCACACAAAATTGATTCCATGGGGTCCCCAAGTTTGGCACAAGGCATCCCATGGTCGGCCATGAGACAACCAGTAGAATTAAGACACATGTTGTGGTCATTTTTTATTATTTTTATATTATTTTATAATCCTTAACTACCCGATTACTAATTAATCAAGATAATTAAAGATAATTACCGTCGTTACTATTCATAATGTCCAAAAACAAACGAGTCTTAATTAAATAATTTGGACCTTCTGATTAAAAATATTGAATCCATTTTAAAAAATTCCAAACATAGAAATTGCAATAATTAATTTAAAAATATTTCACGTTGTCAAAACAAATAGCGGGTTTTTTTAAAAACAATATCTATGAAAAGTTTGGCACTTGTTTATGACCAATTCCAAAGTGAAATTAATTCTAATTACCACCATTGGATTAAATGGTAAAAATATATTCTAATTACACTTTAAGACCAATTACAAATATAATATATCCATATAATTAAATTAGATGAAAAAGCAGTTTTGATGTAAAATGCAGTATTTGCACTATTCATTAACAAAATGCACATTGTTAGAAAAATATCAAAAATTTATCCAATGTAAATTTAAATTTCCCTATCATAAATAATAAGTTTATTTTGACAAATAAGTCTTATAAAATATTTAAAAGATAGATTTAAAAATGGTTCTCCATCAAAAGGCGGTAAAACAATCTTTTAAAAATATCAGAGAATTCTATACTGAAGATTGGATTTATTCTCATTTTAAGCCTCTTAAAACACTATCTAATTCATAAATAGACATTGATATGAAAATATATTCTTCATTACGTACTTGGGATGTTAATCCTTCCCCCCTTCAGAAAATTTCATCCCCGCAATTTATTTACTTGTCGAATTAGTGGGGTATTTATCCCTCATTGCATTTTCAGATTCCCATATTGCCTCTTCAATCATGTGGTTTTTACACAAAACCTTTACCTGATGAATCACCTTATTCCACAACACTTTATCCCTGTAGTCATGAATCTAGACTGGTTGTTCCTCATTAGATAGATTCTCTTCCAGCTGAACTACCTCTGGACTCAAAACATGAGATGGATATGGCATGTACTTCCTTAACATTGAAACATGAAAAATATTATGTACCTGAGATAAACTCGGAGGTAAAACCACTTGCTAAGAAAATGGTCCAACACTATCTTGAATTTATATTGTCCAATGAACCTTGGACTCGGCTTTCCTTTATTACAAAATCACATCACACTTTTCCATGGTGAAACTTTGAGAAAAACATGATCACCTACCTCAAAAGAGAGATCCTTCCTCCTGTTGTCTGCATAACTTTTCTGCCTGTTCTGAGATGTTCTCATGTGTCTCTATATTAGCTGAACCTTTTCTGCCAACTCTTCTACCAATTTCGGCCTCATCAGCTTCCTTTCACCCACTTCATCCCAGAAAGCTGGAGTTCGACACTGCTTTCCCATATAATGACTCAAATGGTGCCATCTGTATACTGGAATCAAAACTGTTATTATAATTAAACTCAACCAAAGAAAGATTTTGGCCCCAAATTCCCTGATAATCCGTCGAACAAGCATGTAGCATATCCTCTAATGTCGGAATTGTTCGTTACGACTTCCCATCTGATTGAGGATGAAAAGTTGCACTAAAATTTAATTCAGTACCCAACGACTTCTGAAGGCCTTTCCAAAAGTTAGAAGTGAACCTGGGATCACGATTAGATAAAATAGAGAGAAGAACTCCATGTAACCTGGCTATCTCTTTAAGATACAAATAGTAATGTTGATCTAGGGAAAAAGTATCTCGTATATCAAGGAAATGAGCAGATTTAGTCAAGCGATCAACAATAACCCAGATTGCATTATTACCTCGAGGTGTCTTCGAAAATCCCACAACGAATTCCATGGATATATTACCCTATTACTACTCTGGCACTGGTAAAGGTTGAAGCATCCCTTTCAGTAACTGCCGCTCTGATTTTACCTGTTGACAAGTCAAACACTTCACAGTAAAATCAGCAATATCCCTTTTCATTCCGTCCCACCAGTAATACTTCTGAGGATCTCTATACATCTTAGTACTGCCTGGATGAACTGAAAATGGAGAACTATGAGCTCCACATAACAACTATCTCTTCAACTTTGAATCACATGGTACATACAATCTCTTTCCAAATCTCAAAACACAATCATTATCAATGTTGAATTTTGGCAATTTACCTCTCTGAAGAAGCTCTACATTTCTCTGCAACTCACTATGTTGCTTTTGTGATTTCTTAATTCTATCTGATAAGGAAGAATTCACTAATACCTAAAACAAAACAGAAGAACATCCTACACCAACAATGTCTATGCCAAATTTCATCAAATCCTTAAACAAAGGATCATGTTCCAAACACAACATTTTTAATGAAGCATTACTTTTTCGACTCAAAGCATCATCCACTTTATTTTCTTTTCTTGGATGGTAGTGAATTGCACAATCATAATCCTTGATTAATTCTAGCCATCTCCTCTGTCTCATGTTCAATTAATTCTGAGTGAATATATACTTTAAACTCTTGTGATTGGTATATATTTCACACTTTAATCCATACAAATGATGCCTCCAAATTTTTAAAGTGAAAACAATAGAAGCTAATTCCAAATCATGTGTATGGTAATTTACCTCATGAGTTTTCAACTGAAATAAATAATAAGCAATTACAGGATCATTAAGCATTACGACGCAACCAAGTCCTTTCAGTGAATCATCACTGTAGATAACAAACTCTCCATTCCTGGAAGGTAGTGTAAAAACTAGAGCATTCACCAGTCTTATTTTCAGTTCCTGAAAACAATCATCACATTCTTTTGTACAGATAAAATTAACACCCTTCCGAGTTAGCTTAGTCATTGGACTAGATAACCATGAATAATTTCTAACAAAACTTCGGTAATAGCCTTCCAAACCAAGAAAACTCAGAATCTCGGTTACATTTGTGGGTCTTGGCCATTCTTCCACAACCTTTTTTTTGCAGGATCAACATTTATCTCATCTTTAGAAAAAATGTGACCATGGAAAGAAATTTGTTGGAACCAAAACTCACACTTTCTGAATTTCCCATAAAATTTATTTTCTTGTAAGGTTCTAAAAATAACCCTTAAATGTCATTCATGCTCCTCTTTACTTTTAGAAAACACAAAAATATCATCAATGAAAACAACCACAAAATTATCCAAGAACTCATGGAAATTCTATTCATAAGGTCCATGAATATAGGAGGTGAATTGGTTAGACCAAAAGGCATAACTACAAATTCATAATGGCCATATCTTGTTCGAAATGTTGTCTTCGGAATATCTGCTTCCTTTACCTTCAACTGATGGTACCCCGATCTCAGGTCAATCTTTGAAAAATACTGAGCTCCCTGGAGCTGATCAAACAAATCATCGATATGATGCAAAGGATATTTGTTCTTAACAGCGATGTTATTCAAGGATCTATAATCAATGAAAAGTCTCATTGAACCATATTTCTTTTTAACCAATAAGACAGAAGCACCCCATGGTGATGTGCTAGGTAGAATGAAACTTTTTTCTAATAAATCTTGCAATTGATCCTTCAACTCTAAAAGTTCAATTTGATCCATTCGATAAGGGGGTTTTGAAATTGGCCTCGCATCAGGAACTAATTAAACAGTAAACTAAACTTCTCGATATGGTATTATACCAGGAAACTCATCAAGAAAAACATCAGGATACTCATTTACCACTAGCACATCATCAATCTGAACAGTTCCCTTATGTTAAACAATATGTGCAAGGTAACATTCATTTCCACCTTTTACAAGTTTCTCGGCCTCTTGATATGTTATCAAGAGTAAGGGTTCATTCTTGTATAGAAACTGAAAGTCTTTCTGAAAATAAACTTCTTTAGCTCTTCAGTTAATCTTAGCATGGTAAATAGAGAGCCAATCCATACCCAGGATAACATCAAACTCTACTAGAGGTAAAACAATAAGGTTTTCATGTAAGTTCTTTCCACGGATAGGGATAGGTAGATACTTATAAATTATTATTACCTCAACATTTCCCCTAGGTGTTTTACCACAAGTTCATGAGTCATTTCTTGAGATGGTATTCCCATTTTAATAGAAACATTTTCAGAGATGAAAGAATGTGTAGACCCTGAATCAAACAACACACTGGCATAATCTGAAAAATCAAACAATGTACCTGATACTAATTCATTTGATGGCCCAACATCTGCTGAAGTAGTTGCAATGGATTTCACCGCCCATTTTTTCTTGTAGTCTAAGTGCTTCCCATCACTTGAGCACTTTGTCAGACACTCGTTTGCATAGTGACCCATCTCATTGCACTTGAAACATTTCACTAACATTAAATCAAATTTGGACTTACCATCACCTTAATCTTTTTCAGTGCAATCACAATCCTTATGTCCCATCTTACCATAATGGTAGAACTTTTTATAATTAATAAGACATTCTCCAGTATGCCTTTTACCACATTTATCACAAACTGTAAACATAGTTTTCTTACCATCAGACCTTTTTGAATCATTCTTCCCTTTCTCAAGCCACCTCAGTCTCTTCTTCTGCTGGTTGAGATAGAACACTTGATCATTGGAAAACTCCATTTCCACCTTCTCAGTACATCGAACAAGCTTTTAATAACTTTTGAACTCGTGAGAATCTAAAGACCTTCGATATTTTGGCTTTAATCCTGAGTAAAAATGATTGATTTTACTATCAAGGTCTCAGATACAATTTGAAGCATACCTTGACAATCGAGTGAACCTCTCTTCATAAGTAGCCACTAAGTCATACTATTTCCTCAATTAAAAGAATTTTTTTTCCATGCTAAGTCTAACAACCTTAGAAAATACTTCACAAGAATCATACCTTTGAATTAATCCCAGTCGAGAGCATCAATCTCATCAGCATCCCGAATATTTTTAACCATCGACCACCAGTGATCTGCTTCACCCTCCAAACGGTAAATAGCAAGACTAGCCTTTTGATTTTCTGAGCACCCCATGATATCGAAAATATTCTCCAGTGATTTAATCCACCCTTCAGCTAGCGCAGGGTCAGATAATCCTCTGAATGATGGGGGGTGTTGCCTCATAAAATGTTCTACCACCGACATGTTCCTCTGCGGTTGATCTGGCCGATCTCGTGCATGGATACCACCACTGTTTATCACTTGAGTCAACTGCACCATTACTACAACAAACAGTTCCGTTCCAATTCCGACCATCTCAGGATGCTGATTCAGAAGGTCATTTCATTCTGTATGCCTTCTTAGTGCTGCTTCCCTGTTTCCTCTACGGAAAACCATTCTGAAGAAACAAGTCTTAGATGAAGCAACATGGTAATCTTAAAATGCGATATCATTTCAATTGGACCGAAAAAAAATATTTTTGGATAATAATTTAATAGAATTCCAACTCATAAAGTTATCTAAACCGACCTCTAATACCAACTATAAGGCCCCATCCATAAATATTACTTAATCTTGAGATATTTCAAGAATACACATTGAGGATCTTTTCTGGTTTAATTTTTTAGAGAATTAGTTCATAAAACATGCTTTACATTCCACATTTAAACAATGTGGTTTCATAAAATATAGTACTCATTTTTACCATCAACGGAAACATATTTAAAATAAAACATGGATTCTTTATTGACACTTCCTTGAAACTATCATCACATCATGTACCTTTCCATTGACCTGTGATAAACATTTCAAAAAATTGGGATGAGCATAAAAATCTTAGTAAGGGATATAAAAGTATGAAATGAAAATATTAGTCCATGTATGAAATCATAATTTACTCATAAAACATAAGCATTTTAACATACCTTGTCAAAACATGAATAAATCATAGAAATCATAATACATAATGGTAACTTGAGGCATTCATAACATTATTACGTAGGGAGTAACCCTCATGGTTACATTTGGAATACCCATCACATTATATTCCCTAAATCACTTCAGAGAAACCTTAAGGTTTAACTCATTTGCGTTACCCAATGCATTGCAGAGCTATATCAGGCTCACCCACCCTTAGTTTATCACGGAACCACCCATCTTCATAAACAATGCCCAAGAACCATAACATAATCGTATCACATAAAACATGCATAAAGAAAACATAACATTTCTACATTTCAATCACAAGATATCAATACAACACATTGATTTAATAATATCATTATGAAATCCATTTTCAATAACAAAATAAATGAAATGTAAAACATGGTATTTATTTTTCATTTAAAAACGTTATGGCTTGTAGATGAATCCGAAACTCAAATAATGGTCACAGCGGCGGAGAAGTTGTTGTCGCTGCATATGTAGGAAAAAAAACAATCCCTTTTGTCATTTAGTAAACGATTCATATAAAACATATTCCATTTGAATAAGTTTAAAAGTCAAAGGGGTTTATACACCGTATAAAATAAGGTTTTGTATAAAACAAAATTTCCCTCAATGAAAGGAGATTGAGATGAAGTCCCATACCACGGGTCCGACTTGACTCGATCATTCTTTAAACTCCTAAATAATAAACTTGAGTAAATTTATAATTGCTTACGAATATTTTTCAATTTCATTATTCCTTTTATATTACTTATTACCGTGTCATGAACACTGTGTAATTATTTAAGTTAATAATGGTCGTTTTGTTGATCATTGGTACTTGAGTCAAAAATAAACTCTTTATAATTACAAGTTGTTCATGTCGTAAAATATCCATTATATCCAGAATTATATTCATGATGTAGAAATAATATATACCACATATATCCAGTATATAAATGCATTTATAATATTACATAACATTTAGAGGTAAGAAATGAAATGCACCATTCATGGAGACGGTAACCCGTACGTACGCATGAACGATACTTCCATGTCTATTTTGTATTTTATGGAATGGAATCATAATTATATAAAGGTATATTATAATTACAGTATAATATCATATATAATATAATTAACTCCATCCTTTATACATCCCACATATGGCATTAACGAATCAACTCACTTTGAGGGGGCGGTAGTCCGCACTTCCTAAAATGAAGATATCACGTTTACCCAAAATGGAAACCATAAACGTATGACATAAATAAAAAATAAATAAGATTAAGGAAAACATAAACATATTATATATCATATATAAATATAGTGGAATCTTAATGGCCACCCTTGAAGGTGTTAGATGAATATTGAACAATCATCGTTTCGTAAGGTAGAAATTCTCCATCCATGAAAACAATATGATCTTTAACCATTAGATGTAGGTCTGTGTAAGTGTGGCTCGAAAAATTCTCATAAAAACATCCTAGTATATTGAATATACTGGCGTTGTTACAAAATAAATGAATAAAAAGAGTTTAGGGGCTTGGAGAAGAAAAATAAAACAAAAGAGATTTAGAGAAGACTTTACCTTTGAATCGGGTAACTCCTCTTGGTTTGAACCAAAATGGTTTCTTGAAGAGCTTCATGCCTCAGGTAAGGATTCTAGGGTTAATAGAGGGATGTGGAGAGATGAAATGAGTAGGGATTGGCTGATCCAAAGTCTTGAGAAGTGTGGGTAAGGAGGTTGAGGTGGGGGATTTTTATAAGAGGAAAGGAGGGGCACTCTTGGAAAGTAAAGAAATATTACTTTATTTTAATATGAGTTTCGGATTTAAAAGGTCCCACATTGATATATTTCTAGGATAAGGTGATAGGAGTTCGATATATACTCATCCAATAGGTCTTTGACAAGTTTATTTCTTAGATTTTACATTATCTTTTCAATTTATTTAAATCGTTCATTAATGAGGTAATCACTGATTCATCATAATGTCATAAATAATTTAATTTATTTAATGTCTAAAAATTATAAATAAAATACTATGATGTAGGAAATATTTTTAGCTTTCCAATTACTATTTATATTTCAAGATATCATTTATGTAGAAAAAATTAAAAATGTTTTACTCAGGTGATACATTCTTGGTTATATTTAACTTTCTTTAAAAATAAAAAGATAAAAAGTCATTTTCACACAATAGTGATTCAATGGGGTCCCCAAGTTTGGAAAAAGTCATCCCATGGTCTTCCATGAGACTACCAGTAGCATTATGAAACATTTTTTTGTCATTTATTTTTATTATGATATTATTTTATTATCCTTAACTACCCGATTACTAATTAATCAAGATAATTAATGATAATTACCGTTGTTACTATTCATTATGCACAAAAACAAAAGAATATTAATTACATAGTTTGGACCTTATGATTCCAAATATGGAATCCATTTTACCAAATTACAAACATAGAAATTGCAATAATTAATTTAAAAATAATTCCCGTTGTCAAAATAAATAGCGGGGTTTTTTGAAACAATATCTATGAAAAGTTTGGTACTTGTTTATGACCAATTCCAAAGTGAAATTAATTCTAATGACCACCAATGGATTAAATGGTAAAAACATATTATAATTACAGCTTAAGACCAATTAAAAAGATAATCTAGCCATATAATTAAATTATATTAAAAATAAGTTTTGATGTAAAATGCAGTATTTTTCACTATTCATTAAAAAAATGAACATTGTCATAAAAACACCAAAAAATTATCCAATGTAAATTTAAATTTCCCAATATTAAAGAATAAGATTATTTTGACAAATAGAGATTATAAAACTGAAAAAATATATATTTTATAATGTTTCTCCATCAAGAGGCGGTAAAAAAATCTTTTAAAAATATTAGAGAATCTTGTACTTAAGATTGGATTTATTCTCATTTTAGGCCTCTTAAAACACAATCTAATTCATAAATAGACATTGATATGAAAATATATTATTCATTAATTACTTGGGATGTTACAATATTAGGATTCCCTCCCATTGTTAAAACAAATTTCAAGATAGTATCTTTAACAATCAGATTGGTTGGTATGAGGACATAGATTTTCAGTCTAGGGGGGTTCATCATTGAATGGTTGTGGGAGTAGAAGGTACTCTACTTGAGAGAGGTTTTTGGAAAAAAACAATATCATACTATATTATATATTTTAGTTTTCACATCATTTTTCAACATCTACCATATAAATGATTTCTTGTTTTATATCCTCACATAATAGTCCCAATATAAAAACATGTTCCACGTTCATGGTGGGTAATTGTGAATTAGTCTGTTATACAAAACAAAATCAGCATCATACCCTTGATTGGCTTCTAGTATGAATAGTTCCTCCTATTTAACTAGGATTGCGGGGGAGGGGGGATCTCATGCACTAGTTGTGGAAAATATTTAGTTCGATCAGAAGATCCTAATATTGAGGCACCACCCACCCTTCCATTAGAATATCACTTCCATGATGTGAATTGGTTGATTCTAGAATGCATCAATGAACTATATAACATGTAAGAAAAAGTAGTTCCTCGATGTCTATAATTGGTGGTTGTATGGGTGATATTATTTTATGTTTAATGATGTATGGTATTAAGAATTTGGATACAACATGGTAGATTGACTCCTATAGATGTATTATATAGAATTTCTTACCAATGTTCAATGAGGGTTTTTTTTCTAGTCATGGACCCTCACATGGGTATTTAGCTGAGGAACCTATCCGTAATATGAATAATGGATATAAAAAACTCTGTGAATCTCAGTGTTCTTGTTCTCTTCTTCCTAAAAAACTATCTAGGTGTTGGTCGGAGTAGATTAATCAAGAGGGGGTGAATTGAGTATCTATTATAATTTCAATTAAAATTTTTTCTTAAAAAGGATCCCCAATAAAAAATGGTCACATCCTAGTTAATTAAGGAAATAAGGTTATAAAAGTTTGACAGTTCAAATAACCCCTCAAGTGATTGATTAATTCTTAGAAATGTCAATATGAGTTATTGATATTACTTTTGAAGTTATTCTAATAATGAAAAACAATTATAACTTCAATCCAAAAAATAAATACCGAGTAAAATAAAGATTTTTTTTGAAATAAACTGAAAATTAGTGAAAGACTAAATTAAAAGACATAGCATATAAAACAAGTGTTTCAGTCTCAATCTGAGACCTAATCCACTCCACTTGGTGATCACCTACCAACATGAAGATTAAAATAACAAACTTGATCCACACACTGGATCAGGGTAAAAAATGGTGTATAGGGCTATCCATGTCCCATGACCTCTTCCACTGATCTCTAGTGGTACAAACTACCAGGTCACCCATGGAAAGCTTCCACACATATCTGTGGGAGTAAACGTATGTAAATAAATTAGAGAGGAAGGATATATTGAATCCTTCAGTTTATTGTAGGAGATAGTGCATGTTTTAGAACAGACATACCCACACTGATCAAAAGATAAAAACAATAAAAAATAGATCAAAGATAATGAGAAAATATTATAATTTCTATGAGTATTATTCTATGCATCTCTATATAGATAGGATGAAGCAGATGAAAGTATCAAGACCTCTTGTGAAAAAGAGAATATCACAAGTCTGTCAGTCCAATGTTGTAAACTGTATAGCTTTTGTTCTTCATGAAAGTGGTACTATAAAGTTGTTTTTGGATTTGATATATAGTTGCAAAGCCTTTGGATTCAAGAGTGCATCATATTTTCTTCAGTTGTTTCTCGTTCCTTGCATCAGTTCTCCTTTTTTTATTTTTAAATCCTCCCACATATGATACACTCTGTTGTACACCACTGTTCCAATGCCATGCATTCTATTTAATTGTAGAGTGTATATGTTGGAGCCAACATGATGCATATATTATGAACCTCGTACCTCATACTGTTTTTTCATATGTATATAAAGAAATATTAATTAATTTAGTGAATTTAAATGACCCAAATATGACCGTTAGAAGATAAATTAAATATGACAAAACAGATTAAAGATCGGTGTCACACTCTATCCAGAAACATTATCTCTTGGAAATGATGTCACCACGAAACAATGTCTTCTTATTTTATTTTGAGCAGTGAGGTAGTCATGATGGCATTGTTATATTAATAGAAGGAACCATTAGCACATATGGGGTGTCAGAATCACAATGTCTAGTTCTTTTCCAATCATTAAACTATTTACTAATGATGGTAGCAAGGAAGCAATGTCACAGACATCATGAGATATGAAACTAGTTATGGTGTTTGGGTCACAGTATCTAGGTCACTGTGTCTAGGTCACGATGTTTGGGTCATGTTCCAGAAAACCAGAATTTGTGGCAGACTCACGGCTTCATAGACCTAAAAAAATATATGTATACAATCATAATTAGTGACATTCTTGGAATGAATTATAATTAATCATTTATGATAGAAATCACTATATAAAAGTTAAATATATTTTACAAACATCACATATGATTTAGAATTAATAGGATTTAGTTGATTTTATTTAATTCACAATGACACCAACCATCTCTACACATGATTTAAGATAGATTAAACATGATTAACAATATTTTTAGGATTTTCTGGATTTGTGATCCTTAAAACATGATTAAAACCTGAGGTGTCCAACAATATACCCCCTTTTGATGACCCAAAATCATATGATAGTGGACATAGATTTCTCCCAATTTTGTGATTATCAAAAAGAGTAAATGAAATAATGAAATTAAATAAAAGAATAGATTACAAGATTTTGCATTGTACTAGATGGAAACGGATGTCTTAGTGAAAATAGTAGGCAAAAAAATACAAAACATCCCTATCAAAATATAGGATTCACTTGTATTAAGAATCAATTGTATTCTCATTTCCATTATAAGAAACATCAGAAAAATCCATCAGAGTAGAATTATAAGATAAATAATATAATTATCCAACTGATAGAGAAGGTAGTGCGAGTCTGCCAAAAATAGAAGGTGCCAATGTAGGTTTGGTGGAAGACCAAGGAATTTTTTGGTCAATGATAACAGGTCTGATCTAGCTCAAGGCCTGAGATACATAAATTGGGGTAGAGACAATTGTAGTGGATAAGGAATGATTTAAAATAGGCTGCAAAAGTGCAGTGGTAGGGGCCACAATAGCAGTGCTTTGCACATGAAGATAAGGCATCAAAAACTGAATGAAGTCAGTATTTATCTCACCATTATATTACATTGCTTTATCCAAATCATCTTTGTTGTCCATGAATTTTTCCCACAAAGATGTAAAATATTAAAGATTATGAAATTTATTCTTAAAATCTTCAGTAACAGGAGAAAATTTTCAATTCTATACAAGATACTTAAAATGATTTCTCATATCATTCTTAGAGAAAATCCTATTAAAGTAGAGATATTCATTGAAATACCTTCTTGAGCATCATTTTCTATATTTAAATGAATCCCTACCAAATCATGTACTCTATCACTATTCCTGACAACCATAGATAGACTATCCTTGTCAAAACCACTAAAATCTGATTGAAGTTCCTCACTAACAACGTTTCTATAAAGATCACTATCAAAGGATTGAGATGACTATCCAGAGGCACTAGAGGCTATAACAGTTGGAGTGATGGACTTGAGCTAAGTCAGAACTTTCAATAGACATCCCCTGTACTCATCAGTCAGATTTTTGAGACCAATAACAATCTCATGATTCTCTTGATCTGTCTTCTTGTTTTTATCATCCACTTAGTCAGATTATGAAGACATGTTTGGTTGAATAAGAGAGGTAACTTCCTAATGCATCTGACCATTAGCATCTGCAACATAATGAGAAATAAGGTATTGTCCTTATTTCCTCAATTTTTTCATATCTTCAACCACACCTCTGAGAGACTTAAATTCATCCCTTAACTGTTCATTCTCAATTATAACATCTTCAATTTCATGAATAATTTTTTGATGAATTTTCCAGATGATATTCTCTAACAGCAAGGTATCATCTATTTCACTTAGTTTTTTATAGGATAATGTTGGGTGCTCTTGAGATTTTCAACTCCATCCAATAATATAGATTCAATGGCTTTTAAATCCCTCTGAATCACAAAAGAAGGAGGTTCTAGGGATGTTTCAGGAAGATGAGATGATACATGCTTAGGTTCTATTGCAAATATTACTTCTAGAGCAAAGACCAGTTTCAATTAAAACACAATAGAAATGTCTATGCCTTTAACCATAGCTACTTGGGTGTCATCCATATCAAACAAGCTAGGTAACCTATACTAGGTATCCACAATGCTTTGAGAAACATGATTAGGTACATCAACACTTTCTATATTGGGGTATTTTTCTCCCTCAACAGTACTAAGATATTATGTTATTTGCACTATTTCAAAATGATCATCTTCAATACTATCATCCATTTTTTTCTTGCCAACTGGAAAGATTGTTCCATTATTTCCTCAGCATATAAGATAACATCAAAATTAACATGTTCTTCCAAATGTTCTCAAACCATAGATTCTTTCTCAAGAGAGAGTTATTTTTCAAGATACTCATCAGGAATAACCTTTTCTTTTATATTAAAATTGAATTATTTCTTAGAGGTGGGTTCTTCTTCCAAATCAATTCTTCTTTCAGCAACATGTTTTTCCTTCTCAATTATGTCTTGTGGAATATGTCCATTGTCTACCTTATCTAAGGAAGTTTCTTTTAGACGTACATCAAATACCTCTTACTCCTCTTCAATATTATTGTCAATAATTTCATCTAGTTCCAAACCATGATTAGATATATTCTTTGGTCATGAAGGATGCTCAATCAGATTGATCTTATCATATATCTTCTCATTATCCTACACCCAATCCTTTTTCAATAGATTCCAACTAATTATCACCCTATTGAGTATTAATTTTGAGATATAAAATTCACATTCCGTAATGAATCTACATTTGGTCCAACCATTCCTTTAGCATACAACATAAAATAAATTAACCCTTAATAGAACAAGGTTCTAGACATTAAGGTTGTCTTAATCAACTCACACCTATGATGTATAACATACTTCAATAGGTTAATCTTGTTCCCATTATTCATATAATGTATTAAAAATAAATCTTGATATTTGAGGGTAGAAAATCACTTTTTCAAGGACTAATCTGATTCTGGAGAAACAAAAATAGCAGCATTGTTTCACTATCTAACTCAGTAGCAATAGCTCTTATTTTTTTTATTCACAGTCACACTTCCCAAAACCTCTTCTAAACCAATGATATCCTTGAGAGGAGGAGGAAATCTTTATTAGTACTAAAAAATTCACTCATGGGGTGTCCCTAAGAATGAATCCCATAACCCCAATGACAATGTGCATCTTTGGCCATTAATACATCTCCTCACAACAAAACCATCTTCATCATTGAATGAAAACTGAAATCATTGATAAAAGTGAGCATTAAACATTGGATACATCAAATGTTTTACTTTTGTGAACCAATCCATCCAACCCTGTTCTTTTAGTACCTTTATAACTAAATAAATACTTGGGAACAACTACTTAGGGAAGATTTTCTTTTTTGGTTCCACTATTCTTTCAATATGATTTAGTTTCAATAGTCCTTCAGGTGTTATCTTCAGTTATCTTTTCACTTTTTTCATAGATATGCACTTCATAGGAGCTGATAAAGATGGGTGCTTCATTCTGGGCATTCAACGAGGGGCCTAGAGAGATAGTGATTAAATGTTAAAGGAGGACTTATGGTTTGTGATAAGAGAGATCGATTGAAGAAAAGAGTGAAACATATTTAGTTATTATCATACGATGATTTCAAGCACCGAAAATTCAAAAGCCGAGGATAAAAATAATGAAATAATCAATCACAATGATATAGGTAATAATATAAAAATAAAATGAAAAGATGTTATTTCTATGAGACTAGAACATGTTTTCATGGTGACAGTAGAACATATTTTTACGGGGTGATCTCTATTGTTTGTCTCCAAAACTGTGCGACTATATTGTTTCAAATAGCAAGAGAAAAACAGTAATCGAGAGACAGTAAATATGATAATGTAAACATGAAATAACAACTTCAAGATAGTATCTTGCAAAACTATGAGAGTAAGACAAAAATCCTAAGAATGTGACTCATGAAACCATAAACTGTGAAACAATAAGCTATGAGTCATGGAATTTTGAAAATAATATACTTTCTACTTAAGATTTATCATTCCTAATTCATGTATGATGTAATCAATCCTATCATAATTTAATGGTTTGGGGAATATATCATTAAGATGATATTCAGTTCCAATGAATTATACCATGATATCACCTTTTTTATAATGGTATATCAAAAGGTGATTTCTTTTATCAATACGTATTGTCTTATTTTGTAAAATATGGTTTTTTAAGAATCTAATAGCACTTGTATTGTCACAATTTATATGTTCATGCCTAAATTGATATCCATACTATAGTAATGTGTGATTCATCCAGTAAATTTGTGCTAAAAACAACCAACATCAATTTATTCAGCTTCAGTAATAGATAATGCGATATGTTTTTATTTCATACTACACCAGGGTAATATAGACTTTCCAAAAAAGTTACATTTTCTAGAGGTTCTTTTTCAATCTAACATACAACCACTGAGATTAGCCTTATAATAACTAACTAACTCAAATGATTTTCCTAGGTGATTGATTATTCCTAGATTGGGTATATGTTTGAGGTATTTGAAAATCATTTTAACTGGATTTAAATGATATTACTTAGGGTTTTCATGAAAACGAGAACACATACATACATTAAACATAATGTCAGGTCGACTAGCCATTATGTAGAGTAAGATTAAAATCATACGTCTCTATGTGGTTTGATCAATAGATTTTTCTTCTTCATCAAGATCTGAATTACAAGTAATACACATTTTAGTATCACTAATTTTAGTTCTATGTAAGAAAAATGTTTTTAGAAGATCATTTGTATATTTGATTTGATTTAAAATAATAGCATCATTACTTTGAATGATTTGAAATCTATGAAATAATTTTATTTCATCCATTAATATCATTTCAAATTCATTTTTCATAATTTAACAAAATTTAACACATTTTAGGATCCTAAAATAATATCATCTACATATATTTGTACTTCCAAAATATAATTGGAAATTAATTTTATAAAAAGGGTAGGATCATCTATATCTTTATAAAAAAAATTTGGAAATAAGAAAAATACTTAATCTATTATACCATTCTCTTAGAGCTTGTTTTAAACCATAAAATGATTTTGATAATTTAAAAACATGATTTGGAAGGTGAGGATTTGTAAAGCCAGGGGTTCTTTAAGAATGAGATCCTCACCTATATACCCATTCGGGAATTCACTCTTTACATCCATTTAATAGAGTTTGAAATTAATATGTGCATCATAAGAAATAAGAATTCTGATGGATTAATGTCTATATAATTGTAAAATGGTCTCTTTATAGTGAATTAAATCCTCTTGACTATTGCCTTGTGTAACCAATATAGCATTTTTTTTCTAATTATATATCTCACTGCATCTACATTATTTCTAAAACCACACATGGTGCCTCATGTAAATAAGTCTTTGGGTCTATCAAAACGTTTAAAAACATTGTTCCTTTCAAATTTATTATGTTTTTTTGGAATAAAAATCCCCCAAAATTAATCATTTATTGCATCACTAATGTTTCTGGTTAATGGTCTAATAACAAAACATGGTGTTCTACCATATTTCTAAGGGAAGATCTTGTTTGATTTATTTTATTTAAATCTCCAACAACAACATCTAAATGATGTTTTTAAGGGTTCTAACAACTCTATAAAAAGAGAGTTTAGTGATTATATGTTATTAATATTTTCATAACTTGTTATATACTCTCTTTACTGATTGTATATGGAATGTCCATAATCTTTGTAAAATATTAATTTTTAAATATTAAAAATAATTTTAGAGAAATTTTTTAATTCATGAAGATTCATGTATGTTTAATGTTTTAATAATAACTCTCACCCTACATACAAAAATTTCACGATTACTCTTTTTAGGGTTACTTACTCAGTTGATGTAACGACCCAAGGTTTTAATAGAAATTCCCTTCTTATAAATATTCCATAAAATCACATAATAATGAACTACTAAGTGATAAGTGACCTTTAAACATCTGTTTGTCACTTCTGTGTTTGGAATTTCAAAAATCTGGCATACACGGTTGTGTTCAAGATGTTTTTTGGAGTCTAATAAAATAATAATAAATTTTGGTGAATTGTAACATACCCTAATGAATAGTAACATACCCTTATGAATATTTATATACCCTAATGAATTGTAACCTTACCTATGGTGGTATAAAAATAATATTCATGTTGGATGTTTTATATACCAATAGTTTAGAATGAGTTAATGAATGATTTAAAACTGGTTTTGATAATAAATTATTACTTTATTTAAATATTAAAGTAATCATATTTAGAAAATTATTTTTGAAAAATGGACTTCATTTTTGGATTCTAAACGTGTAAAAATGGTTGGGGTAAATTTTTGGTATTTTTCTGAAATACTTGAATTTTTTATGAGTAGTAAAATAACGTAATTTACAAAAAATAAGCAAAATAAGCTAATTATAGTGTCATGGGTGATGTTCTGTTGATGTCATCCCACTTGGTTCTGGATTAAATTATATAATTAATATACTAGGTCATTCAAGATTCACTATTCCTTGTCTTGTGGGGAAATTATAAACTAATGAATTTTATATTAAGGAAACCCCTCTCTCCTCCACTATAAAAACCCTCCTTCACACCCCTATCTGTCCACTCCTCTCAAGCCTTGTGCCTAGCCAAATTTCTGCCCAAATACCCTCCAAACGTCCTTCCCCACGTCCAAGGCTTGATGGTATTTACAAAAGACCAAAACCAATGCCCCTAAGAGGAGACTCAAAGATAGGAGATCAAAGGGTAAGAACCCTCTTTTTTTCAAGTGTTTTGTTTTCATTTTTTTTCTTTCCTCACCTCCCTTCACCATAATAGTATGGTAAATCCAGTAACATAAAAGTGATGGAATTTCTTCATGTATTTAGTTTATTTCTTTATCTTTCCTCCTTTCCCCACCCCATTTATTTGGATGAAATGAAAGCACCGTTTGAGATGTGCTAATTTAGCACATTCAAGGACAACAATTTATCAATTTCTATGATTATCATTAATTATGGTCATGAAACCATTTGTGTTGCAGTTGAACCAGATTATTATATATATATATGTCCTATTTATGTTTCTGTAATCCTCATACACTCATGATATAAAATAATAATACAAAATAAGTCAATTATGGAAAAAATCATTAAAAATTAATTCAAGTGTTTATCATTAATGTTTAATGTAAAGGTTCTCTTTCACTCTAATTAACCAATTGAATTTTGTAACCATGTAACCTAATGGATGTCCACTAATGTTATAACTTCAATTCTGGACAACCACTTTCATCTTACAATTTATTTGAGCCAAAATACAATTGAACCGATCATTAAAACGTATGAAACAAACGATCCCGAACAATGAAATTGAACCTCGCAATCAACCAAGATGGTTATAAATGAACTTAAAAAGGTTATAATGAATATTTTAATTTTAGATATGGTTCTGGAACTATGGATTAATAATCCTAATTTGAATATTCAGGTCATTAATATCAAGTGCAGAACACCAACGGGCATAAGGTAAGGGATCCTCTCAATTTAACACTTATTCATGATTGTTGACTATGGTAAGACTTGTGGTCTGTAATTATTAATTATGGGGTATGATTTATCACCTCCCCCATACTTCCCTATTTATTTATAAGTTATGATAATTCCCTTTACTCTCTCACTAAGCCCTCTCAAGTACCCCTGATACTATGCCAATATTCCATAAGGAATTCAACCCGAACTTCTTTTATTCCTTGGGGTTTACTTATCTACCTTTATACCAAAATTATGTTATCCTATATTTTCTTGTGCATACTCTAAATGTTTTGTAAATGTTCCAAGTCGATTTTTCAATACTCTTTCATCACTTTCTTTCGGTGATATGCATGCTTTTAAGTGATTCTCTCCTCATTACTTCCCGATAAGTGAACCCGTTTTAAGGAAAATTCCTGAATTCTTTCTTATTATCAAGTGTACTATATCCTCTGTTTTAAGTCACCTTTTCCATATAAAATCAGACATTTTATTATGAAAAACATCTTGGTTTTCTTCTGGTTTTATTAAAATATATTACCCCGCTTTTCATTTTAAGAGATATTCGATGTTTTCTTAAACCACACTAAAATGTCTGGACTCAAAGATTCCTAGAAATTATTTTTACATGTTATCACTTCAGTTTGTTATATATTATCATGATTTATGCCTATATATGTTATTAATGTCTATTTATGATTTAATTACTTCCTTTCATGGACACTTGTAAGTTACGCCCCTTTTTATTATGCTTCATGACATGATTGTGTGCCCATTTCTTTCCTTGGGTACTCTTATATTTATGTATGATTGAGGTTCTTTATGTGGAAGGAATATAAATGAATAAAAATATATGGGTGCACCCAGATAGCGCTCCAATGTATTGTGTAAAGTTAATGTCTCATGAGAATATTATGGGAAAACGGTCTGGGCGGTTATCCTTGGCTTGTGCAACTATGGGAAATGAGATTGGCGGTTAGCCTTGACTCATACTAAAGACATGTTTAAATTTGCTTCCACCTCTTTATGAAACTATTCATATATAATCTCCTGCTTATATGATCCCATGTTTATATGTTATGATTCCATATATTCCATGCTTCCAATATCATTATGTCAAGCCTCTTAACTAATGTGCCTAAAGTTTATTCTTATGTTCTTTCCCTTACTGGGATTTTAGCTCATCCCTTTTTTCATGTGTTCCCCAGGGTACCCTATGCAGATTTAAGGGCTCAAAGGAAGTTAGGAGCTCATTATAAAGATTAAATAAAGAAAGTTTTTTTAGCCCATGTTTTATGTTATATGTACCTAGTCTTCCAAGACACTAGACTTAACGATCCTTGGCTTGTAATCTGATGATGAATTATGTTTAAAATCATGAAATGTTATGTTTAAAAGGCTTGGGTCACTATAGTTGGTATCAGAGGCATGGTTTAGTTATTTTTGTAGATTAGGAATAGAGCACCTTAGTGAGAACCTTAAAGACAAGATTAAGTATTAGAAAACATTCCCAAATTTTGGTGAGTATTGAGTAAGTGGTTTATCAAGAAAATACATCACTATGTAGATACAAGTAGGTAGAGGCAGCTCTAGCCCAGATATATCATAGGGATAAAACCCGAAAACACCGCTTTGAGATAGACTCAAACAGGAATTGGTGCACGACAATGGGCCTTGCTGCACTCTTGGTTACGACACTCCCAGGGGATAGGCTTTGGTAGATTCACGAGCCTAGTACAAACCATTATTTAGGGGAAAAGACCATAAGAATATATGTTAAGAAATAGATTGAGGATAACCTAGATATAAACCTAAGGAATCACGAGATAGGATGTACTTCTTCTTTATAAGTTTATCATTTAATGTTCAAAGTTTCCTTTCAATGCTCAATAGCTAAGTATTCAAGACCTCTAATTATATGTTCTATCTCTTAGTTAATGGTGGGAAATATAAGAACACATACTAATATCCAACATGATAGGAAATGTGATGATTTCCCTATTTATATGCCTGAGGTGATGGAATCGGGTGCTCAAAACTTCATGGTAGTACTTGCTCAGCTGGCTCAAGTTATGAACAATAAGTTGAATTAGGTGGAACGTCCTCCTCCTCCAAGGAAAGAGCATGTTTCCGTAGAATCCATCATGCGGCAAAGTCCTCCCATGTTTAGTGGATCATCTGATCCCCTCCTCATAGAACAATGGATTAACTCCATTGAGAAGATATTCACCATCCTCTAGTACTCGGAAGAAGAGAAGGTGGCACGAGTAGTCTATCATTTTGATGGGGAAGCTGATCAATGGTTACACTGATCAAGAATACAATGTACCAAGAGGAAATAGATTCCATAGATTCGGAGGAATTCAAGAGGATGTTTTTTAAAAAATATTTTCCTCGAACCCTCTGTCTGAAGATGGAAATAGGATTCATCAGACCTAAGAAGAAGGAAGATGAGTCTATCGGGGAATATGAAGAAAACATTACCAGGAATTCAAGGTATGCCTCTGGCTTTGTAATGAACACCGAAAGAAAGGTGGATCGCTTCTTTAGTAGACTAAAGCCGAGTCTATGAAAATTGTTGGCGATTCGAGACTTCGAAAACTATGAGGAGATTGCCCGTTGAGCCCTCAAGGTTGAAATGGATATTGGAGACTCTCTATGGTCTCATGGGCCCAGTGACAAGAAGCAGAAGATGGAAAACAACATGGGTGTTCCATCAAACAAATCCCATGATGGGAAGAGTCCCAACATTCCCCTTTGCAAAAATTATGGGAAGAAGCATTCTGGTAACTGTCTGAAGGGAACCAAGAAATGCTTCAAATGCAAGAAAGTTTGGTCATCTGGCCAAGAACTGCCGAAGGGATATGAAAAATACCGCTAATGTTGAAGAAGAATGGAAGGTTCAATCAACACTCAGCCTACAATGTAGTGTTATAACTGGAGGGATCTTGGGCATTATGTGGACAATTGCCCTAAGACGAGGGTTGTCAGTGGAAATCAAAAACAACCTCAAAGGCAACAAGGAAGTTCTTATGCTATCACTACTGTTGAGGTGGAGCCAGAAAACACTGTGGTGACAGGTACGCTTGTTATTAATTCAATAATACTAAACATACTATTTGATTCTGGTTCTACGCATTCTTTTGTATCTTGCAAGTTTAGTAGAACTATTCTAAAACCACCTCAAAATTTGGAGGAAAAGTTATCTGTGAGAATAGACAATGGGGAAATTATTGCATCCATGGTTTATAACTCCTCCACGGTTATTGTTTGTGGACTGAACCTCCCAGAAAATCTTGTCATACTTCCTTTAGTGTAATTTGACACTATCTTGGGCATGGATTGGCTATCTTTGTACAAGGCCAACATCAACTGCTGGGAAAGGGAGATTACTCTCCACATCCCGAAGCATCCTCCGATTCTTTACAAGTGTAAGGAGGAAGATTAATCTCCTTTCAAATCATCGTCTAAAGTGTGGATATTGCTTCCATATGAGCATGCATATCTAGCTCAAATTATTGAGACAAAGTAGAGAATCATACCTGAAGACATTCCTATCGCGAGGGATTACATTGATGTCTTCCCCAAAGAGTTTTCTAGTCTTCCCCCTGATCGAGAGGTTGAGTTCTCAATTGAACTTATCCTTGTATCTCTACCAATCTCAATGACACCTTACAGAATGTCAACCGTAGAGCTAGAAGAGCTGAAGAAGCAGTTACAAGAGAATATGGAGAAGGGTTTTATACGCCCGAGTGCTTCACCGTGGGGTGCTCCAGTCCTCTTCATCAAGAAGAAGGATGGATCAATGCGCCTCTACATTTATTATCATGAGATCAATAAAATCACGATAAAGAACAAGTATCCCCTTCCACGGATAGATGAATTGTTCGATTAGCTACGTGGGGCCAGTTATTTCTCTATGGTGGACCTTCGGTCGGGATATCACCAACTAAAGGTGAGGAAGTAAGATACTCCCAAGACTGCCTTTCGAATGAGGTATGGACACTATGAGTTCATAGTGATGCCCTTCAGACTAACTAATTCTCTATCAATTTTCATGGATTTAATGAATAGAGTCTTTAGATAATGCCTCAACAAATTTTTGGTATTCTTTTTTGATGATATTCTGATATACTCCAAGAGAAAGGAGGAACATGAGGAGCATTTGAAAACTGTGTTAAATACATTGTGAAGGGAGAAGTTGTATGCAATGTACTGTAAATGTGAGTCCTGGATGGAAGAAGTGTCATTCGTGGGTCATGTTATCACTAGCAAAGGGATATCTGTGGACCCTTCCAAGGCATAGGTAATTGAAGAGTGGCCCAGGCCAACATCTGTATCGTAGATCCGTAGCTTTTTGGGTCTAGCAGGGTAATATCGACGATTTGTGATGAAATTTTCATGACTGTTAAACCCAATGACCAATCTGAAACGGAAGGGAGTAAAGTTTTTCTAGACATAGGAGTGTGAAGACTGTTTCAAGGAGTTTAAAAAGAGGCTTATCACTGTGCCAGTACTCACACTCCCTACCAACGGGGAACTATTTGTGGTGTATAGTGATGCTTCTAAGAAGGGATTAGGCTGCGTGCTTATGCAAAACGATAATGTGATAGCCTATGCCTCAAGGCATCTGAAAATCCATGAGAAAAACTATCCAATGCATGATCTAAAGTTAGCGGCTGTGATCTTTGCCTTAAAAATCTGGCGGCATTATCTCTATGGGGAGAAATGTGAGATATATGCTGACCACAAGAGTCTCATGTATATATTCACACAGAAAGAGCTTAATATGCGCCAGCGAAGATGGATAGATATCATCAAGGATTACGACTTCTCAATCCACTAACATCCCAGTAAGGCAAACAAGGTGGCATATGCTCCATGTAGTAAATATCCTGCATCTTTATCAATGATGAGAATTGAAATGGATCCGATCTTTTTAGATTTTCAAAGGATGGACATGGGAATCATTAAGGTAAGAACATCATCAATCCTTTCTCAAATTATTGCTCCACCATCCCTCTCGGAGAAAATAAAGGTTGCTCAATGAAAGGATGTGGAAATTCAGAAAAGGGTGGAAGCTATTAAAAATGGGAAAACCTCTGATTTCAAAATTGATGAGGAAGGAGTTATATGATTTGGGACATGGTTATGTGTACCATCTGATCCATAGATAAAGAAAGAGCTATTGAATGATGCACATATATAGACCTTCTATATCCATCTTGGGAGTACCAAAATGTACCCTGATCTCCGAGAACATTTATGGTGGGATAACATGAAGATGGAGATTGCAGAATATATATCAAGATGCTTGGTATGTCAGCAAGTTAAAGTTGGAAGAAAAAAGTTCAATGGTATGATGCATCCATTGTCTATACCCATGTGGATATGGGAAAATGTTACTATGGACTTTGTCACGAGTCTCTTGAAGACGTCAAAGGGAAATAATGCGATATGGGTTGTGGTTGACCGACTGACCATGAAATCCCATTTCATCGCTCTTCGAGAAGATCTCTCTCTTGAACAACTTGCAAAGATATATGTGAAGGAAGTGGTGAGACTACATGGTGTTCCACTCTTAATTTTCTCTGACCATGATCCAAGGTTCACATCTAAATTCTAGAAGAGTCTTCAACATGATTTGGGTACTGAATGACATTTCATCATGGCCTATCACCCCCAAACTGATGGCCAATCTGAAAAGAATATTCAGACGCTTGAAGATATGCTGAGAGCATGCTTTTTAGAATTCAAAGGTGGATGGGATCAACATCTCCCATTGGTTGAGTTCTCATACAAAAATAGCTTCCACTCGAGTATTCAGATGGCTCCATATGAAGCTCTGTATGGAAAGCGATGTAGAACTCTAACATGTTGGGATGAAGTTGGAGAAAGAAAGCTACATGGACCCGATCCTGTTCAAGAGATGAAAGAGAAGGTTCAAGTCATTCAGAAACACATCAAAGCTGCTCAAAGTCGGAAAAAGAGCAATTCTGACAACTGTCTAAGGGATTTGGAGTTCGACGTTGGAGATAAATTCTTCCTTTCTAATATCTCCATGGAAGAGAGTAATGTGATTTGGGAAGAAAGGGAAGCTAAGCCCAAGGTATATTGGATCCTTTGAGATCCTTGATCGCATAGGAGCCGTCGCCTATCGGCTTGCACTGCCACCGAATATGGGTCAGGTTCATTATGTTTTTCATGTATCACTCTTGAGGAAGTACATACCTGATCCCTCACATGTACTAAACACATAGGTGGTGCAGCTAGAAGATGATCTCTCCTATAAGGAGAAGCCAATAAAGATTATGGATCAGAGAGATAAGGTTCTACGTAACAAGACAACACATATTGTCAAAGTGTTGTGGAGGAACCATAAGTTTGAGGAAGCAACATGGGAGCTGGTGTAATCAATGAAGGAAAAGTACCCACATCTGTTTTTGTCCTAGAATGTAAAATGAAATGTCGGGGGAGAAATTTCTTAAGGGGGGAAGAATGTAACAACCCAATGTTTTAATAGAAATTCCCATCTTATAAATATTCCATAAAATCGCATAATAATGAACTACTAAGTGATAAGTGACCTTTAAACATAAGTTTGTCACTTCTGTGTTTGGAATTTCAAAAATCTGGCATACACTGTTGTGTTCAAGATGTTTTTTGGAGTCTAATAAAAAAAATAATTTTTGGTCAATAGTAACCTACCCTAATGAATAGTAACATACCCTTATGAATAGTGATATACCCTATTGAATTTTAACCTTACCTATGGTGTTATACAAATAATATTCATGTTGGATGTTTGATATACCAATAGTTTAGAAAGAGTGAATGAATGCTTTAAAACTGGTTTTGATAATAAATTATTATTTTATTTAAATATTAAAATAATCATATTTAGAAAAATATTTTTGAAAAATGAACTTCTTTTTTGGATTCTACACGTCGAAAAATGGTTGGAGTAAATTTTTGGGAGTTTTCTAAAATACTTGAATTTTTTATGAATAGTAAAATACCGTAATTTACAAAAAATAAGCTAAATAAGCTAATTATAGAGTCATGGGTGATGTTATGATGATGTAATCCCACTTGTTTCGGGATTATATTATAAAATTAATATACGTGGTCATGAAATACTCACTATTCCTTGACTTGTGAGGAAATAATAATCTAATGAATTTTATATTAAGGAAACCCCTCTCTTCTCCACTATAAAAACCCTCCCTCACACCCCGTTATCTCCACTCCTCTCAAGACATGTGCCTAGCCAAATTTCTGCCCAAATACCCTCCCAAGATCCTTCCCCACGTCTGAATATTTATGGTATTGCCAAAAGACCAAAAACAAACCCCTTAGAGGAGTCTCAAAGAGAGGAGATCAAAGGGTAAGAACCCTCATTTGTTTTCAAGAGTTTTGTTTTCATTTTCTTTCTTTCCTCACCTCCCCTCACCATAATAGTATGGTGAATCCAATAACATACAAGTGTTGTAATTTCTTCATGCTGGTGGTTTATTTCTTTATCTTTCCTCCTTTCCCCACCCCTTTTATTTGGATGAAATGAAATCACCGTTTGAGATGTGCTAATTTAGCACATTCAAGGACAACGGTTTATCAATTTCTATGATTATGTTTAATTCTGGTCATGAAACCATTTCTGTTATGGTTTAACGAGACTATTATATATAGATGTCCTATTTAAGGTTATGTAATCCTCATACACTCATGATATAAAACAATAATACAAAACAAGTCAATTATGGGAAAAAGCGTTAAAATTAATTCAAGTGTTTATCATTAATGTTAAATGTAATCGTTCTCTTTCACTCTAATTAACCAAATTAATTTTGTAATAATGTAACCTACTGGATGTCCAATAATTTTATAACTTCAATTCTGGACAACCACTTTCATCTTACAATTTATTTGAACCTAAATACAATGGAACCGATCATTAAAACATATGAAACAAACGGACCCGAACAATGAAATTGAACATCGTAATCAACAAATATGGGTATAAATGAACATAAAAAGGTTATACTGAATATTTTAATTTTAGATATGGTTCTGTAACTATGGATTAATAAACTTAATTTGACTATTCAGGTCATTAATATTAAGTGCAGAACACCAACCGGCCTAAGGTAAGGGATCCTCTCAATTTCACTCTTATTCAAGATTGTTCACTATGTTATGACTTGTTGTATGTAATTATTAATTATGGGGTATGATTTCGAACCTCCCCAATACTATCCTCTTTATGTATAAGTTATGAGAATTCCCTTTCCTCTCTCACTAATCCCCTTCAAGTACCCCTGATACCATGCCGATAATCCGTAAAGAATTCAACCCGAACTTCTTTTTATTCCTTTGGGTTGTCTTATCTGCCTTTCTACCAAAATGATGTTATATAATATTTTCTTGTGCATACTCTAAATGTTGTGTACATGTTCCATGTCTATTTATGAAGACTCTTTCATCAATTTCTTTCAAGGATATTCATGCTTTTAAGTGATTCTCTCCTCATTACTTCCCGATAAGTGATCCCAATTTAAGGGAAATTCCCGAATTCTTTCCTATTATAAAGTTTACTATATCCTCTGTTTTAAGTAACCTTTGTCCTTATAAAATAATCCTTTTTATTATGAAAACCCTCCTTGATTACTTCTGGTTTTATTATAAAATATTATGCCGCTTTTCTTTTTAAGAGATATTCGATGTTTTCTTAAACCGCACTAAAATGTTTTGACTCAATGATTCCTAAAAATGATTTTACATGTTATGATTTAAGTTTGTTATATATTGTCATGATTTATTCCTTTATATGTTATTAATGTCTATTTATGATTTAATTCCTTCCTTGCATGGACACTTGTATGTCACACCCCTTTTTATTATGCTTCATGACGTGATTGTGTGCACATTTCTTTCCTTGGGTACTCTTATGTTTATGTATGAATGAGGTTATTTATGTGGAAAGCATATAAATGAATATGATTATATGGGTGCACCTAGATAGCGCTCCAATTCATTGGGTAAAGTTAATGTCTCATGAGAATATTATGGGCAAACGGTCCGGGCAGTTAGCCTTGGCTTATGCTACTATGGGAAACGAGATTGGCGGTTAGCCTTGACTTGTACTAAAGACATGTTTAAGGTTTCTGCCACCTCTTTATGAAACTATGATTATATAACCTCATGCTTATATGATCCCAATATTATTTTATTCCATTTTTTAGGATCCCATGTTTATATGTTATGATTCCACATGTTCCATGCTTCCAATATCATTATGTCAAGACTCCTAAATCATGTGATTAAAGTTTATTCTTATGTTCTTTCCCTTACTGGGATTTTTAGCTCATCCATTTGTTCATGTTTTCCCCAGGGTACCCTATGCAGATGTAAGGGATCAAAGGAAGTTAGGAGTTCATTATGAGGATTAAATAAAAAAATGTTTTCTAGCCCATGTTTTATGTTATATGTACCTAGTCTTCCAAGACACTAGACATAACTATCCTTGGATTGTACTCGGATAATGAATTACGTTTAAAATCATGAAATGTTATGTGTAAATGTCTAGGGTTGCTATAGTTGAAAACATTTCATTAGAAGGAATCATTGTCTAAATCATCCATTTGGGGGGTAATATGGTTCACACAAGAAGACCCAATGAATCTATGAAGAAACTATACCAATCATGATAATTGGGTTAACGGTCTAAATCATGATGCCCAAATTTTATGAGACACTATGCTATGTTGTCGATTATCCAGTAGAATAATGGATAAAAATGTGATGGTCTAAATACACGAAAATTGGCCCAAATGATGTTTTGATGTCCAGCCCCCCAATCTTGCCGGGAATTAAAATCCTAAAACTATTAAGGAAATTTATTATGATCTAGTAATAATATAATGTTGGTTTTTTGTAGTTTGAAACATACTATATGGTCAAAAAACTTGTTTTAAAAAAATTTGTTTTCTCTATGAGAATCTTCTTATTTAAAATTCCATTCACATTCCAGCCTTCAAAAAAGTGTTGATAAAAATGGACAGGTAAAACTATTTAGTAAAATATTCATATCATTGCCTCCAAAAGACCAATGGACTCCAAATTTTTTAGGTATGATAGTACACATCAATATCTATAGCTTGTAAGAAGAGAATATCTCCATATTCTAATGTTTGAAATATCAAATAGGTTATGAAAGTGGAGGGGTTTTTTTGGAATGGAAACGACAGACATCATTAGAATATAAATACATTCCCCTCTTCTCTATGCAAGAGGATGGCATTTCATTAGAGAGAAACATAAATTAGCATGAACAAATCCTTGGAAAATTCTTGTTAGGACCTACCATACTCATGTTTTCACTTGATATACCCTTCCTCCTCTCTTTGATTTCATATTCTTTTCTGTTCTTCTTATTTGTAATATAGTAAGTCTGTTTTCATTTCAAAATAATTTTAAAGCACGTTTCTCCTTATTTATCTATTATTCTCATCCACCTTATGTTAAATAATATTAATGGTCTTAAAATATTTTAAATATAGTTAAATCCCCTTCCCTTTATTTTCTTCCATATTCAATAGAAATACCATTTTTTATTTTCATCCTTGTTCGTGTGTGTGTGTTCAACACACAACTATTTTCTTACCCCTTTGTATTTTTTTAATCACCAAAAACATAATTAAAAAGATCATTAATCATTTAAATGGATGGTTAAATATCTCATTTAGGTTCGTTATAATTTAGGTATGTTATGTGATTAAGAGTTTTGGCTTAATGAATATTCTTTGAATTTACATTGTGTATGTTGGACTTCACATGTCATTGATTAATGAATTATTTTATATAATGAGTGGATTACATGGATTATTTTAATCATAAATACAAAACCATAAATAGGATATTATTATTATTATAACCCTAAGATATGTTAAGTCTTGGATTAAAGCCTTAACAATCGAGAATTCCACTCAACATCAACTTGTGATATGGGTGTTAATTTAATGCAATATAAAGAAAGGCTCAAGGATTTCACTAGCCTAACTACCTAATGATGAAATCCCAATTTTTTTTATCAAATTGGTATATAAATAATAATAAATCAATAACTTCATTTAGTCTCATAAAATTACTCCCTCCCCCCCAAAAAAATTAAAATACAACAAACATAAAACAATCGACTATTAAAAAGTAGCATCAATGAGGATCCGACCTAAGTGATACAATACACATTAGAAGGGCTCAAACATTTAATCAATAATATGCAACAATTGGTATCAATTTCAAATGGATCTATTACTGGGGATGTTGTATTAATTAGTCATTCATATGTTTGGTTAATGTAAAAAACAAGAAAAATACAAAATAAAAAAAAAGATAAAAAACCATAAAGAAAACCCTACCTTCCTCTTTCTTCAAAAATCTATTTCAATTATCCTTAGCCTTCCAAAAAATCCCTATGATTTATTTGACCCAGAAATTGAGTGAATACTTAACAAACAAAGAAATAACATTAGGGATAATAAAATATTTAAAGACCAACTCCTTGTCAAACCAATTGAATTTAATATTTCTAATCCTAGGGAATAAACCCTTAATTAACTTTATGACCCTGATATGAATTACCAACCCCTTGGTATTCAATATCCAATCATAGAGGCTAACTTCTAACTCAAATTGGGTATGATTCATCTTATAACTCATTTCAATGGGCTAGAAAGTGGGTATCCACATCTCCAACTAAAAGAGTTCCAAGTGTTGTGCTCTACCATGAATTATCAAGGGGTTCCTGATGAACAAATAAGACTTCAAGCATTCCATTTTTCATTAGCAGACTCTGACAAGTCATGGATTTACTCTCTCCCTCCTGGTACTACATGGAATGGCATGGAGCGAATTTCCATAGATAAATCCAATCCGAGTTCTCATACATCGTCCATCCGAAAGGAAAGAAGTGGTATCTATCAATTCCCAAATGAATCACTCTATTAATACTGGGAGTGGTTCAAAAGACTTATTTGAACCTGACCACACCACCAAATCCTTAACCAACACTTGACCCTATACTTCTATGAGGGGTTATTGGCTATGGAGATAACTCTCATTGATGTCACAAGTGGTGGTTCTCTTGTTGATAAATCTCTTACAGGTGCAAGAAATTTCATAAGAAACAAGGATGAAAACACACAACTATTCCATACTCGAACACATGATCAAGTAAATGAATCCCAAGATAGTCAATCGATAGATCTAAACAAGATGACCGAGTGGATGAGTGAACTTAGAGGTCTTGTGAGACAACCAATAGTGGCTTCAAATGCCCCATTATCATCTTCTCCATAATCATTGATCCCTATACCAATCAAGCACTGTGAAATTTTTAGCTCCCCATCTCATCCAACTAGCACATGTCGACAAATTCCAGAGGATGCATCTAATTCATCTGGACCAATAATACTTAATGCAGCATATGCTCAGTCGAACCCCAATACTCAATAATCAGATTATTTTCTTAAAACCTTCAACCAACAACACTCTGAGTCCTTGTCTTCTACCTATAACCCTAAGTTGAGATATGGAAATATAATTTCTCATCCCCCTCTGTTCCCTCATCAAAATCCAATTGATTTCTATTATGGTCATAGTCGTGGTAAATTACATCAACTTTATCCTTTTGTTTCTCATCCTCAAAGGACGAATCCTCCTCTTAGATTCCACTATACTAGTGAGCCATCCTAATTCCCAAAACAAAACAATATCCTTCCCAAGAACAAAAATCAAGGTAATCCCAATCTGGGACAAGCCCCTTCTTCCATGAAACCATAGGAAAGGGAATTAGAATATCTTGCCTCTTTTACCCATTCTATCCAAAATACAATTAACGAAAAATTTGTTAGCTTGCATCCGACATGATCTAGCAACATCAATCCAATTCTTCCCAATTCACAGCTCAACCATTACCCAACCCCATGGGTAATTTTAGTATAATTGCACTTAGATCATGGAAGCAAATAGATATGCCTCAAGATAATTTCTCCAAACCCCTTTGAAGGATGACCAAGAAAATAAAAATAAAAAGAAACATGAACATGAAAATGAATCCATTCCCTCCCCTTCTTCCATTACACTTAGGAATCCAATTCCATTCCCTTAAGCTGTTTCTAAACCAATGAAGTCTTTTAAACCCGATCCTGAAATGCTTGAAATGTTTATACATATTTAAGTCATAATACCTCTCTTATATGCCCTAAAAATCCATTAGTACACCATGTTTCTTAAGGAATTATTCCACCATAAGAGGAAACTTAAGAACATTGAAAATGATTCCACCTAACATTCTACTCCCATAAAGTGTAAATATCGAGGAACCTTTACGGTTCCATGTCAATTTGGATGTTCTTACTTTGATGATGCATTTTGAGACCTTGGAGCCTCGATAAATTTAATTCCCCAATCCAAATTCTCCAATTGTGGAATGAATCCCTTACATCTAATAGGTCTTATTAACTAGTTAGCAAATAGAAGAACAACTAGTCCTGAGGGAATAATTGAGGATGTCCTTGTATGGGACAATGATCTTATCGTTCTAGCTGAATTAAATTTCCATTACATGAATGACGAGGAAACTTGTTTCCAATCTCCTATGATTTTAGGAAGACTCTTCCTCATGACATATAAAACAAAAATTAATATCCATGTTGGCATCGTATCTATGGAATTATTTTTCCAACTGTTCAAGTTCAATATTTTTCAATCCATGCGATACCCATTGGAGAATCAATAGGTATTCTATATCAATTCTTCTGAAATTAACTCTAAGAGTGTGTGGTGTCCTAATCCATCACGTTCTTCCTATTTTACTGATAGAGGAGTTTGAGAATATTTTAACCTCATCAACCAAGTCATAAATGGATTGGTTGACATTGACATTGCAAAAGAAATATCCATTGATCTAAAGGATCTTGAAAACTCTTTGGAATCACATATCACCACTGCCATCCACTACTCCAACATGGGAATTAATGAAGAAAACGAACAAGCATGTTGATTTTTTATTTCAAATTTTATTATCCATTACTAATTATTTTCTATCCATGATTCGGAAAATTCTGTTATATGTGTGGTGAACCTTGAACCAATGTTTTATCTTTTACTGATGGGATTTAAGGTTATAATATTTGTTTTATAAATAATAAATTGATCCCTAGTGAGGTTGAAATTGACTAGTCATTGTAGAACAAAATTTATCTAAAGGATATTTAAAAACTTATTCAGTCTCATACCTCAACTAATTGTTATTACTCTACATCGGTATGTGATGAAAAAAATGAGTCAAACAATTTGGGATCTCATACTATATTTCATCTTATCTGATCCACACATAAATTAAGCATCATAATTGAGACAACTTTCTAAATTTACAAGAAAAGAGAACTATCACTTTGTGGATAAAATAATTACTCACATTAAAGGCTAATGGGAGGATTTTTATATTCTCTTTCCACCCCCATTCAATTTCATTCCCACAATCATGTAATGGGATAAATTATCAAATGAACAGTCATGCATCCAAAAGGATAAGTTTTTCTAGAATCATACCGTAGTTGAGAAAATATGGTGGCCAACATTGGTCTATGGGTAATCCACTGCAACTGTCTGGCTGTAGACAATATAATTGTAGTGCTTCTTGGGAGGCAACCCATGTATTATTTTACTTTTATGAAATTTTATTTTCGTTTTTTTTATTAAATGAATAATGTTTCTAGTTTTTGATTCTCTTTTATTTAATGGAAATTTTCCAAAGCATAATAAGGGAAGACACATGCACCAAGAAGCCATCTTATTCTACCAACCCACCACTGGATGGAGATGGTGACCCAAAAAATCCAAACTATAGGCATCCCTTTCTCTTTAAATATTTCCATATCCTCATCTCTATTCCTCTTCCCACTTCTTCCTCTCTCTTTCATTTCATTATCAATTTCTTCAAAAAACTATTTTTTTGAATTTTTCTTTTGTGTGGGTGTGTTTTAAAAAAACTAAAAAAATTAAAAAAATGTAAATAAAAAATTCAACAAAAGGGTCATACTTACTCACCATCTAGTTTTCAAATTTTGTCCAACCATTTTGATTAGTGAAACTACATGTTTTCATCACTAGAATTTTTTATTTTCCTCATAATCTTGGATAAAGAATATTTTGTCAAAACCAGAAAATTTTGAATGATCAATTTTTTATATGGGAATTGATTTTACCCAACCTTGAAGAACAACATTAGATTTCATTCCAAGGACATATATGGCCATATTTTAAAAAAATTGTGGTATTTACCACCAATTTTGAGTCTTTAATTTGTAGAACTTTGAGCGGAATTTCTAACTTTGGTGTGCATTAATGTAATATAATAATATTCTGAACCTCATGAGAATCACAATAACCAAATTGCCTCTTATTTCCTTTACATTAATCCTTATTTGGAAATCCCATTTGAGCCTATGAAATCCTTTTCATTGATATCCACATTAAATTCCCCATTCCTTATCCCACCCTACGTCTACATGGATTTTCATTTCATTATTTATTGAAATCTATATGTGGGGGAATGGATTTCATTTTTGGGTTCCCTTTTATTGATTTTCAATGTGTTATCATATGCTTGAGGGAAATGATCTGTTTTAGTATGGGGTATATGTTGTCATTTAGTAATTTTTGAGGTATGAACATTCATTTATGTAATTTTATAAATTTTTTAGACAAGTGTTCAAAAAAATGATAAAAATCGATAAAAAACATAATATATGGGTTGTGTCTTAGGTGGGTAAAAAATAACCCTTTCTCAACCTTTGATCATGTTATAATTATTATTATTAATATCATGAAGAGATCAAACATGGGTTGAGGGATGAGTGTGAGATCTGTTTCAAGTTCAAATTTCAAAAAAAGAAAAAAATGTCATTATGTCATTAGGAGCAGTTTTTTTATTTTTAAATATTCCATATTCTCATTCCCTTCAAAATTTCTTTCACTTTTGTGTCTTTATTCACTCAATTATTCCCTTATAAATATGTGTTTCCATTTCATTGCATGTTTTATTTCAAAAATATTGTCTATTTCTTTTTCCATGTTGGTGTTTACACCTCTTTCCACTCTTTTAAATACTGTAATCCTAACATCTCATAACCACTGAAAACCCCTTTAAAAGACCTCTTGATTCTTGTGCATGTGGGGATAGGGAGTGGAAGCTAGGATCTCTTTCAAAATCTTTGATTTGTACTTTTAGTTGGTGAATGAGTGAACCTCCATAAATAAATTTTTCTCATCTTGAGAGTGAGTTTTTAGTGCCCAAATTTTCCATTTCTAATTTTGATCTTGAAAAAAGGTTGCTTCTTGAACGTTTTTTCTATTAAAATTTGTGGTGGAATTCAATATGGATGAGTTAAATAATCTAAACCTCCCATGATTGGTGAAAACATAATATTTATTTGAATGTAAAAATGATTTTGTTATGTTTTTATATTTATTTCACATGAGGAAATGCAGAAGACAATGTGTGGGGGAGTGGATGTTATTAATATATTTATAACTACCTATATACTCCCTTTACTGATTTTATATGAAATTTTTATAAATTTTGTGAAATATATATCTTTAAATATTATGTAAAATTTTAGAGAACTATTTGAATTCATCCAAATTCAATTCTATTTAATTTTTTAATAATAACTCACACCCTTATTATAAAAATATCATGATTTTTGTTTTTTAGTGTTTCATAATCATGATAAAACATTTAAATAGAATTAAACATTGGCCAAATTATCCATTTGGAGGGTAATATTGTCCACACAAGAAGACCCAATGAATCTGTGATGAAACTGGACCAACCATGATGATTGAGTTACAGGTCTAAATTTCAATGACAAAAATTAATGAAACTCCACTATATGTTAGATATTATTCAAAATCATTAGGGATAAACATTTTAAGGTCCAAATACATTAAATAAGGTCCCAAATGATGCTTTGAAATTCCGCCCACAATTAGTGTCAAGAATTGAAATCTGGGCACTATTTATGGAATTTATCATGAACTATTCATACAATCAAGTTGGGATTTTGAAATGTGATAAATAAGACATGGGTGGCCAACCTGTTAGAATAAATTAGTTTTATATGAAGAAATATTCCTATTCAAAAACCCATTTATGTTCCAGCCATCAAAAAAGTGCTGGAAAAACTAGAAAGGTGAAAAATATTTGGTAAAGTAGCCATATCAGTAGCTTAAAAAGACCAATGGATGTAAAATATTGAGGGATGACAACACCCATCAATATATACATCTTGGAATAATATAATAACATTACATTCAACAGTATGAAATATAAAATTGGCGATGCAAATAGACGGGTTGTTTTGGAATTCCAATAGCCCACAACATTAGGCTATAAATACATCCCCCTATTCGACACACAAAATTATTGAATCTCATAAGATAAGAGCATACATTGAAACCACCAAATCCTTGAAAAGGGTTTGGGAGGACCCTATATACTCACTTTTTCAGTTGATATACCCTTCCTTCTCTATTTTTTCATGTTCTGTTGTGTTCTTCTTATTTGTAATTGTGTAAGTCTATTTTCATTTCAAAAGAATTTTAATGCATGTTCCTTCTTAATAATCTATTATTATTACCCACCTTATGTAAAATAGTATTAGTGGTCATTAAATATTATAAATACAATAGAGTACCCTTCCCTGATTTTTCTTCCTCAATCAATCGAAGCCCGTTTTTAATTCTCGTCATTGTTCGTGTATGTGTGTTAGACGCACCACCATTTTATTATACCTTACATGTTATTATAATTTCATCATCATAAACATAATAAAAAAGATTACTCATCATTTAAATGGATGTTCAAATCACTCATTGGGATGAGTTATAATTTTGGGATGTCAAGTGATTGAGAGCATTTTCATGATGAATATTCTTTGAATTAAAATTGTGTTTATTAGACTTAACATGTCATAGATTAATGAATTTTTTTGTTTAATGAGTTGTTTACATTGATTATTGGAAAAATAAATACCCTACCATAAACATTATATGATTAATATTATAACCCAAAGTCAAGTTAAGTATTTTATTAAAAATCCTTAACACTTGTAAATTCTAATCAACATCAACTTGTGACATTAGTGTAAATTTAATGCAATATAAAACAGGGATCAAGAAAATCACAAGCTTAAATACCTAATGATAAACTCATCCCAATATTTATGAAATTGTTAAATCAATATTAATCAATCAATCACTTCATTTTATCTCTGAAAAAACCCCCCAATAAAAATAAAATCAACTAAAAATAATCACCTATTAAAAAGAATCATCTCCCATGAATCGATCTGAGTGCTGCTATACACATTAGCAAAGCACCAGAACCTTGAAAGGTCTATAGGCAAGAATTTGATGCACTTTCATGATTTCAGGTTCATCAATAGGTTTGGGTTCATTATGATTTTAATCTAGAGAATTTCCATAAATGGATGTTTTCACAGATTCCTTTACAGGATGGTTAGAAGATTTTTCATTGATGTCCAAATGTGACATATCATCCTCTAGGTTATCTAGAGAGTAATTTGGCTCATGTGTATCATTCTCATCAAAATTTACATGAATATATTCCTCCACACATTTACTTCTTTTGATAAAAAATCTATAGGAATTAAAAGAGATTTAATATCTTAGAAAAGTTCCTTTATCACTCTTGGATGAATAATTTTCAAAATTTTACTTAGTAGACTTCGCAACGAAAAATATTGAAGTAGCTTACATTGGGATTTCTATTGTTCCATAACTCATATGGAGTTATTTTAAGAATTGGTCTAATTAACACTCTATTAATAATATAGCATGCTGTATTTATAGCTTCAGCTCAAAAATAAAAAAGGTGAGTCATTTTCGCTAAGCATGGTTCATGAAATTTCTTACAGGGAACTATTTATTCTCTCTACAAATCCGTTTTTATAGGTGTTCTATTAGTAGAGAAATTATGTCTATAGCCATTTTGTGAGAAAAAGGATTCAAACACTATATTTTAAAATTTCAAAACAATGATAACTTCTTAAGAATTTAATTCTAAGCCTGATATGGTTTTCTAAAATTTTATCATCTTTGGTAAAATGAGAGAAGGGATCACTTCTGTGAGAAAAAAAAGTCCAAGTATATCTATAATAGTCACCCACAAAAAAGTTAATATAGTTCTTCCCATTTATACTAGAATATAAATATGGTACAAAGAAATCCATGTGATCTAACTCGAGAGGTTGAGAAGTTGACACTTCCTTCATTGTTTTGAAGTAAATTTTGTGTTTCTTTCCCTTTTGACAAGGATTACTCACTTAATAATTTTCATACTCAAGTTTGGGTAGGTATTTGACTAAAATATTTCTATTTAGCTTTATAAGGGAGTGAATATTGTAGTGTCTTAGTTTTCTATGATGACGTAAATAATCAATGTAAAATAAACTTAAACAAGATTCATTTTGAGAAACAAAATAATATATATTAATAGAGTATACATTTTCATTTCTAAATGCAATAAATACTAATCAATTTTTAGAATTAAAAACATTTCATGCATTTTTATTTCAAATTTAACATGAAATTCATCATCACATAGTTGTGAAATACTAAAATGATTATATTTTAGTCCATCAATAAAATGTACTTTGGATATTCAAACAGAGATAGAGGTACTAATTTGGTCAAAGACAATGATTTTTCCATTGGAATTGTCACAAAAAGTGACATGTCTTCCATAAATTATTATTATGTTCTTCAAGCATTACTAGTATCCTGTCATATATCTTGAACAACCACTATCCAAGTACTAGAATATTTTTTTGATATCTTTAAACAATTTTCTCTCAAAATAGTTAAATAAAAACAAAATTTTCTACCCATATTTTTTGGGTCTAGTCATATTAGTAACTAGTGATTTAGGAACCCACATATACCTCATCAGTTTCCAATAAGAATTATGTAATTTTCTTGAAAAATAATCTCTATTTGATCCAAAACGGCTTGAAATAGGTGAGTGTGTATCATAATTTGAACTTATTTAATCTTTTCAGGAAATAGGTGTAAAGATTTATTATCTATATTTAGAGACAAAATTATTTTTTCCAAGATATCTTTTACATGGTTGATAGCCAATAATAGTATTCTATTTAAGGGAAATATGTTTACCAAAAAATATTACCAAGGTATATTAAAAAAATAGTAAACCTTTCAGGGTAAATTTTTAATTACTCAATATATAGCTTTTGTTCATTGTTTTCTTTGACTAATTGATCATTTTTCACTCCTTCTACAGTATTATCACATTTAAAAGTTGAGGTATGACTATAATGTATCTTTAAAGACATGTATGTATCCTTCAGTTAATTAAATGTCTCTTCAAGAATATTTCGGTACTCAATCATTTCTTCTTAAGACATATTTTCACAATCAATTTCATCTTCATGAATAATAGGAATTTTGTACAGGAGATTCTAGGGTTACATCAAATGTTTTGGTCATAAAACACATATTTTCTTTGTTATCATATTCATAATGTTATAATTCTGAGTCACTTGAACATTCCTAAGAACCACTCTCAATTTCTTTAATTTCCTATTTATATTTATATCTTTATCCTAAAATTCATTTTGTACATAAGTTTGGGATATACATCCTTTAGATGCCCTTTCTCTTATATTCATAAAACACTATCTCATCAGACTTGTCGTTTCTTTTCAAATATTTCTTCTAGCTTCCATTTTGGCCATATATTCCATTGAAGTTAGGAATTCTGAAAAACATATTCCTTTTGTAAATTTTCTTATGTATTTTGGCTAATTGTGACATCTCTTAATTACTATCAGGTGATGATTTTTCATTAATGTAACATTCTATAGAAAATTTCATTTTCTTATTTTCTTTATTTTTAGAGGTGGTGTTCTTGAATGACATAGATTTTATTTTGGGTTCTTCTTCCACTTCCTTGTTGACATTCATGTCCTCTTCATACAACATTAGATTCCCAATGAGTTATTTGATAGGAAATTTTCAGATGTCATATGACTCTCTAATAGTGAAATAGGTTCCCCTCCAACGATCTGGTAGACTTCTAAGAATTTTCATGAATTGTTCATTGGTAGTAACAACTCTTCCAAGAGAAATCCTTGTGTTGAAAATTTTGTTGAACCTGAGATTAATTTTAGAAATAAGATCATCAAGATTCATTTTAATGATATAATATTTAATAGTATATCTATTGAGTCTCATTTATTTTACACTAGTTGTTCCTTCATGTGAAACAGACAAGGTATACCAAATATCATTGGTAGTTTTACATGCAGATATTCTGTTAAATTCCTCATATCCTAAAGAGAAATTTATAGAATTCATAGCTTTGAAATTTTTATCATAAGAAGTCTTGGCTCAGTCATCCAAAGAAATTATATCAGTATAAGGAATATTATACTCCTTTATAAAGAAGACTAAATTTCAAAGCCTATACTTTTTAAATGCATATTTTTTTTATTTTTCATTAGGAATACATAGTTTCATTAAAGAGTGGTGGTCATCTTATTACAAAACCTTCTAATATATTATCTATAAATAAATAAATATTTTTAAAGTGATATAAATTTATAATTAATATAAATTTAAATATATTTAATTTACAAATAAAATAACAGTTTAATTTTTTTAGAAACAACATCTTTATAGGAATACATCCTTGGATATAAAATGTTTTTCATAGTATAGTGCTCAAGAGGGGGGGGGGGTGAATTAAATATCTATTAATATCTATATTAAAAATTTATCTTAATAAGGTTCCCTAATAAAAATTACCATAACCCAATTAATTAAGGTAATACTATTATAAAAGTTGGACTGTTCCTAAAACCTCTAATAAGATTGATTAATTCTCAGTATTGTCCATTTTAGTTTTTGATAATACATTCTATGTTTTTCTAATAAGGAAAAACAATTATAACTTGTATCCAAAACAAACTATCAAAGTAAAATTTAAAATTTTATGAAATATATAGTAAATTAGACAAATACTAAATTAAAACACACAATGGATAAAACAGGTGGTTCCGTCTCAAGCCAAGACCGAATCCACTCCACTTGGTGATCACTAACAACCGAAAAGTTATTATTAATATAATGTATCGACACCTTGGATTGTGGTAAACAATAGTGAATCTGACTATCCATGTCATACTCTCTCTTTTAATGATCATCATGGGTTAAAACTTCCAGGTCACACAATGTCCTCTTCCACACATATTCATGGGAGTAAATAGATGTAAAAAGATATGATCTGAATGATATATTCTATTATTCAGTTTAGTGAAGGAGACAGTGTGGGTTTTTGAAAAATAAAGTCACACACTGCTTGAAAGTTAAAAAAATTAACAATAGAGAAAAGATGATGAGAGAAGATTAGAAGTTCTCTTGGTGTTATACTATGAAACTCTTTATTTGTAGGATGGAGCACACGCAACTACTGATTTGTCTAATGAAAAACTTAGTATCGCATGTCTATCAGTATGATGGTGTAAACTATCTACCTCGTGTACTTCATGATGGTGGTACTACGAAGATGTTTTAAACTCTGATCTACTGTAGTCCATCCTTTGGAGTCAAGAGTGCTTCATGTGTTTTTTGGTTGTTTCTTGTTTCATGTATCATTTAACCTTTTTTTAAATTCTTACACGTCTTCTACACTCTTTTGTACACCACCATTCCAGTGCCATACTTTCTTTTTAATTTTGGAGTGCATGTGTTGGAGCTGACATTATACATGTATTCTATAACTCATACCTCATTCTATCACATGACATGTCTATAATGAAATATTTATTAATTCAGTTCATTTAATTGAATCAAATATGACTATTAGAAATTAAATTGAAAACAAAAAAAACATATTAAAGAACTATGTCCCAGTCTGTCTAGAAATGGTATCACTTAGAAACAGTTTCACCATGAAATGATCACATCTTATTTTAATTTGAGATGTCAGATAGTCATTATGGCATAATTGTATAGAGTTTAGGATCCAGTAGCACATATGTAGTGTGAAAACCATGGTGTCTTGTGCTTTTCTAATATTTGGACGTTGTCTTAGTGATAGTATCTTAGAACTGGTGTCATAGACATCAGGAAATCTAAAAATAGTTACGGTGCATGGGTCACAGTGTCTGGGCCACGATGTCTGGGTCATAGTGTTTAGGTCACAGTGTCAGTGTCATGGTGTCTGGGTCACTTTCTTGAAAACCAGAACAAGTTTCAGAGCCAAAACATCTCAGACTTAGCCAAATATCTGTATATAGACTTAAATAGTAATATACAAGTGATAAATTAAACACAATCATTTATGAGAGAAATCATTATATAAAAAAGTTAAATATAGTTTACAAGAATCACATATGATTTATAATTATCGTGATCTAGTTGATGTTTATTTAAATCATAAAGACACCAACTATCTCGACATATGATTTAAGATAGATTAAACATGATTAACAAGATTTACAAGATTTACAAGTTTTGTGATCATTAAAACTGGATTAAAAAATGAGGAGTCCAAAACATGGTAATGTAATTATGGGTTACATTCCCATGCGTATATGAAATCTATTTTAGTTATAACTGATTCCCACATCATGTTTTTTGAATTTACCAATTCCATTACACCCCCAAATGTTGGTCCCCATAATTACCTAATCAATATTTATGTTATTAAACTATTAATTTAATGTATATCAGAGGTCAATACCATGATCATAAATATTATGAATTACAACTTTGACCACTTATTGACACTAATTGATGAAATAGTTGAAATACTATAGGGAATGATGGAGAGGGAGGAGTATCTACAAAATGGTGGTGGTGGTGTGTTGGTTGAACTGATGGAATAGAAAAAATAATGTGATACATAAAACCTATCTCGATTTTTATTATAGTTTATATGTGTCGAGAAATATGACCGGTTGTTTTTCATAGGGGTTTTCTATGAAAGAAACCCCTACATCATCAACATGATATGGTGGATGTTCATTATTTATTCCTTCATAGAAGAAATGATACTTCTACTTGCTGATACCAACAACCGAATCACCCAAAATTATACAAATAACTAGGTAGTAGAAAACCATAGAGTAGTGTTTCTAAATTAGTTACTTTGGGTGACCCTCGAGGATGATATTCCAAAACATCGGTGTGGGAGGTAGAAATTTCTTTAGAGTGCTCACCAAAGATTGAGTAGGGCTCAATTTGGAGTGGTGGGGGAGCTCAGTGGATTACAAAACCTCCACCTTTTGGTGGATATCCTACTTTCATCCCAGATAGTGATGTTTATTTCCCAAAAATATTCCCCTGAGAGATGGATGAAAGCACCCATGCATGAGAATGTGTGTGCTAGGATTCAACAAGGCAAAAAAAATCCCAATTTTCAGGCATCTGATAATTCCATCAATATTGCGCAATGCATGTAATGACAGATATTGGGGATTTTCCAAATGCCTAGGAATCTATGGTTGAGGCTAACTATGATCTATATAAATCTTCTAGAGATTGTATATTCCTAGGTCACCACCATGGTGGATTTCTGGGAGAGTTCCACATATCTGGTGGGCAAGGATTCTTTGGAATTCTAGTGTAGGGAGGGTGATCCCATCATTACCTGCAAAAAATTTATAATCCTAGTTTATCCTAGAATGAAAAATACCACTTCAACATAATCCCATGATCTGTCATCTCATTTTCCCAACTCCCATGTTTTCAATGATACATAATTAAAGGGATCTAATTACATGTCGTTGAGTTTTTTAGAGAGAAAGGATGTGACTCCAAGGTGTAACAATCTAAAGAAACTCCTCTTTAGAGAGGGATAACTCTATATCATAATCTTGATATCATTAATCTACCTTATTTTCCCATCAATAATTTATATCCCATTATTTTCAATTCATTAGGGGATTTTTGAGAGTGGATAAGTATGACTCTACTAAATGTGGGGATAGTTCCTTTGCAGGAATATAGATTTTTAATTAATATTCCACTTTTGAATAATAATAATAATAGGTTCCCAATAAGGATGATAGGGTTGAGTCTCCAAGGACTCCTAAAAATCATGTAAACAATGGAGGGTCCCTTTCTATCATTATTGTGACTATATCATCTAATAGTGGGGTGGGAAACATTAGATATTCAACAATTTTTATAATGTTTCATCCTCAAGGTAAATTATTAACATTATCTACACTTACATTATAATTTATTTGGAGACTTTATAAAAATTCAATTTTGACACATTGATTTATATAGAACCACTCATGTTCATGCAATAGTTGGGTATTTCTTGGAATCTATAACGGTTTCTTCTAGAATTTTGTGGTCTCTAATTTTGGACCTCTCTCTCAATATTCCATTCCTAGATATGTTTATTATTTTTGATTCTAATCATGATGTGGTTTTGAAAGGTATATCATATATAGAAGTTTTCAATTCTCTTAGGTCTTCTATGATTCATCCTACATGGACTATCATTTTCAAGTATATTATAGATTTATCTAACCACTTCCCTTCTAATTATGGTAGTGTTCTATAAGGTATCAAAGTAGACTAGTGAACATAAGGGGTCTAGGGTTCTGGTTCTCATTAAAGTGAGTGGGTTGATCCTAAAGGGGTTGGCCATATATAAAGTATAATCCCTAGTCCAAGTGGAGAAGTAGTCACCATTGTAGGATTTACCAGGAGAGGCAGTCGAATATGAGGATGTTGACCGAGTCATTATGGGGAAGGAATAATGAAAATTTGACCATCACACAACGTAGATACTTGTTCATTAGATATAATAACTTAGTTTTATAAAAAAATGACATTCATATAGCCTTCGTTATGTACCAACATCTGCATCACAAATTTTTGGAATATTTCTGGTTCTATCATCTACGACAAGAACATGATATTCTAATAGAGGGTGTTGATAGGAATAAAAATATTCATCACTTTCACCACATGGTTAGACCATGTAGGTTGGATGAGATCCCTTTCTATTATCTATATAACATGGGAAATAGTAGTGTGGACTCTCATTCCCTCCATATAAATGCATGGAACATCCTCACAGTGTGTGTCCCTATAAAATGGAGAGATCTTCATGTGATCAGGTATACGAATAGATCTCTATGAATCAAGGAAGTCTAATACTATACAATAGAAGTATTATATGGGCGAACATGACCAATAGTATGAGTTCATCATCACATTTATATGATATACCATCATCCTAGTGAGGGAATAGTTTGTGGTGGATGAGGCTGATGTAGTGAGGGAGATACCCATAGAATATGTGTGTATTAAGGAAACAGTTATGGGGAAATATGGTCCAATGATACTAAACGAATAGAGGTAGAGGCAACGGTGGAGCGTTTTAGGTGGTAGCATTCTCTTCAAAACACTAGGAAAAGGATTATTGAGGTGGAGAAGCCTATTTCTCTTGTTGACCCAATGGGGGCCTTTAATTTAACTTTTTTTCCTTCTAATAAAGAATATACACTAGCATATTGAAGTCCATCACCAATGAATGCAATGAAAATTATTTGATTCAATTCTCTCTATATTTCATTTTTTATCTCGATAACATTATCAAGATGGATCTCTATAATCTTCTAATCTCATTTGAGTCACAATATATATGATAAACATGAGACAAATAGATGATCACTCTCTTATATTTGAGTTCTAGATAGATAATGAATGATTGTGGTATGAATGATTCAGTGACCACTATGACTCTCCCAATTAAGATGATATTGGTTCAATAGAGGGAATCTACACAACTGAATGATTTCGTCAATGTGCATGAGTGAATAAATGGGGTAAAATGGGGGAGTTAGATAAAACACGAATATAGGGAAAATGTAGGATGTCAATCCAGATGACCATGACATGGAATTAAATGGGGGGAGATATGATGAGTAATGGGACTATCTATCAATTATAAAATTCAGGTTGCATGATAACACAATCAAGAGTGGGAACATAAAAATGATGGTCAACCATTGAACATGTTCAAAACATGATACTTTCCATGTTTTCATAAAATATCTTTATATGAGTGTACTTTGTATTGGAGGTGAGCTAGTTTTTTGAAGCGCCATAACTATTCAGGATTCCTATTTAGAAATGAAATTCTATGTGGATCCTTTACATAGAATATGTGATGCATGGAGTGAACTAGGGAAATATTATAATTCTTTTCAAATATATAGGAATTACACCACCATGGATATGAGAAGATAGAGTCAATGTTTTGTCCTGATATATATCTAGACTCACCTCCTAAATGGAGTAATATCTTGGCAAAAAAGTGAAAATCAAGGGACTTGAGGGGTGTGGTAGGTGATTGAAGTTGAAGAAGAAGATTCCCCCCCCCCAATTAGAGGCTAATTAATTACCTATTTTTACATCATGTAATGTGTATTACAGGAAGAAAATTTAAATTCCTATGGAATGAACATTGAATAAAATAAATTACATCATACAATGACGTTAAAGTGTCACACAATTTAATGACATGTGAGTGGGACACTGGTAGCAATATTTATCATCTTGTAACAATGAAATGATAATTGAAATGAATAATATCATATTTTTTTAACATAGTTTGATGTATTAAAATGAGATATAGAAGATGGTACCTCATGTATGACCATGTGAATAGAAGGAAAAGTGGAGTTGTTGTATGGACAAAAATTATTCCAAATAAAATGTGCCTAGTAAAGAGAAATAGGTTCTTATAATGGTTTAGTGGTGACTCCCATAAGACTTTTATCTTTTCCATTCACGCCCACAATTATTCAACAGAATAAGGGGGACTTGGCGTGTAAAAGCCTAACATTTTCATAAATCTCCCTTAAGGGTTTTTATCCTAACTAAAATTTGTTCCTATTAACTTAGAGTATTTAGGTTCAGGCCAGTCAGAATTGGTGAAAATGTATTTATGGTTTCATGTGTATACCTTTTAACAAAGATTATGAATAGGATCCATGGACCATAGATACTAGTTTAAGGATATAGATATTGGATATAGGGATGTGGGTTTTTTATCGAGGGTTATACAGATTTGGATAGATCCAGAATCTTACATGAACCAAGGAAAAAGGATTCCTTTCACCAAAAATAACATCTCAAAAATATGTTTCAAAATATTTAAGGATATAAAATTAAGGCCAAGTATTTTAGTTTGAGGTATTAGAGATTGGGGATATTCAACAATTAGGTATGGAGAAGAATCTATTTCATACCCAATGTGAATAGAGGGAAATAGATACCTGCTAACACAGAATTATTCACATATTTTAGGTCTATAATTCATGACTTCCTCTAAATATGTGTTACATCATCCTAGTTTTCTTGAAGGAACTAAGATCAAAAGAGGGAAATGGTGTGCCCTAATAATAAATGTCAGATCAGATGATTTACATCTGAGTATTATGAAGGATTTCAATGCATAAATTAATGTTATAGTGGGTGGGGAACCAAGATATAATAAATTTTGTAATTTGGTGTAGTATTGGAGTATCATCATAAGGTCTAATCATCTCTAGTGATGATGCAGTGAAAATGCAGCATTAGTCTACTGAAATACTAGATGTGATGCAATCTAGATTCATATTTAGGTAAACATAGGGAAATATTCTTAGAAATTATGTGCATGATACATAGACTAGATGGTGTCTATGAAAGTTTAACATCCTAGAACCTATACTAAATCATCGTGATTCTAGATGGGATTTTGTGGTATCAAATATTGTAAATTAAAATGTTAATTGAGGGTCAAAGAGTCATTTTTCATACATAAATATATTTGGTGAGATGCACATATTTTATAGTCTTTATTCTTGGACCATTAGTTAGGTTAAGATGGATTCAACATCTAATATTTTCAAACCATGAATCAACAATGTGATCATGGTTGAATTCATAAGAAGATAGTCACACATGATGGATGAAATATAATATGGGGTTGAGACATGGGATCTATTCACCACTATGTATCTTGTGTAGTTGGTAATCAAGCCAACCATTGTGCTAGGGAATTTTATTATAGGAGAATGATGTCAGGAGTTCATGGGTCTATCCTCTCTAGTGAGGATGAGATTCTAATTTTTTTAGTATAAAACATCATCTAGAAATATTCTAGCCATACAGTATAATGTAATTCTTCCAATACTATTGTTTTCAAAGAGTGTAGCTTCTAGTAATAATTATTTTTTCCATTATATTAACACCATTCCATAAGAATGAATTTATAAAATTTTATATCATGTGACTAGGATTTCGGGTGATTAATTTTAATATTGTATAGTTTTGGGAAAGTTATTTATGTAGTTAGAGGTCTTGGTGCTCGAACCCATGGCATGACTACCAATTTATAGTCAAAGTGATTGGACCATATGATGTTTATTTTCTAGGATTGTATGTGTTGTAGAAAACATTAGAAACCTATTTTCAAATATAGGGACAATGAAGAAATTAACCATACACCAAATCTTTGATAAATGATTCATTTATTTTATGTTCATATTTCTTTGACTAGGGGTTCTTCATCTAGCATTAATTTATATATCATCGATTGAATAGGGAGAAAATATCTAGTTGACAATGTATTTGATTCACAACCATAAAAGGGAATATTCCAATATGACACATAAGTTCACCTCTGATATTCTCAATGTGATAAATAAGGAAAATTAGGTTGGGGTTCCCCTCCTTACAAGTGAGATCATAATAAGTTGAATGGAATCCATCATGAAAAGGATCCAACAATTCTAACATCCATGGTAATTATGAAATAATGCATGTGGAGTTAAACCAAAGGGTATACATAAAAAATGAATTTTATGGGAATTTAATAACTAATTTTGAGATATAGACCATAAAACTGGGGTGACAAATGGGTAAGATAAATTTTACTGATCATTTTCCAAATGTAGGTCCCCCAATTATACCATTTGAGGATGGAGAAATAAAATTTAAGATTAACTATTTCACTTTTCGAAACATGGGAATCACCATATGTCTCAAGAGATCCATTGAGGCATGTTCCTAGGATGGGAGGTGAGATATTTTGTATAGACACCATTTCCATTCAGGGTCCTGTTTACATCATGAGGATGATGATGATCCAAAATGATGATGCCATGAATTGGAAAGGTGACCATGATGGGATTTTTGGGATATATTTAAACACTCTCTGATATATTCCTAGATGAACATGAATGTAATGGATTATCATATCAATAGATTATTAGTTAATGTATTTCTGTTAGGTAATTCCCTAAAAATATTTTGTGGTAGTTCTGGGTAGGGAAATGAGTCTTTCTATATCTATGTATACCATTATAAATTATAATCAATCCATAAGTAGTTTGGGAATTTTGATTGGTCAATGAATGACACTTGATGTGGGGGAATACAATTTCTTTTGAGGACATAAGGTATCACACACTACCACATCATGTGATTGGGTCATGGACCGTGGTGCTTAACAACTTATTGAAAGGATGATAGGCATACAGTTTCACATCATATGATAATTGGAAGTCATCATAAAATTTAATGTTATGTGATTAGGATGATGTTCATAGGATTATTTTCATTAAAACGATATGATTTTATATAGTTTAACATCTTATTACAATGATAATATCATGTTTTTTACATAATTTGACTTGTAAAAATTATTTTTGTAGCTTATGGTCTTATAGCTTTTATACTGGATTTGCATAGAGATTAATGTAATAATATATAGAACAAACTGGTATCTTTCTAAAAGTGTTCGTGTGAAATTAGATATTTCAAACCCAACATTAAAAGGGTTTCATTGAGTCCTTCTTCCACACATCAACCATCCAAACATGTTATATGTGGTTTCAGGACACCACACTGAAAAATAGGGACTTGGTACATCTCAAACATGTAGGGAGGATCATATAATGATTCATATGACCACATGAGTCATGCATGGAGTGAGAAAAAAGAATTTTTGAAGACACTTTACTCCCACATGGGATTGGGGATCAAGGATTGGGAGAATCCATGACAATATATTCCAAAAAATGATGACCTTCTTATTCAATGTTCCTAAATACATGTAGGGAAACAATATATATTCTTGGATTTCACCAAAACAAATGGTGTTGAAATTAAATTATACCATGACTTCCAAGATATTAACCACATAAGGGGGAGACCAATTTTTAGGAAATTATTTTATAACATGTTTTAAACCTAGGTCCAATAATCACACTATTCGATGATGGGGTGAGAAAATTTCAATCCAAACATTTACATTGTTTTTAATTGGTGAACCACCATTTGTTTCTAGAGATCACATGAGGCATATACCCAAGAAGGGAGGATAACCAATATTGTTAGGCACCATTTCTATTATCGGACATCATTTAGATTTGGATAGTGATGGGGGTCCAAATTTTGGAGAACATTGATTATAAATATTAATTTCAGAAATGTTTTTGTAGAATTCAACACTCTACATTGTACACCATTATGTATTTAATCAAACAAGAGGGTGCATCATCATAAAAGTTTAAAACATATTTTTAGGTATAGATTTCCAAAAGTATATTAGTGAGAAGGTTGGACCCATGATATAGGATCAAGGTGTCTCTGTGAGTCCCATGTAATTATGAAACCATCCTCATATTGTTTAAAAAATCAGTCTGATCAGAGAAAAAAACAGAAGGGGGACCTCTAAAGTGAGGGAACATGGTATTACCTAGTTTTATATCTCGAAATAGGGACATGATCCCTAATTTTTTACATCATAAAATGATGATTTTGGTAATTTTTTTTAATTTTATACAATAGGTATGGGGTGTCACTATATTTAAAGTTGTGTGATGAATAATTTGTACTACAACTTAATGGAACATGAACGAGAGAAAATAATTCTATTTTTTAATGTTAAAATAATTGTATTATATAGTTTTATTTCCTGTGACTTTTGAAATATCATCATGCTTCATGTGAAAAAAAACATAAGGAATCTTGAATTAGTGGTAAGATTGATATGCTCCCAATTCATGGTGATCAATGTGTATTAATCATTGGAGTAAATTTTTTGAATTATGTAAGGTTATTACCATTTGTGTTGTAGAATTAAGAGCTTATTTATAGGTATCATAATTGTTTATTGAGATGATACCCTATTTCTATGAATGAAGGAAAATTGGTGACCCATTTTTTTGAAATCCCACACTATATGATTCTCATGTTTATCTTGGTTACCCAACTAATGGATATTATTTTTTCTGAGGGATTAATACTCAGGTTTATTAAATTCAACTCTCTTATATATTGGATAGTGATTTTAAATGGTTGTATGAAGTGTATGTAGTTGAAACTCCATAGGAAAAAATTTTAATGTCTCATACATTAGGGTGTTCGAGATCTCCATGGTAGAACTTCAGTTCTTCATTCAATATTCCTTCATGGAATAAGATATAATATAATTACAATCCTTCTTATATTATTTGTACATTTTATTTAAGATGTTACATAAGATTTTTTTAATTCCATGATCTTCCCATTTCCTGTATGTTATATCTAGAGGTATGTTGGGATCAAATGTTTCTCATGTTATTCACATTCAATATCCTAGCAGCCCAAAAATTTATGTCAATTTTTATGAGAAATTTCTTAATAACTCTAAATGTTCGAATAATGTAATATTTCACAAACTCAATCATTGATATACTATTTAATTCTTAACGAGGTATGGATTCTGTTTAATGTTAGAATAAAATCACTATAGTGAGAATGAACATGCACAATCTAGATGTTGTTGGAAGGTGGGTCACCACAATGTTGAGTCCCCATATGGTAAAGCATCAATATTATATCGTGTAATGGAGTATATAGGTTGATTTATGTATAAGTTTTACATCTATTTTGAATAAATTCCATCTCTTGGAAGACTCATTATATTCATGAATCATGGTTTGATAGAAATAATCATTCACTTAATCTAGTGATATTGTTTCAATCCATATGGGTGGATCCCATATTACCCAGATTAGACTCTATGAGGATCTATGAAACCAAAATTAAATTTTTGAAGTATATTACTCATTAAAAAACATTCTTATAGAGGGAATTCTCTAGTATTGGGTCATCTCAAAAAGTAAATTTCACTACACACTAAGGGATTTACTCACACTCATCTCTGTCTAGAAGGAGAGTCCTATGTTGGAGATACTCATTGAAGGAAGTTATTGAATGAATAGATTATTCAAAAACTAATTCATTTAATGGAATTATGTCAAAGGATATTTTGTCTCGTTTATTTGCAATATGATCTTCATCATTTTAATTTGTGTCGGTGATTCCCATCTAACTTGACTCTGAAATGACTAGGTCAACTTGGTTGGAATCTCTGAAGGATGTGACTGGGTAGAATAATAAATAATCTTGGTCATTCTATGAGTATGGGAGATGAATCAAATTCATATAACAATAGAACTGGTAAATCATATCAAGAGACCACTACTTCTTAGGTTTGAGATCTTTCTCACTAATGAGACAATCATCATTGATAGGATTGATTATTATCTTAATGTTTCCCTTCACATGAAATCAGGGGAATTTAATATGGAGAGCCAATTTGTGGGCTGTGAAAATTGCAGAATAATATTCATCATTATTCATGAAACCATTCAAAATTAGAAATAAATATATAAATATAACATGTGAAGGTGTAATAAAAATAATCCCTCTGTCTAGATGTTGTGTTTTGGGATGTTGAGCCTTCTCTGGTTGGGCTCTAGGAGGAACCTTTGTAGGGAATCTATTATCCCTATATAGTCTGATTCCTATGGAGGATGGCCTCAAGTAGGATATCAATATCATTGGGTAGTTCTATAGTGGGTGGATGGAAGACTATAAAATCTGCCAATTTTGGACCTTGATAGATTTCTATGGGAAAATACAATGTTGAATTTATACAGAATTACTACCCAATGTGCCAAAGGAATATTTATCATTAGTTAGATTAGGATGTATTTTAACAAATAAATGTGGGGACCCATTAGTATCTCATGGAAGAAAAAGTAGGGCCACAACAAAAAAACTAAGATGATAAAGGTTATGAGTCACTTTTTGTTGGGAGATTATCTAGTATTTGTGTTGAGTAGTATATGGGAGTGGTATTATAGATTGTTATCCATAACCTCATTTTTCATTAGGTATATTAATGGAACCATGGGACCATTCCTAGATGTTTATATAATTAGCCAAAGGAATTCGTAGTATGAATGGAAATCAAGACCATAAGATATAGTAAATACTTATTGATGTAAAAGAATGTAATCTTGGAGCCCTAATTCTAGTGATATGAAATTTAATTCATTATGAGCCTTGAAAATGGATTATATTTTCAATATATGTTATAAATGAATATCTGAATATAAGATAGGTTTCACTAGAATCAATATGAATCCAAGAGTATTCACAGATGTGGATTTTTTTTGTCATCCTTAATAATCAATGGAATAATTTTTATGCCTCTGATACTGACACTAATGATGATGAACCTCCCCATGGTGACCCTAAAAAAACACATCATAGGATTCAACTTCATGTTATAGTATTAGAGGTAGTAGGATACCTTATCAATATCAAAAATATGGACCTCATGTTGGTAATTTTTTAACACCACCTAGACCACATAACACTCAACTAGTGTTTTCTAGAGAATAGTGAAGAAGTGGTACATAATGTGCTAGTAGGTATGCCCAAAATTTTTTCATACTAAACAAATTTACTTGATTAATAAAAATTTTGAGAGGCACCTTGACTTTCGTTTCATATTCGTCACTAGTGACTATCCAAATATGATTATACCAGGACTACCCATACATGAATGTTAGGACATAGAAACCATTTATTTTATTTCTTATTATATATGTATCTATATTGGGTAAATAATCCATTGGGAAGTGGTGGTTGAGGGCCAAAAAGTTAGTGAAGAGTCTATTATTTCCATTATTCTTCCTAACTGGGACAATGTTTTCCATCTACATGGTGTATTTTACTTCCAAAATGAAATTGTCTTTGATGAGATTCAAAATTTGGGCTTCAAACATGGCACTGCTGAGAGGGTGATATATAATGGGAGATTGTTTGAACCCATAATGGAACCCTGGGAGGAAAAGGAAATGAACATAAACATGAATATCAAGATCTAACATATCCATATATCTACAGGTAAATATATCTTAATGATACTTATGGAAAATAATATATATGTATATATAGAGATCCTCCAATGAAATGATTTAATTAATCATTATAAGCCATGGGTAATCTTTAGTGCAGATATTCACTTCGGTTGAACCATCAACAGTTGTGAATACAATATATTTAATGGTAGGAGTGGAATGATCTAAATCTTCTCTATAATATTCAACGTGAGTATTGGTGGAATAAAGTGACTCTTCTAGAGCTGCAGATCATGGAGTAATACTTGGATCTACTTCATCATGGGTGGAATCATCAAATAGGAATTCAATCTATATGGATACCATAGTTAAAAAAGATGTTGATCCAATTCTATGTGTTTTTTTCTGCAAGAACAACCATCGAATTAAAAAAAACAATGATGATGTTCCAGCCCTTATGGAATCATTATTTCTTTCCCAAAGGTACAGTGTTCTATCAAGTTGATTTCCCTAGGACGATTGAATAAGTGATCAACATGAGCAGTAATCTATAGATCAATTATTTGTATCTTTTAAAGGAAAACTACATGATCAATGAGTGTTATATCATCTCAAGGATTATGAATTAGCATCTAAAATCTAGTGTTGTTGTCACAAAATAGTTTATTAAATTAAATATTTTTTTTCAAATATATCCATGTATCTACTGAGGTGATTGTAAAATAATTGGGGATTTTTATATTCTTCACCCCACAAATACTGATATTTTCCCCTCCCATTAATAATACCCCACATTATAAAGACCCGACACCCAGTAGCCTTGAGTTGTGCTATACTTTATTATGTTGGTATATGAACAAGTGTTGTCATCCCAGAGTACTGAAGAGTTTATTAGTTTATGAAAAATAGATACAAACAATAAAAGTTCATTACAACATGAAAGCAAAAAAAAAATAGAAACTTCATTGGTAAAAACCATAACTCTTAGATTATCCCCCAAAATAATTTTTATTTTACATATTCGCATCCTAGTGAAAAATAAAACGTAAGAAAGGGATGATCTTAGAAGCTAATTATGGTTATGTAATACAGTAGAAGATACTATAAACAATAAGGTTTGTTGAATGAATTTAAAAATGTTCCATTATAACATAATCATGGGTATGATATTGAATGAATAAAATCCTAATAAATAACACCATAGAATTAATCTCATAAAAATTCACCATTTATATTATACTAGTTGAATATTAACATGGGTTACCAATTAATTATATCATAATGAAACAATTCATAATTTTTTACATCATAAACATACTTTTAGGGACTCATCTGAGACATATAAAAATATATGGTTAATCCATTTTCCACATATATTTCTATTTTTAATCATAATCATAAATATAAATACTCAAAGAAAATATATAATAAACTCTTGAGGGAAATACACTTTTAATTTGTAATGAATATTTCTTTGGGAAAATCAGATATATTTTTCATAAAATATGATTTTAAAAGTGAGTATCATATAAATGAATGTAAGAAAAATTAAATTTTCATTGGGAAATAAATGATTTCTAACTGAAGTGAACACATGTAAAAAAATATTTCATATTAAACGTAAGAGATGAAACATTTTAGTTTTTATTAAATAAAATATTAAATATAATTTAAATCAGAAAATGAAAAATATTTTATGTAAAACACAAAATGAACCAAGAATGTTTTCCATTATAAAATTAGTTATGTTATAATGATAATTGAGGCTTTAAATAGGGTATGGGGTTATGTTGTAAATGGGAAAGATATTTTGAAAATCCATTTAATAACTATTTCTTATTAGTAGGAATTGACAATAGAAACCTTGTAAAACATGTATTTGCTAATTAAAAATGTATAAATTTTATAGGTACATGATTCCAATACATATAAATATAATTTTGAACAATTTTATAAAAATAATGAAGAATTTCTTAATAGTAAAGAGATAGAAAGCATAACATGAATAAAAAATGGAGATTTAGGGAGAATCCATTATGACATTGTAATCAATCGAATCATAAAGCCCATAAAATTAATACCCAAAAAGTGAAACATGGAATACCATGAATATAAATATATTCATGACATCATATAACAAATTGATGTATACATACACAAAACATAATAAATAATTGTGATTAAGGAATATCTCAGAGAAATAAAGGTGAGATGGGAAAACCCTTACCTTATGCCCAAAAGTGTTCTTCATATGTAGTTAATATCCTAAAAATGAAATTATATTTTTTAATAATAAAATTAAAAATCTATTAAACAATTATATAGTTTATTATAATGTCCTTAAGTGAATTTAAGGACATTTTTTGAGTTATAATATTCAATTTCATTATTTGGGATTATTCATTTTCATAATTTTCATCATTCGTTCACTTATATACATGTATAAAAGATCATTTAAACATGAAATAATTGACCAGAATATTAATTTTATATTTCTAATGAGAATAAAAATTTCTTAAATGAATATAGGTATTTGTTTCCCAATATATGAGGCTGATTAATTAGATGTATCTTTAATTATAATCCTTTATATTATCTTGTTGTTTTTTCGATTGTCATGAACTATTTTTTTCTTATTAATTAATACGATATATTTATAATGGTTAAAGAACAATAAATAACCTATAATATGTGTAATAATATATTTTATAAGAATAATTAACTCTTTATAAGAATTATTTAAGGAGGAATTGAAAAATGAAATGATGTTATCTATGAAGGTGGTAAATCGACACCTCTCAGATGATGATATAATATTTAGAATAAAATGAAATGGAGAAAATAATTTATGGTTTATATTACTTTTACATAATAAAATTATAGTATATAAATAATAGATGAGTTATCATGTAACATAGTATAGTATAGGTGATGTATATTGAATAAAAGAAAATAAATTGACAAGAGAATAATAGAAAATAAAGAGGATTTTTACCAATTGTATTTTCCTACATGACAATGTCCTTAAGTGGATTGGTTTTGGTCATTTTGAGAAAAAAGGCTCATGGAGACAGAGGTTAAAACTTAGTAGAGTGATGTATAGAAATCATAAAAGTCTAAAATCATGGATGGTGTGAGTAGAGGAGGTTGTGAGTGGTGGTATTTATAGTGTAGGAGAGGGGTGTTTTTTGATTATTTTAATCATTAGTTTATTATTCTGGCTCAATACTATGAATAGTTTGAGAATTATCAATAAATAAAATAAAAAAATAAATAATATTATATGTTATTTTGATTACATCATTCCTGACTCAAGTAATATTGTAATTTTTATAATGTATATATAATATAAACTACCATATTTCACTATTCACCAAAAATCCAACTATTTCTGAAAAACCCCTTATATTTACCATAATAGTTTTTCAACATTTAGAATTCATAAATGCATTCCATTTTATGAAAATAATATTACCAATATTTTAAATTTTATTTTATATAAAATTTTCATTAATACTACAAATCATTATATAATACTTTGAGAAATTAATTAAGGTCTTAAAAACTATCTTGTAATCAGAAGACAAAAAATTATTAATTTAATATTCAATTTTATGAAAACTAATTTATTTTAAATCAATATATTAATTAGAAAATTTATATTTAATATTTATCACTTACAAAAATATAAACACATTATTTATTAATTTTAAAAAATTTAGTTACATATATCAAGATATGAATAAATCAAAATTTCATTTATAAGAAAAAAAATTATTTATACTTTTATAGGAGAAGTTACTATTCTATTTATCATATTTCTATTCAAAATGGTCACATTACTATTCTTAATCTCAAGTTACTATTATTTTTTTATAGTTATTTTACTTTCTAGAGAAACATATTATTTTATTCCTTCTTTATTTTTAATTATTTTGGAGTATTCTCTAAGTGATTTAGGTGATTCCTACTATATGAAATAACTATAACAAGGTAAATTTCAATGATTGAATTCTAGGTCATTGAATCCTACCCTCCAAAAACTGTTATATTCAAAATTTTAATCATCAAACTCCATATAAATAATTCCTTATTTCTACATAATATCTTCTTTAGTTCCCATGTTACCTCTTAAATTTTATTATTTTTCCAAATTACCTTTATCATCTGAGTCATCTGATTCCTCAACACATGTTATATAGTTTATAGAATCCTAATATTCTTTTCCAAATATAATAAATTAGGTTACAATTAATGCTCTTTATATGTGTATAAATTCATAGGTTCTGGCATAAAATTCCATATGAATGTGATTTGGAATAAATCATGATCTTTCTAAGGATATGTGGAATTTCTAGGTGATAATTCTTAGCTCTAATTTTCTACATTATTTCAAAATCTCTAATGAACCTATAGATTAGTTTCCCTTTATTACCACCCCATATGACACTTTTCCATGTTGATACATTTAGAAAAATGTGATCTCCGACTTGAAACTTCAAATCCTTCATCATGTTATCATTATAGCTATTTTTCCTATATTACACAACTTTGATATGTGTTTGAATAATATTTAACTTTTCTGTTGTTTCCTCGACAAGCTATGGTCATATATTATTCCTTTCTTCAACTACATCCTAGCAAGTAGGTGTACTATGTCACATTCTATACAATGCTACATATGGTGCAATTTTAATAATTGAATGGAAATTATTGTTTTAGTAAAATTATAACAAATGATAATAATTGTTCCACATACCTTGAAAGTAGAGTGAGAATAATCCAAACATGTCTTATAATGTTAGTATTGCCCATTATGAGTTCCCATTACTTTTAGGGTGACAATAAGTACTCTAATGAAGATTAGCATCCAATAATTTTTTAATACATTCCTTAAATTTTGAAAAAAAAACATGTATTTTGACCAGAAACAATTGAAATAGGTTTTCCATGATTTAATAAAACATCATTAATATATATCATTTCATGTTAATCTAATGGAATATCCACTATTATAGAAAGGAAATGTGTATATTTTCTAACTTTAACAACAATTAGACATATTGGATCGTTCATTCTGGGAGTTTTTGGAAATCGAGTGAAAAAACCCATAGTAATATCATCCCATTTCCATGCAGGAATGGGAATTGTTTTTATGAATACTTTGGGATGTTGTCTTTAATATTTAAACTTTTGAAATACTAAACATCATAACATATAATTAATAATATCTCAATTCATATTTTTTCACCTAAAATGTTCTTTCAAATTTCAATATATCATAGAGCTACCAGGGTGTATAGGGATGTTCGAGCTATGTACATCATCCAGTGAATCAAATTTTAGCACGAGAATAGAGGGAATAATGTGACATCCCTAATGTAAAAATTCAATCCACATACATGATGTTGTTTAAAATCCCATCAATCACAGCTTTAATTATTCTTTGAAAATTATCATTTTTGACCTAATTTTTTTAATTCTATCAAATAAATATGGTTGGGAAACCAATTGAAAAAGTAATGATGTTTCACATTCCATGGTAGTTCCCATATCCGTCTTAACTAGATCCATGAGAACACGATCTCTTTACATCCTCGTTTTTTAGAACTCCATGATCCTTCATGCTCAATGCAATGGCTACTTTATTTTCCTTCACTGGGTGAGAGTGTATTGAAAAATAATAAACCATGAATAGCTTGAGTCATCGTCTTTTTCTCATGTTGAGTTCATTCTATGAGGTCATATATTTCAGGCTCTTATGATGTGTAGGTATCTAACATATTTTTCCATAGAGAGAGTGTCTTCATATCTTTAGAGAAAATATTATGGTTGGTAAGTGACGATCATGAGTGGGATAGTTCTATTCATGTGTATTTAACTTCCATGATTTATAGGATATAAAAACCCATGTAGTTATAATATTTTTTGTTTTAATTCTATTATTAAATAGTTAAAATTATTATAAATTAATAATGTAAAAAGTGTTGTTTATATAAATTAAGGATTTTATATTGAAGAAAAAGTAACTTAACCGTAGGAATAGTAACATGACCATATATAATATTAATTATTTTAATTGAATAGTAAACTCACAAATTAAAGAATAAATAAAATTAATATATCTTATAAGTGTAATCATAATATATTTATATAACTGAATATGTAAATAAATGTTTTGGTAATAATAAATTAAGTGTATTTTTTTTAATTCATACATATTCAAGGACAATGGTATATTTAATTCAATAATTTAAAATAGAAATTTATTTCATAAAATATACTAAAAAATTATTAATTTTTTCCTTATGATATTAAAAAAAATTTATGTGACATTAATTAATTTTTAATGTGTTATAAAAGTAGTTATAATTTCGAAATTGGTATTTCAAGAATAAAAAATGATTTTAATAAAAAAAATAAATTTATCATATTTAAAAAATAATTTTATAAAAATGGAGTTCATTTTATGAATTTGATACATTGAAAAATGGCTGCCGTGAATTTTTGGGATTTCACTGAAATATATGATTTTTTAGTAAATAGTAAAATATTGTAATTTATGGTATATATACATTATATGATAACTAAACTATTCCTCCAGTCATGAATAATTTATGCACTATAATATAAAACTATGTTTATTTTTTATAATATATTTTATTATAATTTTCAAACTTTTCATATTCTTGAACAAAATGAATAATATAATGATTATAATAACGAGAAGATAAACCTCACATCCACTAGAAATACCACACCTCACCACCTCTTATCCTAACACATAAAATATAGGTATATTTCATAATTTCTATATAATGACCTTACCAATAATATTCCCCCACATCCCTGAGCTACTGGTCTAACTAAGTGTCCAAAACCAAGGGCATTAAAGAGGTTCTCATGGAAGAGGATTGAAGAGGTTAAAATTTGGTTTCATTTTCATTTAATTTATTTTCAATTATTTTTATCATATCAAACTCTCATCACCTAGCCTTATGAAGAGGAATGAAAAATGCAGTATCATTTATATACATTAATTTTATAATGTTTATGGAAAATTTTATCATCATACTTATTCTCTTCTCCCTTTTATTCTATAAAGAAAAACACCTTCCATGATGAGTCGATTTACCGACATCATGGAGGATGTGTTTTAAATTTACATTAACACCTTCAACGATGCTCATAAAACCATTAATATGGTTAAATAATATTTTATTTTTCATATTACATGTAATTTTATGTTCTAGGACCAGAATTTATACAAAATATTAATTAATAAAACAAAAGTGGTTTGTAATGGTAAAAACTCACAAAAATAAACTAACATTCGTCACTAATGTTTTATCTAATGTTTCAACCCCATAAAATATAACAAAAAATATATATAATCCCATTTAATATTATGGAAGGTCATTAATATCATGGAATTTAAAATCTGGAGTTTTTCACCCTTCAAAAAAGAAAATCCTTAATAAACCAACCATTGAAACGAAGATATAAATGAACACGAAACAATGAAAATAAAAAATCTTATTAATAAATTGGTTAAAAGATGTTATGATAATATCATATAAGTAATTATAAATATGAAAATGTTCTATAATATATTAATAACACTCTTTAAACCATTATACAAGAGGTTTGAACATGTTTTAAGAAATATGAACGCGAGGTAAAGGAATTCTTAACCCAATTTTTTTTCTTTTGGTTAATCATACAGGTAATTAATTATGTAGTACTAAGATTATTTTGTGATATTAATTTTTGTTATAATACTTTTAATTATATGTACATAAATGGTATACAAATATTAATTTCATTCTACAAATTGTGACTTGGGTTATATGATATTTGAAAGGAAATTTTATTTTAAGTCACTCTTTTAAACTTCTATTTATATAAAAATCAAAGGGGTTGTTTATTTTGACATTATTCATATTTTATGATTTTGTGATTGTTATTGGAAAAATTTTATGATAAATTGGAAGACCTATATCTCCTTCCAATATATTGGGTATGATTATTTTGAATTTCAGTCGTAAGGTTACTCCAATTGTAATTGTGATGGTAACCCCAAAAGGTAGTTGTGAGGGTTACATTTTAAGATATCCATGAGGGTTAAAAATAATAAGGTATCCATGAGGGTCGAAATATTATGTAAGTAATTCCCCATGATACATATATGGTATAATTATATTTTTCTTTTTTTATTTAAATATCATGTTTTCATGATGAACGAAATGATACTTATTTGGTTAGATGTATGTCATTGTGATAATGATTTCATGAGTTTTTTTGTATTCTTGTTATAAAAATTCATCTCCATATTTTTATATCCCTTAATATGATATTCATGGTCATTCGAAGTGTTAAAAAAATAATAGGGTATTAGGATTGGTAAGAGAAAAAGAGAAGCTAAGATGAATGTTGTGAAGGCTTTTTATGATAATATTCCATGTTATTTATAAAATACTTTATATTATGAAAAAATGGATATTGTTTTAGTGTACCCAATATGAATGCTTGTGGGTTTATTTTATGAATTTAGTTTTAATATTCTAAAACACTAAACCAAAATGAACATTGGGAATGTAATCAATTGAATACCAATGGAATTTACTATATTAGTTATTTTTTAAGGCCGGACCATATAGTTGCTATCCAAGAATGGTTTAGATAATTTTTGGGGGTTTGAATATGTTAATAGAATACTATAAATTATTTTTACCCTATTTTTATATTGAAATTATAGAGAAATTTAATAATACAGTATTTATTCATCTATTATATTTTGGTAATACATGATTTTCAGGAAAGAGTTAGGGAAATTGATGTATAAAGGCATTGATAAGAACATATCATTCTGAATCAAAATCCACGAATGACAAGAATTAGAACTAAAAAATCTGTGATAGAAATGGCTGATTTGATGGAGGATATAAACATTGTGTAATCCATACAAGGGAACAAAAATATAAACCAAAATGGATCTTAATGATAGTCGAACTTTCTATAAGGAAACACCCACCAACTTTCAGTGGATCCTCTGATCTAGTGGTGGTCGAAGGTTGGATTAAATCCTTTGAAAATATAATCTATGCTATAGGGTGTTCAAATATTTAATAGGTTAGCCGTTCATTTATCCTTTTTATAGTGGAGCTAGACTGTAGTGGAAAATGTTCAACAATATCCTTGATAGTGATGAGAATAATTCATTGGAATCAGATGAATTTAAAAACCTCTTCGTTGAAAAATATTTTATAAGGTGGTTAGACATAGGATGGATAAGAAAATAATTGAATATAAATAAATGGAGGAGGATTATTTATTCATATTTCTATTAAACATCATCTGATTGGAATGGTACACTCCAAATATTATTCTATATCTTGAAAGAAATATCAATAATTTTTTTTATCATGATTGAAGCTATTATATCGAAGGGCACTGGACTCTTGTGAATTGAAAGTTTATGACTAACATTTTTGATGTCATGATAGGGTATAAATAGAGATTTATAATGATTAGATATACTTTTACAACAATAATAAGAAGCAGTACCTATGGAATGAAATGGGCAACAATCCAAAAAAAAATTGAATGTAAGAAAGTACAGTTTTCAGTTGGTGAAATGTGTGGTAAAAATCACCCTTGTGAATAATTTAACAAATATGGGGAGTGTTTAAGATGTGTTATGTTTATACATATGGCCTGATTTTGTTAGGTAATTGATCATATAATTAATTATGATTAGAAAAAAATAAATTTTCTAAATGGGGTGAGATTGGGAATTATGAAAATATTATTCCAAATAAAGATTTTAATGATGGAATGTAGCAAGATTATAAGAAGAAATGTGTAGTGAGATCCTTTAAGACTACGTCATGAAATGTAAAACCATCCAATAAAGTGGTGTCTGGTATTTTTTTCACAAATTCTTCTAATTTCATATTTGATATGGGGTCTACATATTTTTTTAACGTTTCTAGTAAATTGGAAATTTCACCTTAAGAAATGAGACCAGAAATTATGGTCAAAACACTAGGGAAAAATATTATAGAAAAAATACATTATCAGAATCTCTTTTGGTTTTCTATTGAAATAAATTACCTACAAACCTTATATTTATTCTTTTAGTATAGTTTGATTTCATTTTTTGTATAGATTTTATTTCTAGTCATCAATCTAAGATTTATTATAGATATGAATATTTTTTTTCATAACAAGATTATATTTCTACATTAGAATGAACCCCTATAGTTGATAACATATCATGAATTTGAAAAATAGTCAAAATATGGAAATGAAAATTATCTTCATCATATTTTTGAAATATATAAAACTATTCAGATTATTGATGTACTAGATGTAAATGAATACCTTGATCTTTTTTTAATTAGTTACCTAGTGTTAAACATGATAGGGATGTTGAGTTTACTATTAACTTAGTTCTAGATGCTATGCCCATTTCAACCCCCCTTTATCCAATGTCTCAAGTGGAAATTGATGAATTGAAATATCAATTATAAGAGTTTTTTGTTACAGCATCATTCATCCATGGAATTAACAATGGGTTCCCCTATATTATTTGTTAAAAAATAATGATAGTTCTATGAAAATTTTAATTGATTATATGTCTTTGAATAACATTAATGTTAGGAATATATTTCATTTTCCTTATATCGATGACTAGTTTGATCAGATTCATGGAGCTCAATATTTCCCTATGATTGATATGAGATCTAAGATTCATTAGATGAAGGTGATGAAGGGTGACATCCAAAAAAATGTTTGGTAATATATATGTACATTATGAGTTTTTTTTGTATGCCCTTTTCTTTGAAAAATTATCCTGTTATATTTACTAATCTTATGAATAGAATATTCTAGGAATATTTCAATAAATTTTTTATTTTTCTTATTGATGATATTTTTGTATTTCTGAAATGTTATAATGGTTATGAAATACTTTTGAGGATTATCTAGGAAACACTCATAGAAAAAAAGATATATGGAAAATTTCACAAATGTGATGCTTTGGTAGAAATGGATTTCTTATCTTGGAAAAATTGTTAATAATGATTGGAAAATAGTTGATCATTCTAAAACAAGTAGTTTACAAATGGAAATGACCTAAAATTTTACACAGATTAATAGTTTTCTTGGATTAGCAGTTTATTAAGGATGGTTTGTTAAAACTAATGCATGGTTATCTAGATTTCTAACTATGTTAACATGAAGAGAGGTTAAATTTATTTGAAATAAAGAATGTGAAGTTAGTTTTCAACAACATAAAAACTGATTGGTGAATACTTTAGTTTTGTCCATGCCCTCTGGAAATGGTGAATTTTTCATTTAATTTGATGCTTCATTAAAGGGACTTTGTTGTATTCTTATTCAGAATGATCGGGTAGTTGCTTAATCTTTATAAAAAATCATAGATCTTTAGTTAAATTATCCAACACAAGATTTATAATTAGCATCTTTGGTTTTTCAATTTGTAAATTTGGAGGCATCATTTATACATATCCATGTATTAAATATATATTGACTAAAAATTTATAATGTTTATATTCACAAAAAAGAATTAAACATGAGGTAGAAAAAATGACTTAAACAGATAAAGGATTATTATTTCATGATCAATTACCATACTGATAAATCAAAAAAAGTGTCTAATTAATTGGTTCTAAAATATTATGCATTATTAACATGTTACATTCGGAACAAGACCCTTTGATTAGTTATTTGATGAGTTCTTCCTTAGATGTAGTTGGTGTAGGAAACTCCTCTTGTTTGTTTCTAGTGTGGGTAAATTTATCTCTTGTAGATAGAATTTATAAAGAGTAGAAAGAAGACAATGATTTTCCAAAAGTGTGGAATTTTTTAAAAGAGGAATTTTTCCACAATTTAGCATTGATAAGGATTTTGGTTAAAATTTGGAAAGATATTATGTTTTCCTTTTCATTACTAGCTGAAGGGAGAATTGTTGTGTGAACCAAATAGATCTATGTTTTCATTTCATCCAATAATTACTGCGATTCATTGATACCTTTGGGGGTCATATGGGTGGGATGAAATAGAAATCAATATGTCATATTTTACGCTGAAATTTTTTACTTGACAACATGTTAATGTAGAGTGAAATTTACCAAAGGGGAGGCTTCATCCTTTTTCAAGTCCAGAGTGAAAATGTGAAAATATATTTATCAAATTTATGGTTGGACAACCAAAGAATTTTCATGATAAAAATGGAATTTTCTTATTATTGACCGACTAACTAAATCTCTGCATTTTTTTCCTATTAAATATATATTTTATTTGGATCATCTTTCTAGACAATACATCTGAAGGATTTTCATGTTACAAGGAGTTCATCCTTCCATTATATTTGATCATGATATAATGTTCACATTGAACTTTTGGAAAGGCCTTCATAAGCCATTTGGATCCAAATTAAATTGCATCACTACTTTTTATCCATAATCTGATTGACAGACTCAGTGAAGAATTTAGACCTTGGAGTATATGCTTCGAGAATTTTCAATGGACTACCTGTGAATTTGGGATCAACATATTTTTCTAATTGAGTTTTCATATAATAAGGAATTTATTTACATTATACAGTCAGAACCTTTTGAGACGTTATTTGGGAAACACTATCGAACTTCATCATTTTGGGATGATGTTGGGTAATGAATGTTTATCTGACTAGAATAATAGGGGAAGTGTATTAGAAATTTATGATGTTCCAGTAACACATGAGGAAATCATATAGGATTAATAAAATTTACGCAGATAATAGGAGGTAAGACGTTTCTCTCAAGGCTGGTGTTCATTTTTTTCATACAATCTCACCATGGAAGAGTGTTTTGTGTTTTTGTAAGAGAGGAAATCTATGCCCATGGTTTATTTGTCCATATGAAATCTAATACAAAGATGTAAAATCAACTATTGAGTAGCATTACCACCAATTTTATCTCACGTACTCTATATTTTTCATGTTCCAATGATGAGAATGTAAGTACCAGATCCATCTAATGTTATGAGCCTAGAAGTAGTTCAGTTGGAATAGAAAAATTCTAATAATGAAATAGAAGTTCATATTCTGGACCGTAGATAGATGGTATTGTGGAATAAGTTAATCCACTATGTAAATGTTTGGTGGAGAAAATACATGATTTAAAATGAAACATGGGAATATGAAAATCCTTTGAGGGAAATGTATCATCACTTGTTTAATAAGTTAGTAAATATTGTGGGGACATAATGCTCATAAAATGGGGATAATGTAACAAAATAAGTACATATAAAAAAATTCCTTCCAAGCTATAATAATATAGATTAAATCATTATAAATTTAAAATGAAGTATGTAATATCTAATGAAATTAAATATTTCCTATTGATGGAATCATAACATGACCTTAAAAATACTGACATGACCATTGGGAATAATAATTTGGCCAATAGAATTGTAACCTCACATTTGAGAGTATAAATAAATTTTTTAATCATATAAGTGTAATCATTATTTATTTATATAATAGAATATGTAAATAATTATTTTTGGAATTGATAAATTAAGTTTTGGTTATTTTTGAAGGTCATAAATAATTAATAACATTTTTATAATTAATTTGATTATTTCAAATAAAATTTATTTTCATAAAATGGATTCATAAATTACTATTCAATTTTATTTTGATTATAAAATATTTCTATGGGACTTAAATTAAATTTTCAAAGAGTTATAAATTTATATATAATATGAAAGTTTTTATTTGTTAAATAAATAAGTACTTTAATTAAAATTTTTATTAATCATTTTTTTGGAACTATTTTCAGATAATAGATATCATTTTGGTATTTTACACATTGATAAATTGTTGCGGTGAATATTTATATTTTTTTCTTAAATACCAAAATTTTTGGTGAATAAAAAAATATGGTTATTTACGGTATATATACATTATAAGATAAATGTACTATTCCTTGAGTCATGAATGATGAAATCACCATAATCTATAGATTAACTTAATTATTTTGATATATATGAAGATAATTATAATACTATTCATAATCATTAGCCAAATAAATAAACTAGTGAATATACTAATGAGAAAACACCCCACTCCTCAACTATAAATTCCAACCCACACAACCTCTTATCATCACACCTCAAATCCTTATTGATTTTTTAAGTTCTGTTCAATTACATTCCCATTATTCTTCCCTACATCAAACACTTTTTTTCACACCTAAATTCTAAAACCAAAGTCTATAATGTTATTCTCAATGGGGGATTCGACAATTAAAAATCATCTTTCATTTCATTTCATTTCATTTTATTTTTTTCAATTCTTTTCCTTTTTTATACTCTCTTCACCTAACCATATCCAAGAGTCATGAAAAATCCGATATCTTATATATACATAAACTTAATCATATTTAGGGAAACATTAATCCTCTTACTTCTTCTTATCTCTTTTTTTTTCTAAAAATAAATGCATCTTCTCTGATGTTTTAATTTACCTTCATCATGGATGATTCGTTTTCGGTTTCCCTTTCTACCTTCAATGATGTTCATAGAACCATAATATATAATACCATTAAATTTTATTTAAGTTCATCAATATCATGTAATTGAAAACCAGTAGTTTTTTTCCCTTACAGTAAGAAAATACATAACAACCCAACCATGGAATCTTTGAAATAAATACACCCCAAACAACAAAAATAACACACTTCAATTAATAAATGGTTGTAAATATTTCAAGAGAATATAATATAAGTAATTATAAATATTAATATTGTTATAAAATATAATAATAACACTATAAAAAATGTTATACAACAATGTTTGATAACTTTTTAAGTAATAGGAACCTGATGTATGAAAATTCATAACCCAATTCCAATTCTTTGGGTTAACCTCATACTTTATTAACTATGTGGTACTAATATTTTATGTGAGATTAATTTATTATGGTATGTTCTATTTTCTATTTAGAAATTTTATAAACAAAATAACAGATTCCACTTAATTATCACTTCAATTATATGATATTCTTAATTCAATTTTCTTTTCAAATCCTCTTTTTAGATATTATTTAAGAAAATAAACAGTGATGTTTTTATGAAAGTGCTCTTCTTTTATAATTATGAAACCATTATTTTGGGTTTTTCATGATTAAGGATGGGACTTATATTGTAACATCCCATGTAAATAATGAATAATAGATATCCGTATCTATGTCTATTTATGAATTAGATTGTGTTTTAGAGGCTTAAAATGAGAATAAATCCAATCTTAAGCATCGAATACACTAATATTTTTAAAAGATTGTTTTACTACCTTTTGATGTAAAACCATTTTAAAATCAAACTTTTGAAAATTTTATAAGCTCTATTTGTCAAAATAAACTTTTTATTTATGACTGGGACATTGAAATTTACATTGGATAACTTTTTGTTATTTTTCTGACAATGTTCATTTTTTAATGAATAGTGAAAATACTGCATTTTACATCAAAACTGCTTTTTCGTCTAATTTAATTATATGGATAGATTATATTTTTAATTGTATTTAAAGTTTAAATAGAATATTTTTTTAACATGTAATCCAATTGTGGTCATTGGGATTTATTTCACTTTGGAGTTGGGCATAAACAGGTGCCAAAATTTTCAAAGATATTATTTCCAAAAATTCCGCTAATTGTTTTGACAACGAGAATTACATTTAAATTAATTATTGAAATTTATATGTTTAGAATTTGGTAAAATGGATTCAACATTTGTAATCTTAAGTTCCAAATTATTTAATTAAGACTCTTTTGTTTTTGGACATTATTAATAGTAACGACTGTAATTATCTTTAATTATCTTGATTAATGAGTAATCGGGTAGTTAAGGATAATAAAATAATATCATAATAAAAAAATGACCACAACATGTGTCCTAATTCTACTTTTTGTCTCATGGAAGACCATGGTATTCCTTGTGCCAAACTTGGGGACCCCATGGAATCACTTTTGTGAGAAAGTGACTTTTTATCTTTTTTTTTGTAAAGAATGTTAAATATAAAAAAGAATGTATCACCTGAGTAAAAAAAATTTAATTTTGTCTACATACATGATCTCATGGAATATAAATAGTAATTGGATAGATTAAAATATTTCCTACATCATAGTATTTTTTTATAATTTTTAGACATTAAATATATAAAATTATTTATGACATCATCATGATGCAGCGATTACCTCATTAACGAACGATTTAAATAAAATAAAATGATAATGTAAAATCTAAGACCTATACTTGTCAAAGACCTATTAGATGAGTATATTTAGAACCCTTATAACCTTATACTTGAAATACATTAATTTGGAACCTTTAAATTTCGAAACTCATTTGAAAATAAAGTAACATTTTATACCTTTCCAAGAGTGCCCCTCCTCTCCTCTTATAAAAGGCCCCCACCTATACCACCTTACCCACACCTCTCAGCCTTTGGATTTGCCAAAAACTACCCATTTTGTCTCTAAAAATCCCTCTCTTACTCCTAGAAGCCTAACTTTGGGCATAAGTCTTCCCAAGGAAGCTTTTGAGCTCAAATAAAAAAGAGTTACCCGATTTTAAGGTAATGTCTTCACTTGTGTTCTTTTGTTTTATTTTTCATCTCCAACCCCCTAAACTCTTTTTAATAATTTCTTTTGAAACAACTCTAGTATAATAAATATACTAGTATGTTGTTATAAGAAGCATTCGAGCTACACTTGCACATACCTACATCTAATGGTTAAAGAACATACTGTTTCTGTGGATGGCGAATTTCTGCCTCACGAAACGATGATTGTTCAAAACTCATATAACACCTTAAAAGGTGGCCATTAAGATGTAACTATATTTATATATGATATATAATATGAATATTTTTTACTTAAACTTCTTTATTTTCCATTTATGGCATACCTTAATGGTTTCCATTATGGGTAAACGCGATATCATCATTTTAGGAAGTGCGGACTACCGCCCCCTCAAAGTGATTTGATTCGTTAATACCATTTTTGGTACATATAAAGGATAGATTGAATGATATTATATATGATATTATACTGGAATTATAATATACCTTTATATAATTACTATTTCTTTCCATTAAAGTATGAGATAGAAATTAAAGTAGCGTTCATGCGTACGTACGGCTTACCATCTCCATGAACGGTGCATTTCATTTCTTATCCCCAAAGGTAATTTACTATTATAAGTACATATATATAATGGATATATATTATTTATCTTAAATTTAAATGATGAATATAATTCTAGAATTAAAATATACATATCTCTCATTTAGTTTTAATTCCATTAGTATGACATAGAAATGAAAGTAGCGTTCATGCGTACGTACGACTTACCATCTCCATGAACGGTGCATTTCATTTCTTACCTCTAAATGATTATGTAATATTATAAATGCATGTATATACTAGATATATCTGATATATGGAATCTACATCATGAATAACATTCTTGTGATAATAGATATTGGACTACGTGAACAAATTGAAAATATAAGAAGTTCACTTTTGACTCAAATACCAAATATTGAAAAAACAACTGTTATTAACTTAAATGATTACATAATGTTAATAAAATAATAATAAGTGATATAAAAGGAATAAATAACTTGAAAAATGTTCTTAAGAAAGTAGAAACTAACTCAAGTTTATTATTCAAGACAATAAATAACGATCGAGTCAAGTAAGACCCGAGGTATGGGACTTCGTCTCAATCTCTTTTCATTGAGGCATATTTTGTTTTATACACAACCTTATTTTATACGGTGTATAACCCCATTTTACTTTTACACTTATTCAAAGAGAATCTTTTTTATACGAAGTGTTTTACTAAATGAAAAAAGGGAATGTTTTTTTTTCGTACGTATGCGGCGACAACGACTTCTCTGCTGCCATGACCATTATTTGAGTTTCGGCTTCCTCTACAAGCCATTAGTATTTTTTTTAATATGAAAAATAAATACCATGATTTAATTTTGTTTTTTTATATTGAAAATGGTTTTGATAATGTTTTTATTATATCAATGTGTTATTGATATCTTGTGATTGGAATGTGGAAATGTTATGTTTCCTTTATGCATGTTTTATGTGATACGATTTATGTTATGGTTCTTGGGGATTGTTTATGAAGACGGGTGGTTCCGTGATAAACTAAAGGTGGGTGAGCCCGATATAGATCTCCAATGCATTGGGTAATTCGAAGTGGTTAAACTTTAAGGTTTCTCCAAAGATATTTAGGGAATATACTGTGATGGGTATTCCAAACGTAACCAAGAGAGTTACTCCCTACCTAAGAATGTTATGAATGCTTCAAGTTACCTTTATGTCTTATGATTTCTATGATTTATTCATGGTTTGATGAGGTATGTTAAAGTTATTTGTTTTATGGGTAATGTATGATTTCATACATGGACTAATGTTTTCATTTCGTACTTTTATATCCCATACTGAGTTTTTATTCTCATCCCAAGTTTTTGAAATGTTTTTCATAGGTCAAAGGAAAGGTACATGATATGATGACAGTGTCAAGGAAGTGTCAAGAAAGAGTCCATGTTTTATTTTAAATATGTTTCCATTGATGTGAAAAATGAATACTATCTTTTATGTAACCACTTTGTTTAAATGTGGAATGTAATGAATGATTTATGATCTAATTATCAAAAACTCTAAACCTGAAAAGATCCTAAACATGTATTCTTGAAGTAACTCAACATTAAGTAATGTTTAAGGATGGGGACTTATAGTTGGTATCAGAGGTCAGTTTAGATAACTTTAGGAGTTAGAATTCTATTAAATGATTATCCAAAAATATTTTTTTATGGTCAAATTGAAATTATATAGCATTTGAAGATTACCATGTTGCTTCTCCTAAGATATTTCTATGTTAATAATGGTTTTTCATAGAGGGAACATAACAGATTTTCTGGGAAGGCATACAGAGGGAAATGAACTTTCAAATTAGTATCCTGAGATGGTTAGAATCAGAACTAAATAGTTTGGCATAGATGTTTTTGGTGTAGGATGTCTTCTTTTTTGTTTTAGGTATCAGTGAAATCTTCTATATCTTACAGAATCAAGCAAGCACAGAAGCAAGACAGTGAGTTGCAGAAAAAGGTAGAGCTAGTTCAGAAGGGTAAGTTACCTGAATTCAACATTGATAATGATTGAGTTTTGAGATTTGGGAAGAGATTGTGTGTGCCTTGTGATTCACAATTGAAGAAAATGTTGTTATGTGAAGTTCATAGTTCTCCGTTTTCAGTTCATCTCGGAAGTACAATGATGTATAGAGATATTCAGGAGTATTACTGGTGGGATGGAATCAAAAGGGATATTGCTGATTTTACTGTGAAGTGTTTGACTTGTCAACAGGTTAAAGTAGAGCGACAGTTACCGAAAGGAATGCTTCAGCTTTTACCAGTGCCAGAGTGGAAATGGGAAAATAAATCTATGGACTTCGTTGTGGGATTGCGGAAGATTCCTTGAGGTAATAATGCAATCTGGGTTATTGTTGATCGCTTGACTAAATCGGCTCATTTCCTTGCTATGCGGGATACTTTTTCCCTAGATCAACTTTCTCAATTGTATCTTAAAGAGATAGTCAGGTTGCATGGAGTTCCCCTATCCATTGTATCTGATCATGATCTCAGGTTTACTTCTAACTTTTGGAAAGGCCTTCAGAGGTCGTTGGGTACTGAATTAAATTTTAGTACATCTTTTCATCCGCAATCAGATGGGCAGTCAGAAAGAACAATTTAGACTTTGGAGGATATGCTACGTGATTCTTTGATGGATTATTAAGAAATTTGGGACCAACATCTTTCTTTGGTTTCATTTTCATATAATAACAGTTTTCATTCCAGCATACAGATGGCACCATTTGCGGCATTATATGGGAAGCGGTGTCGAAATCCAGCTTTCTGGGATGAAGTGGGTGAAAGGAAGTTGATGGGATGGGAATTGGTAGAAGAGATGGCAGAAAAAGGCCAGCTGATACAGAAACACATGAGAAAAGCTCAGAGCAGGTAGAAGAGTTATGCGGACAACAGGAGGAAGGATCTCTCTTTTGAGGTTGGTGATCATGTTTTTCTCAAAGTCTCACCATGGAAAAGTGTGATGCGATTTGGTAAGAAAGAAAAGCTGAGTCCAAGGTTCATTGGACCATATGAAATTCTGGAGAGAGTTGGATTAGTTTCATACCGAGTGGCTTTACCTCCGTTTTTATCTCAGGTACACAATGTTTTTCTTGTTTGAATGTTAAGGAAGTACATGCAAGATCCATCTCATATTTTGGGTCCAGAGGTAGTTTAGCTGGAAGATATCCTATCTTATGAGGAACAACTGCTATAGATTCTTGACCACAGGGAGAAAGTGTAACAAAATATGTTGATTCATCAGGTAAAGGTTTTGTGGAAAAACCACATGATTGAAGATGCAACATGGTAATCTGAAAATGCAACGAAGGACAAATACCCCCACTTATTTGGTAAGTAAATAAATTGCGGGGACACAATTTTCTAAAGGGGGAAGGATGTAACATACCATGTAAGTAATGAATAATATATATTCTTATCTATGTCTATTTATTAATTTGATAGTGTTTTAGAGGCTTAAAATGAGAATAAATCCAATCTTAAGCGTGGAATACACTAATATTTTGAAAAGATTGTTTTACTTCCTTTTGATCTCAAACCATTTTTAAATAAAACATTTGAAAATTTTATAATCTCTATTTTTCAAAATAAACTTATTATTTATGATTGGGACATTGATGTTTAAATTGGATAATTTTTTGTTATTTTTCTGACAATGCTCGTTTTTTTAATGAATAGTTAAAATACTGCATTTTACATCAAAACTGCTTTTTTGTTTAATTTAATTATATGGTTAAATTATCTTTTTAATTGGTTTTAAAGTTTAAATAGAATATATTTTTACCATTTAATCTGATGGTGGTCATTGGGATTAATTTCACTTTGGAATTGGGCGTAAACAGGTGCCAAACTTTTCCGAGATATTGTTTCAAAAAATCCCGCTATATGTTTTGACAATGAGAATTATATTTAAATTAAAATTTTCAATTTCTATGTTTGGAATTTGGTAAAATGGATTCCATATTTCAAATCTGAAGGTCCAAATTATATAATTAATTTTTTTTTGTTTTTGGACATTATGAATAGTAACGACGATAATTATCTTTGATTATCTTGATTAATGAGTAATCGGGTAGTTAAGGATAATAAAATAATATCATAATAATAGAAAATGACCACTACATGGGTATTAAAGCTATTGGTTGTCTCATATCCGACCATGGGATTACTTGTGTCAAACATGGGGACCCCATGGAATCACTTTTGTGAGAAAGTGACTTTTTATCATTTTATTTTTCAAGAATGTTAAATATAACAATGAATGTATCACGTGAGTAAAATTTTTTTAATTTTGTCTACATAAATGATATCTTGGACTATAAATAGTCATTGAAAATATAAAAATATTTCCTACATCATAGTATTTGTTTTATAATTTTTAGACATTAAATTAATTAAATTATTTATGACATCATCATGATGCAGTGATTACCTCATTAATGAATGATTTAAATAAAATAAAAAGATAATGTAAAATCTAAGACCTACACTTCTCAAAGACCTACTGTATGAGTATATTTTTAATACCTATTAACTTATCCTTGAAATAAATCAATGTTAGACCTCTAAAATTAGATACTTATTTGAAAATAAAGTAACATTTTATACCTTTCCAAGAGTGCCCCTCCTCTCCTCTTATAAAAGGCCCCCACCTCTACCACCTTACCCACACATCTAAAGCCTTTGGCTCGGCCAACCCCTGCCCATTTTGTCTCTCCAAATCCCTATATTACTCATAGAAGCCTTAATTTGGGCAAAAGTCTTCCCAAGGATGCTTTTGAGCTCAAATAAAAAAGAGTTACCCGATTTTAAGGTAATATCTTCACTTGTGTTTTTTGTTTTATTTTGCTTCTCCAACCCCCTAAACTCTTTTTAATAATTTATATTGTAAAAACTCCAATATCTTAAATATACTAGGATGTTTTTATAAGAATCCTTCGAGATACACTTGCACACACCTGCATCTACTGGTTAAAGAACATACTGTTTCTGTGGATGGTGAATTTCTGCCACACGAAACGATGATTGTTCAACACTCATATAACACCATCAAAGGTGGCCATTAATATGTCACTATATTTATATATGATATATAATATGTTTATGTTTTACTTAATCTTCTTTATTTTTAATTTATGGCATACCTTTATGGTTTCCATTATGGGTAAACGTGATGTTTTCATTTTAGGAAGTACGGACTACCGCCCCCTCAAAGTGATTTGATTCGTTAATACCATATGTGGTACGTATAAAGGACAGATTTAATGATATTATATATGATATTATACAGGAATTATAATATAACTTTATATAATTATTATTTCTTTCCATTAATGTATGAGATAGAAATGAAAGTAGCGTTCATGCGTACGTACAGATTACCGTCTCCATGAACGGTGCATTTCATTTCTTATCCCCAAATGTAATGTACTATTATAAGTACATATATATAATGGATATATATGATGTATGTTACATCTAAATGATGAATATAATTATGGAATTAAAATATACATATCTCTCATTTAGTTTTAATTCCATTAGTATGACATAGAAATGAATGTAGTGTTCATGCGTACGTACGGCTAACCGTCTCCATGAACGGTGCATTTCATTTCTTACCTCAAAATGATTATGTAATATTATAAATGCATGTATATACTAGATATATATGATATATGGCATCTAAATCATGAATATAATTCTTGTGATAATGGATATTTGACTACGTGAAAAAATTGTAAATATAAGAAGTTTACTTTTGACCCAAGTACCAAATAGCAACAAAACGACCGTTATTAACTTAAATGATTACATAATGTCCATAACATGATAATAAGTGATATAAAAGGAATAATGAACTTGAAAAAGGTTCTTAAGAAAGTAGATATTAACTCATGTTTATTATTCAGGACATTATAGAACGATCGAGTCAAGTCGGAACCGAGGTATGGGACTTCGTCTCAATCTCCTTTCATTGAGGCATATTTTGTTTTATACAGAACCTTCTTTTATTCGGTGTATAAACCCATTTGACTTTTACACTTATTAAAAAGGAATCTCTTTTATATGAATCATTTTACTAAATGACAAAAGGGATTGTTTTTTTGTCTTATGTATGCGGAGACAACGACTTCTATGCCGCCGTGACCATTATTTGTTTTCGGCTTCCTCTACAAGCCATAACGTTTTTTAAAATGAAAAATAAATACCATGTTAAACTTTTCTTATGTTTTGGTATTGAAAATGGTTTTGATAATGTTTTTATTATATCAATGTGTTATTGATATCTTGTGATTAAAATGTAGAAATGTTATGTTTCCTTTATGCATGTTTTATGTGATAAGATTTTTGTTATGGTTCTTGGGAATTGTTTATGAAGACGGGTGGTTCCGTGATAAAATAAGGGCGGGTGATCCTGATATAGCTCTCCAATGCATTGGGTAACGCGAAGGGGTTAAACGTTAAGGTTTCTCCGAAGATATTTAGGGAATATACTGTGATGGGTATTCCAAACGTAACCAAGAGGGTTACTCCCTACATAATACTGTTATAAATGCCTCAAGTTACCTTTATGTCTTCTGATTTCTTTGATTTATTCATGATTTGATGAGGTATGTTAAATTGCTTATGTTTTATGGGTAAAGTATGATTTCATACATGGACTATTGTTTTCATCTCGCAATTTTATATCCCATACAAAGTTTTTATGCTCATCCCAAATTTTTGAAATGTTTTTCACAGGTCAATGGAAAGGTACATGATATGATGATAGTGTCAAGGAAGTTTCAAGAAAGAATCCATGTTTTATTTTAAATATGTTTCTGTTGATGGGAAAAATGAATACTATCTTTTATGTAACCACTTTGTTTAAATGTGGAATGTATTCTCTAAAACTCTAAACTTGAAAAGTTTCTCAACGTGTATTGTCGAAGTAACTCAAGATTAATTAATGTTTATGGATGGGGCCATATATATATATATCCCCATCCAATACATTGGGTATTTTTGTATTGGAGGTTGGGAATATTGTTACTTCAGGTATAAGTGTGATAGTTACACCATAAGGTAGTTGTGAGGGTTACATTATAAGGTATCATTGAGGGTTATAAATCAAAAAGTAGCTGCACGAGCTAAAATATTATGTAAGCAGCACCCCATGTTACCTTTATTTTAATTTATTTTTTTCAATGTTTTAAAGAAATATAATTTTTCACAACAACTGTAAGATACTTTTTGGTTGATAAGCATGTATCTATGAGAATGATTATATATTTCTATAAGTATTTATTTACTAATGGTTTCTCTCATTTTATTTTGTACCCTATACTTATATATTTGTTAGAGTTGTACCATCATTGTATGATTGTGGTTTGATATGTTTTAATTATGTCCAAATTTTATAAAAATTTTAACTGAAAAGAAATTTGGGAATGTAAAGAAGTTATTTCTAATATAATTTAATAGATTATGTTATGTTTAAGGTCAGTTCTATATATATCCAATAATTTTATCACTAAGCATAAGGAAATAACCAAGAAGTTTCTTCGATTCGTCACTTTAAACCAAAAATCTACCATTTCTAAATGGGAGAGTCAAGATCGAAGAATTCACTAATTTCCCCTTCATTTATTTAAAACTATTATCACATTCTTTTTCACATTAAAGAACAGCCTCTTTTCATTTATTATTGGTTAATAAGTTAGATAATAATGAAAAATTATGAATCAAACAATAATAATAACCACCTAAACCAACAAAATGATATACCATAGTTATGTTTGTTGGTGTAGGAAATTTTTGAACTGCCATTTTATTATTATAATCAATAGATATTATATCATTAGATACAATATGGCCATGAAAAAAAGATTGATGGCATCCAAAATTCTCACTTACATAACTTCCCATAAAACTCTCTTCCTATGAGAGTCTTCAAAAGACCCCTCAAGTGGTTCTCATGGTATTCATTGATTTTTTTAATTTACCATGTTATCATCAATTAATACCAATAAAGACATCATGAAATTACTTAAAAAATATTTTCATTAGATACATGAAAATATTGGGGGCTTTAGTCAGTCCAAATTACATTACAGTAAACTCATAAGGTCACTACCTGGTTTAAAAATCCATGTCTGGAATATATTCCTTCTCTAAATGTAATTGATGATATCCAAAATAAATTTCAATCCACAAAAGATATTTATCTACAAGAATTTTATCAGATAAATCAAAAATTTGATAGAGGGGATAACTTTCTTTATTGTAATATAATTTATTTCTCAATAGTCAAACCATAACCGCATGGATCTATCATTATTCATGAAAAGGATAATAAAGGGATCCCCCTGGAGAAACCTTAGGGTGAATAAATAACTTCTTTCTCAACTCTTATATTTTTTTAATCATATAAAATAATTATATAATATACATTCTATATGAATTCATTGATATTGGCGTATCATCATGGATTAAATCCATCTGAAACCAAATTTCCCACTCCGTCCTTCTAAAAAAACCTCAATGTACTATTATACAATAGTAAATCTTCAGTTTGAAGATTTCTTTACTCTTCAATAGATGATGTTTTCTCTTCTTCTACATGAATTTAATTCAGTAGGTATACTAGGTGTGGATCTTAATAAGAACAAGATGGTGAAGATTCTACTCTAAAAATATGGGATTCTATATCTTCCTCATGAATTTGTAACTTCCTTATTCTTACCATATGTTTTACCAAAATATTTTGAAATATATTATATTCCATGTAATATGTAAAAATATAACATAGTTAGAATGATATTTTTTTGACCAAATGCATGTTTATTTATCATAAATGAGACTGACCATCACATAATTGGTTCAATGATACTTAGGATTTTTTACTGACAGTCAATTTATTAAATCAAAAGGGAAATTCTTAATTTTCCTAGAAGACAAGGAAGATATAAATGAATGAAATGATCTAGAATCAAATAATGTGTAGAAAATGTTTGAGGTAACTATTCAAGTACCTTCCACCACATCACTACAAATATCAACCTCTACATTTGTGATCACATAATCTCAATTTACTCCCTTATCCATTTTTTCGAAAAGATTCATTGACTAATTGGATAATAATTTATATAGCAACCCATATCCCAAAAATTGCATAATTAAGCATTGGTTACCTCTTTATTTACTTTATAATCACTAGATTCATTTCTGTTTTCTCCACACATGTAACATATGACTTTTTCTTATAAAAAGGCACTTGAGTATCTTCTTCCACAAGTATCACACATTAAAAAATTCCCTTTTTTATTCTTTTATTTAACCATTCATTCATCTTCTACACTCTTCGGATATTTTCCATTAAATTTATAACAATCAAGGAATTATTTTTCTGTATTGATATTAAATGATACTATATCATGATATTATGAGAAGATTTCAGATACCAGTGCCCTCCAGAGGAATATATATAACCATAAAATAATCAATAAATCATTCTCCATAGATTGTGTATGTAGTCTGATGCATTTCTTCATAAAATCTTAATGTTGGATTCATACATAAAAATCTATTAATCCTATTTATTCCTCATACTTAATAATTGTCTCTCCATATCTACACTTTGTTTGTGATGGAAATATTTTTACATGAAAATTTGCTTAAAATATTTCTATTATATATATTTAACTTCATTCTCCTACTTTTTATTTTTAATTAACGACCACCCCTGATCCAAATATATGGAGAGACAATAAAATTAAATGATAACATTCTCTATTTCGTTACTTCCCAAAGAGAGAAATATCTTCACTAAGGAATGTATCCACTTATTAGCTATAAATGGTTTTCTATTCCCATAGATTGATGGAGGTTGTTGTCTTAGGAAGTGGTCTCTCATTGTTCCTCCAGGTTATAGATCAGGACAATCTATATGGGCATGGTTATTATTCATATCCTGATTCATCTATCCTATTATAGTGATAGGTTTCTCATCACATGTTGTTGCATTAGTACCAATATCATTAAATTAGAAATGATGGAAATATAAACATGGGGTATGCAGGTTGATATGGTTTCCAGTCCATAAAATAGGTTCCATTTCTATGTAATGGAATATAGTAAATTACGATATTATTCATAATATATAATTTTGAACTTTCAAAACGCTTAACATAAATTGGAAATTAATTCATAGATAATATCATTATCATAAACATGGTTTCATTTGGGACACATTTACATTAAAATCCTACATAATGGTTTACAAATAGAATGTGAATTATCTTAAACATATCCCCAAAGAGTGTCAAGACAGCTGCACAGTAAGGCATGTTTTCATGTAGAAGTTTACCCATGTCTGGCACGAGACTCCTTTTCAACATTGTTACCCCCAAGTTCTCATATTCTATAAAAATTTCCACATTTAATATCTATATATAGATGTACTTATTGGAATACCCACAAAATATCTACCTTACCAATATTATAGGGTGTTCTTATATTCTTATCCTCTATTTATATATTAGGTTTATGTTCTCTAATCTTTTTTTTTAAATCTAGTTTCCATGATTTATACAAAACTTCTCTGATTCCATCTATATGGACCCCAACCCCAGTAGCCCAAATTCGGTGCCTTACATTATTAAATTGGTTCTATGAATGAGTTTTTTAATACTGATTGACCCAAGAATTTATTAGTTTTCATGAACTAGATCAAAACATGTGTTTTAAATTTTTACTTGATAGAAGAAAAAACACAAAAACTTCCTTGGTAACATCCATAACTTCTATATTATCCCAACAAGTGATTCATAATATTCATCTTCAAATCAAAGGAAAAAATAAAACATAAGCAAGTGGTGATATAAGATGCTCAGTAAGGGTAGTTAATACTGTGAAATCTAAAATAAAAAAATAAGTTACAGTGAATGAAAAAAATATGTTCCATTAGAACATAATATTCAGCATAATCTGGAAATAATAATAGATGATCATACAATTTCAAATAAATAATCTTTTGGTACATAACTATATATATTCAAAAAGTAAAATATTCAATTGGGATATCAGTTCATAATATCATAATGAGGGAATACATAATTTTTTTCATCCTAAACATACTATTGAGGCCTTTTCCAAGCCATCATAATGTAAATGGTTAAAGCCTCAGCCAAATCAATTTCTGTTTTGCCTCATTAGACCTATCGATACATTATGGGGATATAATCAGCCTCGCATGTCACGTAGTAAGTCTATAGAATTCTTTATACTTCAAATACTATATTTAAAAAGATATCATTAAATCATAGTCTCCCATATGTCTTTTAAATATTCGAATCATTATCATATTTGAAAACACTCTAATAAATTAATTAATAAATTCTTACGAGTAATGCCCTTTTAGTTTGGAATGAAGAGATTGTTTGAAAAAAAATTATTTATTATAAAATAATATTTTAAAGATAAACATTCGATAAATTAAAAATAACAAAATAATTAAATGTCATTTTTGTAATAAATTATGTCCAACTAAATTTAAAATATGTAAAATTATTGTTTACAAAACATTACTGGTGAAAAATTTTAGAGCTTTCAAACCAAATTATTAAAGAGAATTTAAATCAGAAAAAGAAAAATATTATATATAAAAGAAAAAATTTACCATGATATTTTTTCAAGATAAAATTATTAGTGTATGAAAAATACAGGAGGCATAAAAATATTAAGGTGTTCACATCAAAATTGGAGATAAATTCCAAAATTCCCTTTGATCAGGCCTGTTTATTGAGAGAAATTGAAAAGGAAAACCTTATAAAGGATGTATTTCCCCCTAAATAAAAGATGAAATGATCTATATACATGAGTTTTGATCATATAATTATAATTTGTTTTAATTATATATATATAAATAGTAATTACATTGGCCTAAAGAGATAGAAAGTGTAACCTAAAAGAAAATTAGAGATTCTGTGATAATCCCTTTCCACTTTGTTATAAATCGAATCGTATGCCCTATAAAATAAATAATAATAATAAAATAAAAACTCTTATACCATGAAGGAAAATATATTCATGATATTATACATAAAATATTTGTATTAATTCACCAAACATAAGAAATAGTGGGTAATAAACCATATCAAATAAAAATAATGCTAAGATGATAAAACCCCTTCCTTATGTATGAATGTCTTCATCCATTGTACTTAACACCCTAGATAATAAAATTTGATTAATTAATAAAATAATTAATAACCTATTCAATATTTATTTAATTTATTAAAATTTTGTTAAATTCATTTATCTACTTTTTGATCATATATAACATTAAATTTTATTAATCAAAAGTGTTCGTTTTCTTGATTTTCATGAGTGACTCATTTGTTTATATGTATGAAAGATCAGGTAAAATGAAAATAATTTACTATAATTAAAATTATATGTTATTAAGTAACATCCATAATATTCAATTATCTTATATATTAATTTTCCCAGATATGATGATAATTCATAATATTGATCTTTAAGTGAAGTCGTTTAGATTATTTTTGTTGTTTTAGATCGACATGAACTATTTTGGTCTTATTAATTAATATCATGTGTATATACTAGTTATAGAATCACTAAATAAATTATAATATTTATAATAAAATAGTTTATAACCATAATTATAGTTTTAGAACCAGAATTGAATTTTTTATTTTAAAAAACATATCATCCATGAAGGCGGTAAATAGGCACCAATGAGACATTGTTTTATCCATTAAAATAAAAATAAATGGATAAGTGTCTTGATGGTGGATTTTACATTGAAATAATTAAATTAATGTATTTAAAAAATAATGGATTTATCTGTTCACTTTTTACATTGGACATGAGGGAATGATAAGAAAATAAAATAAATTGAGTAGAAAATAAAAGAAAAGAAGGATTATTTTTCTATTGAATTATCCTCCTTGAGAAAATTTTTAAGGGGATTGGATTTCATAATATGTTAGAAAAAAAGAATCCATAGAATCATGAGAAGAGGATCAAGAAGAAATTGGAGAATTATAAATGCTTGGAAGGTGTGAGGAGAGGATGTGGTGAGGAGTGATATTAATAGTGGAGGATATGGGTGTTTTTGGATTATTTTAAACATTAGTTTTTTTTTCGCTCAAGACTATGAATAGTTTAAGCATTATAACAAAATAGATTATATAATGAAAGGAAGCTGACTATTATGGTTCTTACATCATTCAAGACTCAATTAATTTTGTATTTATCTTATAATGTATATATACATAAAGTAACTGTATTTTACTCTTCATCAAAAATCAAACCGTTTCAGATACATCCCAAAAACTCACCATTACAATTCTTAGATATATATAATTGAAAAATGTATTCAATTATTTAAATATAATATTCAAAATATTATAAATTAAATTTTTAGATAAAATTATCATTTTTTTAAAATACCAATTATAATATCATAACTAAATTTATAATACATTTAAAAATTTATTGTGATCTCCTAAAACTATATTATATGCTGAGGAAAAAATGAATCAATTTATTAATATTTTTAAGGTAAATAATTTTTTTTAAATTCTATATTTTAATTATAAAATTGATATAAAATATTTACGACTTAAAAAAATATAGAAAATTTATGTATTATTTTTAAAACATTTATTTAATTATATCATGATTTATATATATCACATTTTAATTTATAAGAGAATAACATTTTATTTATCATTTCAGAGATGATATTTTTATTCTATTGGTCATATCAATATTTTTAATGGTCAAATTACTATTCTAGATGTCATGTTATTGTTCCATTGGTATAGGTTCTTTAACTCCTACAAATACATATTATTTCCTTCATTATTCATTTATAAATGTTGTATTGTATTATCTAAGTGATTTTATGTGATTAACACTATATTAAATAACTATAATAATGGATATGTCATTGATATAATTCTGGGTCGTTACAAACATCCTGGTAGTGAGTTTTATATGAGTTGAAGGGAGGAACATCACCGTTGAGTACCCGTACTTGACCAAAAAGGGCGTATTTGAGAAAACTTCCCTATAAAGATGGGACCAAAAGATGTAGATAGAGCTTAGTCCTTCCAAATATAAAATTTTTAGTAGTATCCTATTATAGAAAGATGATCTCAATGCTTTTTAGCAGGTTATCAAATCATTATTCTTTCCAAAGATTAGTGTGTAAATTTTGGCCTTTCTTGTTATACCGAGGAATTATTCTTATAGAGGGGGTCCGATATTCTTTCCTTGAGCCCTAAAATTATGGGGTTTTTATATCAAAATTTCATTGATCCCTAATATTTTATCTATTAGGAATCAACATATTTCCACACCACTAAATTGGAATGTGACATAATGTGGGAATATATAAAACTAAAAAATGTAACCGTCATCCTATATGGAGATGTAAATGATGGAATAATAGTCATAATGATCATATTATGATGTGAAATATGATTCCATAGAAGTTACCTCATTATTATTTGGGAGTGGTTCTTCATTAATCATATCTGATAAGTGGAGTAATCGATGTATCTAGAGTTTCATTGATATACTTATGAGGTTCTTCATCACATCATACTTCTAGATTAGGTGAATATTTTTACTTTTCAATGGTCTCTCGTTACAAGGAGTATACTTGATGCTAATGGATGAGGAACTTGGAATTTTCTAGTTATTATGGTGTTTGAATATAAATGGGATAATTTAGTAATAATGAAACTCATTTGGGATTGGGTAGTGGCCATCCATGGATTCATGTTAGAATATTATGGTTGGGAAAAAAGATAAAAAATGTGACCTATTTCATAGGAGTACACAATACTAATGGATTTTATTTCTAATACTTAATATAGGATTGTTTAATGGTATTATGTGAATGAAAAAACCATTCTAATCCACCAAACCATTAAAATCTTTACTGTAATAGAATATCAAATTCTACTAATGGAATCATCCAGACGATCATGTGGTGGAAATATGGAGTTCCCCATTACTGATTACTAAATAGTTATCCCCCAGCCTGACCTTATTAACATAAGTATATTCATGTATGGTATGGATTATTGGGACTTCTCCCAGTCAAGGGGGCATCATGTTCTAATGGATAAAGACTAGTTTTTTCTCAAATGGGGAACTCTGATTGAAATTCCATTATCGACCCCTATTTTTTGAGACTTTTTTGTCTATGATGAGGTTGTGGTGTCCATATGAGGCCTGATGACTATAAGGAATTCCAAGAGTCTTATATGGGCTTCAATATATCTATTGGTGTCAAAAACAACCACAAAAGATATTAATTCATTTTATTTTTCTGTATCTCAACCAAGGACCAAAATCCACACAACATAATATTTTTTCATCAATATCAGACGTGATAGAAAAATATGTCATTTTTGTTGGGATATCAGTAAACATAACATGGAAATTTACAACATGTTACTAGACATAATCACTAACTATAAATTAGACCTTGATTTTGTTCCCAAGTACCTTGTGGCCTAGGAACCAGGTGGAAAAATTAGTGAGTAAAGCTTCTTGGGGACTCCAAGATTCAAGAAACATAAGGATGTTCTTCTCCAAGGAATATATGATGTACCATAATACCTAATAATTCTTGAGGTACTAGGACTTATTAATTAATTACATGATTTATTTTTTAGGAATCTAACCCTGAAATGTTTTTTGTGATGTTCTTTTATGATGGGCTACATTAGAGAGGCGTGTTCTACAGAGGTACGTGAAGGATGAATGATTGAGGGGCCTAGGTCTTCATAGAAGGAATTATTTGTTCTATCATAACATTCCACATGAGATCAAGAATATGTAATTTGAGTAACCAATATTTGGAGCACTATATTAAATCTTCCAAAAACTGATCCCTTTTAATGAACTCTTGAAATATTCCAGGGTATCACCATGGGATGGGGGTAAGGACCATTCATCTCGTACATTTTACAAAAAAAATTACCATTGTCTATTACTATAGAATATACATATTTAGAATTTGATTATTCCCTATCCATCAAGAATTGAAGATTGAAAATTACTCATCATCCCTCTATTTTCATATAGAGAGTTTCATAATGCTATTTTTTTATTAGGTGGAGCCGAATTTGTAGGAAACATACTACAAAGATCATGAAAATTTGAAATAGATCCTAGGGAATGCTAATTATTCTACAAAAATTCATGAACCTCCAATGATTGGATGAAACCCAAAATCTTGGAATCTTTATTTTAATATGGAGTTCCTAGCACAGAGCCACATCATTCATCTAAATAGTTCATATACTACATTGGATAATGCATCCCATTTAATAGGGTGAAACATAGAATACTAAACTCTAGGGGTTGAGGATCGTGGTCCATCCATTCTATGTATGACTTCCCAACATGTCGTATTGAATCATATTATGCCTCTAAAACCAACCTATTTGTGTTAATAGTGGCTATAATGTAGTCTTTTTGAGGGATTATAATCCCCAATTCTCTGACTGTCCTACATGCCTGAGAAGAAACATTGTTTTAGTCCAATGGTGGAAATCCACACTGCTCTGGTGGGGTAAGAAAGTCAAATGTTGGTAATTCTATAGATCCAATATCATCTACCCACATTTTTTGGGTTTTTTCAATATCCTAAACCCTGAGTTTATGGGAAAGAATGATATGGTGTTCACCTGGGGGAGGGAATGTTTCAACTATGAATGTTTCTCTCTCTATGAGCTTCTTGTTGAAATTTTTTGTGGTGGGCCTATTATATAACCTATTATACGATTGAAACATATTCATCCAAGTTTCTAACTCATTCTATGGAATATCTTAAAATAGGCTAACTGTTTTAGTAATAACTTCTATCTTTTTGAGATTTTGAGATGAATGTGGAAATACCTTAGTGTGTTGAATTATGAGGCTTGATATTTTCATCAACTAATGAGTGAGGGAACATATATGAAGATCATTATGATTTTCTTGTCCCCATATATTGTGGTTTATCTCCATAATTACCTATTCTATAATATTGGTTTCTCAAATAATCTAAAGGATTGATCATCATTACATTCATTGTAGTGGTGGTTATATGGGAACATTAACCATAAGTTGGTGGGCCATCCTAGTGATCTTGTTTTACAATTTTACGTGGACTAAAGTGGATTCAAACATACTACAACAATCCTTTAATCTTCACTGAGTGATATTCATATCACCTAACCCACTAATGTGCATTGAGTAACGTGATGTCATCCCATCCTAAACGATGGTGATCCCCAATGAGTTGGTATACAAAGACACTATGAATATAGAAATGTTCACATTTTTCATTTCAAATGGATGGACCTAAGATGCGTCATGATTATTAGATTGTAAAACTGGTGATAAAATGGGTTATTTAACATCACCTTGATATTCTTAATGAGTCATGGAACATGGTACATATGGATGAACTTTATGATGGTGATTTACAGAGTAGTGGGTGGATAAAACATGACTGATAACAATTTAGTTCCCATGACCTCCCACAAGTGATTCTCCAATTCATTACATAGATGGTAGTTCTATTCCAAATCACCCTGGGCTCAAATTGGCAATGGATTGGAAATTGGGGGTGTAAACTATAGACACCTTCTCAACTGTTGATTTACTTGTATAGTGGGATAATAGAGTCCTTTCAACCCAAAATATTATTGAATGTATTATTGTTGTATGGATAACTTAATAACCAAGAACATATAGGATGAGGTATCTATGGATACATACCGATCAAGAGTGTCATTGTTCTTTTATGCATTAATAGATTTTTCACCGTCATTAGATAGTCCCAATCCATACCATGATGTTTAATATACTTCTATGGTGTAGGTAGAGATGAAGAAAGCTAATTGTTGTATATAATGTTGCATTATGTATCAATTGAAGGAATCTAACACATCCTCACATATAGGTACAAACTATGGAGTACAGATACCTTGTGGTCCATGGACAAAGGGATAGTTATCCTTAACATATATGAACTATCCCCCAATCATAGTGGTGAGGTTAGAGGTTTTTCTTTAAAGTCATATTTCACATCAGATTCTGAGTGATCAATGTGGATAGAAAATTTACCACATTATTGCCTCAGACGACACCAGAGTTCCCCAAGATCAATCTTCTAGGATTCATTTGTATTTCCAATGGTTCTTGTTTTCTAAACTGCAATTGTATTCCCCATGGTGGTTTAATTTTCTTCTAACCTCATATTGATCTTCTGATCATGGGAATTATTTTTCTCAATGGGAATCTCTGTGTTTGATAATAATATTTTGAGGAAAACCAATATGGAAAAATAATTCACCATTGGATGCCTCATTATATATTTTGGAGGATCATAGGATGGGTAGGGTCAACCTATACTTCATAGTGGATTTCTATCATCATGATCACAATAATTCAAATTTCACCCCCATTTAGTGGTTATAAGTACATGAGGAGTTGCAATGATAGTGGAAGGTTCCATTGCAGCTGATGGAGAGTCCTTATATTCAGAGAGAAATTTTAACAAACCATGTATTTGGCACTGATTACACTATAATGAGGCATGTGAAGTAGGGACTGTTTAATAAAACTCATTGGACTATGAATGTGCTCAAAATTATCACCATGGTCAGGTTGGATGCCTCTAAGGTAGCTCCTGGTATGTTTGTGTGACGATTGTGACCCACACATTGTCTTCATCTTTAGAATATGGTTTGATATATTGAATCATTTTGGGGGTGGTATCATAATAAAGCTAATTATCATGACTATAGTTTTTATTCCATTATGAACTATGAGATTTGAGAAATTAGTGTGATGTTAATTCTTTTATGTCAAACCACGACATTTCACTGGAAGGGATGACCTATTCTTATTCATAATAATGAAACATGGGATGGATGAACCCTGTTTTTTTATATTTGAAAGTGATATAGGGTGATGACACCAATTTTTTTTGGGATTTCTTGCTATTGTGATAGTATGAATATTTTTTAGAATTTTATCACCAACTTATATCTAATCCCATGCCTATTGGTGGTGGGTTATCATGAAATTCATTCATCTTGTGTTCTCTAGAAAAATTGAATCAATAATCAGTATATACTACATGTAGTCTGTGCTGATGGGGACATTGGATATGTCTTGATGCCATTGGACATTGGGTGTGTTAGTTATCCATAAAACAATTTTTCTTTTTGATATAAGGGGTTTGGTGTGTGAAATCTTGGAAATCATGTCTTTATTACCTGGAAACCCATTCTATGGGTGTAAGGAATGATATGTATATTTCCTTGGGTATCGTATAATTGTTTGATAGGGAAGATCATATTTGTTATGTGCTACAAGAGGCATTGGAAACATGTTATGTTAGCAGACTTATTCTTTTCAAATCAGCCTTTTAAGTATCATCATCAAATGAATCTCATGTTTCTCAAATGATGTATACATTCTTATGCGTCGATAAGGTTCACCTTTGTAAAGTTATATTTGAACATAGTGATAATTTTAATGTATTATGGTGTTGTGATCACATGTTTAAAGTTATATTTTGATATTTACCATTTAATCCCATCATGTATTTGGTCATATGTAGGTTAGTTCCACATATAATTATCGATTATATTATGAACTTAATATTTGAAACATAAAAGGTTTAGTTTTACCTTTGGGGGGGAAATGATAAATCATGGGGGTTGTCACCTCTTTTGGGAAAGACTAATAGATTTTTGATGGTGTTGAGATATTTGGATTAATATTCAGGGTGGGATCTTATGTACCATTTTTGTAGGTAGAGATCAAAATATACATAGTCACAATGAATAATATATAGTCATATTGAATTACCAGTCTATATATTTTATCATCACCTTGTACGGACGCATGCATCATGGATGGGGTGACAATAAGTTATAGTGGGGGGATTATGTATAGAACTACAGGGGGTGGGGGATTACCCTTGATTATTACATGGAGAATCATATGTTTCTTACATAGGGTAAGCCTATAATTTAATTTCTAGTTCATAGGATATTTTCATTTAGTATAACATCTTGAAACTATAATTAATTCAAGTAGTTTAACATCAAGCGACTATGACATTAGGCTATGCTATTTAATTCATACATCTCAGATGTGAATGTGGATAAAATAATAGTTTCATCATTATTTTAATGGGAGGATGTATTAATTATTCCACTCTATCCATCATAACATGTAAAATAAACTGGATTTTTTAATAATTTGACCATATGGAATTTTTATTCACTTGTTCATGTGACTGGGTTTCCACATGCGTAGACATGACCATGTTTGAGTGGAATGAGAGGGTCCTGATGTTAGGGTTCCTATGATTACGATAAATTGGTGATAATATTTTCCTATTCATTATTTTGTAAAAGTTAATAAACATGTGGTTTCATGATATTTGTAGTGTTGATATGGTTGACATAAATATTCCCAATTTGGAAGGATGTGCAACACTTAATAACTCAACTTGAATGAAACTGTCTTTCATGGAACTAGACGTTGTGTGGGAAACCAGAAGGATGTTTCTTAAAACATTAGAGATGTGTACATATTATAATATCTTTGAGTAATTCCATCTATAATAAGGATAGGGTAGGGATTAATATGGTATGATTATATACAACTTTTGGAGATGTGAATTTGTTTTGGTCATGTGAGGCTAATTCATCTTTTGTGAACCATATCATTTCTCAATGCAAGTTATGTGATGACATATATAAAATAATTTGATGTTTCTTGGGGACTATGTATTGTGTTTCTAGAAACATACATCATTGTAGGAATGCATGGGAATGTTGGAGTTTCAGGACATCATGAATGGCTCAATTACACAAATGAGAGCTTGATGCTTCAAATTCCAGATATCTACCTTCCAAAATGGTGGGGGTGATAAACTATATAAATAAAAATTGGTTAGAAGTAATTTGGTCATGAAACAATATATGTATTTCACTACATGTGTAAGGATCACACAACTTTGGGTTTCAAACCACCCATGTGTTTTACACTAGGTGAAAATCACATAATGTTAAGATTTGACCGCACCTTTATCATGCATATGAATTTCTCAAAAAATAATTTTTGTGCACAGTAAATTAAAATAATCCACGAAATAATATATTTTTTATGATTTTCTTTCAATATCAAATTTTTTTTCTTTGATGTCTCATTTCACACAAAATTTATTTCCACACCAAAACAGAGAGTTGCAAATAATTTCCTAATGATATTTGAAGTTAAACACCACTAAAAAATTTACATGCAGGCACATACCCAATATAATGGTAATAAATGACCATGAAAATATCTTGATAAGTAGATATGGTTATTATAAAACCATGAATATACATATTATAATATATTTGGAAAAGCTGCATGAAGAAATAAGGTTCTAAATTTTTTTAACCTCCACCCCCTATAACTGTCCTCTCTTACCTACACACAGGCCCAGTTCCTTATCTAACTAACTTTTTGTAACATCCCATGTAAATAAAGAATAATAAATATTTCATATTTATAAATATTTTTGAATCAAATATTAATTCAACTTTAAATGGGTTGCTATGTTCGATAGCGTACCCGATACACAACAATGAGTTTCTTTAAAATCTTACGTTGCAAGCTAATAATATAATATTATTATTTTAAATGATAGTTAAATCCGATCCATTGTATGGGAGGGAATGAAAAAAAATAACTACAATATGATTATAAATGATTGATAAATGTATTTACATTTATCTAAAAAGGTTAGAGGCTTAAAATGTGAATGAATCTAATTTTAAACATAATTTACGTTAAATGGTCGATTTACCACCTTTTAATGTAGAACCCTCATTAAAGATAGTTTTGGTAACATTAATTACATTATAATTGTGAAAATAAAATCCTTATTTAAAATAGGGACATCAAAATTTACTTTGTGTAAATTTTTGGAATTTTTCGGATAAAGTTCGTTTTTTAATAAATAGTGAAAATATTGTATTTTATTTCAAATGTTCCTTTTGATATGATTGATTTATATTGTTAAATTATTTTTTAATTGGTCTTAACATGTAATTAGAATATATTTTTGCTGTTTAATCCAATTTGGGTCATTGGAATTAATTTAACATTGAAATTGGACATAAACAAGTGTCAATCTTTTGATTGTTATGGTTTCTTAAAAACACCATATTTGTTTTTAGAACGGGAATTAATTTTAAAATTAAGTAATGAAAAATTTAGGTTTTTAATTTGGAAAAATAAACATAATTTTTTAATTCAGAATATCAAATATATATTAGGCAGAATTTTTGGTATTTTTTTGAAAAACATCAATTTTTGATGAATAGTGAAACAACTTGGTAATTATAAAAAAAACTGACCTTTTCATTTAAATGAAATTTTACCACTTCTATGAATTTAATTTCTAAAATCCTAAATACATGATTGTTATTAGTAAGTAATGTGTGGTTCAATAAAATGAAGATAATTTTGGGTGAATAGTAACTTTTGACTTTTATTTACTGCAGTCAAAGGTAAATAAGGTGATTTGAGGTAAAAAGAATATTATAATAATTCCAAATTAACTTAACACTTTCCCTAACCTTATTTGATGAGTAATGGCAGACCATGGTCATCCTTGGGTAGATTTTGGGAATACATGGATCCACTTATGAATGATAATGACACTTTAGATTAATTAATTTAACGTAAAGGAAAAAATGACAAAAACAAATATCTTTTAGTAAATTAATTTTTATATGGTGTTATATAAGTAATAATTTGGACTATAAATATTACTTGGAAGGATAAAAATATTTCCTAAATCATGGTATTTTTTTTAATTTTTAGACATCAAGTAAATTAAATTATTTATGACACAATAATGATACAGTATATACCTCATTAATAAATGATTTAAATAAATTAGATCATAATGATTACAATATTATTCAAAACTGGTCCAATTGTTATTGGATGATTTTATTTTGAAATTGATTCATTTTATCTTCTACTTTAATTATTTTTGGACTTTTTGAAACTGATGAAATGTTTATAATAAAATAATGTTTTCACACATTTCTAAAGGGACCCTCCTCTCCCTTATAAAAGGAGACAATATCTAACAAATTTCTCACACCTCTCAAGCCTTTAGGATCATCAAAAACTTGACTAATTATGCTATAAAAATCTTTCTCCTCCTCTGGGAAGCCTTACCATAGGTAGCAGGCACTTCAAGAAGTCCATTGGTTCAAACTAAATGGAGTTACCAAAATTAAAGGTAACCATTTCTCTTAATTTTTTTCTTTTATTTTACTTCTCCAAACCCTAAACTCTTTTTATTCCTTTATTTTGTAACAAAACCATTATACTCAATATACTAGGATGTTTTTATGAGAAGTATTTGAACTAAACTTACACAAACCTTCATCTAATGGATGAAGAACATAATGTTTCTGTGGATGAATACTAATGCCTGACGAAAAGATCATTGTTAGATTATCTCCTAACGCCTCTCATGGTTTCCATTATGATGGATCAATATTTATATATAATATATATTATGTTTATGTTTTATTTTTTTTTCTTCAGTAATTTCCATTTATATCATGCCTTTATGGTTTCCATTATGGGCAAACGCGATAATTTCATTTGAGGAAGTGCATACAACGGCCCCCTCAAAGTGATATGACTCGTTAATGCCATATATGGGACATATAAAGGATGTAGTTAATGATATTATATATGATATTATACTTGAATTATAATATACCAATATATAAATATGTTTTAATTCCATTAAAATAAGAAATATAAGTGAAAGTAGTGTTCATGTGTACGTCTAGCTTACCGTCTCCATGAACGATGCATTTCGTTTTTTACCTCCAAATGTTATATACTATTATAAATAAATGTATACACAGGATATATATGATATGTATGATATATAAATCATGAAAATCATTCAGTATATAATGGAATATTGACCACATGGGCAAGTTGTAAATATAAGGTGTTCATTTTTTACTCAAGTACCAAATATCGAAAAAATGGACACTATTAACTAAAATGATTACATAATATTTATAACATCATACTAAGTGATATAAAAGGAATAATAAAAATGAAAAAGGTTCTTAATAATGTATAAATTAACTTTATAATTTTATTCAGGAGATTAAAGAACGATCGAGTCAATTCGGACACGAGGTAAGGGACTTCGTCTGAATTTCCTTTCATTAAGGCATAATTTGTTTTATACCTGACGTTATTTTATATGGTTCATAAACCCCTTTGACTTTTCATTTCATTATAAGGGAATATTTTTATATGAATCATTTTACAAAATAACAAAAAGGAATATTTTCTTTAACATTAGTGGTGACAACGACCATTCCTCCACCGTGAGAATTATTTGATCTTTGACTTCCTAAACAAGCCAGAATGTTTTTAAAATGAAAAATGAATACCATATACTCTTTTTATGTATTTTGGTACTAAAAATGATTTTGAGAATGGATTTATTATTTCAATATATTTAAATGATATATTTTTTATTTTAATGTGGAAATTTTATCTTTTCTTTACGCTTATGTTATGTGTTATGATCATGTTATGGTTCTTGTGCATTATTTATGTATACGGGTGGTATCGTAATAAACCTAGGGTGGGTGATCCCGAGATAGCTCTCTAATGGATTGGGTAATGTGATGGAGGTAAAGGTGAATGTTTCTTATAATAGATTTACGGAATATACTATGATGGGTATTCCAGAGTAAATCTGTATGTAGCTATGATAGATAAAATGTAAGTATGATATAGATGTTACATGTTACCTTTATGATTTATGATTTCTATGTGTTATTTATAAAATCTTATGACTTCATGAGTTACGTAAAAAAGTTCATGTTTTGTATATATTTATGAAAAAATATTTTCTTTCTTTGTTTTATAACCCTTACTGGGCATTTTTTGCTCATCACAAGTTTTGAAATGTTTTCACGGGACTTAAAGATTAACAGGGTCAAGGATGGGATCAAGGAAAATTCATTCTGTCTAAAACATGGAACTAGACATGAATCTTTTTTTGGGAGTTTTTATTTTATGAAAAAAATGGAAACTGGGTAGAAGTGTCTAATTTTTAATCTTTTGATATGTAATAGTTATGTTCTAATTCTCTAAAACTCTAAATCTAAAAGAATCCTCAATGTGAATTATTAATTTAATTCAATTTTATGTAATGTTTATGTCTGGGTCCTTACAGTTGGTATCAAAGGTCGGTTTAGACAAATATAGGAGTTAGGATATTGTTAAATTAATGTCCCTAAATTAATTTACATTAATATTTAAATGATACATCATTTACAGATTACCATGTTTCTTCGCCTAAGATATTTATATGTTAATAATGGTTTTTCATAGAGGAAATATAGAATCTTTTATAGGAAGGCATAGAGAGGGAAATGACCTTCCAAATCCGCAACTCAAGTTGGTCAGAATCCGAACTGAATAGTTTGTGGCCGTGATGACTCACTTGACTGGGGAGATTAATATTGGTTGTGATTATTGATGATATTTTGGTTTATTCTAAAAGTAAGAAGGAACATGAAATTAATTTAAGGGTTTTCTTTCAAACCATAAATGAAAAGAAAATGTTTGGGAAATTCAGCAAGTGTAAGTTTTTGTTACAAAAAAATTATTTCCTTGGTTACATTGTTTCAAAAAATGGCATAACTGTTGATCCTGCTAAAACAAAAGTTGTTGAAGAATGGAAAATTACCAGAAATAAAACCAAGATTCATAGTTTTCTTAGTTTTCTAGGTTATTACCAGAGGTTTGTTGAAAATTTTTCATGGTTGTCTAGTCCAATGACTAAGTTAACTCGAAAAGGTGTTAATATCATCTAGACAAAATAATGTGATCATTGTTTTTAGGAATTGAAAACGATATTAGTGAATTCCCTAGTTTTGGAACTGCCATCTAGAAATGGTGAGTTTGTTATCTATAGTGATGCTTCGTTGAAAGGACTGGGTTGTGTCCTAATGAAAAATGATCAGGTAATGGCTTATGCTTAACGTTAGCCAAAACCTCATGAGTTAAATTACCCTACACATGATTTGGAATTAGAATTTGTTGTTTTTGATTTAATATTATGGAGGCATCATGTGTACGAAGTAAAATGTGAAATATAAACTCACTAAAAATGTTTAATGTATATATTCACTCAAAAAGAGTTGAACATGAGAAAAAGGAGATGGTTGGAATTAATCAATGATTATGATTGAACGATCCATTACCATCCGGGAAACTAAAATAAAGTGGATGATGCTTTGAGCCAAAAAAGTAATGCTTTACTAACCATGTTACGTTTAGAACAATAGCCTTTGGTTTTTGATTTGAAATACTTTTGTAATGAAGTTTTTGGTGCAGAAAATTATTCTTCTTTGTATCAGGTGTCAATGAGATCATCTATATCAGATAGAATTAAGCAAGCATAGAAGGAAGATAGTGAGTTACAGTAAAAGGTAGAGTTGTTTCAGAAGGTTCAGTTTCCTAAATTTAACATTGATAATGATTGTGTTTTGAGATTTGGAAATAGATTATGTGTGCCTTGTGATTCACAGTTGAAGAATGAGTTGTTATGTGAAACTCATAATTCCCCATTTTATGTTCATCCTAGCAGTACAATGATTTACAAAGATCTTCATGAGTATTACTGGTGGGATGGAATGAAAAGAGATTTTGCTGATTTTATTGTGAAGAGTTTGACTTTTCAATAGGTTAAATAAGAGCAGCAGTTACCGAAAGGGACGCTTCAGCCATTTCCGATTATAGAGTGGAAATGGGAAAATGTATCCATGGACTTCGTTGTGGGATTAAAAAAGACATCTCGAGTTAATAATACAATCTGGGTTATTGTTTATCGATTGACTAAATATTTTCATTTCCTTCGTATTCAGGATACATTGTCACTAGATCAATTTTCTCGGTTGTATACTAAAGAAATAGTAAGGTTGCATGGAGTTACCCTCTCCATTATATTTGATCAGATCCTAGGATTACTTCTAGCTTTTGGTAAGGCCTTCAGAAGTCATTGGGTACTGAATTAAATTTTAGTACAACTTATCATTTTCAATTCGATGGGAAGTCAGAAGGAACAATTCAGACATTGGAGGATATGCTACGTGCTTCTTCACAAGATTATCAGGGAAGTTGGGACCGTCATTATTATTTGTTTGAATTTTCATATAATAATAGTTTTTATTCCAGTATACAGATGGCTCCATTAGAGGAATTATATGGAAATCACTGTCAAACTCCATATTTTTGGGATGAAGTAGGTTAAAGGAAGCTGATGGGACAAGAATTGGTAGGAGAGATGGTAGATAAAGTTTAGTTGATTTAGAAGCACATGAGAACATCTTAGAGTAGAAAAAAAAGTTATACAGATAACCGAAGGAAGGATCTTTATTTTGAGGTTGGTGATCATGTCTTTCTCAATGTTTCTCCATGGAAAAGTGTGATGCATTTTGGTAAGAATGGAAAGTTGAGTCTGAGGTTTGTTGGACCTTATGAAATCCTTGAGAAATTTGGATCAGTTGAATCTAGAGTGGCTTTACCTCTATTTATATGCCAGGTACACAATTTTATTCATGTTTTGATGTTGAGAAAGTATATTCCAGATCCATCTCATGTTTTTAGCCCAGAGGTAGTTCAGTTGGAAGAGAATCTCTCTTATAAAGAACAGCCAGTCCAGATTCTTGACTCTAGAGAGAATGTTTTGTGGAACTACATAATACACCAGATAAAGGTTTTGTGTAAAACCCATATGATTGAAGAGGCAATGTGGGAATATGAAAATGCTATGAGGGATAAATACCCCCACTTATTTTGATAGGAGAATAAAATTACAATGACACAATTTCCAAAAGTGGTGAAGGATATAACATCCCAAGTAAATAAAGAATAATACATATTTCATATTTATTAATATTTGTGAATTAAATATTAATTTTACTTTAAATGGGTTGCTATGTTCGATAGCGTATCTAATACGCAACAACGGGTTTCTTAAAAACAGATTATTTATTTTAACAACAAGATATAATTTTAAAATTAACTAATGACACTTTTATGTTTTGAATTTGGAAAAATAAAAATCATTTTTGAATTTGGAATATCAAATATAGCTTAGGATTAATTTTTTGTATTTTTCTGAAAAACTTCAATTTTTAATGAATAACGAAACCACTTAGTAGTAGTTAAAAAACTTAATTTTTCATTTAAATTAAATTTTACCACTTCTATGAATTGTATTCCAAAAATCCGACATACATGGTTATTATTAGTAGGTAAAATGTGTTTCAATAAGATGAAAGTAATTTTTCATGAATAGTAAATTTTACTTTTATTTAACGCGGTTAAAGGTAAATAAGGTAATTCAAGGTAAAAAGAATATTATTATAATTCAAATTACCTTAACACTTGTACTAACCTTATTTTATGAGTAATGGACGACCATGGGAATCTTTGGGTCGATTTTGGGACCCCACGGAGCCACATATGAATGATAATGACACTTTAGATTAATTAATTTAATATAAACGAAAAAATAACAAAAACAAATATCTTCTAGGAAATAAGTTTTTATATGGTGTTATATGAAAAATAATTTTTACTATAAATATTTTTCTGAAATCTAAAAATATTTCCTACATCATCGTATTTTTATATAATTTTTAGATATCAGATAAATTAAATTATTTATGACACAACCAGGATGCAGTATTTACCTCATTAATAAATGATTTAAATAAATAAGATTATAATTATTATAATATTATCCAAAAGTTGTCCAATTCTAATTAGATGATTTTATTTCGAATATGATTCATCTTATCTTTGACCTTAATGATATTTGGACCTTTTGAAACTTAAGATATGTTATTAATAAAATAATGATTTTCCACTTTCCTAAATAGCCCCTCCTCTCACTTATAAAAGGAGACCATTTATAAAAAATTTCTCACACCAATGAAGCCTTTAGGATTATCCATACTCTACCTAATTAAGCTTCCTACGTCTTTTTCATCCCCCTATAATCCTTCTCTTAGGCAGAAGGAACATCAATAAGTTTATTGGTTCAAACCAAAGGGAGTTACCCAAATTAAAGATAAATAATTCTCTTAAATTGTTTTATTTTGTTTTACATATCCAACCCCTAAACACTTTTTATTCCTTTATTTTCTAAAAAACCAATATACTAAATATACTAGGATGTTTTTATGAGAAGGATTATAACTACACTTATACACACCTCCATTTAATGGATGAAGAACATAATGTTTCTGTGGATGAAAAACTAACACCTCACGAAACGATTATTGTTCAATTATCTCATACCACCTCTCATGGTGGCCATTATGATGGAAATGTATTTATATATGATATATATTATTTTTATGTTTTCTTTATGCTTCTATAATTTCTATTTATAGCATGTCTTTATGGTTTCCATTATGGGTAAATGCGATAATTTCATTTGAGGAACTGTGGAGTACCGCCCCCTCAAAGTGATATGACTCGTTAATGATATATGTGGGACCTATAAAGGATGTAATTAATGATATTATATATGATATTATACTGTAATTATAATATAACTTTGTATCATTAGGTTTTAGTTCCATTAAAATAAGGAATAGAAATGAAAGTAGCGTTTATTCGTACGTATGGCTTACCGTCTCCATGAACGGTGCATTTCATTTCTTACCTCCAAATATTCTGTACTATTATAAATACATGTATACACTGGATATATACGATATATTTTTTATCTAAATCATGAATATCATTCTGGATATAATGGACTATTTACCACATGGATAACTTGTAAATATAAGGTGTTCATTTTTGACTCAAGTACCAAATATCGACAAAATAGACATTATTAACATCAATGATTACATAATATTTATAACATGGTAATAAGAGATATAAAAGGAACAATAAACTTGAGAAATGTTCTTAATAAAGTAGAAATTATCTTTAGTTTATTATTCAGGATATTAAAGAACGATTAAGTCAAGTTGGATACGAGGTAAGGGACTTCGTGTCAATCTCCTTTCATTGAGGCATATATAGTTTTCAACACGAATTTATTTTATACGGTGTATAAACCCCATTGAATTTTCATTTCATTCAAATGGAATATTTTTATAAGATGTGTTTTACTAAATGACAAAAAAGAATTTTTTCTGTAATATTAGCGGTGACAACGACCTTTCTGCCACCGCGAGTATTATTTGATCTTTGGCTTCCTTAACAAGCCGGAATGTTTTTAAAAGGGAAAATAAATACCATATACTCTTTCTAAGTATTTTGGTATTGAAATTAATTTTATGAATGGATTTATTATTAAAATATCATGAAATGATATTTTGTTATTTCAATGGGGAAGTTTTATCTTTCCTTTAGGCTTATGTTATGTGTTATGATCATGTTATGGTTCTTGGGAATTATTTACATATATGGGTGGTTCCGTGATAAACCTAGGGCGGTTGATCCGGAGATATATCTCCAATGCATTGGGTAATGTGTTGGAGGTAAATGTGATTATTTCTCCTAAGAGATTTAGGAAATATACTGTGATGGGTATTCCAAAGTAACTCCCTATGTAGCTATGATAGCTACAATGTAAGTATGATTTTGATGCAACTAGTTACCTTTATTATTGATGATTTCTATGTGTTATTCATAAAATCTTATGACTTCATGAGGTAGGTAAAAGATTTCATGTTTTTTATGTATTTATGAGCAAATTTTTTATTTCTTTTTTTATAACTTTTACTGAGCTTTTTATGTTAATCCCATATTTTGAAATCTTTTTATAGGACATTAAGATGAATAGGGTCAAGGATCGGATCAAGGAAAAGTCATTCTATCTAAAACATGGATGTAGACATGAATCCTTTTTTCAAGTGTTTTTATTTTATGAAAAAAAATTGAAACTTTGTAGAAGTGTCTAATTTGAAATCTTTTGAGATGTTATAGTTATATCCTAATTTTCAAAAACTCTAAACCTAAAAATATTCTCAATGTGAATTATTCATTTAATTCAATATTTTTTAATGTTTAAGGCTGGTTCCTTACACTTTTCAATTGTATGATCATCATTTTACCTATAACTTATCCCTCAAACAATCATCTCCCACTTATTCAAACATTTCTTACATCCCACCTATTATCCATCCCATCACATTCATCATGAATTCCAACCATCATCCATCCCTTTAATCACATGTCCCTTCTCCATTCAGTGAATCAGCTGAATACTTTTACTTCTATAGGTGGACCATGAATGAGTGTTCCAAATAAGGCATTTCACAGGAAGGGGCCATCAGATCCAATCATACCCTGTTTCTGAACCATACTCCTCCTGAGACATGAAATAAGCCTTCTTCCATGATACACATGTTTTTTGTTGTGTCATCATTTTTTGAATGGTCCAATAATTGTTTGGATTTTCTATTTCATTTTTTATATTTTATTAATGTTTCTTTCCTTTGTTTATTTTCCAATTTCATATACCTCAAATTATATTTTCCTATTTTGTTGTTTAATTTTTTTCCATTTTTTTCATTATTTATTAAATTAAAACATGAGTCTCTATATTGGATTTATAATAATTTACACATTATACATGGTCATTGATATGATTAGATGTGGTTATTATTTTACATCATTATACTAGTGGTACTTTAATGTTTTGTTTCCAACATATGCTATTTCTTTCCACCTCTAATTATATCAGTAGTTATATTTTTTTATTTTAATTGAATATTATTATTTTGTATCCACAACAAAAAAATATTAATATTTAACATATGGTAAAAATTTACAAAAAAATAACCCGATCTTAAACAAGATAATTTTAGTTATTCTATAATTTTAACTTTCTAAAATATTGCATGAAGGTTCTAGGTTTTTTTGTTTTTTCCTATTATCTTGTAGAAATAATTGAGATACGAATTTTTACGAAATTTTTAAAACTAATGAACTACAAAAAGGTCATTGATGAAATATTTATCTATTAATTGCTTTTTTTATTTTTTAAGGTGGGGAAGGTGTATTTAGATGATTGATAGTCATACAAACATTTTCATTTAAATTTTTTGTTTCCCTATATTTTATAAAACTATTTTTAGTTTAATCCTTCATATCCACTCTCCTCGAATGGTATCTTGTTCATTATTAAAAGGATAAATGAATGGGATATTTTTTTCTTATAAATGTAATTTAAACTATTATAATACTATTGGACATCATTTATTATATATTTAGATAATTAATGGAATAAAAAATGAAAAACTATTCCATTTTATGTTGAATATTTTTAAATAATAATTAATTATTAATGGAAATTCACATTTAAATAGTCAAAAGATCAAATGAGTACATTAATTTACCTAAAAACATTAATATTTTACATGGTATAACCATGAAATTAAATAATAATATCTTATTTAACTATAATATTCACATCCAATGTGTCAAAGTGGTCACATAAAAATATTTTTAGAATATTTCTTTTACCTTTTAAATTAAGGATGATATAATTAATAAAAAAATGAGTTTACACATTCATATTAATCAAATATTAATACTAAAATCAATTATAAAATTGATGGGTTGAGTGGATAATAATTTTTTTGGTCTGATTAAAGTATATAATAACCAAATCTTTATATAATTTTAATATTTTTTTTAATGAACAATATAATATATTGATCAATATTTATACCTAACAACCACAAACCTCGGGTATGATCCATGTAATGTTGATAAATATTGAATAAATATATGGATTACATTCCATTTGGGATATTATTTCAAAGTAAACATACAAATTACATAAATGATAAATACAAACTTCAAATTTGTCTAGGAAATTTCAAAAAATAATAATCACTAAAAAATTCTTTTGATAAATCAAATCCCCCAGTAGAGATCTTATAATTGAAGAACAATAACAATTTTATGATAAAATAATTAGAATTATGTAAAGCATATAAAATTTTTATTTTACTCAATATAATATAATATCTCATTGGAGTCTATGAATATAGGATTGAATATTATAACTCAGTAAGCTAAAACTTTAACAAAGTAGATTTCTTGAATTTTTGTATGTTTTCAATTTATTTTTTGTATCCTTGTTTTACACTAAGACATATTATATTATAAATTTTTTTATGGTATTAAATTTTACTTTTCAATTTATCAAGGTTTTTTTACATTATTTTTAATTTACCTTGATACATTGATGGTGTGACATATATTTAAACATTTGAAGAAGAATATTGTATGTAAATGTGGTATTATTTTATTCGCGCATAATTAGTGGGAATTATTTATTTTTAATATAAAATAATATCTTTTTTATGATAATTCTTAAAAATTCATTTTTTATATTATTTTCTTTAAATTTATACATATTTAAATATTGTTCAGACGCATTATGTGTAATAGTGGAAACATTCACAAGGTACATTATTTCAATTTTAATATTTTATTCATCTAATAAACAGTTTACATGGAATTCTCATATGAAATCATATTCTATTGAAGAATAAAGTAATAATAATTTAATATATAAAGGTGTATGAAGAATGTATAAATGAGAATATTCGTATTATTTTCTGGTTCAATTCATTTTACAATCACTATTTATATAAAAGTCAGTAAATATATTTGTTTTTTATTAATTTATTTTTATTAATTGGAAATAATAATTCTCTAATATTTTATTATTATTTCTGTAATTTATTCCCCATGAGTTGGTTATATTTTTTATCCTTTAGTTTCTATATTTATGTAACATTCAAGTGTTGGATACTCTTTATTTTTTGTATTCCATTTAAAAATATTCCAATAGTAAAAAATGGTTGAATGATCCATCATCCTAATTAAAAATAATTAAGCGAATGAATAATCACTATAAACATGATATGACAACACATTTCATCTCTCTAGTGAACAAGTCATCACCCTAGGTATCGATATCACATACCTAATCTATTTTTTGGAAACATAGTCCTGATATATACCTGACCTAGAATAGATGCATAAATCATAGTCATGTATGGATGGAAGAGGGGTTTAGGTATTTGGCTTCCACCACATTGTTCTCCAATCACCATTAAAAAACCCTATTTGGGGTTAGATAAAAGCATATTAATTTTATATTTACAAAATATATAAAACTAAAAAAACATTAACTAGAACATTTTTTCTCCCACCAATATAATAATAGAATGGAATGTTTTTTACGACACTGTATCTTTCAATAGAATTTTGGTGGACAACCATGGTAGTTTTGGTTTACTCTTTCATCCTTATGAAAATCCTATCTCCCTCCACACAAAAAACCAATTTTTTACTCAACCAAAGATCACCTGAAAATTTGAACATAACCCTACAACATATATCTAGAAGATCCATCTATCATCCTAAATCCTAAAGTGTTTACTCACCCATCCAAAATTATGGGGAAAATCGGATCCACCTCTTAGTTCACTACCACAAAAATTTCATGGGTTATCATAACATCCATACCATGATACATATCATCCCTTGAAATATTATATAAACAAATCCATTGTAAAGTTTTATTTAATGATTTAACATGGACATTGAATCCTCCAAATCACTCAATGGTTTTCTCATTCGATACATTATCTAAGCCAATGAACTACCCAACAACTATTAAACTCCCATCAACATGAATCAGAAACACTTGTTATCAGCTGAATGTTTTGAGATTATTCTAATACATTCTAATGTACTTAATTGAATGTGAAATATTATTTCTTATAATATGTTGTGTTAACTACCTATAAAAACATACCATCACTAATACCACAATGTAAATAACTCTATTATCTCAACAATGATATCTATTAGTTATTGAAATATTATATTTCTATATTTTTAATTTTACACCCCATCAAGTGATTTCACTATTCTAAACTAGTTATTATCCCATTCAGTGCCTCACAAAATTATCTTTCAACTATTCTTTGTAGAAAAAATAGAATAAAAAAATGATTGTACACACTTTATTAAGCCCCACACCAATTACTATACGTCATAATCATTAATTATCCCAAAAATCTACATGTTCCAACCATCAAAATTAAAATGATATCAATTATATATTATGAATTATAATTCCCCTCTTCAAAAATACATGAGGAATATTTTTTAGAGTAATAACCTGACTTCCTAAACCAAAAAATCTGTATTTTAAACCACCTATAATTTTATAGTATTGTCCAACTTCAAAGTCAGCTTTATTTTTTCTTCACATAGTTTACCAAGGAATTAATCATATTTTTTGCTAACAGAACAATTTTATAATTGTGTGTGTAATCATGTTTTGAGAAATAGTTTGACAGAAAACCATACAAATATTTCCTCAAATTTCCATAATACTTATATATTTTTCAATGTTAATGAACATCATGAATTTATATAATGGAAATTAAAAAATTAGTGAAATGGCATAATAAAATTCCTTATTTAACCATATGAAGATGGGGAAAATCCTTAATATTTTTGAAACCATCCTCATGAATTCAATGAAACTTAAGGATTGATTGGCTAATTTAGATTATGAAATCATATATCCACCATATTAATTGGAAAATGAAAAAATTTATAAACCTATATAGCATTAAAATCAACCACATTTATCAATAATTTATCTAACATAGAACTTATCTAGATATTATTTTTCTTCATAAAAAAATATGGATATGTATCGTACATTTCGTCACCCAACTGGTAAAAACACTTATAATGACGACCCATATGGGTACTTTATAAAAAAATTAAACCCCTTTTACATTGATGAAAACTCCAAAATAGTTTAACCACTTATTTATTAAAAAATATTAGACATAACAGATATGATTAAAAATCCAATTTGACCCTCTTTCTTCAAAATAGTACATTAAAGATTCAAAAAACGTTGAATCTATACCTACATAAGTCAATATTTTTGTGACAAAGAAGATTTATATAGTTTTCTAATGATTTCATATTAATTAATATCAAATAGTCATACTATTTTCTTTTCTATGAATCTTTTTCAGGATTTTTGTACAATATTTTAGATCAATTTATTCCATTCACAAGCACAAGAATTATGATATTATTGGAAAATTGAATATTATAAGCTATATAAATCCACTTGTGTTTAGAATATGCATAGTAATTCAATCTATTTTTTTATTTTCTTTATATGGTATCTCTTTAAATAAGAGATTCAAAACAACTAACTCAAGAAATATTTCAATGTAATCATTATACTTGATGGCATGTAATAATTTATTTCATTTATTTTTTAATTTTTCTTAAAAAATTAATCGTTGTGATGCCATAGATTTCGATTCATGTTTATCTTTTGATGATTTACTGATTCAATTTGAAATATCTTCATGAAAAAATGATTTTATATATTAATTTAGTTGAATTATATAATCATATATGGTAATTTTTATTTTAATATTTCAGAACGTAATGTCTATAAAATTTATTTTTTAATTTCATAAAACAAATTAATACATAAATAATCAGGTAAACCAAATCTAAATGTAAAATTTTATGATAAATATTTTATAATTTTAAAAAAATTTATATATGTATTGATATATTAATATGTATTATATCATTAAAATCTTTTATATTAATATTGTTTATATTTTTATAATGATTTTAGGATAATACAGTTTATACATTTAAAATTCTATATTGTTTTAATTTTTATTGGCTTCATGTATGAGAAAAAAAGACCTAATATCACGATATGATGTTGGTTTTATACATTACAACTTAAGTCTTACATAATCATCTCAAATCTAAATTGGGGATCACTGACTACATTGTTCTTTCTCATAGTGACTAATTAAATCATTACAATCAGATTATTCTTTAATGGTTAATTTTTTAAAAATTATTTAAACATTATCAATGTTGAAAATAAATTTATCATCGTAAAATATATTGAGTGATGACCTAATGCCAATGATAATATTCACACTATAAAAATTTTTAATGTTACATCATTATTTTTTACATCCAAGTATCAAAACTAATATTGATTTCTTTTTATAAAAACAATAATCAAATTTTAAAAACTAGTATTTATTTTTTCATTAAATTTATAGATATTTAAATCATATCTGATGAAATACTCTGAAAAACTGATTTTTTGTGTGTGTTTAGTTTTATTCATTTATTTTTTAGAAAAAATTAATTTTATATTTGAATTTCATTTTCTTATATAATATTTTGTGTGTAGTTACTCTTGATGTTATCTTTTATATTTATTGATAGCCAAAAAATATGTTATTCTCACAATTATATATAGCATATTGGTAGTATTATACATCTAAACTAGTATAAGTGGGGTATATCCTGATTTTAGGAGATATAGTGAGTTAAAAATATTATAAAAAATCTATATATCCAATGTTGAAGTAATTTCCTTAGAAATTGATCTATGAATTTGTCTACTCCAAGGAAATTTTCAATTAGATTGTTTTAATTTACCGTGTTCCCCATACCAAACTCATATTTAGTCCACCCAATCCATGTTCTACCCTCATACCCCATACACCCTTCCCCTATAGTATGTTTCTAACATTATTATATTTATATTAAAATTTATATTTACATTTTTATAACTTACATTCTTCTTGTTTACAGTTTCTATTTTCTATTCTGTGTTTGGAAACATTCTGAAATAAGTAATTTTAATATACATAGATATCATTAAACTTTTTTTTAGGATTTCATGAATGATAAATAGATTTACTTTAGTCAATAAATTACATGATGATAAATTTGAATTATTGCTTCACACAAAATTATTAAATCTAATTGCATTATTCGTGATTACGTGTAACTTGAATTAATACCATTAATCAACTTTTTTGACATTTTTTAATCTTTTATATTTGGATTAATTATGTCAAATCCTGAATTCCTGATTCATTTTTTGTATTCTAATGAATTCCAAAGTTCCCACTTACCTGGAATTTCAACACTTTGTCATGAAAAAATAAAGGTGATTCATCTATTCTGTGATATACATATTTTGGAATGGATAACCTCACGTGTTGTATTACATATCCTATGTGCATAAAATTATCAAAATGATCTTGTTCTGAGTTTTATGATGGAATGTCACAATTTATGAAACATATTTCATTCTGTGAAAAAAAATTCAAATTTCATTTTTCATGGTTTACATATGATTTTTTAGAAAAAAAAATCAATAGGTATTTTTAGTGGTATAAAATCTATGTATTTATATCATTTTTTATTATATCTTCATTAAATAAATCAATTTTCTCAAATTTATTTCATTTATAAAAACATCATAATTATAATTAATTTTTTGATACACCATTTAATAAAAGGTATTATTCCAAGATTAATGATTTATAATGTGATGACTAAAATTCATACTTTAATTAATTATATATATTTAGTCAATTCAAATAAATGTTTTACATTTTATTTTTGACATTAATAATTATTTTTCATTCTATATGATTATAAATATTATTATTGTTAGGAGAGGATCTTGAGAAAACATATTTCTACTCAAGCCATTAGGTTTCATTGATTTTTTTCCCATAAAATTATTTGTTATTATTAATTTTAAAAATGTTTTTTAATGAGATATAATATATCTATGTTCTGATATAGACTACTATTTCTTCCTTATTTCATTGTTTTTATATTTTACAGATATGTTTTAAGATTAAATATTTTATTAATGAAATATTCATTAACATATAGTTTTAAAATAAATGTATTAATTTTTTCATATATTATTACAACATGTTTTATAATTATTAATTGATTTATTATGTTTCATAAAATTTTGTAGCAAAAAATAATTCAATAAATGATCACAAGATAACAAAAAAAATAAAAATATTTCATGAGTAATTTATTTTAATTCTAATTTTCCATTTTAAACTAAAATTATAGGTTTCTCGGCCATTATATATATATATAATTCCATTTTTATATCTTCAATTTCATTATATTATTAAATCCATATGCTATTATAAAAAATATGGGTATAAAACATAGGTGTAAACCTTGTCAATATTGATTTAGATGACCAATTACTTTCTCATAGCCTTGGTATGTATTCTCATACAAATTATTGATTGATTATTGATTTAAATTTCTATTATTTGTTTCTTTTTCGGTAATCAGTACAATTGGTGATTACTATATTTGTTTCCATTTGTAAAATTATGATTGTGACCCAAAAATGGTTATATAGGTTTGAATTGTGTTTGGACATGTTTAAAGAGATGAACATTTTAGGGAATAGTGAATATGAAATTCCAGTGATAAAAGAAAAATAATATTATGATTTTAGATTTGTAAATAAGGATATGAAATAATGAATTTATTTGAATAATGGTGAATTATGTGTGGAGATGTTTTTTATAAATTAAAATAGTGAAATTATAATTTTTATTTTATCCTCTTGATAATTAAGAATATCTTGTATGTTTTAAGGGGTATGTTTTCTATAAAAAAGGCCATTTAGGAATAAGGAAATCAGTCTTTATGTGGGATAAACATGTCAATCCTACATTGGTGAATTCTACTCATGTTTTAAAGATGTATAAGAAGTATCAATCTCTCTTTGGTTGATGATACAAATCTATGAATATTATTTTAGGTGTACAATGAAGTTAATTATCTTATAAAATGAACAATCAATGCTTGGGTTGCTGGGCATATTCTTCAGTTTATCAATGTGTAAGATTTTTATTCTTTAAATGGTTTTCTAAATTCTATGAAAAATTATTAAGAGGAATATGGTTTTGATTTTATAGGTGATATAATTTCCATTGAGTGTTGAAATAGAATTTCGTTTTATGACCCATAACTATGTTTGTTAAGGTGTGAGTTACATGATGAATTTATATGTAATATAGATTTAAATGAATCTATAAATTGTAACATGTGATGAATAACTATATAATTGTTGGGTAATTAAATTAACTTGAAGTATGGTATTTTTATTCAATTTCAGAGGCACTTTAGGTTTATTAGGTTGCATAAATTATGATATTTAATATATATAATATATTTTTATTTCAATATTTATTTTGAATGAAATGTTGGGAGAATAAAAAGAGAAAAAGTTTTTATGGGATGATATGATTTAATATGTTGTGTTTTTAGTGATGTATGAGACTCCATTCACTAAAATTGGTAGCCTATGCTTGATATATGGTAATTGTAACATAAATGTTGGTTATGGTGGTTGGTATAATAAAATTCCATTGTATGGAATAATTGAACAAGAAGGTAATTGACCCCTTTTGAAATTACACTATTATTTTTATATTTTTAAACAAATACCTCGAGTTTACAGTGGTTTTATGGTTTATCAATTAAAATTATGTTCTCACTTACCATACATAACCTCGTTTTGTGAGTAAACATTGAATACATGATGTTTTTGTTGGAGGATATGTGGTTAGATGTGATGCTATCATTTAGGGTATCCGTTTTGGAAGCCACAATGCTATGAGTTTTTTTTAAGATATTGGAGGATATAACCCAGGACCAAACAAAGGGAATATGGTTTTTCATGGCATCTAGAAGATAAATACGCAGTTATAATCCATGGTAGTAGACATATTTATATTATAAAAACTATGGATTTAAGACTATTTCATATTTAAATCCATATATCATGGTCAACTATACAATTTATAACAATGGATATAAGGAGGTTTGTGAAAGGTTATAGGTATGGTTACAAATTGTGGAAGTTGAACTATTTCCCTCATTTGACCCACTTCTTTTACACTCTTCCCTTGGATACAGACCATGGATATTAGTCAGTGTGGCCAAATCTATATCCATTTTCTATAACCACAGATACATACCTATTAACATCGTTTATTATATAAATATAGGTATATTTCCCTAGTTTGAACCATGGTTATAGGTCTATAGCCTCAATTATAGGCATTTTTTGTAACCTCTTCCTAGTTTCCATCCCAATAGAAACTGCATCCAACTAATCCATTTCCATTACCTATATTCAGGGTTATAATCCATGGATATAGTTTGATTTTATAGTAGTGAATCTATTTTCTCTAGAATAGTCCCACGGGAAGAACACTTAATGGGGTTGAGATTAATTTTCAGTGAAAACTTTGATTAAATTGTCTAGGTTCAATGATTTGATATTAATGATATCATGAAGTCTAATATAATGATTTCCAAAACTATTAATTTCCTTTATTGAGATCTTAGTTATTATTATACATAATATAAATACGTAGATATTATATATGGAACCATTTTTTTCCATAGGTTAATGATTAATGGGAATTTGTTTTCAATAATTTAACCATATATATTAAGAAATCGTTTTTTACTACTAGGAATCTAAGATCACCCATTAAATTTTCCCCTTACTAGGATATTAAGAATTATATTTTGAATAATATCAAGGGTGAGAGAATGTTTATTATTTTTGTGTATTTGTAGTTTCCAATGTAATACTTTGATCATGTATGTATCTGAATCTTCCTGGATACTAAACTAATCGACCCTCGGTGATGACATCCCTTGTATCTTTCACCTATTAATTAATTAATAGAGTAGTTTTGTGTTATTATATTTGTGGTTACTATAGTTGGTGTCAGAAAAATATTTACTGAATTCATGCGAACTACAATTCAAATAAACTTAGGTAGATGGATATTATCAAAATCCTTTGTCGTTTTTTAAAAACATTTACTATTTTAGGGATTTTATTTTATTGTTCAATATTCATGATGATTGTGATCAAACTCAGTGTCTTACATTATTTAGTGAAGGTGTCTAAAATAAGATGGCGAATCACTACAAAATGATAATTTATAGATTTTCTTACTAAGAAATCCACTATAGATATTATTGGAATTGAGAATATCATTTCCACATCAGAGTCCCTAACTCATAATCTGATGAATAGAAATGCCCATATAGACAAAACTATTATACCATTGAAGGATTAACCTATATTGGATCGCTTTATACGATAGAAGAATTCATATTTTAATGGAATTACTAATGTATTGGTAACTTGACAATGGATCAAGTCTCTAAAAATGATATTAAAATGTTTATGATGTAACAAATGTGAAAAGGTAATTCTGGAATAGTATTATTTGATATTATATATAGATAAATGGAGGTCATTAACATAGAACACTAAAAGGGTTTAATACATTGATATAATGTTATTGAGAAATTTTTACGTGATGTTATTCATGACATACTTCCCTCAAGGAAACTAAGTTGAAAGGATATATATTTTTCACACATTATATAAAAAGGTAGCTGAATGTACAGAAGGTTATGAGTCTAAATTTACATGATTATACCAGAATTATATTTTACTATATATATTATGTGGAATTTTGGATTGATTGTTTCATTTATGAACATAAACTGAGTCCTTGAAGGGTAATAGTTTCCTAATTGTTTTCTTTATGTGATGATATAGTATCATATTACATTAACATAGAAATGAATTTATTCAAATTTTTTCCTCATGGGGAATGAAGATAAGAAGAGTTCAGTTAAAAATAGATAAAAAGGTAAAAAATTAATGAAAAATAAGGGAAGAAAATAATAATTATCATCTTAACATTATTGAATGAAACATCTGGGAAAATTCATGAATGCAATAAGGGTTATTTAAAAGTGTGGATATGATGGTCATCTAAATAATGAATATATTTGAAAAGAAGGAAAATAGATTTATTAATTAAATAGTATATAATTATAGATAACAATAATAAAACTAGACCTCTAATGATAAAGGAAAAATGAATTAGAAGAAACTAAATGGATAAGTATAGAAATATGAAATTAATACAGCTGAAGTGGATGTTACATGATATGTGGTGAATTTTATAGTTATCTTCTACTATAAAAGTGAAAGTTTATTATGTGATTTAAGTTCTACCCACTATTTCCTATTTTAAAAATATTCTAATTTTATCACATCACCACATAAATTATTATATGTTTAGTTTTTTAGTGAAAACTCATAATGGTACTATGATTTTATCTCAACTCTATAACTCCTCTCCAAAATATTTTTTTACAAGTTGTGTTTCATCAAAATATTTTTACACTTTCCCAAGTTGAATATGATGTAAATTTGGGAATAGATTATATCCCTTTGTGTATATCCTGTATTAATTTTGGGTGAAGCAAAGTAATATTTGATATTCTAAATCTATCAAAGATATTATAAAATACGAGGATGATCATGAAATCATGATGTAAATTACAGAAATCATTTGGGTTTTATAACCTATTTCTATGATATATTTATGACATATGGTTGAATAGAAACTAAGTGTTGAAGATATGTATATTTTTTGGGTTATTTTTGAGTATTTATTCAATATTTTTCTAGTCATATTATAGATTTTGAAGTTTTTTTTTTAATATAACTCATACAAAGTTTTATACCTATTTCTATAATCAATATTGAATTGTCCTAATTGAGTTGCTGGAATTGATGAAGAAACTACAAGAAAGTAAAGATAAGGGATTCATTTCTCCCAGTGTATCACTATGGGCTTCACATATTCTTTTCAAATTAAATAAATATTGGTCAATTGATATATTAATTTATTATCTGAAACATAACAAAATAACTATTAATAAATATTATATTCTACAATGTATCAATGATTTATTTGATCAATACTAAGGAATTCAAAATTTTCCCATGATTGATCTATGATCTATATATTTTTAGCTAAGGGTAATAAGGGGGATATACAAAGCACAACCTTTTATAATATGTATACTCATTATAAATTTATATTAATTATATTTTTAGTTACCAATGTTTCTTATATCTTCATGGATATAATTATTATAGTATTTTAGGATTACCTTGATCAGATTTTGTTAATATGTGATGAGTGTTGTCTCACACATTCTACAAAATATTTAATTTGTATTTAACAATGTACAACACAGTGGTAAACCTAGGACGTTCTCTTAAGGAGGAAGTGAATCAAACAACCCTTAATAGGATTGAAGAAAACAATAAAAGGAAAACATCTCAAAAAAAAATTAAATACTATATGGGTGGTTGGTTTTTTGAATTTTTAACAATAAAATAAACAACTGAAAAGACCAACCAAAGACACATTTTCAATAAATAAAAACTTATATGAGAAGATATAGTTAATCTAATATAACACCTTCAAATTTGTTTATCATTATCCCATATAATTATAATTAATTCAATTATGATCCCCTAACCTAGTTTACCGTCGTACCCTCCAGAAATTAACACAGCAACAATTATTTGTGAAAATTGGCCCTAGGTTAACATCAGAACCACCGATCGTAGCACCCTTCTTTGATTATGATCCAAAATCAATCTTATGGTCACTGGAATATTAGTGTGGAATCTCCAACATATAGGTGATAATTAATTGAGTTTGGGATTAGACTTTAACCCTATATTTAAATCCCATGTTCATTAGATTTTTCGATTGAGGATTCACTCACACGATTTACACAAGTCGACCACGAGGTCAAGTGCAAGTTGATTGAGTAACATAGAAATTAAAACACAATTTATTGATCCCAATTTCTAATTTATAATATTTTTATGGATTCAAAATAAATAAATTAAGTGAGAAAGTATAAAGAAAATATGAAATAAATCACCCTTCCATGGGAGGAGTTGTTATTGTGGAGACGTTTTTCATAATCAATGGATTGATTTTAGAACACCCAATATCATATCTATTGTTATATTCTAGCCCCTTATGAAAAACTAGAAGTTGAAATTTGAATAACACAGAAGATTTATTGGAAAAAAATTCACGTTACAAGCATAAAAACAAGGAAAATGACAATGAGGTGGGAGAGGAGAGCCTTCTTGGATGAGAAAATTGCACAAGGACTTAATCCTTACAAGGGTTGTGAGTTGTTTCCAAGAGACACCATCTAGGCCACTCTTTCCTAAATATTTTACCCCCAGAGTAAAATCTAAATTAAACATAGTTTGTAAGGGAATGGATTTATAACATTTTTAAATGTGAATGGAAAACATTTGGCTAAATTATTTAATCCCATATTCACTGAATATTTGACTTAAAAAATTCCCTCATTATCTTTCCTTATAGGAGGATCATTTTTTCATAATCAAGTCTATAATATTCCATCAAAATTTGGGCCCAATAAAATAATAGATGAAGAAGATTCAACCCATATGGTGAAGTGATGTCCAATATGGATAGTTCAGTCCATCTTTGTATTCCTGGTCCATTTACACCACTCAAATTTACAATACGACTCTAATGTCTTGAATAGAATATGTATCCGATTAAGTCCGTAACACACTTATAAAATTTTATGTCAAAATAAATTACAGATCAATATTTATGCATGGAATACTATAGTCATGTTTAAAATGGTAAAACTAGAATTTTCATCAAAATTGAAAATGAATGATCTAATCCCAAATATTCCATAATTGATCATATTTAGCATAATGTGAGAAAATTATATCATTTATTATCAATAAAATATTAAATAAAATTATGTTTTATCAACTCCCCCACTCTTATCCTTTTGAACACCTGGGAAAAACCTCATGTCATCTATTCGAGAAAATTGCCAAAAGATATGCATCTTCATATTTCACAAACCACAAGGGAAATGTAGGAAAAATAAGAAACCCATAAAAAATACAATATTAAAAAATTTTAAAGTAATTGTCTCATAAATTTTCTCAAAACAAAATCCAGTGATATTTATAACACTAATTACAGTGAAACAAGTCATGGGTCTACCATGCCGAAAATTCTCTTCATCTATGTGTGATAACCATTCGATGATCATAAATAAACCCTTTATTTACTATATTAAGGTCATGTAAAATAATTCTTCTTACTTGGATTAATTCAACTAACTGGTTCTGCATTCCTTTTCAATCAAATTTCAAGACCCACTCACTTAAGCAATCTTGAAAGTCAAACCTTAAGCTCCCAACCTTGATATCCCCATATGTGGTACATTTCATCCCACCCATTATTTTTTTTTTTTTTGAATTTTAACTTGGATAAAATCTCAAACTCAACTCTCATCCAGTGTTTGATCTTCTCAAGACACAAATTGTAATAGTTATAACAAGATCACAGTTAAAGGAAAAGTTTTTTCACTCCTGTTCTAGACACCACCCATTTTTTGAGGGCATAAAATAGTTGGATAATAGGTACACACATATTGGTAAATTCCATACAATAATGAAACCGTTTGGAAGAGAAACAATGTTATGGATCAACCAATGAATTTTTTAACTAACTTGACTATACTTTTAATTGAGTAGGAAAAATATCCCAAGTCACGGTTGGGTGAAAAATTGTGGGGAGAAATCAATGATGCAATTTACCACGAACAAATATCATAAATAAAAATGTCAAAATCTAAAATTATTTATAAAGACACAATCATTCATATCATTGATGACGTTAATTTTTATAAAAATAAACCCTTGATGATGAAATATTACTCATGATTATCATTCTACCAATGAATTTTGGAAACCTGCATTTTCTATATCTTACACATGATAATGTCACATGATATATATATATATTTGATATTTTTTTTCTTTTTTGGGTTTTTAATAAAAAAATTAATATAAAATACACAAAAAATACAAAAATGAAAATCCTAAATATCTACCCCAAAGTGTTGAGCCCTCCCCCACACATAAAATAATATATTATCCACAATTTAATATTATGAGATGATATGTGAACATGAAAATTATAAATTTAAATAGGAAAAATAATATAAAAGTGAATGGGTTAGGAATATCCAGATATGCTCATGTGATTATAGGGTCATGCAGTGTGATGAAATCCACTGCATCAGAATAAATTACCTCAATGTATTTCTTCAAACATTTCTTATTGATTGTAAATCACCTTCTAGTGTCCTCTTGTGTGATCTCCATTTCACCATAAGGAAATACATTAGATAAAATATAAGGACATAACCATCTGAAATGAAACTTACTAGGCATCAGCTTTAGTCGTGAACTATAGAAAAAAACGTTATCTCCTACATGAAACTCCCTTTGTTTGATGATTATATCATGAGTTTATTTTGACCATTCCTTGTAGAGCCTTGAGTTATCATATAAATACAACAGAATCTCTTCATGATCTTGAATTTTTAGCTTTGTTTGGATTCCATCTTGGGCCAAATCCATTTTGCATTACTTTATAACCTAATAAGCTCGATGCTCAACTTCCACGAGGAGATGGCATGAATTCCAAAAAACAATTCAAAATTGGATATAACAATGGGTGTCTTATATGCTATCCTATAATCCCATCATGCATCATCCAAGCACTTTCTCCAATCCTTCCTATTCAGCTACACAATTTTTCACAAAATTTTGTTTAACTCGCAGTTTGAAAACTTTTTCTGACCATTTGTTTAGTTTTGGTATCGTGTTGAAGATTTATGTTTCAACCCATACTTCCAAATGAGTGAATCCGAGTTCTTAATGCATAACTGTGTCTTTTGGTGACTGATGATGCCTTTTGGAACTCCAAACCTACAAAAAATTTGTGTCTTGAAATAGTCAAGTACAATATGAAAATCAGGAGTCCTGGTGGCCTTATCCTCGACTCATTTAATCACATAATCAACAACAACCAAAATATACAAAAAAACAAATTAACTAGGAAAATGACCCATAAAATAAATTCCCTACACTTCAAAAATATCATAAAATAGTAAGGGTTGTTGGGTCATCCCATGTCCCTTTTAAATATTTACCATTTATTGGCAATGAAAGAATGACATAAATAACACATGTGTATCATGGAATAAGATAGTTTAATTAAATTTCAAGTCAATGACCTTCTAAGCTGTCTGTTGTGGTCCAAAGTGTCCACCAAAAGCATGTGTATGATAGAATTTTATAATAGACTCAAACTCATGATCAGGAACACACCTCCAAATAACTTTTTCACTACACATGCACCATAAGTGGGGAACATCCCAGACATAAAATCCAGACTCACTCTTAAACTCTTGGACTTGATTTTTCTTTAAATATGAAGGAATTTTATATGAAATATGGCAGTTCATTAAATCAGCATACTAAGGATGCATACTTGAGATGGAATAAAGATTCCCATCATGGAAAATTTCCCCAAGTGGTACCTACTCCATGGTGTCATCCTTTAGTGTGTGAGTAAGCCTTCCCATGTGGTCCCCCACTAGGTTTTCTGACAAATTAATTACCATTATCTCAATATAAAATTCTTGAAGAAGGAGCATCCTTTAGATTAGCCTAGGCTTCCCGCTTCTTCAATAGGTACCTCAGAGTTGCCTGGTTAGAAAAAAACTACTTTAGAGCCCAATAAATAAGAACATAATTTATCTAAAGAAAATATAACAAAATAAAATTAATTTTCGGTGGTACTGTAGTTTTATTAGGCCAAATCCAGTTTCGTTGATGAGTATGAAATCACATGTGAACATGCCACCACCCTTTGAGATAAGACAGCTCTAACCGCAATGTAGAAGGCATCACACATAACCTCAAAAGGAAGCTCCAACCGTGGGAGATGTATTATCAGTGGAGTGGTCGGACACTTCTTTATCTCATCAAAGAAAGTCTTGTAAGAATCATGAAACATTAAATTAGAGTCATGATGATGTAATCGAGACATAAGAAGTGTAATCTTTTTAAAATCATTGATGAATCGCTGATAAAATCCAGCATGACCTAGGAAATATCTTACATCATGATCACATGAATGATAGGGTAAGGATGAAATGATATCTGTCATAGATCTATCAACCTATATCCCATGTTTTGACCCTATATGCCCTAATAAAATCCCAAGCTCTACCATGAAATTACACTTTTCATTGTTTAAGAACATATTTTTCTCAATACAATTATTCGAAACCTTTCCCGAAATACTTATACATTCATCAAACGAGGATCCATAAACTATAAAATAATCCATCAATACCTCTATGTAGGTCTAAATAAAATAAGAAAAAATACTCACCATATATCTCTAGATGGTACTTGGGTTGTTGAAATGTCCAAATGGCATCCTTCAGTAAGAAAAATAATCAAATGGACAAGTGAATTTTGTCTTATCCTAATTTTTTGAAGCAATTGGAACCTGAAAATATCCAGAAAATCCATCTAATAAACAATAATGTGTCTTCTCATCTAGTATCTCAAGCATCTGATGAATAAATGGGAGGGGGAAATGGTCCTTACAAGTCGTTTGATTTATTTTTCTATAATCAATATAGACATGCAAACTGTTTTTCACCCTCATTGAAACTAAATCATCTTTCTCATTTTTAACATCTGTAACACCCTTTTCATAGGCTAAACCTGAATAAGAATTACCTAATGAGAATCTGAAATAGGAATGATTATACCTGTCTCGAGAAAATTTTCAACATCTTTTTTAACAACCTTAAAATGTGTTGGACTGACTCTCCTTTCTGGCTGGATAACCGGCTTTGCACTATCATCCAAAATAATCCTCTGCATGCAAATGGAGGGGATAAAAACTGATATGTGAACCAAATTCCACCAAATATACCTAATTTTATCCCTAAAATGATTCAGAAGTTTTTATTCATTTTCAAAATGGAGATTGTTAGAAATGATAATTGGTAATCTGTCACAACTCAATAGGTATGATTATATGAAATTTTCTGGAAATGGCTTGAGTTCCTGTGTTGGGGGTTGGGGTATGGAGAGAGAAATTGAAAGAGTGGAAATATGTGCAAAATTACTATCAGTATCAGAATACACATCATCAAAATTAGAGAATAAAGCATCAAATCCATCAGCATACTCAACAACCATGTCATAATCAATGTTCACATGATCAAAATCAAAATATGATTCTATTTCAAATTCAAATATAAGAGAGTCTAGTTCACTAGAAAGAAGTGTGTAAGTACTATTAGACATCAAACTAGAACCAATAATCATAATATCCCAAAGCATAGGACAATAAAATTTCATGGGTATTTTACTTAGTGGTTCAAATGTGAGATAAGAAAACCATAATAGTTCTATGAGGGGTATTTCATAGTGACTATAACATTAAATATTACAACTTCATCTCCAAACTCCATAGGAAGGGTACCATAATTGAAATTTATGATAGTATTTATTATTTTTAGGAAGCTACTGCCTAATATAATGGGAGCATGTGAACTCACATGATTTCCCATCATTTTATGCACATTGAAATCTACTGGGAAGATTATGTATCTTAACCAAACAAGTACATCCTCATAGACTCCCACTGGATATGTTGAAGCACTATTCACCAACTACCCCACTACTCTTGTCAGCATCAACTCACCAACCTATAGAGAAGATAATATAGAGTGAAGCAACACATTTAAGGATGTTCCTAAATCAAAAATAGCATAAAAAAGTGTAACTCCCCTATGATGAATGGGACGATGTATTTCCCAAGATCCTTTCACTTTATTGGAATTTATAGAGTTGGTGTAATGAGTGCTGAAACATCCAAGATTGATCCTCCTATTTCCCTAGAGCCCTCTCTGATTGGTAAAAGGTTCTTTTAAATTTTTTTTCATACCTTGGTATTTGTTTAATTAATTCATGTAAAGGGATATTGACCTCCACACGCTTGAATATGTCCATAAATTCTTTTTTCATTGCCTCTTAAGCCATCTCCATGGTTAGTAGAACCTTATTTTAAAATGGAAGGGGTTTAGGAGGAAAATCATTAATATTTTTCTTACCTTTACCTTTCTCATTGGGTTTATCATTAGTTGGTATGAAATGAGGATGTTATGGAGTTGATGTGAATCCTATTTGAGCGATATGTGCAGATGTATCAGTTGTTTTCATCCCACTTCTCAATGTGATGGCACAAACATTCACATTAGGGTTTGGAGTAGGTTGGGACGGTATATTTCTAGAATTCATACAAACTAGTTTATGGAGGTTCATGCCAATCTAGCTCATTTGTGTCTCCATCTCCCTTTTCTTCGAACCATGACTATTCATCTCATTCTATTGATTAAGAACAATTTATTTCAAAATATATTCAGTATTAGAATCTACCATTGGTTGAGAAGTACCTTTTTGTTTGTTTGTTGATTCCTGGCCTTCAAATTGACTTTGGGGTTATTGGAAACCTTGTTAGAAAGGTGAAGGATACTAGAAGTTTTGTTGGAAAGGTGGACTCTGTTTTTGTTCAGATCCATACCTCATGTATGATTGATCCTTCCACCCTTGGTTGTATTATAGGGTAAATAAATCTTACTTCTACTATGGATATATCTGTTGTTGTTACTGGTGTGGTCTCCCTGGGTATACTATTTTGCAATCCTCCAACTCTTGTAGTTGCGAGAAACTGTCAATTGGGTGACATATCTCAGTGAAAATTCCACAAGTCCTTAAAGGGGTGGGTAAGGATGTCTTTTGAGCCGAAGCAATTTTCCTCAACACAGTTATCTATTATTCCAACATGGAATCTATCAAATGAATTTAAAGAGAATAAGGACTTACCTGATGTACTCCTCGAACATGTGGTGTACCTCGATCAAAAAATTGTTGAGATTTTTGTTCCATCTTGTTGATAAATGTACGTGCAGCTACTAGAGGCTTGCCATAAAATTCCCCTCTAGCTGTGACATACATCATGTTTCTCTTCATAGGTGTGAGTCTTTCATAGAAGTACTGGATGAGTAGTCGTGCAGTGATTTGGTGATTTGGGAATCTTTCACTCATCTTATTGAATCACTCACAATACTCATACATCAACTCCCCATGTGCCAACTTGATTTTTATGATTTCCTTTTGGATGGATGTGGTTCTTGATGCTCGAAAAAATCTTTGTAAGAAAAGTCATTTCAAATCATTCTAAAATGTTACATCTTTTTGTTGTAAATAATATATCCAATACTTAGCAGTTTCATCCAGTGAGAAAGTGAATGGTCTATGTTTTATTTGACCTTCAGAGATACTTTTTAGATACATTTTTCAGCATACCACATTTTATTTCTCTAAATGTTTGTTTGGATCCCTTCCAGATAAGCCATGACATTTTGGAAGAAGGTGAATTAACCTAGTTTTCAACTCAAAGTCTGATTCGAGAGATGGATATGCAATGCATGTTGGATGATAATTAATATTAGGTACATCCAACTCATAAACAGTTCTATAAAGTTTATTGTTGTTATTTTCAACCATTTAATCATCTTTAATTTTTGTTTTTGAAGAGTTTCTAATTTCAAAATTCCTAATGTGGAGGACTTCCCATGTTTGGTAAATATCGACACTTCTTGTAGACCAAGACTATTTGATTAAAGACCTAAGGTAGTGCTAAATATCAGTGTTAAGATCAAGGATATCCTCAAGATGGGATTGTTTCATAAATCTCAGATTAGAAATAAAGAGGAGAAGTAGAAACCAATATCATTAAATTAGGTTTCTATTGATGATCCGTGAGAAAAAAGAGGTGGGGAAGAAAATAATGAAAAGAAAACATATTAGAATAAGAAAAAAAAAACAAAATAAGAATAAATAACTTACCTAAAATTGGTTGAATAAAACACTTTTCTCCCCTGAAAAGTCTTTAATTTGATGAGCGTCGTCATAAATGCTATCAAAGATATTTATTTGCAATTTAACTAAGTGCAGTACAGTGGCTGACCTAGGACATTCTCTCAAAGAGGATGTGAATTAAAAAACCCTTAATTGGCTAAAAAACACAAAATAAGAAAATTAGAGAAAACAAATGAAACAAAAGATGAGGGGTTGGTTTTGTGACTTTCGAAGAATAAACTAAACAACAAACAAGAACAACCAAAGACATAGTTTCATTAAAAAACACATATATGAGAATATTTAGTTAATATAATCTAACCCCTTAACTTTTAATTTATCATTATCCTATATAATTAAGATAAATTCTATTTTGATCCCCTAAACTTGTTAACCTCAGAACCATATAGAAATTTACACAACCACAAATATTTGTGAAAATATCCCCTTGGTTAACATCGAGACCTCCAATCATAGTACCATACTTTGATTATGATCCAAAATCCAAGTTATGGACAGTGGAAAATTAGGGTAGAATCTCCTCCCTAGAGTGTACAATTAATTGAGATTGGGATGAGTCTTTAACCCTACAATTCTATCTCAAGATCATTATATTTTTCGATTGAGGCTTCATTTACACGATTAACACTATCTCGACCACACGGTGAAGTTCAAGTCGATTGAGTTACATAGAAAATAAAACACATTTAATTAATCAAAATTTTTTAATTACAGTATGTTTATGGATTCAAAATAAATAAATGAAGTATGGATTAGATCAACAATGAAACAAATAACTCTCTCATGGGTGGAGTTGTCATCATAGAGATGTTTGGTATAATCAATTGATTGATTGGGGAACACCAATCTCATCTCCACTATTAGATTCCTACCAAATAAAAAAACAGGAAGATTAAAATAGATTAATATTAAAGATTTATTGAAAACAATTCACGTTACAAGCATAAAAACAAGGGAAAATAAAGAGGAAGTGGGAGGGGGGAGCTGTACTGGAAGAGAACTTTGCACAAGGCCTTACTTCTACTAAGGATTGTAAGGTGTTCTTAAGTGACTCACTTTCAGCCACACAACCCCAAAGCATCTACCAGCCCCCACCCCAAAGAGTGAAAACATTACATAAATAGAGTTGGAGAGGGCTAGGGTTACAAAACATTTTAAAATGTGAATGGGGAATTCGGAAAAATTATGTAATCCCACTTGCACCACCTAGTTGACCTTTAAAACAGGCTAATTGGCTGGCCTTATTGGAGGAAGATTTGTTCAAAATCATGTCTCCAATATTCCTTCAAAATTTGGGCCCAATATAAGCCTGGATGAATAAGATATATCACATAAGTTGAAGTGATTTCCAATATAGATATTTCAGCCCATCTTTGTCTTAATGGACCCTTTACTCCACACAAATGAATGATCCAACTCTCATGAACTAAATAGAATTTGTATCCCATTAAGTCAAGAACACAATTCCCAAATATTAAGTCTATATAAATTACAGAAGAATATTTATGCATAGAATACTATAGTGATGTTTCAAATGGTTAAACTATAATTTTTATCAAATTTGTAAATGATTTTTATAATCCCAAATATTCCATAACTGGTCATATTTAGAATAATGTTAGGAAATTATATCATTTATTATAAAAAACACATTCAATAAAATTGTTTTTTGTTAATATGTATATATGATTTTATTATATATATGTTGTTAACAGAAGACCATAAAAATATATTTGGATTGTGATGATGACACCAATGAAAGAGAATCTATTTTATAAATATAACATGTTTGAATTTTAGTTATATGAATTTTGATTAATGAATCATATAATTTTTTGTGAGGATATATCAATGGATCCTTCAGAGATGGATTTGATTCAGTAAAAGATGATACTAATCAGAGTAAACAATTTCTATTTTTCATGTACTATATAGATACTACAGTTGCTTTGTGATAGATTTCTCAGGATTCTCTCATAAAGTTACCATGTTAACAATGATTAAATCCATGTTCTTATCTACAGATCAATGTGAGTAGAATTTCAAATAACATAAGAGAATGTTATTCAAACTTCATGCCCTTATACTCTCAAACATTAGATAAGGGCATGAGATATTAAGTGATGAATCAAAGAAAGGACTCAAAATTTTCCTCTTATAGAACAATATAGTGATAGAATATTCTTATCTACAAATTATAACTAATATGATAAATTACCTAATACATGGTTTATATATGAATGTAGTAATTTTTAGATTATGAATATCGATTCTTTATATATATGGTTAAAGGTGTGATATATGTACTGGTCCTAAAAGCATGAATTATATAATTACACAAAAAAAGGTGAATATGTTCCTTAGAAGATGGTTTGATTTGATAAATTATTTTAAATAGTCAATATATCACCCCCATGGGATGTAGAATATGGAGGATAGTGATTTGAGTCAAAAATACAATGTTTTTTTTTTCAATTTTTAGGTATATATATCGATAAAATATTAATACAATTAATGAATATGGGTATAAAAATGTTATCAAAAGTGTAAAAACATTACGTTTTTTATATAGATGTTAAATAATCCATTGATGAGAGGATTATGAAAAAATAAAAGGAAGTGGTGGAAGTATAGAAGAAAGTGGGGTTTGTTTATATTTTTAATCATGATAATTATAGAATAATAATTTGTAATAACCTTGTATAAGTCACATCAATACCAAAGTTGAATAATGAATTATTGGATGATGCTCATAGTTTTTCATTCCCTATTCAACCAAGATTTAAAGAGATTTATAGAGATCTGAAATAATATTTCTGGTTGGATAAAATGGAAATTTCTATTATTGAGAATGAATTTTAATGCATGGTGTATTAGAATGTTATAGATGAGAGATAAAAGTAAAACGGAGATGTTACAACAATTACCGATACATGAATGGAAATTTAATGTATCACCAGGGATTTCATGATCGGGTTCCCCAAAACATATAATTGGAATAAATCTACATTGTATTTTGTCAATATCCTAACAAAATCAATGAATTTTATAAATATTAATGAATATTTATCTCTTAATCAACATTATCTATTATTCAATATTGAAATTTTGAGATAGAATAGAGTACCACAATCAAACATATTTGATTGGAATTCATGGTTTACCCTAATGAGTGTAAAATTATTATAATGATGGTATAATGTAACACCATAATATTTTATGATATATTTCTCTTTAAATAAATTTAATTTTTTCAATAGATTCATTAGATGTTTCACTGAGTTTAAAAAATAAAAATAATTGAAATAAAATTTCGTGAAAATCATATCATTTTTATCGACATGCCATTATAATATTTCTTTTATTATTTTTTAAAATACATTGATTTAAGTGAATTGGGAAAAATTCTATATTTTTTAAATATTTCATTACTTTTAGGTAAAAATGTAATTTTATATTATCATTACTTTTTGGATTTAATGAGATATAAGATCAATTTTATTTAAAATATTTTATCAATTTAATTTGGATCATCTTATTACATGATTTTTATAAATGTCAATTTTTGAGCTTAAAAAAAATTGGAAATAATTTTACAATGAATTTTCATGATTACTTTTAAATTAACTTCTAAGACATATTGAATATTACTATTATAATATTTGATACATATATTGAATCGGTAGGTTTATATTCAGTAAAAAGGTCCCTTTATTTTTAGGCATTATTAATATTAATCGTGGAAAATTTAATCACCGCAATGCATGGTAAATCTAGTAATTAAGGATTAAAATAATATAATAAGTCATTAAAGAATTTATCCAAAACAATAATTTATCACATTGGATGATTTTATTTAGATCATTATCATCTAATTCATGAATATATGACCACAGGGTTTCATTTAGATTTCATATTTACATATATATTAATTTAATATAATGATAAAAATTAAATGTCTCCATATTCACTTAAATGTCTATATGATTTTATCATTAGGGAAATTAGTTTTTGTCAAATATATCTGAAAGAAGATTTATTTTATTTCTTATGGTAATATTTATTTAATTTTTAGTGATTAAATAATTATCATAAATTCTTATATGTTGATGAAAAAAATTTACTGAATGAATTGATAAATAAAATAAATGATATTAATTTTTTTAAATTAAATCATTTTAGCTGAATTTGTTTTTTCCATGGATATTATAGATAAATGAGTCAAATTATATAGATATGAAATGTTTTTATTCTAATTCCATATTTTACAAGATTTATTTGATTTTTAAAGAAATAAATATTGTTAAAAAAAGAATTAATGAAATTTTATGATAATAATTTTTTATTAAATTATTTAGTATTAATAAAAATTAAGAACATGGAAAATGGTATAATTTATGGTTAAATATGTTATCCTATTATATTTATGTTCTAAAAGAATACTTATATTTAAAATTATAATACCTCAAAATTTATATATTTTTTATCATGGTTAAGATGAGAAATAGTCTAAGAATAGGTCAAAAAAATATTTAGTTTTATATGAAAAATAAAAATATTAAAATATAATTTGTAGGTTCTGTATAATGAATATTATCCACATTATATAATCCATTTACCTTTTAACCACATGCACATGAATGTGAATTTAATATATTTAATATTTTGGAAAGTTATAAGAGTTTCCCTCCCCTCACATATAATAGTACACCCTTCTCTCTTCTCATTACTCCACATTAAGCCATTTAGCTCTACAATATCATTGAAAATTCTTTTATCCTCTTCGATCTCCATGAATAACATGTTATTCTCTTCTTAAAATATCATTACATGGTTCCTAGAGAAGGGATCACAAGGATTTCTATCGAAGAAAGTGTAATCATATTTAATGAATCATTCATTTTGACTTCTATTCTACTTCCTATAAATTTAATGTACCCATAATAAAATATAAAATCAATTTTCATATATATAATGAGATTTTATTATTAATATTTGGTAATAATTTTCCAAGTGTTTTTTATTTTATGAAAATTGAAAACATCGCTTGTACATACATATAGCTTACCATCTCTACATATTTCTAAAATTTATTATTCATAACAATATTAGTTTAATGGATAAAAGGTTAAATGTAATGAATATATATATTATTTTATACATAAATATTATTCTTTAATTATAATATAAAATTTAAATTCTTATTTTCTAATATGTTTGAAAATGTTAACTTCTCTCTTGTGTGTGTGGGTACTGCCACATCTACAAAGCGATGTGATTAGTTTTTTTCTATTTATATTATTGTATATATAAATTTTTTTAATTAATATATATGATATATATTATAAAATTATTATTATAAAATTTTGAATTTTTATTCAACTTTCTTTCGTTCAATTAGTTGAAATGTAAAAATAATACCCATGCGTACAATCGGTCTATCATATCCAATAATAGTTTAATTTATTATATAACCCAACCATATTTGGAAAACATAAAATACATATTTAATGAATATAAATGATATTTATATCCTTATTGTTATTCTAGATATTAACAATTATAAAGAACAAAATTACCAAAACAAACTTCTCATGAAAAATTAAATAGTTAACACCAATAAATGAAAATTTTTATAAGCAATTATTAATAAATGGGTGTTGAAATTAATATATAGGTCAAATATGAAATTAAAATTATGTACATGGATATATTATAAAATTATAATAAATTTATATTTATCATATCATTGGTTATATTGCCTTAAATAAATGTCAAACATGGGGTAAGTGATTTCATCTCAATTTCCACCCCACTAAGACATATTTTGTATTATGAACCTATATTTTTTTTTCTTTATATGATACCAATATTTTGTATTTAAATATTAATATCTTTATAATAATTTTGATTATTGTTTCAAATATATTTTTTATTTTTAATGGGTTATAATTTAAATATTTCCAATGAGGTAATAATTAATATTATAGATTCAATTTTTATGGTAAAGAATTTTATTTGATGCAATATTGTAATATATAATTCTTAAAATCCATTCATTTTCATATCCTATAGAAATTTATGTATTTTACATGTTTTATTATATATTTTTACTATTTTTAAATAATAATTAAGATATAAAATCTTAATAAAAAATGATTCAGCATTTTATATGTTGATCATATATGTTTTTATTCAATGTCCTCATTTTTTAAAATTTGTTTCCAAATTCATTTTTATTTTCATAAATGGTTTATCAAGAAAAATTTATAGCATCTTATAATTTTTAAATGGTTTGAATAAAATACTAAAAATATTTTTTAAAGAATCATTTTTGTATTTCTTTACAAATTTTCAAATGGAATTATTATTTTTAGAATATATGATGTTAATGAACTTTCTATCCACATAACAATTTTATGATATTTTCCTTAAAAAAATTTTAATGGTTTAAAAAAATATCTAATAAATTAATTTGAAAATATTTTTCTTATATGTTATTTTATTTTCCATAGGGTATGATTTTATTGATTGATTATATATTAGATGAAATGATGACAATATTTTATATCTTATTAGTTTTTTGGTGATTAACATTCTCTTTAATCAGTCACTCTATTGTAATAGTTGGAAATTAGATTTTTATAAAATCTGTAAATTATTAATTTCATTGATTTAATTATTACTCAAATTATATTTCATTTATATGTAGAGTCTTTTTCATTGAATTTTATTTTATTGGTAGGGGAAAGATTGTTATTCTGTATTTTTTAGTCAATATAGACATTTGTTGAAATGGAATATTGATTACGTTGATCATAAAATATTTATAGAACTAATTAAAAATGTATTTTTGTTGTTTCCAAATTATAAATTTTCCATATATGAATCATGTGATATCATGAGTGAAACCATTTTGATAGACTTGTTAAATGGGTTTTCAGTGTATACCTACACATTGAATAAATAGCCATGTCCTAAGGTCTAGATTGTAAATATTAATGATTCATGAGATCTTGATAACCAATTTAAATCATCATTATACTTGGGAATTCATCTATTATTATCAATAAAATTCCATAATTTATATCATCCATGGATTAATCTCATGATCAAGTTATTTATTAAATTCCAAGTGTTTTTATTTATATACTTTTCTCTATTAATTATTCCATATTTATTCATGATTGATTTCACTATATAAAAACCATATTGTTAATATGAGCTAACTATAGAGTTATTTATTGTTTCCACGTGATATTAATAAGGATATTGTAAATAATATCAAGGATGAGAGAATGTTTCATAAACATCGTATATTATTTTTCTAATGTAATATGTGAATCATTTATGTATCTTTTACAATAATAATACTAAAATAGATGATCCTTGGTGTTGTGATCTATTATATCTTATTCCAATGTGAAATAGTAGACACCGGCTATGGTTTACTAGAGTTGGATTTCCAAAGGGCCCCCATTCCAAAAAAAAATACATCTAATAGGTTTATATTTTTTCCAGACCTAGCATAATTGTTTTTACTATAGGAATACCAAAATTATCAATGGGAAAGACTCAAAAACCACTTTAATATTACCAATACCAGTCTCATATTTCTATATATCTATGTTAGATTCCCCAAATCCAGTAAAACCCACACACAACTTTATATAAATTAAGTACATCTAGAAAAATATAATGGGTGTGGCAAGAATCTCCCATGATTTTTAAACATGAGTATAGAAGAAAAATGTCTTAACTTGGTTTACTAGGCCCGGTTATAACATCCATCTCCTATAACATATGAAATAATAAGGTCCAATAGAATATTTCCATAACATTTACTATGAAATCACCCTGAAATGAAACTAAATACCTGATTTTTCTATGTATAATAAAATAAAACCTTCCCAGCGATCTTACTATGGCAAACCCCATGTGAATCATTTCATTTCTCAAAGGATAAGAGTTCATTAGGGTCTTTAAAGTTGTTCTATATTTCAATAAGGTAACACCCCTTGTTTTTATGTCTATTTATTGGATAAATTATATTCATTTTTTATATTATGTTATAAGGATCACCTCATTAAGATTATGTTATACAAATCACTGGGTAATATTCTTTTGCACATGAAATCAAATTTCAAAATACCATGAGATATTATTAATATTATAATTCAAATGTTAAAATTATAACATATATGTTAAGCATACAAATATGAACAATAACAGTGATTTTTAAGAGATATATATATATATATATATATATTATGAATTTACACAAGGAAAATATTCTATTAAAAAGAATATAATTTTTGACAACATCTCTATGGGTTAAACATACATTATTCCCAAAAAAAAATCTTTCTATTTTTTATTTCTAATAATAATAAAATCAATTTTTACATATTTTGAAAATAATTAAATTTATTTTTAAAATAATAAGAACAAAAATATTATGGGGTAGATGTTTTTAAAGTTTCTAAAAATATTATTTTTTTATAAATAGTAAAAAATACAGAAATAAAATTCGGAAATTCATTTTCATTTGAAATATTTATAAATTCAAATTATATATTAAAATTTTTTATATTAAAATTATAAATCTATTAATAAAATTTAATTTATTTTAACCAATTTTATATTGAATTTTATAATAAAATCATTCATCATTTTTATTATTTTCTTTTTAAAACCTCCCCCTTTAATCTCGTCTATAATTATATTTTAAAATTAAAATTTTCTACTCATGTAAATTGAATTTTTTTAAAATGGAGTACCCATTTTTAATCAATATAATTATTATTATTAAATAATATCATCATTTTTACCAAAATGAATAGTTTAAAAAATATATATATATATCATGAGTAAGGTAAAAATAGTTTTATTGCATCTTAATGTAAAACGATAAGGGATAAAAATAATATGAAACATTTATATGATCCATTTTCTGGACATATATAGACCCAATAATTTCTATTTCTCTAAAATAATATCTTTTATCCTTGTTTCATGCGAAAATAATTATTACAACACTCTTTAAAAAAAATTACTACTATTACACTCACCTAACATATAAAAGGCCACCCATTGTCCTCTCTTCTTCAAACCTTAAATCCCCATTGATTATGAAAGGACTGACCCTAATCACTTCAAAAATTCCATACTCACATAATATAATATTTATTTTGGACATTAAGACAACCTGTGATAGATTTTTTATCAAACCAAATGATGATACCAGCAAAAGAGGAAACGTTCAACAATCAGCATTTAGTTTTATTTATTCTACCAACTCCTTAAAATATTATTATAACTTGATGATATAATAAAATAAGTATCATAATTATACAAATATATTTTTATGTTAAGTATATAACCAATAATCATAACCACATCCATCAAATGGGTTACAAAATGATCATTCATTTGTACAACCAAATATCGCATCACGAATCGATGTCATTTGTCTTATTATTACCAACTGTAAAAGATGAACATAATGATAGATTTATTCTTTATAAATTCTAGTATTATTTAATTATGATCATTTAATTATTATATCATTCATTACCCATCATACTTTCCATTATGTAGGAATGTGATAATGTCATTCATGTCTACAGGGGACTACTTCTATACGAAGTAATGTCACTCATCCATGCTTCAACTTGAAGGAAATAAAGATGGGTTTAATGAAAAGATATTATATATTTAAAATTAAACTGACTTTTTAAGGATAATATAATATTTAACTTTATATTTTTTTCAATTTTTCATTAAAATCAAAACAACATTCATACATTTATATAACCGACTATCTCTATAAATAGTTTATTCAGATTCTTCTGTTAAATTTAATGTATTACTCAAAATAAATATATATAAAATGTAGATGGTATTTGTTTTAGGGTGAAAGTTATAGTGATTATTTAATAGATATTAATGTAATAGGAATAAAAATAACAAATCAAAACACGCATGAAAATAACAATGCATACATTTCTTAAAATATGACTTTCACATGAAATTATTAATAAAATTGTAAAAAAAGTTCATAAGACAATATTATATGGTCTGGTATATATAATTATGATTCTGTAATAGATTTAAAATAAACTTATATTTATTATATCAGGGTTTTTAATGTGTATGATAAAATTCAATATTTATAGAAAGGTATTTTTGTCAACATTATCATTCTTTGAGAAATTATTTATGTCATGAACCTGTATTCATTTATAATGTGTCTAAAAATCCCTTTTACCTATAATATCATGAATTTAATTATCATTATGAAGTTTTATGTTTTATATTATATTATTAAATCATGAGGATTATGATTCAATGTTACCAATGTTGTAAATATTTTATGATACAATATCATTGTTTATCAATATTGTCATTTATTATGACTGTGATGAAAAAATCTTATAATTTGTCCCTGATGAGACTCCATTATTTTATTATACTATTATTATATATTATATTTTCATATAATATTAAAAATTTTCCACTCTTACTTAAAATAATTGGGAAATTTTATTTCATACAATATGTCATTATTTATCTATTTTGTAGGTAATTGTTTTATCTTCAACCCTTTTTTTCAAAAAATGTTTTGAAAAATGTTTTAATATTCACATATGATCTCTTAAATTACATTTTTAAACATTTTTGGATTTAAAAAATAATAATTAAATATTCATATAGATTTTTTAAAGAGTGTATGTTTGTCATTTACCAACAATGTGAAACGAATTATTATTTTAATAAACATGGAATGAATTGAAGTTTCCACCATGATGACCATTTTCATTCAATTTCTCATTATAAATTTTGAATATTATTTTCAATGAAATATATTTTCATTTTTTTGTTAAATAAATGATTTTTAATATCGAATGGATATTTTCCAAAGGAAATATTTTTAATGATCTATCAAAATAATTAGTAATCTAAGATAACATCTTTTAATATTGTGTAAATATTATTTTGGTTATAATCCAAGGATACCATTATTATTCATTCTATCAATAGTGAATGTTTATGATGTATTAATGTTTATGAAACATGTTTCTCTTCCATTGGCAATCATATGATAAATTTATTTTGAAACCCAGATCTTTTCACTAGTTGTGCAGTGTTGGAATGATTAAATGATTCTGAAACATATATATTTTCTATAAGCTATGAAATGATGAAATTTTTATGAAACAAAATTTATAAATTAGGTGATGATATTATTTATGTTTTATAATATTTTGGAACACATTTGGTTGATTTTCATTATGTGATGTGGGTGACATATATCTCCCTCTAATGTAATGAGTAAATATCTAAATATAATGGGATAGATATGACTCATGTTGAGAGTGGACTCGATTTAGTATGGAAATTTTTATGAAGTGGTGGTATTTTTAGTGATCGTTGACTACTATTAAATCATAAAAATAAACCAATTCAACTATGATATCCATAGAAGTATGCCTTTACTACTACAGAAGTGAATTGATATATTTATGTGTTTTACAAAAATTAAATGTCTTATGCCAATGTTATGCCTTCATGTCTCATGTTATATTCATTCATTATGATTAATGACTTATAAAACTTTAATATTTATTCCATGATTCTTGATTATGATGTTCTATTTGAATGGTGTGGTTTTAAAAAATTATGCACATGTTCCCAGGTAATTATGATTATGTTATGGTTCTGTATATCTTTAATACCCTTAGTAAGCATCTAATTTCACCCTTTCTTATGTTTCATCTCCATCATTTACGACAAAATTAATTTTTTATGATATTTCTAATAAGGTTTTTAGTAATTAAGTAAATTTTTTGATATTATGTAGTTCACCTATGAACTAGTTTTTTGTGTTTCCAAGTGTCTGAAGGTGTTATACCTTTACGATCCTTGAGCATGTGTTCAGGTATTTTCATAAATATTCATCAAACAGTGATATAATATCTATGTATGAAAATTGATTGTAATAATAGTTGGTTTTCCAGGAGAGTTTTAGTTAACCATTGGAAATTATGATATTGAAAATGTTAGTGAGATCCAAAAGCACTTGTCTGAGTGTATGTCTTTGGATGAGTGATGGTTTAGTAAAATTTCCTAGATTTTTTATGATGGATATAATGATTTGTTTCAGGAATCTATATCCCTCTCAAGATAATAAAAGTGGATTTGTCTATGTAAAATAGTTACCTAGCCGTAATAACTCCATAATAGAAACATTGATGAATAATATATCATCACCTGGTTAATGACAACATGCCTTGTTTCACACTTTTATTGACACTCCCGGGGGATAGGATTTGGAATTTCACAAAATCTTTTTGAACCATCATAATGGACCTTAATATAATATTAATAACATAAATCTTTGAAAATACTATGGTTTCATAGGATTAAAAAAACGAAGGTGTCATTATTTTTACGTTATATAAGGGAATTTTTATTATTATGTGGTTCAACACATTGATTACTATTTCATAGAATATGATTTTTTGTATTTTTCAATGGATGGAAACCAACCGAACAATGTTAATATTATTTGAGTTGGATAAAGAAATTATATTCAACATTTTCACTAAAATTATATGAGAGATGGAATGAAAAATCATTTTTATTTACTTACATAAATTTCATAATATAATAATTATTCTAGGATTCAAAATGTACAAAATAGGGACCAATTTTGGGCTGATTCCTTCCTAAGTCAGTGTCCTCCTTTCTTTAGTGGAATTGGTGACCCTCTATTTGAGAAGAAATGGATTAGTACCCTTGAAAAGATATTTTTTTCTTCGTTATTCTGAACATGAATACATTATTTTGCATATATACCACTTGAATGGTAAAGTTGATCAAATGTGGAATATTATCGAGAATATGAGTCAATATCATGACATTAAATCCATGTATTAGGATGATATTAAGAACATTTTTAAATATTATTTTTCCTAATATTATTCCAATAAATAAAGATAAGGATATCCTTGAGAAGATTAAATATGATGATGAATCGATTGGTGCCTATGAAAAAACTTTTATTATACTTGTGAGGTATGATTCTTGTATTATCATGAAAAATGAATTTAATATTGGTTGATTCTTCAATAGATTAAGACTAAGTCTCTAATGGAAATTATACATAAGGGAAATAAATAGTTATAAATAGACTTTTTGAAGTTCTATCAGGGTGAAAATGTATGTGAGAGTAACATATCAATCTCTTGGTTTTGATAAGAAGAGAAAAATGTAATTAAAATAAAAAAATAAGAACCATGAAAAGAAGAATGTGGAGTTTTCATAATAATCAATGTGTTAGAAGAACCATGGAGGAAATTGAATTAAGTGTATTAGTAAATGTTTTAATTAGGTAAAAGAAGGTTTTGAGAAATTTATTTCCAAAGTAAGGGAAAGACACTATTTAATATGCAAATAGTGAGAAAGATACATAGAATAATCCATACACACACATATGTTTCAAATGTAATAAGTATGGAAACTATACTAACCATTTCCCAAATATGAAGTTAAATATTGAGGATCAATGTCATTAAACTTTTAATATAATAGTTAAGTGTAAATATTATGTGATTAGTATTTCTGACAAGGGGTGTGATAACGACAATGTAAAATTTTCTCTTTTCATCCAATCAAGAAATTATAATGTCTTATTTGACTTGAGATGTACCAATTCCATAATATCTAATGAATTTACTAGGGGTTCCAAGATACCAAAAAAATATTAGATGTATAATTAAAATAAAAACCCCATAATGGTATGATGATCGCTTCTCAGGTTTATTAATTTCCTCCGGTTGATGTTTTTGAGAAGTTAATTCTTTATATTATTATCATTATTCCTATGGTTGAATTTCATATTGCATTATGACATGATTGTGTTTTTTTATGTAAATCCCATATGAAGTTTCATCTAAGGGATGTCACATTTGATATTCCAAACCGATATATTGTCATATATCAATGTAATAAAGATTATGAACTTATGATGATGACCACATCCATTATATAGATCTTAATTCCAATTTTAGATGGTTTGATAATCTCAAATCATTAGGGAGAATCTTGAAATCAATTATATGCCTATTTTACAAGAATTTGATGATTTTTTTCTATAATAATTTCTGTTACTTCCACCAAAACCTGGAGTCGAGTTATCAATATAATTCATACCCAGCAGAACAACAATTTCATATACTCTATAGAATGACAAAAAAAAATTTTCATGAGTAAAAGAATAGAAATATAGTAGAATCTTGAAAAGGTATTAACTATGACAAGTATATCACCATGGGGTCAACATTTTCTTTGTTTAAAAACAATGTTTGATTGATGTGACTCATCATTGATTATTGGGACTTAATCATGATAACTATTAAAAACAATTTCCACTTACCCGTATTGATGATGTGTATGGGAATTGTTTAGAGATAAATACTTTTTAATGATTGAAATTCGCTCTTGATATCACCAATTTAGTGTAAATAAAGATGATATACCCAAGGCACCATTCTATTTTAGGTACATAAAATTTGAATATATAGTGATTCCATTTTGTCTTACTAATTACCCTACTATAATCATAGATTTTATGAATAGAGTATTTTTATATTTCATTGATCTGTTTGCAGTAGCCTTTATAAATGATATCCATATTTATTAAAATAGAAATTTAGGGAATTCATATAACATGAGAATTTTACAATAGAACCTAAATAATGATAAACTATATGAAAGAAATTCAAATTTTTAATTTTGGAAACAATGGGTTAATTTTTTGATCTTATAATCTCATGATAGGGTATATCAATAAATCCATCAAAGACATTGGCTATTAAATAGGTACCAAGGCCAACCACAGTGATTGAAATTTGTAGTTTTCATACATTATACAGATATTATCAATGGTTTTAGGAATATTTCTCACAAATAACTAATACCTAGAAAAATTTATCATGGATTGGGGAAAAGTTCCTATAGATTGATAGATGTGAGGAAAAATTCAATGAAATCAATAGGATATTAGTTATCTCAATTTTTATTACATTAAGTTGTAGTGGAGAAGGATTTTTAATCCATAGTGATTCATCTAAGATGGTATTGGGATGTTTTTGTATTCATAAATACATGGTTATAGATTATTACACACAAAAAATGAATATTCATTAGAAAAATTACCCAACCCTTGATATATAGTTATCCATGGCAATTTTTTGATTAGATATTTGGAAGAATTATCCTTATGGGGAAAATAATGATATACATGCTATTACAAAAAGTTCAAATTAAATTTGTAAATAGTGTGAGTCAAATATGAAATATGTAAGATGGTTAGAGATGATAAATGATTCTGAATTGTCAATACATTGCAGCCTCAAGAAAGAAAACAAGAATTTTGATGTATTGATTAAAAAGGATTATGCTATCACATCCTTGTTTAGAATCTGAAAAACCCAATACTTTTTTATTTGAAGATAATGAATCTTGAAATCCTAAAGTATGTCTAAAAATGAAACATTTCTCATTTTATTGGTCATTTATCAATACAAGTTATAGTTAAATTGGTATAGAAGGATGATTTTGATAAATAAAATAATTTTAGAAATGCTCCTAAGTTTAACCTTGATCATTATGGAATGATAAGGTTTTAGAAATATGTATATTTATCATCCATACTAGATTTTATGAAGGAGTTTTCATAGGAATCTCATAGTTACTCATTCTCTATTCATCCTAGAAGTTCGAATAAGTATTGTGATTTGAAAGTGTATTTCAATTATAATGTAATAAAGAAATATACTGAAGTGTATTTATCTCAGTGATTTGTATGTCAACAGTTTAATGTAGAGATATAATATTCTAAGGGGATATTAAATTCATTATCCATACAATAATGGAAATGGATGAACATAACATGGATTTTCTAATTGGACACCATAAAACCACTAAATGGCATAATGCTCTGTGGGATGTAGTCGATTTCCTCACAAAGTCAGCAAATAACATTAAAATTAGATAATACTTCTCTTTGGAGAATATCTCCAGGATATACATATGTAAATAAAAAAATTTAATGGAGTACCACAATCTATTTTATCTGGTCATGATATATGATTTACCTCAATGTTATGGAGAAGTCTTTAACAATAACTTTATATTGAGGTTAGTTTCAATACAACCTATCATCGTACAACAATTTACATTATGAATGATATATATAAAGCCCATAAGATATGATGAGATATTTTTCATTATATTTCAAATGTGGTTGGGATAGAAACATTCCACAGGTATATTTTTATTACAACAATAGCTATAACAAAAGAATTCAGAGTATTCATATGAAGCACTCCACAGAGAGATATGTAGATCTTCAATATGTAGGAATAAATATGGAGAATGAAACTACATGACTTGAGATGGTTGATGAAATGGAATACTAGGTTAATTCCTTCAAAAAACACATCAAGGAAACTCAGAGTTTGAAAAATAAGTTATTTTGACAATATCTGAAGAGATCTAGAATTTGAAGATGGTGATACGGTGTTTCTAATGATTTCTCTATGGAATGAGGTAATGATATTGTGAAATAAGGGATAACTAAGAAATATTTATATCATTCCAATTGAAATTATTAATCATAGTGGATGGTATTCTATTTGTTTTTCCTTCCACCATTCCTATCTAAAGTCTGAAATGGGTTTCGTGTATTTCTATTGAGAAACAATGTACCTAACCCGTCACATGTACAAAACCTATGGGTCATATTGATGGAGAATTATCTTTACTATAAAGAACAACAATTAGAAATTATGGATCATTAAAATAAAGTTATATGAAACAAGACCTCTCACCTAGTCAATGATTTTTTGGTGAAACCATCAGTTTATAGAATCTATGTTTGAACAAGAGGATATAATGATATAAAAGTGTCCTTATTTTTTTTGGAATAGTTAGGAATTTTGAGGGTGACATTAATTTTAAGATGTGTAGAATGTGGCACCCAAGGTTTTTATGTGTTATTTAATTCAATTAATTTATGTTTCATTAATATATTTTGTTACATGAAACACCATGTTTATCTTATGATACATGAAACACTATGTTATATGGAATCATACATAAAATTGAATTTTAATAAACCATGATACCTTATTAATATTTTCATTCAAATGAGACTATCGTAACATATAAATTAAACATAGTGATATGATGAGTGATAAATAATTTTTTTAATGTATAATGGTTTTATATAACAATTTTTTTTTATTTTTCTATCTCCATTACCCCTCTTATTATCTCCTTCTGGTTCCCATACTCTCCTCCAAGCACTGTTTTCTCTCTCTTAGCAACCAGGGTTCCTCTTCCCATTGCCATAAGTTTCTCTATGTTTCATCCTCTTTGGTGATTTCTTTATGTTTCCCTCTAATGAAGGTTCTTTAGTCTTCCTTGAATCGACAACAACTTCTTCGGTATTCCTCTAATCAACGACATCTTATTTGGCCTCCCTCGAATCAATGACATTTTCTTCGGTCTTCTTTGTATCGATGACATCTTCTCCCTGGGTTGCATCATTTCTCCATTAATGGCCCCTGGTTTTTCTGCCTCATTGAAGATGCCTTCATTCAAATCCCTCAGTCGCTTGAATGATTTCTCTAACCCTACTTTCTAGCACCCCTATCCTGGTTAGATCTAGAGTGGGAGTTACAACGAGGTTTTTGGGGTGTATGGTTCAATGACCATCAATGTTCTAGGAGTGACCTCATTGACAATGGATTTGGTTTTTTAATTTTATTCTTCAAGATATAATTGAATGTTTTTTATGATTATTTCCAGCAATCAAAATATTTTATTCTTGTTCAGTGGGTTTTCCAATTTTTAGATCAGGTTTGGTTTCGACGTCGACAACTGTTTTCTTCTCGACGATGACTACTCCTCAGCGATGATTGTCTGTAATGGATTATTTCTATGGGGATTTGGGTGGTGCTATATGTTGACACCTTCGATATTCTCAGTGATGATGGTGGTCTGCAGTGGTACAACTATTTGATGGTTTCGGTGTCAGTGCATGCATCTCAAGGCGTTACTACATCAGCGTAATGATGGTTTACTTCTTTGATGTGGTGATGGTTTACTGATTTTTTTATTTCAGAATTTCTAAATGGTTGTTTTAGTGGAGGTATTGTTGAGTATATTCGGGTTTTTTTTCCTGTTGGTATGTTTTGAATTTTGAAATAGGTTGCAACAGATGGTAAGGTGCATTGCATGATTGTGTTTTTATTTATCAATTATTCACTGTAATGGGTGTTATGAGGTTATGTCTGGATGCTGGAGGATTGGTTATTTTGGTTCACCCTTAACATTAAAGTGGGTTTTTAATAAAATAAAAAAATGGATTATTTCTAAAAGAATCATATTTATAAAAAATATTTAATATATTCAATAATGACATTCTATGTTTTGATAATACTATCTTTTCCAAACAAAGTTTTTTTTTTGTGAAAGGTATAAATATTAATTTTTACCACTTTTAGATAAAAAATATGATAAAATTTTATTTAATTTTTAAATCATAATATGATCATTATATTATAATTATTTTTTATATTTTTTATAAAATTATTAATTTTTTTATATTAAAAAATTCTGAATTTAAATTGAATACTGAATTTTGATTTCAATTATTTATAAAGATAAATTATATCCTATACAAGTTTTAATGTAAAGTTAATTCAATTATAAATACATTAACCCAATTTATGTGATTGTATTAAATTTTATATTTGTGGTTAATATAAAAACATTTCATACTTTTGAATATCTTCTCTTTTAAAACTAACTTTCTTATCTTGTTTGAAAGATTATATTATAATTAAATTTTTCCACATATATAAAAGAAAATTTGAAAATTGGATTCCATATTTAGATTTAGTATAATTTATATTATATAATACATCCAACTTAGTTTTTTACCCAAATGAATAAGTAAACCAGTAAACATAATTTACTATTGTAAAAGTAAAAAAATAGGTTTATTGAGGGTTAAACATAAATGATAAGAGTTAAAAATCACACTAAACCAATACAACACCAATTTAATGTAAAAATACAGAATGTTTTATGTATTATTATAAATATTACTACATTTTGGGGACTTTTTTCATGAGAAAAACATGTGTACACTGATCTCTTTCTATAAAATATCTGTGTGACACTCACCTCACATAAAAATGGCCACTTTCTCTCATCTATTATAGACACTATAAAAACCCTATGTTTCATCTTAAAATCTACCATAATAAAATACAAATCTCTCCAAATTTATATATAAACCTTATTTTCCACATAAATTCATCATAATAGGGATTTAGTGCAAAACTAAGTAGGATACCCAATGAAGAGGCGATCTTCCTCAACGAGCATTTTTATATTTCTTCCACCAACTCATTAAATTGTTATTATTTAATTATTATATAAAATATTAGTATATACCATATAATGATAATTTTTTTACTAGTCCAATTACCTATAGATATTGCTATATACATAAAATGGGTTCTAAAAAAATCATTCTTGTGTACAGAGGAGTACCACCTCGCGAACTGATGTCATTCATTTTTCCATTACCACATCTCGAGGATAAAAATAATTGTAGAATTATTAATTATATATGATATATATTGATTTATTATTACTTTCTAATTATTATTTCTCCCTTTTCCCTTCATACTATATATTCTTTTGGAATATGGTATCGTTGTTCGTGTATACAGTGGACTACCACCTTTTGTAACAATGTTATTCTTTCATGCTAAACATTAAATGTAACAAGGATATTATTAATTAAAATAATATATTTATATATATGAAATAAAAATTATTATTGAATGATAATTTATATATTATATTTATTTCTTTAAAACATATGTTAAAATTGAAACAGTGTTCATGTGTATAGACGACCTACGACCTCCAGGAACATTGTATTTCAAATTCTACTACTAAATAATATGGATTTCACTAAATTATAAAATAATAAATATAATTATAATTATATAATTGATAAAACTTATATATTATGAAACCATGATGAAATTAAGAGTACAATTAATCACAAATCCAAACATACCTGAAAAAAAAACAAAATAGTATTTTTACTAAAACGTGACATTACCATAGGTTTGTTGACAAAAATGTAGTAAATGGTCATAAGAAAATAATATCAAATATTATATATATATATATATGTATTTGTATTTAATATAATATTAATAAACATATATTTATTATATAAAAGGTTTTATTCAATATGACTGAATTCATGATCTAGGGTAAGATATTCTTGTCACAATTATTTTTCTTTGAGACATGTTTTATGTTATCCACATATATTATTTTTAGAGGTGTTAATACATCCCATTTTACATTTAATATCATAAACATATTAATATTAGTGATATTTTATATTGACTTTATGTTATTACTTTATGGGGAAATTAATTAAAAGTTACGAAAGTGGTAAATATTTTATGTTGCAATGTCATTGTTCATCAGATTTGTTTATGATTATGTTTCTAATGATAATATATTATGATACATATCTCAATAAAATCAATAAATTTATTCTAATATAGTTAGTAATAATATTTTTAAGTAATATTACCATTTTCCAAATCATCAGTACTTAAAATAATTGATAGTTTGTTTTTAAGAAAATATAACTTTATTTCTCTCTTGAAATATAAATACATTTTCTTAAATAACCATGATTTCAAAAAAGTATAATTTATTTAAAATTATTTGATGTTTTCTTCCAATGTATTAATTTTTTAATTTTTTAAAATTAATCTTTAATTACTTCTCTATATAAATCACATTTGTATTTTATCGTTAATGCAAAATAATTCATTATTTTAATGTATATGACATGAATTAAATTTCACACCATCAATAATATTTTATTTGAATATTAATTTATATGTTTTGAAGGTATTTTTATATTAAAATAATTATAGATATATTTTATTATTTAATGAAAATAAAATAAAATTATAATGGATATTTTTCCAAATAAATTTTTCAAAAGATCCTTTCAGATTTTTTTTTCTAATATTAAATCTGTTGTTGTTACCTATACATTATCAAGGATATTTTTCATATATACCATTATTATTTTTTCTTTGAGTTATTTATTTTTATTGTGAAATTTTTTTTATGAAACATTTTTCTCATCCATTGTTATGTAATGGTAAAATTCCAAATGAATCTTCTTCTTTTGATGGGTTATTTTATGATGAAATGCTGAAATGATTACAAATTGTCTTTATTTTCCATAAGTTATGACATGATGACCTGTTTATTAAAGCTATTTAATATTATGGGTCATAAAATGATGAATGTATTATCATCATGAGGTACAAATATGTATTATTATCATAATGTGATTAGAGGGACATATATCTCCAACCATTCCATTAGGTAAATATTTATGTCCCCTGATATATATAAGACTAGAAGGAGGAGTTATCCGAGTTCATTAATGGATTATTTCATCTTTGATAGTCATAGTAGTTATCCTAGAATACTATGATAATTTAGATATTGAATCCATTCCACTATGATATCCTAATCATTGGGCCTTCACAATTTTGAATGTTTTATTCTATACATATTTGTATGCCATAAATTCCATGTATTATGACTTTGTTATTCTCTCATGTTTCTTGTTCATTGTATTAATTATGATTTGTTTATTTTAACTTATAGTATTTAATAAAAGATTAAATTTTATGATCTTTGATATACAGGTTATGGTTTAAATTTTTTTTCCTCACATTCCCATATATTTATACCCATGTTGTTTATTGGTATATCCCTTGTTTACCCTTACTCATTATATTATCTCAAACATAAATTTTTTCTATTTATAAGGTTACAATGAAATTTAATATGTAAAATATTTCTGAGAAGGGTGATATTTGTAAAAAATAAATTGTCTTATAAGATATTTCACCTATGATCTTTTTTTTTGTTTCTATATATCCAAATAAACAGTACATTTATGATTCTTATAAATGTGTATGTGTAATGAAATATCTCTATATAAAAAGAATGGATCACTATAAATCCACCTGTTAGGAATAATTATAATTCATCTAAAACATCCCAACTCATGTGAGACACACATAATACACCACTAAAAGGTTTTATTTAATTTTATCCCATAATCTATGAGTACCTATCCCATTCAAAAATTTTAACCCAAACATGAGGGAAGAACATGAAATAGAAAAAAGATATGTTTATGGTTATGTATTATTGGGATAACCCACCTCTATAATAAGGTTACTATCCATATTTCATATTCATCCATTCCTAAACAAATTATGAAATATTTATCACCACACTTCTATTCCACTACCTCATTTGACATGAAAGAATTATTTGAATAAATAAATTTATTACTAATTGAAAATTTTGATTCAATGATAAAAAAAATTAAATTCATATAGAGGGCTTACCAAGGATTATAACTCCAAAAACAGAAATCCAAAAATCTATATCATGGTCTAGAAAATAGTTATTTAAATTCATATCATAAAAAACCGAATCAATAACCAATTCTCTATTTTATTTACAACCCTATAAAAAACCATAAATAATTGTACCACAAATAGAAAAAAGACCAATAATAGAATTATTACACATATAGATGACCTAAACACACTATATTATGATTCTTTATCAAATGTTTATGATTACTCCATGATATATTGAAATCTATATAACATAAATAACCCAAGGAATATAAATTTAGAATACACTGGGAGAAAAATAAAAAAATGGAAGTTTAAGGATATATTAACTTAATTTGGCTTGGTCAAGTAATCTAGATCCAATAATTATGCATTGAGGTAATGTTATAGGAAGGGGATGGGATAGGGAACCACTCATAGTTGGTTTTTAAAAAAAATTAGATCCTAAATAGTGATGGGGGTAGAATTAAATTTCCTCACCAGTTAAAAAATTATCTGAATTATTTTTGGGAAAAATAAACATTTAATGGGTAATAAAATCTATATAATTAACCTAATACACACCCACTGGTTTGTTAGTCAGTATTGATTCACTGTAATCACATTTCCTAGGACACTAGGAACTAAATTGCACTCAACCATGTACCCAATAGTTTTTACAGTATTGCAGTTCACTGGATATATATTCCTTATTCAAACAATCTATCCATATATAATACATCCTAGAACCCCCAAAAAGACAATGAATAATAAAACATAGGATTTTAAAAATATAATTATCTCAATTTGAATCCCCTATCTCAAAAAAACACATTTTATAAAGATCAAATTAAAATTTTCCTATAAATAACTACCCAATTAATTAAAGGTTCATTAAAATATTGAGTTAATATCTCTTCTCAATTTATATCTCATGTGAATATTTTTGTAGTAAATTATTTAAGTGGTTAGTTTTTGTTTCACTGGTTAAATAAAATTATCAACAGAGTGGATATAAATTATAACTATGCTCTATACTAAGGGTTTTCCACTTCATCATGCTAGGAAAAATACATAATGTTATGTTAGTTTGGAATGAATCACCGAAACCCGGAATTGTATGTCCCATAATAGCAACATCCATGAATATATCTCAGTATCATATTTTTTTCATGTTCTATTCAATGTTTTAAAATTATTTGTATTCATTTCATTGATATTTTTAATAATTAAATTTTTTATTTTATTCATAAAAATGTTTTTTATGTGAATGTATGAATAATTCCCCTGGTTTCATTTTGTCTTAGTATTTCTTGAAAAAGTGATGGTGTTTGTAGAATAATTATGCAAACTTGTTTATTATTCTTTCTCATTTAACTCAATTATATATTCCCTTAAAAAATGTGTTTCATTGTTATTTCATTAATTGATCTAATATTATAAAATTTATAGAATCCAATATAGTTTGTATTATATATTTGATTAGTTATTATTATGTCCTGTTGGTTCCATTTTTCGTAATTAAAATATATTTTAGTTTATTATGGAAAATTTTATTTTTATAAAATATTTTATTACATTTTATAGTCAATTATTAATAATTTTTCAGGGAAAATTGTACTTTAAAATGTATATTTTCTTCTATAATAGAATGGTTTAATCACCCCGTGTTATGATTCAATATTTTCATAGAAACATAATATAAATTACCACTCACACCATAGAAATACATTATTTTTCATGTATTTGGATCCATTCGTCGTTGATATATATATATATGGTGGGAACCACTTATGTTTTTGTATACTATTTAACATTTTTTTTGGAAATTATATAGTAGAAAAGTGATGCTCAGTTTTATGTTACAAAGATATGGCTCGATGGAATCTCTTATAGCCTTATAATGTTTTTCATTACATGATATATGTAACATTCTAGTCAAATAAAGAATAATAAATAATTCATATTTATTAATATTTTTGAAATAAATTTTAATTTTACTTTAATGGGGTTTCTATGATCGATAGCGTACCCAATACGCAACAATGTGTTTCTTTGAAATCTTATATTGCACACTAATAATAAAATATTATTTTTTTAAATGGTAGTTAACTCCTTGACGTTGTACTGGTGGGGATGAAAAAAATAACTACAGTATGATTATGCATATTTTTTAAATGTATATACAGTTATCTAATAAATGTCTGAGGCTTAAAATGCGAATGAATCTAATTTTAAGCAAAATTTACATTAAAAGGCCGGTTTACCACATTTTAATGGTGAACCCTCATTAAATATAATTTTTGTCACTGTAATACATAAATTTGGCCAAATATAATCTTTTTATAGAATGATGAAATCAAAATTTACTTTGTTTAAATTTTTGGAATATTTTCTGATAAACATCAGTTTTTTAATGAATAGTGAAAAATATTGTATTTTAATTCAAAACTGAGTTTTAATCTAATTTATTTAAACAGTTAGATTATCTTTTATATTGGTTTTATAGGTTAATTAGAATATATTTTTACCATTTAGTCCAATTCTGATCATTGGAATTAATTTCACTTTGAAATTAGACATACACAAGTGTAAAACTTTTGATAGTTATTGTTTTCTTAAAAACACACTATTTGTTTTAACAATGAAAATTATTTTTAAATTAATTAATCCCACTTTTATGTTTTTAATTTTTAAAAATAAAAATTATTTTTTAATTTGGAATATCAAATAATTCATAGGCTGAATTGTTGGTATTTTTCTGAAAATCATCAATTTTTGATGAATAGTGAAACCACTTAGTAGTAGTTAAAAAACTATCTTTTTCATTAAAATGAAATTTTACCACTTCTATAAATTAAATTTATAAAATCTGACATACATGGTTGTTATTAGTATGTAAAATTTGATTTAATAAGATGAAAATATTTTTGGGTGAATTGTAACTTTTGACTTTTATTTACCGTAATTAAAGGTAAATATGGTAAATCAGGGTAAAAAGAATTTTTTAATAATTCAAAATTACCATCACACGTGTATTAACCTTAATGGATGAGTAATTTCCAACCATGGGAATATTTGGTCTTTTTTGGGACCCCATGGATCCACTTATGAAATATAATGATACTTTAGATTAATTAATTTAATGTAATGGCAAAAATGAGATAAACAGAAATATTTTAGTAAATTAATTTTTATATGTTGTTATAAAAATTATATTTTAATATATAAATATTAATTTTAATATAAATATATTTCCTACATCATGGTATTTTTTTATAATTTTTAGACATCACAAAAATTAAATTATTTATGACACAATAATGATGCAGTATTTACCGCATTAATAAAATATTTAAATAAATAAGATTATAAATATCAAAATTACAACCAAAACATGTCCAATTATGATTGGATGATTTTATTTTGACTATGATTCATCTTATATTCTACTTTAATGATTTATTTACCTTTATAAACAGAATATCATTATATAATAAAATAATATTATAACACTTTCCTAAAGATCCCCTCCTCTCCCATATAAAAGGAGACCACTTATAAAAAATTCCTCACACCTCTCAAAATTTTTGGCTCATCCAACCACTGCCAAATTATCATACCTAAATCCCTCTCCTCCTCCTAGAATCCTTACCTTAGGCAGAAGGCACTTCAAGAAGTCATTTTGGTTCAAACCAAAGGAAGTTACCCAAATTAAAGGTAATTGTTTCTCTTAACTTCATTTATTTTATTTTACTTCTTCAACCCCTAAACACTTTTTATTAATTTCTATTGTACCAACATAAGTATTCTAAATATACTAAGATTTTTTTATGAGAAGGATTCAAATTATACTTACACACACCTTCATCTAATGGGTGAAGAACATAATGTTTCTCTGGATGGAAAACTAACACCTCATGAAACTATGATTGTTCAAAAAACTCCAATAGCCTCTAATGGTGGATATTATGATGGAACTATATTAATATATGATATATATTATGTTTATTTTTTTTCTTATGTATTTTTTCATTTATAGAAATACTTTATCTTTTCCATAGTGGGTAAATTCAATAATCTCATTAGGGGAAGTGCGGACTACCGCCCCCTCAAAGTGATAGGACTCGTTAATGCCTTATGTGGGATGTATAAATGATGGTGTTAATAATATTGTATATGATATTATACTGGAATTATAATATAACTATGCATCATTAGTTTTTTAATTCTATTAAAATATGAAATATAAATTGAAGTAGCATTCGTGCATACGTACGGCCTACCGTCTCCATGAACGGTGCATTTCATTTATTACCTCTAAATATTATATACTATTATAAATACATGTATATACTGGATATATACGATATATATGATATCTAAACCATTAATATCATTCTGAAGATAATGGATATCTTACCACATGAACAACTTGTAATTATAAGGTGTTCATTTTTTTACTCAGGTTCCAAATATCGAAAAAACAACCGTTATTAACATAAATTATTACATAATGTTTATAACATGTTAATAAGTAATATTAAAGCACCAATAAACTTTAAAAATGTTATTAATCAAGTATAAATAAACATTAGTTTATTATTCAGGATATTAAAGAACGAATGGGTCATGTCAGACACAAGGTAAGGGGTTTCTTATCTCACTTTTAGTTCCGTAAGATTTCCATTGTTCGCCAATTATTTATTGGATTTGGTACATTGTGTACTATCATTTGATATATATTATCATTATTATCTTTATATTAATGGTATTTTGTAATTATTTTATTGGTTATTAACTTTTGGTCATACGACTTGATTGATTACAATGAAGTAAGGGGTTTTTATCTCACTTTTTAATCTCGTAGGATTCATTCTGTATTGGCCACCATATACTTTTGTGCAGTGTATGTACTACCAATTATTGAACTATTTTGGGAATATACTCTAATTTATGAGTATTTACACCTTCATTGTATGATCCTTCTTTGATGTGGAATATGTTTTGTAAGTTACCAAATCGGTAAGAGAACCTTTCACCCTACTCTTTTTAAAAGACTTCTTTCTGTTTTGTCTTTTAATTTACTTATAAGTATGTTGGGATATGTTCTTATATATACTTATTGATGTAGACATTATGAAAAAGTGATGAGATACCCTTTTTACTCATCAACACATTTTTTTAATTTTAATGTGACGTTGTTAGGCTGTCAAATTTTTACAAGGGAACTTTTTAACCCAATTTCATTTCTTTGGGGCCAAATTGTATTTATTAAATATGTTTTCCTTTGAATATGTGTGAATGAAATCTGATTGTTTTAAATTTAATATCCACTTATATTGAGGGTATTTATATTTTCCATAGATAATTATGTGATTTATTTATCTTTAATTTAAGGATACCATCTTTATTAGAGATTTCATCTAAATTTACATTTCCACTAAGGCTTCATTGTTGTTATGCACCAATTGAATATTATATGGTTTATATATTGTCCATTAACATATTATATCATGAATCCATTGATTCTACTGATATTATAAATTCCTGTTAAATATCATTCCTCAATTATTTGTATTCAAGCGTCTCTCTTTATGGTAAAAAAACTCTTTAACTAAAATATCAATTTAAATGTTTTAAAGATTTATTCTTATAAATATTTCTAATTAATTTCCAGGTTTTAAAAATGGGTGTTAGTATTTATTTATATGTTCATTAATGTTTTAAAATGATAATTAATTTAAAATCTTCAAAGTGGTATGGGACACTTTGATTCAAAAATCTGTTTCTAAATGGTTTGGAAAATGATTTGATAAAGAATTGTTTATTTAAATATCTTGATTTGATATATTGGAATGTGGAAATTTCATATTTACATTATACTTTTGTTATACGTTATGATTATGTAATGGTTGTTTGGAATTGTTTATCTATACGGGTGGTTCCATGATAAACCTATGGTGGGTGAGCCCGATATAGCTCTCCAATGCATTGGATAATGTGGTGGAGGTAAACGTGATGTTTCTCCTAAGAGATTTAGGTAATATACTATGATGGGTATTCCAAGTGTAACTCCCTATGTAGTTGTGATAGCTACAATGTAAATTTGATATGGATTCCACAAGTAACCTTTATGATTTATGAATTGTGTGTGTTATTCATAAATCTTTTTATTTTGTAAGGCATGTTATGATTGAAATGTATGGTTTCATTGATTTTTATTTATTGATGGGATAATGTTTTACTTTCTTATATTATAACCCTTATTGATCATTTTATGATCATACCAAGTTTTTTAAATGTTTTACACATTACATATAGATGAATAGAGTTAAGTAAGTGATTAAATAAAATTCATGCTATCTAAAATCTGGAAGTAGACATGTTTCTTTTTAAGTGTTTTTTATTTTATGAAAAAAATTGATACTGAGTAGTAGTGTCTACATGTAATATTCAAGTTGTAATGTAATTGTTATGCCCAATTCTCTAAAACTCTAAACCTGAAAATATCCTCAATGTGAATTATTCATTTAATTCAATATTTTTTAATGTTTAGAAATATTTAGGGATTAAGAGTTTTCATTAGACACATAGTTAGTCCCTATGTCTATTATTTTAGTCAAATCCATGTTTTATAACTTTTTTAGATTTAGGAAAGTTAGTTAAAAATGGAAGGAGGAGGATCTCAAATGACATTCCAATCTCTTCTTAATGACATGCTTGCAATAATTATTGCAAATTCATGTTTGAATGATTGTGAAACATTTTCTAGCATAAAACTCACATAAAATAAGTTTTTTGAGATATCAAACACCTCCACTATACCTAGTTATCGTCTTGGATCATGGGTTATATTTGGACAAATCCTATTTTCATAATATTCCCATATTTTCAAGAAAGGTAAATATTATAAAGGCAGTTTCAAATATTTTACCTTATCACAAGATTTTGAAGCATATTATGATTTTTAAAAAGGTGTTGAAGAAGGAGACCCTTATGCAACCTATTTATATTTGATTTTACAATATAGTATCTTATAAATAACCTATGGTATTTTAAAAGGACCATTAGTTGAAAGTTTCAACTAAAATTCCATCCGACTATTTTATTTAAATAATGTTTTATTAGATGTTTTGAAATTATATGTCATACAATATTATTTTCCAAAACTATTTTTTTGTGAACTCCCATATGAACCATGTTGTAAAAGGTGTATTTGGATGGAGGAAGAAATTGATTTTGAAGGATCTGTAAATCATCATTAAAATTCATGTACCTTCTACCTATGTGAACAAGATGACGATGAAACCAAATGGACACCATGAACAAGGTGTGATGTTCTTCATTTTGGGGATTGTTTTTTTATTTGGTGGTGAAATAAGACTTCAAGAATTAATATGTTGAGATCATAATGAATTTGGATGAAAATTAGAGGTATACAAAAACCATTGAGGATAAAACATGTTTGGGTTATTTTTGAGTTTTATAAAAAGTACAACACGTGGGATGGGTGACAACCCGTCACATCAGGCAAGGCTCCAAGAATCGAACCCACAATCGAAGGGAGAAAAGTGTGCATCTCCTACCACTAGCCTACTTGAAGTCCCTAGTTAGTATGGCTTATTATTTTATTAAAATGATTTTATGGAAGAATAATAAGTTGATTTTTGGAACTTATGTTTGATCAAGTAGATATACTCAGTATAGAAACATGATTTAGTGATTAAGCGATAAAGGTTGTTGTGGAAGAAGTTCTCTCTATGGAGGAAAAACTATATACCTAAGGATGATAGAATAATATATATTTAAATTTTTGAATAATGGTTGAAATTTTAGTTTGGTAGAATCTATGTTTTTACTATGTACATATAATGATTTGGTTTATTTATGAAAATTATTAACCTATCATAGAGAACATGTGATTTGGTTAATTACTTTTCTATATGAGACTTTATGAGTAATTGTTGTTATTTGGAGATAAATCTTATCTTGGAATACTCTGTAATTAAATCCTTATGAGATTTGGGTTTCATTCTTAGTTTGGATCTCTTTTGAAGAATATTATGGAAAGTTGTTTTTTTGAATGGTCTTTGATGAACTTTGGGTTTTGATTGAATAATTTGGGAGATTAAGTGTATTTTTTCTTTTTATAAAACATTATCCTTTTTGGGTATTCCCTAATCTCGCACTCACAATTTTGGATTTAGTTGATGTCTAAAGACAAGGGAAATATACAGTTATTCTTTTTTGGGTTATTTGATTCTCATGAAGATGATTCTTGTGCTTTTGATGTGACCAAGTATTTTTTATTTCACTTTGTTTGGAGAAATGATAAGTTTTTTGTATAAACTTATTAAATGATGAAACTCTACTTGAAGGTAAGTATATTTCGATATGTTCTTATTCTATGTAGTAAATGAATTCCTCCAAATTATGAAAAGTAATGTAAAACAAAAACATTGTTGGTTTTCGTTTCCAACTGGGTAATCAAAGACCATTTAACACATCATATGTTTGGGAATTTGTGGTGGTTAACTTTCTCCTAATATTTTTTTCTATCACTCTCCATCAGAACTTTCCAATTTGTTCTTTCTTCCATATCCATGGTTTTTTACATAGAATCCTATTACGGGTTATCTCGGGTGACCATTTTACATTTCTTTCTTTCTTTTAAAGTTATAGTTTTAATTGCTCTTTTGTGATGTGGGACTTTAATGATGTTTCCAAGCCCAATTTTAAAATTATAAAGAAGCAATTCCCAAATGGTGGGAAAGTTGTAACTTACCAGGTAAATAAAGAATAAGAAATAATTAATATTTATTAATATTTGTGAATTAAATATTAATTTTACTTTAATTGGGTTTCTATGTTTGATAGCGTACCTGATACGCAAAAAGAGGTTTCTTTGAAATCATGCGTTGCACACGAATAATATAATAATATTATTTTAAAAGGTAGTTAACTCCTAGCTATTTTATTGGTGGGAATAAACAAAACTAACATCAATTTGATTATACATGTTTGTTAAATGTATTTACTTTTATCCAATAAATTTTAGAGGCTTAAAATGTGAATGAAGCTAATTTTATGCATAATTTACATTAAAAGGCCGATTTACAACATTTTAATAGTGAAACCTCTTTAAATATAATTTTGGTCACTCTAATACACTAAATTTGACCCAAAAAAATACTTCTTTAGAATGAGGACATCAAAATTTACTTTGTGTAAAATTTTGGAATTTTTCTGATAACGTTCAATTTTTAATGAATAGTGAAAAATATTTTATTTTAATACAAAATTGTGTTTTACTATAATATATTTATATGGTTAGATTAACTTTTAATGTGGTTTTAATGTGTAATTATAATATATTTTTACTATTTAATTTAGTTTTTTTCATTGAAATTAATTTTACTTTGAAACTGGACATAAATAAGTGTCAATATTTTGATAGTTATCGTTTCTTAAAAACACGCTATTTGTTTTAACAACAGGAATTAATTATTAATTAATTAATGACACTTTTATGTTTCTAATATGGAAAAATAAACATCATTTTTTAATTCTGAATATCAAATAAATCTTATGCTGAATGTTTGGTATATTGTTGAAAAAACATCAATTTTTGATGAATAGTGAAACCACTTAGTAGTAGTTAAAAAACTGACTTTTTAATTTAAATGAAATTTTAAAACTTCTATGAATTGAAATTAAAAAATCTGAAGAATATAGTTGTTATTAGTAAGTAAAACATGGTTCAATAAGATGAAAATAATTTTTAGTGAATTGTAACTTTTGACTTTTATTTACCGTAGTTAAAGGTAAATATGGTAATTCAAGGTAAAAAGAATTTTTATTAATTAAAAATTACTTCTGTTCATGTCCTAACCTTATTGGTTGAGTAATGGTCGACCGTAGGAATATTTGGGTCTATTTTGGGACTCCATGGAGCCACTTATGAAAGATAATGACATTTTAGATTAATTAATTTAATGTAATGTCGAAAATGACATAAACAGAAATGTTTTAGTAAATTAATTTTTATATGGTGTTATATAAATTATATTTTCGACTATAAATATTAATTGAAAAGATAAAAAGATTTCATATATCATGGTATTCTTTTTATAATTTTTATACATCACATAAAGTAAATTATATATGACACAATTATGATGTAGTATTTACCTCATTAATAAAATATTTAAATAAATAAGATTATAAATATTAAAATAACATCCAAAAAATGTCCAATACTAATTGGATGATTTTATATCTACTATGAGTCATATTTTCTTTGAATTTAATGATTTATGGACTTTTAGAAACTGAATATCATTATATAATAAAATAATATTATAAAACATTCCTAAATAGCCCCTCATGTCCCTTATAAAAGAAGACCACTTCTAACTAATTCCTCACACCTCTCAAGCCTTTTGACTCGTCCAACCTCTGCCCAATTAATCTCCCTATATCCCTCAACTCCTCTTATAAGCCTTAACTTAGGAATATGGAACATCAAGAAGTCCTTTTTGTTCAAACCAAAGGATGTTACCCAAATTAATGGAAACTGTTTCTCTTAACTTATTTTCTTTTATTTTACATCTCCAACCCCTAAACCTTTTTTATTACATTATTTTATAGCCAAACCAGTATCCTCAATATACCAGGATATTGTTATTAGATTTATTCTAACTACACTTACACACACCTCCATCTAATGGGTAAGAACATAATGCTTTTGTGGATGGAAAACTAACACCTCATGAAATGATGATTGTTCAAATTTATCCAACCGCCTCTCATGATGGCCACTATGATGCCAATTTATTTATATATTATATATATTTGTTTATATTTTATTTATTCTTATCTATTTTTCCATTTATAAAAATACATTACGGTTTTCATAGTGGGTAAATACGATAATCTCATTCTAGGAAGTGCAGACTACCAGCCCCTCAAAGTGATATGACTCATTAATGCCTTATGTGGGACGTATAAAGGATATAGTTAAAAATATTTTATATGATATTATACTGGAATTATAATATTACTATATATCATTATGTTTTTAATTACATTAAAATAAGAAATAGAAATGGAAGTAGCGTTCATTCGTATGTATGACTTACCGTCTCCATGAAAGGTGCATTTCATTTATTACCTCTAAATGTTATGTAGTATTATAAATACATGTATATAATAGATATATTTGATATATTTGATATATAAATTATTAGTACCATTATTATGATAATGGATATCTTACCACATGAACAACTTGTAATTATAAGGTGTTCATTTTTTGACTCAAGTACCAAATATCGACAAAACGATCGTTATTAACTTAAATGATTACATAATGTATATAACATTGTAATAAGTAGTAAAAAAAGAATAATAAAATTTAAAAATAATATTAAGAATGTTAAAAGTAACATTACTTTGTTATTGATATGATTAAATAACGAACGTGTCAAGTCAGACACATGTTAAGGGGTTTCTTATCTCACTTTTAATTCAGTGAGATTTCCACTGTTCGTCACTTATTTATTGCATGTGGTGCATTGTGTACTGCCATTATATATATAAAAAATCTGAATCTTTTTATATTCATGGTATTCTGGTATTTTTTGGTGGTTATTAACTTTTTTTCATATGACTTGATTGATTAGAACAGAGTGAGGGTTTTTCATCTCACTTTTTATTCCCGTGAGATTCATGCTATATTGGACACTATTTACTTTTGTGTGGTGTATATACTAACCATGATTGTAATATTTGTATAATATAATATCATTTATGAGTATTTACACCTTAATTTTATGATCCTTCTTTCTTTTGGAAAATGTTTTGTATGTTACCAAATTGGTAAGGGAACGTTTCACCCTCTTCTTTTTAAAAGACTTCTTTCTGTTATGTCTTTTAATTTACAACTTATTATGTTAGGATACATTCTACTATATCCTTATTTATGTAGACATTATTTAAAAGTGATGAGATACAATTTTTATCCCATAAACTCATTTTTCTTAATTATAAAGTGATTTTGTTAGGCTGACAATTTTTTACAAGGGAACTTCTTAACCCAATTTCAATTCTTTGGGGAAAACTTGTACTTATTGAATATGTTGTCCTATGAATATGTGTGAATGAACTATTATTTTTTTACACTTTATATCCACTTATATTTTGTGCATTTATATTTTTCACAAATAATTATGTGATTGATTTATCCTTAATTTAAAGATACCATCTTTATAAGGGATTTCATCTCAATTGACAATTCCACTAAGACTTCATTGTTGTTTTTCACCAATTCACTCTTATATGGTGTATATACTGTACTTTGACATATTATATCATGAATCCATTTATTCTCATGATATTATAATGTTCTGATTAAAGGTTATTCCTCAATTATTTGTATTCAAGTTTCTCTCTTTTTGTTAAAAAACACTTTAACTAAAATATCATATTAAATGTTTTAAAGATTTATTCTTCAAAATAATTCTCATTAATGTCCATGTTTTAAAAATGGGTTTTAGGATTTATTTATATGGAAATTAATGTTTTCAAATGTTAATTCATTTAAAAGATAAAAAGTGGTATGGGACACTTTGATTCAGAAATCACTTTTTAAATGGTTTTGAAAATGATTTGATAAAGCATTGCTTATTTCAATATCTTGATTTCATATATTGGAATATGGAAATGTTATCTTTAGTTTATACTTGTGTTATGTGATATTATTATGTTATGGTTATTGGGAATTGTTTATGTAAATGGGTAGATTTCATGATAAACCTAGGGTGGGTGAGCCAGAGATAGCTCTCCAATGCAGTGGGTAACATGACAGAGGTAAACGTGATGTTTCTCCTAAGAGATTTAGATAATATACTACGACGAGTATTCCAAGTGTAAATCCCTGCATAGCTGTGATATCTACAATGTATGTTTGATATGTATTCCATATGTAACCGTTATTATTTATGAATTGTGTGTGTTATTCATAAATCTTAGGATTTCATAAGGTTTGTTATGATTGAAAATATCGTTTCATTTATTTCTATTTATTGAGGGGATAATATTTTCCTCTTTTATTTTATAACCCTTACTGAGATTTTTATGCTCATCCCAAATTTTTGAAATTTTTTCCATAGGACTTAATGATGAATAGGGTTAAGGATGGTATCAAGGAAAATTCATTCAATCTAAAACATGTAACTAGAAATGTTTCTTTTTAAGAGTTTTTTATTTTATGAAAAAAATGGATACTGAGTTGTAGTGTCTACATGTAATATTCACGTCGTAATGTAATTGTTATTCCTAATTCTTTAAAACTCTAAATCTAAAAAGATCCTCAATGTGAATTATTTATTTAATTCAATACTATGTATTGTTTTAAAGTCTGGTCCTTGGTATTAGAGGTTGGTTCAGAGAACTTTATGATTATAAGATTTTGTTACACACATGGTTAGTCCCTATGTCTATTATTTTAGTTAAATCCTTGTTTTATAACTTTTTTAGATCAAGGAAAGTCAGTTTCAAATGGAAGGAGGAGGATCTCAAATGATATTCCTATCTATTTATGATGACATGCTTGCAATAATTATTGAAAAGTAATGTTCGTGTGATTGTGAAACATTTTGTAGAATAAAAATCACTTGAAAGCTGTTTTCTGAGATATCAAACACCTCCACTATACATTGTTATCATCATGGAACATGGGTTGTATTTAGACAAATCCTATTTTCACAATATTATCATATTTTTAAGAAAGTTAAATATTATCAAGGAATTTTCAAATATTTTACCTTATCACAAGATTTTGAAGCATATTATTATTTTAAAAAAGGCGTTGAAGAAGGAGTCCCTTACGCAACCTATATATATTTTCTTTTCCAAAATAGTCTATTAGCTTATACCTATGTTATTTTTAAAGAACCATTAGTTGAATGTTTCAACTCAAATTCGGTTCGAATATTTTATAGAAATCTTGTTTTATCAGATGTTTTGAAATTATATGTCACACATGATTATTTTCCAAAAAAAAAATTCATGTGGAAGCCCATATGACCCATGTTGTACAAGGTGTATTTAGATGGAGGAAGAAAATGATTTTGAAGGATATCTAAATCATTTTTGCGATGCCTGGACCTTCTACCTATGTGAACAAGATGACGATGAAACCAAATGGACACCATGACCATGGAATGCTGTTCTTTATTTGGGGTTCATTTTATTTTATCATATGGTGGATAATTAAGACATCAAGTATTAAGATATTGATATCATAATGAATTTTGATGAAAATTATAGGTATTAGGAAACCATTCAAGTTAAAACATGTTAAGGTTATTTTTGAGTTTTATAAAAAGGACAGCTCGTAGGATGGGTGACAACCTGTCACATTTGGAAAGGCTGGAAGAATCTAACCCACAACCAAAGGGAGACAAGGGTGCATCGCCTACCACTAGCCTACTTGAAGTCCCTGGTTAGTATGACTTATTATTTTAGTAAAATATTTTTATGGAACAAGAATATGTTGATTTTTAGAAATTATGTTTTATCAAATGGATATACTTAGTATAGAAAAATGATTTTCCGATTAACTGATTAAGGTTGTTGTGGAAGACGTTTTCTCTTTGGATGAAACACTATATTCCTAAGAAAGATAGTATACTATGGATTTCAATTATTAAATAGTTGTTGAAATTTTAGTTTGGAAGAATCTATGTTTTTATTGTGGACATATGATGATTTGGTTTATTTATGAAAATGATTAACCTATCATGGAGAACATGTGATTTTGTTAATTACATTTCAATATGATACTTTATGAGTAAATATTGTTATTTGGAGATAAATGTTATATTGGAAGACAATGTAATTAAATACTTATGAGATTTGGTTTTCAATCTTAGTTTAGATCACTATTGAATAATTTTATGGAATGTTGTTTTTTTGAATGGACTTTGTTAAACTTTGGGTTTTGTTTGGAAAATGTTGGAGATTAAGAGAGGTTTTTCTTTTTGTATAAGATTATCCTTTTTGGATATTACCTAATATCACACTAACAATTTTGGATTTAATTGATGTCTAAAGAAAAGAGAAATATATAGTTCTTATTTTTTTTGTATTATTTGATTTTCAAGATGATGATTCTAGTGCTTCTGATGTGACCAAGTATTTTTGAATGCTATTAGTTTGGAGAAAAGATAATTTTTTAGTATAAACTTATTAAAGGATGAAACTATACTTGAATGTAAGTATATTTCTATATTTTCTTATTCTATGTAGTAAATAAATTCCTCCAATTTATGAAAAGGAATTTAAAAAAAATGTTGTTGGTTTACGTTTCCAACTGGGTAATCAAATACCCTTTAACACATCATAAGTTTGTGATTTTCTACTAGTTGACTTCCTCCTAATCATGTTTTCTATCACTCTCCATCTGAACTAGACTGTTTTTTCTCTCTTCCATATCCATGTTTTCCTACATGGAATCCTAGTATAGGTTATCTTGGGTGTCTATTGTACTTTTATTTATTTCTTTTAAAGTGATAGTTTTACTGACTCTTTTCTTATGTGGAATTTTTAATAAAGTTTCCATGACCAATTTGAAAATTGTGAGGACACAATTCCCAAATTGGGGGAATGATGTAATATTACTAGAAAATAAAGAATAAGGCATAATTCATATTTATTAAAATTTATTAATTAAATATTAATTTTACTTTAAAAGGTTTTCTATGTTCGATAGCGTACCCGATACGCAACAATAGGTTTCATTGAAATATTACATTGCACATTAATAATATAATATTATTATTCTAAATGGTAGTAAACTTCTAGTCGTTGTATTGGAAGGAATGAAAAAAACTAACTACAATATGATTATACATGAATATTAAATGTATTTACATTTATCCAATAAAAGTGAGAGGATTAAAATGGGAATGAATCTAATTTTAAGCATAATTTACATTAAAAGGCGGATTTACCACCTTTTAATGGTGAACCCTCATTAAATCTAATTTTGGTTACATTAATACATTATATTTGACCAAATAAAATCCTTATTTGGAATGAGAACATCAAAATTTACTTTGTGTTAATTTTTTTAATTTTTCTGATAAAGGTCATTTTTTAATGAATAGTGAAAAATACTGTATTTTTATTCAAAACTGTGTTTTAATATAATTTATTTATATGGTTAGATTATTTTTAATTGGGTTTAAAGTGTAATTAGAATATATTTTTACCATTTAATATAATTTTGGTCATTGGAATTATTTTCACTTTGAAATTGGACATAAACAAGTGTCAATCTTTTGATAGTTATAGTTTCTTAAAAACACGCTTTTTCTTTTATCAATGAAAATTAATTTAAATTATTTAATGGAACTTTTATGTTTTGAATATGGAAATATAAATATAATTTTTTAATTCAGAATATAAAATAATTCTTCATCTGAATGTATTGTATTTTTCTGAAAACATTAATTTTTTATGAATAGTGAAACCACTTAGAAGTAGTTCAAAAACTGACATTTTCAATTAATTGAAATTTTACAACATCTGTGAATTGAATTTTGAAAATACGATATACATGGTTTTTATTATTAAGTAAAATTTGGTTCAATAAGATGAAAATAATTTTTGATGAATAGTAAATTTTGACTTTTATTTACCGCGGTTAAAGGTAAATAGGGTAATTCAAGGTAAAAATAATTTTGTAATAATTCAAAATTACCTTAACACATGTCCAAACATTATTTTATGAGTAATGGCTGACCACGGGCATCTTTGGGTCTATTTTGGGACCCCATGGAGTCACTTATGAAAGATAATGAAACTTTATATTAATTAATTTAATGTAAAGGCAAAAATGACATAAAAAATGTTTTAGAAAATTAAATTTTATATGGTGTTATATAATATATATATTTTCTACTACAAATATTCATTAGAAATATAAAAATATTTCCTAAATCAGGGTATTTTGTTTATAATTTTCATACATCACATAAATTAAATAATATTTGACACAATTATGATGTAGTATTTACCTCATTAATAAAATATTTCAATAAATAAGATTGTAAATATTAAAATAACATCCAAAAAATGTCTAATTATGATTGGATGATTTTATTTCGACTATGAGTCATCTTGTATTCAACTTTAATGATTTTTGGACCTTTAGAAACCGAATATCATTATATAATAAAATAATATTATAACACTTTCATAAGGAGCCCCTCCTTTCCCTTATAAAAGGAAACCACTTCTAACTAATTTCTCACACCTCTCATTCCTTTTGACTCATCCAACCTCTACCCAATTAAGCTCCATACATACCTCTCCTCCTCTTAGAAGCCTTACCTTAGGCAGAAGAAACATCAAGAAGTCCTTTTGGTTCAAACCAAAGGAAGTTACCCAAATTAATTGTTACAGTTTCTCTTAACTTATATTCTTTTAATTTACATCTCCAACCCCTAAAATATTTTTATTACTCAGTTTTTTTGAGAAAAAAGTATTATAAATATATTAGTATGTTTTATGATAAGTATTAGAACTATAATTACACACACATCTATCTAATGGGTGAAGAACATAATGTTTCTGTGGATGGAAAACTAACGCATCACGAAATGATGATTGTTCAAATATGTCCAACCACCTCTCATGGTGGCCATTATGATGGAACTGTATTTATATATGATATATATTAAGTTTATGTTTTCTTTATGATTCATTATTTTTCTATCTATTGAAATACTTTATGGTTTCCATAGTGGGTAAATACGATAACCTTATTAGAGGAAGTGCGGACTACCGCCCCCTCAAAGTGATATGACTCATTAATGCCTTATGTGGGATGTATAGAGGATGGAGTTAAAATTATTGTATATAATATTATAGTATAATTATAATATAACTATGTATCATTATGTTTTTAATTCCATTAAAATAATATAGAGAAATGGAAGTACCGTTCATGCATACGTACGGCTTGCCGTCTCCATGAACAGTGCATTTCATTTCTTACCTCTAAATGTTATAAACTATTATAAATACATGTATATTCTGGATATATATGATATATAATATTTCTAAATTATTAATATCATTCTGAAGATAATGGATATCTTACCACATGAAAAAATTGTAATTATAAGGTGTTCATTTTTTTACTCAAGTTCCAAATATCGACAAAACGACTGTTATTAACATAAATGATTACATAATGATTATAACATGGTAATAAGTAAAATAAAACGATTAATAAAATTAAAAAAATGTTATTAAGAATTTTTAAATTATCCTTAGTTTATTATTCATGATATTAAATAACGAATGGGTCAAGTCAGACACAAGGTAAGAGGTATCTTATCTCACTTTTAATTCTGTGAGATTTCCATTGTTTGCCACTTATTTTTTGTATGTTGTGTCTTGTGTACTACCATTTGATATATGTATATATATATATATTTAATCTCTTTATATTCATATTATTATGGGATTAATTTGGTGGTTATTAACTTTTGGTCATAGAACTTGATTGATTAGAATGAAGTAGGGGTTTTTCATCTCACTTTTTATTCCCATGAGATTCATGCTATATTGGCCAGTATGTAATTTTGTGTGGTGTATTTACTTCCCATTATTGTACTATTTGTGTAATATACATTCATTTATTAGTATTTACATCTTCATTATATGATCCTTATTTCTTGTGTAATATGTTTTCTAAGATACCAAATCTGTAAGGGAACCTTTCACCCTCTTCTTTTTAAAAGACTTCTTTCCGTTATGTCTTTTAATTTACATCTTATTATGTTGGGATGTGTTCTTATATATCCTTGTTGGTGTAGAATTTATGTCCAATTGATTAGATACCCTTTTTATCTCATCAACTAATTTTTTGAATTTTAAAGTGACATCATTAGGCTGCAAATTTTTAAAAGGGAACTTCTTAACCCAATTTCAATTCATTGTGGCCAACTTGTACTTATTGAATATGTTTTCCTATGAATATGTGTGAATTATCTATGATTGTTTTACACTTAATATCCACTTATATTGGGCTTATTTATATTTTTGACACATAATTATGTGATTGATTTATCCTTAATTGAAGGATACCATCTTTATAAGGGATTTCATCTCAATTTACAATTCCACTATGTCTTCATTGTTGTTATAGACCAATTCACTCTTATATGGTGTATATACTGTCCTTTGAAATATTATAACATGAATAACTTTATTCTCATGATATTATAATTATCTGATTAAATTTTATTCCACAATTATTTGTATTCAAGCGTCTCACTTTTTTTAAAAAAACTCTTTAACAAAAATAGAATTTTAAATGTTTTAAAGATTTATTCTTCTAAATATTTCTCATTAATGTCTATGTTTTAGAAATTGGTTTTAGGATTTATTTATATGGACATTAATGTTTTCAAATTATAATTCATTTAAAACATTCAAAGTGGTATGGGGAACTTTGATTAAAAAATCTCTTTTTAAATGGTTTTGAAAATGATATGATAAAGCATTGTTTATTTCAATATCATGATTTGATATATTAGAATGTGGAAATGTTATATTTACTTTATACTGTTGTTATGTGTTATGACTATGTTATGGTTATAGGGCATTTTTTATGTATATGGGTGGTTTTTGTGGTAAACCTAGGGTGGGTGAGCCCGAGATTGCTCTCCAATGCATTGGGTAAGATGACAGAGGTAAATGTGATGTTTATCCTAAGAGATTTAGAGAATCAACTATGATGAGTATTACAAGTGTAACTCCATACATATCTTTGATAACTATAATGTATGTTTGATATGGATTCAATAAGTAACCTTTATGATTTATGAATTATTTCTGTTATTCATAAATCTTATGATTTCTTAAGGTATGTTATGATTGAAAAGTATGGTTTCATATTTTTTTATTTATTGATGGGATAATGTTTTCTTTTCTTATTTTATAACCCTTACTGAGATTTTTATTCTCATCCCACATTTTTTATATGTTTTCCACCGGACTTAAAGAAAAATAGGGTTAAGGATGGGATCAAGGAAAAGTCATGAAATCTAAAACATGGATCTGGAGATGTTCCTTTTTAATAGTTTTTTATTATATGAAAAAAATGGATACAAAGTAGTAGTGTATACATTTAATATTCATATTATAATGTAATTTTTATGCCTAATTCTCAAAAACTCTAAAACTGAAAAGATTTTCAATGTGAATTATTCATTTAATTCAATACAATGTAATTTTTTAAGGCTGGGTCCTAATAATTGGTATCAAGGTTCTGTTTAATGAACATTTGGGATTATGTGTTTTAGTTAGACACATGGTTAGTCCCTATGTCTATTATTTTAGTTAAATCCTTGTTTTTTTTAACTTTTTCAGATCTAGGAAATTCAGTTACAAATGGAAGGTGGAGGATCTCAAATGACATTCCTATCTCTTCCAGATGACATGCTTGCAATAATTATTGCAATGTCATGTTCATATGATTGTGAATCTTTTTCTAGCATTCAACTCACTTTCATGCAGTTATTGGAGATATAAAACACCTCCACTATACCTCGTTGTCATTGTGGATCATGGGTTGTATTTAGAAAAATCCTATTTTCACAATATTCTAATATTTTCAAGAAAGGTAAATATTGTCAAGGAATTTTCAAATATTTTACGTTATCATTAGATTTTGAAGCATATTATGATTCTAAAAAATGTACTGAAGAAGGAGACCCTTACACAACTTAGTTATATTTTCTTTTACAGTTTAGTCTCTCAGCACATACCTATGGTATTTTAAAAGGACCATTAGTTCAAAGATTTAACTCAAATTTGGTCGACTATTTTATAAAAATAATTTTTTATCATATGTTTTGAAATTATATGTCATACGTGATTTTTTTCCAAAACTATTTTTCTATGAACACCCATATGACCCATTTTGTACAATGTGTATTTGGATGGAGGAAGAAAATGATTCTAAAGGATCTCTAAATCATTTTTGTGATGCATGGACCTTCTACCTATTTGAACAAGATGACGACGAAACCAAATGGACAACATGACCAAGGTATGATGTTATTCATTTGGGGGTCATTTTATTGCATCATATGGTGGGGAAATAAGACTTCAAGAATTAAGATGTTGAAATCATTGTGAATTTGGATGAAAATTGGAGGTATAATAAAACCATTTAGGATAAAAAAAATTAGGTTTAATTTTTTTTGTTATAGAAAAAAGACAACCTGTAGGATGGTTGACAACCCGTTGCATCTGGCAAGGCTGTAGGAATCGAACCCACAACTGAAGGGCAACAAGGGTGAATCGCCTACCACAAGCCTACTTGATGTTCATGGTTATTATGACTTATTATTTTAGAAAAATGTTTTTATGGAACAAGAATATGTTGATTTTTGGAGCTTATGTTTTATCAAATGGATATACATAGTATCGAAAAATTATTTAGTGATTAACTGATAAAGGTTGTTGTGGAAGAAGTTCTCTCTTTGGAGGAAACACTATATGCCTAAGGAATATATAATACTATGGATTTCAATTGTGGAATACTGTTTGAAATTTTATTTTGGAAGAATCTTTTTTTTCATTGTGTACATATGACGATTTGGTTTATTTATGAAAATTGTTAACCTATCACGGAGAATATTTTATTTGGTTAATTACTTTTCAATATGAGACTTTATGAGTAACAGTTGTTATTTAGAGAAAAATGTTATCTTGGAAGACTATTTAATTAAATCCTTATGAGATTTGGGTTTCAATATTATTTTAAATTACTTATTAATAATTTTATGGAAAGTTGTTTTTTTAATGGCATTTGTTAAACATTGGGATTTGTTTGAAAATTTTTGGAGATTAAGAGTTGTTTTTCTTTTTGTAAAAGATTATCCTTTTTGGGTATTTTTATGTGTTCTTATTCTATGTAGTAAACGAATTTCCATACATTCTTATTCTATGTAGTAAATTAATTCCTCCAAATTATGAAATGGAATGTAGAACAAGAACGTTTTTGGTTTACGTTTCCAACTCGGGAATCAATGCCCCTTTAACACATCATAAGTTTGGTATTTTCTGGTGGTTATCTTTCTTATAATCATGTTTTCTATCACTCTCAATCAGTACTTGACCATTTTTACTCTCTTCCATATCAATGTTTTCCTACATGGAATCCTAGTATGGGTTATCTCAGGTGACCATTGTACTTTTCTTTCGTTCTTTTAAAGTCATAGTTTCACTGACTCTTTTCCGATGTGGGGCTTAAATGAAGTTTCCAAGCCCAGTTTTTCAATTGCGAGAACGCAAGTCCAAAAAGGGGAAAGGATGTAACATCCCATGTTAATAAAGAATAATACATAATTCATATTTATTAATATTTTTGAATTAAATATTAATTTTAATTTAAATGTGTTTCTATGTTCGACAGCATACCCAATACGCTACAACGGGTTTCATTGAAATCTTACTTTGCACACTAATAATATAATATTATTATTTGAAATGGTAGTTAACTCCTATCCGTTGTATTGGTAGTAATGAAAACAACTAACAAAAATATGATTATACATGTTTGTTAAATGTATTTACATTTATCTAATAAAAGATAGAGGTTTAAAATTTGAATGAATCTAATTTTAAGCATAATTTACAATAAAAGGCCGATTTACCGCCTTTTAATGGTGAACCCTATTAAAATATAATTTTGGTCACTTTATTACATTCTATTTGACCAAATAAAATCCTTCTTTAGAATGAGGACATCAAAATTTACACTGTGTAATTTTTTGGAATTTTTCAGATAATGTAAATTGTTTAATGAATAGTGGATAATATTGTAATTTAATTGAAAACTTTGTTATAATCTAATTTACTTATATGGATAGATTATCCTTTTAATTGGTTTTAAAGTGTAATTAGAATATATTTTTACAATTTAATGCAATTTTGGTCATTATAATTAATATATCTTTTAAATTGGACATACACAATTGTCAATCTTTTGATAGTTATTGTTTCTTAAAAACACGATATTATTTTTAATAATGGGCATTAATTTTAAATTAATTAATGATTGTTTTATGTTTTGAATTTGGAAAAATAAATATCATTTTTGAACTCAGAATATCAAATAAATATTACGCTGAATTTGTGGTATTTTTCTGAAAAACTTCAATTTTTTTATGAAAAGTGAAACCACTTAGAAGTAGTTAAAAAACTGACTTTTTCATTTAAATGATATTTTACCACTTCTGTGAATTGAATTTAGAAAATCGGACATACATGGTTGTTATTAGTAAGTAAAATTTTGTTCAATAAAATGAAAATAATTTTTGGTGAATAGTAATTTTTGACTTTTTTTATCACGGTTAAAAGTAAGTAGGGCAATTCTAGGTAAAAAGAATTTTGTAATAATTCCAAATTACCTTAACACATATCATAACCTTATTTCATGAGTAATGGTAGAACATGGGAATCGTTGAGTCTTTTTGGGGACCCCATGAAGCCACTTATGAAAGATAATGACACTTTAGATTAATTAATTTAATTTAAAGGAAAAAATAACAAAAACAAAAATCTTTTAGTAAATTAAATTTTATATGGTGTTATATAAATTATATTTTTGACTATAAATATTCAATGAAAATATAAAATGATTTACTACATCATGGTATATTTTTATAATTGTTAGAAATCACATAAATAAAATAATATATGACACAATAATGATGTAGTATTTACCTCATTAATAAAAGATTTAAATAAATAAGATAAACAAATTAGATTATAAATATTAAAATAACATCCAAAACAAGTCCAATTCTGATTGGATGATTTTACATCGACTATGAGTCATTGTGTCTTTGACTTTAATGATTTTTGGACTTTTAGAAACTAAATATCATTATATAATAAAATAATATTATAAAACATTCTTAAAGAGTCCCTCCTATCCCTTATAAAAGGAGACCACTTCTAACCAATTAATTACACCTTTCAAGCCTTTTGTCTCATTCAACCACTACCCAATTAAAGCTCCCTACATCCCTCTCCTATAACTAGAAGCCTTACATTAAGAATAAGGCACTTCAAGAAGTCTTTTAGGTTCAAAACGAATGAAGTTACCCAAATTAATGGTAACAGTTTCTCTTAACTTATTTTCTTTTATTTTACTTCTCCAACCCATAAACACTTTTTACTCCTTTCATTTATAGAAACACCAGTATCCTCAATATACTAGGATGTTGTTATTAGAATGATTTTAACTACATTTATACACACCTCCATCTAATTGGTGATGAACATAATGTTTATGTGGATGGAAAATGAACAACTCACGAAATGACAATTCTTCAAATATCTCCAACCGCCTCTCATGGTGGCCATTATGATGGAACTTTATGTATATATGATATAAATTATATTTATTTGTTCTTTATGCTTCTGTATTTTTCCATTTATAGAAATACACAATGGTTTCCATAGTGGGTAAATACGATAATCTCATTTGAGGAAGTGCGGTCTATAGCCCCCTCAAAGTGATATGACTCGTTAATGCCTTATGTGGGAAGTATAAAGGATGGATTTAATAATATTGTATATCATATTATACTGGATTTATAATATAACTATGTATAATTATGTTTTTAATTCTATTAAAATAAGAAATAGAAATGGAAGTACTGTTCATGCGTACGTACGACTTACCGTCTCAATGAACAGTGCATTTCATTTCTTACAACTAAATGTTATGTACTATTATAAATACATGTATATACTAGGTATATATTATATATATGATATCTAAATAATTAATATTATTGTAAAGATAATGGATATCTAACCACATGAACAACTTGTAAATATAAGGTGTTCATTTGTTTACTCAAGTACGAAATATCGACAAAACGACTGTTATTAACTTAAATGATTATATAATGTTTATAACATGTTAATAAGTAGAATAAATGGAATAATAAACTTTAAAAATGTTCTTAATCATGTATAAATTTAAATTAGTTTATTATTCAGAATATTAAAGAATGAACGGGTCATGTCGGACATAGGGTAAAGGGGTTTCTTATCTCACTTTTCATTCTATGTGATTTCCATTGTTCGCAACTTATTTATTAAAAGTGGTGTATTATGTACTGAAATTTGATATATATTATCACTATTCTCTTAATATTCATGGTATAATGTCATTCGTTTGGTGGTTATTAACTTTTGGTCATATGACTTGATTGATTTCAACAAAGTAAGGGTTTTTCATCTCACTTTTTATTTTCGTGAGATTCATGTTATATTGGCCACTATTTACTTTTGTGTGGTGTATATAATTCCAGTTATTATACTATTTGTGTAATATAATTTCATTTATGAGTATTTTTATCTGCATTTTATGATCCTTATTTCATATGGAATATGTTTTGTAAGTTACCAAATAGGTAAGGGAACCTTTCACCCTCCTCTTTTTAAAAGACTTAATTCGGTTTTTTCTTTTAATTTACATATTATTATGTTGAGATATGTTCTTATATATCCTTATATATGTAACCATAATGTATAGGTTATGAGATATCCTTTTTATTTCATTAACCCATTTTATTAATTTTAATGCGACGCTGCTAGGCTGTCTAATTTTTCCAAGGGAACTTCTTAACCCAATTTCAATTCTTTGGGGCCAACTTGTACTTATTGAATATTTGTGTTATGAATATTTGTGAATGAAATATGATTGTATTACACTTAATATTCACATATATTGGGTGTATTTATATTATTCACACATAATTATGTGATTGATTTGTCCTTAATTTAAGGATACAATCTTTATATGGGATTTCATCTCAATTTACATTTCCACAAAGACTTCATCATTGTTATGCACCAATTTACTCATATATTATGTATGTACTAACCTTGGACATATTATATCATAAATACCATTATTCTTATGAAATTATAATGTTCTGATTATATTTTATTCCTCAATTATTTGTATTCAGGTGTCTCTCTTTTTGTTAAAAAAACACTTTAAATAAAATATCGTTTTAAATGTTTTGAATATTTATTTTATAAATACTTCTAATTAATTTCCATGTTTTCAAAATGGGTTTTAGGATTTATATATATGAACATTAAGTTTTTAAAATGATAATTTATTTAAAATCTTCAAAATGGTATGGGACATTGATTCAAAAATATCTTATTAAATGGTTATGAAAATGATTTGATAAAGCATTGTTTATTTCAATATATTCATTTGATATATTGGAATGTGTAAATTTTGTCTTTACTTTATTCTTGTGTTATGTGTTATTATTATGTAATGTTTATTGGACATTTTTTATGTATACAAGTGATTCCGTGATAAACCTAGGGTGGGTGAGCCTGAGATAGCTCTCCAATGCTTTGGGAAATGTGACAGAGGTAAATGTGATGTTTCTCCTAAGATATTTAGGTAATATACTGAGATGGGTATTCCAAGTGTAACTCCCTACATAGTTGTGATATATACAATGTAAGTTTGATATAGATTCCATAAGAAAGATTTATATTTTATGAATTGTGTGTGTTATTCATTAATATTATGATTTTGTAAGGTATGTTATGATTGAAAATTATGGTTTCATTGATTTTTATTTATTGATGGGATAATGTTTTTCTTCCTTATTTTATAACCCTCACTGAGATTTTTTGCTCATCCCATGTTTTTGAAATGTTTTCCATAGGACTTAAAGATGAACAGGTTTAAGGATATGATCAAGGAAAAGTCATGCTATCTAAAAAATTGATAATTAATTTTAAATTAATTAATGCCACTTTTGTGTTTTTAATTTTGAAAAATAAAAATCATTTTTGAATTCCAAATATCAAATAATGATTATGTTGATTCTTTGGAATTTTTCTGAAAAACTTCAATTTTTGATGAATACTGAAACCATTTTGCAGTTGTTAAAAAACTGTCCTTTTCATTTAAATGAAATTTTACCTCTTATGTGAATTTAATTTCAAAAATCTGACATACATGGTTATTATTAGTATGTAAAATGTGGTTCAATAAGATAAATGTAATTTTTTGGTGAATAGTATCTTTTGACTTTTATTTACCGCGGTTATAGGTAAACAGGGTAATTCAAGTGAAAAATAATTTTTTAATAATTAAATATTATCTTAACACATTTCATAACATTATTGGATGAGTAATGGACGACCATGGTCATCTTTTAGTCTTTTTTGGGACCCAATAGAGCCACTTATGAAAGATAATGTCTGTTTAGATTAAATAATTTAATATAAAGGCAAAAATGACATAAACAAAAATCTTTTTGTAAATTAATTTGTATATGGTGTTATATAAATTATATTTTAAACTATAAATATTCATTGGAAAGATAATAATATTTCCTACATCATGGTATTTATTTATAATTTTTAGACATCACGTAAATTAAATTATATATGACACAATAATGATGTAGTATTTACCTCATTAATAAAAGATCGAAATAAATAAGAATATAAATAATAAAATAACATCCAAAACATGTCCAATTATTATTGGATGATTTTATTTCGACAATGAGTCATCTTATATTCTACTTTAATGATTTTTTTGCCTTTACAATCCGAATATCATTATATAATAAAATAATATTATAACACTTTCCTAAAGAGCCCCTCATATCCATTATAAAAGAAGACCACTTCTAACCAATTCCTCACACCTATCAAGATTTTTCACTCATCCAAACGCTACCAAATTGAGCTCCCGACATCCCTATCCTCCTCCTAGAAGCCTTACCGAAGGTATATGGCACTTCAAGAAGTCCTTTTGGTTTAAAACAATGTAAGTTACACTAATTATTGGTAACCGTTTTCTTAACTTTTTTTCTTTTATTATACTTCTCCAACCACTAAACTCTTTTTATTACATTTTTATCGCAAAACCAGTATCATAAATATACTAATATGTTGTTATGAGAAGTATTCGAACTACACTTACACTCACCTCCATTTAATGGGTGAAGAACATAATGTTTTTTGTGGATGGAAAACTAATGCCTCACGAAACGATGATTATTCAAATATCTCCTACCGTGTCTCATGGTAGACATAATGATGGAACTTTATTTATATATGATATATATTATGTTTATGTTTTATTTATGCTTTGGTATTTTCCCATTTATTGAAATACTTTATGGTTTCCATAGTGGGTAAATACGATAATCTCATTAGAGGAAGTGCGGACTACTGACCCCTCAAAGTGATATGACTCGTTAATGCCTAAAAAGGGACATATAAAGGATGGAGTTAATAATATATTATATGATATTATACTGTAATTATAATATAACTATGTATCATTATGTTTTTAATTCCATAAAAATAAGAAATAGAAATGGAAGTAGCATTCATGCGTACGTATGACTTACCGTTTCCATGAATGGTGCATTTCATTTCATACCTCTAAATGTTACGTACTATTATAAATACATGTATATACTAGATATATATAATATATATGATATCTAAATCATTAATATCATTATTAAGATAATGGATATCTTACCACATGAACAACTTGTATTTATATAGTGTTCATTTTTTTACTCAAGTACCAAATATCGACAAAATGATCGTTATTAACATAAATGATTACATAATGTTTATAACATGGTAATAAGTAATATAAACGGAATAATAAACATTTAAAATGATCTTATGAAAATATAAATTACCATTAGTTTATTATTTTGTAGATTAATGAACAAACGGGTCAAGTCAGACACAATGTAAGGGGTTTCTTATCTCACATTTAATTCCGTGAGATTTCCATTATTCACCACTTATTTATTGCATGTGGTGTGTTGTGTACTTACATTTGATATATATTATCACGATTCTATTTATATTCATGGTATTCTGTTATTAATTATATGGTTATTAAATTTTGTTCATACGACCTGATTGATTACAACGAAGTAAGGATTTCTCATCTCACTTTTTATTCCCCTGAGATTCATGCTATATTGGAAGCTATTTACTTTTGTGTGGTGTATTTACTACCCATGATTGTACAATTTGTGTAATATTCTTTCATTTATGAGTATTTACATATTCATTGTATGATCCTTCTTTTATGTGGCATATGTTTTGTATTTTACAAAATCGGTAAGGGAACTTTTCACCCTCCACTCTTTAGAAAACTTCTTTTTTTATGTCTTTTAATTTACATCTTATTAGTTTGGGATATGTTATTATATATCCATATTGATGTATACTTTATGTAAAAGTTGTGAGATCCCCTTTTTATCTCATCAACTCATTTTATGATTTTTAATGTGACGTCGTTAGGCTATGGAATTCTTACAAGGGAACTATTTAACCCAATTGCAATTCTTTGGGGCCAACTTGTACTTATTGAATATGATGTCCGATGAAAATGTGTGAATGAACTATGATTGTTATAAACTTAATATCCACAAAAATTTGGTGTATTTATATTTTTCACACATAATTATGTGATTGATTTATTTTTAATTTAAGGATACCATCTTTATTAGGTATTTCATCTCAATTTACATTTCCCCTAATACTTCACTATTTTTATGCACCAATTACCTCTTATATGGTGTATATACTGTAATTTGACATATTAAACCATGAATCCCTTTATTCTCATGATATTATAAAGTTCTGATAAAATTTTATTTTTTAATTATTTGTATTCAAGCGTCTCTCTTTTCGTTAAAAAACTCTTTAACCAAAATATCGTGTTAAATGTTTTAAAGATGTATTCTTATAAATATATCTCATTAATGTCCATGTTTTAAAAATGGGTTTTAGGATTTATTTATATGGAAATTAATGTTTTCAAATGATAATTCATCTGAAATCTTCAAAGTGGTATGTGACACTTTGATTCAAAAATATCTTTTTAAATGTTTTTTAAACATATTTGATAAAGCATTGTTTATTTCAATATCTTGATATGATATATTGTAATGTGGAAATGTTTTAATTACTTTATACATGTGTTATTTGTTATTATTATGTTATGGTTATTGGGTATTGTTTATGTATACATGTGGTTCCATGATAAACCTAGGGCGGGTGAGCCCGAGATAGCTCTCCAATGCATTGGGTAACGTGACAGAGGTAAATGTGATGTTTGTCCTTTGCGATTTAGGGAATATACTATTATGGGTATTCCAAGTTCAAATCCCTACATATCTATGACAGCTAAAATGTACGTTTGATATGGATGCCATAAGTAACCTTTATGATTTATGAATTTTGCGTTTTATTCATAAATCTTATGATTTCGTAAGGTATGTTTTGATTGAAAAGTATGGTTTCATTGATTTTTATTTATTGATGGACTAATGTTTTCCTTCCTTATTTTATAACACTTAATGATATTTTTATTCTCATCCCATGTTTTGAAATGTTTTCCATAGGACATAAAGATTAATAGGGTCAAGGATGGGATAAAGGAAAACTCATGCTATCTAAAACATGGAACTAGACATGTTTCTTTCTTAGAGTTTTTATTTTATGAAATAAATAGATACATAGTAGTAGTTTCTACATGTGATATTCAAGTTGTAATGTAATTTTTATGCCTAATTATCTAAAACTCTAAACATGAAAATATCCTCAATGTAAATTATTTATTTAATTCAATATTACATAATGTTTTAAGGCCAGGTCCTTTTAAAATGACATATGGAAATTATAACCTCATTTGTCTTTCCCTTTATTCCTCTAAATTTTATATTATTTTAAAAAAATTATGGCATTAAAATATATATTTATATTCAATATTATGGAGAATATTCCAAAAAAATTGTTTATTTATTATCATTATGACCACATAGGATATTAACTAATTAAAAAAATACTTTTCTCATTTGTATGACCTTTACAATATATGTTATGATTCTCAAAAACTTATGCGGTAGATTCTAATTTTTTTTATAAATAATTTTAAACATGAAATATCAATTCACATAGTGGTTGTTTATTTACCATGGTGTTTGGTAATAAGCTTCAGGGATTGAGATAATATATATTTAGTTATAAAATGTAGAACAAAGATTGTATTATTTGAAAATTTTATAATATCCTAGCATTTATTTTTGTTATTTATGAAATCAATGATCAATGGTTATGGTATAATATTAAATCAACAGTTATGAAATATCTATGTTTCTAACCATCACATTTAATGATGATTGATGAGATGCAATTTTATATCAGGAATGTGTAATTTGGTTTATATATATATATATATATCTTTATTTGATGAATTTTATCCTTAAAAATGAGAAAATTATATGAAAATATATGGAAACATTATTGTGGTTCATGGGATGAGGACTGTGATACGAAAAAAATATTTATATATCTATAGTTATTTGAATAGGATGCATGGCCTAATCAGGATGTTATACATCACATCCTTGAAAAATACTTTATTTTTTCATATAATTTTAATTATTCATTTTAATGTTAAATGAGATTGATTGAATTTTTTTTCCTTAATTAATTTTATATTGATATCTTAGTATTGTAGAAACATTTTAAAAAATTTCATAATATTTAAAAAATTTTAATTCAAAAACTAAATTATATTTATCAAAGTTGTTAGAAAAAAATGTATTTTTCTTTATATTTCTATTTAATTGAAATGAACATTATTTTTTTATTTAAAGCTAGTTTAAAAAAATGATTTTCAGGGACTTATAAGTATTATTAAAAATTCTTATTATTTAATGTTTAATTAAAATAAATTTTACAATTTCAATTCATTTTTTATAAAATTTTATTATTGTAGTTTATATAAATCCTAAATTAGTGGAACGTATTTCCCATATGACATAAAAATAGTTGATAGAAATTATTTTTCGTATATAAATATAATATTATATATATATATATATTTTGTTTTTATAGTTTTTTTTTCTTTTATGTTCTTGGAAATTTATATATGTTTTAATTGAGTTTTATTTTTATTGATATTTATGATTCATTCAACATTAATGATTCTAAAAAATATCGTGAGGGATCTATGATTGATTCTTCACAAATAATATCTCTAGGTAAACAATTTCATAATTATTTTCTCGTGCATCTTTTCAATGAAAATGATAATTTGTTCCATCTAGAACCAAATCAAAATAGGTACTAAATTTTGGAATTCATAATTTATAAAGAATTTATTTTCTGAGTGAGGCAAGGTATAAAATTCCATACCTTAAAAAACTCTAATTATGAGTTCATTCACTTGTGGGTTAATCCTAGGGTACCCAAATTATCTTTCTAGTATCTATTGGTCATTTTGAGTATTAATTTACGGGAATAATTATAATGCCCTGACCTTAGTTAACCAGAGTCAGCGCATTATTTTAATACATTAGCATGATACATGGAAATAATGTTCTGAAAGACAAATCTTTTTAGAAGTCTTGGAAATATATTACTTACATCATCTTAATATTAAAATTTCAAACATAAAATATTGCATAGATAGTTCTTTTAGACCACCACTATTCCCATTTCTCTTAACCCTGCATATCAATGTTAATAAACTTCTCAGAAATCCTAGGAAAATTAAACATAAGAAAGGGGTGAGCTCATATTCTCAGTAAGGGTAAACAATTTACTAGAAGATAAAATAAACAATTGGCATATTGAATACTTGAAAACTCGTGCCTTTACAAATAATAAACATGAACACATTAGGAAAGAAACATGTGATGAGTATATAATTCCATAATAAAACATAGTCAGGGGTATTCTACTAGTAGAATTACCAAAATAACCATCAATATTATTTTCATAATGAGGGAATGTACAATGCTAGACATTCTAAAACATTTGGTCAAGGCCTCTACCAAGAAGTCTAAAAATGATTAAGGCCTCGGCCAAAAACATATATCAAATTGGGAAAAGCCTCATCCAATTTCACATATAATTGTCTTATGAGAACTACTGATTCATCGAGGAGCTATAGTGGGCTCCATTCATCACATACTATGTCCTATAAATTCCACATTTGAAAAGGTTGAAACATAACATAAACATTTGTATTAGAACTAGAATATGTAATGTCAATACATTAACCCTAAACCATGCATAGTAATAAAATAACACATCCACAGTCAGATATATCACCAAACCATCAATACAATTTGGATTATTTGTATCATAATAAAAGTTGAACCTCGATCAAGAGTAATATCCCATTAATGATGTTGGCATAGTTGAAAATGACCAGAAAAAAATATTTAGGAGAAATATCCCTTTTTCAGGATAATCATTTAAAATTCACAAAATTTAGAAAGGAAGTCATTTAAAAGATAGTTTTGAATCATTGTGAACCATACCAATTTGAAACATTTGAAAGGAATTATCATTTTAAACCATTCATGTCTATTTAAATAAATCTTTTAAACCATTTTTAAAAGATGGACATTAATGAGAATGGTTTAGAAGAATAAATAATTAAAAAATTTAAAATAATGTTTTAGTAAAAATTTCATTAAAAGTAATCCCTTTAAATAATATTTCATGAAACATGGACATGGATAATAAATATGTCATAATAGGTACTTACATAAAAACAACCTCAGATAATAAAGAGATTGTGAAATTAACCCTTACCTTGCACTTTCCTTTGGTCGAGGGTACTTTTAGCCTATTGTATAATAACCATTGTATGTTATGAAATTATACCAAAACCATAATTATATTTATTATTTAATATATGAATAATTTACTACTTTATGTTACCCATTTAATAAAGATTTCAATGTTAAATTATCATTTTGGGTAATAATCACTTTCTTTATCATACGGGTTTTAACTTGTTATTTAGGATCGTATCATTGATATAATGATTTAAATATAGACAGAATATAAAAATTCATTTATATATTATATATATTTATAATATAAATATTTATAATATATTGATATATGAAATTAAAGGGAGTGTTTATAGAGATGGTAGGCCACACGTACAGATAAATGTTGTTTCCGTTTACATATCGTATTGAATGGAAGTAAGTGAATATGATATATGTATGTACATATATATACATATATATATATTCAGTAGAATTATTAAGTCATATATTACATAATTAATAATAATATGTATTTTTGGAGTAATCATTGAATGGTGAATGTGGAAATGAATCTCATCACGTCGTGGAGACGATAATCCGTACGTATGCACGACTACCAACATCATTATATTGATGGTGAAATAGTATGTAATTGTATGGTATATCATATATATACAGATTCTTTAACATGTTGTATTTATTATTCAAATTAGATATACTCATTATTATTCCCATCCAAATAATGAATTGTTCGAATAACAAACTACACCACGACGTAGAGACGGTAAGTCGTACGTATGCACGTATGGTGAAATTGTTATTTATTGGATAGATAGAATAATGAATATGGTTGTACCATATTTATACCAAATCGCTATATGTATAAGGTATTGGTGTTATTATTTTGGTATGGAAACAACAATGAAAGAGGATATGGAAGAAGAAAAGAACTTAAAAGAGGGTGGTGAAATAATTACCTCTTCTTCAGGTGTTTCCTTTTGAGTTGATAAAAAGGTATCCATAGGTTGTCTTTAGGATCAATGTAAGAACTTTAGGTTGATGTTAGGGATGTTGGGAGGATATTTGGGTAGGGTTTTTCTGGGGAAATGGCTTTGGAGGTGTGATTTTAAGAGAAGGGGAAGTCCCATTTTATAAGATAGGTGAGGGTCACTTTAACAAAATCTTGAAACATTATTTTATACATAATCATATTTGGTTTCTAATGTCTCCAAATAAATTTATTTCAATACTTAGGTGGTTATGGGTCAAAATAATCTCAACCAATATGTTTTATACAAGTTTATGTCACCATATTAACCTTATCTTTTAGATTTAACTCTTAGTTAAATAGTTTAACATTTACCATGTCTCCTTGTATTTTTATATTATATGGTGAATAAACATACAATAAAACTCAAAGATAACCCCATGCGGTTCATTAATGACATATATATCATTATAATAGTAATTTGGCCGAAACTTATATTTTAAGACAAATATATAATTTAATGATATATTATTTGATTTAAAAACTCTTTTTTGTCAATTTTGACACTATTTGGTATTTAGTTTTTTGTTAAGGTCATAACATTATGATTACATCGAAAAAAATTAAATCCACCCTAACATGAAATATTCCCCTATAAAATTCTTTTATGTCATAAAACGTTAAAGTAGTAGTTATTTTAATATTTATAATACCATTTATTTGTTTCTTTCATTATTAAGGTAATTACTGCATCATCATTGTGTCATAAATAAATTATTATATTTAATATCTCGAAATTATAAATAAAATTCCATTACGTATAAAAACATTTTTGTTTTCTAAATGATAATTATAGTCTAATCACTACTACAAAAACGGGCAAGGGAAGCGCGCCCTTATAACAGCGCTAAGCAAAAACGCTGATAAAGGATACCCTATATCAGCGCTAATATTACAGCGCTGAAAAAGCTAATTTTTATCAGCGCTTTCTTAGCGCTGATAATATAAATATTTATCAGCGCTAGAAAAGCGCTGATAAATATGATCTGTATCAGCGCTAAAATATTAGCGCTGATACAGTTGGTCTTTATCAGCGCTTTTTGAGCGCTGATAAAGGTTTCCTATATAAGCGCTAAAAAAGCGCTGATACAGAACACCTCTATCAGCGCTCAAAAAGCGCTGATAAAAATTATCTTTATCAGCGCTAAAAAAGCGCTGATAAAGAGACCCGTTATCAGCGCTATAATTGTAGCGCTGATACGGGGAATCTTTATCAGCGCTTTTCTAGCGCTGATAAATCATAATATTATCAGCGCTAGAAAAGCGCTGATAAAGCTAGATTTTATCAGCGCTATAATTTTAGCGCTGATAAAGGTAGCCTTTATCAGCGCTTTTTTAGCGCTGATAAAACCTTAGTCGACTTTTTTATAAAGTCGGTCGCACAGTGCCCTCGTTTTATCGCAGCTAAAGCTCTCGCGGAACCGTAACCCTGCTACTCTTCTCCCGAATACCGCTGCTGTGTTCGCTTCGCCGGAGCTTGCCGCCCTCGGTACAGTCGCCGTCCTCCGCCGCCCGCAACACCCTCGGCCGACCTCCACCGCCTGCCGCCCTCGGCTGCCCGCAACGCCCTCGGCCGCCGTTCTCTGCCGCCCTCGGCCGCCCTCGGCCGCCCTCGGCCGCTCTCCACCGCCTCCGTCGCCCTCCGCCTCACTCGGCCGCCCTCGGTCGCCCTCCGCGGCCGCCTTCCGCAACCCGCAACGCCCTCGACCAACTAAGGGTATGAATTCTATTCTAGTTTTATTTATTTGTTTCAAACATTCATGGAATCCCTTCAAGTTGTTATGGAATGTATAAAACCTACTAGAATTTGTCTTATGTAATGGAGAGTTGAGGCATGGTGTAGTTTAATGTCCTAAAACCAGGACCTTTGTGCAGGTTTCCATTTTGTTCTGATAAGGAGGGGAAATGATTCACCCTTTTCACTATAGTATAACCAAGAATGTTCTACCATAATCATGCATGAGGGGGGGGGTGGTAGATGTAAATTTTAACCCAGGGGTTCATGAATCCAAGGATTGATATGGTACTTAAATGTCATAGGGTGTTTGATGGTAGTAAAATCCATTATTGAGGACGAAATTGTCTTTGGTTGACATGCCTTTTTAGTGGGAAACATATGCAGATCCACCAGTGCATATTGTGATTAGTCAAATAAAGGTGACCTTAGGACGATGACCGCTCATTTCCGATGGCCATGGAAGGATATGAGGATTAAGACCTTTTTGTGCATAGTGTATGGTTTTTGAAAGGAAGAGACCTTTTTGGCTCCGACATAGTGACAATGGGGAAATTTATGTCTCATGAATAGACCCTAAATATGATGTTTATGTATCACCATGTTTCTTGTGATGGAAAGAATCAAGCTGTACATAGATATTTTAAGTTAAAACTACATGCATGGGTCTAACCCACACAAAGGGAGGGGGAATGTTTAGTTTTTGGGGTGTCTGGACTAGAACATAATGACTTAGGCATTACTATAGAATCAAACCAACTATAGTACTTGAAATCATGCATTTTAGAATCATGCAATTAGAACTATGGTAGAACTTTTTAGTGTCATATTGTGGGGACTGATTCCTTGAAAATCCTGAGTAACTTAATGGAAAATCAGTCTAAGATAATTTGACATGCGCTGGACATGAAGGTGGAGAAAGGTGTAGACTATGACACCATGGATTCTCGAATCGATAAGAATAAGTCCATGCACGCAACTTTTTACCATGCACGCAACTCTCTTTACAAACTCCTATTGAATGCAATTCTACGCGATTCAAAGCCTCATATTTTCTATAAAAGTTGAGATACTAAATTAAGGGGGTATCCTATTATTTATAATCGTTTCTGAACATGAACACATGTTTATCCCAAAGTGTGTAAAACCATGTTTGATGTCACATTAGGTGCATACGTATCTTTTTCTCCTAATAAAGTGATAGATAATCATCTTTTTAGTGAATCTAATATTCTTTTTTATGAATCTTGATTATAGGTTAGACTACTTGATCTCCTTCCAAGGAAGTGGTTCCCTTCTACTGTATTTGGAAGTCTTCTTTTGTGTACTTGAACCATAAATACTAATATTTGAGATTCAAATAGGATGAAGATGAATAAAGATTGGATGGATTCTAATCGTTTAACAATAGAGTACGAGAACGGAGTGAAAGAGTTCATCAAGTTTGCAAAGGATCACACAAAGGATCCTTCTCAAATCCTTTGTCCGTGTTTACGTTGTTGTTATTCTAGACTACTTACTCCAGAGGAGTTGGAAGAACATTTGATATGTCACGGAATAGATCGGAGTTATAAATGTTGGAATAAACACGGAGAAAAAGCGAATGTAGCTACTGGCTGGGATAAAACTGCGTTTTATGGATCGTCAGATATGAATACAAATATAGATAATGAAGAAGACCGTATGGAGGATGTGATTACAGATGTCAATGATGATGAAGATCGTATTGAGGAAATGACAAAGACAATTCAAGATGAACCCCGTGATTGCCCAAAATTGTTTGAGAAGTTAAAGAGTTGTGCAAAGACGCCATTGTATGCTGCTTGCACTAAGTATACAACATTGTCAGCTGTACTGAAGTTGTATAAATTGAAAGCAGGCAATGGATGGAGTGATGTCAGTTTTACGGAACTACTTGCTCTCTTGAATGACATGCTTCCGGAAGATAATGAGCTCCCAAGCCGGACGTATGAAGCTAGACGAATGCTACGCTCGATGGGAATGATTTCTGAAAGAATACATGCCTGCCCGAAAGACTGTATATTGTTTCGAAAGGAGAACAAATCACTTACAGAATGCCCAAAGTGTGGTGCTTCTCGATACAAGAAAGATAAATCCAATCCTACGAAAGTTGTATGGTACTTTCCAATCATTCCAAGGTTTAGGCGTTTATATGGAAGTAAAGAAACTGCAAGACAATTGTCGTGGCATGCAGATAAAAGAAATAAAGATGGGTTATTACGTCATCCGGCCGACTCTCCTCAATGGAAGAAAATTGATCATGAGTATCCTGAATTTGGAAAAGAGCCGAGAAACCTTCGTCTTGCGTTATCTACAGATGGAGTGAATCCTTTTGGTTTTCAAAGCAGCACTCATAGTACATGGCCTGTTATGTTGCTAAATTATAACTTGCCACCCTGGTTATGCATGAAGCGAAAATTCATCATGTTATCTATGCTTATATCAGGACCAAAACAACCAGGTAACGATATTGATGTTTATCTGACTCCTTTGATCGAGGATTTGAAGTTATTGTGGGACTCAGGTGTAATGTTGTATGATGCTTATAAAAGTGAATACTTCACGTTGAGAGCGATGTTGTATGGGACAATAAATGATTTCCCTGCTTATGGAAATTTGTCAGGCTATAGCATTAAAGGAACTCAAGGGTGTCCCGTGTGCGAAGAAGATACAGAATCAATTAGGTTGAAACATTCATCGAAATCTGTGTTTCTAGGACATCGTAGATTTCTACCTCGTCGGCATAAGTACCGATCTTGGACGACATCATTCAATGGAAGTTCAGAAAAACGCACAACACCGTCTCCACTAACAGGTGATCAGCTGTTTGAGAAAGTAAAAGATATGAACACTGTTTTTGGTAAACCATTTTCGAAAAACCTTACGAAAATCGGTTGGAAAAAGAGATCAGTTTTTTTTGAATTACCATACTGGAATTGTTTGTACGTCAGACATTTTCTTGATGTGATGCATGTGGAAAAAAATGTATGTGATAGTGTTATTGGAACGTTGCTAAATGCCCCTGGCAAAACAAAAGATGGAATTAAGGCAAGGTTGGACATGGTTGACATGGGAATACGAGAAGAGTTGGCTCCCGTGAAAGGTGAAAATCGAATGTTTCTTCCTCCTGCTGCTTATACTCTTTCTAGGGCAGAGAGATATCAGTTTTGCAACTTCTTTAATGATGTAAAGGTTCCAGAGGGGTACTCATCAAATATCAAGAACATTGTGTCAATGAATGATTTGAAGTTAAAAGGTTTGAAATCACATGATTGCCATGTTTTGATGCAAGATCTAATTCCTATAGCTTTACGTTGCATTTTACCCAAGAATGTTCGTCATACGTTAACCAAACTTTGTTTCTTTTTCAAAGCTATATGTAGCAAAGTTTTAGACCCGGGGAAATTGCCAGCTATGGAAAAAGAAATTGTCATCATATTATGTGAATTAGAAATGTTCTTCCCGCCAACATTCTTTGATATGATGGTTCATTTGATGATTCACTTGGTGAGAGAGATTCGACTTTGTGGTCCTGTGCACTATAGATGGATGTATCCTGTTGAACGGTATATGAAGATTTTGAAAGGATATGTCAAAAATCGAAGTCGGCCAGAGGGTTGTATAGTGGAGCGATATATTGTTGAGGAAGCCATTGAATTTTGTATTGAATACCTATCTGATGTGGAAAGCATTGGTCTCCCGAAATCTCGTCACACTGGACGCATTGAGGGTGAGGGAATTTCTGGAAGAGAAGTTGTAACAATCAGTATTACAGATCGGGAGCAGGCTCATCTTTATGTTTTGCATAACAGTTGGGAGGTTGCTCCATATATTGAAACTCACAAAGAAATTCTTAGGCAGTTGAATCCATCGAGGGCTGAAAAATGGTTAGCAGATACACATAATCACCAGTTTATAGGATGGTTTCAGGACCATATTTTTAAGCAGTTGGATGAAAATCCGAATTCAATTTCAGAACGACTTCGATGGCTAGCCGCTGGACCAAGTGTGTATGTATTATCTTACAGTGGGTATGTAATTAATGGTTATACATTCTATACGGATGAACATGATGAAGAGAGTACCATGCAAAATAGTGGAGTTACACTAGTGGCTGAAGCGATGCATGTTTCTGGTAGTAAGGATATAAATCCAATTTATGCAAATATGTCATACTTTGGCATTATCAAACTAATATGGGAGTTGGATTATACGACATTTCAATTGCCGATTTTTCAATGCAAATGGATTGATAACAATAGTGGTGTTAAAATAGATGAATGGGGATTTGTGAAAGTTGATTTTAGTAAAGAAGGGTACAAAGACGAACAGTTTATAATGGCATCACAAGCGGTACAAGTTTTTTATGTTCCAGATCCCGCAAACCGAAAGTGGTCGATTGTTCTGTTATCGTCCAAAACTATTGAGGGTTCCGATGAAAATTCAGTTGAGGACGATCCTTTTAGTGGTACGTCACAATCAATTCAGAGCGGTCCCAATGCAGATGATGTTTTGTATGTTAGAGGAGACCACAATGAAGGGATTTGGATTGTCGATAGAGGTGTCAAATCTCTTCAACCTTTGAAAAAAAGAAAGAGAGTTCAGTAAACAGGTTATATTTTGTTTGTAATATAGATCTTGTTATCTCATGTTATTATCTTATCATTACAGAATTTATGTAATTTGAATGAACTGTTCAACCACTTTTGCAGATAATGACTTCTGCACATTCTGGTGCTCCTAACCTTGAGACTGAACAAGTCTCTCAAGCAGCTGCTGCTGCGGCTGCTGCTGCTCCTGCTGCTCCTGCAGCTCATTCTGCTGATACTGTTGCTCCTGATGCGGCTCCTGCTGCTCCTACAACAATCAATGACTCATGTGTGACGTGTACGATTCAACACCGCATCAATCTGAGGCACGGTGTGGCCGACACCACTCACAGTGCCTCTCTTTTGTTCAAAATGGACTTATTTTTAAGTGAAATCAACAACTGACATGCGGCAAACCGACCAAACGCATTTGGATTCTGTTGAAACTTAAGGACAATGATCCATGGGTCAAATTTGACGTGTAAGAGTCAACCCCGACTCAATCCGAGGCCCGGTGTGGCCGACACCACTCAAAGTGCCTCTATTTTGTTCAAAATGGATTTATTTTTAAGTGAAATCAACAACTGACATACGGGAAACCGACCAAACGCCTTAGGATTGTGTTAACACTTTAGTACAATGATCCATGGGTCATATGTGACGTGTACGAGTCAAACCTGGGGTGGATTACATGGCTTTCCTACATGGAATATATCCCACTACACGTCTTTAATGAGCCAGCTACGCAGTTTATCCCTTGTACAGATACACAGGAAGAATCACACGAGATCGACGTCATGTACTAACATAGGGCAAGGGTGCATAAGAGGACACAAGATCAAAGGGTAACACGTATATGTTTTTTAACATGCCATGTAATTTCCTATTGATATGACATGTATATTCACACAGGCAGCTGAACATTGGAGTTACCCAGGGTAAAGCGACAAGGCATGTGACCCTTTAAATGACACATAATTTTATGTACCATGATTGATCTCTTTGAACACTATATCAAGGACATATTTCATTAGGGTTGGCTCCCATGATCCTTCCTAGGATGGTTTTGGTATCTTTTCCGACTTACGGTAGTACGATCGCTTCAGCAGGACGTCCTAGACATAGTTGGAGTCTCTCTGAAAGTCCTGGAGTGAGATCATATATCTATTTTTGAGGTCCAGGTAGAGTCATGTATCAACGCAACCAATCCTACCAGACATTGATCCTATATATAGAATGTTAATCTTGATGTCTCATTACAGTACCCCAATTTATGATATGTTACCTTTTTTGTATTAATATACATAATTACTAAGGGTGATGGTTGGGAGAGTTAGGATATCCTTTTTATGTATTGCAGAATGATTCAAGGAGCACGGGCTCTGCACGATTTGTCAAAACCAAGTGGCAATCCAAGGAGAAACAATGCATAGTGGAATGTTCTAGTATTTATCTTCTGAGTTGTGTAGGAATATTTTGTGATACTATGTAATGAGGTAGTTTTGCTTTCTGGGTAGATGGTATCTAACTCATGGTAAGAACACTGTTTGGTTGGGTTGTGATCGGTTGATGACATGCTTGTGGTTGATATACTGGTTTTTGTGCAGGTCTGTGGTTGATATACTGGTTTTTGTGCAGGTCTGCTCGGCTGGCTGTAATAGTGCAGGTTTTTTATTAGCAGCAGGCAGGGATTTAACAGCGCTTTTTTAGCGCTGTTAAATGTCGCCTTTAACAGCGCTAAAAAAGCGCTGTTAAAGGAGATATTTAACAGCGCTAAAAAAGCGCTGTTAAAGGAAACATATAACAGCGCTTTTTTAGCGCCATTAAAGGTATCCTTTAACAGCGCTTTTTTAGCGCCATTAAAGGTGACATTTAACAGCGCTTTTTTAGCGCTGTTAAAGGTGACATTTAACAGCGCTAAAAAAAGCGCTGTTAAAGGACCCCTCCTTTATCAGCGCTGAGCTTTACAGCGCTTTTCTAGCGCTGTTAAAGCCCGATTTTAGCGCTGTTATTTCCCGTTTTTGTAGTAGTGAATTTATCTAATGTATAACCCAATATTAAAATGGTTTAGTTAATAAACATTGAATTTAACAATTTTAACTCTTCATTAAATAAAATAATAAAAAATGTTCTAATATAACCCATGTGGACCAAAAGGGATTATATTTTATTCCTATGATTGTTTTTTGTCGAATTACTCTTATCTAATAGAATTATGACATGTTTCAGGATAAATATAATATCATTTTACCCTTAATTACAATATTTACATTTAACCGCGGTAAAAAAGTCCAAAGTTACTATTCACCAAAAAAAATATTTTCATCTTATTGTACCACATTTTACTTACTAATATCAACTATGTCTCTTGGGATTTTTAAATTTGACTCATAGAAGCGTTAAATTTATGTTTTATGCAAATTTTGAAAATCACTTATAAGGTGGGTGAAAGACGATAAGAAGAACAATAAAAATTTATACATCTAATTTTATTATAAAATGATTCTAATGAATTAAATTGAACATATATAGGTGTTATAAATCAGTTTTTAATTAGAATAAATTTAAATAAAATAAATAATTATTTAAAAAAAATTGGTTTTAAACAATAACAAGGTCTTTTTCACTATTCATCAAAAATTGAATGTTTTCTGAAAAATACAAAAATTCATCCTTAGAAAATTTTGATATTCCTAATTTAAGAATGAATTTTATTTTACCAAATTCAAATCATAAAAGTTTCTTTATGTAATTTAAAATTAATTCCCATTGTCAAAGACAAAAAGTGTGTTTCTAAAAAGAGAAAACTATCAAAAGATTGACATGTGTTTACTTTAAATTTAAATGTGATATTACTTATAAAGACCTAAATTGTTTTAAATGAAAAAATAATCTAATTATACTGAAAACAATTAAAATGCATTATTTAACACTATAAATTATATTGATTAAAAAATTTATTTTCGATTAAATCATAGTATTTTTCACTATTCATCAAAATAGTAAAGTTATTAGGAAAGTACCAAAAATTTATCCAAACTAAATTAATTTGTCCCACTTCTAAAGAAGAATTTAATTTCATTAAATTAAATTTATAAAAGTGTCAGATATTGGTTTTAAAATGGGTTCACTATTAAAAGGCGGTAAAATCGCATTTTTTTTAAAATACTTATTTTATCTTAAAAAATGAATTTGTTATTATAATATATATAAGAAATAAATAATATAGATGTTAAAATTAAATAGAGTATATAATATTCCAAATACAGCTAATAATATTCATAACAATTTTTTTGAATGGCTAGTTTGGTAAGTTCTAGTGTTCTCAAACTCAGTGTCACGTGTAGCCCATGATATTGAATTTCCTTAATGATATAACATACTATGAAATCATGGAGTATTATAAATATTATCCAATTATCCTTCTCAAATAAATAATATTAATTTAATGAAAAAAAATCTATTTTGAATTTTTCTCATTCTATAGAGAATATAAATTTTTACCAATTTTGATTTGATTTTTTTCCATCATTAACAAGTTCTAAAAAAGTTGACCTTGTTATTTAAAATTAATCAATATAATTTTATTGGATCCATGTTTGAATTTTTTTAGTTTTGTAGATTTTCTTCAAATCCACTCTTATATTCTATAATACTCAAACTCTATTTTATTTTGTTTCTTGGGTTTCATTTTTTGTTTCAAATGTCAAAATCACAAAAATTATTTCTTATATAACAAATATTAGTGCACAGTTGAAAAATTGTCATTGATTTTTTCATTAAATGTTTTTATTTTTTGCCATGATTTGGAAGAATATTTTCTTGTTTTTGATTATGTTATTCAGTTTTAAAATTCATTCAGGAATCGAAATCACCTCACTCCCTAAAATAATTCATTTTGGATTTCCTTATTATACACTAATGAATATTTTTTGTTATTAAAGTTGTTTAAATAGATTTGTAGACTAATTCATCCAACCATTTTTTAATTTTCTGTTTAATTTAATTAATTTAATGTGGTTTGATTAAAACAAATTCACAAGAATAAAAAATTATAATTTTTCATGGTTCTTTAATTTGTGTGTGGTGACTACCAAATTGGTCATTGTATGCATAAATATCATAGTGTAAATTGAATAGAAATCTTGTTTCAGGTTTTGGATGTGTTTTGGAAGTGTTTAAAAGCATCCTTGATCTTAACATAGTGGTGTGATCGCTATATTGACTTACAATATTTATCTTTTTTATGTTGATGTGTAAAATTCCTAAGAATAATTAAATTGTAAATGACATCATATTAAAAATTGTAGAATATTTTTCGTTATGTTTAAAATTAAATTTAATGATCTAGCTAGTATTTTTTAAACTAAATATTATTCTCTATAAAAAACAATCAACCTGTAATCAATAATAAAAATTCATTTATAAGAAAATTGAATAAGAATTTATTCACCAATTTCATGGTGGGGTAGCCAAAACCTAATATTTTTAATCATTAAAAAAAATTAATTTAATTTTTCACCTTAATACTTCTTAATTATAATTTTCTTCTATGTACATCAGTTTTAAATGCTGGGTAAATTTGTTCATGAAAAAAATATTCAATTCAATCCAATCAATAATAAATTTTGATTTGATAAAATGTCAATCATTTGGAAGCTACTTCTAATGAAAATAAAAAAAATCCTTATGATTTATTTAATTTATTTTTACTCCATGAGGGTTCCTGTAAAAAAAAACGGTAACTATATTCCATAATATTATTTTTAGATCCACATATAAATTTATTCTATAAGTAGTCATTGTCACTTAAATTTTAACCAGGTTCCTTCTTAGTTTGTTATTTTATAGAAATATATAATTGTTTAAAATTATAATACCTTTTTTCATGAGTGATTATTAAATTCAATTGGAATTTTAAAATTGGAAATCATGGTTTGAATCTCATGAAATATGGAAGAAAATTAACCACCTTAATAAACCTCCCTATAAATTATGATATTTGAATAAATGTAAAGTCATGGGTCTCTTTGAAAACTTTTATCCCTATAAAAACTACTAAATATTAATATTAAGGTTTCATATTGACGAGGTTTCTTGATAAGATTGAAGAATTAAAAAAGTCATTACAAACATAAATAAAATATTTGATTTAGTGGTTTTAAGGAAAAAAACAAAATACGTGAAATTTAAAAGGAATGAAAGAAATAGTTTATAAGGGGAAATGAATAAATGGATTGAAAATGAGTGTTAAATTAAATTAAACAATGTTTTAATGGGAAAGTTTTATCCTTTATAATAAACAATAATACATGTATAAATTTATTATATTAGATGTTTCATCATTTTATACTTCAAAACATCAAAGAATAATCTGAAATATTTATAAATTAAACTCTAAGAAAATTGTATCATTATTTTTCTTCCAATGTAATTTATTCAACTATTTTATGACCTTCAAGAATTTAATCATAATTAAAATATCAATACAAATAGGAAACACCTCACCTATGAAATCTAAATTTTTGCATAAATTATTTAACTTAATAAATTGGATTGAAAATTAAAAGCAACATAGAAGAAATTTTATTTTTGATAGAAAAAATTCATTATATTAAGAAATAGTTTATAAATAAAAATCAAAATTATTTAATTGAATACCAATTCCACAAAAAGGAAATATCATTAGGTCTCAACTGTATACAAACACTAATGAGTTCTACTAAGCATGGATAAATAATCTCCCATTATACTTCCTCTATATATATCCCTATTTTATTACTAAATAGATATATTGTGATATTATACATTTCTGGATTCAAGATAATGTTTTCCTAAAAACGATCCAAAAATGTTCACCATTGTTCATGGATATTTTATCACTCATAAAATTGAGTGAGAAATATTTCTAAATTATAAAAAACTAAAAATCACACCTAGTAAAGATCAATAGAGATGAAAAAACACACCATGTTTTATGAAGGAAAAATTTTCATTGAAAGTAGGTTTCCATGATTTTTGATGAGTTTATAAAATTTGTTAAATGATTTAATATCATTTTAAATCTTTGTGGTCATTTGAATATTCATCTCCTCCTTATAATAATATTACATTGATGTGATAGTGAATTTACCAAATTGAAACAGTATAATACCTCTTCTCAACATAATAAATCAAAATTTCATGAAGTAAAAATTATATTATATTCTAGACTATGAATATAAAATTTCATTATGTAATATAACATTTAATATTACTATTTGTTTAAAAAAGTTTTTATGTCCAATAGAATAAAATACATATGGTTTTGGTATGTAGTCTTATGTGGCATACCAATATTTTCAAAATAATTTAGATGTTTAATTGGATTGAGGTGAAATTAATACATAATTCCAATAATTTTATATGGGAATTAGTCATATAAGATATAATAGGTATGTAAAAATATGATTTAAAAACCCTAACCTTATTATCCCAAATTTGGTCTCACTTTTAAAAATTGGACTATATATAAGTGATTAAATCACTAAGGATTTAATAATAAATTAGGCTTTATTAGCTAGATTCAATTCTGAATCTCACAATACATTTGAAAACATAAAATTAAATGTTATTTTTCCTTTAGAACATCATAATTTTCACTATCATATACTTGAGAATCATTAACTATAAACTTACTAGCATCCATGAGAATGTAAGCATAAGAATGTGGCAAGATAAGAGGCTAAGTAAGTGAATATGTACAATAGAAGAAACCATTAGTAAATAATAGATAATAAATATTCAATGGTGAAAACTAAAAAAACATTCCCATTAATCAATAACTAAATCATGGAGATTAATATGAAAGTAATAAATAAAGATAAAAAAACTATATATAAATAATCACATAAGAATGAAACATATAAATGGATTTCATAACATTTCAATAACCACATGAACATAAATTTTTTATGGAATGCGTAATTCATGACATCTTAATCATCATAATGGGGACCCATCCCTAAAAATCATAAACATATAATTTGGTCCTCATGCCAAGAAATATTATATAAATGGGTAAAACCTTAGGCAAACAACCAAACTATTTTATTTCTTGGGAATTATCAATGCTTCTTTTGGGTTTGACATTCTAGGCCCTAATAGTCACATTTCAAGTAAAGTACATTCATCATTTGAATAAATATTACATCATAATCATCATTCATTATAATATATAAAAATTTATATTGGGAAAAATTATGAAATGTCAATAGAATCCCCAAGTAAACAAAAACGATCCTAATAAATAATGTGGACGCATCATTATATTATAACCCCATTAAATAATTTGATTTTGGGAATGATAATAAAATAAATGAAAATACATTGAAATTGTCATTGGAACAGTTCATAATTATAATACCATTTTAATTTTAAAATAAAATATTTAAAATTTATAAATTTCATAAATATTAGGAATTTTTTTCTTAGAAAACAAAATGTGAAAATATAAATAATTTTTAAATGAAAATATTATATATTATGTCTTAGAAATATTTCCATGCATTGAATATTAAAGCACATATTCTTTTTATACCTTCAGTAAAAAGTTTCTCATTTGGAAAATAAAATGAATAATCAATTTAACCCATTCTATAAAAAGTAAAACAATGGAAACGTGACTTTTTTGAAACATTGGGAAATTGATAATTAATTCATGAATACAATTTTATAAAAAACAATATATAGGAGAAACATATTCCCAATAAAAGAAAAATAAGGTTATTTCACTTTTTAAAACATTATTTTTCACTCATTTGTACTCATGGGAGACAAATGAAATGAAAATGTATAAGATATTAAAATAAAGAGACGATAATATAATTTATTTTTAATGAATATACATATTTAATAATTACATTAGTATATACTCAAGAATTATCAATCCCAAATATCGATGAGATTGGAAAATAAACCCTCGCCTCAATCTTGAATCCCTTCAATTATGTTCAAACAACTTATATAATATATTAAAATTATTCTATTTCTATAAAAACTATTTTGAATATTTATAATATTATAGAAAACCCACTGATAAAATTTCAATTCCAATTTATTAATAATCATTTATTAAAATCATTTTTTCAATGTGTTAATTATTTTATTTTTCATGGATGTTATAGTGTACTGATCCATTCCTTGAAAATTTATCATTGTTACATCATCTCAAGAATTTTTCATATGATATACATATTATTTATATTAAATAAATATATTTATATTCTTTTGTAGAATGTAGACATATAAAAATTTATTACATCATTCAACGATGTGATATTCCACATGTATGCAAGAACAATGTTTCAATTATTCAACAGATGGAATGAATTAATGGTAAATAAAAAATTAAACTTTAAAGAATTATAATAATATCAGTTATTATATAAGTATTTATTTATTAAATAATCATAACTCTCCAAGTAAAATGGTGATAAAAATGAAATTATTCTTCTACATAGAGAGTGTAAGTTATACTCAAGAAACAGTTATGTTTTCACTTAAATATGGAATAAAAGAGTGTAGAAAATATATTTTCCATCATCATAATAAATATAAATTATATTTAATAATTATATTTATTTATCTAGAAGTGATAAAATATATTTGGAGGATGTATAAGAAGAAATATAATTGAATGAAGCCTATTAAGAGTTATTCCTCTTCATTGAGAACCCACATTTGAATTACAGCTTAATCCATTATAGGAATGTTGTATATAAATAAAAAAAAGATATAGGATGTATTAAATAAATCTCATAATATATAATTTCCTGTCATAAATAATATATAGGGCTAAAAAGTTTTAAGTAATATTGTAAAAAAGAATCACTTTACAGATAAGCTTATGGAACTCAAGGAATTATATAATGTAATAAATTAATATAAATTAAATTTTATGATAAAGTGAAAAAAGATTGAAATATTTTAAATATATTATGATGATAATTATAAATCAGATAATTCAATAAAATTTATGCATGCTTATTTTATTTTTTTAACACTTATATATTAGTTTTAGTACCAAATTAATACATTTTACAGTTACTATGATATAGAGGATTTCAAATATTTAATATACAACAATGATAACATAAAGTAATAAGTAACACATAAATGGGACAAAATTTATATATTAATCCCTAAACCATAGTATGTTTTGAGTATAGTTTTTTTATAAATTTTAAAAAATTTAATAAAGTAATATTTATTTTAATATATTCGTAATGTCATTTTTTGGAAATATTCATTTACATAGACTCTAGAGAAGTTAATATAGTTATGAAATTATAAAATAAACCAAAAAAATACATAGATAGAATTTTTTTTTAAATATTTAACAAAAAAATAATTAATCCCAATTTATATATATATATATATATATATATATATTGAAACATTAAATTTACTATAATACTATGTGAATTAATATTATGTTGTCTATACGTAATCGTTTAAACTAATTATCTAACCACTAAAAATTAAAACAATATTTCCATAAAAAAGTAATATATCAAAAAAAACATATAAAACCATACAGAGGCTCTTTTTGTTCTTATGTAAATAATTTAGACATATTAACATCAATAGAGTAACATTTTTTATTAATTTTTTTCTTAAAATAATATAATAGACCAAAACAAAGAGAAGTGGATATTTTATCCCTATATTTTAAAAATGCAATTAAATGGATAAAAAACGCCCATAAAAGGGGCTTAAGAAATATTTAGAGAAATCTTAAGGCTTTATTAAAAAAAATTAACCCAATTCTAATTGTTTTATTCTTTCTAGGATGAAAAACATTTATCAATGTAATTATTCATAATAACCAAATTTAATAAAGACCTATTTAGAAATTGAAACTTCTAAATAAAAAATTGGTATCCATTTTTCAAAATTAAATCTCCCAAAGTGGAAAAATAAATTTTGTTATGAATGTGAAAAATATAATAAAAAATTTTTTTTTACAAAAAAATCATTATTAAGTAGAAAAATTATAATATATCAAAATCACGAATATTGTTATTTTCGATATATTTTTATAGGATTTATGGTAATTAAATGGATTTTGTAGTGTTCATATATAAATATTTAGGGCCCTTTTGTGGGAGACCATAAAGGTCTCCACATTGATGAATAAAGATATGTGACTCATTTCTTATAGGACCCATGTTGGTTTCATTGGTGTTTAACAAGGATTAGATTATCTAGTAGAACATGAGGATTATATAGAGTTATCAGAAGTCATATACTGGGAGGTGGTGGAGACAATAGATATTTCCAGAATGATACTAAATTATCATTAATAGAAACACATGATAAAATTTTAAGAGGATGGTATAGTTTGTCAGGTTATCCATGGGGATCATTTGACCATTTATAATTCTGAATAGGGTGTGTGATGCTGCTTAATACTTATCATCTAATCCATAGATGAATGGAGTACACACAAATATTCAGATGTTGTGGTGGAAGAAATATGCGCATTATTTATAATAGAATATTTAAATTTCTGATAATTATTTTGATTACAATATTTAACACTATGATAATAAAAATGAATGTTGTGTTCGGTAGCACATAAAACACGCAATACTGATTTTAAATAAACCATGAAATATTATTATTTAGTTATGACAGCTGTAATTGAGACCTTCAAATTTCTAATATTAAGAGGGATAACCACTGTATTAATTACAATATAAATTTCCTATATAATTTATTTTTAAATTTGTACTCGTGTCTTTGTAAAATCGTATTATACATCAAAAACACTCTTTCTTCAAAAATGAATTTAATTTGTATTTTTTTTGTCTTGTAATAATCATTAATTTATATAAAATTAAGAAATTTTATTTAATAAAATGATATTTGTTTGAAATAATTAAATAAAAATTTTCTTAGGGGAAAATTTTTATATTATTCTCTAATGGGTTATTTTTTATTAAATAGTGAAAATATTGATTTTCAATGAAAACTATTTTTTGTTTCAAAAATATAAATGTTATATTTTTTTATAAAAATATATAAAAATATTAGTTATATATTATAAATAATCGTATTAAGTTCCTTTAAATCATTTTTTTTCTTCAAATTTAGTATAAAAACATTTTTATACATAAAAAGGAATTTCTATGAAAAAATGTTCTCAGTTGTGTTTTATATTTTTATATTAAATTAATATAATATATCTGAAGAAATTGAACCATAAAAAATGTATTCCATATTTTGAATTAGCAGGTCTCTATTTATTAAATACTCCTCTTTTATTTTTGTTCCTTGTGAATATTAATTTTGGTAAATATTTGTCATGTAGGTGAAGGTAAAAATGGTAAGATAGGGTCAAAACAATGAGATATGTTCTCAAAATCAACCCAAAACATAACATTACAATTTTAATGTGTGTATTTATACTATTAACATCCCAATATCAAAAATATTTCCACTTATTTCTATATTTCTTTAATTATTATCTTTATATTACTTAAGGAAAAGAATAAATACAAAATTCCACTCTATTGAATTTAATAACACTAAAATTTTATAAAAATGATAGAAAAATGGACATTAAGGTTATATAAATTTTTTTTTAAAAAATAAACTATTTTATTTCTTTTTATAATTTTTTTTATATTTTTACTATTAAAATAATTACCTCAAATTCTTTTATAACACCAACACAATAATTTTTTAATTAATTAAAATTTTAAATATATTATTCTAAATCAAAAAACATAATATTTTTTGTTTGGGATTTAATTAACACATAATTTTTAGATATATATGAATAATAAATAAATTTCATTAAATAATATATTTGAATTTAATGTTTTTCTTTATGTGCTTTAAGTGAAATAAAATTAATAATGTCAAAAATGACATTATAAATATTTTATGAAAAAAATTATTAAATTATTTAAGAATTATAGAAAAGTCCAAATAATAATAGTGTAATAAATTTGATCTACAATTTCTTCTCTTTTAAATTTGTGGATAATTTTTACCTTATAAGTAAAATTATAACCCTTTAAGAGTGAAATATATTTTACCCCAATTAATGTTAAAATATGGCTACTTTAGAGTTAATGAAAAATATATGCTTTAAAATACCACACAAACCTATCCAAATATTATTCAATTGTGATATTTAAAAAATATTTCCCTCTATAATTTAAATTATGGCCACATTTTTTCCCTTTCATATTAAAATGAGTTAATTATACTTAAATATATTTTATCTCTATATGTATCCTTTCCAAAATTATAAAAGGCACCACCTCTCCTATCTTATATAAACCACCTAGAGTCTTTTAGCACATCGAAACCCAAATTATAAATGTTGTAAAATTTATATATTTTATAGTTTTCCAAAAAGATTACCCCTATGTCCCTTAAGATATGATCTAAATGAGCTACCGCCTCTTTCAAATTTACTCCATATTTGAATTCATAGAAATATATAGTAACCATTTTAAAATTATAACTCAAATATAATCAATACATGTTCAGGTTTTTATTATTATGTTAAGACCACCTTCTATCTCTAATATATCATTTGATAAGGGAAAACAACACTTAAACATACATATGACTAACCATCTCCATGTAGGGGTGTAATTATTTTATCATCACCACTTTAATTGGATGGTTTTAAAGATGTAAATAATGAATGTATATGATACTTATTTTGTTTGAATATTTCTTTAATTATAATATCATATATTCCATCTTTCCTTCTAATCTATGTCAATCATTTATTATTTATTATTTACATTGATGATAATGAGGATGTATTTTATGAATAACTGTGATATTTATATCATTATTTTAATTATTAATATTATGAAGCCATGATCAAAATTTAAGCAAAAAAACAATCATATAAAAATTACAGATGACAAATGAAGTAGTTATCACCTAAAACAGTGAAATTATTAATAATTATTAAAGAATGAGTAAGAAAAAGTTATATGTAAATCATATACAGTATTATATATGTTATACTGTTTATATAATAGATGTATAACAAATCAATATTTAATACACAAGATGTCCAAACACATATTAATGAATTCAAATATGGGGTAAGAGTTTTTTGCCTCCATATTGTTTCATTGATACATGGTTTATAGTTATAAATGTATTTATGTAATGAGGTGTATATACTTTTCATGTGAAATTTTATATGATGGATTATTCTTAATCTATGGGTTTTAATGTTAAAATTAAAATTATTTTGATCCATGTTTTTTAATTTAAAAGTTAACAAGTTGTAAGGGATTTACTTTTTAATCGCATTTAATTGACAATTATTTTTTCTTGAATATCCATGAAATAAAATTATTTGATCTTTGTCTATGAAACTCATTTCATATTATTCTACTCATTTTATTAAAAAAATTAACATCTACCAATAAAAAATTTCATTCTTTTGTATAAAAAATTATAGTGGTTTTTAAGAAACTTGAATTTATTTCATTCTTCGTTCAAATACACTCATACTCCTAAATACTTGTTTTCTAAAAAAATCAATAAATTTTAGGATTCTAAAACAAAAATATGTATTTAATTTTTACCAATAAATTTTTTTAGAAAATATTTTTGTTATTATTTTATATTCACTTTTAAAATGAATAACTTTTATATTTTTATTGAAATTTTTGAAGGAAACATTGTTTTAATATACACGTCATGAATATAATTCAACCATTATACTGAAAAATTAATGCTTTGAATCAACCTCTAAAATTTTCCACTGTTAATTTAAAAAAAATTATTTTCCTACTTTTATACATAAGTTTGTTTTTTGTGGTGATTTTCATAATGGAGAGTTAATTTTCCTCAATAATTATTCAAATAATATGTTTTTGTTATTTATATACATAAAAATCAATAGAAAATTATATAAATTATTCCCTATAATGTATATATTGTAATGATACCAATTTATTAATTCTCTAAATGGTTTATATTTAATTTTACAGGGGAATGTATTAACATTCTATAGTTTCTCCCAAAATTGATAGTAGTTGATTATAAGAAATGTTTATTATGTTGTATTTTTTCTTCAAATATTGAATGCATTTGAAATAATAACTCACGGGTGTGGCCTAGAATTACATAACACATTAATATATTAGTCTGTCTCCTTGGAAAAAACTAGTTGGATATCATTATTAAATTTTTCATCATTGAATACCTACCCATATCATAGACAATCCTAGAACAAGGTCTCGATGATATATTTTAGATATCTGAAATTATGCATTACATCATTATAAATATAGTTACTATTTTCATGTGATTAATTTGAATAATAAAAGTGGATAATTATCAATTTCACTTGATTATTTATTTAGAACATTTTTTCATCATTTACTACTTCCATATTATTCTTCATGATAATTTCATTAATTAAATAGAAAGTGTTTTTTGATTTTCAAATTGAATAAAAATTATTTTTTCATCGTGGAATATACTGAATGTAATCATTACTAATAATCTGAGAACACCCTTTTTCCATGAATATATCATGAAATAATATTTGAATTAGTCCAAGGTTGAAAAATATTTACATTCTCTATGATTTTCATTTTATGTATTTAGAGTTAATTTTTTATTCAAGATGGTATCTAGATTGAAATTCAACTAATAAAATTTAGTAAACTAGGATAGGATTCCTTGTATCTAGTTCTAATATAATAAGGTGAACACAAAATATTGGCCATTGTGTTCAATTACTTTTTTATTAGTATCAATAGATGTTTTTTAGAATCGTTTGGAATTAGATTTTGAAAATAAATATTAGGAAACATTACCCTATTTTAGATTCTATGATAAGTCATATTATTTTTTTACAGCGAAATGTTTTTTTCAATTAGATATTATATGGTTTCCCAAGAAAAAAAATACTTTCATAGATACTACAAGTGGAAATGTATTTGGAACTGATCTCTATAGGGGTAATAAACATTTAATGAGTTGTTCAATTATATATCAACCATCATTGTGGTAAATGTTAAATATTCCCTTACTACAGACCAGGTTTTAAACTCCGGGATGAAATTCTTCGAATAATTCCCATTTTCTTGTCCAATTGGATTTATTAAGATCATATATTTATACTAATCATTTGTTCACTCTTCAAGGGATATCATATATGTCATAATGATTTATAATGGTTTTTTAAATATGAACAGATATAATAAACCAAATAACTTTATGTCTTTTCGGTACCTATAATATCTAAAAATTCATTTAATTAAACCTGAAAAAGAATTTTATTTATAAATTCTTCATTCTTTAGCATTTTGTAATGTGTTTTTTAACATGTATTGTATCACCCTTTTGGATTGGGGTAACCTGATGTTTTAGTAGGGTTAAATATCTGGAGAGGATATTTCTTAGTCATTTCTCTATCCACCCATTTCTCTTTCAATTATCCTTGGTGAGAAATGATTCTTAGTGTGTTATGATAAATGAATGAATTAATATTATACAAATTTCTTCCACTTTAGTTTTATCCTTATATCCCTCTAATGTGTGATTCATATTGGAGAAGGGGTAATGATTAAATAAGATCATGTTGAAATTTTCAAATCATGTTATGGATTTCATGTGTGGTTTCCATAGGATGTACTATAAGTATAATCACACATTTTTTGACGTATTTATTTTTATTAGCGATGTGTAGTGGGTTTTTAATTGAATATAACTCTATATTTTAATTTCAACAATTATGTCTGAATTGTTGAGATATGATCTCAAGATAATGCATGTGGTTGGGTGGTCATAGATTTCTCTTGGTAGAGCTTGTTGAGAGGTTAATTTTAGGATCCAGGTTGGTTTACCTATGATAAAAAATCAAGTGAAAGATAATTTATGATCAAGAATTCTATCATAGGTTCATAGGCTTAGGAACATATTTTAGGGATATAGGGTGTCTTGTGTATGGACAATATGAGAGAGTTTTGAAATTTTAATGAAATAAGAAATCCTTATTACTTAGTTGATTTTAAATCAACTAGATACTCTATAATATTGGGGGAGAGACTTATTATAATAGATAAGAATTAAATTGAGTGTCTTGGTATAAGATATGAAATGTGGGATAGATTAGGTTTATTATATAATTATAATGGACATACATGAGTACCTTAAAGTAATTTGATGGATGGAGGGATAGTAACACATCTAATGGGTCAATAAGATATCCCTCAAGAGGGGATAAGATATTATTTGAGCATGATTTTAGAATAAAAATTCTAATGTGACTATTCATATGTGTTGGGTATGGGTTTCTTCATAGTGATGGGTTGAGAGTTATCTATCAACAGATGTGTGGTGGGACCCATGTGGGGATTCAGGGAGCTATTTTAGATGTGAAATTCCAAATCCAAGGTTTTTTTGGAACCCATATTGATTATAAGGTTTACAAAAACATGTTGTGTTGGGATGGTCCCTAGTTAGTTGGTCCATGAGTGATTAAGATTATAGTGTGTTCGGATTGGATCATGGGGTCATGATTGGGGTGAGCCTTCATATAGTGTGGTCACTTCCAGTTCCCAGGATTGATGTTATATTGCATTCCAGAGATCATAGATGGTTTGGAGGATGCAGAGGATACCCTAATGGGTGTGGTGTGATGTATTTCAGGTGAGGATATGTGTATCATGCTATATGTTCACTGGGATGAACTCATGAGTTTCATGCTAGATTATGGTCCATGTTTTCTTTCACGTGTATAGCTAAAAGATAGTCATAGAGTGGGAGAGGGATCTATTACCTAGCCATTTCATGAGAAGTATGTATTATACCTTGTGATTGAACTTTAGTTCAGAGGATTTATATCATCTACTACTTATGAGAGGGTTGACTCGTTGTATGATAAATGAAATGAATGATGGTCCTTTCCTTTTAGATGATTTTGTTAAAGGATTCCCATTATGATAGGTTATGTGTATGAAGCTAATCCATACCATTATTGTTAAGTTAGTATTTTGAAAAGGGGCATTCTCTTTAAGGGAGAATTTTCAGACAAAATTTTCTCTATTGAGAAGGTGTGGTAGGAAATCTTATTTGGATTCCTTACCTTATGAGGCAAGGGTCAAGGACCACCTATGATAAGATATGATCATGTGGTGATGTGGATTGAGATCAATGGATCCAATATTCGATGATAACACAAATATTTGAGATATGTATATGTTATTTTTCTATATTCATTCATGTATTAGGTTATGGTTTAAATGATACAATAACCCAAGTATTTAGGTACAGGTTTGGAAATGAGTATAGTATCACAACGTGAAGGAATTATAGTACTCTAGAAAGGATTCCATGTAGTTATGGTCAATCTCCTTGGTGTCTTGGCTAGCATGTGGTTACCAGACATGGGTATGTACCATGTTATATGTTGTGGTGTCATTGGTAGCAGAAGGTGACCAAGTGAACATGTTTATTTATTTATTTTTCCTTGTCATTATACACAAATATTATGGCATATATTTTATATGCTTACTGAGACCCTATTGGGTAACACACTCTCACCTAGAATTGGAATCTTGGTGAACCTGTAAACCATATCTTTACCAGTATGTTAAAGATAAAAACATGTTGTGATTGGGATAGATCATCTTAATGGGTACTAGTATAAAGGATTAGGATTATTATCTGGGATTTCAGTTGATATAGTGTGCATATTGTTTTGTAGTTTTATATTTTATATTTCAAATCATTCTTGAGTGAGATTAGTGTATGTCTAGTTTGAAAAGATCATTTATGTTGTTTTAGGTGAATATTAATTTTTAAGTAGACTTATTTAGATGATTTTTTGTTATTTCTTATGTTATTAAATAGATTAAAATTAATTGTCTCTCCACTTTATGAACTTTTCTCTTCCCTCTAGTCAACAGCCCATGAAAAATAATGAGGCATGCATGAGGACATGTAGCTTTTCATCTTGGGAAGTGTGATTCAATTAGGTGCATTAAAATATAGATTTCTTATTATTAAACATTTTTATGTATTCATGCATATCATCTAGAATATATATGGTAATTTTTTATCATTAAGTCCAAGATTAAAAGATTTAATTCATTTCTAAATATTTGGAATACCCATGAGCTCTAAGAACATAAGTTCCATCTAGTAGAATATTTATCATGTAAATACTTAACTCAAAAATTACATTTCACCCAACACCTTTGAGGTTTTAAAATTATTAATAATTATTTCCTTTATGAATTGGAATCTATTATATGAAAAATACTTCTTCATGAGATAATCTTCATCGTGAATGATTCAACAATGCAATTGGATCCACCCCACGAGAAATAACATGAATTATTTTTCACTTTAAATGGTACATATATAAATGAAAAAATTATGTTTAATTAATGAAAAATGTATTCATAAAAATACATCAATATTGATTTTATGGTATGAAATTATTCCCATAGTAAACTATTATACTAAAAAAAACTTTCTCAAGATTTTCAAATTAATTAACTGAACTTAAAATTTATTTTTCATTGATATTTAATGAAATTATAAGTAATACATTTGTAGGAAAACACCATTATAAAATGAATAGAATAATAATAAATCCAATCAATTTTTATTTCAATACTTCACTTTTTTTTACCCTTCATTACAAATAAGAAACAATTCATCCCTTTCAAAAAATTTGTTGGCTTCTTATGGTGACATAATTATCCACCATAAAAAAAGAATTCATTTTTGTCCCTCCTATAAAATCAAATTTCAAAGGCTTTCAATCCATTATTGCTCCATTCACGTAAGTTACATAATTTTTGGTTTGAAAATTTCCTTTTGCTAACAAGCTTCTACACATTAATCAAATTTAGAAATATTTTTATTACTCTAGTTTTTCAATTTTTTATTGTTTATATAGATCCACACATGAATATTCATCCACATATGTCCATATCCAAATTTCATATAACCTTCATAAAAATCATTCCATTTATCTAAATGTTTTATCAAAACAACAATGACTTCAATATTTCCTTAAATTAAAACCTTTAAACTGAATTATAAAATAGTTGTTGGGCTGTTACCCCCAATAAAGATATTATTCACACCAAATATTCACATAAGATTAAAACTAAGCATGTATAATGAAACACCATGAAAATATAAAGTATTTTTTGAATGATAACCATTTAAATTAAAAATACGATTTTAATGTATATTGAAAAAAACAACAACTTATCAATCATATTCCTTCGATAAGAAATTTCATTCACCATGTTTACTCTAGTAATTAATATCGATGACCTTATTTTGGAATTATTTCCATTAGTGTGTTTTGGTTAAAAAGGGAAATTAAATTATAAAAACCTACTTTCAACGTCAATATGTTAGAGTAATAATTCACCTATCACTCTACATCTGTATGATATATTCTCTATATAGAAATTAAGGGTTCAAGAGAGTATCCCACAGTATATTCCATTCCACATTCTAGAGATCCACTGATCATCAAGCATAATAAATATTCAATAATGTTTGGATCATATCATACCCTAGATAATAATATAATTTACTTTTAATTAATGATACTATGTATAACTAATAGATCATGTTACTTAGTATCACTATAACTATGTAGGTCATTGATTTTCTCTATAATCATAATCATTCGTCCCATTTGAAAATAATCATAAAGAGAAGGAATATGGAAAACATTAAAATACAAAATAATGAGTTAAATTATATTGGTGGAGGGTAAAAATAAGTAGAACCACCTAATTATGTGGTAATTGAATGAACATCATTGTTTGACCAATGTTTCAAAAATATTAGAGGTGAAAAATTCTTCATTATGATGGCATTCACTTGTTTATTAGTTAAAACATGCTCCCATTTGATCATTATTTACTCCATAATCTCCTTGATAAATTTTATTCGATCGATAAATTTTTGGTATTGTAGTGTTGTATTGGATTTTTTATGAATTGCACAACATATTTTAATGACAATATTTCACATTATATTACTTTATTTATAAAAAAAATATATTCTAATTTTTGATTCATAAAAAAATTCATCATCAAGATATAGTTACTATAATATATTATACTTCATCTATGATAATAGATATGATAAAATAATTCTTACATAGATTCCATATATGCTAACATCAAATTAATAATTAAACAACACATATGATTTGTGGTTCACCATATTACCATCCCAATCTGTATAAAAATACTAATAACTCATGATCCATTATTATATAAAATAACATTATAAATTTAGGGTAAATTTCATGTTATTATTGATTTATTTCAATACCAAGAGATTCTATTTATTTAGATTACTCAAGAAATAATGTAATAAACATTATTCAAACCAATATCTTTTCTTTTTTCTTTAAAATATAAAAATTCTAATTAATCACCAATATAAGAAATGATGTAATTATTCTCCATGTTCATGATTCCCATGTTTGGTTCAATCCTTAATTCATATTGAAATTGGCCAGTAACCTTCGCCATCAAAATATTTCAGTTGCTCTCTCAAATATGCAATTTCGAAAACAAATTTTTTATTATCCCTTTAAACCACACCCAAACATAGAATATATGTTTGTTGAAAAATTATATGAATTTAAAATTATTAATATATGATATTACAAGAATCTTCCATATATTATTATTTTCTTTAATGAAATATTATATCATCCACATTAACAACAATACTGAATTATTGTTCCGTGCATGTTTTCATGTGGTGGTTATGATCAGTACCGTCCTTTTATGGTTTCCATATTATTTAAGTGTTTGTGCCTAGCTATGACTACCATTATTTTGGTTCATGGTTTGTATTTTACATGTTCTACTTTAATGCATATACAATAATTTAAAAAATTATTTATTTGAAGCCTAACTTTTATTGAATCTAAACATCCTCCTTCATAATATCATAAATGAATTCCATTTTACATATCCATATAATGGATTTTAAATACATATCATATTCAATATCCATGTGTATCCTTATTGACTCAAATCAAGCCACTGGGGTCCAAAAAATTAATATTAACTATTTCAATATGTGAATACTCATTGCACAATAGTCACACTTTTTTATCTCATTTCAATGATAATCTAATTTATTATTAAATAACCACTTTATCCGGATCACATTATGGTGTTCATGGTTCTTAAAAAGTTACTAATCATGTTTTTTTAATATTATCAAGATAATCATTTATGGATATAATCCACAATACATAATTTTCTTCATAAATTAACATTATATCCATTATTAATAATAGATCACTATGCTAAACATTCATTATCATTCGTGTCTATATTGGTGATGATATAACTCATATTATATAATTTTGATTAACATTTTATTCCTCTTATTTAACCTCATTGGTGGTGAATAAATTTCATCAGTAATGGTTTCCTCCTCTACTTCAACCTTATAATGTTATATATTTATGGAATTTTAGAATACCTTTGAATTTTTTCCAACATCATCCTCTTCCTCATATAATTTATAAAATATTCATCTTCAATAATTATTTCAAAATTAATCTACCATTACATTACAATAATTATAATATAAAATTTTACTCAATCCTTTATTATATAATATTTAGGCCATAATCTATTTCATATTGTATTAGAAATAACTTACAACTTTTTCATCATAAGACGTTCTATGATTAAAAAAATTATTTTTAATATAGAATCTATTTATTAATACGTGAAAATAATGGAATGAAGGTTTACATATTTGAAATGTTTCATTGGATTTCATCTCCTCCTTCAATTATGGTTTCACTCTTTTTTGAGCATGCACTTTAACATATAATACCTTTTTATGGTAGTGGTGAGAGACACAGCTCTTGATGAGAAATTTTATGATCATATTATTCAATTTAAAAATTATTTTTTTGAACTAATCCATTATTTTTTTCTATCCATAATTAAGACAACTCATGTTTAATATCATGTTTTATGATGTAGTTTTCAATTTCAATAGATGTTACTCAGTTCGATTGAAAAATCAAATAATATTTATTCTGTGTTTAGTCTCATTTTCAACTCTCCTTCAAAACATCTTTATTTACTCAATGAATTATTCAATTATTTAGATGAAAATAACATAATAAAATTTGATATAATAATCTAAAAAAGAATTAAACACATTTATGTATGTGTTTAATGTAAATTAAATATAAAAAAATGTTTGGGGTGAACAAGATAAATTATATTGGGTAATGATTTAATCTTTCTTTAGAAAATGATTTCAAACCATATTTTATAACATACCTAAATCCCAATAATTTTAATATAAATTCATGAGAATTTAAATTTCCACCACATATTTTTTATTAAATTCATTATTCATTATTTATTATTGATTATGGTCTGGAATCCAAGGCCACTAGCTATTCTCAAATTTAATTGTTTGGAGAAAATTATTTTAATTTCTATACATATGTTATACATAAACATTTTTCCTAAAACCCCTCATGATAAATTTCCTAACATTGTAGTTGATAAGTTACCCATTCTATTTTTATGTAACCAAGAGTTAAAATTCTAAGAGTTGACTCACAATTAGGTGGTTTTGTCTCAAACTATCCACATATAGATATCACATCTTAATAATCTTATCATCTACTAATTGGGTAATAAATATCATTTTATATTCAAGGATCCATAAATTTCGAAACATACTATTCCATGAACTATTATCATTACATTTTTCAACCAGTTCATATTTCTATTATTTTTAGATGAACAACCACTCTCCATGATCCAGTTGAAAGTTTTATTTATTTTTATGAGATTTCATTCAATAAGTATGTCATTCTCTCTCTTCTTCTATTCCATCCATGATATACCTATTTGAGTTAAGGCCTAAAACCACCTATCTACTTCCCCGTCATCACTAGTGTAGTAATAATTCTATTCCACTACATCCAATTAGATGTATTTATTTGACATATATAGAGTAAATTAACATTTATTAACTTTGTATAAATAATATATTTCTATAAAAAATTAGAAAAATGAATCAAACTTCCACAGAATAATTTTATTATAAGAGATGATGGATATTTTATAAATCTTCTTTGGTGACTTTTGGGTTCTTTACTATTAAAACATATCATTCTATTTTCAAAATTGTAAATGGAATGACCATGATAGAGACAAAATTTAAACATCATTATAAGAAATTTATTTTCACCCTTTTTACCACAGATTTCCTTAGACATAGAATTTTTCATTGATTTTTTATTAACCCTATATGATAGAGGACTATATCCAATCCACTACATTAAATTTATTAGAACTATAAGAGTCTATGTTTTAGATGTGCTAGTACTGAATCCAATATCATCAATTTTATGCTACCCTCTATTATGATATATCACTACATTTTCATTCAATATCATACCATTATGTAATAATCAACTTTTCTAGACATGTTATGATCTTTGATCGTTTATTATTTTTTTATGCCTCTTAAATATAATTTGGACTTTCCTAATAAATATTCATATAAGAACATACAAATTGATATATATTACCACAATATATTGATTTCATCCATGATTCGAATTTATTTTGACACTTCACCACATCTTCTTGAAGGGATTAATCCTTCTTCATATGCTCATTTATAAAAGAATTGTTATGAACTTAATGGTATATGTTAGAAATCATTGTGATGGGTGTTGGATCGGGGTTTTTAAATTCATTATAATTTACTCAATTGTCATTAAAACTCATATTTCCCTACATTTCATGACCACATATTTATTAGGATCAACTTATATTCTTTTCATTCTATTGTTGATCCAATTTTAACCTTAAATTGAAATCTATTTTAATTATATAATTTTATTATATTAGATAACTTTTTGTATTGTTGAAATTAAAATTGTTATGCACATAGATATAAGGATTTTACAGTGTTTACTAACACTTGGAATGTCCTTGAAGCATGAAATGGAAATTTTACATCATGTTTTGGGTTTCCTCACTACCAACCAAGGAAAACCCTCACTTCCTCACTCAATGTTCACTAATTTAGGAGAATAAACCCATATATTATAGTTATGTTGTATTTTTTACAATAAATATCACTTTCATGGATGATTTCCTCATTATTTTTTAATTCATGAATTATTGTTCACCTCACTGGTAGTTCAATCAGATTATTTTTGGGAACTCCTTCGAACAACACATTATTAATATGACATAATTATAGAACTCCAAACATTATGTTTTGTGTCTATAAATTATTATTTCTTTGAATTGATAATCATTATCAATTTTTTTCATCGATTGATGAAAATAAAATCTTTTATAAGGTGTTGGGTCCATTTTTCTTTTCTTTTATGGTGTATCAATGATATCCTATAAAATATCTCTCACTCTAAGTTAATAGATAGATTGAGTTATAAAAATAGGGTCTATAATATATTATTATTCCTCACATATTCTTTTAATAGAAAAAATAACCATACCAAAAACAACATTTTTATCTTAAATTTTTGAAACCAATTTTTTTTCTTCATTAAATTATCCATGAACAATAATTTCATATTGATATTTTACTTCATTTTTTACCCTATGAAATTTTATTTCACCAATTTTAATGAAAATATAATCTAATAAAATTTTGTATTAAACACCCAACTAACTATCGATCAAGAGGATTATTTACAAATATATCTCTTTAACTGTACTATAAACTCCATGTCACCAACTCAATTTTTATTATGAATTGTATCCTGGAAAAAAATAGATCCAAACAAACTATTGGATATCATATAATTAATTCTCCCAAAAATTACTTAACATATTCTAAAATAGTTTCCTAATTTATACCACATCGCTTACCAGGGAGTGATTGATATTCATGAAAATTTTTTCACTAAAAATTTCATCATTATTACTGTATTTTATTGTGTCATTCATTTTTAGAAGAATGTGATTCCACCCACAACATCCTCCATATTCTGTGTCTTTCACTTATGATTATTCTCCTAAATTCCAAAAAAACATGATATCAACAATTCCCAGTTTTTCAAAACACACGTGGATACAGATTGGGGTCTCTCCATTAAATTTCTTTTAATATCCACATATTAGTCCCCCAAGGATTCCAATAATCGTATAGTGGAATCCAAATTTTTCATACAATAATTTAATATTAAAACATCAAGATCTCCAAAATGGATAACAGATTATTCCAATTTTGAGAGGGGGATATAAGTTAAATGTTTTTTATTATTGATAATGACCTCAAATTTGGACACTTACACATGAGATAACCATGTTGGGATTCTCTATTTCAAATATGTAATTCCCTAATAAAATACATAGATCAGGATGAAGTACATTATGTAATTATAAATTTTACAATTAACTTATATATTCATTGATATAGAGTCCTCATCTCCTAGATTTATGCTTATGTAGAAAACATGAGGTTATATAATTTTTCATAACTTAACTACATCATTATGCTTACAGAAATTATTATTTAGGGTAATTATACATCCCAATACAATGAAATATGTTCAAAAAATTCAAGGATTAGATTGACAAAAAATAGAAACTATTTTTATTCCAATATTTTGTTTGTTTACGCATAGAAGAATGATAATTTCATAGAACAAATATGATTCTTAAGTAGAGTTATGAATGATTTTAATGAAATAATGGATGATTCCCAACAATTTCATGAATGATGTGTATGTAGAACATGGTGATTATTACACACATAATGGAATGGTCTTTATGGAGTCAAGACATGCATATATTCTCAGTTACATCTCCACGATAGCTTTTGAATAATATATAAAATATTTTTCTAGCCTTCAGGATATAATTCTCTCAGACCTCACAGCTTCAATACATTATTTTTAGCATTTATTTCTCAACCCAAACATATATAGAAATATCACAATCCCAGACTCAAATAATTTTATAATAAATATCTAAGAAAATATTCAACATTTTCATATATTTTGTAAAAAGAACCATGCATCTAAATGTATTCCATTTTACCATCCCCAACTAAATAAATAATTCATAGGGTGACCCAAAATCTCACCCTAGTATTTTATTAACAATGTGATCCCATTTACACTATATTTTATCTATATTTGTCAATGAAACACAAATTATTTAAATGTCATAATATTGAACTATGTATTCAGTCTCCCATTTGGGTATCTTTAGATCCCTTAACACATTATTAATAATAAGGATGTTACTTTTCTTCTCACACTTATCCTTTGAATACATATTACTACTTTACTCCATCATTATCATTAAATAAAAAGTGGGTTTTCACCATGGTATTCCACTCCTCCTAATTGAGAAATGTCTCCACATTGAAATATTCTTCTAGTGGGAGAAAACAATTTCTTTCACATGAATGGTGTGGAATAATTAATCATTTACTAATCCTACCCCCTTAGTATAGGGAGAATTTCACTGCCACATTATTTGGCTAAATCAACTTTTAAAAAGTAATTTTATATTTTTATGATCAATTTTTCAGTTTTTTTGGGCATTAAAATTCTATAAAAACATATATTGAGAAATTTTTCACCACATTATACACTTAATTTTCATATAAATAAATAATTACATGTATTTGAATTTACCACATGTCATTTTAGTATTAAAAAACTATTTTAATTCGACTATGATTAGGATTGATGTAAGAAATAATTATTTATATAAATACCCTCTTAGAATCCTAGGACCATCATTTTTTTTAAAATTATAACACTTAAAACCAAAAATAATTCACATTATCAATAATAAAGAACTATATATATCAATAATCAATAAAACCACACCATTATTAGATAAGAATGGTAAAATTGAGTGTGGGAACATACCAATTTTTTATTGAATTGATACTACTTGTTAAAAAATAAACATGTGTTATTACACTGAATTTTATGCTCGTTTATACATCAATGGGTGATTTAATATCAAATAAAGATGAATGTATCTATAAATTCTACGAAAAAACCCCTTGAATTGTAGCACCATATTTTTGATATTTTTCATTATTTTTGGGATTAAATATAATGAGAATATATCTTAGTAATCATATTTTGTATCATGTACATATCGTATTCCATATGTTAGACTATAAATATATAAGTGTGAAGAATAATTTTGTTGTTTCATCTATCACAAATATGAATAATTACTTTATGTGATGTAATTACACTTCTTTAATGGGTCGGTCCAACTTATTCTAACTATATTCAGTTTGGTATCACCTATAAAACTTTTCTCATCACTATTCAAGGCCTTATCCATATAGTTTTTATATTTAGTAGTTTAATTTATGACATCTAATGTCCGAATTCAATGAGAATTTGGAATTATCCTTGAAAATATTTTTTAGGAATAATATTAAATAAGACATCAAATTCAATATCTCTAATTATTTCGTTCCCATTTTAAATCATAAAATACATCATTTTTTTAATTTCATACTCAATATATTATAGATAAAAAATACAAAATGTATCACATTTAAAAAAAATTATAAATCATTAACAATCATTTTAAATATTTGATACACTTGGGGAAAGGGTACCCCAAATATCATCATATTGAGGGATGGGGTAGTTCATGTCAAACCTACCCCACTATTTCCCAATTTCCATTTCAAATTATTAGTTATATATAATGAAATTATAAGACACATTAACTTCATTTCATTCTATATCAATCAATATAATGCCCTGATTTTAAATAATTTTATAGACCCTAAATTCATCTCAAAATTGTTTCATTTAGTCATTTTGTACAATCTAAATCAAAACCCTCTCCCCCATGGTTAATCCTTTCATTTATAGTCTCTTACATCATAATATATTTGTTTTTCATTTAAAAATATTATTGTTGTTTAATATATTTTCTGTTTGGTTGTAGATTTATAACTCCAAATCACAAAAAAACAACATTTATAACTTTCCAAAATAGTTTATAAAATTTATTTCTAATGATAACACAGTTTTCTCTTTTTGAAATATGAGTTCTCACTTTTGCTCCAAATAATGGTATTCATTTCAATTTTGTTTGATGACGCAATACCATTAATTTGGAAACTGATTCATATAAAATTTCGTAATCTATTGGTCCATAATAGAAACTAGAGATGTTTCCTTACATCCAATTAAATTATAACATTCTTCCAAACATTATTTGAGAATAGAAATGATTATTATTACTATTAACATGAAATTTATTTTAATTTTTCCTACACAGTCATTAGATTAAAATTAAACATAATCATTGATAGATATAATATCCACATACCTTAACGTGGACTCTACTAACCAACCCATGTCCTTCATCTAGACTAAGGCCTCTATTATATAATTATCATTTAATGACTTATCCTAAATGGATTAATTTTTCTTATTTAGTCAATAACTTTTCATTGGTAATAAAAAAATATAAATAAACATTCATTCTAGGATTTCCCCTAGAATCATGTTAGTTTAATTAAAGTCATCTACTAGTTTTGGATCATTTTACATAATTATTCAAGAATAGAATTTATTTTTTTGGGTGTCATCCAAATACACACCTCATCCACTAGTTGATAATAGAATTTTTCTAGTATATCACTGTGTAATTTTATCATTCAATTTATTTGAGAAGTATTGTCTTTTAGGATTACATTTATTATTACGAACATCGATTCTACCTAATAATATGACTCATATATATAGAAAAGTATTCTATATTTTCCACCAAATGTGAATTTTTATTTGTGTTAAGGCCCTTTTTTATAATTAGTTTTAATTATTTTCACCCTGGAAGATATTACTTCCAATTCCTCATATTGGGAATAATTATTCTCTTGTACATTGGTATATACTATAACAAGTGTTATATTTAGGCATTTTATCTTTTCAATTTCAATTTTCATCACTTTCACATGGATCTCTAATTACGTTTTTCTCACTTTTACCATCTCGTTTTCTTCTGTAATATCTTAATATATCTCTTCTAATTAATGGATATCTTAAATATTTGGTCTCTTTAGTATATCCTAATCATTATAGGATACAAAAACACATGGAACACTAGCTTCCTCAATCAATCTTGCGACATCGTTATATTAATTTCTAGAATACCAACTTTAATTATCAGTACTTTTCTCCTTAAGGCTAGTAGAAACATCAATCAGAATCACACTTTATATAGATAGTTCTACACATATTTTTTCATATGAGTTCTAGTTAATCATTATATCAATTCCTTTTACCATTTATTATAAGAATATAGGGAAAAATTGAATATTTTACTTCAATACCAAATAAAATATTTATTGATTATTAAAATTTCTAAAAAAATGTAACACATGATATGATACCAATTGTGTCGACTAAAAGAGTTATGAGTGAGAGATACATAGAGAGTGGGTTTGAACCTAGGTATATAAATTATTTCTAATTTAATCATTTTTTCTTAAGATTATAACTCCCTTATAGATCCTGGACACATATTTATTAGAGTCACATATTCTAATCATCATTAAAATATTTATCCAATTATCACCACTATAATATCATCTATGTTACCAATATAATATTTCCCTTTCATCCCACATTGTGTTTTCCCAATATACAAAATTGTTAAGAAAATAAGAACAATTATTTGAATTGTTTCACCTACATTTGGATAACACAAGAATCATGAAATAGTAACAAATTGTGAACATTAATTCATTAGTATTAGTAATTAATAGTTGGTTTAGAGTAGTCACTTGTTCATGAGGTTACACCCCAAAAAAATATTTTGTGTTTTATCAATGCCATACAAGAAACACCTACCTGAAATCACTACTCATTTATCTCTTCTTTGTGAGTAGATACCCATGGTTTAAAATCATGTATTTTTTTCATCAATTAATGTTACGTTATTGGTGAAGTGTATCATAAAATGTTAATAGATTATTGATTTATATCACAACTAGTTGTTACTACACATGAATATAGTGTACTACTTAAAATATAAATTTTTTTTTAATTTTTTTTAACTATTTCATATTCATGTAGTGAGTATAGTTTCATCTTCTTATTCCTTGTTTCATTGAAAAAGAAACAATATCATAATTTCTTTGAAATAAAATTTTAATAAGGTTTTTTTCCTTCATATTATTTCATGAAGTGTATGGATGACATTGATATGAATATCATTCTCATTTTCTCTCTTATATCATAGATATATATTGACTCTCTTGACTGGTTCTCCTCTAAGGTTCATCCTGACATGTTCTTATTTAAGAAGACATAAAAATACCCAAACCCACAATTCTATATTTAAATATTGAAATCGCGTTTTCCTCTTCCTTTTTCTATGTTTGTATTAATTTAATTTGTAAGATATTTATATTCTATTTTTCACACATAGAAGTGTTATTTTTTCTTGTATTAAATTCCAATTGAATAACATAAAATCAAAGAAAAAAGTCACCAAAAAAAATTCATAAAAATATTTATTTAAATACAACCCATTCAACCTGGTACAATCTAAATTCTTCCCCATCCATTTTTATAATGAAATATACTAAGGATGACAACTAGATCTGACAAATTTTATTAATTTCTCATATTTAATTTAATTAAAAAAATTATGTGGATTATATATGATTTTAAAAATTTCATGTTCATAACATCTCATGGAATGGAACATTCCAAGTGAAAACATCATGTGAAATGATCAACACTATACCCATAGGCCAATATAGACTTCAGTTTCAAAACAACCTAAGGAACAACACAACATCCTCAATAGTGTGTTGTATTTTACTCACCCATTTTTTTATAAAGTCCTAATTTCCTAAAATCCAGCATTCCCTACGCATTAAAATGCCATGGGATTTTGGGTTGTGATATCTTGATTTTCCATATTCGACACACCGTACATGTTCCCAAAATGGCTTCAAAAATGACTATCGTGGGTTATCCATTTAATATAAGTAAATATCTATGTTAGAAAAGGAAGATCCATAACATAGAGTGTTCCTTAAACCAATTATGAGTGAGATAAATGAATGTATTTATATATCAATTATTCCTAAAATGTTAAACTTTTACCAATACCACTTGAAAAACACATTTGGAATTTATTAGTTTTTATGGGGAATTCTAAAGCGAACAAATATGATCAAAATGATTTTTCAAGAACTTTATGGATATTTTTATCATCCTCCTCATGTGATTTTATTAATTACCCAATTTTTTCATGACACCCATTCCAAAATTCTATGGATTGCACATATACCATAATAATGACAATGAAGACTCCATATATGGCTACTGGTTCTCAGAATTTCACAAATGTTCTTATTTTTATGTTGGTCAACCATTATAAAGACAAAGGTTATTTAAAACATCAATGAAATATATTTGGACTATGGATATTGCTTATCCAAATTGGAAATGATGTCTACACAAATATATAAAATTTTTATATATAGAAAAATGATTTTTATTTATATATGTAAGATTTTTGAATAAAAACATCATGTTTTCACATAGAGTGGATGATTCTTCCACATGTCTAGAATGATGAGGTCTAGGATGATATTAATTAATCGAGGGGAATGATCCTTATAGACTCTATATATGTTAAATTTAAATACTAATACTCATATCTATATTTGATAATACACCAAAACTTCTTCCCATGTTTAATATATAAAGTTCCCAACACTAATAGCATCCTTCAACATCCTTTAGCAAGTTTTTTGAAGAATAAAATAAATTTCTACACTCCTTGATCTAGTAATCCAATATTCTTTAAAAAACAATAACTAATGATGTATAATCTTCTGTCTAAAATATATTTTCAACAAAACATACATCTAACAATCTTCTACTCCTATTGTTAACAAATCAAAAAAATGCATATGGAATGAAAAACTTATTTATATCATTAATCACCATATTGTGTTATAAAATCTTAATCTTGAAGATTTTTATGCATCCCATGATTCCATGACTATATGATTAATTTTATATTTACTTTTATAGTTATTCAATCTCTTCATTTGTTTGATCCATGTACTTAGAATATTTCATTATCAATTAATAAATCTCTTTATTTATCTTTCTTTTTTCATAAAGATTCACAGGGACATTGTAAAATTATACCTTGAGATCAATAATTACTTTTGGATGATTGTGATTCTCCCATTTATGTTTTTATTTTAAGATAACCCCAAAAAAAAATATAATGTTTGTAAATCAGTCATTATTTATACTTCCTCTAGAAATCATCATTATGATTTTATTCATTATACTCCAATCTATTCCTCTAATATATAATTTGGATTGAATTTATGAGTTTGAAACATATATTTTAAGGGAACCCATTTATGGGATTCTATATTCATTATTCTTTACCGTTATTATAAAATATCTTATTGTACACGATATTGTATTGTTCCCAACCTCAATGCATCAAAATCCATCCAAATGTAATTTCCATCAAATGTATCCATTGTTATCTTATGTTTCCTTTCCTTGATATATGATAATTACCCACAGACATCTTATTTATAATTTATACATTGATAAATGTAAAATTATTTTATATATTTAAAATTTACCTCCTTATTTATGTGATTAGATATTTCTTATAACATTATTCATATTTAATTTGTGAACAAAATTCATTGTGAATCATCCAATGAATGTTTTTTCAATTTCCTTAGTTTACTGATGATACGAATGGATTATAAATATGTGACAAAGATAAAATTATCTTATTTATAATATTATTTTATTTAATATATTAATTTATTCCTATAATTTCTCTCACATCCTTGATGATTCTCTTATGTTATCAATTAATAATTTCATCAAGAAATATTTTCATTTCCTGAAACATATTATATAACACATTAAAAATTTTATCATTCACTTTGGTGTCGTCCTATTTTATATAGGAAAATTTATACATCACAACCTTTAAAATTTGAAACTCATCAACTTCATATAATTGTAGTTTGATAGTGCTTCTAAAAAATAATTGTGAGCTTTTGAACTAACATTATGTAGCTTCCCATCAAATTCATCCAGTTACTATTTTGTATCATACACTATACGCATCCCATATTTAGAACCTAATAAAATGTTTCTACCAAGTGGTTATACAAGTCAAGTCATAATATTATTTTAGACATATTTATTTAAACCGTCAATCTGATTTACCCATTTATCATTTATAGGCCTCTCCAAACTAATTATATATATGATAGATTAAATTCTTGAAACCTCAACTCTAATATTAGTTAATGCAAAATGAGACACCCCAGGGGTGGGGGTCCATAAAGGTGTGTACACTTTATTATGTTATGTTAGATCTTGTTCCAATAATTGTAGAAACTCATTATTTTAGAAATAGTTAATTTACTATCCACAAAAAATATAAATAGATGTAAAAAATGATAAATAAATTATTTTTTCAGTGCTCCGGTCCACATATAAGGAGAATACATAGATAATGTGTCAAGGGGATAAAATACACTAATTATCAATCATCTAATTACACTATTTTTTAGTATCACTCAATTCCATCCCCATTGAATTTATTTTTTAGTATTAAGAATATCTCCCTACCTCCAATATAACACTTCAATCAACCCCCCTTCCATATACTACATCGAATGGATGTAGTATAAGTTTATAGAATTCAATTATGCTTATATATCATGAGAAATTAGTAGGGTTTTTTGCATCATGAATTCTAGAATATGATTCTCTAATATTGTCCTCAATATCATGAATAACTATTAGTATAAAACAAATAAGTATTGCTTGGTATATTATTCACCATGTAATGCTTCACTAAAAAACTACCTTTCCCAAATCTCTTTCACAGTATTCCTATTAATACCCAATCGTATTTTATATAAATATTTTTCATTAATGGAAAAATACAAATTACATAACATAATGATCAATTCTATAAAAATATAGGTCTAGTTCTTTTAAAAACATGGATACATAATCAACTACTTCATAATTGAACTATATAATCTCCCACTATGTTTTTTATAACATTACCACTTCTTAAATATTTCTAACACCTGTCATTATAACCCAGGAAGAGGAAACATAAGTAGTTGTGGGATTAGATGCATAGTAAGGGTAAACAATTTAGATATCAATATAAAATCTATATAGTTTTATGATAACATGATAATCACATTTTAAAACCATTTAATACATATCATATATCATAAACTTATGTAAAGGAATAAATCACGGTAGTTCATAAGACATGAATCAATAATGAATCAAAGAACATGATCCAAGAGAACGCAATAATGACATAAGACATAGATTTGTGATATACACATTAGCATAAAAAATCATTTCCATAGTGGTAAATTTTAATTTCCAATACTATCATAGTGGAATGGGTTCACTCCCTAAACCATCATATTAGTGACGGTTGACTCCCAATATATTCATGGTGGACAATTTCCCACAATGAAATTTTTTTACTCCATCTTCCAATAATTTTCATCTCATTAGATATATATATATATATTTACCCAATGCATTAGAAAGAGATATAGGTCGAACCAATTACATTATGAAAAGCATACATGCGTATTCCACAATATCATAAACATTAATCATATTAGAAACCATGAAATGAAATGGGTATGAAAAACATATCATCAATACAGAACCCATTGACTTCTAAAAATTATATTGAAATGTATAATTAAAAAAATTTAGATTTTTTAATAGCTACAATTTATTTATTTTGGAATAGAAATACTATAATTTTTAATGATTACATGTTTGGTACTAAATTGATCAATTATTTGATTAATGATATAATATTTAAATTATTTTAAAATCAATCAAAAATTGGTGTTTTATGTAAATAATATGATTTTTCAATTTTCTATTAAAAAAGATTGTATTTAATTAATTGAATTTTTATATTATTGTGTTGGTATTTATAATATTCTTTTGTTTTGTAAATAAAAAATTGAAAAACTATTAATATTGTTTAAAATGGATCTTTAATTTCCTCACGTACTATCTCCTCACATCTAGTTTTGTATTTTAATGAATTGAACTATGTTTTTTCTAAGTTTATATAATGTGACAAGGATTTTATCATGATAAATCAAAAATTTTAATTTTTATAATCTCATGTAATCTAATTTAATTAAATTATTTATTTATATTTATTGTTTTGGGGTTCATGTTTTTTAATTGAATCTTAAGATATTTTAAGTAAATTTTATTGGTTGAAATGACATATTGTTTTGTAATGGGAAGTTAAATATGTAATAAACATGTTTTTCAAGATTGAAATATGAGATTTATTTGGGGATGTTATTAAAATATATATTTATTCTGTTTTAAAATTTATTTTTAAAAAACCATATTTCATTTTTGGGGTATTTTTGAAGAAATATATTGTCTAGGAATGTGTAGTTGAATATTGGGATTAGCATTATCAATTTATATTTTTTTAATCAAAATATGCATATTTTTAATGTTTAATGCCTCATAATGTAATAGAGTGTTTAAATATTAATATTTTATGAATGGTAAGTCTTTAATTTCTATTATGTTAGACTATAATATTGGTGTTGATTTTTTTGGATATCAAAAATATTCAATTTGAAAGGTTTTGAATAGTAATTTTGAGGACTAAAATTGGTTGGGGCCTCATAGATTTTATATTTCTATTATTTAAAAATTATTTGGATTAATATCATGATGATTTTTATTAAAATTTTATATGATGTTGTGTTTTAGCTGTATATATAATGTTAAACAACTTTTCCAAAATTTAGTCAATATTGCTCGACGGGTAAGTGAATTTCTAGGCCACAAGTGGATGCAGAACATGTATTTCATGTTATTTCTATGTGTATTATTCTAATATAGTCATATTTGATATTTTTTAATAAGTTTTAAATGTCAATTGTGAATTTGATAGGTTGTGTCATCTATTGGCCTTTGAAAATTATAAAATTTTAGATAATTTTAGAAGGATTTAGGTGATGGAATAAATATTTCTCATTATGTATATTTCTTGAAGTAATAATACATCTATTATAGATTTATTTTCTTCTATAAAATTTTTCAATATAGATTTGGGATGAAATTATAGAATAATAGAGTTAAACCATACTATTTATAACATTATATTTTTTTCGAGAAACCTATACATGGTTTAACCTTTTTGTATATAGTTTTTGGGATAATCAGGGAGGAGGATATTGAAAAAAATTCCTTATTTTTGAATTATTTATAAAACCATATGAAAATACCATTCATGAAAAATATTTTTCCCAAAGACCCTTCATTGTTAATGAATGGTTCCACAAATCAAACATCCTTACCATTCATTCTAAAAATCCTTCTATAATATATTCCATGGCTGCTGATCATTTTTATAAACCACACACACAAATTGTGCGTGTGTAAATGTTTATAAATAAAAAAATAAAATATCAATTAACCTTATTAGATAAAATAGTATTTTTTTGTTAAATACTGATATATAATATATCATTAGAGAAGTTAATAATAGAGTGTTTACTAAAAGTAATTATAACCTTTTATTTTGGTATCCATTAGAGATCTATTAGATATCATGTCAATTATTGTGATGATACATACAATTTTTTATATGGGGTGATGATTTAACAAATTCTATTAATAGTCAAAATTTTCTCAAAAATCCACCAATACTGAGCTTTTAATTAGATCACCATGTTTCCAATGCTTAGTAAAAAACATGTGGCACTCATGATTGATCAAAATTTAATTCTAGAAAATAATTTTCAATATATAATTCCATTTTTATATGGTATATTTTATTTTTTAATGAAACTATATTTTTTAAATATTTTCATCTCCCAAAAATATGATTTCAACAATGTATATATACTTTTTTTTGGAAAATAGAACCATTTTTTTACTATTGACTACAAGTGGTAATTCTATAATAGACCCATTATAAATATTTTTAGTTTATTTTATATGATATTATGGTGGGGTGGATACACTTGATAAATTTTTTGAAACTACATGTATCAATTATAAGGGACTGACGTATAAAAATATTATTTAAATAATGGGGAACCTAATATGAGAACTTAAACGCTATAGTAAAATTTTTTTCTTTAATATGAATTTATTTTAATAAAGGAAATTAAACCATATTTTGAATGGTTTTCCACAAAAAATGTAATAATGTTTTTTTCAAAAAATTATAATTTCTTATGAAATCAATTATGGGGATTTTAGGGGGAAGCTTTTTAGGTGGGATAATTATAATACTACACTTTTAATATTTTGGTTATATAATCACTAAAATATCCATTTTATGGTATAATAGAAATAATATACAATTTTATCTAATTTTAGGTGATTTATAGTGAATTAGTGGTTTCAAAAACTATTCAAGATATCGATGTCTGGTTTTTATATTTATGGTAGTTGATGTTCTAGGTTTGGAATCTTCTTTGAAAACCCATTCAAATGAAGTGTACACTTCTATAGGCTTACCAAAACATTAAAAGGTCATATCTAATCATTGTAATACCTATCTAAATTGACTTAGGTATAATTATAGAAAGATTATTTTATGTTTATTATGTATAAAAATATTTATAATGAGTTTCAATTATTATAGTGTCAGTGTAATTTAATAGATATGAGTGTGACACATGATATCTGAATTTAATAAATAGTTTATTTTTTATTAAAATTAAGATTATAAATAATTATATTTTTTTTAGAAATAAGTGTCTATTTTATTATTTTTATTAATGAATTAGTTTTAAAACATCTAATAAGTTGGGTGTTTCTATAATTAATTAATTATAATTATATATTTATAGAGTTATTTTTATCATTGAACTTAAAAAAACTAAAATATTATAGGGCCTCTCCATTTTCATCATTCATCTAGGTGATTTGTCATTTAACCTATATATTATTTAAAATTTTATGATAACAACATTAAAATGGATAATATTTTTAAAATTATCTTCATTTATTTTTTCTCCCTGATCATGTTTGAAGAAATATATCTTATTTTTGACTCAATAGATGAGTAACTATTTATCAATATTGTTATCCTATAAGATGTAGTTGATTATGAATGTGAATTTATGGATATTTTAAATCACTAATGGGATGTTTTTATTGAAAATTTAAGGGTTATTAGTTAATTATTTGAGTTATCAATGGATCTACTAATTTTTCTATAGAAAACATGTCTTTGGTATATGTTGTGTTGTTTAATGTTTTGTTTTGGGTTATTATAATTTCAATGAAAACATAAATAACATATCACGTGTATTAAAAATATATTTAAATAAAATGTGTGTAGTTATATTAAGTGTATTTAAATAGTGTAATTATTCATATTTTTGTTTAACTAGTATTTTAATTTATGAATATACTTGTTATATGTAATTTGTAAAAATTGAGTGAACTTAGTGGTGTAAAACACATGGGTATTCCTAGAGAATATACATTGGATTATTTTGAATGTTATAATCAAGGATTAAAAGGATTCTCATCCTGGTATATGTAACTCTTGTTATCTCATTATAAGACCAACCCGGTGCATAATAACTATGACTAGTGGAATTCACATTTATTAAAACTATGAAGGACCTCATATTATTGGTCATGTTAATCTGTTTACTCTCATCACAAGTCAAAACATTATCCTCCCATTAGGGCGTCACCTTAGCTAATAGTAAGCCATGAGTGAAACCCTAATTCTATATATAATACACAAGCAGTTGTTGATTAGATCTAAGTTCGCTTATCACCCAATATGGAATGATAAATCATAAATTACCAATAAAATACAAACATATACAAACAAAAATTAATGGATAATAATTTTTTTAACCTATACACTGTAATAAAATACATTATAAACATCTAGGTAAATATAATTGTATAGAAACTGAATCCAAAGAAAAAAATTCAAAAATAACTCAAACTAATAAAAATAAATAATCACAACATTAACATGATGATGAGGATGAATGAGAGAGCTTGGAAAACGATTTCTAGAACTAACCAACACACATGATCAATGTATCCTTGTATAACAAATATCTACCTACTTTGGGTCCAAAAAAGTATCTTCCAGGATTCATATCTTAATAAAAGACACAACAAATAGGCTAAAATCCCATACATTATTGATTATATACATACCTAGTGGGATACCCAAAACAAAAAAATGGGTTATGTAACATATATATAGTTATCTCTACCCACGATAAAAGATAGAATGAAAATCGATCACATATATTTTTATATATATTAATACACATAAAAATAGAGAGGGATAATAGTCTTAATAGTAAGATAAGATAGATGATTTCATCCACAACTCTATGAGATAATGATTTCCTAATGACACTAGGCCAACATAACCTTATAAAAATATAATAGAGAATCCACACCTCATTGGATGTTTCCTCTGTTAAGGATGTACTATCTCTATTAGAGGAACTTATCCCCACAATTTCTCAATGATGGTGAGTACCATATCAAAATATTTAAGACAAATTCCATTATAAGTATTGGGATTACCAATCCTACTAATAAAAATGATATGGGTGACCCGTACCATTTGTGATGGTCTATTTTTAGAGATCTACAGAACCCTAGAATCTACTATTTAGATCTCACTCAATCCCTGCCATTAGAAAAGAATTGTTGAAATATGTTTACACTCATATCACCTCATATAATATCATAGATGTTAAAATAAGGACTCATATTTCATAAAATATGGAATTTTACATAGAATGGCCTACTTACTTGTCTTAATTTGGGATCTGGAGAATATTTTTGTGGAGAATAAAGATAATGGAAAAATAACACAGTATGTTCACAAGGGTAATATAGAGTTTTTCCCCATAATATCCATGTTCATGTCTCACATCACTTCATTTAATGTGAAAACCCAATTAGGTGGCATGTTATAAGAGCCATATGGTGTGTGTGCCCACTCGGGTTCTTGGGAATGATTTTAATTGTATGCAGATCAATTACATGGGTATTGTCACATGGTGTGCAGTCTTAGACACAACGTATGTTATATTTAACTCAGTATTGAATCCTTTTATTCAATATAAATCATACTTGAAGTCATGTTTTCTTTCGAAACACACAACATTCCATAGAATTTTTTGTAGATAGTAATGTTTTGTCTCCAAAATCATTATGTGTCCATTTTATTTGCTATAGATAATACTAGATGTTGTTTCTATGGAAAAAATTAGAGATATTTCATCTCCGGTCACCAATCAATAATGTTTTGTGGCTATAAAAATGTATTTTCGTCTACCCATGTATTTTTCATCATGCCATCATCATCATCACTTGGGAGTTTGACCCATGATAATTTATTATAAAATAAACTGTCAACGATCAATAATCGTTGTTTATTCCATAAATGCATATCTATATTATAGATAAAACCAAACAAATGTGAATTTGAGTATAAAAATATAATGAACCTTGTTTACAATTATATCAATTTCCTAAAACCTGTATAAGATGAAAGCATGATGAAATGACCTAAAAATGAAATATTAATCAATGTGATGTCATTGATGGTCAATATGAACCCAATAATCAAACCAAATTTTAGAAGAAATAATAAATTTAGGGTATTTTTTGAACATTTATTAAATTCTAAGGTTATGTGAAGATTGAGAATTTGACCCAAGAAGAAAAATTATGAAATCATTCCTCAAATCACAAATAACAGGGGTGTAATAAACAAATAAGAATTACCAAAATTAATATCGGATCAATAATTAGTGAAGTACATATTTCAAGTGATGTAACTAAATAATATTTTTTTTATTCTCCATGGGATTCTCCATGAAAAAATAATTGTGTTCCTCATTTCCTCCATCGATCAGATGTGAGGCATTATTCTTGAAGGTGGTGTTAATTGTTGGTATCTACCATCTAGGGTTATGTGGTTAACTCTTTATATTGTCAATAATATAGATTATATAGGATTCAACACCTTTAAAAACATTTCAATATAAATATAATTAATTAATTAATTTTATTCATTTTAATAAATACATGATTTCAAATCACCTTGTGAATAGATGTGTATGAATCTTATATAACATGTAAGGTAAAACCTGTATTTTGGATTCAATTATTGTCTTAGTTTTCATGTTTGAGGCTTTAATTAGTGGGGAATTCATTTATCCCAAAAATATGCATGCATTAGTTTTAATATAATTAGCTTTTTTATTATATCAGTTATAATGAATTAAAACACCCAAGTAATGGCCCAGTCCTCTCAGGTCTATTCCATTGTAAATAATCAGGTGTTTGAGGTGATTTGGGAGGTCAATGTGACTTATCTCTAACACTTATCCAATTTTCCTATTTACTGAATAGTTCCAATGGTAGAAAATAGTGAACAATGCGATAGAAACCTTCATTGAACACTTCCATCAGTGAATAGTTCTATCAGTGTGGTCTAATGGTAACTTCTCATTCATTTGCCAAATTTTCAATAATATGGACAATTCCATCGGTGAATAGTTCTATCGGTAACCTCTCTTTCCTTTGCCAAAATTTCCAATTCTATGAATAGTTCCACTAGTGAACAGTTCTATCAGATACCTCTAACAGTAAACTCTATTTCCTTGGCCAATTTTTTAATTATATGAATAGTTCCATTGGTGAACAGTTCTATTGGTAACCTCTAACAATAATCTCTCCTTCCTTTTCGAAAATTTCTAATTCAATGAATAGTTGCATCAGTGAATATTTCTATTTGTAACCTCTTATGGTGACCTCTCTTTCCTTTACCAAAATTCCAATTCTAAGAACATTTCTATCAGTGAACAGTTCTGTCAGTAACCTCTAACGGTAACCTCTCTTTCCTTTTCTAAATTTCTAATTCTATGAATAGTTCCATCGGTGAACAGTTCTATCGGTATCCTCTAATGGTATCCTCTCTTTCCTTTTCCAAATTTCCAATTATATGAACAGTTCCATCGGTGAATAGTTCTATTGGTAACCTCTATTTGTAAACTCTTTTTTCCTTTTCCAAATTTTGAGTTTGTGAATAGTGTTTCTAGAATGGTGACGTCTATCGGTATCCTCTATTTTCCTTTGCCAAATTTTGAGTTTGTGAACAATATTTCCAGAACGGCGACGTCTATCGATAACCTCTCTATTTAACCTCTATTTTCCTTTGCCAAATTTTGAGTTCATGAACATTGTTTCTAGAATAGTGAGGTGTATCGGTAACCTCTATTTCCTTTTCCTAATTTTGAGTTTCTGAATAGTGTTTCCAGCTTCCAACGGTTTCAGCCCTTTAACATTTCCTTTTACATAAAATGCATTTTAAACCTTAATTTAAGGACTCTAAGGAATATTCAAAGGCCATAACTCCTATATTAATTTATCCTATGGCTCGGGACGTTTTAACTTGGTATATCCATGTGGTTTAATGCAATGTTCTTTCAATAGAAATCCTAGGGTATCTTATAAAACCTCTTTGTTAAATCTTCTAAAGGGATGAGATATCTTCCTCCCTAGTTCTTCCCCCTTGTTCAGGGCAATGAGACTCTAGAACCTTTCATTTATTCTGTAGGGGTGGTGGAATCAAATATTCCTCCTAGGATTGTTTCGACTCTGTTTTGAGGCAATAAAGTTGTATTGATCAATCTTCGATATAAGGTATGGTCTATCACCATTCTTTTGGGTTCATCTCCTTCTATTTCTCCTTTCCCGATTATGTTATGTGATCTCTACAGTATTAATAGAGTTTCCTTGGTTTTCCATTGGTGCGGTCGTACCATAACATCCTTGGGTGAATATAGTTGTCACATGAGGAGGCTATCGTGATTATTTTTTGTATTGTTCTTGTATAATTAACGACAAGAACCATTTGAGTTAGGGGATTCATTTCTACTCATTTCTTTTAAATGCAACTATATAGTTAGCATGTTTTATCCCACTAGATGGAAATGGAATTGACATAATAAATATTTGAACTTGAAAATAAATTGATATTTATGGTATGTTATTGCATCTTGTTATTCTAGATAGTGTGATATCTGTGGTTTCTTTATATAGTTTTTCATTCATGATGTAAATTGGTAATGAACATAATCTGGAATTAATTTTCAATGGTTTGGCTGAAGATAAAGAGGCATGTAAGTGAATCTGGTTCTTCTTGTTGTAATTTGACGTTAATCCAAATTGTTCAGTAAGCATGTATAATTATTTATTATATCATTCTATTTATGTTTCCTGATTTTGGAACCTATGATTAATAAATTGGTTAATCCAAGATGTATTAATGAACTGGTGTTTTGATAAAATATAATCCCTTGTAGGGTTTAGAGTTACCCTCATGGTTGTTTAAGGTCCAAGAGCCCCTTTGATATGATGTTTGTTTATTTCATGCTGCTTGTGTTGTGGTGTGATCCTGTATGGCTATTGTGACATGTGGGGGTAGTGAGGCTTATTGATTATGGAAGAAGTTGACACCTAGAGTAGCGAGATGCATCAGTTTATGCATGTCAGTGTTAGGGAGGACACAAGGGATGATGGAACAGGTTGGATGTAAATGTTAGGATGCTTGATAATTCTTATTAGTTGTTTATGTTCATTAATTCTCCCCAATTTATGAGGAAGTTTTCCATACATACCCTTCTTCCAAAAGGGGATAAGATGCATAGGGTATACCACATGCTTTACATGGTTAGCTTTTCAAGTGAGAATGGGTCTACGCTCGTGCTATAGGTGTAAAAGACTCAATGGGTAGTTCATCTACGCACAATGTTAAGCCCCTTGTGTTTAGTAGAATATAATGTTTTTCTATAATTTCTGGGAATATGGGAATGTAATTATGTAAACAAATAATTAAATAAATTATTTTTACCCATGTGGTTTGGAGCTTGCTAGGGTGCAATGCTGAGGGTTCGATTTGATGGATCAATGTACTTTGGCTGTGATGCTAATAAAATTTAATGTGGAATTGTTATTGGATACTTAATTTTTTAAAAATTAATTAACTTAAAGTGCAGTTGATAAAAGGGGATTGAAATAAAATATTAAATCTTTTTTAATGGTTGTCTGATTATATGATACCTTTCCTTAGAAATGGAAGCCCAGAGTCTGAGATACATTAGATGGAGTTGAGTCTATGACTAGGTTATTCCCATAGTGTGGTCGTGAGCTATAGTATATTCTATAATTTTTTGTGTTTCTATACACTAATCCACACTGTTAGTAAGGGAAACTGACACCATATGTATTCTGATCCCTATGGGGTGTTTTTTCCAGCATTCCAGTGGGTGGATGAATGGCAGACTACCCCCTTTGACCCCGCTCTTTTCTCTTGGTTGTTACTTTTGCTGGAAGGCACAGTAATTAGTTTTCCCCGGACATATGTGTAGAGGTTTGTAATGGATTATGGTTATTCACACACATATATTCTTGATATAGTTTCCTATGGACTATTATAGGTGTAATGTGTATAGTTTGTGATGGATTGGGGATCCTTACTCATGGTTTGGGCTATATTGGCTTGAGTTATAATACCCGACATATGATACATGTTATGCGGGCTATAGTGGATCCCAAAAACTACTTTGTTTCTTTCCTTATATGGATGTGGTGATTTTGTTTCAAGAGGTGCATGTTGTGATGCTTTTCCCAGGTGTCTACGGGCAAGCCTTTTTGGAAAGATATTCTCAGGACATCTGATGTTGGGGGAAAGTAGAAAACAAGTGGGGAAGTAGTAGCGGGGTACCCTTGAAAATCATTATTATATTATATATTCTTGTATGGAATAATTTTTGAGAGTATCCATGGTGATGATGGGAACAAAGTATACATGTTTAGGTGACAAGTCAGTTTCACTTGTTTTTTACAGTTCTTTAGAATGCTTTCATTAATTTTTCACGAGAGGTTTCGGTGAGTATCCTTCTGAGTATACTGTTATACTCCCCTTATGTATATATAAACTACTTTATAGGTCACCTGGAGCAGGTTGGAGATCATGCTAGTTACTACTAGCTTGCGGTTGCAGGAGCTATTCGAAATTGAGGTTTCTACTGTTTTACTTACTTTTTTGGTACATGCAATTTTTCCCATTTAAGTTGTAGTAGTTTTTCAGGAAATTTCATGTGTCCTTATAATTTCATTCATCATAATTTCTTAATTGTATTTGGCTGGTGTCTATCTTATCTCTCTTCCACATGTGTTCTCTTAGAGGCTAATGGCTCCCATTTGTGTGTTTAATATACCCTCGATGATAGTCGCAAACCCAGGGCCTACTATAGGTAGGAATAGGGGTTCATTATCTACATTCTCACATTTCCAACTCTGGAGGGGTTCAATTTTTGGGGAGGGAGTCATGACAGAGTGGTATCAAAGGTCAGGTTAAGGGATAGGATGATGTTTGGAGTTAGGCATAGGTGAGGTTGCATGGGTTTGTAGGGAAATAGTGTCATTCATGTTTAGAAAGTTATTTAAACACTAGAGACTGGATGAGACATAGTTTTTTAGGGCCCCCTATGATCTGATGTATGAACATTTTAGTTTACAATGGATACTAAATGAGGGGATACTAGTTGTAGGGTATAGTCCAAGTAAAGGATCATTCATCATTCTTCTTTGTGCCTGTGTTTGAATTGTTAGACCTTGGATATGTTAATATAAAATTAATAAAAGAAAATAATTAATTAATGTTGAGTATTCTATATTCATGGATTAGGAGCCCTAACTATTTGTTAAAATATAGTTTTGTATTTAGGTCGACGTCCTCATCAGGATCACATAAAAGATGTCCAACAAGTTGTTCCAGTAGATCATTGTAGGGAAAATGATGATGATGATGAAACTTGGAGGAAGACGCTATGAGAGTTTTAGCTCTAGAGTCTATAGAAGTATGAGGGCTCTGTTTGAGATGCAGTCACAAAATACTGGTTAGAGGAGGTTTATTTTAGCTTCATTTTGATTTATTCTCGGAAGGAGCACTGGGTGTCCTTGGTTGTGATGATGATGTGTGGAGCCGTGGGGTAGTAGTAGTTCGTGTTCCTTAGGGATCACGAGGAGTCAATGATCTAATGGGATGAGTTCCGAGACAAGTTTAGAGTCGAGCTTCTTTCTTCCACCATGAAGGCATCTAGTCACTAAGAGCATCTTACCATTGGACATGGGAGATCTACTGTGTGAGAGTTTGGAATCCATTTCCAGAACCTTTTATGATATACTTTAGACTTGTTTCCAGAAAAGGAGGCTAGGCCAAGGCATTTTGAAGAGGCTTTGCACCCAAAGATCCAGCACTAGGTCACCCCATTTATGCTGAAGACTTATCTTGAGGTGCTGGTGAGGGAAAAGGTTGTTGAGAGTACTTTGGCCAGAACCAGATCATCATGAGAGGGGAGTCATCGTGATTCCTCAAGAAGAAGATCTTTGGTCCAGGGTTACTGATTTTCAAGGTAGAAGATATTTTGTTCAGACAGAGGTAGGTCCCAGCCATTCACATCTCATTTCACTGAAGTCATCAACTCTTAGGCCTATGCCAAGGGATCAAGCAGTTGTTTTCCTTGTGGTGGTCGAGGTCATAAACAATGATAGAGCCTGACCTTTAAAATTAGTCACCGTTCACTAGGTTTTCCTCTCCAGGTTCCTCTATTGAAGTAGTTCCGGCCGAGGTAGAAGCAGTAGGTTGCACCAGCTATAGAGCAGTAGAGGGTAGATGGGGCATGCAGAGGACAACCGTGTGGCGCTCCCCGTCCGAAGAGAGTAGAGTGCGGCCATGGTGGTGGTCATCATCAGTGTTAGAGAGGTCATGGAGGTTGTTCGTGGTCAGCTCATTCTTTAGAGTTTCAAGAACCAGGTGTGCCAGACGTAATTCAAGGTTCCCTTTTTTTGTTTTATACCTTGATGTATGCCTTCTTTTATTCAGGAGGAACACACTCTTTTATATCACCTACTCTTTTCCATGATTTGGGACATGAGTAAGAGAAGTTTCCAGAGCCTTTGGCATTGACTACGCAAGTTGTAGGTCAAACAGACTTGATTGATGTTTGCAGAGATTGTGAGCTAGTATTGGTGAAACACCAATCATTGGGATACTTCCAATGTTTATGAATATAACCATATAATTTCATCCCCGACATGGATTGGTTGTATTCAATGAAGTCTATCGTGGATTGATTCAGGATGCATGTCACTTTCTTCGATGCAGATGGAGAGTCGGTGGTGATTATTGGCGAGCGAGACCCTCAGATGGGGCATAGGAATGTTATGTCCTTATCATCTATGATGGTTGAGATGATTCTGATTTCTTCATAGGATCAATAGTTGGCATGTCCTAGGGTCATAGAAGAGTAACCTGATGTTCTTTCAGAAGAGGATGTAGCATTACCCCCTCACCGTGAGATCGAGATTGGGATCAAGATACATCCAGGAGAATATCTTATCTCTATGTCTCTATATAGGATGGACCCATTTGATTTATTAGAGCTACATATATATCTTGATGGTCTGTCACAGTTCGGTTTTGTTCGGCCAAGTGTGTCATTGTGGGATGCACCAGTTTTGTTCATAAAGAAGGCTAACAGTAGTTTGCGGTTGTGTTTCGATTATCTTCACATAAAAAAATGACAGTAAAGAATCACTATCCTCTTTTACATATTAAAGATTTATTAAATCAACTGAATGGTTCAATATGGTTCTTAAAGATCTAATTGCGGCCTAGATATCATCATATGTGTGTGAAGGATGAGGATATCACGAATGCTGCTTTCTGTTGTCATCATGGGTATTTTGAGTTCGTTGTAATGTTGTTTAGGTTTAAAAATGCTACATATATATTCATTGGATTGATGAACACTATGTTTTTTGAGTTCTTGGACATGTTCATGGTGGTTTTCATCGGCGACATCCTTGTGTACTCCACGTCTGAAGAAAGAGCTTGCAGAACATCTATGGGTCATCTTGGGAGTTCTTCGTCAACATCAGCTATTTGGGAAGTTGTCAAAGTGTGATTTCTAGGCTCGAGAAGTCTATTTCTTGGGACATTCTGTGTCTCGGTAGGGAGTAGTTGTGGATCCATCAAATATAGAAGCAGTTGTGTCTTGGGAATCCCCCAAGAAAGTGTCAGAGGTGTGAAGTTTCTTTTATCTCTTAGGCTACTAGAAGTGGTTCGTATCCGATTTATAACAAGTTGCGACTCCTCTGATAGATTTGATTGAGAAGAATCAGGAATTCATATGGACTAATCAGTGTCAGGAAACATTCAAGTATGTAATGTAGAATTTAGTAAGTGCTCTCGTTCTTTGTCTTCCAGATATGAGAGTTTAGTTTTATGTTTTTTGCAATGCATCACATGTGGGGTTGGTTTTTGTTCTAATTCATAAAAGATCATTTTTTTCTTATCGTTCTCGGCAGTTATATCACCATGATCGTAACTATCCCAATCAAGATCTTGAGTTGGAATCCATGGTTTTTTCTCTGATGTTTTGGATACATTACCACATTGGTGAGCGCATTGTGGTGTTCACCAATCATAAGTGTTTGAGGTATGTTTTCTCCCAGTATGACTTGAACTTATGAAAGCGTCGTTGGATGGAGATATCAAAACAATTTTATTTCGAGATATTATATACACCTAAAAACAATAATGTTGTAGCTAATGTGCTGAGTGAAAAGTCATGTAGTGATGATGTGCTTGAATCTGGTGATTCTTAGAGAGTAAAAGAAGAACTGTCAGCATTACATCTTGAAATTGTAGAAGTAGGGGATAGATATTTTCCTTTTCAATTGATGGTACAATCATCTCTCATGCAGAAGGTGGAAGTGTCCCAGTTGTGGGATCTATAGGTGGAGGTATGGAGAGACCGAGTTGTTTGTTGTGAGGCCCCTGATGGTTGGTCGGAGGATGAACAACACTGAGTGTTGTATCATGGAAGGATTTTTGTTTCTTTGACGATGTGTGAGATAGTTCTCATAGATTTCCATAGTTCTCCATTATTGGTTAATCCTTGCATGACCAAGATGTACCGAGCCTTGAGGAGTCATTTTTGGTGGCTTGGGATAAAGCGTTCAGTTGCAGAGTATGTGTCCTGATATTTGGTCTTCCAGAAGTTGAAGGTTGAGCATCGCATCCCTAGTGGTTTTCTCCAGCCATTGGATGTTCGTCATTGGAAGTGGGAAGACATATAAATGGACTTTGTTACTGGTTTAGCTCAAGATCATGGAGGATATGATGCTATTTGTATGGTAGTGGATCATTTAACAGAATAAGTCCACTTCATAGCAATCAAGGAGTCAGGATTTGTATATGTTTTGTAGAGGTTGTATCTAGAAGAGGTGGTGAGACTTTACGGAGTACCAAGGATGATCATTTCTGATTGTGATTCTCATTTTACCTCTAGGGTGAGGAGAGGTCTCTAGTATTCCTTTGGTTCTCTGTTATGCCTTTGCACTACTTTTAATCCTCAAATAGACCGTCATACAGAGTGAACCGTCTAGACTCTTGAAGACATCTTTTTCTCTTGTGTCCTGGATTTTTGAGGTTCATGGATGAGGAACTTTTCCTTGCTGGAGTTTTCTTTTGACAATATTTTTTACCCCACCATCGGTATGGTGCTATTTGAAACCTTTTATATCTGGCCTTTTCCTTCTTTGTTGTTCTGGACTAGGGTCGGAGAGTTAGCAATTCTCGGACCGGAACTAGTGTAGAATACAATAGAGATGATTCTAGAGATTCATGAGAGGATAAAAACAACACTAGATCATCATAAATCATATTCCAATCAAAGGAGGAGACCCTTATAGTTTGATGTTGGGGATCACGTGTTTCTGAAGGTGACTCCCCGTACTGGGTATGGAAGGTTTGGTCGTGGGTGTAATATTTCTCCCAGGTTTGTTCGGTCTTTCAAGGTGATAGAACATGTTGGTGATGTGGCATATCGAGTCGCACGTCCCCCACAGATGAGTCGAATACAAGATGTTTTCCATGTATCAAAGCTCCATCATTATCTTCATGATGACTCTCATGTCATCGATTGGGGAGAGATCGATGTTGATTATGATGAAACCTTCAAGGAGTGATTAATGAAGATCTAAGACCATAAAGAGAAGGTGTTGTGTGGGCATTATATCCCCTTAGTTTATGTCTTGTGGAGAAACAGTGGCATAGAGGAGAGTTCCTAGGAATGTGAGTCACAGATACGTGCTCAGAACCCATAATTTTTTTATGTTTAACTATTTTCAGGTAACAATGACTACATTGCGGTTATAGACCGTTTGTGTTTATAGTATGTATTTATTTTGTTTAATTCTTATGGATTACTCTCTTTTCATAGGTATCTCAATGGGTGGTTGTTCGTACCCCACTTCATTTTTCCTTTAGGTGGGTTTTGAATTCTCTAGGACGAGAATGTTTTGAGAGGTATCTAATGTAATGTCCCTAACCTCTCTGGTCTATTCTATTGCAAAAATCAGGTCTATGAGGTGATTCAGTAGGTCAAGGTGACTTATCCCCAATACATTTCCAATTTTCCAGTTTGGAGAATAGTTCCAATGGTAGACAGTTGTGAACAGTGCAACGGTAACCATCTATGAACAGTTACAATGGTGAACAATTCTATTGGTGAGGTCTAATGGTAACCTCTCATTCCTTTTCTAAATTTCCATTTCTATGAAAAGTTACATCAGTGAACACTTCTATCGATAACCTGTAATGATAACCTCTCTTTCTTTTCCAAAAGTTCCAATTCTATGGAAAGTTCCATCTGCGAACAGTTATATCGGTAACCTCTAACGGTAAACTCTATTTCATTTGCGAAATTTTTTATTCTATGAACAGTTCCATCGGTGACTAGTTCTATTAGTAACCTCTAACAGCAACCTTGATTTCCTTTTTTAAATTTCCAATTCTATGAATAGTTCCATTGGTGAATAGTTCTATTGGTAACCACAAACGGTAACCTCTCTTTCTTTTTCCAAATTTTCAATTCTATAAATAGTTCCTTTGGTGAACAGTTCTATTGGTAACCTCTAATGATAACCTCTCTTTCTTTGGTTAAATTTTGAATTATATGAACAGTTCCATTGGGGAACTGTTCTATCAATAACCTCTAATGGTACCCTCTCTTTCCTTTTCCAAATTTCCAATTCTATGAACAATTACCTCGGTGAACAGTTCTATCAGTAACCCCTAAGAGTAATCTTTTATTCCTTTTCCAAATTTTGAGTTCATGAACAGTGTTTCCACAACGGTGAGATCTATCGGTAACCTCTATTTTCCTTTGCCACGTTTTTAGTTCGTGAACAGTTTTTTCAAAATGGTGAGCTCTATCAGTGACCTCTATTGGTATCCTCTATTTTCCTTTTCCAAATTTTTAATTCATGAACAGTGCTTCCAGAATTTTGAGGTCTATCAGTAACCACTATTGGTAACCTCTATCGGCAACCTCTATTTCGTTTGCTAAATTTTGAGTTCGTGAACTGTGTTTCCAGAGTCATACATTTTCACCCCTTTAACATTTTCTTTGACATGAAATGCATATAAAACCTTATTTTATGGAATCTAAGGCCGATTCAAATTCAATAACTCTTATATTAGTTTATTTTAAGGCTCGGGATGTTTTTCTTGGTCAAACTAAGGGGTTTGATGCTATCATCTTTTAATGGAAAACCTAGCATATCTTAAACCACCACTCTATTAAAACTTCTAAAGGTATAGGATATCTTCATCCATAGTTCATCCTCTTTATTCTTATCTATGAGATGCTAGAACCTTTCATTCTATTCCATAGGGTTTGTGAAATCAAATTTTCATTTTGGGATTGGTTCAACTCTGTTTTGATGCAATCAAGTAGTATCGATCAATCTTCAGTATAAGGTATTATCTATCAAAATTCTTTTGGGTTCGTCTCCTTCTATTTTTCCTTACACAGTTACGAGATGTGATCACTATAATACCAATGTAGTTTTCATGGGTTTCTATTGGTGCAGTTGTACCACATCATCCTTAGGTGGATACAGTTGTCACAGGATTACGCGATCATGATTTTCGGTTTAGATCGTTCTTGTATAAAGAATAACAATAACCATTTAAGGTAAGGGATTCATTGATTCTCTTTCCATTTACGTGAAACTATATAGTTATCTTGTTTTATCCCACTGGATGGTAATGGAATTTACATAATAAATATTTGAACTGGAAAATAAATTGATATCGATCGTATGTTATTGCCTCTTTTTTTCTAGATAGTGTGATATGTATGGTTTTTTCATATAACTTTTCGTTCTTGATGAAAATTTGTAAAGAATGTAAATTTGAATTAATTGATAATGGTTTGGATAAAGTTAAATAGTCATGTAAGTGAATATGGTTCTTCTTGTTGTAATTTTATGTTAATCAAAATAGTGCAGTAAGCATGTTTAATTATTTGTGATAGATTACTGTTTGGGTTTCCCAATTTTGAAACCTATTATTAATAACTCAGTTAATCCAAGATGGATTAATCTAATGGTGTTTTTATAAAAGATAACACTTTGTAGGGTTCATAGTTACCTTCTTGGTTTTATAAGGTCCAATATCCCATTTGATATGATGTTTGTTTTTTCCTGATCCTTATGTTGTGGTGTGAGGCTAGATGGTTGTTGTTATATGTGGGGGCATGGAGGCCTATTGATTATGGTAGTAGTTGATCCCTAATGTTGTGAGACACATCAGTTTTTGCATGTGGGTGTCAGAGAAGACATAAGGGATGACAGAACTGGTTATATGTGAATGTTTGGATGCTTACAGATTCTTATTGGTTGTTTATGTGCTTTACTTCTCCCCACTTCTCAAGGAATCTGGTCATACTTACCCTTCTTCGAGAAGGGGTGAAGACGCATAGGGTATGGCATGTGATTTCTGTGTTTAGCTTATCAAGGGAGAATGGTTCTATGCTTTTGCTATACGTGGAAAAGACTCGATGGGTAGTTCATCTAATCCCCGTGTTGATCCCCTTGTGTTTTGTAACATAGAGTAATTTTCTAGAATGCCTGGGAATTTAGGAAAGTAATATTGTAATCATATAATTGAATAAATGATGTTAACCCATGGGGTTTGGAGTTTGCTGAGGTGCAATGCTGAGGTTTTGATTTGAAGTAATAGTGTACTTTGGGTGTGCTGCTAATGAAATTTAATTTGGAATTGTTATTGGTTAATTAATGATTAAAGAATTAATTAACATAATGGAAATCTGATGAAAAGGGAATTAAATAATGTATTAACTCTCTTTAAATTGTTTTGTGATTTTAGGATATATAGTCTTAGAAGTAGAAGCCCGGAGTCTGAGAGATGTTAGGTGCAGTTGAGTCTAAGACTAGGTTATGCCTGTAGCGTGGTTTTGAGCTATAGTATATTCTGTAATTGTAGTGGTTTTTTATATGCAACTCCACCCAGTTAGTAAAGTAAAATAACACACTAACGATTATGAGTCCTGGGGGGTGTTTTCCCCAACATTCAGGTGGGAGGAAGAATGGATGCCTTCCCCCTTTGGCCCTTCTCTCTTCTCTTGGTAGTTAATTGTGCTGGTAGGAATAGTAGTCATTTTTCCCCATATATGTGTCTAGAGGGATATAATGGCTTGTGGTTATTCACACACATATATTCTTGACATAGTTTCTTATGGGAAACTATAGGTGTAATGTTTATAGGTTGTGATGGAATGAGGATCCTTACTCGTTGTATTGGTTGTAATAGCTTTAGGTATAATACCCGACATATGATACATGTTATACGAGAAGTGGTGGCTCCTAGAAACTAGCAGGTATCTTTTCTTACGTAGATGTGGTAGTTTTGTTGCCCGAGGTGCATGTTGTGGTTCTTTTCCTAGGTGTTTGTGGGCAATCCTTTTTGGATAGATATGCTCAGGTTGTGTGATGTTGGGGTAAAGCAGCAAACCAATTGGGACGTAGTAGCAGGGTACCCTTAATATTATATATTATATGATATATTCTTTTATGAATTACTTTTTGAGAGTATCCATGGTGAGGATGGGAACTTAATATACCTTTTTAGGTGATGAGTTAGTTTCACTTGTTGTTCACTGTGCTTTAGCATGATTTCCTTACTTTTTCACGAGAGGCTTCAGGGAGGATCCTACTGAGTATACTGTTATACTCACCCTATGTATATATAAACTACTTTTTAGATCACTTGGAGCAGGTCGGAGATCAGGCTAGTTACTACTATCTTATAGTTGTATGAGTTATCTAGGCTTGTGGTTGTTGCTATTTTACATCTTTTTTGGGTACTTGTTGTTTTATCCCTTTCAGTGGTAGTAGTTTTTCATGACATTTTATATGTGTACTTGGAATTTCATTCATCTTACTAGTTGAATTGGAGTTGGTTGGTGCATATCTTATCTCTCTTCATCATGTGTTCTCTTAGAGTAAAATGCCTTCCATTTATGTGTTTAATATACCCTAGGTGCTAGTTTCCAACCCGAGGCTTACTGGAGGTGGCACTCGGGGGTAATTATCTCCCTTCTCACATTGTCAGCCCATGAGGTGTACACGTTGTGGGGAGGGGGTCACGGAAACCCATAACACCATGAAAAATCTGAAGAAAACCCCACATATAAATATTAAAACATCGAAAGGATCCTAACATCAAAAGTAGAGTTTTTTCATTCTTAAATCCATTAATGATATTCACCATAAAAATAAAAACCAACCTAAAAATGTAAGGGTCCTGAACTCACATCTGAAAATCATAGTCCCATAAGTTTTCCATGAAGTTAACATGCGGCAAAAGTAAATTCAAAAGAAATATATCTCGTCAACGAACAATTATTCATACCAATCCTCAATTGACACAATGATCTATAATAATTTTGTTTTATCCATCATTTCTTAACCACCAATCAATAATGTGTTATGAGTTGTGAATGTATCTATTCAGTTGAGACTAATAAAATATGTCATCCACCCAGTACAACTATGAGGTAAGGCTCGGTGATAAGAAACTTCTCAGGCCTATGTGTGATCATGAATAGACTAATAAATCTTCAGTATAACTTGATAAAAATCACAAAACACTATAAACATCATCATTAAGATTCTTTTAGGAATGAATGTTGTTCCCACTAAAACATAAAAGGATTAATAGAGTGGTATTTATAAGACTACCTTGGATCTAAGACGTCTTCATTCACTTGTGGATCACTTGAACATTCCTGACCATTGACTATAGAATCTTTTTTACTATAAGTGATGACTTGAATATCTAAAATCATCAAAATTGTTAATTAAAATATATCTCATATAATGATTAAAATTATTCAAAAATAATAATGGTGTGATAAAAATGATATTATGTAAACTCTACCAATGGAAAATGATCCTCAAAACTCATTCTGAAGTCGAACATAGAGGACCTTAGTAAGTCATCAAAATTGTGGAAAGTATTTTCATTAATGATATATATATGGGTAATTAATTTCATACTCATCCATAACTATATCTAATACACCACATGGAAAACTATCCACTACCATGATAGAAATTTTGCATCCTGGCCCAAAACAATCTTTGAGGGTACCCCATGAATCCAGATGATATTATACATATACTTGAACCTTAGAAATCTAAATTAATCCCGTTTACTTGATAGAAATTATTTGATATAATTCATTAAGGTGATAGAAAATCACCCATGGTGTATTGTATTCTCTTTCTGTCTATAGAATCCCTATCCCATGAAAAATTGATATTTTGTCCCACTTACAATATAGTATCTAAAGAGGATGAGTCATGCCTGTATGAACTCAATGTTATGTATTCACCTACTATCATGTGAGGGATAGAGAAACAAACTCATAAATATTCAACCTTAAACTGTCCCACCAAATTATTTTTTGAATGTCCTGGTACATATTTTACACTCCATGATACTCCACTAGGGGGGGTTTAATCTCAATCAACACCTCCCCATGAAATGTGATTAGAATGAATTTATATCATCTATATACAAATATTTTTACCCCCAACATAAATAAATTGGCTGGTGTACCTCCTAATGATATTTATTCATGTAGGACATCGTAATTTTTGTCTCTAAACCAACCCTCTCTCTCACATTGCTAAATTAGGTGGGTCACCACCATCAACTAGAGATAAGTTACCCCTCTTCCATCCACTAGGGTCACCTTTTAAGAGGCCTACTACTCAAATTACCCATCCACCAATAAATACCATCGTTTCTTATTAAGTTATTATACCAACACATTACGCATCACTATATTATATACTCTCTCAACATCATATACTTATAATAACTCCATCCAAACTCTGTATCTCAGGTTAAGGAATCTTAGGGAAAATATTGACTAGATAATTTTGTGGCCAAATTAAACAATAATAAACTCATCTAAAAAACAATACCACTATATCATTGAGGTGAATACTATTACTAACAACTCCAAATCACTTGTCAAAATGTTCTGTTCATGGGGTCTTATATTCCTAAATCCATAAACAAACTACACTCTTTCTCTTCATCAACACACACCTGAGTCTAGATATAAAATAATCAATGAATACTATGTAATAAAAAACCTCCTCTACTAGTATCTAAAACACTCCAAGATTTTAAATGTATCTCCTTTAAAAAATAAAAGAGGTATTTGTTACCTTTCCATAAATGTAACCATGATTCTAAATGAATTGTGAGATAATATGCCTTTATAACCTACACAATGAAATATCTTGTCTGGATTAGACTAACCACATTATGAAATATATATATGAATATGTTTTTAAATTCAAATGTATTAATTAGTTCTAAATAATTATGAATTAAAATTTTAATATATTTTTTTAATGATTGAACGAACTATTTTTCAATGAAATTTATTTTTCGACTTGTTATGTATTCATATATAAAGAATGAATATTGATCACTATTAAAAAATTAATTAAAAAATATATATTGATAATATATTTTCATAAATTAATATTCATACACATTTTTGTTATTTAATTGTTATGAATGAAGGTAAAATCATTTAATGCTTAAATGAGTTAATTTTTTAAAAAACAATTCTTAACAATATGTTTATATCAAGACAAATTACATTAATCATTATTGATTATTTTTTTATGAAATTTATAAAATATATATAAATAAAATATTTTAACATTCATTTTATAATTTATACTATTCAACGGGTTGAATATAAATTTATTCTTATGCTTAAAAATACTTTTTTAAAATGGGTTTTCAGTTCATTTTGTACACTAATTTTAAATTTATTTTTATACACTTAATAAATGCAATTTGATTAAAAACTAATTTTTTGAATAATTAAGTTAATTTTTGGTAATTAGTTCACTTTCATTTTTGGTGATAACAATAAAATTTAAAAACAGTAATATTTTATTACCGTGATTAAAGATTAATCGAGTTTAGATGGGGTAAACTAAGATATAAGGGTAATAATGAAACATAAACCAATCTATTTATTATTATTTTAAGATAATCAGGCCCAATAATATCATAGATTTGTATAATTTTATATTTTTAATAATTATACTTGATAAAGACATTATTAATATTTAAATAATTTATGTAATTGAGTATGTGTCCTCTCTCTCACTTGTAAAATGAATCCTAATATCCAACATCATTCAAAAAATTTGAGTCTTATAAATTAAAAAATACCTCCCCAAAACCATATATTATTTACTCCCTTTATCCTATATCCCTCCATATTCTCCTAAGACTAATATATTAATGTTTAAATGGTATCCCAGAGGTGGTTTCTCATAAAAGATATATAATCTTAACCAAGATCATTAAATTTCATTTATTATTAAACATCTTATAAACATATATTATCCATAAAATAATGATTAATACCATATTATAAATATATTTAGATGTTATTTTAATTATTTATTAATCATTTACTAACCCCATTGTGTCGTATGGGAAATGGATGTACAACTTATGTGTATTTGTGGACAAGTGTCTCCGTTTGGAAATATAATTCATTTTCCATCACTAAATCACATTGTTTTTTTAATGATTATTTTAAATTTTATAAATCATATTTATATATAATATTATTATATAATATTTACATATTATATTTATCTTACATTCCTTAGTTTTGCTAGAAAATGGAAACAATGCTAATGTTAAAGTACAAACTACAATCATTCTAAATGATGTGATCGATTTTTTATATCTACATTTTATGGATTGTTTAAATATATAATAAAAATATATTATTTTTATATGATGATTAAAATAATTTATATTATGTAACCAAGATCAATGAACATGTTACAAAACTTATAAATAGATAATTATATGAAAAACAAAATAGTTCTCAGAAAAAAGTGTGATTTAAATTATAAACAAATGGGTGATAAGAGGTTATAAAGAAAAAATAAATGGTATTATATTTACGAATATTATATGGGTATATAACTATAACAAATTCAAAATTATTTATATCATATTTTAGATTGATTACGAATAAATTCTATCTTCAAGTAAGGGTTTTATATTAGAATATGATTTTTACAAGGATTGTATATGCTTAAATTTATGATGATAAACTTATATCATCTATCACTAAAAAATACTATGATATTTGTTATCCAATATTATTGATGGTTATTACATTTTTTTCCTTTCATTATATTCTATTTTTGTAGTCACTATCCACATAATTTATCTCATAATTATATAATATTTTCCTTCCATGTCCATATTTTTAATGAAATGTTTTTGAAATGTTTTTACTATTATAAAATATTGTTATAAGTATATTTTTACCCATTTGTCCATTTATATACACAAAATTAAAATAGAACCTTCATGTCATTTTTTAACTATTTTACATTTGTCTTTTACCTAATGTGTGTAATGAATCATGATTTTAATGTATATTGCACAAATGGATTTTCCCATAATATTAACCACACAATTTTTTAAAGATTACATTACACATTTTCATGGTTTATTTAAAATAAATTGTTTCCCGTGATATTTCTATATTTTTTTAGATTTTAGATACATTATTTCGAAATGAAATTATTATATCCATCTAAAAATATTCAAGTGATCTTTTATAGTCATGTTTCACATATGATAACATCCTTTGATGTTACATATTATTCGATTGGTATATGATTTTCTTATTCCATAATTATGTTATTTTTGGATATTTTGTTACACTGATAATGAAGTATTGATTAAATAATTTTTTTTAATATAGTACGTGATGATGAATTGACAAAAATTTCATAATACTGTGTTATAAAGATTAATGGATTTAGATTAAGTGATGGGTGAGTCTATAATTATCAACTAATTAATTTTGTAAAAATTAAGGTGTTATGAAATCATAGGGTAAATTATAGGAATTAAAAGTCCAAAAAATGGGTACACATGAGGTTATCCAAATCCCCAATAATGTATATGGGTTGTTATCAAACACCCTATATGTGATGAATGTCTTGGTGGGTAGACATTATAGAATATTTTGATGAATATAATTATTCCACAATTTATTCTTCTCTTTTATGATAATATTTTTTTCCAATATTTTTCCCTTATGATTTATATTCATCAATTCCTTTCTATTTCATGTCTTTTGAACTCCATTGATTTATTCAAATACTCAATATTATAATCTACTTATTACTATGTATTATTTTCATATTTTATGATCATGTTCTCATACCCTAATTCTAAATTTATGATGGAATGGTAATTGATAAATCACTTTTATACCCTTACTGAGAATATGAGAAAACCCATTATTATGTATTATTTTCTCTATGATATAGAGAGTGATAATAATTATGACAATTCCAATTGTGAATAATTTAGTGGGATAAGATGATGAACTTTGATGTACAAGAAGCTTATGTTTATATGTTTCCATACACACTAAATGTTTAATGTTTTAGATTATATCAAATTTAAATGTAATGAATATTTATCTTATAATATGAAAATTTTATATATGTAATGTTTGGATAATATCATTTGGTATCAGAATAATATTTTCTTATTTAAGGAATCAAGGTTTAAAAAACATTATTCATAACCATTAGGATAGTAATAATTAATGCATAAAATAATATTTTATTATTATGAAAGGAATGTGGATTTATGAGGAAATTAATCCCAATATAGAAAATGGAATGTGTATGATGTTTTGGAATGGTTGTAATTAGTGGTTACAAATCTAAAAGGGGAATATTGGGTATTAACTCGAGCATCACTAGTTCAGGATGAGTGGTCGTATGAATGGACACATGGATTTATACTCTTAGGGAATATTCTTTGGTTAACTCAATTTTTCATTAAAAATAATAATGATGTAATTAAATAGAATATGACAATGGATGTAAATTATAAACATATGGTGTCATACATTAATGGTAAAATGTTATGATTTAAAAATCATATAAATGATTTTCAAGATTATGTGGTTTCTCACTATGATCATTATTGCTCAAAATAATCATTCTGGTTATAGTAATTAATGTAACATAAATGGATTTTGTTAAAACTAAATTTAGTCTATAATTTACTGACTCTCATATAGGTAAAATGAATATTATAGGAGAAGGAATGATAAATTGTGTTTATATTAAAACAAAAATTTCTGAATCCCTGAATAATTATGATATTCCAAACATATAATAGAGGTATCAATGTTCTTTTGATTCCTTAATGAATAATCATACACCATTTCTAGTTGTTTTTTATTATAAAAAAACAAACAATAGAAAAATTCTAGTGAGAAGTTATTATCCATTGTCAAGTTCCTTGATAATGATTTTTTTGGATATTTATCATTTAGAAGGTGGTGCATGTCAATGGTGAACTCTAATCAAGAACATAAGAAAACAATATGAAATTGAATCTATGGAATGGTCTGAATGTTTGAGATTATTTTTTAACAAGTACATTCCTTTTATTATATATTTTAAAATAGTGAATTAATTTTTTGACCTAAAGTGCAAGGATAATGAAACCATTAGTACATATGAGGAAAATTTTATAGGACTTGTGAGGTATACATTTTTTATTATATTATAACACGAATGAGTCATTGATTTATTATTATGTGGCTTAAAACTATGTATTTTTGGGGTAGATCCATAAGTGTATTAATTAGCTATGAAGAAATAATTTTATGTGTTTTGTAGGTATAAATATAGACTGGATTCACCTATAAATATCATAATTTTGATAATAAAATAAATATATAATTTAATGGAAATTTTCATAATTAAAATCACTGAGTAAATAAGATAAATATTTTCTTAATTTAATATGTTTGGAAAAAAACAAGGAGGAAACTAACATAATGATAAATATAAAAATATTTAATTGGGAATGGAAGGTATTCTAGGAAATCGAATGTTGAATTGATGGAAAACAGCCATCTAATGATTTAAATGGGGGGGAAATACCCATAAAATTGTTCACCCACACTGTAGTGACTAAAATTAAATGATTACGGGAATTATGTTAACCAATTCTTCTATTTAATGGTTAATAATTGTTTTTTATTTAAGAAACCAATTATTTCAAGTCAAATAGGAATATATTATTAAATCATTATAGGTGATGTGGGATATGATAATGAAGTGTTGAAAGGAATACATAGAATCGACTCTATAACTCATAATACTTTATTTGCTACTACATATACCAACCTATTTTTATCTAAACTTTTTATTAATTGTTTAAAATACCACCTTAATTATTAGTAAATAAATTATTAGTGAAAAAATAAATGTATGATGATCACTTATCAAGTATACGATCCTTCTCTGGTTCAAGTTTGTGATAACATTATTCTATAAATCCTGTTTGTATCCCTCTACTTGAATTTGATCTTATTTTAGGTATAAATTAGATTTATTTATATATATTTCATATCAATTGATGATGAAGTGATGTCACATTTGATATTCGGATCCAACCGTTAATCATTAATCAGTGAAAGGATAAATATTTTCATTCAATATAAATTAATTCAATTGTATGGGAATAGATACCTATAAAAGGTTTTATTTATCTCATATGGTTTTGAAGAAATTAAACATGAAATATATTCCTATTTTATATTATTTTTATGTATTTTTTTATGTGTTTGTGCGTTTTCCATAGAATCACAGAGTTGAGGTTTCAATATAACTCATACATAGTGCTACAAATACATAAAAGACACCATACAGAATATCCATGATCGAGTTATAGGAATAAAATTATAAGGTGAACAGGAATCTTGATAAGGAAATCATTTATCCAAGTGTATCACCATAGGGTTCACCTTTTATTTTTGAACAGGAATTATGGCTGCATGTGAATTTTTGATGATTTTTTGGATCTTAACAAGATCAAGATAAATAATATGTTTCATATTCCACATATAGAATAATTTTTTTACAAAAATATTTGGATTAATATATTTCCATTATTTATCTTTGATCAATATAATATTAGTTGAGTCTTAAAAGTTAATACATGACTAATAAATCCTTCTACATGAGGTACAGGCACTATGTATTTATAGTTATTCTATATAGTATTACTAATTCCACCAATATCTTCGTTAACTTAACGAATAATGATATTTCCTTCCTCAATTTGTGGTAGTATTTATGGTTCATATTCATATATATTCAATGAGAGAGTAAGAGTATAAAGAAAACCTGATAGTTGTGCTAATGAAACTCTAAAAGGATAAGATGCATAAAAAATTCAAATATTAATTGGTAATAAATAATATTTTTTGGTTCATGTTGTCTCAATAAAGTGTATATTAGTGGACCCATCAATGATGAAAATTGTGGAACATTGGTCCGAACTCATCATTATGAGTAAGATCTATATATATCCTGGATTTGATGGATAATATCATTAAACTTTGAATAATTTTTCATGACGATATAATTTACTCACCATGTTAACTTGTATGGCAGGTTAATTGAAAAAGGGCGATGAATGTGATGAAAATTAAAAATAAAGGGGAATTTGATAAATTCTCATGTTCTCAGACTACCTAATAATAGAAAGGGGATTATGATTTAAAGTCATGCATCAAATAAAATACATGGATGTTTTCCTATGTAAATGATATTTGGATATATTATTCCTCTATTATAATGAAGTATAATTGGAAATATTAATTAAATTGTGATTCATATTTAGTTATGAAAATATAATCATTAATGATATGTGGTAATTATATTTATAGGTAATGGTGTGACATATATATTATTCTTAATATATTAAAGCTTATACTGGGAAGCCATCTAATGTTGCGGAGGGACCTACAATAAATGCAGATAGTGGTTCACAGTTAAATAATATTGGTGGAGATTGTATTATGATAAAGGGCATGCATGGTGGATGTGATTTGGTGGTCCACTTCTTAAAAATGTAAAATTTTCAAAAGATTTATTGAAAAAAAATTATTTGAAATTAACCATTGAAAAATTTAAGGATTCATGATAAAATATTATTATGTATGGTTGAAAATTTCTTTATGCTATATATATTGATAAAATAATCCATCAACACGTTATTCATAAAAGCCACAAATTACCACATTTTTAAAAAAAACAAATATTCCTTTAGAAAAATTAAAAAGTCCAAAATGGGTAAAATTACATTGAAAAATAAAATTTTATGATTAAAAACCATCTACAAAACAATTTTAAATATCATGTGTATGAAATAAAAATGTTTTTCGAAAGAAGATTGAAATGATTAAGATTTTGTGTAAAAATATATTTTCAGTCTCATGATTTTATATTTTGAGGAAAATAAAAATGTATTAATATGATTGAAATTACTATAAGATACAAAAATATAATTCTTGATTGTTATATCAAATGATTTCATCATAATAGGAATAGTCATAATCAATCTTGATAAAAATGATATTTAAACGATACCCCCATAACGTGAGTTTTTAATTCTACATAATATGTATAAAATACCAAAAAAACATAATATTTAATATAATATTATTATAGAGTAATTATCTTACATATAATATCATATAATCTCCATTTATAATGTTTAAAGACCATAATTTATGAATTATTCCTTATTTTAACTTACATTTATGGGTGATAACTATTTAATTTTTCTTGAGTCACTCAATTCAATAGTTCCAGTACGTGTACATTAATCTTTGTTAAGACATCTAAATAATATTAACCATGATATAAATATTATACATATTATATATATAAATATTTATATTCACCATTAAAATGTAGAGACATAAAATTGAATTACAACATTCAAAGAGATTATAAGTCCTACATATGCATGAATGTTTAATTCATATTTTTGATAGATGGAATGAAAGAAAGGTGAAAAATATGTCGAAATTACTAAATAATTATATAATAATATATATATCTAATCTATTAAATAAATAAGTCTATATTACCATCTGATTACAATGGAGATTGAAAATTTATGTCACAACTTCATGGATTCGATAATCCACACATAATCACAAGAAACATTAGCATTTTCTAATAGATTGGATGTTATTTAGGTAAATTAAATATTATAAATTCAAAATTATTATTACATCATGAATATCAAATATAACCATTAAAAACATCATAATCAAAATCCATAAAATATGGTTATGAACAATGAATTTCATCACTACGTGGAGATAGTTAGCTATACACATGCTTCATTGATACATTCACTTATAAATTTATGGGAAAGAGGATATATAGTGGTGTTATTATAACAATAATACAATTTAAGAAATATTAGTATACAAAATTCTTTATTTTATCATAAATAAAAAATTAGAGGAGTTAAATAGGAGTAGATATGGACGTGATCAGTTAAGGTGATTATTTCATCTTCCTAACGAATTTTTTTACCTCCTATAAATGGATATATTGCTGGTTTCTAGAAAATACCAGCAACAAAATAATGATTATATGAAATTTTATAATAAAAATTTTATTTTTTTCTGGTCTATAAGGATCAATGTGATTTAAATATGTGGGGTATGAGGTTCCCTTCTATTACATATGTAAGGGGATCTTTTGGAATTTTTCAAAAGATTTAATAACATTGAATTCATTCTCAAGAAAAATGAATCCTAATGGACAGTGATTCAAATATAAAGTTTAATAGGGTTATAATATCTATCAAACAATATAATTTATAAATATTTTGGTATCATTTTAAATATTTTCATTTTTTAACCCTCAGATTACTATATTTAATTATAACTTCAGTGAAAAGAAATTCATTATTAGAGGGTTGTAATTTTTACTAATAAGGATACCATTAGAATATAAATGTAAAATTTATTAAATTTTAGACCATATCATATCCACCTTTCCTAATTTTATGATAGTTATGATTTTTAAATAACTTTCCTAAATATTTTACTGATTAAATATCATTAATATAAATTTCAAAACTCTATGTTTAATTAGACTCAAAATACATATAGATGTTTTAATTAAAATATAAAATTTCCAAACAATAATAATATTATATGTCCAGATATTATTTATTTTGTAACACTATAACTTACTCAAATTGATTCACATTTACGTTTTCAAAATCATTTATTTTATTTTCCCATTAATTGAATAAATATTTTTTTAGTGTTTTAGAACCATTATATTAAAAGAAGTAACATATAAAAGTCATAGATAAATTGAAATTGTTAATATAATTTCAATATACACAATATTACTGTGGATATTCATTCATAACATCTTTTATTCCTTACATGAACACATAAAGGATATATAAAACCAAGAGAGTGACATTTTGTAACATTTGTTGATTTAAATAGAATTAAATTAATTTTTTCTTAGAAAATTTTATTTTAGACAAAAACAATTTTAGCCTAAGGTAATTAGGGTCAAATAAAATTCATCCAAAAATAATGAGGTTGAAAAATTAGTTCCTTTACACTTATGATAAATCTTTATAAGCCTCATTTACCCTTTACCCATGTGATAATTTTAAACATAGTTACTATTTATATTCACCAGAAAAAAATTGAATTATTTACCAAATTTTAACGTCATATTTATAAATTTTTAATTCATTTTATCTTATACAATACTTATAATTATTATATATTATTTTTAATATAAGTGTTCTAAATGTGAACTTTTTAAAAAACAAAATTGTATGTATAAAACTGAATTTATTCTTATTTTATTCTAAGAATATTCCTGTTAAATTTTATAACATTTAAGAAACTAAATAATATATATTTCATTAAAATAATGCAACAGTAGTGATTAATTTTATTTATTAATATAAGTGTACCTTGATCAGATAACACAACTTTTTATAAAAACAATACTCTTATTTTGAAATAATTATTATTTTTATTATAAAAATTATATAACAAATTAATTAATTTTTTAGATGTTTAAAATGTATATTTTTTATAAAATATTTATTACTATTCAAACCCCCTATCTAGTGTCTTGGAAATACACGAAATGTAATATTTTCATATTTTTATGTGATTGGTCTAAACTCGCTATTTCGTGTAACATTAGAAACGGAAGAAATAAAATTATTTAAGGAGAAATATTTTAGAAAAACTTGTGGTTTTACATTATAAACATTTTATATTTAATTTCCAAGCCATAATTATCACTATAATAGAAACATATTATGATAATTCTACCAAATTACATCCTCATGTTCCCATGTATCTTCTTCAAATTGGAAATGTCAATAAAAAAAATGACTACTTGAGTTTTACTGTTTCATAGAATATTCTCTCTATGATTCAACGAATATTTTATTCATTTGAAAGATTATTCAACAGTGTTATGGACTATAAATTTAGTAAATATGATGGATCATGTATGTAATTCTTCATGGGAGATACATGGAACACAACATGAACATGAGAGAGATTTGGTCAAAGTGCTAATTGTTAATTCATCATCCCAGAAAAATCAATAATTACCTTAGTACCAATATACTATGGTAGTATAATTCCTCTTTATTGATTCCTAATTAACTTACTTCAGCAAAAAATTCATAGGAATACAATGTCCCCAACATCAAACTTTATATTTTTCTAATGACTGTTAGTATACCATTTTTATCAAATTTGATCCACTCTTATGTGTTGTTGAATGGGTCTAGCCTTATCTACCATTTCGTCATCTAGATTATGTCCCAATATATTTCTATTAAAAAATTAAATCCACCATGTTGGATATACGACTTCCTATTATTGATGTCTTTAAAAGTATCTGACTGAATGTTGGAGTGAAACATATTGTTATAAGAAAATTACTCCAATGAATGTAGTTAAACCCAACCACCTTAGAACTCCATTGTGAAATATCTCAACATATCCTCTAGTGTTTAGATTTTACTTTAATACTAAACATCATTCAGAGGATGATAAATAGTTCTAAAATATTAATCTGTTTTCAGTTCCAAGTTATGAATTCTCTAAAACATCAAGGTAAGCCCTAAATCCTGATAAGATATAATTAATAGTGGTACAATGTTCAATATTACCACATGTTAATGAATAAGTGATTAAGATGAATCAGATTGAAATATTATCTAGTTTAAATAAATAATTTTGACTACATAAGGTGATTAATTACAACCCAAATATCATTATTCTATTTATATGTTTTGGGGAGTTTAATGAACAAATCCATGGATATGATTTAACATTTCTATTTTGTTATTATTAAGGGTTGTATGTTACCCTTAAATATTTCTCTCTAAAACATAACTTGCATAAATACCAAACACTCAGAAACATACTCTTGAATATTATCCTCCAAATCATATCACCATAAATACTCTTTTAAGTCTCAATGAATTTTTATACTTCCAGGTTGAAAGAAAAATGATGAACTATAATCTTTATCCATTATCTTCTTCTTCAAATTTGGTACTAATTGGTCACATTCCCAGTTCTTAAAATTTATTATTCTATCATAATAAAATTTAAACTCAAGAACCTTCCTCACCCTTTTTTGCATCAATATATCTTTATTATGTGCCTCTTTAATCTTTAAATGGATATATGGTTGAAAACTAAATTGATAAAATTAATATTTCTCCCCATCCATTTAGATTTTGTGATCTTTCATTTGAATGTCCAGAAATATTATATCATTTTTATCCTCATCATGATAATCAAGAATGATGCTTTTGAATTCATGTATCTTACACATTTTTCACTCTCCCAACGTGGTAATATATTTAATTGTTACAATTATTAATCATCTAAAACCCTCTTCCTCGGTTCATTATTAGGAATTTTTTATTGAAAATATAAATTAAAATTTTTTAATCAGTGTATATGTCACACCATTTTCTATATAGAAAATTAATCTATATCTCAAATGAAAAAGTATCACATCTCACTCAATATAAAAAATTTCTTAAAATCATCTAGCCAAAGAAAAATAACACCCTTATTAATTTAATTAGTGATTGGATTCAATAGCCATTAAAAATTATTCAAAAAGAACCAAAAATATCAATCCAAATCAAGTAACCTAAAATACCTATCATGTTATTTTATATGTGAAAATGTTTAGAAATATTTATATTGGAATTTTCTAATGATATAACCTCATTTAAGATTATATGACCCCAGAACTAATCATTTTGAATAGGCAGTTCATACTAGCATTGAAATTTTAATTATGAATATTTTCATTATTTACCAACAATTGATAATATACACATTGAAGATCAATATTTTAAAAGTATTCACATTGATGTAGTTTATAAGACAATTAATCAATATGGGGTATAGGTAATGTTCTCATGATAGAGATCTTTTTATTTTATTGATAATCAAAATAATTTCCCCTTAATCCATCTTTCTTATTAATAAATAGAACTGATGGACCCCAATGGGATGCACATTCCTGAATGAATCCCTTTTCGTGATTCTCCAGGATTTTATTATTCAATTATTTCAAATTAGTTGGGTATGTTATTTATGGAAAATTACAAATACTTTTAGTACTGGGTATTATTTTTATTGAAAAATCAACATTATGATTCAATGGAAGAACAGTAAAATATTTTGGAATGATATAGGTTAACTCCTACAAAATAGGAATATCTTCAATGATGAAATTATCCCCAACCATCTTATATAATTTTTTATTTTGAATAGAAATCATGACCCAAATGATGGATATAATTTCCATAATAAGTTCATAATTTCATTACACAAATATAAGATCATTGGTTAGTTCAAAATATCCAACATCACTTCCCTAACTTTACAATTAATGTTTTATTAATGTAGATAAGTCCATTGGATTCCCAAAATTATATTAAATTTAACTTGAGGAATAATGTAATGTTTTTAGTAAATACATTCCACAAAATTTAACCAGAGAGTAATCATCGACATGGGATGCGAAAATACTACCATTATTAGTTTTTACAGCTAACACAACATCTAATTTTTTATTTTTTATTATGATACACTTAGAAAAAAATTTAGATATAAATGTGTGGGTAGATCCAAAGTAAACTAGGACATTGACAATTTTTAATTGGATGGAAGGTGAACCTTTAACAACATCATTATTGTTCCCCAAATTATAAATAGTGATCCCTTGAGATTTCCCTTTGTTGATGAGTTTAATAGGTTTTTGATGACAATAAATTCCATTTTCCTTTATATTTTTGCATAGGATAACATTATTCCCATACTCCACACATTTATAACAATTGATTATTGGTGGTGTATTTTGTGGATTTTATTTCTATTTACATCATTACACATCTTCTTCCATAACATTGTCATTCAATTTCTTGATGAACTATATTTTCAAACAAGAAACATTTTCATGTCTAACTAAGACAATTTATCCCAATTTCCATCAACATTTTATGCTTAATAGAAATACCATCTTCTTCTCTCCATTATTTTTAAAATTCCTTTTGAATTTAATTTTTTTATCAAACCCAAGATATTTATGGGTAACTACATTTTTTGTCAACACCTTGAAAAAACATCAATAAATTTCATAATAGTTACTAAATTTCATTATGGATAATTCCCATTGAATACATAGTTTTATGCTACAAAATAATTGATAAAACTTACTTTTAATTTGGACGATAATACCAAAAACATACCTCATAAGTCTTCTTAAAACTCATGTAAGTTTTCCCAACATCATATAAAGAAAATTAGTAATGACATTACTATGAAATAAATTTTAAATTTATCCCACTTAATAAATAAAATTTATTTTATTCTTTCATGTTTTTATAACTATTCACCACATATTTTCTTCACATCAAAAATTACAAGCATCTAAAATAACATTCTCATTTTTTTAAAACCTGAAGAATCAGAAATATATTTTAAATATTACTGATCCATTTCTCATCAACAAGTGGATCAGTGGATCCAAAAAAGATTTGATGGTTTTTTCCTCATCAAAGAATAAATATAATTTTTTCCCTCAATTAATCATTTGGATGATCAACATTATTCATAATTTAAAAATATTCTTTGAGTAGGGAAACTATATTTTTCATTCTAGTTCATGTAACATCAATTTTCTCAAGATGAAAAACAATTATTTTTTTATTACATTCAAAATTAACCTGATTCCTTTGAGTATCAATCAATGCTTAAAATAAAAAAAAATCATAATGTAATCTATAATAATCAGGGTGGGAAACAACATATTCTTAAAAATTAATTTAGAATATTTCAAATTATGGAAACCTCCTTTTATGAGAACTTATATTTAACATAGAAAATTAATTATCATTACCAAAATTTTTAACTTTTATCATATAATTAGACTAATCCCTAGAGTTATTTAAAATGTGTTTTCTTTGAGTTTTCCAATTTTTCACTAAACATTTCTATAATACTATCTACATTGACCTATAAATTTTGTATACATAAATTTCATATTGATAAATGAATATTCATTATATTTTATATCAATCCACAAAACAATAGTTTAGGTATCATATCATTAGAATGATGGAAACATAAATAAATGGTTTATTAATGGTCTACATCATCACCCTATAGATCTTTATAACTATCTCCCTTATTATAAATATCATACATAAAACCATTCTTCGGATCCTAGGAAAGGAAGAATTAGAAAATTTCTTCTCTAATTCATTGTAAGGGGATACAAGGGATATATCACTGATCCTATAATAATTCTATGAGAAAAAGGTTATTATAATATGACATTTATATTTGAAACCCATACCCATCTCTTAATAGATTATAATCACGAGTCATGTAATAAATCATTAAATATTATAAGACATTAATCACAAAAAAAATAAATGTACATGAGACATGAGAGCATAACATTTCCATAAAACCTGGACTTTTAGGACTTACATAAGAATAGAAAATAATTTCCTTATTAGTAAAGGCCCTTTTCTAAAACTCTCGGAGTATAATTGGTTCACTAACCGATGCGTCAAAGTGGTCATCATTAACTCGAAATACTATCATAGTGGATAAATTTTCAAACTAAACTAGGTTAACACTCTATTCTAGATCTATAAATCTCATGAGATATCAATATTTACCCAATAAATTAGACATAGATATTGGTACCACCCGTAAAATTATTAAAATAATAAATTATTGTGCCACAACATCCTAAAAAATTCATTATATCATAACCCATGAAATTAAATATTTATTACAAATATTTCATCAAATATTAGCCTCTGTAAAAGTATTGGGTTTTACAAACACAATTCCATCACAAACATAAATCATCTAGAGGAATAATTAGTATCATATCTTTGGATAATATTCCATTTACATTATAAGACAAAATAGTTTTTTATTCCATTGTTCAATCATAATATTGTTATAAATATGTATAGTCCTCTTTAAAAGTAATAGGTAGAAAAATTAATTACACTGTTTACTAAGATAGTAGGATGTACAAACGCTTGAATGATGTAATCATTTATTTCAAAAACTCAAATGAATGAAGAGAAAATATAAATTAAATTCTATTTAATAAATAAAATTCTTTATATACCATATGTATTTATTAAATATATCTATATTAACATCAAGGTAAATGGAAACAAAAAACAAGTGGCATCATTTCGTAGTGGTGGTAGTCAACATGTACGCACGAGTGAGGTTGTCATTTTTAACGGATTGTAAGGAATTAAGATAGATTATATATTTGTAATTAAAAAATTATAATTATTTTAAAAATATCATATATAATCATTAAACCCATTATAATTGTCATCTATAAAATATGGCGATGAAATATTAATTGTATCTCTACATTGATACAGTAAGTCTTAAGAACACACTTGAAAACCTTCACTTATATTTTGATGGAAAACAAGGTGTGGAAGAGTGTTTTCATAATATTAATAAAATTTGTCTATATTTATTATACATAAGTTATTATTTTAGGATAAATGTCATAGGTTTAGATGAGGTAATGAAGAGTAGAAAAAAGTGATCAGTTTAGCTGATTACCCCTTCTTTGTAAGGAATCCTTTAGATCTCCCATAAAAAACTATATGGATAGTATTTTGGGAGTCCAAACATATATAATGTGGAAGTGGAGTATATAAGATAAATTGTAATATTTAGGTTGATATAAAAGGCTCAATGATGTTTAATGTTCTGAGGGAAGAAGTATCATTTTAAATTGAGTTAGGGGAACATTTGGGATTTCTCAAAACATTAAATTGTAATAAATTTATTATCATGAAATATGAATCCAATTGACTATGTATTTTAATATAAGTTAGGATAGGGTTGTATTAAATATAAAAAAAATTATTTAGAACTATTTTTACATCCTTTTAAACCTTATAATTATGATTATCCCATTGATAGCCATTTGTAATTTTAACTACAGTAACAAATTTTTCAATATTAAAGGTTTGATATTTTTATTTATATACTGTAAATTGTACCCTAAAAGAAAAATTTGTGATATTTTATACCATATAATATCCACCTTTTCTTATTTCAATGTTATTTATATTTTTAAATAATTTAATAATATATCATTTTGAAAAAATATCATCAATTAAACTTTTTACTCTTTTTATTTTATTGAAATTATAATACATAAAGAAAATTTTGGAAATATAATATAATCATTTAAAAAACAATAATTTGTAATATTTAACTATAAAAACAATGTAAGGCTATAAATTCCATAAAAATATGTCACTTCTAATATTTTCAAAATCCATTACTCTATTTTTTTCATTAATTGAATAAATTTTATTTTAGAATTGTTTAAATATTTAAGATAATTATATATATCATGCTAATTATAAAAAATAACCATTTTGAATATAATTTAATTATACAAAAAAATTAATATTATCATTGATTAATAACAACCTTTTTTTCTATGTGATCACATAAATGTTATTTGAAACTAAGAATGTGAAATTTTTTCACTTTATTTAAATTAAATAAGATACTAGTAATTTTCATGGATTAGTTTCCATTGAATTAATAAATTTGCATCCTACAATGATAAGTGTAAAATTACCATAATCCAGTAATAATTATGATGAAAAATTATGGACTTACCTAATATTATTTTCTATAAAAACCTGATATACCCTAAAATAAGGTAATAACCTTTACCACATTGTTATTTATATTTAAATTATTAAAAGGGTCATCACTACCAAATTTGAACATCATGATTATAAATAGGTAATTCATTGTATCTAATTCAATACATAAACATTTAATATATTAACATTAACATAACTATAGAAAATGCAGAATAATATCTCATTAAAAAACATCCAATTTCAACCATATATCAAAATGTACTCTTATCATATTCTATTTTTTTAATTTATAAAAAATTTAATCAAATAAATAAAATATAATTATATGAAAAAAAATTCAAAAATAGTTATTAATTTAATTAATTATTACAAAAATACAGTTCACACATAAAAATCATTTTTCCTAAAATATTGTATATTATTTCCAAATAATTTAATAATTTAATGATAATAATTTTATAAATAAATAAATAATTTTATAAATGTGTAGAATGTTTATTTTTCATAATTTATTAATTAATATTCATACCATACAGTCTAATTTCTATGTTATAAAAGACAAATAATATTCAAATAATGTTATGTGGTTCGTCTAAATCAGATTTTGGATGTTGAGCAATCTATAAAAGAAATAAAATTATTTGAATATAATTATTCTATAAAAATAACAAGGAATTAAAATAATAAATTATTTGTAAATTTTGATCCATTATGTATTAATTTAATGGGATAAATTTTAACTTTCCCTAATTACTATTTGACCATCTATTCAAGTGAAGATTAATGATGCATTGATTCAAGATGTAGAGGTTCAGTAGAAGGTGATAAATTTTCTTGAGTTTAACATTTATTGTGAAAGAATGACAATGTTCATGAAATGATTATTATTCACATCAATACTATACATGAATAAATATGTATTGGTAGATGGTTATTTTAGATCATTCCCTATTTATCATGGAAGTTTGATGATATATGTAGATGAGAAATGGTATTTTTTGTGTGACAACATAAAGAGGAATACAAAAGTGTATGTATATATGTTCTTAGTATGTTAGAGTGTTAAGGTTTAGAGATACAATTATAATGTCATGTTTCATTAAGAGTTTGTGAATTTTATAATCATATCCCATGGGAGTGTCAAACTAGGTGTGCAGCAAGGCTCGTTGTCATGTATCGGATCACTCAGAGTCAGAACTAGAACATCATGTAAGAGTTATTACCCTCTAATTACATATATTCCAAATCCACATATCCATATAGTGTCCATAAAAGGATTTATTTCTAGGAAACCATCCACTCTATCTTTTACCCAAATTTGAGGACACTTATTTATACTTTTCCATATTCTTTGACACATCAATATAATTTCATTAGGGTTCTCACTTATTCATTCACAATATATATTCCAATGTTTAAATAAACATTTCATCTAATTCAAAATATAGAGACCCTTACTTTTCATACAATATCATTAAATAACATTTACAAAACACAGTAATTATTATACAAATAGATACCCAAAAACTGTAATTGGTCTAGTGCCTTGGAAACCTGGAATCTTGAACATTAATACATAAGTGAGCTACATTATATCTCACAATGTTCTTCTTGAATATCACCATTCTTAGAGATTTCAATAATAATACATATCATCATAACATGGGGGGAGGAAACATAAAAAGGGGTGAGATCAGATGCTCAGTAAGGGTAAACATGGGATATATGTAATCATAAATTGGATTATAGGGGTATGAAAACATTATAATGAAAATAGTAGATCATACACTACATATCAATGATCATAATATGAAATAATTTAATAATTATTGGAATGTATTATTATATGAATCATAAGGAAATAAATAACAAATCATTAACATTGGTATAAAACAATTAATTTTGGAAGAGACATAAGCATATAATATTATTTCCATATTAGCGAATGAAACACATCCAAGACCATCATGGTAGAATAGGATCACATAGAATACCATATTGGTAGTCATGGTTCACTCCCATGACACCTTAGTAGCATTAGTTCACTCTTCACACAATCTTGGTCGTAATGGTTCACTCAAATCACACACTTAGTAGTCAAGGATCTTTCCAAAGACCATCTTAGTCTATATCATGAGATATAAATCCTTACCAAATAAATTAGACCGATCCATAGGTCTCAGCCATATCATAATTAAATCATACAAACATGTGACACAAAATCATAAACAATCATCATAACCCCAAAAATTAAATCGGTATCAAAAATATGATATCATAACTCAACCTGAGGAAAAAGATACAAGTTTCATAATCATTTCTTGATAGGATTAACATTATAATGAGATACAGATTTCATAAACATATATACCAATAAATAGAGATATATTTCAAAAATATATTAACCATGAAATAGGAATGGGTTTCATAAATATAATGAAATTAATCATAAACCTTTAAGAGAAATAATACATATAGAACAATTATATAATTTTATAAAAATTCATGAGTAACATCAATGGATGTCATATTAGATAGACAATAATTTTGAAATATGTTTTTAAAACGTTTCATGTGGAAAATAATCATTCATCATTGAAAAATTATTTTTAATACATAATATTATTTGAAAAATAATTTTCATATAAAATACAATGAAATCTTATAAATAAAACATGATATAATTTCCAAAACCTTTTTCTATTAAAATATATAAAATAAACTTCAAAATATTTTGACAAATTTTCTCTATGAAAACATTTAATATAATATTAAAAATAGGTCAAAATCATGTTTTTATTGAAAACATATAAATAAATATTGAATATGTTTTGAAAACCATTTCATTGAAAATAACAATGAAAAATTATAAATAAATCATGCAACTGTTTTAGAAACACTTTACTTGAAAACTTATGAAAGAAAATTGAAAATGTTTCAAAAACAATTTTTTTGAAAATAATTTTGAATACATTTTCATAAAAATAAACTTTTCTAAAACAAAATAAAGATTCGATGGATGGTTATTGGGTAAATACATACATGTTGTATGATGTAAAAAACATTCTTTTTCCAGTTAAAAAGGTTAAATAAAAGCATCATTAGTAAATTGAAAAAAATACTCATTTGAAAACATTGGAGGTAAATTTAAAGGGTAAAACTTTCATCTATTTATCATAAAAGAATAGTATAATATTTATGTAAACCGTTTTTGGAAAAAATTATTTTAAAGGAACCCATATTTCTGACCGAATAGATGGTAATGTCATGATTTCTTAAAAATTGTTTTTTAAATATCTTATGTACCAAAAAGTGGAATAAATTCTTAAACAATTAAATAAGTAATTAATAATCATAGGAGAATTAAATTTATGATTATTCTTATGATATTTATTATAATATTTCATCAAAGGAAGCCTAATCATAAGAAATCTGGAAAAGAGAGAAGATTACCTCAATAAACTCATATATCTTAGAAATGTGGGATCATATTATCCATGTAATAAAATGAAATTACATAAAGAAAAAAATATATGGAAAATTATTTAATTTATTCTGTAATATGATAACTAAATTATATATACATCAAAAGTGAATTTATGTGAATAACTAAACATGTGTCGTAAAAAAGGTACATTATGACCAAACTATTTCACCAATTTAGAAACTATTGAAACATATACCCCATGATAATCTCCCTAAAATATAAAAGTGAGTTAAAATCCCCATAGCTTGTGTCTTATCTCTCGTCATATGCATTCAAACCACCTATAAAATAAATATATGTTTATTTTTTAGGATTTATAAAACCATTTTATTGTATCTAATACCACCTCTGGTTTAATTACGAACATATATTACCCGCTTGATAGCCATCTTATGTTAAGATTTCACATTGAATAATATTTTCTTTTTCCTTCACATGTGTCTTAATTTGTTATATCATTGGTCCTTATAATTTGATCATGGATCCAGAAGTAGAGACATGATATAAATATATTTTTTATATTTTATATGATTATTATAATATTATATAGAGTATATAAATATGAACAAAAATTCACAATTCATAGAGACGGTAAGTCGTACGTACACATGATCACTTTATTTATTTTTATAGTAGTGTTGAAATAAATAAATAAACTACATATAAATATATTTTTATATTATTTTAAAAAAAATTTATGATATCATATATATCAAATATATTCACTAATCCCATCCTTAATACATTCCATGTAGTATATTAACAAATCATATCGTTTTGAGGGGGCGATTTTCCTCACATCCTCAAACAGAAATATCATATTGACTATAAAATTGAGATTAAAAATATTTTTTTTGTATAGATAATTTAGAATACTAAATAAATAATAAATATAATATATAATATATATAAACATAGTGAAAACCATTATTTCCACCATGATTGGTTGTAAGAGAAATTGAACAATCATCGTTTTGTGAGGTAGATGTTCTCCATAAACAAAAATAGTTTTTTCATTACCAATTAGATGGAGGTGTGTGTAAGTGTAGGTAAAACAATTAGCATAATAAAATCATGGTATATTGATGATATATGGTGTTTTTATGAAGTCATTGGAAAAATAGAGTGTATGGAATGAATAAGGAGAAGAAAAATAGATATAGAGAGAAGCCATTACCTCTTTACAAGTTAACTCCTTTTGGTTGGTGCGAGAATGATTCCACAGATTTTATTCACCCAAAAGGAAGGATTCAGTGAGTAAGGAAGGGATTTTAAAAAGTCTACTGTGAATATCATTGCATATCTGAATTGGTTTTAAAGGTGTGAATAAGAGGGATATGTGGAAGAATTTTAAAAAGATGGTAAATTAAACATATGGAATTTTTAAAAAAACGTTTGTTCTAGCCATGTTTTGACCTTTAAACAGTATTAAAACACAAAAAAACCTAAATAATTGAAGGTTAATGGATGATTAATGGTTATAAAATGGGTGTTAGAGGATTTTGAGGTTGATTTGGTTCTGTAATTTAAGGATTATTACTTTGTTAACCAAATGTTTCTCTTAACCATTGTAGTTAATTTCAATCTAATTCGATAATATTTTTAGTCAAACAAATTGACCTTATTATACATTATAGATTATGATAATTAATAACATGGAATCCATTTTTCTAAATTATAATCACATAAGTGGAATAAATTAATTTAAAATCAATCGCAAAGTCGCATCGACAATTTAGGGTTATAACTAAAAACATTCAAAAGTTTTCTATTTTTGTATATCCAATTTCAATTTGAAATTCGATCCAAAGAAAAAAAAATTATTAATTAAAAAATTATATATCTAATAATGATTTTAAACTATATTAAAATATAATTTATATTTATAACTAAATTATATGTAAATGTTTTTTTAAATTAAATTCATGTATTTTTTAACTATAATGAAAAATGAAAACTTATCGAAAAGTACCAAAAATTTATCCTAACCAATTTTTTTGATTCCAAATATAATGTATAGTTTTAAATACTAAATCTATAAATTAAAAAAAATATAATTAAAATTGGTTCTCCATTAAATGGCGGTAAAAATACTTTTTTTATGAAATAGGGTTTTATGCATAAAATTGGGTTTGTCATTACCTTATTTCTATCAAATCTATTGAATTAATATAAAAAATAGTATATTGAATATATAACATATATTTTACCTTAATATCACTCAATAATTATAAGTAATTTATTTATTTTGGTGAAACATCTTATAAAAATTACAATATTTCCCTTTACAATCAATGAGTTTTTATATTGAGTCCTAATTAATGGATAACCTATTAAATCATTTTATATTTTTGTAAACCATATATTTCCATAATTATGTAACATTATTCATAATGTCTAATTGAAAGGATATTTTATATCTTATTATATTTAAGAAAAACATTTTAATGATAAACTATTATTGGTATAACTCAGTCTTGCATGTTACGTAAGCCACAAAGAAAACTAGTGTCATGTGTAACGCAAGGTAACCTCATTGTTCATTGTATAAAAAGGTAAAAAAAATTTGTTTGTAGTTCATGATTAACATGGGTTTTCACAGAACTAAATATTAACATAGTACTTTAATGTGAAATAAACTATTTTCAGTGTCGTTTTAAATGAATCACATAAAAAAGTTAAAATTATTTCAGAAACAAATTCATAAAATATCATTTTGTTACATGGAGGCTGTATCTTAATGCTATTTTACACACACATTTCCATTAAAAATTGTAAAGATGAAAATAAAAATTAAAACATATAGAGTGTAATAAAATCATTGCAACAACATGTAGGTAAACATCAGAGTAAAGTAAAATTAAAAAAGAATAATAATGGGAAAAGCATATACCCCAACCAAAAAAAAGTATACCAACCTAAAGATACTGGTAAGGGTAAAAGATAGAATCCTACTAATAATATCAAGAACATACCATGATATGTATTCAATGTCTCCTAGTATATTCAAAGTCCACCTACTTCTTGTCCACCAATGTGTATGAAAACATTCCTATAATCTGTATAATATATTACATGTGGAAAAATTCCATGATTGGGTGACTATATAATTACCATGTAGTATACCCAAGAAAACAATAAATGGAAAAATAATAAGAATATACTCATCTCATTCCACAATAAATGATGGAAATGAGACTCCACCCATAATCTAGTGGCCAAAATTTAATTCACAAAAATATTATGTTTGACCTTCACCTCATTAGAATATTCTATAATCGAAGGAGTACTATCTCTAGTGGTATACCCACTCTCAAATGGGGTTCAATGATATGGGTGCCAACTTTGTAGATAGAGTATCCATACTCCGATTTGTATGGGGAGTACTGACCATTACATTATAAATGATATTGGTGACCAAAATCCCAAGAGAAAATCATATCATATGGGGAGTATCGATCTCGGTATCAACTATGACGATCACACTCAAGAAATGTCATTGGCTAATCATTTTTGAAATAATTATCCAAATAACAACATCTTTCGTCATATCTAAAAAGTTAAAACATATACCACCATCACTTCCTACATATAATTCAATTCAAAATACACTACATGTGGGTCCAAATTCATGTCCCCAATTTAAAGGCATTAGAGGGTGAATATGTGGAGAAAATAACAAGGAATGTTCATTAGGGGAACTGGGTGTGTATTCCCACTAATAGCACAATCTATGTCTCACTTATATATATGTAATGAGAAAATCCATGAAAATGGTGTGTTGTATGAGCCTTATAGTGTGTGGGACCACTCAGGATCTCATGCATGTTCTCTGTTGTACACAACACAACTACCCAAGTAGTGTAACATGGAATGTGGGCTTAGCCAAAACGTTTGTGTTATTACCTTAGTATCCAAACCCTAGGAAAAAAAATTATATAACACAACATGTGTTATTCCAAGACAAATAACAAATTTCTAGGTTTTTTATATTCAGAAATGTTTGGCCTCTCAAATATGCTTTTTTTTATGTTTCTACCATACACCTTTATAGATCTTGTGTCTCAGTCCCCAATCATGAATAACACATAGAATTTTTCAATATTAAAACTCTTGTTTTGAGAAAAATAAAATTTCCACCAACTCATGTGTAGTCTATTATGCCTCCACCTTTAATCAAGATATTTTCCCTCCATTATTTATTCTAAATTAAATCGACTAACATAAACAATCATCATTTATTTCAAAAATATATATTTTTTTCATTAATAACTCTAAACAATATTAATCTAGGTTCAATCAAATCTCAAACAAGATTAACCATATAATTTCTTATGTAATGTTTGATGACAAAGAACACAAAAAGAAAATTGGGTGATATGAATAGTAAATCAGGGGGAGGTCATTGATTTCCTATGTAAACCAAATCATTGATCAAAATTGTGGAATCTAATATAATATTGTAATGATTTTAAGCCTAATGAATAATATCATAGGTTGTTGGATGAATGATAATTTTACCCAAAATGATTAAATATAAAATCATTGCATAAATAATAAATAATGGGGGAAAATTATATAAATATGAAATCCATACCTCCAAAATAGATAATACATTATTGTATAACATGTTTTCTAGTGACTTCATTGATGAATCAATTGTTCATAGCATTCATCTCAGGATTTCCATGATCACAAGATGTTGATCCTCAATTCCCCCATCATTCAAAAATCAGATCTTCTTCCCTATTGTGACATCTCTTCTAACTCTCAATCTCACAGAGTAATGTTGATAACCTTTAGATTGTCTATAAATTATACATCATAGGAGTCTCGATTAGGTTAAAATTTTACAAACAAATAAAATTAGTTAATTAATTATTATGATTTTAATCTATCTATAATAGAATATTGTCTGGGATCCTGATTCATATGATACTTGTGTCATATAGAGGGTAAGGCCCATGATCTAGATTCAATTGAAGCCTTATTATTCTTTTTCAAGACACCAATTAATGGGAAATTCATCTAATTTAAATTGATTCATCTATAGTATAATATTTTTTATATTTTTTATAAATCAATTCCATGGTGCTACCAAACACATAACATTATGGTAACTCTGATGAAAATCCTATATATATATGTATATTATGGGTCTAGATATTTAAAACAGAGTTGTTAAATCACATACCTCTTTTTAGTGGATATGTGTACAGTTGTTTATGAATACATTAGGCATGATGATCCTAGATTTACTTTACCCCATTTTTATTATCCCTCACCCTAGATATTTTAGTGTTATTTTAATCATAATTATTTTTAATTAGGTGACCTTTTATGATATTATTATTATTGTTTTATTATGAACCTTTATTTTCATAATTGGTTGTTTCATTTATAACTTGAATTGTTTCATGCTTCATGGATTCACTAATAGAGATTTATATTTCCATTTTATTCAATAAATCAAAAAAGTATATCATGAAATTTATTTCTAACTAACATGTATGATAGTAAAAGTAATTCAATGTATAGAATACAAGTTGGTATTTTAGCATCCATGATTTATTTATAAAATTTATTCCTATAAATAACTATTTTAATCTTCCAAATGAATATAATATTTGGTATAAAATATATCCTATATAACTTGAATAAAATTAATAAAATCATGTTGAATCATAATATTATATTTTAACAAATGTATATAAAACAATGTATTTCATCCCCTTGAGTATTAAATAATATAGATGACTTCATCCATTAAATGTGGTTAGAAAATATAAAAATAAAAATAATGTTATTATTTTTAGCAATATTAAATCCCCTATATCATTTGACCATTGATAAAAAATATTAAAAAAATTAATCCAAAAATGGTATGAATAGGGATAGATGATTTTATGGGATCCTAAAATAAAATTACATTAACAAAAAGTTTGGTATCAAAATATTGAATTGAATTAATTTATAGACTGTAGTTGGGGTAATATAATTGTTATAGGACTATTATAAAAGGGTATAACATCATTTTTTATATACCAATAAACATATTAATAGTTTTTTAAAGGTTCGGGTTGAAGACTCATTTATTATTAATGCAAAGAAAATACCCCTTTAACTGGGTAGAGGGAGACCCATTACATAGCCTGAAAGCCCAGTGGGCATTTGGCCCATTACATGGCCCGTAGGCCCAAATTTTTGGACCAAGGCCCATTCTACGAATAGTACAACTACAATACCCCTGCTACAGTACCACACAGTACTCTCAAAAACTACTATGTTATGCCACCACTATAGTTACATGTAGTCGCTACAGTGCTCACTGCTGCTATAATGTCTTTCACCGCTACAGTACTATTATAGTACCTGCACCTAATGGGCTTTGTGCCCCCATTTTTCATGTAGGATTATAGGGTGCTTACCGCTAAGCCAAACCCCACCTACATATTATTAGTTAATAATTGCACATATTTAGTATTTGAAATTATGCTTACAAAGAAAATATATATATATATATTTTAAATAAAAATAATAAAGTTTCATATGAATAATATATTCTATAAAAGAAAAAATAATACAAAATCATTAATGATAATAAATTTCATTCTAAATAAATTATTATTTTGAATTATTTGTCTTTTATAAAATTTATTACATTTAAAGAATGATTTGTATAAGATAAATTAATAAATTTTATTTAATGATTTATAAAATAAGTAAATAAGAACAATGAAAATAAAAATAATTAAAATGAATAAAAATTAAATGATACATGGTAAAAATGTAAGATGACACGACTCGTCACAATGGTGATCATGTCATGACACCCCAAGCCTGCCGCAAATGGTATTGGAGATGGAGACTACTGGTGTGTTTCATTATCACTATCATGGGAGGCCTTAGCCTAATTAATTGTATACACACACATATAAAATCCCATATAATTATTAAATGTATAAAAATTGAACAATCATGCTTCGAAACATCTATATCCCATAACCAGAGTACGATAGAAAGTAAAATTAAGTTAACTGGGCCAGATACAAGGCTACCAAAAAGGGTCTGAAAACATGTCCAACCTAAATGAAATGATTGGGACTACTATCAAGATACCGTATGAGAAAAAATTAATCTTTCTGTTAACACAATGAATCATCTGGTATGGGTATTTCTACAACTATTTTAATAGGCCGATCTTCTACACAAGTCACAAAACATGTGGTAAAAGAATGTGAAACTGATAGTTTTACAATACATTGAAGGAAACATCCAAACTACACATAATACAAAAAATTATTACATTCGAATCTAAAAGATTATATGTACCCAATACATATAAAAATAATATCCAAATATAATCAACAATGATACACATTCTAAATGTAATGTCACAATCATAGTACCATCCTAGGACTCCAGATTGAAGGTTCCACACCGCACACATATGGGAGAACACACTTAATGATTCTGATAGAATTTATTATGTCTATTTGAGAGGTAGTTTTCATCAGGTATCTCCATAGGAATTACATATTATAGTCTGAATATATGTGATACACATATAAGGATCACACCTACAGCCATTAAGTATACAAAAAACACAATATAGATTAACCCTTTATGTGGAAAATCTTTTCCTATCTATTATTCATCATGATGATACCATGAACTCCATATATGTCATGAAGATGAAAAACAGATCACACATTGGACCAAATAGAAGGATTCAAACAACTCTATCCATGTTCTCCAGCTTTTGGGATCACTTTCCTTTGAGTATGAGGGGCATTGATACTAACACTTATGGAATAGATATGGGGATCAAACCCGTGTTAAAAGTTTTGAACATATAGAGGACAAGGTCTCCAAGATGACATATTGGGATTAAACTACATGTAGTAGGGGTACATGATCTGTCCCTTTGATAACTGGTCCTAGCTTTGTAGAACAATATGTTTTAGTGTCTATCTAATAGTTAGGGAATGTGTATTTCTATGTACCTCCTTCCATGTACTATTATAGGGGGTCTATCCGTGTACTTCTTTCCGTCCCATATTTGTGTGGGAGAATGTGGCATTCTCCTACCCACATATTCCATCCCGTGTCTGTGTAACCAATTAAAAACATGTCGATCAAAACAATGGTGAACACACATCATGTGATATATATCTTTATCCAGAAACCATGTAAACCACCATAAGGAGACCACACCATGTGTAGATCCATGTTACATGCATTGTATCAAGAAATTTTCAATCTTATCAAATCTTGTTTTCATGTTTTTGGTCACTCCTTTGGCCAATTTTTGGGCATCTCCCTTCACCAGAACTAATAGTGATCATCATTTGAACCTCATCATCACTAACATCGGTATTATTCCCAAAAAAATTCTTCGAAAATGGTTCCACACACCCTTCATTGTTAGATTATAATGAACATTAAAATGGGCATACAAATTATTTAATTCGTTTTTGTTTCCTTCATCATGTCAATAATGTACAATGTCGATCCAAGGATTATAATATCATACCATTACACCATCAAATGAGTTTTAAAATATCAATTGCAGGGTGTATGTCGAACCATTGGACAGAAAAGAACACCTATGATCAAAAAAAGAAATAGGGGGAGAAATGAACCAAAAATGAGGAATGGACCATGGTTATTGTTCATTTTGGCCTCGATTCACTACCTTGAGAACAAGGAATAAAAAGATAAAAAATAACCAAAAAATAATTCTCCCAATAAATCCACTCAATAATCCCATACCATAAAAGGAAAGATCTAAGAATTATTTTGTAGGTCGATCGATTCATGTTCTTCATATAAACTAAACCGGGGAAAGAAAACAAAAACCAATAATTTCAAACAATAATATGGATTGATAGTTAATGAATAAATAGATTGTGTCATTATCATTGGAGTGATATCTGAACCTCATTTCCCACTAATGATCAATCTATGATCTGGTTTCCATTTTCCTGAGGTAAATTCTATATCACTCATTCCAATGGCCCTCCAGTGGTTCCAGGGTTATGAATTTAATTTTAAAATTAGTTCATAACTATCTACATAAATAAACACAAGTTTTTTACATCAAAAAACAAAAAATAAAATAATTTATTTAATAATTTTATTTAGTTCATGCCTATATTGATTTTTCCACAAATGCCTTGTAAAGAAAAAGGTTATATCATGCCTAGGGTAAAAGTCACATTATTAATGTAACAGTGCACTATGATTTCTAATCTGATTCCCCATTTAGATGTTATTCTACTTTTTCCAAAAACATGTGTGCATGTTCTATTTAATATATTAAATATATATCAAATATTTTTTCCTATCACACCAGGCTTAGAAATCATACATATTTTTATTTCCTGGTATTAAACATAATATACAATATATCGAAAAAATAATACCTGAAAAATTTTAGTAATATAAATCTCCCCAACTTGGAACTTTATGTCCATAAAATGTAAAAACACATAGCTAAAAAATTATAATTGCTAATGAGCACATATCTGAACCTCTTACTCCTAGAAGCCCTCCAAAAAATTCTTGTGCTACCACTGGACATGAACAAATGGAATCACTTACCCATTAAGTACCCTCTAATGAAAATACTCAATCTCTACTGAGTACTTAGTATAGGTAGCTTCCTCCTCAATGCCCATATCAGCCTAGTCAATAATATTTGATGGATCTTGTATGTACCTCTTCAGCTAGGACACATGGACTATATCACCTACCCAGTATAACTGCAGTGGTAGAGTTAAGTGGTGTGCCACCTGACCAACTCTAAACAGTATCTAGAATGGTCAAATGAATCTCAAAGATAGATTGCCTTCCTAACAAAATATATTTATTCTACACCAAAATGAATCCTTAAGGAACACATGGTCTCCCTAATCAAAATCCAGAGGCCTATATCATCATTCATCATAAGGATTATGGAGGATCTATTAAATATTCATCTACTCCATAATGATCTGAACCTTCTCAGTATATTCTCTCTCCAACTTTGTTCCTATGATCACTGACTCCCCAGGGTTAATCCTTCAATGTTGCGACCAATATGGTCACACACAAAAAACCATGAATGAATTCCTAATTATTATTGAATGGAAATTTTTATTATATGAAAACTCCACCAATTTTAGGTGATCATACCAACTATGGACAATGTCCAACTTGCAGGCTCACAACATGTCCTACAAAACCCAAATCTTTACATCAGTATGGTCTTCATTTTATGAGTGAAACATTTTGTTCATGTGTATCTAAGTACTAAATGCCTCTTTTAATACCTTCCACAACTAATGCACAAAGATATCATCACAATGAGAAAAAATCATCAATGGAACTCCATGGAGTTAGATTATTTCTTTCACAGAAAGGCATCACAATCTCTATACTAAACTTCACTACCGAATATTTAGAAGGTTAGATAACATTGTGATTCTATATATGATCACCAAGAAAAAACAATTTACCATAGACATAATTGGTAAACTATTCATGAATTATATTGGTATTCCATCTTACTTCTATTATGGAACCTTAGGGTTTTTAACTTAACCCACACGAACTTTGTGCACAACCTAATCATTCTGAAAAGTAATGGATCAAGAGAAAAATTATACAAATCAATTTTTATTCTCTCGAAAACAAAACTGACACCAGTTATCTTGGTATATCGTTTCAACACCAAGATGAACATCCAAAGGAGATTTATGGAACTCTCTTATAACCTACTCCCACAATTTCACTAGTACCAATATTTATCCTCTGAAAATAATGACATGCTCTCTAGGATCATAAAATCCATCAGGAGCATATCAAGTGGTCATCTGACCACATGGGGTCTCATATTCAATATCCCCTAGATGTTCCTCCCATACTATATATAAAGGAGGAGGGGTAAAAACCATTTACTAAAGGTAAGAAACTCCATCTACATCCATAAATAATAATTGTAATGCAGTTTATTAATTTAATGCCATGTTCAGTAACTCCGTACAAGATCTCCTACTTGGAGAATCTACAACCCCATTCATATTCCCAAGATAATAGACAATATTGATGTCATAATAATGATTGAACTATATTCATAACCTCTATATCATGTTATGATCCTTCTAACATAATTCACACTTAAACCTTCTTTTGGTCAGAATAGATTGTAAACTTCTGAACCATCAGATTGTGTCACCACATATTTGGTGAGAAGAAAACCACTACTAACATAGGATTGTGGGTAAAGTAGTTCTTCTCTTTTGGTATCAACTAACGTGAATCATAAGAAATAAAAACATTTATCTGCATCAGAAGACAACCAAACCAGGTTACTAATGCATTCTCAGAATACAACGTACTTGACACCTTCTACTTAGAATTTCAATATAGGAAAGGTCTCCAATCTCTAGCTCAATTACTAAAAATACTATTATCCCCACTCTCTCCACATTAAAGGATTCTCTTTTGGGGAAAATATTTCATGGGTTAGGACAACCTAGATAATTGATATATGAATCTTAGGTATTATACAACCATCCCGTGGAAGTTATGTACTTTCATCACTCGTTTAGGTGTATCCCAAAATAGAATCTCCTCATCCTTAGTCAAGACCACTGGACACCATATTCTAGGGTAAACTATCTAGAAATTGGACCTTCTATATATAGAATTGAATGTTTGTGATATTTCCTTAAATTCAGTTATCTCTAAGTACATCTTGAACCATCCTCATATGTATCATGATCTCCTCCTCAGACACCAAGTACACAAGGATATTATCAATGAATACTACCATTATATGATCTAATAAGGGACAAAATATTAGGTTCAAGATTCTTATAATTTTTTATGGAGATTTATTCAAGATAAAGAGAATCAAAAAGTACTCATACTGATTGTATTGATATATGAATATTTTCTTTGGTATATCCTTATCTCATACTGCCAAATAGTGATAGCCTGACCTGAAGTTAACATTTGAAAACCATGGTGAACCTATCAACTTATCAAATAGGTCATCAGTCCTAGGTAGTGGATACATATTCTTCATAGTCACATATTTCAAGTGTATTTATTATAATCAGAACCTAAAGTTACCATCCTCATTCTTGGTGAAACAAATTGAGACTACCTAGGCTGAATCACTATGTATAACCATTCCATTATTCTACAATTCATTCAACTACACCCTCAACCTGGTATCATATGATGTTATATAGAAATTATTTTTTCATCTTGAGGTGTAGATAAATGTATATTTTACTCTCTCAGTGAGTAGTTAATCCTAGAACATCCATATAGAAGACGTCTTTATACTCTATCACTACTACATGGAACTGAAAAATCCTAACAACCTCCATCCAAAGCATTATGCTATCCACAGATGGACAATCACCTTCCCCCACGAATGAATGAGTCAATCTTACAATGGCTGGGTTTCCAGTTTAGACAAAAAAAATACATATCATATCATTGTAGTCACACCACACCCACTTCCTAAAATATTCATTCTGGTCATGAATAGTTGAAAAACTGTCCATTCCTATGAAAATTTCATAGGGCCTCATTGGTGCTACAAAAATCTATCAAAAAAAACTCTCACCCCTAAGAGTCAAGTCACATTATTGGTATAGGTTTTTGATTTGTTTTTCATCTCTAGTATGAGTCTCCAAGCACAAGGGTCGAGCTAAGGGATCATCTATAATTTCTATGTATGTGACCATATAGTTAGAAGTAAAGAAATTACTGTAACCTATGTATATCATATTCGTATTAAATTTATAAAAGACACAGATCATACCTTTAATCATTCTCAATTATTCTAGTTCATAATCCTATACCTCTTACATTTCTCCAACCTAGACCTCCAGATCCTTGAGCCAAGTGTGGATCCCCATGAGGTGGTGATGGAAACAAGTAAAGTTATCCACCACCTCCAGCTACTCTCTCAGCTCCACTTCCACATCATATGAATTCTGAAACTTATTATTCATTCCACTTCCTCTACCATGGTGGCTTGTACATATTATTTCAGTCAGGTATATGGCGGTTCAGAAAATCTGATGCAATATATCACCTCCATTGACAAGAGTATCACCACCTCTCTCTTGGATGAATACACCCATCATATGAGCTCTAAACCACATACCTTCTATATATGGGCCCTCTCCAAAATCATCCGACACATTTTTGTCCCTGAGATTGATGTTGGATCCCTTCTAGTGAGTTCTCTACTCATTCTTCCCCACTACTGACAACCACTGGTGGTCTCGGTTAATCCATGAAATCCTGAACCACTAAATATCTCTCTATCTCCCCATCATAAGTATAAATTCATATAGAGATAAAAATAGATCATATTCCTCTACAAATTTTTCACATTAAGGTCCAATCATGAATGAACTGATCCCAAACTATATATAGAAAGTACCTGGAGAAGTTGGTAAACCTTGATGAGTTCTAATCTACTGACCTTATTCCCTTATGGAGCTGCAGAAGCTCCTAGAAACACACATTCATCAGCATAGATGGAAATAAATCCGCTATTAAAATTCACTCAAAAATGACATTGCGTTAGTGTCCAAGTCGTATGTGATGTTTCTGTGCATAGTGGAAGCATGGTTGGGAAAGAAACCAATGTTTATTTTTACCATGATCAATGATTATTTTTGGGATCAATACGATGATGAACACCTATCTCCATGGAATTGAATCAGTAATTTAGATAAATAATGAAGTTTCCTAAAACCATTATAGAGGATCTTTCACATAATGTTTATAATTAATTTCATAAAGAAAATAATTCTTGGATCTTTGAAATTTTCTTCATTGATGATGTTGATCGTTCGGAATTACCCTTTACAATTATATTGTTTCACTTGCAAGGATCCATACTAGAATCCCTCTAGTGGTGATCGACATGTGCGCTAATGTTTTCCGATCAACACCACTCATTCTCCATGTGATAGCATGGGGAAGTGAGTGTCTTATGATGATCATTCTTGATTGCTTGTTCTTCAACATTGAATAACATCTCTCGTTCTTAGGAGGGGATGGAAGAGGAATTGAGATAAAAATTGTTTAGCTCCACAATTCTCAAATCACCGGGTGTTTGGTTCGATACATGGCAGAATTGATGTTTGTGTCTATTTATTGACATAGGTCTTTAGTTACAATATTTAATTGTATATAATCAATTAAATACATTAAAAAACCATAGATAAATCCTATTCAATTAATAATAATAACGTGTAATTACTTATGGAGAGCCAACTTGAATAGAATTAGATTATAAATAATAATCGGCATAACAAAATAATTGTAGTGTTATTTTATTTTGTGAAAACTAGTTAAATGATTATTTATCATTTTACAAATAATTATTTTACTACCTTACCAGCCTTGGTCCTCTCGAACTCCACTTCAATTTATTGAACACTCGAATAAATAAATAAATTATTTATTCTCTTAAAAATCTCTTTTTTACAAACTTATAAATATATATTTATTAACTGTTAAATAAAATAAATAAATATGTTTTTCCCACAATCCCGTGAATAAATATTAATTTAATTTATGAAATCATTTTTACTTGAATATAATTATTCCATTGTCTTGGGAATAATTTTTTTTAATTAAATTCAAATAGAATTTAACCGAGACCACTAGAAACTCTTAGTGTGTGACCCTCTAGGATTCTTTCTCATTGTCTTTAGGCATGCTTACCTAATTCTAAAATTACTGACTAGTAATGGGTCATGGAACCCAATAGAAAGAACATAAAGTCACAACAATGACATCCACATATGAACAGTTTCATTGTAAAATAATCCCATTGTGACAATATCTCATCAAGCAGGTTTCATGATAGTGTCATCAACTTTTATGCTGATACGTCCTTATTTGACTACCTAAAATAAACACAATGATACACTATGCTAATGGAATTTCACCCATCTTTTCAATTTAAATAAATGGGACAAGATATCAACTTCTATAAATGGTTGAGAAAAATACTTCCATGAATTATCCATTAATAGAATGCCACTAATGATGCACTCAACCTACCTTATATGCCATCAAATTTTTGCATGACAGTTTTCACCAGTAAATCAAAGTACGTGAGTTTTTACACGTATTAATGATAATATTTAAGTCTAAGGAACTTTACACATGCTCATAGATAGAAATATATGATGAAACCAGAACATGCAGAAATCCTTCTAGAGGGTATGTTCACAAAATCTCAAGTCATGGATATTACCAAGTGATAACTTCATGAGTTGAAGTCTCATCAACTTATGAGTACTCACACCAGCCGGTATGCATGCTATGTGTCCCATCATAGTATGTCATCTAACTATATAACTATATTTACGAGTATTGTTATACCATTTCTAGGTTCTAATCATAGTGGGGAACTACAGTGACCTTATCAATTCAAAAAATACACTTAGTCATTATTACATCCTAATCATGTCGAACAAAAAAAATATGTAATAAGATGTATAATATTAAATTACATTAATTTTCCATATAATCAATGTACAACTAGTTTTTTCAAGGACACAAACTCTTACAAACTACAACATAATCTAGAGCCAAATGCCTATGACTTTTAGTCTACTAGACCTCACATGGAGATCAAGTTTCATGTGATTCAAGGATTTAGTCCAGGGGTTGACCACATTTTCTTCCGTGTAAATATGTCTCACTCAACATTACATCTATGAGAAAAATCCCTCGAGATACGAGACTTATAAATTATGCACTTCATCTACTTATGTGACCTTGGCTCTTTTGAGAGTGCCACCACTACAATATTATCATTTTAGAGTGTGATGGGATCTTTACTTCTAGGTTTCAAATCCACCTCCTAGAAGAATATTCACTTCCAAACTACATTTTGAACTACCTCATAAGCTACAATATACTCAGAATCTACTGTATGTACTGCAACCACAATATTCTTTGAGGTCTTCCAGCTCATTGAACCTCCATTAAAATTGTAGATGTATACTATTTGTGACTTCATGTCATCTTGATCAGTCAGGAAACTAGAATTTTCATATATTATGATCATTAGTTCTTCATCTCTTCCATAATCTAAGAACATATTCTTTGTATGCCTCAAATACTTATTGATAGTCCTGACTGCCATCCAATGGTAGTCACCAAATTCAATACTGTACTCAATGCATAAGAGACATCTAGCATAGTACATAGTGTGGAATTCCTGACTTACCCAATCGATGATGTGTATTTAGTTCATTCCATTATCGTTCTTTCACCATCTTTCTCAGGACACATTTTTTTGGAAAGATGAATGCCATGTGAAGTTGGAAGAAATCCCATCTCGGATTGTTCTATTCAGAATCACTTCAGTATCTTATCAATGTATGTACTTTGACTTAGGGCCAACAAACTCTTGGATCTATCATGATAGATCTTGATTCAAGGTATATATACTTCCATTCCCATGTCGTTCATAGAGATGCAATAATTCCACTATGCCTTAACATACATTAAGACTGGTATCTCTTTTCTAATAGGTAGTATGCCATCCATGTATACTATTAGAAAAATGACTACACTCTCACTAAATTGTATGTAGACACAAGTCTCACATTCATTCTTGATAAAACCATATTTCTTTATAGATACATCAGAATGATTGTTCCTTGAACTATATGCTTTCAGTAATCCCTTAACGGTTTTCTTCAGCTTGCATACCTTATTAGAATTCTTTGGAGTCACAAACACTTCAGGTTGTGTCATGTAGACATCTTCTTGGAGGTTCCCATTAAGGATAGCGGTTTTGACGTCCACTTTCCAAATCTCATAGACATGGTAAGAGATAATGTCCAATAGAATTTTATGGATTTTAGCATTGCATCTGGTGGAATGGTTTCTTCATAGTCAATTCCACGACACTGTTTGAACCTGTCTGAAACTTGTTATGCCTTATAGGTGATTAATTGTCCTTCTATGTACAATTTCTTCTTCAATACCCATTTTCAAACAATAGGATTTAAATCACCTATAGTATCTACCAAAATCTAATCATTTCATTGGTACATGGAATCCATTTTAGAATTCATGGATTCTTGCAACTTGGAAACTGCTATGTCACTTACTGCTTCCTTGTATGTTAGAGGATCATTATTATCAACTATTAGTGATTCACCATCCTTGGAAACTACAAAACCATAGTGTTCCAGTTCCATAACATCTCTTGTACTCATACATAGCTCTTGTGTCTCTTGAACAATTCTTTCTTCCATGGGGCTTTGTAGAATCTATTCATGTACCAACACTTGTGTCCCTTGAGCCTCAACATCATTGAAGCCTATCTCACTCCCACTATTTCTTTTTTAGATGTGATCCCTCTCAAGGAATATGGCATGTCTTTCCAATATATCCATTTTTTATGAGGGGTTGTATAGGTAATGTCCCCTTGTTTCCTTATAGTATCCAATAAAGGTACACTTTGTTCCTCAGGGAGTTTTTTTACCTAAAGAGGACTTAACAAACACATTGCTTCCCCACACATGTAAATTAAATAATATGGCTCTCATTACACTCTTTAACTCGTATAGAGTACCATTTATTTATTTAGTTGGAACTTAGTTTAGTATGTGCGCTACTATTTGTAACACAAAACCCTAAAAGGATAATGGACGACTTTCATGACTCTTCATTGTCTCACCATTTCCAACAAGATGATGTTCCTCCTTTCTCTCAAACCATTCCACTAGGGCATGTATAGTGGTGTGAGTTGGGAAAGGATACCAAACTCTCATATATAATCAATGGAGTCTTGATTAAGATATTCCCCACCTCATTCAGAGCATAGTTTTTTAATCATCTTACCATGCTGGTTCTCAACATTGTTCTTGTATTCTTTGAACATATCAAAATAATCCAACTTATACCACATTATATATATATATCTATATCTGCTAAAATAAGCTATAAAAGTTATTATATATGACTACCCTTCCCTTTCTTCATCTGGAAATGGTCAAAACACATTACTATGAACAAATTCATGAAGTTATTTAGCCCTTTAACCTTTCCCACTAAATGGGGATTTGTTCATTTTTCCTTGTATACATGCATGACATACACCATGTGGTTTTAGTTTGGGAAAATATAAATATCCATCTTGGTGTAACTTTGTAAAGAGTTACTCATTTACATGACCTAGTCGGTGATGCCAATGGTGGGTGTGGTATGATTAATGTGAAGTATCTTTTTTATCGATTGCAATTACTTGGTTTGTGTAATCCAACACATAAATATTGTTTGTATAAATGTGCCCTTCCAAAAAAATCTATCTTTGTAATAGACAAAACATTCATTTCCAAACTTGAAAAAAAAAATCCATATATATCTAATCTGGATACAAAAATAATGTTTTTAGAGAAATACGACATATAATGACAACCCTTTAACACCAATATCATCCCATTTCTAAAATTAAGTTGGTAGTCCTTGATAGATATAGTAGGAAGTCTAGAACCATTGGCTTCTGCTAGATCTTCCTCCCCTTGGTCAATATTCATGAATCTACTTGGTTCCTATATTAGAATACATATGTGATCACCACAAACTGTTTCTATTACCCAATTTTCAGAAAATGATAGATTTCATTTGGTAATAAATACTCATAAATATTTTCATTACTTATTAGGCTAGGTGTAGTTCTTCTTCCATTGTCTCTTCTTACCATATGTGAAACAAACAGCCTCTTTTTCCCTTGCCTCCCCTTTTATCTTCATTTTATTGGATGTTTGGGATGAAAATTTGGGGTTAACACTCTTTGCCTTCCCTTTCTACATATTTAACATAAAAACAGAGGGCTTTTTTCACTTCATATAATTTTACACTTGGAGAATGAGGATAATAAGATCAAATAAGGACTTCTAAATGTTTTTAATATTGAAATTGACCAAAAATTTAAAGAATCTATGAGGGAGTGATGCAAGAAGCAGATTAGTAACCAGTTATTTAGGGATTTTAAACCATATAACCTCTAGGCACTCAATATATCCAGTGAGTTATACTACCTATGGAACAGTTGGGTAACCTTCCCCAAGATTACTTTGAAAGAGTGCCTTATAGATCTCAAATCTTTTATGTCTTACTCTCTCCTCATAATGACCCTAGAGGTTCTCGAGAATTCTATAATAATCCTTGTTTTCATGAGGCTTCATGAGCACACTAGACATCAATGATAGAATCAATCATTGAACATTGAACGCATTGTTCATATATTTTTTATATTATAAAAAACATTAGCACTTACTTCATTGGAACTCAGATCAGGTAATGCACACTCCATCACTTAAGACTTCCATTCATGGAATATGATAAATTGATGGCATTTAAATCATTCTTGGAAGTAACTAATGGTGATGATGTTGAATTTATCCAAAATTGAACACAAGGATAGTCAGGTTGACTAGATTTTAATTTTATTTGGCAAATAAAATAGAATATCTTTAGTACATTATTTACTAAATTTTATAAGAAATAATCAATTTTTATTAAGTCTCCCACTATTTTAATAAGTCCCAATAGACCTTAAATTTGAACTCGGAATGTCTATTTTCCATGACATTCTATTAAAAAGGATATGTATTACTCTTCAAAAAACCCCTACAATGGTTGGTAAATATATTAGAAGTTATTTAGGTATGCAGTTCATTGCCAAATATGGGCTTGTAGCTCCTTGATCTGTTGAGTGGAATCCTTAATCCTGAGATCATGAATTTGGATTTCCTAAACTCTTGCCTCCAATATTACTCCAAGTCATGAAAGGGCTACTCTTATTGATGTAATATGGTTAAGTCAACTCAAAAACATTAATAAGGGATTCCTATGTAAAAGTAATTGTCCCAATAAGGGTTGGTCAAACACATAGTTTTATTGAGTTTTTCCTCTAATCATCTAATATAAGTCTTGGTTTGTCTTAATATTTTATTTGAAGGATTTTTATCACTCATAATTGAATTTCTTATTTTCATTATCCCATGATTTTTAATATTAAGTTGAACTTTCTTATGTTATTAACCATGTATTGATAATATTTTTGCATACGTATGGTTTATATTAGTTTTATCTTTCATGATTGTTTAATTCATTAATTATGTGATCATGATGACACATCCTTAATGATAAACCAATGGAACTAAAAAAATAATATTAAAATAATTATCATTAACTTTTATAATGGTTATATTATCATGCAATTGATAATCTAACCCTGACCTAGGGGAGAAAAATATTAAACCTTTTGGGTTTGTGTTTAAAATATTCCACCTATCCACCTCTTTATCCCCAGGGATAGGTTTTGTCTCAGCTCAAAATTGAACTTCCTCCACTAGCATGGGAGTTTCATACAATAAATATTTCTTTTTTAACCCACATGCAGGTGAGAGGTAAAAAGGGGTTTTCATAAAATAATCCTTGGACACGCATTCCCTACATATTAATGAGAAGAAGGTCGCAAGACAAAAAATTTAATTTAAATAAATAAATTAAAAGAAACCAAACAAATAAAATGGTATTGGTCTGGGTCCTAATAATCCATAAGTAAAATTATATTTACGTTAAAATAAAACTATAATTCAATTCTACAATCATTCTTATTTATGAAAAATCACTATTGAATCAATTAATTATCATCTTTAATTAATCATTCCATTTATCATGTACCCCTTTTTGAATTTCCTTGAAATTATCATCCATTATAATTTTTTACAAATAAATCCATTTAAAATAATATCTGTAAATAACATGAACCTTGGAGGAAACCCGGTGAATTACTATTCATAAATACCCAATGAGTAGAAGTGAACATTACACATATATTAAATTAAACACATATATATAACACCAATCATTTTTTGTGCCTCATCTTTATGAATGCATGATGGTACACGTCTCATGGGTTTGTATAATATAATAATAATTTTTTTTAAATCTATATAATTGGATGATTATATAGTGTGTATCTACAACTACATGGTGTGTACTATTTTTCACCTTCCATATGAAGTAGTCACCTAGGAAAATAGTGTTTGTGTGTAATTAGGAAATCATCAGAGTACACGGCGTGTCAAGTAGGCCACGCATTGTGTGCTTCCTCATTACATTTCCTCCAGTTGGGAAAGCCATGTATGGGGTATAGGGTCCCACCCTAACTCGAAGGGACTAAATGTAGTGTCATGTGGGCCACACGACATGTAATCCAAAAACTGCAATCCACCTATTCATGGTCAACACATTGAGTCATTAAGACTTAGACAATCTCTAATGACATGCCTTGGTTTGGAAGACTATACCATGTCAGTTGAACATTGTCTACATGGTGTGTACTACTAAATACATGTTGTTTGTTCTTGTGTTGTACGTCCAAGAACCATTTTCACCTCCAGATGAGAACCCCTATTTTATTTTAATCAAAATTAAAATAAAATATCATTTCTATAAGGTGAACGAGAAACTAATGTGGATGAACAGGTCTCGAGGATCATATTTTCAGAATTATTAACATGAATTGAAGTAAATAAATTATTAATTTAGTAAATCATCAATGAAATATTTAAATAATTATAAACCATGATGTAACCACTCTGGTACAACTTGATGGTTCCGAGCACAGTGGAAGCATGGTTGGGACAGAAACCAACTTTTATTTTTACCATAATCAATGATTATTTTAGGATCAATACGATAATGAATGACATTTTCCACAGAATAAGATTAAAGATTTAGAAATAGAAGAAAGAGGCTTGAAACCTTAATAGAGGAACCTACAAATCATATTTATAATTAATTTAATTAATTTCATAAAAAAAATAATACCTGGTACTTCGTTATATTCTTTATGGGTGATATGGATCATCTAGAATGACCCTTCTAGACTATCTGATTTCAATTGTAAGGATCCAAACTAGAATCACTCATGTAGTGATCCACACATGCTCTTATGGCCTCTGATCGATTTCACTCGTTCTCCGGGTGCGAGTGGGGCGAAGCAATTGTCCTATGTCAGTCATTCTTGTTCAATTGTTCTTCGGTCATGATGAACGTCTCTCGTTATTGAGTGGGGTAGGAGGGGGATTCGAGAGAGATATTATTCAACTCAAAAATTCATAATTCACTGGCTGTGCAGTTTGATACATGGAAAAATAAACATATATTTCTATTTATTTACATCGGGATTCAATTACAATATTTAATTCATGAATTTCAATTAAAAAAATCCATAACCTTTGACAAAACCAATGTTATTTATATTAATACCACCTCATTAATTATGGTGCACCAACAAGCGCAAAGTAAAACTATAAATAAAATTTCACGTCATAAAATAATAGCAACTTTATTTTAATTTGTTCCAACTTGTAAAATAATTATTTATCATCTTCAAAATAATTATTTTATTACCAGACCAGCCTTGGTCCTCTAGAAATTGACTTCTCTTTATTGAATTCCCAAATAAATAAATAAATAATATATTTCCTTAAATAAATATTTTATTTACAAACTAGTCAATAAATATTTATAAAATTTTCAAATAAAATAAATGAAGATATTTTACCCATAATCCGATGAATAAATATTTATTTAATTTATGAAATAATTTTAATTCGAATTAAATTATTCCATTTTCTAGGAAATAACATTTATTAATAAAATTCAAATCGAATTTAACCAAGAACAATAGAAAGACATAGTGTGTGACCCTCTAGGATTCATTCTCATTAGCATTAGGCAGGCTTTCGTGAAGTCCAAGAGTACTCTCTAGAAATTGGTCAAGGCACCCAAGAGAATGAACATAATTTCAAAAGAATGACATCCACATACGAACACTTGCTATGTAATATAATCCCTTTTTCACAATATCTCATCAACCAGGTTTCATGATAGTGTCATCAAAATTTATTCTAGAAATTTTATTCTTTGACTACCTAAAATAAACTCATCATTAGAAAATGGATTTGGAATTTTTCATGACTTTTATATATCAATAAAAAGTCTGTGATTTAAACATCCATAAAGGGAAGGGACAAATCCTTCCATGACTTATCTATTAATAACATGCAACACATGTTGCACAAAAAGTAATTTACTTCACACCATCTGTATGTGTGAAGGTTTTCATTGGAAAATCATTGTACGTGAGTCTTAACACATATTAATATTAATCTGAAAGGCAATGAGTCATTAAAAATTCTCGAAGAAAGAAATATCTGATGACATCTACACATGTGGAATTCCAACTGGCAGGTCGGTTCTTATAGTCTCAGGTCTTGGAGATTACCAAGTGTCTAATTCATGAGAGGAATTCTCATCTACTTATGAGTACCCACACCTGACGGTCTACATGCTATGTGCCCCATCATAATATGTCATCCAACCGTAGAACTATATTTAAGAATATTGTTATAGAATTTCAAGGTTCTCATCATAGCAGGGAACTGTCATGACCTTGTCAATGCATGAAATACTCTAGGTCATTATGACATCATAGTCATTTAGAATAGTGAATAATATGTAATATGATGTTTAATATTTAAATACATTAAATTACCATGTAATCAAAGGAAAACCAGTTGGTTCTAGGACATCATATCTTACAAAAATGGCCATGTTATAGTCTCTTGGATATATGTTTGGGTCACCAAATCCAACAATCAATCTACTTATCCATGAAGAATTCTTATCACTAGGACCACCATATAAATAGTTGGTGTCCTTATCAGACAGAAAAATCATGTCATAGTCTCAATCGTGTCCTCAATTACCTATGTGTTGGGCTCAGCTTAGAACCTAAGGGGTACCTATCAAGAAAACTCATGAATTTATCTCTACATGTGCACATTATCAACTTCTTTTCCAGGTCCCAACTTCATCTCTATAGTTGCTGTTATAGTTGGTTCCCCACTTGGAGGTAACATCTTTGAAACATGTCCCTCTATTGATGCATCAAATTGAAGGGATTATCTTCATGTTCCAGACTGTAGATCCTAGTTATCTTAGTTAATGGTGGAATCATAAATGTAAAAAAATGTACCACAGTCAATGAGTATATATAGATGTCTAACTTAAAAAGGAAATATAAATAACATCCAATGCCCATATGATGCATGTAAAAAAAATTCCCTGTGACCACATTTCTCATGTAGCCAATAAGAAAGTCAGTGAACAGTGCCATGTTGTATGCATATGTCTGCCACTACACCAACACTAGAGTCTCTGGCCTAATTCTAGAACTCCAAACACTTAACATTATTTTCCCAATCCAATATCATAGACTCCAATCATAAGTAATAATCTACACCTCCAATACCACTTGGTCCCAACCTTCCACAATAGGGCGCATGTTGCGACTCCCCAAGACAGCCACCAATAGACCAAGGGATGATAGCTAGTGCTGAATAGGCAAATGACTATCATGGGAGTCCTTAGCCTGAGTACCTATACACGCACAGAAACACAACTCCAATCCCATACACTACATGAATGTAAAAATAAAAAAACAACAAGGCATGAATAAATATAAATCCTACAACCATTATATGAAAGATGAAATGGATATTAAAGAGGGAAAAATAAAATAAACCAAATATGGGTTAAAAATAAGTCCACACTGAATGAAAATATATGGATTATTGTTAGGATACCAAAGGCGCACACCATGATCTTCTCAGTCTCACTATGAATAGTTTTTTCCTAGTCTGTCTTGGATTCTATCAAAAGGATGATCATCTGCACAAGAAACAACACATGTGGGAAAATTCCATACATGGGGGGTTTAATAAAACCCAAAAAGACACCCCAAAACCAAAAATCATAGAATAATATTATAATAGCCATCTCTAGACATGTATATTTCCAAAATACATATAACATGAATATCCTAATATATTCAAAAAAGATTCATAGTCAAAAGGTGAATCCATAAACATAATACCAGCTTAATATTCCTTCATGATGGTTAAATAAATCACTCATCTAATGGAACACACTCCATTATTAATGTAGATCTAATAACTTCTCTAAAAGATGTAGTTCTCATCGGATCTCTCTATAGGAAATATTTGTGGATCTCTGAATTGTTATTATATACAGATGAGGATCAATCCCAAGGCTAGGGGGTATTGAAACATCTCCATCTGGATTAACCAACTATGTAGGGGATTAGTTCTAGTAGAGTGTTGGTCACGATGATACTAAGAAATCCACCTAGGGAGAAAATATTTATAGACTATCTCACTATGGGCCTCATAAAAGGATTCCAACAAATATATCCAAGTTGTTTGGTTCAAGGGATTGTTTTCATATGTTTGGGTGGTGACTTTATACAAACTCTCAGGGAATCGATATGGGGAATGTAAAATAATGAATCATTTCCAATATATGGATTTTCAGCACTCTATGCCAAAATAAATTGAGTACATAGTGTGTAGTTGGGGTACATGTTGTTCCCTTCGACCATGGATCACGCCCATGTAAAATAAATCATGTCCATGTATTTGTTATCGTACAATACCTGTGTCTATCCACATACATAATCCCATCTACCTGTACTTGTGTATGTTATACTCTTTGTCAAGTATTGTCGGTATGAGATTACATAGTGTGTTGTTCCCTTATACTCTAGACGATGTATGTGTACTCAAAAAGGTCCACAACAAGCTCACTAAAGGAAACTACATGATATATGACAATGTCACCCAAAGTGTGATCGGTATAATCATATGAAAACCCTATTGTCACATGAAAATTGGCCCACAAAATATTAATCTCCACATTACATGCGGTATGTCACAAAACATTCCAAAATTCTCAGATCTAGTCCGCACATTGTTCCCAGCTCCCATGGCCATATTTCAAGCTTATCTATTCATTGTATCCGAGGGATATCATCATATAATACTAATAATCATGTAAAATGGATATATGGTCCTTGAATAAACCTGGAGAATGGAATTTTATAATTTTATATGTTGAGTTCCAAATGAACCAAAATTAGGCATCTGAACCTCCTAATCCGTGCTTATTTCCATTATTGCACCGCCTTCGTGTCATATAGATCTTCGATAAATAATATCTAAACATTGTACCAAGAAATTAGTGTGAAATTATCGATTCATTAGTTGATGTAAAACCAAGGGCCAACAAAAAATTCTCTCATTGAACGAACAAATCAGGGGAGAACAACACTAAGAAAAAATGTGAGGAATGAACCTCAATCGATATTCATGTGAACCTCGATTCAATATCGTGAGAAAAATGAATAAGGAGATAAAACATAACCAAAAATAAATTCTTCTAATAAATCCCCGTAATAATCCCCTCCCACAAAATGATTGATTCATAAATCAATCTATTCATCGACTGATTAATGTTCATCATAAAAACCAAAAATGGGGAAAGAAATTAAAAACCAATTATATCCTAGATCGATATGGATTGATCACTGAGGAATAATGATCATGTCTTGTTATCATTATAAAGATCTCTGAATAATGTTTTCAATCGACCACCTATTTATGATCTGGTCGTCTTTCTCTTGAGAGATATTTTCCAATCCTCTCTCTAATGGCTCTCTAATGGCGTGAAGGTAATGTGGTTAACCTTGGAATTATTTCATAATATCCTACAAAAGGATATTCTAGACACTGCATCTATAAAATAAAAAATATATTAAATTATTTTATACATTGCATGACTGAGATAAATTTTCCACAAACATGCTACATCGACATTGGTTATGTCGTTCCTGGGATAAAATGAACGTTCTAAACTCATTGGAGGCCTTTAATTTATGATCATTGAACCCATTTTGATATTATTATACACCTTCTAGAATAATGTGTATGTGTTCAATTTAACATATTTAATATATTTCAAACATTTATTATCACCACACCAAGCTTCGAAATTGAATGTCGTATCAAAGCCCGATCTAAAATATAATATCTAAATATCCACAAATTATAATTTGAAAATCCAATTAATTGCATATAATTTATATGAAAACATTATATTTAAAATACACTATAAATATATTTATCTAAAAGTTAACATAATCATATTTTAAATATTAAATTTAATGAAAAATATTTTTTATATAAAAAAATAATGAAATGAAATTCATGTAATGAATTGTATTTGGTTAAAAAAATGAAAAAAATTATTTAATGTTGAAATGGAATATTTTACAAATAGTTTTTTTATATTTTATTTATTTCTATATTTATTAGTTGTAGTTAGAATAATAAAATAATTATTTAATTTTATTTTTTCATTGTATATTTGAAAATATAAATTTTATTTTATCTAATTATTATTACATGGTAGGGAATATAAATTAATTAATTTTTATGTTTAAATATATATTATACTAAAAAAATATTTTATACATTAAGAATTTGGATTTTAAAATAATTTTTAAAAAATATTATAAAATTAATCTTATAAAATGGAAATTATATTTTGAATCAACGTATAAAAATTTTCTAATAAAGGACATTTCATTCATATAATACACAATAGGATACTGAGGTTAAAAGTGAGTTACCATGTTTGATGTTAAAATAAGTAAAATGGTTTAATTAATGAAAAAATTCATAAAATATCTCTAAAACTATCTCTAAATTTTGGGAAATGGATTTTTAAGGACCAATATTCTTTATGAGTCCACTTTTTATCAACTTTTAGATAAAAATAAATTGACGTATACAAGAGGGAATAATTACTTCAGAAAATGTAATTTTTTACCAACTATAAAAGGGACCATACACCACCCTTTCTAAACCTCAAATGATTTTATAATTTTTCCTAATAATCTACCACATTCCCTTCCACAATAATCTTTCCTCTTTTTTGTTAGTCCCTTGTCTCAAATGTGATCCCCAAACACATGTTATATTAATTTTTCATTTAACATCCTCATTTAACTCTACTGAAATATGATTTATAATATTATTAATCAGTAAATGATACAATTTATTTTTAAAATTTTGATTTTTTAGTAAAATAACATTGTAAAAATACTTATCTTTTGATTATAACTTGTAAATTTTTATTCTAGTTTAACTCTCAATGTTGATGGTGCTATAAATTTGTGTTGGGGATGGTTATAAAAATATAATTATAGGAAATATTTTTTATTAATAAGTAAATAATTTTTTATTTATAATTATGTAATGAAAATACTTATATTTATGTCATTTTTAATAAAACACTTTATGTTTTTAAAAAATTTACAAAAAATGCATGTTATGTATTTTAACATTATGAAATGTACCTAAATAACCCATAGAAAAAGTAGATAATGTAATAACTCATTATATTTTATATATTATAGGACATTCAATTTTACCAACATGATAAACTCTTTAACATGGAGCGATGCATGAGACCACTTTATAAAACAATAAAATGAACCATAAAAAATGAAAACAATAATGGATCAATATAAACAAACAAAGAAATAACTATGTAATAAATACATATAAAGGAAAAATATAAAAGTACATATATATGAATAATGTTTTTAAGTAATTTAATATATAGTATTTTTTATTATAGAAGATTTTAGATTACATTTTAAGAACATGGAATCCAAGGTTACCAATTCTTTTTACTTAATCTCATTTCTTTGATCCATTCACCATCTTCATACCATTTTTACACTATGTTTGTTTCTTGAAAAGTATTATTTTATTATATTTTATTTCATAATTAATTTTAAATTATTTATATTTATTTTTCATTATATCATTTATAATCGATTCACAAATCTATAAAATCTGTCGTTATAAAGGTTTTTATTGACTCACTCTATTTTTTTTAAGATATAAACCTTTTTCATCTACTGTGCTCTTCTATTTTTGATTTTTATACCCCATAATTATATAAAATATTAATTTTAATTTCATGGCTATGAATTAAAACTAATATATCATAACCACATTTTCAAATGAATCATACTACATAAATTAAAATTTTTGAAAGATTTTTGTATCTCAATTTTCCATTTTTGAGACTTGTAGAATATTATGGTGCAATTTTGATTCATATAATTTATATAATACACCCATTTTTAATTAAAAAAAATTTATTTTAGTCAGTGGATTTATAATTCCATTCCATGATATCTCAGTAACTTTATTTTCATTCGAACATTAGGAATATTTTATGTGTTTTCTCAAATCAATTCTTTCTATTGAGTCATCCTCTCTTTTCTACGACTATCTTATTAGTTAATTTTTGTACTATACCAATATGATATATTAAGTTTAAATTTATATTTATTTAATTGAAGAATACATTTCATTATAGAAATTGTAATTTTTATTATTATTTAATAGAAATACTTATATCATTTTTGTCATTGTTGGTTACATTAAATAAGAAAAAATTATTTAAAATTTATTATTTCCACTTCTGTAAATTCTTTATCTCCCGTTGTTTATTTCAACTTCCTCAGATTTATTTCATTAAAAGATTCATTATAGGGGAATTTTTTTTGCAAAAAATTATAAATATATTTTTAATCTTTAAGAAAAACTCAATTTTTAATGTTACCCTTAACATTGATTTTATGATAAATTTATAAAAACATTTTAGAAAATATTTTAAACAATAAATTTATATTTTAGAATCATTATTATAAATAATTTCTTAATGAAATTTTTTCTATAAAATCAATAAAACATATAAAAAAATTAACGATATATTCTTATCTTCTGGCTATTTCAGGAAAATTATGTTTAATATAATTTTTTTTTGGGATTATTTTTATGTTAAACAAAATATTGGGAATTTATTTCTCAAATATTTTATATGTTATTATATTCCATTAAATTATTAATAATATATTTCATTAATCATTTATATTATATTTTTTTAATGTTACTTAATGAATATTTCCTCTCATTATATATTTTTTTTTTATTTTTTTTATATTACTAAATAATTCATTAAATATTTATCAAAACATTCATTATAATAATGAAATTAATGATCTATAAGTGGAATGATCCTCAATTAATTTTTTCTTCAATTACTGAGATTATTGGGAAAATATATCCTTTCATATAATTACATTCTATTATGACAACAATATATATATATATATATATTCTAAGTGAAGGGTATTAACCATGATTTTTGTATCATTTCATTCATATGGAAAAAAATTCATTATGACTGTATACATTTTATTCTACAAGGTGAAATTAACCTATACATTAAAATATTTGTTAAAGGAAGTTTACCTATAAATCCTCTATAATTTTATGATGATTTTTACATTATGATTGTAGATATGTAACTTGTTTTAAATTCATGTGTTAATTATTTTTTGAATTCTCATCGATCCCAATTGTAAGAACCCAGATCTTATTTTCAGGTATGTTTTCCTTTTTAGGTCCTTTTTGTGAAAAAGTGGAAATTATGGAAATTTTATATGTATATGAGATGTACTCTATGAGTACATATCTTGTACTACCATGCTGTAGGAGGACGTGTGCTAGACGTGTAGTAACCATATAGAAGGCCGTGTGGGAGTGACTTGGAGGCCGCTTAAAGCGAAGTACAGAAATGGCGAGTACACGCCGTGTACTTTCTTTTTTCATTAAACGCACCGGGGTCGCGTCTAATCGCCAGAACACTCTTCTATTAGGTCTCGTTCAATCAAGAGATCTATACGGCCATAGATATTTGATGATCCCCTGAGCATCAATCAGTCCTCTTAATCAAACACTTTCAGTTGCGTTGGAATCGCATCGGTGTGTTCTCTCTTTTGCTTGAGCCTCATTTCATTATTCCTCTTCTTTTCCAAGTTATCATGGGTTTAACGTTTTATACATTTTCTTTGATCTATGGTGTTTTCAGTTTATTCAAGCCTCGAGGTTCAAGTATAGAGATCTCCTAACATCGAGGAAGGTGGTTTATTCCATTCCATTCAAATCCTTTGAGTATTATGTTAAAATTCCACAAATACCCTTGATTGGGGTATTGTGTGTTTACCATTTTAGACCTGATGATTTCCTTCAATGCTCATATGTTTTTCTAGATGTTATCTGGAAATGAATATGGGAGATTTCAATGCTTTGGATGTTTGTTTTCTTTTTACGACCGTTTGGTCCTGTTTATCCAGTTTTGCTCACTTTCCTATTTTCCATGCCTATTTTTATAGGATGGAGAGTTGTATTCTGACATGCTTCATATGTTGTAGACTGTTTATCCAAGAAGTTCTATTGGTTTACTTAGGCCATATTGCACTGCTATGCTCATTGACCTACAAAGGGCCATGAGAACCATGTGTAGTAGACTATTAGGGGAATTGACTGAGTGAGCTTCCTCAAAGAGTCTCTAAGTACTTTAACCTATAAGGGAAATCAACCGAGTGAGAATACTCAGAGAGCCTAGGACCACATGGCGCTATAAGGGGAATTGACTGAGTGAGCTTCCTTAGAGATTCATTGACTAGTTTAGACTATAAGTGGAATTGACTATGTGAGCTACCTCTGAGATTCTTTGTTTTACTTGGAATTTCCTTGATTACTCTAGACTATAAGGGGAATTGACCGAGTGATATTTCTCAGAGAGTCGTTGAACAACCTATGATATAAGGGAAATTTACTGGTTGAGCTTCCTCAGAGAGTCCTTGACCTTGGGTCTATAAGGGGAATTGACCATATTAGCTTCCTCAGAGAGTCCCTGACTAACTCAGACTATAAAGGGAATTGACTGTGTGGTCTTCCTCAGAGAGACTTTATGAATTCTTATTACTGAACTAGATGGGATAGGATGAGTGTACTGTAAGAGGGTTTCTTGTACTTCTTAGGTAGGTCTAGAGGGGATGGTTTTGAGTACTTTTCATAGGGTTACCTATTTGGGGATTAGTTGTTTGTTTCGTTGTAGCTTGATATTGAAACTGTGGTTTGTTTACTTATGAGCACTTGTATATTTACTATTTTCTGTACTTTTACCTACCATATATTCACTTCCAGTGAGGCATAGATCTTCGGGTGGTTGCTTAATTAAATTTAGTCTCACACCATTTATTGGTCATGCTTTTTGGGCCAAACAAATTATATTGTTGCAGGTATAGATATGGGCAATTTCCCTTCTACTTCATGTTCTAGACTAGCTGTGGAGCTAGGGAGCATGGGACCAAGATTAGGCTTATGATTCAGGGGAGTTGTTTATCTTTTTCATTTGTGATTTGGTTTAGAAATGTTTTTATTTCCAGCATTTTGACTTGTCTGGCTGCTTTACTAGACATATGTATCATGAATCATTATATATATATGTGCTAAAGTTGTTTATTATTCCAATATTTTGTTGTTTATTATTTTTGGATCTTTACTGTTTCTACTATTCAATGTTGTTTACTTCCACTATGTACTCTTCCAATGAGGGCCTAGTTTCCCCACTATCATACATAAGCCCTCACTACTAGTCGGCAGCCTCTGGTGTGTGGGGAAAAGTACTTGAGGCCATGTGACCAATTGGGTATGAGGCGCCTCTGGGTGGCTTCTGGAACCAGGATGTTACAAAGTGGTATCAGAGGATTTTATTTTCTTATTGACTTACTATTTGGAGACTTTATTCAGGGATAAGATAGAATAGGTGCTTGTTAATAAATTTTGTCCGGGAGTAACTAACCATTGTACAGGGAATAGCAAATCTACCATGTTTAATTTTAATTTTTTCTGGTTTTTAAATTATTATAGTTGATTAGTTTTCCCCTTGAGTGATTCACAATATTTGTGCTACTGTTTTTGATATTACTGAGGTTCTATTTCTTTTTCAACCTGATAAGATGAGGGTATTCCATCTCATGCATCATATAGGCACTTGCTTGAAATCACATGTCATGCATTTTTGTCGTTCCATCTAGGATGATTTAGTTATTTCATGTTGTTGTGATAGATGTTTTGTAAAATATGCATGCTATTGTGATAGTTACCTTGATAAAATACCTTCTGTTTGATATGGTATTGTTTGGTGTATGGTTTTGCTTGAATGGACACCAAAAATTGGTTCTTGAGGTGTTATGGGACCTCATGGACCGATGTTTGGTGGATCATTGACTTGTGTTCCTTGTTTATAACATGTATAAGATGCCATGCTTTGATTAGCGGGGAGTATATGCCCTCACAGATTGTTATTTGGCACTTTGGTGTTCGTTTCAGTGTTTTTATAGGCTCGGGAGTAGTTTCTAAGGCTTACTATCTAGAAAAACCCATAATACACACCGTGAAGTTTTGACTATATGCCATGTCTTCTTATGTTCGGTAAAAAACTATTTTTATTAATTAAACATCATTTAATTTATGTACACACCGTGTAGTCTCTAATTGTGTCATCGGTCGTGTGGGTAGGGACACAGGATGGGGAAAGTCTGGTGGGAATACGCCGTGTAGCAGTCGAACATGCAGTGTAGTGTCAACCTTGTGTCTTCCTATGTAACTAAAACATGGATGGATAATAATTAAGGTAAACATGCCATGTCCAAATTGAACATGCCGTGTAGTTTGACTTAGGTACCCGGTCATGACACGAACTACATGGGTCGGTTTTATGTTTTCACGTACACGTCATGCCTAACTTGAACACGTAGTGTAGTCGGACCCAGGTACCTAGTCATGCCACGAATGACAAGGGTCAGTGTTATCCCTTCTCGTACATACCATGTCTATTTGGAACACTTTGGGTAGTGTGAGCCATGTGTTAGGCCGTGTCACTAACAACACGGGTCGGTGAAGCTCGTCTAGTACACGTCGTGTACCTGTGGGACATGCCGTGTAGTCTTGACCGATAAGAAACCGTGTAGACTTGGCCTTGTGGCATTGGAGATTGAGTGGTGTACATGCCGTGTGCTGGTGTAACATGCCGTGTACCTAGGGTTGAGACACACCCAGGCCAGCATTTGAACACGACCATATATGGGCCTAAGGTAACACGCTATGTAGACCTTATACATGTTGTGTAGTCTTGTTCAAAAGAGAGTCGTTTGGCTAACCGTGTAGAAGGATTCAATCATGGGAAGAAATTTCAAGTACAGGTCATGTGTGTGGACAACACGTCATGTGTTGGGGGTGTTACCTGGCCAGTTCTAGTAAGAAGTACATGCCCATGTGGAATACTTAAGTGAACATGCTGTGTAGTTATTATTCATGTCGTGTAGTCTTGTTTTTTCAACTTGAATATATTATTTTCATTTTTACCTTCTTATGATTCCTGTTCTTATTCCTTGATAATCTTTTTCTAAGGTGTTTGTTTGACCTTGTAGAGTCATGTCGCTGAGACGACCACGAGTTATTCAACAAGGGAGTGGTGACGATTATACTCTAGAGGTGGTAGGCCATGGGATACTAATGGATCCTTCAATAGTGCCAGATGCAGCACCAGCCGTTACACTAGACACAGTCGTGGATGCGCAGTTCTATGCAGGCTTCCTACTGCTTATGCAGACCATCCAGTGAGCACTGCTAGTTGCCACATCTATGGAAAAGCTGACATGTATATTCCATTTGCAGCATCCGTCTATGTTCTCAGGGGATGGCGGAGCACAGGCTATAGAGTCATGGTTGGGTTCAATGCAGATGGTCTTCGAGCATCCAGAGACGCCTCCTGGGAGAAGGGTAAAGCTCTCTACTTATATGCTTCGTGATTCCGCCTAAAGATGGTGGAATTTTACCACCTAGACTAAGAATCGTCGAGACATGGTGTTGGATGAATTTCATGCAGTCTTCTATGAATTTTTCATTCCAAAGACGCTAAGGGATGATCTAGCTTAAGAGTTTAGGAATCTGCAGTAGGGAAACGTGTTAGTGATGGACTATTCTTCCTATTTCAAAGAGATACAATGTTTTTCACCTTTTCTAGTGGGTGTCACTTTCTATGGGACCACTATTTCTTGGAGATGATATCCTATAGTTTCATTCATGGGATAGACTATATGGTACCCATTTGAGCCTTTGTAGATTTCTATTGTCACGGGATGAGTTTCACGTCCCCAAAGGGCAGAGAGTTTCTATACAAGGGCAAATGGGATGTCCAGGTGAGCCAAGATGGACTCGAGCATCGGGGACAAGGTAGGGTGACATCATAGATTACGAGTTTATATCAAGATGACAATGGAAATTGTCATAATAATTTACCTCAAGTGGTGAATTGTTTCAAGGATGTCTTCCCGGATGACTTTTCAGGTCTACCTCTGGAGCAGGAGGTGGATTTATCTATTGATCATGTTCTAGGAGAGGCACTGGTGTCCATTCCTCCTTGTATTATGGCCAAACTAGAGTTTTAGGAGCTCAAGAGGTAGTTGTAGGAGTTACAGGAAAAGAGTTTCAATCGACCCAGTACTTCTCCTTGGGGTACGACTGTCCTGTTTTCGAAGAAGGAAGTTGGTTCCCTCGGATATTGTGTGGATCATCAGAAGCTGAACCAGTTGATAGTAAAGAAATGATATCCCTTGCTGAGGATTGATGATCTTTCTGATCAACTTAGAGGAGCACGAGTGTTCTCAATGATTGAATTGAGATGTGGATATTATCAGTTGCACATTAGACCATCAGACATACCTCTTATAGCCTTTCGGAGCTGATAGGGTCTATACGAGTACTTGGTCATGTTGTTTGGACGCATGAACGCACCATCAGTTTTCATGGATCTGATGAATTGTGCATTCCACCCTTATCTGAATTCATTTGTGGTAGTCTTTTTTAGCGATATCTTTGTGTACTCTCACACTAAACACGACCAGGCCACCCATCTTGAGATTGTTTTCAGTTCACTAAGAGAGCATCTGTTATATGTTATTCTCTCAAAGTGCCACTTCTGGATGGACCTGATTCACTTTTGGGTCATATTATCTCAGAGGTTGGAGTTGCGGTAGACCCAGATAATGTGGGAGTAGTATTTTTCTAAGAGTATCCTAAGAACGTGTTTGAAATATAGAGTTTCTTAGGGCAGGCTGGTAAATACAGGCACTATATATAGGAATTATCATGCTTGGCTGTGTTGTTGACGAGTTTGACTAAGAAGGGTGTGAAGTTTATTTGGTCAGAATCTTGCAAGAAATCCTTTCAGGAGCTGAAGGGAATCTTGACATCAGCACCGGTGCTGATACTTCCATAGCAAGGGAAGAGCTATACAGTTTACTATGATGCATCATGTATTGGGTTGGGAGCATTTTTGATGCATGGCGATTGAGTAGTTGCGTACATGTCTCGACAGTTGAGTCCACATGATAGGAATTACGCAACACATAATCTCGATTTTGCTGTAATTGTTTATGCGTTACGTTGTTTGAGACATTATCTCTTGGTAGAACATTTTGTGGTGATTACAGACCACAAAATTATGAAGTATATCTTTACCCCACGTGACCTGAATTTGATGCAACGAAGGTGGGTTGACTACCTTTAGTCCTTTGACTTTGAGCTTGCATATACACCTGGTGAGGGTAAGAAAGTAGCTGATGCACTGAGTAGGAGGACTCAGTAACAGGCAGTGCAGGAGGCTAGTGGTGAGTGACAGCTTATGGATTTATTCACTATGATGCATTTGGAGGTGCATGATAGTCAGGGGAAAACCTATATTTCATCCTTAGATGTGACTTCTACTCTCCATGATGGAGTAAGGATGAGCCAAATATCAGATTCGGATGTCCTAGTTCTACGGGAGTCGGTGGCAAGTGAAGACTCTCCTCCCAATTAGACGATAGGCGATGATGAGTTACTACATATCCATGGAAGAGTGTGGGTTATAGGGGATATACGCAAGGAGTTGAGGCAGGAATTTCACTCTTTATCTTGGGAAGTGCATCTTGGAGGTACCAAAATGTACCATGACTTGAGACATCGATATTGGTTTCCAGGTATGAAAAGAGAGGAAGCTGGTTTTGTTACGAGATGTTCCACCTGCCAGCAGGTAAAGGCAGAGCATCATAGGCTATTCGGATAGTTACAACAGTTACCCATTCTTGAGTGGAAATGGGATGATGTCACGAAGTAAATCTTGATCGGGTTGCCGATGTCAACTCAAGGCAGTGATGTCAGGTGGGTTGTGGTGGACATACTTTCGAAGGTATATCACTTTTTTCCTATCAAGGAGACCATTGGTGTTGATGAGCTTGTGGAGTTGTATATTCAAGAGGTAGTATGTCTTCATGGGGTCCCTCGTTCTGTCATTTTTTATAGGGATACCCATTTTATGTCTCATTTTTGGAAGATTTTTTAGAGGGCATTGGGTACACAGGTGCTTCTGAGTACAGCTTACCACCCTCAGACCGATGTCCAGTCAAAGTATACAATATAGGTGCTCGAGGACATGCTGCGTGCATGCATCCTAGAATTTGGTGTCTCTTAGAAGAAGCACATACCCCTAGTCTATTTTTATAACAATAGTAGATTTTAGGAAACTATTGAGATGCCACATTATGAGGCCTTAAATGGTAGTCCATTCTGATCCCCCATGTACTGGATGGCGGTAGGTGAGACCACTTTACTAGGACCACGTATCATGTAGGAGACTTCAGAGCAGGTCTAGTTGATTCAGAAGCAGATGGCTACTGCACCGTCTCATCAAAAATCATATATAAATCACCACAGACGACCCTTGGTGTTCGTGGTTGGGGATTAGGATTTCTAACGTGTTTCACCGTGGCTGAGAGATAGGCAGATCAGGAGACAAGGTAAACTTTCACCGATGTAAATAGGGCCGTTTGAGATTATGGATAGACTCAGGCCGGTTGCCTCTCAGTTGCAGTTACCCTAGAGGTACCGGGCCATGCACAACATCTTCCACGTATCTTGGTTTTCCCTTTATCATTTAGACATGTATCACATTTTTCTTCCCGAGGATGTTGAACTCTAGGTCAAAGCATCTTTTGATGAGTATCTGATTCGTATTGTTAGTAGGATCACGATGGTTTTCTGAGGCCGATCATTTCCTCTAGTGCGAGTTCCATCGAAGCATGGTAGAGTATAGGACGAGACATGGGAGATGGAGGCTGATGTATGATATCAGTGGCTGGAGCTATTCGTGGTTTCTTCTTCTACTCCATGCTAGGGAAATTTGGGGACAATTTTTTTTAAGGGGGGTAGTTTGTAAGAACCCGGATATTCTTTTCAGTTATGTTTTCCTTTTCTGGTCATTTTTTAGAAATAGAGGAAATTATGGAAATTTTCTATGAACAAAACATGTACTCTATGAGTACACGCAGTGTACGGCCTTGTCGTAGGTGGCCATGTGTTGTCCGTGTAGTAGTTACCCACACATCCATGTGGGAGTGAATTCGATGCCACTAAAAATAGAGTATGGAAACAATGATTACACGTCGTATACTTCAACATTATATGACATGTACTTTCTATTTTTCATTAAACGCACCTGGGTTGCGTCAAATTTCTATAATGCTTTTATTTTAAGGCTCATTCCACCGAGAGCTCCGTACGGCCACAGATCTTCGATGAACCCCTGAGCGTCTGTCCGTCCTCAAAATCAAACAACTTCGGTTACATTGGAATCACATCGGTGGGCTCTATCTTCTTCTTGAGCCTCATTTCATGATTCCACTTCTTTATCATGTTATCATCGGTTGAAAATTTTATATGTCTTTTTAGATCTATGGAATTCTAATGCAATTCAACCCTTGAGGTTCAAGTATAGCAATCTCCTAATGTCGAGGTAGGTGTTTTGTGCCATTCCGTTCAATGTCTTTGAGTATTATGTGCAAATTCCACCAATACCCTTGAAAAGGGTTTTGCGTGTTTACCATTTTACCCCTGTTGATTACCTGATATACTCGCATATTTTTGTAGAGTTTATTTGGATATGAATGGGGTTGATTGGTATGATTTGAATTTTTTTCCAATGCATGTTCGATTTACAAGAATTTAAGCATTTTTAGCAAGTTTGGCTGCCATCCCTGTTTTACATGCCTGTTGTTATTGGATGGAGAGTTGTATTCAGACATGCTTGATATGTTGTAGACAGTTTAGCCAAGTAGTTGTATTAGTTTACTTTGGACATATTGTACTGCTATGCTCGTTGACCTACATAGGGCCATGAGAACCTGGTGTAGTAGACTATAAGGGGAATTGACTGAGTGAGCTTATTCAGAGAGTCATTGAGCAGTTTAGACAATAAGGGGGATTGGCCGAGTGAGATTCCTTAGAGAGCCTAGGACCAATTGGTGATATAATGGGAATTGACCAATTGAGCTTTCTCAGAGAGTCCTTGACTGCATTAGACTATAAGGGGAATTGACTGTGTGAGTTTCCTTAGAGAGTGTTTGTTTAACTATGAATTACCTTGATTACTCTACACTATTAGGGGAATACTCTACACTATAAGGGGAATTGATTGAATGAGCTTCCTTAGAGATTCATTGAATGACCTAGGCTATAAGGGAATTGACCGAGTAAGCTTCCTCATAGAGTACTTGACCTTGTGGCTATAAGGGGAATTGACTGTGTGAGCTTCCTCAAAGAGTCCCTCACTACCTTAGACTAGAAGGGGAATTTACTATGTGAGCTTTCTCAAAGATTCATTATGAATTATTATGACTAAACTAGAGGGTTTAGGCCAATTGTACTACCTAGATAGTTTCTTGTACTTATTAGGTAGGACTAGAGGGGCTGGTTGTGATTACTTCATAGGGGTTTACCTATTTGGGGTTTAACTATTTGTTTCACTGTTAATCGATATTGAAACGGTGGTTTGTTTACTACTGATCACTTTCATGTTTACAGTTTTTTTACTCTTACCATCAATATTTTCACTGACTATTAGGCACAGATCATTGGGTGGTTTCCTACTAGGATTTAGTCTCACACCCTGCTAGGGTCATGCTTTTGGGACCAAATAGATTATATTTTTGTAGGTAAAGTTAAGGGAAAACACCCTTCTACTTGAGGTACCTGACTTTTTGTGGAGCTGGGGACCATTAGACCAAGCTTAGGCTTGTGATTCTGAGGAGCTTTTTATATTTTTCTTTTGTACTTTGGTTTAATTAGCACTGTTTGTATTTCCAACATTGTGACTGGTTTTACTACTTTCTTAGACATATGTATCATGCATCATTTAATATATATATATATGTGCTCCAGTTGTTTATTATTCTAGTCTTCTAATGTTTACTGTTGTTGGATGTTTATTGATTCCGCTACTGTGTGTTGTTTACTTACACTGTGTAATCTTTAAATGAGGGATTATTTTCCCTACTACCACACACAAGACCTCACTACTAGTTGGTAGCCTCTGGCATGCTGGGAAATGCACTTGAGGCCATGTTACCAACCGTGTATGGGGCGCCTCTGGGTGGCTTCCAGAACTGGGACATTACACCAATGGGAACATATAAGTATGGGTTATTATTATATTTTATGTAGGTCCAATATTTCACTTTAATACAATGATAAATTATTTATATCACATTATATAATGATGTTATGCATGCGTAGGATTGGGGTTAACCCTATTCAAGACATTATGAAGGGACAATATTATGATTATATCTGTTAAACATTTTATGCGTGTACATGACTATAATTTACTATGATCACACTTTTATGTTATTTCATTTTTGTGGGTATACCACCTACATATAATATACTCCATCAGTCATTATTATTGTCTAAAATTTAAATATTCATGTCACTAAGTATATGATATACTTTTATAAAAATTCTTTTGAAGTAATATGTCCTTTTTATATAATCTATATAATTCTATCATTCCCTATAATAAGATCTAATGATTTAATTTTATGTTTAAATGTATATTTCTCCCATGTTCATTTTTCTCCAATTTTTAGATCTAAATCATTGGCCTCATAGATTTGTTTTTTCTTTTTTTAATCATTTTATCACACTCTTTATGTTTCACATTTACCCTAAATAGTATATAAATTAATATATCCCAGTGAAATTTATTTGTGGGGGGATTTTGTGAGTGATATTGAAGAAAAATTGTTTAATAATATTTTTTATAGCTAATATCCAAATACACTAATCCACTGGGTTCTAATATTTTTTGGTATATTTGTGAGATTTGGTGTTTAATCATGGAACTAATATAAAATATATGTATCCTATGATACAGTCATCTTCATTGGTATCAATGTTCGGTTTAGATATTTTTTAGGATTGGGTTATTGATATTAAAATGATATAACATGAAAAAACCTAGGTTTAACTAAAATATTGATAGAATATTCAATAGTTTCATAGTTTGAACACATGGTTTAATAAGATATATAAGCATATGATTGATGTTCCTAGTAAATATGATGGTTTACTCTGATTTTATAGGATATTTTCACGATTCAAAACAACCTTTTTGTTTTAGTAATAAATTTTGAAATAGAATCACAAGAATCAAAAGATGAAAGGGAACACTCAAGAATTTAATTTATCAGCACAAGACTTATCATTTATTAAATGATTGTTATTGTGAAATAATGGTTAAAAAATAAAAAATATTAATATATTCCAATTATATATAAAATTAGGCGCTCCCCATCTTATGTAAGAAAATATTATAGATTTTAAAAAAACCATATATATATATAGTCATTTTATGGATAATATAACATGTTTTCATTATTGAGAAGAATATCTAATTAGGAAATTTTTTAATTGGTGAGAGAAAGTAATATCACATTTTTACATATATATTTTCATCCAATAATTAATTTTTTTTATTATTTATAATGAATATATACATGGAAATAAAATAAATATTACATAATAAAAAAAATTAATAACACATTTAGCACCCTCTCAAATATAAATATTTTATATCTATAAAAACCACATTATAAGATTATTAAGAACCAAAACAAATAGTAACAATCAGATAAAATTATGGTATATACAACATCAACATACCATTCAAAAAAATATGAGTAAAAGAGTTGTAAATATTATGTCAAATCCATTTGATAGATAATTACTTCCTCTCTAGTTTATATTTTATGACGAGTTTGATGTAGTAGGATACATTTCCCCACATTTTACAAAATTATTTCCTATTTATCTTTCTATAATTAAATCTATTGACCGATAAATGATTATGATCATTAGTATAGGGAATTTGGTCCCTAAATATGTTGACGTATATCTATCTTTCATACAATATATTGATATTATATAATGAGGTAATGAATATCAGACATATTTTCTTTGGAATGTTTTGTAATGTCCATGGATGATTTAGATTCCCACGACTGTATTATAATGAGGTTCTAGACATCCCAATTTAGAAAAATTCTAGTTTTCCAAACTATATCAAGGAGCCAATAGATCCCAAAATATGATTAGGATGGTCCTCATATGGTTTATGTAGACAAGGTTACGGACTAGACTACTATTTATCCTATACTCTTTCCTTTTCCATTCTTAATCTAGATTTACGACTAACCAGATGCTAACATGATTCCAACATGTGAATTTTTCTCATTAATCTAGAGATTTAATGTGACTTTGAAACTAATAATTGACTTCTTACTCTTCTTTATTTTATTTTATTTTTCTTGGATAAGTCATTTCTAGATCACATTTTATTTCCTTTATTGACAATCTATCCAAATAAAATCCACCATCTATTGAATTCATTGATTCTTGTTTGATGTGTTTAGAAGTATATATTTTATCCTCATAATCAGAGTAACCCTAATAAATTTTATATTCCCCTTTTATGTCAAAATATAAAGAAATAAATTCATAAATTAAACACTCTCTTAAGTTATCATTAGTTTAATTCATCATCAACTTCAACTTGGAATATTTACATCCTTCAACATCATCATTACCTATATCATTAGTTCCTATGATATTGAAAATATTCTTTAGTATTATATCTAGAACATTAACTTTTATTGTAGAACCCAAACATTAGGATATAATGTACCATTGAATCCCTTACTATATCAGATCTTTTATCCACATTTTCTACTAATGGTAATTTAAATTTACATCAATATATAAGGTTTGAGATTCTAGAGAATTTACTTGTATAGTCAGTATTAGTGGGGAAGGACACCCCTACTCTTCATATCGCCTTCCTTAGACCATTTATCCTCACCATATAAGGTATGTAAGACATTAACAAGTACATTGAGATTATATTTTTTGGTAAGGTGGTGTAACTACATTCCAAGACACATTCATCCTAGTGGGACTTCAATCTAATTGGAAATTTCCCATTACAATTCCATTGTCAGACAGTACATTATCATTATCATTGAAAATATGCATTATATAAATAATTACCAAAAAATAAAATATATTATTAACAACTAGAAAAAATAAAAAATATATTCATTCAAAAAAACCTTCCTCCCTATACCAAGACAATAATCAATTTTAAGAAAACCTAATATAAACCATCAATGGAATTTGTCACAATGAGACCCAAAATGAAATTCATGTATAAATTGAATATCATCTTCAATATGGATCAAAAAATATATATCATGGGATTAGACACATCTAATTCAATGATGCTTTGGGTAGTTAATATGGTGACTTTTTGATTTTTAACAACTGAAAAAAATCTCAAATCTACCTATCAAATTTCATAATATTTGAAAAATTAAATGGTTTTAGAATTGGAGGAGTAAAATAATATTTAGTACCCAATTTTTCATGGATGGAGGTTCATGCATCATGGTAATATTATTAGACCATATACATAAAGAGAATATATTAAATTAACATTTTATTGGGATTTAATCTAGCATGGAATAATTCATTATCAACCACGTACTATATCTGAATGTGGTGTGAATATAATATTCTAACTGTATCATGATTTCTCAATCCAAATGAAAAATTTATGAATCCATGAAAAACATCCAAAAAAACAAATCTTCAAGAAAATGGGGAAATAATAAATATCATATAAATGGATTTCATAGAAACACTAAATGATGTAGAATAATTTTTGGAATCTCTAAATCAATATTATAAACATTCAAACTCATGGAGATAAGGGGAATGTTGGAAGGAGAGTGGGGTTAGTAAATGGGTTGAAGGCCATTAGGTGATCCTAATAAAAAATCCCCCCCCCCCCGATCCTCATTTTGAAGAGGGAGGGATGGATGATTTTTTCGACATAGATATATGGATTTCCAACATAAGGGTGAGCTCAACGAATCTTTCATTAACCCTCAAAAATTAATTTACTCATAGTAGAACATTGAAGAAAAATTAAAAGAAACCAAGTATTAAAAAATTATTTTTATATACCATGTTTGACTACATGACATAAAATGGAATAAATTAAAATATTCTAATAAATGAAAAATGTTATAATTTTCATAAATAAGAAATGAATTTGTTCATTTTCATCATTTAGATTCAACGTTGGTATATTTATGCCGCACATAATAAACAATCATTGATAGGGAAATAATTTTTAAATATTTTAAAAGTTGTATACCAAATTATTATTCTAATATAACTATATAGAATAGAATATATTTTTATAATTTAATAGTGTAATATATCAATTGTTTTACATTTATAAAAGGGCACATAGTTGGTGGGTATAATATCAGTAAACATATTACTAATTTAAATTATCAGTATTGAGTTAATATAAATTAAGTTTGTTAAAATTATATATATATAATGTAAAGAAGTCATTGGATATAAAAAAATAATTTTGGAATATAAGATAAATTAAAAATTCACTTTTGAAAATACCATTTATTCATAGGAAGCTTTATTTAAATTAGGTGTTTTTATAAATTAGTGACTTTTTTGGATTAATTCAATAAAATTGACTCATAAAATAAAATTAATTATTATCCCTATAAGTAAAAAAATTAATAAACCAAAAATTAATTATAATGAACAAAAATTCAATTATTCCCTAAATCTCTTCGGAGAAACCTTAACGTTTCACTCCTTCGCATTACCCAATGCATTGGAGATCTATATCGGGATCACCCACCCTTACTTTATCATGGAACCACCCGTCTTCATAACAATTCCCAAGAACCATAACATAATTGTATCACTTAAAACATACATAAAGGAAACATACCATTTCCACATTTTAATCACAAGATATCAATAACACAGTGATATAATAAAAACATTATCAAAACCATTTTAAATACCAAAATAAAATAAAAGTAAAACGTGGTATTTATTTTTCTTTTTAAAAAAAGGTATGGATTGTAGAGGAAGCCGAAACTCAAATAATGGTCACGGCGGTGGAAAAGTCGTTATTGCCGCATATGTACGACAAAAACATTCCCTTTTGTCTTTTAGTAAAACGATTCAAATAAAAAATATTCCTTTCGGAGAAACGTAAAAGTCAAAGGGGTTTATACACCATATAAAAGAAAGTTGTGTATAAAACAAAATATGCCTCAATGAAAGGAGATTGAGACGAAGTCTTATACCTCGGATCCGACTTGACTCGATCGTTCTTTAACCTCCTAAATAATAAACTTGAGTTAATTTCAACTTTCTTACGAACGTTTTCCAAGTTCATTATCCCTTTTATATCACTTATTACCATGTTATGAACATTATGTAATTATGTAAGTTAATAATGGTCGTTTTAACGATCATTGGTACTTGAGTCAAAAACATGCTCTTTATAATTGCATGTTGTTCATGTATCCATTATATCCAGAGTTATACTCATGATGTATATATCATATATATCATATATATCCAGTATATACATGCATTTATAATATTACATAACGTTTAGAGGTAAGAAATGAAATGCACCGTTCATGGAGACGGTAAGCCGTACATACGCATGAACGCTGCTTTCATTTCTATCTCATATTTTTATGGAATGGAATCATAATTATATAAAGGTATATTATAATTACAGTATAATATCATATATATTACCATTAATTAAATCCTTTATATGTCCCACATATGGCATTAACGAAATCAAATCACTTTGAGGGGGTGGTAGTCCGTACTTCCTAAAATGAAGATATCGCGTTTAATCATAATGGTAACCCTAAAGGATATGCCATAAATGAAAAATAAAGAAGCTTAAGTAAAACATAAACATATAATATATAATATTTAAATATAGTGACATCTTAATGGCCACCTTTGAAGGTGATATATGAGTGTTGAAAAGTCATCGTTTCATGAGGCAGAAATTCGCCATCCACAGAAACAGTATGTTCTTTAACCATTAGATGTTGGTGTGTGTAAGTGTAGCTCGAATACTTATTTTCAAAACATCCTAGTATATTTAAGATACTATAGTTGTTACAAATGATATGAATAAAAATAGTTTACGGGGTTGGAGAAGCAGAAAAAACAAAATGACTCAAGTGAAGACATTACCTTAAAATCGGGTAACTCCCTTTGGTTTGAGCTCAAAGGCTTCCTTGGGAAGACTTATTCCCAAAGTGTGGATTCAAGGAGTAAGAAAGGGATGTGGAGATACAAAATGGGCTGGTTTTTGCTGAGCCAAAGGCTTTGGAAGTGTGGGTAAAGAGGTAGAGGTGGGGGCCTTTTATAAGAGGAGAGGAGGGGCACTCTTGGAAAGTAAAGATATGTTCCTTTATTTTAAAATGAGTTTTAGATTTAAAAGGTACCACATTTATATAATTCGAGGATCAGGTGATAAGGGTTATAAATATACCCATCCAATAGGTGTTGGAAATGTTTAGGTCATAGATTATACATTATCTTTTCATTTTATTTAAATCCTTTATTAATGAGGTAATCGCTGCATCATCATGATGTCATAAATAATTTAATATATTTAATGTCTAAAAATTATAAAAAAAATATCATGATATAGGAAATATTTTCAGATTTCTAATGAATATATATTGTCAAAAATCTGACTTCTATAACCCCATGTAAAAATTTTTTTAGTAAAACATTTCATGTTTGTGTCATTTTAACATTAACATTAAATAAAAAGTTATTTATGTCATTTCCCAACCAAAGTGGCTCCATGGGGTCCCCAAGTTGACCCATGGATTGTCTTGGTCGGACATGACACAACCAATGAGGGTAGGACATTTTTCAACTCATCTCATATTATTAAAACATTATTTTTACCATAAACTACACTAATTACCTCTAATCGCGATTAAAAACATAAAATTTACTATTCACAAAAAATTATTTTAATCCCATTGAACCACATTTTACTTCTTAATGACAACCATGTATGTCGGATTTTTGAAATTCAAAACACAGAGGTGGTAAAATTTCATTTAAACAAAAAATCAGTTTCTTAAGTACCACTTAGTGGTTTCACTATTCATCAAAAATTGAAGTTTTCCAGACAAAAAACCAAAACTTCACCCTAAGCTATATTTGATATTACGAAATCCAAAATGATGTCTATTTTAAAAAATTAAATCCATGTAAGTTGCATTAATTAATTTAATAATTAATTCCCGCTGTCAAAGCAAATAGCGAGTTTTTATGAAACAATAAGTATCAAAAGATTGACACTAGTTTAAGTCCAATTTCAAATTGAAATTAATTCCAAAGACCACTATTGGATTAAATGGTAAAAATATATTCTAATTTAACTTTAAAACCAATTCAAAAGATAATATAATCATATAAATAAATTAGATTAAAAAGTGGTTTTGAATTAAAATACAACATTTTCACTATTCATTAAAAAATGAACTTTATCGGAAAAATACCAAAAATTCACACAAAGTAAATTTTGATGTCCCTATCATAAAGAATAAGTTTATTTTGACAAATAGATATTATAAAATTGTCAAAAGATATATTTAAATGATAGTTTGCCACCAAAAGGCAGTAAAACAATCTTTTTTAAAAATATTGGTGTATTCCATTCTTAAGATTGGATTTATACTCATTTTAAGCCTATAAAACACCATCTAATTTATTAATAGACATAGATAAAAATATCTATTATTCATTACTTACTTGGGATGTTACATCATTCCCCCCTTTAGAAAATTGCATCCTCGCAATTCATTTATTTATCGAATAAGTGGGGGTATTTATCCCTCATTGCATTTTCATATTCCCATGTTTCCTCTTCAATAATGTGGTTTTTCGACAAAACCTTTACCTAATGAATCACTTTATTTCGTAACACTTTCTCCCTATGATCAAGAATCTGGACCGGTTGTTCCTCATAAGATAGGTTCTCTTCCAGCTGAACTACCTTTGGTGTCAAAACATGAGATGGATCTGGCATATACTTTCTCAACATCGAAACATGAAAAACATTGTGTACCTGAGATAAACTTGAAGGTAAAGCCACTCAGTAAACAACTGATCCAACTCTCTACAGAATTTCATATGGTCCAATGAACCTTGGACTCAGCTTTCCTTTCTTACCAAATCGCATCACACTTTTCCATGGTGATACTTTGAGAAAAACATGATCACCTACCTCAAAAGAGAGATCCTTCCTCCTATTGTCCGCATAACTCTTATACCTGCTCTGAGCTGTTCTCATGTGTTTCTGAATCAACTGAACCTTTTCTGCCATCTCTTCTACCAATTCTGGTCCCATCAACTTCTTTTCACCAACTTCATCCCAGAAAGCAAGAGTTCGACACCGCTTCCCATATAACGCCTCAAACGGTGCCATCTGTATACTGGAATGAAAACTGTTATTATATGAAAATTCAACCAAAGAAGGATTTTGGTCCCAACGTCCTTGATAATCCATTGAAAACGCACGTAGCATATCCTCCAAAGCCTGAATCGTTTGTTCTGACTGCCCATCTGATTGAGGATGAAAAGTTGTACTAAAATTTAATTCAGTACCCAACGACTTCTGAAGGCCCTTCCAAAAGTTAGAAGTAAACCTAGGATCACGATCGGATACAATGGATAGAGGTACTCCATGCAACAAGACTATCTCTTTAAGGTACAATCGATAAAGTTGATCTAGAGAGAATGTATCTCGAAAAGGAAGGAAATGAGAAGACTTTGTCAAGCGATCAGCAATAACCCAGACTGCATTATTACGTCGAGATATCTTCAGTAATCCCACAACAAAGTCCATGGATATATTCTCCCATTTCCACTATGGCATTGGTAAAGGCTGAAGCATCCCTTTCTGTAACTGCCACTCTACTTTAACATGCTGTCAAGTCAAACACTTCACAGTAAAATCAGCAATATCTCATTTCATTCCATCCCACCAGTAATACTCCCGCAGATCTCTGTACATCTTAGTACTACCAGGATGAACTGAAAACGGAGAACTATGAGCTTTACATAACAACTCTCTCTTCAAATGTGAATCACAAGGCACACACAATCTCTTCTGAAATCATAAAACGCAATCACTATCAATGTTGAATTCATGAAACTTACCTTTCTGAACCAGATCTACCTTTTTCTGCAAATCATTGTCTTGCTTCTGTGCTTGTTTGATTTTGTCTAATAGAGAAGATTTCACTGATACCTGAAACGAAACAGAAGAACATCCTGCACCAACAACTTCTATGACAATGTTCATCAAATCCTTAACCAAAGGATCACGTTCCAAATGCAACATTATTATGAAGCATTACTTTTTTGACTCAAAGCATCAGCCACTTTGTTTGCTTCTCCCGGATGGTAATGAATTGTACAATCATAATCCTTGATTAGTTCTAGCCATCTCCTCTGTCTCATGTTCAATTATTTTTGAGTGAATATATACTTTAAACTTTTGTGGTTAGTATATATATTTCACACTTTACTCCATACAAATGATGCCTCCAAATTTTTAAAGTGAAGACAACAGCAGCTAATTCTAAATAATGTGTAGGTTAGTTTACCTCATGAGTTTTCAACTATCGTGAAGCATAAGCAATTACATGATCATTCTGCATTAGGACGCAACCAAGTGCTTTCAATGAAGCATCACTGTAGATAACAAACTCACCATTCTTGGAAGGTAGTGCCGAAACTGGAGCATTCACTAATCTTCTTTTCAATTCCTGAAAACAATCATCACATTCTTTTGCCCAGATAAACTTAACACCCTTCCGAGTTAGCTTAGTCATTGCACTAGATAACCGTGAAAACTTTCTAACAAATCTTCAGTAATATCCTGCCAAACCAAGGAAGCTATGAATCTCAGTTACATTTGTGGGTCTTGGCCATTTTTCAACAACCTTTGTTTTTGCATGATCAACAGTTATCCCTTCTTTAGAAACAATATGACCAAGGAAAGAAATTTGTTGCAACCAAAACTCACACTTGCTGAATTTCATAAACAATTTCTTTTCTTTTAAGGTTTGAAAAATAACCCTTAAATGTCTTTCATGCTCGCCTTTACTTTTAGAAAACACCAAAATATCATCAATAAAAACCACCACAAACTTATCCAAGAAATCATGGAAAATTCTATTCATTAAGTCCATGAATACAGCAGGTGCATTGGTTAGCCCAAAAGGCATTACTACAAATTCATAATGGCCATATCTTGTACGGAATGCGGTCTTTGGAATATCTTCTTCCTTTACCTTCAACTGATGGTACCCCGATCTTGGGTTAATCTTTGAAAAATACTGAGCTCCCTGGAGCTGATCAAACAAATCATCGATATGAGGCAAAGGATATTTGTTCTTAATAGTGATGTTATTCAATGCTCTATAATCAATGCAAAGTCTCATAGAACCATATTTCTTTTTAACAAATAAAACACGAGCACCCCATGGTGATGTGCTAGGTCGAATGAAACATTTCTATAGTAAATCTTGCAATTGCTCCTTCAACTCTAAAAGTTCAATTTGAGCCATTCGATAAGGGGGTTTTGAAATTGGCTTAGCATCAGGAACTAAGTCAACAATAAATTCAACTTCTCGATCTGGTATTATTCCAGGAAACTCATCAGTAAAAACATCAGGATACACATTTACCACTGGCACATCAGTAGTCTGAACAGTTCCCTTGTTTTCAACAATATGTTCAAGGTAACATTCATTTCCATCTTTTACAATTTTCTCGACCTCTTGATATGTTATCAGCAGTAAGGGTTCATTCTTGTACACAAACTGAAAGTATTTCTGAAAAGAAACTTCTTTAGCTCTACAGTCAATCTTATCATTGTAAATAGAGAGCCAATCCATGCCCAGGATAACATCAAATTCTACTAGAGGTAAAACAATAAGGTTCCCAAGTAGGTTATTTACACGGATAAGGATAGGGAGATTCTTATAAATTATTTTTTCCTCAACATTTCCCCCAGGTGTTTTTACAAAAATTTCAGGAGTCATTTATTGAGATGGTATTCCCATTTTACTAGAAAAGTTTTCAGAGATGAAGGAATGTGTAGACCCCGAATCAAACAACACACTGGAATAATCTGAAAAAACAAACAAAGTACCTGATACAACTTTATTTGATGGCCCGACATCTGCTGAAGTAGTTGCAAATGATTTCACCACCCCTTTCTGATTGTAGTCTAACTGCTTCCCATCACTCAATCTCTTTGTCGGACACTCGTTCGCATAGTGACCCATCTCATTGCACTTAAAACATTTCACAAATTGTAAATCGAATTTGGACTTACCATCACCTTGATCATTTTCAGTGCAATCACGAGCCTTATGTCCCATCTTACCTCATCAGTAGCGCTTTCCAGAATTCAGAAGACATTCCCCAGCATGCCTTTTACCACATTTATCACAAACTAGAAACTAAGTTTTCTTACCGTCAGACCTTTTTGAAGAATTCTTTCCTTTCTCCAGCCACCTCGGTCTCTTCTTCTGCTGGTTGTTATAAAACACTTGATCATCGGCAAAGTCCATTTCCACCTTGTCAGCACATCAAACAAGCTTTTCATAACTTTTAAACTCACGAGAAGCTAAATCCCTTCGGTATTTTGGCTTTAATCTTGAGTAAAAATGATTCATTTTACTATCAAGGTCTCAGATAAAATTTGGAGCATACCTTGACAATCAAGTGAACCTTTCTTCATAGGCAGCCACTGAGTCTTCCTCTTGCATTAATTCCAAGAATTTTTTTCCATCCTAAGTCAAACAGCCTTAGGAAAATACTTCTCAAGAAACATACCTTTGAATTCATCCCAGTCGAGAGCATCAATCTCATATGTGTCCCTAATATTTTTAACCATCGACCACCACTGATCTCCTTCACCCTCAAAATGGTAAATAGAAAGACTAACCTTTTGATTATCTGAACGCCCCATGAAATCGAAAATCTTCTCCAATGCTTTAGTCCACCCTTCAGATAGCACAGGGTCAGATGATCCTCTGAATGATGCGGGATGTTGCCTCATGAAATGTTCCACCACTGAAATGTTCCTCTGCGGTTGATCTAGCTGATCTCGTTCATGGATCCCACCACCATTTATCTCCTAAGTCAACTGTGCCATTACTACAAAAAACTGTTCAGTTCCAATTCCGACCATCTCAGGATGCTGATTCGGAAGGTTATTTCCTTCTGTATGCTTTCCTAGCACTGCTTCCCTGTTCCCTCTATGGAAAACCATTCTGAACAAACATGTCTTAGATGAAGCAACATGGTAATATTCAAATGCAATATCAATTAAAAAATATTTTTGGATAATCATTTAATAGAATTATAACTCCTAAAGTTATCTAAACCGACCTCTGATACCAAGTATAAGGCCCCAGCCTTAATCCTATCTTAATCTTGAGTTATTACAAGATTACACATTGAGGATCTTTTCAGGTTTAGAGTTTTGGAGAATTAGATCATAAAACATGCATTACATTACACATTTAAACAAAGTGGTTACATAAAGATAGTATTCATTTTTCCCATCAACAGAAACATATTTAAAATAAAACATGGATTCTTTATTGACACTTCTTGATACTATCATCATATCATGTACCTTTCCCTTGACCTGTGAAAACATTTCAAAAAAACATGGGATGAGCATAAAAATCTCAGTATGGGATATAAAAATATGGAAATGAGACATGAGTTCATATATATACATAAGAATGAAATCATACTTTACCCATAAAACATAAGCACTTTAACATACCTCATCAAATCATGAATAAATCATAGAAATAATAAGACATAAAGGTAACTTGAGGCATTCATAACATTCTTACGTAGGGAGTAACCCTCTTGGTTACGTTTGGAATACCCACCACAGTATATTTCCTAAATCTCTTCGGAGAAACCTTAAAATTTCACTCCTTCGCGTTACCCAATTCATTGGAGATATATATCAGGCTCACCTGCCCTTAGTTTATAATTAATATTTATAGTTAAAAATCTGACTTGTATAACCACATGTAAAAATTGTTTTAGTAAAACATTTCATGTTTGGGTCATTTTTTCTTTAATATTAAATAAAAAGTTATTTATGTCCCAATCAAAGTGGCTCCATGGGGTCCCCAAGTTGACCCATGTATTTTATTTGTCGGCCATGACACATCCAATTACGGTAGGACATGTTTCAAGCTCATCTAATATTATTAAAACGTTATTTTCACCTTAAACTACACTAATTACCTCAAATCGCGATTAAAAACATACAAGTTACTATTCACCAAAAAATTATTTTATTCCCATTGAACCAAATTTTACTTCTTAATGACAATCACGTATGTATGATTTTTGAAATTCAAAACACAGAGGTGGTAAATTTTCATTTAAACGAAAAATCAGTTTCTTAAGTACCACTTAGTGGTTTCACTATTCATCAAAAATTGAAGTTTTCCAGAAAAAAAAACAAAAGTTCACCCTAAGCTATATTTGATATTCCAAAATCAAAAATGTTTTCTATTTTAAAAAATTAAAAACATTTAAGTTTCATTAATTAATTTAATAATTAAATCTTGCTGTCAGAGCAAATAGCATATTTTTATGAAACAATAAGTATCAAAATATTGACACTTGTTTAAGTCCAATTTCAAAGTGAAATTAATTCCATCAACCACTATTGGATTAAATGGTAAAAATATATTCTTATTTCACTTTAAAACCAATTAAAAACATAATATAATCATATAAATAAATTAGATTAAAAAGTGTTTTTGAATTAAAATACAACATTTTTCACTATTCATTAAAAATGAACTTTATCGGAAAAATTCCAAAAATTCACACAAAGTAAATTTTGATGTCCCAATCATAAATAATAAGTTTATTTTGACAAATAGAGATTATAAAATTTTCAAAAGATATATTTAAAAGATGTTTTTCCATCAAAAGGCAGTAAAACAATCTTTTTTAAAAATATTGGTGTATTCCATGCTTAAGATTGGATTTATTCTCATTTTAAGCCTATAAAACACCATCTAATTCATTAATAGACATAGATAAAAATATCTATTATTCATTACTTACTTGGGATGTTACATGTCAAATGGAAAGCATCCCATGCAAAATCACGGGCCTGGTATCAATGGCAATGACATACCCTCTCAGTCATCCCAATCCAAATGACATGCACTGATGAAGCCTTCATGCTCTGATCCCCATCTGAAATAGCTCCAAGCTCCACCACAAAACCAAATATACGAAAGAACCAAGAGCAGATGGCTCTAAAAAGCAAACCCCTCAAAAGAACCCACCCAACATCAACTTAAACATAGAAATTAAAAATGAAATTATGATTACCATGATATTCATCCCTAAACAATTTCTAGCAAAATGAAGAATCCTAAGTGTCAGAGACCTCATTCATTCACTTTTCAAATTCCGAAGCTAGCTGATCCCATATGAATGTACTCCTCGATGCAAATCTTCCCTTTATTGAAGCCCCCTGCATAATTGGATCTTTATTTTCAATCCATAATAATTTCTCTTTGTTAGAAGACATTCTTAGTGACCTCCCCATCATTTTAGACACCTCCTCTTCGTTAGTGTTAAGCAGTAAGACTTGTTCAACCACTTATTCATCGGATCTAAGAAGTAAATCAATGGATTGAACTCCCTAGTCCTCTGTTCTCTTACTTCACAAAAACTAACCAGTCATCCTCCTCCTGTTGGCCTTTTCTCAAATCGGGTCTCCAGCGTAGGAGGTAAAGTGGAATAGTCCTTCCTCCCTTTCCTCCTCTTAAAATTCTTATTACATCCCGGGCTTAAATCACCATCAACTAATATCTATAGTTCACTTCCATTGGGATCCTTCCCAGATACCCCATCATGGTGAACATGAATATTTGGATCCAATCTCAAACCAACCTCAGAAAGGCTTCCAAATGAGTTTCTCAAGTGTATATAAGTCCGACTCAAATAATTAGACCCCCCGGATTTCCCAATTCTTGTTGAATTTGTTGCATCCGCAGAAGCTCACTGCCTCCCCTTACACACAACTCCACTATCCAAAAATACCACCTCAATGTCAGGAGTGGTTGGGGAATCCTCCTCCCTGCATACCATGACCTCTGTACTCCTATTCATCTGATTTTCCATTTGATGAAGCTCAATCAGAACAAGACCATTTCCCTGCAGTTCATAGGAGTGTCCAGCCATATCCTGTTTCAACCTATGGAACACTTGAGGACATGAGTGGATTAGCCTGAGAAACAGATACTTTCTTCACTCAATCATTGTATGAAATCCCCTCAACAGACGCATTTCCTTTCACTCGTGCATTTTCGAGATGCCCCTCCTCCACCGCTTGAAGAAATTGGGTTCCCCGACCTCCCCCATACATACCCTCTATCAAAAGAAATGTACTATGAATCCACTACCCTAATCAATACGGATTCCACTATGAATAAATTATGACAGAATATAATGTTAATATAAATTAAGACAAAATATAAGGTTAATAGATTAGGTGACACAAAAATTAAAAATATAGGAATTTAGTTTTATTAGACCATTATTCATTCCATATTACTCTTCTAGATGCATGAAATGTAATGGATTAGTGTCTTTGGGAATGTGTGTAATGTCCCGAATCAGGTTCCATTAAAAGGTGTCCCAATCCTGTAGGTCATATGTCTCTCAATAATGAATCCCCATAAGACAGAGGCTTCTGAATTGTAGAGAGGTACTATGGTGTGTCTATTATGAGACATTTCCCTCTTTTCAATGTTTAATGTAGTGGTGTAACATATAGATCAATAGTATAAGGTTAATATAAATTAATACAGAATATAAAAATCCACAACACTATACTAATGAATAATAAAATATTATTTTAATATATATATGATGATAATTTAATGTATCTATGTGAAATGGTAGTAAATAAATCTAAATATTCAACCAATAAAGTACCAATCTAAAAAAACAAAAAACCACTATTCAAATAGAATCATGATCCTAGCTCATCAATTTACTTTGATGATCTTGAGAAATCATCAAATCAAGCATAATAAATTTGGAACCTATCCTAGTCCCTACCTAAATCCATGATTTATTATGGGTACCCAATGGTGGATTGAATATTATGTGAGATAACACTCACTAGTCTACCTTATACTGTGTCTATAACATGTTCATTTTGTGTATAAACAATAAATAATTATGTTGTATATCACAAGTATAATAGAAATGAAAGTAAAGAGTCTAATGAAAATGTGATCCTATCTATACAAAAATGGATCCCAGAAAATAATATGCATGAAACCATATATAAGGGCTGGAAAAAAATCCTACATAAGAAGCTGTAATACCATGTAGTCTTAAAAATATAGTCCAATACTTATACCATGGATAATTGTAGAGTATTGAGAAATATCTACAGATTCCATGTCATTTAATCAATTGTCAACTTCTACAATATCATGTGTTGTGTAATCAAGAATTAGAACATGATATGTTTAAAAAATGTATAAAAGACCATGGAATCCTTATCGAACCCATGGAGTATCATGAAGGAAACTCATCAATGTCTTGGGTGGAGTCCATGGAGCATGTCGACATAACATGTCAAATGTGAGTCCTTGCAAGCTGGGTCAAAGGGGTAGAAGTTACCTTGGAAACCTATGAATTACATTCCATTGAATAGAAATGTACAATGAATCCACTATCATAATCAATACAGATCTATGTAATTGAAATTTCCATGGAATCGAGTGGAATCTGTATCTGAGGAGTAACCATTTCCATGAAATCATCTACAATTATTAGGATTTATGGAGTATAAATTTCTATAGAATCACATGGAATCCTGATCTATGGAGTATAAATTACTATGTAATCAACAACCATATGTAATACATTACTCAGTTTAAGTGAAATTTAATAATGAAAATAATCCATGAGTTCATAGAAACCATTTACATATTTTACTTATAAACTATTCATCAATTTCAAACATATGAAATAAAATAAAAAGGAGGAAAATCATTCCCTTCTCAAATAAATTAAATTCAATACTTTCATTTATAAATGATTTGGTAAAACAAGGTTCTCCCAACATTAGTATATCATTAAATCCTCATTAAGGATCTCTTTAAAATTTCAGTGAGCTTAAATGCACCCAACTATGTGGTACAACATGGCGGGGATACATGGAAAGATCTCATGGATGGTCCGGGTTGATGAAATCAAACTCTAACTACATAGAGGAACTATTAAAAAACACTAACAATTTTCAACTCATACGATTTAGCATTCAATTAATTTTTGGGGAGTGTTTAGAAAGTACCGCATGTGGCACAACATAAAAAAATAACATAAAACCACAAACATTAATGGAATGGTATAGAACCCATATTATACAAACATGGTAGAACTCTCATCAATTATTGGCTCCTAACATTGTACATACTAGAATAAATTGAAAAAATGTATGACTTCCCTGGAAAAAGATCATACTTTCCTACAAAAAAATTACTTCATTTTGGAGAATAGAAATGGTGAAAGGTATAAGATGAAAACAGAACTCACCACATTTTATCCAATGATAATGATGAAGAAACAATTGGAGTATGGATTACAAAACCTAACCAAAACATATTTCTAGGATTCAGGGGGGGCTTCTATGAAAGATACAATAGATAGGTTTGAGACTCTAATGAATATATGATATGATGGCTCTTATTTTAAAAACGTAATATGGGTGTTTACAGGACATGTTAATGCTTTACACATCATGTAATGCTTGGAGTCTTCCACTGGGAAAAATCATTTACACATCATTAATTGTCTTTCCTAGTAAATTGAACATAATTTGTGGAATAAATCCCATGTATTCTAAATACTAATTTTGTAATGCCCTATAACCATCATGTACCCCTCCAGCATCCTTCTTTCCAAAAAAAAACCAACCAATCCATTTTCCTGGATTATGGGTCTAATATAAAAGAGAATATAAAAAAGAGTTCAACTGTAAATAAAAGATCTGATACCTCATGAAAATACCATTATCATATAATATTATACACTTAAACAAAATCATCCACAAATTTCTCTTCCAATGGTAGTCTAACATCACATATGAATATCTCCATCCACTGGGAATTTATGTCGTCCTCCCACTCCTAATTGTCATCCTATTAATAATTGATCTACTATATAACTCATACTAGAAGAACTAAGAGAAATCTAAGAGCCTTTTTCCCCTTTCAATATTTTGTATAGGATAAACCTCCAAGCTGAATCTACCTCTAATTCTAACTCAACCAGCTGAAGAGTGTGAAATTGTTCTAAATGATAATAGAGTAGCTAATATACATGGAATCCATATTGTATTTCTTGGAATCTATGAGGAAACTACTTTAAATTTCCATATGGTCACTTGTGTTTGTCCTTATCTACTATCAGTAGAAACACCTCTTGAAGAAACAAGCTATCCCCATTTCATACACAACCACAAATATAGGAAATTATGGTCATGGTACATTTAGGTAACACGAGAATGTAATTTCTTAAATGAATCTTAAAACACATACATTGGATCCTTGATTTTGTCTATTGGATACCAAACGTGGCCATTTAAACATATAATATCATCATCACCAAAAGTCTAACCAGATCCAAAGTACTCAAATACCACACTCTCTCATAGGACAAGTCATTCATCATCTAATAATTTTCTCATCATCAATCTATCTTGATGATTTGAGGTCACATCTAAGGATATTGAAAAATCCTAGCCAATAAGTTATCGTACCTCCATGTGAATATCTATAAAAAATTCTATAATCTTCCACTTGCTTTGGGACTCCTAAAATAAATCTATCTGAGTCCACCTACTCATTGTGTCAGACACTACATTTCTCTTTCCAATCATATAGGAGTGTGTGATGACGAGGACTGCACGTATACATCGTACATTCATTACCTCAAATTTAGATCACACATTTTAACTATATACTTGTGTCTTTTTTTGATTGTGTACATCACAAAATTCTTTTAAAGTAAATAGGGCCTCTAATAGTGCTATTCATGTCTAACAATAGATAACATGAGATCATGCATCATGTAGTTCCTAACATTTAGACTCAATTGAAATACCCATAAACCATGAACCACTCCTCATGCATCCTAAATGCTCCATTCCTAATACATGATAATTCAAAATACACACTGTAGCATGTACCAAAATTTTGAAAAATTATTACCACTATTAAATTCAGTCTTCTATTAAGCTTTTAATAGGTTGTACTAATGATAACTGACCATAGAAACATCACACCCTTAATAGTGACGCCCATAATAGGTGAAAGTAAGAATGATAATTCCTAAATAAAACACCTATAATATCTATCACTACCCAAAGAACTTCATATGTTAAAGGTGTTCTTGTGATGCTACCAAGAATCCACAGCTCTCACATTATCTTGGTCAATAGATACTCCATTATCTCAAATAATATTACCCAGGATTTCAATATTATCCATCTCAAATTGTCACATTGGGAGCTTATCAGATAAATAATTCCCTCAAAGTGTATCAAAAAATGATCTCAAAATCTTTGGCATGGTCATGTTAATTGTGAAACCCCTCCATGATATCATCCAAAATACAACCAAAAAAGAATTTATATAAGGATGTAAAATTCAGTTCATCAACTCTATCAAAATTTCTAGGGCATTCATGAGACTGAATGACATAACTAAATACTCATATAGACCATACCTTCCATGAAATATTTTGTGAGGTATTTCAATAGGTCAAATACACACCTATTGATAAACTGACCTCATTCCAATATTAAAAAACCATGATCTTCTCAAATCTAGTTAAAGATATCATCTAACCACTATAGGGTATTGTGGTTCATAACCCTCAAAAGGTTCAATTTATATCAATCCACAAAAATCATGAAAATATCTTCCACATTTTTGCAAAATGAAGGGTGAAATCCAATGAGAAGTACTAGGTCATATAATCCCATTTGTCTCCAAGTCTATTAGATGAATATTTTCTAACATGTACTCTATTGTAGCCATTCTATATAAAATAATAGATACCTATCCAACTCATAAAAACTATTCAATAGATAAATCCACTTATTTCTCTAGAGGTAAACTAGAAAATTAATTTTGGAAGGCATAACAGAAATGATCACCCACCATATTGAAGTTAACCTAATTTCATCCATGATCATCTTGATATAAACTTGATATATGGGATGTCATATCACACATACCATGATTCTCGTGTCCATATCTACCATCATAGTAATCCCACTCAAATATATGAATAAAAACTCTACCCTATTGTGATGTTAATGTCACGCTTCGGTGATAGAAATTGACCAGGGATCCATAGAATACTATCCACTCAATCCCATGTTCGAAATAAAATATGTTCATCTTATGGAAAAAATTATACCATTAGAATTTTAATAAACCTATCTCAAGGGAACACTCTCTTCACTAGCATAAACACTCCGTTTTGATCGCAAATAGGTTATCCAGAATCATAATGCTATACAAAAACTAAAAAGTGATCTCAAGGCTCTCCAGAAAAGGTTTATACAATAAAATATGTGAAAAAACTATATAAAATTGTGAATATCCTAGAGTAGACGATACTAAGAACATATGTCTCACATTAGATGGTCTAAGACTCTCCTCCTCAGGTGTAGTCCACAATTTATGTATCTGTCCTGAACTATGGCCTTGTGAAATTACCTCACTACCCAGAGTAGACCAACTCTATTTTTGTAGGTACAACTAGTTCCTGGAAACCTTACCCACAACCACTAACTGAGCCTAAATGAAAATTTCTAATCCATATCCGTTCCAAACATAAACTTATGAATTATACTCATGAACTGTGAGTTAGAGTCAACCCCCTTCCACTGAATGTTTGTTGAATGTTCCTCCCCCAATCTCAGCACTTGAATATCTCTCGATCATACGGACTAATTACATGTCTGCATCTCCCTCACTAATGATTGAATAGATAAATATCATCACTAACAACTTTTATTTTATTACCCTCATGAAAATAATAAAAATAGTTCTTCTTTCTAAAAATCGTTGAATGACTAGGTCATGAGGCTGAACTGCCCTTCTCTACCCCCAACTTCCCATAGGTTCCATTTGTTAATTAGTTCTAGATTCAATTTTTTAGTAACAGTGTTCAAGCAAAACATGTTAAAATAAGACCTTATTCCATTATTGAGACCTTTTTCAATGCATCTCTCCCTAGATGGATCATCAGCAATACATATACACACAGAGTGCTAAAGCTTTATAATTTATGATGAATACTCCATAACAATTATTGAACCCTGATCCAGATGTATAAAATCATTTGGACCATATAGATCATAGGGTAATAGGAAATAAATAATCATGTAACATAGGTTTGAAATTCATCTAAATCATAACATTTTGTGTATTATCCTTGTTCAAAACATCCCACCAAGTCATAGCTACTACCAAAACCATATATGTCACAAGAATCACTGTCCTCTCAAGAGGTTTCTCAGGACGCTCATAAATTAATAAAGTAGTCTCAATCCACATATTTACATACTATAGACCTCGTTTCACTGAAATCTAAAAAGGATGTATCTACTATAACACATGAATCTGTTGTTCCATATATAAGGTAGGCTATATGGCTCCTTGAATGGTCTATATAAATCATAGGAAACCCTCATGAAACAGTGGATCAAAAACCATATTAAGTATTATTACTGGTGTCAAAACTCGAATTATTTGTGATTAAACTAGTTTCCCAGGGTCCCCAAACTCTAAAACATGATCATTACCACCTACTTGGCATGTGACTGGATGATTTCATGGTGTCATATCTCTAGAATTCAAAACACAAAATATATTAAATTATAAATTATAGAGAAAATCAAATAAAAAAGAACAGGACAAGTCAATCACATCCTATCGACAAAACAAACCCCTCTCACGGATCTTAATTTAGGATCAGGTAATAGGAATAACTGTAAATAACACCAGATATACTACCTACTACCCACTATAAATCCTGGTCAAGTTTATAGAATTTCAATTTCATTTAAATTCACATATATGTATCTCAATTATATTTGAATGGTTAAACCATATGGTTCCCCACATCTAATTCTTAAGGTCACATACGCCTTATAAACATATATATAAAGTCTAATAAATCCAATATATAAAATGTTTTATCCCATGTGACCAATGTTCCATTGATCAATTTACCATTATTGACTTTCTAGGCTGTCTATTATAACATAAGTTGGAAAAAATTATTTTTTATAGATGGGACTCTAAGTATAAACTATGTTTTTCAATCCACCACACTAATAATTAATAACATATCACTAATAACACAAATATATCTCACAGTGCACATATACCAATGTCATGTAGTTTGGCAATGCATACTATATGACATGGAATATGCATGGCATGTGAATCTGGAAAGGTGCCTAAAATATTAAATGAGTTGAAATAGCCATATATAATAGGTCCAAATTTGAAAATATGAAATAATAATAAATATTAAACCTTTAGTGTTTCACTGAATGGTGGAATCAAATCAACTTAAATTGAAAAAATATTAAATAAAATTTCCACATTCAAGGAAATTTGGATTTTCCTAGATTTTGTGTTAGCTGCTCCCAAGAAAATGTCATTTCCAAATTCATATTAATTCTTGACCTTATTTATATTATACAGAAATACTAATACCATAAAAAATCATTAATACCTCCTTGTAATGTCCCTATATAGATTCCATTGAATGGTGCACTGAGCTAGTCGATCCGATGGTCTCAAGATTTCCTCCTCATACTTTAAAGGTTGTCGACTATAAGAAATGTCAAAGTGTGTGTCTTTGGTGAGACTATTTCATCATGTGAGAGTCTAATACCATGGTGTAACATATTGGTAAATATAATAATCATAATATAAATCATAAAAAAATATAAACATTCATAAGACTATAAAAATGAATAATCAAAATCCAGTTCATATATATATGATGATCATGTTAGGACTTCCTAAAAAATAAAAGGAAATACATGGAAATTCGAAACCCATAATATATATGTATTAAAAGAATAATAATTCCAAAAATAATTATCTCTATATATCGTCAAGATCCTAGCTCGACCATGTTCTCCCCTTCTTCTATGCAATGATCATATCAAGAATCATAAAGTAGGCAGTTTTCCTGGTGCCTACCTGCATCCATGGAGTCCTCCTAGGTACCCAATGGCTTTCCAAACAGGGTGTAAGATAACACTCAATAGGACACCACCAATGGTGTCAATAATAAGTCTAGTATTGGTATAAAAATGAATACGTGATCATTATATCATGGGTCTAATATAAATGAAATTCAAAATTCAGTGAAAATTTGATTCAGCCCATCCAAACATGGATCCCAATAAATAGTAACCAAGTACCTATAAACAAGGAATAACATTAAATCATTCATAAATGGGTTTAATAACATACTATCTAAAAATTGTAATCAAATACCCCATTCTATGTCTATCTGTAATAAATATAAAAATATCCACAATGGCTATGTGATGTAATTAAGTGTCCACATACACAACAAACAATAAAATGGAATGAAGTGACTGAGCATGATGTTCTGGGATGAAGCTATAAAATATTAATGAATACTCATCATTTTATTGTATAATCTCTATGGAATCATAACAAAGATTTGATTGGAGTCCAATGAAATTTTCCACATATCATTCCAAATGATAATATAAGCAATATTGATCCAATGATTAACAATTCCCTTAATATCCAATAAAATCATAATCAAATGAGTAGAAATGTACATGGAATCCAATACCATATTCAATACAAATCCATGTAGTATAAATTTTCATTGAACTAAATGGAATCATGTTCTGAGGAGTAGAAATTTCCACGACATACACTACTTTTATCATGATCCAAAGAATATAAATGTCCATGGAATATTATGGAATCTGATTCTAATGAGTAGAAATTTTTATAGAATCCACTATAATAATCAATAAATTCTCAAATTTATGTCATATTTAATAATGATAAATATTACATGAGTCTGTCCAAATAATTAACAAATATTCCATATAAACCATTAATCTTTTTTATCCATATGTAATAAAATGAAAAGGAGGAAAAACCCATCTCCTATTAAACTGATTCAATTAATTCCTCTCATTTACAAATGAACAGTCAAAATAATGTTCTCATAACCTTAATCAATTCACAACATTTTCATTAAGGCTCCCATATTAACTTCGTGAGCTCACACGCACCCAACAGGGTGGAACAACATGGGAAAGATACATTTCCCACACCCCACTAAAGCTCCAATTTGAGGTGAATGACCTACAATCATAAAAAGATTCAAGTAAAAAACCCTAAAAGTTTATAATTAATTCAATTCAAGAATTAAATAAATTTTTTGTGTACCTACATAATGTACTCCCTAAGGGATAATAGAAACAAATCATATAAAGCATTAAACATTAAGGGAAATTCAGAGACCACCTTCCATGTAACCAAAGTAAAACACTGGTAAAGTACCGACTCTTAAATATGGTCTAATTGTAAGAAATATAAAAAATAGATGAATACCCTGGTAATAGGTAATACTATCTTTCACCAAAATAACATTGTTGAGAATAATTGAAATGTATAAAGGTGAAAGAATAATATATAACTCAATGTTGAGCTTCCAATGAGGCCAAAAATTGAAGAATCAGAGTTCAGAACATGAAATGAAACCAAATATGTGGTTTAGTTTTCAAGGGGAACTCTTACATATGTGAAAAGGGATGACTGATTCTCTGAAGAAAATAAGAGGCCCTACCACATATTTAAAAATAACTTTCCTTGTGATTTTCCACAACATGTAATTATTTACATACCATGTAAATTATTTACAAATCATGTAAATCTAGGTTTCTTCCTCCTAGGAAAACCCATTTACAAGTCATGAATTTTCCTTCATAGTCCATTACATTCCTATTATTGAAAACACATCATGTATTCCAAATACATATCATGTAATGAGACAAAATCAATCACGCATAACACTTTCATCTTCCCTTCCAAAAACAACTCTACCAGAACATGGGACCAATTAGGAGTATAATCCAAAAGAGAACAAACAAGAGTTTAACCAAAAATAAAAGAATATATATCTCATTAAAAATGAAGTATCTATTAGTGTGGATATATAATAAACTAGCATATCAAAGTTCTACATCATCTTCAAATAATTTCATTGTAACATGATCCCTTCCTAAACATGTCATATATAGAAACATTATCATATCAAAGGGAAATAGATACCAAACAAAGGTAGATGTTAGATTTTTTTTATTAATGATAATAAAGGGGTATATAAATGATCATTTAAGAAAATCATGATTATAAGGGCATGAGAACATTACCTTAACAATTAGAAAACATACCCATATATTCATAGATCCTAATTATGAGTCATGAAATAAATCTTGTCATTTCATAAGACATGAATTGAAATGGAATAAAAAACATGATACATGAGAGAATAAACTTATAATAACATCTGCACATATAATTTTGTATTTAGTTGTTGCATAATCAAAATCATAGAACAATTATATCAAGGCTACAGGACAATACATTATTCATATGTTAGGCTATGTTTACCAACTATGTATCTATTTTGGTCTTGGAATAGACTCTCATTCAACCTTTTTTGGGCTTAAGATAACATCTCGTATACCCTTTGATATTATACAATATTAATGTTTAACAAATCCATTAGAGTTATATAATGGAAACCCCATTCACATAGTAAAAATCCATTCATATGTATTCCATACAATCATTAAAACATTTATCATTTAGTAATTACCTAACCTATAAAAATAGATTTCATAAATATTTCATCATCGTAATCATAAACCATCAAAATAATGAATAAGTATTGTATCATAGTAACATATCCCTATTAAATCATATGTAACATCAAAGTGATTTATTGTAGGTGGAAATCAGTTAATACATTAGTATAATTTTTATTGAGTAAAATACACTTTTCATTTATAAATAACTTATTTAATATATCCAAATTTCGAAAATATTATGCAAAAAAATTCATTAAAACAGCCATGGAAACTTGTAAAATAAGATTCAATATGTTGAGTGGTATTGATAATTGGAAAATTCATATGTACAGTATTGGTCAAACCAAAAATTCATTTGGCAGCATTGGAAAAAATTCATATGTTCTTCATTTGAAAAATGATAATAATATTCATTTAAAAACATTATATAATGTAAATCATGGTTAAAAATCAATTTATACAATCAATTGGGAATTGAGATATTATTTTTGAAATTATTTCAATGAAAATATGATCTCGTGGTAAAAAGGTTTCTGGTCATTGAGTGAAATAAAATTGATTTTAATTAAAACATTATTTCTGCTACTTGAGTACATAAAGAGGTAATAATGAAATAAAAACATTAAATCCATAGAAATTCCCATATTATAGTAAAATTATATTTATTTTTTGGTGTTATAGTCTATAATCTCTTCACTATATATTTAATCATAAACAATCCAAATAGAAATGAAATTGTAATATAAAACCCATACAACAAGTATGAATTACTTTATAAGAACTACAACAGCATATATAAAAATTTAAATTTTTTCATAATTATATAAAAAATATATACTAAAAATTATATTACCATACATGGTTTGTGTATGAGATCTTATCACCCATTATTTTACAATTCATTGAAAAATACATTATTTTGAGTGATAACTATTTTGTTTTTCATGTATGTTTCGGTTTGGAAGTTCTATAGATTTTATTTTTCTCTGGGTTAAATAAACTCTTGAATTTTATTTAAGATATAAATATCATATATATTCATTAAATTTATATACATAACCATATATAAGAGGTATATATAGAAAAGTGAATCACACCATTCATATAGAGGGAAGCTCATATGTATTCATGAATGTTGATTTCACTTTCTAATGAAAATAAAAAAATGAAATAGAACAAATATATCATAATTACATAATAATAATTATATTATTAATATCATATATTTTTATTAAACACTTAATTATAAATATCATTTAGAGCTGGTGATAAGAAATGAATCATATCTCCGTGTAGCGGAGGTAGTTCATACAAACACACAAGCTATTCTCTTATTTTCTATTTGACGGAACGGAGTTAGAAAATATATGTTAATTCATCATAATAAAAAATTATTATATTTAAGATATTTTATTAGTCATGTTATTATGTATAAAATTGATTTATGAATGTAATAATTTTAAATAAAACTGAAATACATCAGTAAAGGCCTAAACCTCTTTGTTGAAAAAACTCCTTTGGCTTACAACTTTATCATTAAAATATTGGTCATATGAGAAGACCATGTGTCATTGGATGAATAGAAGGAATATTTTAGTTTTGTTTTATTCTTATTATATGATTTATATTTCTCAAAATTCATTAATAAATATAGAGTTGATGTACCATTATATAATTGGGGGGGTACAATTTGAATTACATAAAATATTTAAATATAACCAATTTAATTATCATGTATAATGCTCTAAAATTTACAAGGATATGAATTTAATCTAATAATAAATCAATAATAATTAGACACTTTTATGTGGAACTCTTACAAATATCTCTTTGTTTACCCCCAGGTAAACCTTTTTTAACATTAACAATTATAAATAAAGTTTTAATATTTTTTAAAATCATTATGACTAAAAATCAAATTGGGTCACTAAATTTTTTTCAAATAATGATTATAAATATGGAATAAATTTATCCAATAAATTTTCTATAAGATACATAAGTTAATTTTAAATAAGTATGCAAAACATAATCATACCCCTTTTTAGAAAATATATATTTTTAAGTATAGAAATGAATTTACTTTCATTTCATTCCTATTAATAAATATAAATTGAATGTAGTAATATTTAATTACATATATAATTTATTAATAAATTAAAATCTTTAGTCTAAAATTATTTCATAAATTTATTATGATAAAATTTATTGATGCCAAAAAACTATTTTATTTATAAAACGCCATTAACAATTAAATGATTTTATCTTCATTCCTAAACATTATATAACTAATATATGGATTAATATTATTTTATTAGTATAAATTGTCAATATATTTCTCTGAAATAGTTTTCAAATAATGTTAAAAAAATCATTTTACATTAAAAAATAACATATATACAAAACATTTTTTAAAAAACATGTCAATTAATAATTAAATGATTTTTTAAAAAATAATTGATTTTTGTTGGAATTAATGTATATATTTGAATTTATTAAAAAATATCTATATATAATTTATAATTTGGATCATCTAATTCATACCTGCCAATCTAGAATCATGGTTATTAATGAATATTCTATCATAGATTCCTTACACTCAGGGTTGTGTATAAGGAAATAAATTAACTACATCATGTTTTTTTAAAATAAATAAAATAAAATTATGGGTTATTTCATTCTAGAAAAATTGAAATAAAAATTCGTCCTTAAATTCGATCAATATATTATAAGAAAATAGTGATTCTTATTCCTCATAATATCCTTAGGTTCCATTGTAGATTTCTTGTATTTTTGTTTCTTTCGGCGAGAATTAACTATATAAGTAGTCTTGTTCCCTGGATAATTATCTTTTTGATAAAATATTTTCATAAATTTTTCATCATATATAAGATAATGATATTATTTTTTGACCTCCAACATTAGTACATGTGAATGCTTGGGTATGTACTTCCTGAGGGGAGATATTTGAAACACATTGTGAACTAAAGAGAGTTTCATTTAAAGACCCCAACAATGAGAAACCATCATGATCTGATCAATAAACTCAAAAATAGAAGATTGTCTATATATCACCATTCATTTATTTCTGAAATTGATAATCTTATTTCGTGGATAAATTCAATGAAATATAATATTTCCAACTTTAAATTCCATATCTCACCAATGATTATCATTATAACTCGTATATAAAATATAGAGTGCCTTGATATGATATATAATATATCTAACTATATCTACCATTTCATCTTCTAGATCAGGTCCCATTCCATACATTATATAAGTTAAACTAAGTACATTAGAGTTCTCCATGTCCTTATAAAGAGTGATTCATATGATCCATCCTAATTTTGTAGTGAAATCAATTTTTATAAGATAATTTGATGGGAGGAAGATGTTGATCCCAGCCATGATTGAAATTTAGTGAAAGTGTTCTTATCATATCCATTAGGGTTTTATTGGTTATCTTAGAGTAACCATATTTTTCAAGATAATAGGAAACACTAAAAAACAAATCTATATCCTTATCGTATTGAATAATTCACCAGAACAACTTGGTAAAGGTGAGATAATGGTTAGATACTATATAATGTGTCACCCTATACAACCATACCACTTCTTTAATGTATATCCAAGAATAGTGATAGAGATAGGAATATTTTATGGTATTAGTGAAATATTCTAAATTCATAAGGTAATTGACTAAAACACATATACAATTATAGTGCTTAAATGTTTAATATATTTCAATGATGAAATACACAAGGATTTTTTTCAATTTACATTTGTATGTATGTAATGGTTGGGACATCCTTTTACACATCTATATCTCACCCTTAACATTAAGACATACTAAGAACATTGATATATATTCTTTAATAACACTATTAATGTTGTCCCACCATAAATACTCTTTATAATGTCTATATATCTTCGTACTAATATAATGAATATATAATTATGAGTTTTGAGAATATTTCAATAGATCCCTCCTTAAGATTGGCATTTACAATAGATATAATCAGATCCCATAATATATTCTTCTACCATAGTGCAATTTGAACTCAATAAACTTTCTGTCCTTGTTTTATAGCTATAAATCATTCTTTTATAGATCATTAATCATAAAATGGATATATGGTTGGAAATTCATTTGATCAAGATAATATTTCTCCCAATCCATCAAGATTTCTTGGTTCTTATTTTGAAAATTCATACAAATGTGATTTTTTCTGATCTTCATCATATATAATCTAGCATGATCTTATTAACAAACAACACCATCCACCATATTCTATTTATCAAGGAGGTAATGTATTAAGCAGTAGTAATAGTTAATTAACAATAAATATATTCTTTGTTACAAATTCTTCTATTTCAAGGTTAATATGTACTTTTAAATTTTATGATCAATATATTTTCCACACATTAACCGAAAATGATAATGTTAATATGTCATTTACAAAAAAAAATTACTAATTCTAACTCTAAATAATTAGTCGGGTTATTTTTATAATGAAACTTCAATTAATGAGATACATAATCTATCACCATATCATTCTGCAGAGGAAAACATCCCAACTCCTTCCATGATTCATCTTTTTTAATAAAACAATATTCTCTATATTAGAGTAGGGTGAGTACCGGGGCACTAACCAACCCTCAATTGGGTTCCTTCAGTTATTCTTTAAATTTATCTATCCAAATGAACTTGATTTCCTTTCAAGTTAACATGTTTATTTTAATATATATCAATGGGAAATTGATCAAACAAATGATGATAATATCGAACTAATACCAGAAAACTAATATCTTTTTCATTTTGGTTGTCTTAGGCCCATGTAAAATAATTTTTTTATATTATAGATCTCCCTATACAATATAACATGATAATATATTACTAAAAAATGAAAATTTTTGTTTCCAAAATTTAAACTTTGTAAATATTTCAAACAACATATTTTTTATATATGGTTTTTATAAAAATATTCAATTTATTTTCATTCACTTACATGATCTAGAAATTTATAAAACTATAATAAATAAATCTTACATCCAAAACAAAATTTTAATCTCTAAAAACATAGTTCATTAAATATATTAAAATTGCATGTGTATTTTTAGGAAATAATGGAATAAATATAAATATATAATTCCAATACCTAGTGTGGAATGATTTTTTAGTGTGGTATCATCTTTTGACAATTAATTGATAGTGTCCATATCAATGATAAATCTTGGGAAAACATTGATCTTCTTTTCATTGATCAAAAACATCATCAATATGGGGATGAAGATACTTTTTCTATATCGTGACCTTGTTAAATTCACGATAACTATTACAGTGGAATATTTATCCATATTACATCTTATGAAACGTGAAAGTGAACCCTACGGACATGTAATTTCTTCGAATAATCTATTATCATGATTATAAAAGTGTTTCTTCAATAATTTCATTAATGAAGTTTTTCCATTCGATACTGTGTATTTTGAATATGTGTATTATTGAGTATTAGTTATCCAAAAAACATAACTTCTCAATTCAGTGGGATATAAAGAAAACCTTATGGAAATTCATCAAAAATATCCCATAAAACATGTATATATTCATTGTGTATTTTCTCTTGAACCATATTAGATAAATACCCACTCCGAATAGGTATCTGGACTCATGAAATGTATTTAGTTTTCAAAGGAAGCTTATATATATCATCACATTAATGATAATCATAAGTTGGATTAGAATATAAAATTTAACATGCCTTCTTTGATAAATAACATGGGATCTATATAAAGAATACCAATTCATGCAAAAAATTATATTGAATTTATTATAGAGAATAAGAAAATTTGATGGCATCAAATTCCCATATACTTGAATCTGAGATGATTTATAAACTTGAGATGTGATCATCATTACATCTATTTTTTTCAATAATAATTAAACATATATACACTAAGGTGTTAATGAAACAAATTTGACCCCTATAACCCTGATTTTCTATCTTACTTTATTATATTTTTATAAGATACACAGAATTGCATCTCGAAGGACCGAATAGTTTAGTGGTCTTGGTAAACTAGACACATACATGATTATCATATTACATATGAATGCACTAATTATGAAATAATTTTTATTTATAATATATTTATTTCATATAGAATATCATTTCATATCATTTTTTGTGTCTACATAGATTCATATAAAATAAAATAAAATAATGGTGCTATAAACTTCTCAGTATGGATTAGGTACAAAATAGTCTATCATGGATTAATAAGCCTAATAAAAATAGAAAATAAAATAATTAATCACTAATTCCATTTAAATAATACAATTTCCCTAATAATTGGATATGGAATAATCAATATGGAAAGGTAAATAACAAAATACACATTCCATTTAATATACCTAGAATGAATGAAATGAAAAAATAGAAAATATCATTGTGAAAATATCATGGATAATAATTACTATATTCTCAATGAAATAAATCCATAATTATTAAATTTCATGATCTCAACCATAATGATGCCTCTATTATTAATATATTTCTCAAGATACTTTTAAACTGATATGTAGGTATATACTAGAAACAAATTTATATAATGCTAATTAACTAATTTGGCTCATAAAAATAGTGTTGTGTCGAGAGGATTCCTTAAATTGATCCCCTCATATATCTTTATATCTAAATAATTCCACATATATATAATAATCAATTTCATACATGAAAAACATTCCATATCAATAAAAATATCCATATTGAGTAAGGAAAACAGATTTATCATTATTTCCTAGTAAATCAAATAACATTTAATGTAGAAAAATTTATGTATAAATGACATATGGTTGGATAAATATCTAAATACATGAAAAATATTATAGATATTTAGGTTAAATTTAATTTAGAATAATCATTATATTGAAATATTTTCAAGATAAAGCAAACATATTCAAAAATTAATCAAGAATGTGAATTTTAATACTTTCCTTGCTAAAAATTAACATAAACCATCCTCAAAAATAATAATGATGGTATAAATAAAACATTTAACTAGTTTATTATAAGTAAAATAATTTTTTATGTCCTTCATGAATATAAATATAATAAATAGATATTTAGAAACATAATAGAAGAAAATATCAATATTATTTTGAAAATCACCTTATAAAAATAAAAGTTCACAAAAGTTTCTGAAGATATGTTTTTATCCAAATGACTTTATCGAATATTAAAATAATAATAAAAATATAATGTGTTCATTTTGGAGGAAAATTAAATACATGAATTATAATTTTAAAATATTATTCATTAATTTGTTTTTGTAAATATCTAAATGAGACTATTTTTTCTGAACGATTATTTTCAAAAAAAATTCAAAAAGTGTAAATATTATTTTAATAAATAATTTAGAGAATAATAGAAAGATTTTTGAAAACATTATTTGAAACCATGTTTTTGGAAGAAAATTATTTTTCACGATAAAGGATAAATGATGTTGAATATTATGAATAAAAATATCACAATCATAAAAATTACCAGAGTGGGACAATGTTACTATTACATGAAAGCATTTTTAATAACCCTATAATATTAAAATTAAAGTATTCTTTTTGAAACTGGTCAAATAATTTCCTTCAATGGAAATTCATGTATAAAAAATCCCAATTTAAATTATATTGTATAATAAACCGTTACAATGATTATAAATTTGAATTCTCAATTAAAAAATGATTCACTTATGTGTATAAAATTTAAATTTTGACAAGAAAATAATACATACAATATATTAATTTTCAGATTATTTACAAATATAATACTATGAATGACAAAATTAAGTAATAATTATTATGACCAAATGAAAAGAAAATGAGTTATGAAATTTTTCACCACTTTTTAATTTTAAATTAAAATCCCCTTGGAAAAAATAATTCAAATTAAAATCAAAAAAAATAGTTATGTATAATGAAATCATTATATTAATCATTATATTTTCATTTTCCCTGATGTTAATTGCCTTATTTTATCATGTATATTTGGTCTTGAATGTTTTAGCTCTTGGTTATTGGATATAGGTCCATCATTTATATAATGTTATTAATGTTATAAAAATTATTTTTTTTAATATGTAAAATTCTATAGCCATTATTTAAAATAGATCATGTAGAATGGAAGACATATCTTTAATGAGATGGTAAATTGTACATACCCATTAGGGACAACATCATTACCTTAACATATGAATGTATTAGAAAGTATGTGATATATTAATATTAAAAAACATATAATACCACATATATCACAGATATTCTTTAAGTTTATCTTTATGAATATTAATGTTTTATAGGTGTAAAAACAATCGCATCACTTTGCAAGATAGTAGTTCTTCACACACAAGAGTGACGTTATCATATTTTAAAAGACATGGAAAGTAAAGGGTTATATTATATGTTATAATAATAAAAAATATTATCATATAATATTTTATACATATGTTAAACATATCACTATATCTATCTTTCAAATATGGTGATGGAAAAATAATTACAACAATTCGCGAGGTGGTAGTGCATCGTACAAACAATCTATTGTTTAATTTTACATTTTAGGGAAGAGGATATGTATATTGGATATTAAATTAACAAAGTAATATCTCAGTATATGAAATATTCCAATGATAATATATTTTCATGATTTTATTGTGTTTTTGGTAGTTGTAAGAAGGAACAAAATATAATTTCTCCTTTTAGAACATTACCTCATCATCAAGATATTCTTATAATTCATAGAAAAAAAACTTATTAGAATGTATCTATTGGAAAAATAATATTTTATGTTGGGAGGGGGGTAATAATATTATTTTCTCGATTCTTTTCTGAAAAAATGTCTTTGTATGTGTGGAGAGGGTACGAGAGGGGTGTCTGTTTATATGTGGTGGAAAAGACACACATAGGTTTTTTTGAAAGGAATAAATTACACACATGTTTTTATGAATAAAAATCCTAAAACATTAGTTAATATTGAACCTTATATTTTATAAGGTCTAAATATAAAGATTAAATTGGATGTGAAAAAAGGTTGCATAATTTTTAACCCTCATCTTTTTAGTTTAACAAAATTATAAATCAGTTTGTACAGTAATCACAATAACTATTTTTTATATATTTTACTATTTGTAATGGTATAAAATTTATTTGAATTTAATATATAATAGAAATTATTATGCTTATAAATATGGAATCTTAATTTCCTTTTTTTAATTTAAATATTTACATAATCAAATTAAAAACTATACCAACATACGGGATAAAAAGTTAGTTTTTAATGTGAAAAATCTCTAAATTTTATAAGTTATTATTATAAAAATTCAATATAAAATTGTTTCCAAGAAAAAAATTGAAAAATTGTAATATAATTGATGTAAAATTAGTATAAAAACAATTTGAAGTCTAATTTGACTGTTTTATTTATTTCAGAAGAAAGGCATTTTTCATATATTTTTTTCCATTTTTCATCAAAAAATGAACCATTTATAACAAATATATAAAATTAAACCCATGATAATTTTGATATTAGAATTTCAAAATATATATTCATTTTATTAAATAATGTTTCTAAATTATATAAAAAATAATTTAAAATTATTTGTGTAAAGAGAAACTAAATTTTATTTTGAAAAAAAAAATGCTTTTGAGAAAACATCTCTTTTTTAAGGTGATTATTATATTATTTATAATCAATAGATAACAATAATTTTCATAATTTAATTCTTCATATCAAAAATCACCAATAGAATTGCTATTTTATAATGGTGTACAATAATATGGTTCATTTATACTCCTGGTTTCTTGTTCTCTATGCTATCGAATTGATCAAATTTAATGAAAAATAACTTCTACAAAATAGGCCTCTAATAGCATTAGAATTGGGCTTTATTAGTGATAGAACTCGTTGACTATTGTTGCATGATTAAATTATCTAGTATTTTTTTTTGCTTTTTGAAGCACTGAATAATGTCCTCATTTATCAGTTCTATTATTAAGCGGTGATAAAGGGTCCCTTTATCAACACTACTAAATTAACTGATAAAGGAATCTTTTATCATGGTTTTTAGTAGAAATGATAAAGGGGTTTGTTATTTAGTGATATTAAAATTCACTATAGAATAAGAAAAAACAATAAATTTGAAAAATTATTTATAGATATAGAATCTAAATGAAATAAAATTTACAACATAAATACACGAAACAAAACACTTTATTATAATACAAAAGAACACACCTATAGAAAAGAAAAAACCACACCTACTAATGAAAAAAACACACCGGTGTCAGAAAAAAATTCTTATATTATTAATATTATAGAGAATTTAATTATATGTAATGCTTAAATTTTACTGAAAACTGGGATTCATACCCAGATCATTATGTATCTGATTGAGTTGGGTGGATTCTTACACATCATACCATTTCTTGTTATTTATTAAGAATTATCTCTAGGAAAATTATCTAAATAACTACAAGAAACAAATTATTAGTAAATTAATTATTTAATATAATATATAGTGTTTAGAAAATAATTAAGTCAAATTTTCTCAAATTTGGTATTGTGATGCATGTTTTAAACTAAAATGACACTAATTTTTGAAAAAGATGCACATAAAGTCATACAAGACACACCATGAATCAGATAATGGTTCAGCTGTATAGTATAATTCCCAAATAAAATATAGATCATGTTCATATCCTATCAAAACATACTAATTTTTTTTTTGTCAATTTGGAGCAAGTCACCTGTGCTTTTTACAAAAATTCCATTTTTATGTGTGATAAAAAACTTTCAGTCATACAAGTGTCATAAAAGTTATATTAATATGATACTAGTTTTTAAATGTAAGAAATGTGGTATTAATATTTTTTATAAATTATCAAGATAATCTGAGTGTGTTTTTTCTCTTTTCATTGAGTGACACTTTTTGAAATAAAAAGTCAATTTTAAATTGATAATAGACAATTTGAGTCATACTGAGATCAACCTGTATCGGATTTATGTGTGTATGATTCTTATACATGATGAATGGTGTATGTATCATCTACATAAATCATAAAAATAATCTAAATGTTTTTGTTTAGTTTTCATTATTTCAACTATCATTTTTTCTAAAATTAATGTCAATTTAAAATAAAATGATGCACTTAGATTCATACTGTTCAAACTGTGTATCTGATTGTGGTTATGATGATTCCATCATGTCTCAAAGGACTTATGGGTTATTTTCAAAAAATATCAAAATATATTAAATATGTTTTTTAGGTTTTCAGTACGTAACATGGGTTTATTTCTAAATTGTCATTTTAAATTTTAAATACACACTTTGAGTCATATTAGTCACATGATGTGTCTGTTTGACTTGATAATGATTCCCAAACATACCAAATTACATAAGAATAATTTTCTTCAATTATAAATGCAATACTATATTTATTTCACAGTTTTTAATGACTATTACTTTCTGAACTAAATGAAAATTTAAAATTGCAAACAGAAACATTGATTCATATAAGGCGCATCATGTATGGGATTGAGTTTCCTATGATACCTACACATTAAAAATTACATAAGGATAATTTTCCTAATGTTTCAAATCTATACAATTTTTTTCTTTATTTTTAGTATTTCGGTTGTCTTTTCCCTAAAAATAATGTCTATTTAAAATAAAAAGATGATCTTTAATTCACTCTGGTCACACTGTGAACCAAATTGAGGTGATTATGATTCAAACTTGTATTTGATGAATTATGGATCAATTGAATTATGGATCATTTTCATAAAGTATAAAAACAATCCACATGTTTTTTCTCTGTTTTGAGTATATCACTTTTGTTTGTTACAAAATGTCATTTTAAACAAGAATCACACACTTTGATTCATACCACTCTCATATTGTATTATATTAATGTGATAATGATACCTAAACATCATAAATGACCTAAGAATAATTCTACATAAATTTCAAGACAATATGAGTGTGTCTTATTGGTTTTCAACGAGTGAGACTTTTTGAACTAAAAAGTCAATTTTAAACTGATAAAGGAAACATTGAGACATATAGGGAACATCTTGTATAATATTGAGGTGAGGATTATTTCTACATGTCAAAAAATGACTTCTCGATCATTTTTAAAATGTATAAAAACAATGTAAATTCATTTTCATAGTTTGGAATATATTTGATGTCTTTTTAACTAAAATTATTGATAGTTTTAAATAAAAAGAAAAATTTCAAGTCAAATTGATCACACTATGAGTCCGATATAGATTTTTCTAATTATCACCTGTTAAAAATGAATTATTTATAATTACCCTAATGTTTCAAAATAATATGAATAACTTTTTTGGGTTTTCAGAATGTCATTTTTCCTTTTTTAATAAAATTGATGTCAAATTTAAAAAAAGGTGGCACTTGCTGTCATACTTGAAACGTCCCAGGTAAATAAAGAATACGACATCTAATATATAAAAATATTTTTGAATAAAATGTAATTATTAGTTTAAAGGGAATGATATGCTCGATGGCGTACCCAATACGCAACAACGAGTTTCTTTGAAATCATTCATTTCACACTAATAATATAATAATATTATTTTAAATGGTAGTTAACGCCTAGACATTGTAATGTAATAAATGAATAGAACTAACTACCAAATGATTATATATACTATTCAAATATATTTTCATTTATCCAAATAAATTTTAGAGTCTTAAAATGCAAATGAATCTAATTATAAGCATAAATGTTCTAATATTCTTTAAAAGGTCGATTAACCACCTTTTGATGGAGAACCCTTATTCAATACACTTTTTAACAATTTTATATGTTATATTTGACAAAATAAAATACTTCTTTAGAATCAAGGAATCAAAATTTACTTTGTGTAAATTTTTGTTATTTTTCCGATAATGTTCATTTTTTAATGAATAGTGAAAATGCTATATTTTAATTCAATACCTCATTTTAATATAATTTATTTATATGGTCACATTATCTTTTAAATTGAGTTTAAAGTGTAATTAAAATATATTTTTACCATTTAATCTGATTTCTGTCTTTGAATTAATTTCACTTTGAAATTGGACATAAATAAGTGTCAATCTTTTAATAGATATTGTTTCTTAAAAACACGCTATTAGTTTTGACAGCAGGAATTGATTATAAAATTAATTAATGAAACTTATATGTTTTTAATTTTGTAAAATTGATATTATATTTTATTTTATAATATCAAATATATCATAGAGTGAATTTTTGGTATTTTTCTGACAAATGTTCATTTTCAATTAATAGTGAAAAATACTGCATTTTAATTCAAAACTGTCTTTTCATCCAATTTATTTATATAGTTAGTTTGTCATTTTAATTGTTTTAAAGTTGTAATTTAATTATTTTTTTATCATTTAATATAATTTTGGTTCTTATAAGTAATTTCACTTTTCAATTGGATGTAAAAACAAGTCAATCTTTTAATAAATTTTACTTCTTAAAAACCCATCTTTGGTTTTGACAACGGGAATTATTTTTAAATAAATCATTGAAATTTTTGTTTTGATAATTTGGTAAATTGGATTCCATATTTTAAATCATAATTTCCATATTATGTAATTAATACTCTTTTTTTTTTGGATATTATGAATAGTAACGACGGTAATTATCTTTAATTATCGTGATTAATTAGTAATCGGGTAGTTAAGGGTAATAAAATAATATCATAATAATAAAAAATTACTCCAACATGTTTCTTAATGCTACTGGTTGTGTATTGGCCAACCATGGGATGCCTTGTGCCAAACTTTGGGTCCCCATGGAATTACTTTTGGGTGATATTAACACTTTATCAATAAATTTTTAAAGAAAAGAGAATATCACAAAAGTATGTAACACCCATGTAAAACAATTTTAATTTTGTCTACATAAATTATATATTAGACTATAAAAAATATTTAGAAGTCTAAAGATATTTCCTACATTATATTATTTTTGTTTATAATTTTTAGACATTAAATAAATTAAATTATTTATGACATTAGGATGATGCAACGATTACCTCATTAATTACCGATTTAAATAAAATGAAAAGATAATGTAAAATCTAAGACATAAACTTGTCAAATACCTATTTTATGAATATATTTCGAACCATTATCACCTTATCCTCGATATATATTAATTTGGAACCTTTAAAATACTAAACTCATTTTAAAAAAAAGTAACATTTCATAACTTTCCAAGAGTGCCCCTCCTACCTCTTATAAAAGGCCCCCACCTCTACCCCCTTACCCACACCTCTCAAGCCATTGGCTCAGCCAAAATCTGCTCATTTCATCTCTCCAAATCTCTCTATTCATCATATAAGCCTTACCCTAGGCATAAAGCTCTTCAAGAAACCCTTTTGGTTCAAACCAAGAGGAGTTACCCTATTTAAAGGTAATGTCCTCTCTTATGTTCCTTTGTTTTATTTTGCTTCTATAACCCCATAAACTCTTTTTATTCCTTTATTTTGAAACAAAAACAGTATATTAAATATACTAGGACGTTTTTATGAGAATTATTCGAGATACACTTACACACACCTCTGTCTAATGGTTATATAACATATTGTATTCGTGGATGGCGAATTATTGCCTCACAAAATGATGATTGTTCAATATTCTTTTAACACCTTTAAAGGTAGCCATTAAGATGACACTATATTTATATATGATATATAATATGTCTATGTTTTCCTTATGCTTCTGTATTTTTCATTTATGGAACTCATTTATGGTTTCCTATATGGGTGAACATGATATCTTCATTTTAGGAAGTGCGGACTACCGCCCCTCAAAGTGATTTGTTTCGTTATTACCATATGTGGGTTGTATAAAAGATGGGCTTAATGATATTATATATGATATTATACTGTAATTATAATATACCTTTATATAATTATGATTTCATTCCATTAAATTCTAAATAGAAATGAAAGCAATGTTCATGTGTACGTTCGGCTTATCGTCTCCATGAACGGTGCATTTCATTTCTAACCTCTAAATGTTATGGGATATTATAAATGCATGTATATACTGGATATAAATTATATATATGATATCTAAATCATGAATATAATTCTGGATATAATGGATATTTTACCACATGAACAACTTCTAATTATAAGAAGTTTATTTTTTTACTCAATTACCAATGATCGACAAAACAACCGTTATTGACTTAATTAATTACATAATGTTCATAACATGGTAATAAGTGATATAAAAGGAATAATGAACTTTAAAAAGGTTCTTAAGCAAGTATAAATTAACTCTAGTTTATTATTCATGAGATTAAATAATGATCAAGTCATGTCGGACACGAGGTAAGGGATCCTACCTCTCTCGTTCATTTTAAGTACTCTCTTTTATGTCATTTCTTTTAAGATAATATTTCTTATGTTTGGAGATGTTCTTTTATATTCCTAATTATTTAATTTTTTTGTTCATATTATGAGATACCCTATTGGATCCCATAAATCCATTTTTGTAAATTTTAAGTGGCATCGTTAGGTTGTCGAGTTTTTATAAGGGATTTATCATCTCACTTTTTTTCCTGTGGGATTTATGTTACATTTGCAACCATATCTATTGAGTGGTGTATTTACTTCCCATTATTCTGTTCTTTGTGTAATATAATTTCATTTATGAGTATTTAAATCTATGTTTTATAGTCCTTATTTAATGGGGTGTACGTTTTAAAAGTTACCCAAGTCGGTAATGAAACCTTTCACCCTCCTTCTTTTAAAAGACTTCTTTTTTATAGGTATTTTAATTTACATCTTATTATGTTGGGATATGTTCTTATATATCCATATTGTTGTAAAATTTATTTCCAAGTGATGAGATACCATTTTTGTTTCATCAACTTATTTTCTGAATTTTAAAATGACGTTGTTATGCTGTCAAATTTTTACAAGGGAACTTCTTAACCCAATTTCGATTTCATTGGGTTCAATTTGTAGTTATTGAATATGTCAATCTATGAATATGTGTGAATGAACTCTGGTTGTTTTACACTTAATATCCACTTATATTGGGTGTATTTATATTTTTCACACTTAATTGTGAGATTGATTTATCCTTAATATAATGATACCTTCTTTATAAGGGATTTCATCCCATTTTACATTTCTATTAAGACTTCATTGTTGTTATGCACCAATTCACTATTATATGGTGTATATACTATCCTTTGACATATTATATCATGAATCCCTTCATTCTCTTGAAATTATAAAGTTATGATTAAATGTTATTACTCAATTATTTGTATTCAAGTGTCTCTTATTTTGTTAAAGAATCTTTAACTAAAATATCATTTTAAATGTTTCAATGATTTATAATTATAAATATTTCTCATTAATATCAATGTTTTTAAAATAGTGTTTAAGGATTTATTATTATGGATATTAATGGTTTAAATTTTTAAAAGACTCAAAGTTGTATGGGACTTCATCTCAATCTTCTTTAATTGAGGCATATTTGGTTTTATACCCAACTTTCTTTTATACGGTGTATAAACCCCTTTGACTTTACTTTTATTCAAAAGGAATATTTTTATAAAAAGAGTTTTACTAAACGAAAAAAGGGAATGTTTTTATGTATGTGGCATCAACGACTTCTCCACCACCGTGACCATTATTTGAGTTTTGGCTTCCTCTACAAACCATACGTTTTTTCAAAATGAAAAATAAATAACATGTATTACTTTTCTTTTATTTTGGTACTGAAAATGGTTGTGATAATGTTTTGATTATTTCAATGTGTTTTGATATATTGTAATTGAAATGAGGAAATGTTATGTTTCCATTATGAATATTTTATGTGATATGATTATGTTATGGTTCTAGGGCATTGCTTATGGAGACGGGTGGTTCCGTGATAATCTAAGGTTGGGTGAGCCCATGATAGCTCTCCAATGCATTGGGAAATGCGAAGGGGTTGAACGCTAAGGTTTTAACGGATAGATTTATAGAATATACTGTGATGGGTATTTCTAACTTAACCATGAGGGTTTATCCCTATGTAAGAATGTTAGGAATGCATCAAGTTACCTTTACGTCTTATGATTTCTATGTGTTATTCATAAATCTTATGATTTCATGAGGTATGTTAAAGTGCTTGTGTTTTATGAGTAAACTGTGTTTTCATTGATTCTTATGTATATGTCGACTAATTTTTCCTTTCCGTATTTTTATATCCCTTACTGAGATTTTTTGTGCTCATCACAATTTTTTGAAATGTTTTCCACAGGACATAAAGTGGAATACGTTCAAGGATGGGATCAAGGAAATGTCACAATATCTAAATCATGGAACTAGAGATGACTCTTTTGTTCAAGAGTTTATATTTTTGTGAAAAAAAATAGAAACTAAGAAGATGTTTCTACCTTGTAATCATTGAGATGTAATAGTTATGTCCTAATTCTCTAAAACATTAAACCTGAAAAGATCCTCAATGTGAATTATTCATTTAATTTAAGATTGAGTAATGTTTATAGGAAGGGTCCTTATAGTTGGTATTAGAGGTCAATTTAGACAACTTTAGGGATTATGAGTTTTCGATAAACACATGATTAGTACCTATGTTTATTATTTTAGTTAAATCCATATTTTATATCTTTCTCAGATCATGGAAATTGAAGGAGGAGGATCTCAAAAGATATTCTTATCTCTCCCTGATGACTTGCTTGCAATAATTACTGCAAAGTAATGTTCGAATAATTGTGAAACTTTTTCTAGAATACAAATCCCTTATAGGCAGCTGTTTGAGATATCAAACACCTCCAATACACTTCGTTATCATCGTGGATCATGGGTTGTATTTAGATAAATCTTATTTTCACAATATTCTCATATTTTCAACAAATGTAGATATTATCAAGGCATTTTTAAATATTTTACCTTATCACAAGATTTTGAAGCATATCATGATTTTAAAGAAGGTGCTAAAGAAGGAGACCCTTGTGCAACCTATTTATATTTTCTTTTAAAATATAGTCTCTCAGCACATACCTATGGTATTTTAAAAAGACCATTAATTGAAAGTTTCAATCTAATTCATTCAGACTATTTTATAGAAATCAAATCTTATCAGATGTTTGGAAATTATATGTCATACATGATTATTTTCCAAAAAAATTTCTGTGAACACCCATATGAACCATGTTGTACAAGTTGTATTTGGATTTCAGAATCAAATGATTTTGAAGGATATCTAAGTCATTTTTTGTGATGCATGGACCTTCTACCTACATGAACAAGATGGCGGTGAAACCAAATAGACACCATGATCAAGATATTACGTTCTTCTTTTTTGGGGGTAATTTTATTTTATCTTATGATGGTGAAATAAGACTTCAAGAATTAAGATGTTAAGATCATAATGAATTTGGATGGAAATGAGAGGTATAAGAAAACCATTGAGGTTGAAACATGTTAGAGTTATTTTTGAGATTTATAAAAAGGACAACCCGTAAGATGGGTGACAACCTGTCGCGTCCGGTAAGGCCCCATGAATCGAACCCTCAACTGAAGGGTGACAGGGGCGCATGGCAAACCACTAGCCTATGTGAAGTCCCTGGTTTGTATGACTTATACTATTTAGTTAAATGATTTTTTGGATCAAGAATAAGTTTATTTTGAGAACTTATGTTTTATTAAATGTATATCCTTAGCATAGGAAAAGGATTTGTTTACTGAATAATAAAGTTTATTTTGGAAGATATTATCACTTTCGTGGAAACAATATATTCCTATAGAAAATAGTATACTCTGGGATTTCAATTGAGGAGAAACGGAGTAATTTTATGTTGGATGAAAAAAAAATTTTGTGGATATATGATGATTTGGTTTATTTAATAAAATGATTATCCTATCAGGGAGAATATGGGATTACGTTAATTACTTTTCAATACGAGACTTTAAGAGAAACTGATGTTATTTGGAGATAAACACTATGATTTAACTTGGAAGACTATGTGATCAAATCCTTCTAAAATTTGGGTTTCAATCTTATATTTAATTACTTTTAAGAATTTTGTGGATAGTTATTTATTGAATAGTCAATGATGAAATTTTGGTTTTTTGGACAAATTTTAGAGATTAAGAGTAGTTTTTCTTTTTGTAAATGATTATCCTTTTGGGATTTATCTAATCTTATACTACCCATTTTTGTTTTTATTAAGGTCTAAATACATGGGAAATATATAGTGGATTGTTTGATTCTCTTGAAGTTGATTTTAGTTCTATTAATGCAAACAAGTTTTCTTAAATACTCATTTTTTGGATGAAATAAGAGTTTGTGTTAAAAATCTAGTAAAAGATGAAAGTCTACATGAAAAGTAAGTATGTTTCCTTATGTTAATCCGATAAATAAATTCATTAATTAAAAGAAACTTAAAACAGAATTTTTTTCTGTTAATGTTTCCTATGGGGGAATCAAATACCGTTTAAACCATCACATGTTTGTGATTTTCTGTTGGTTAACTTTCTCCTAATCAAGTTTTCTATCAGTCTCCATCAAAACATGACCCTTTGTTTTTTTTTCATCCATATCCATGTTTTCTTACGTGGAATCCTATTATGGGTTAACTCGGGTGACATTTTTACTTCTCTTTATTTCTTTTAAAGTTATAGTTTTACTGACTCTTTTTCCGATGTGGGACATTCAATGAAGTTTCTGAGCCCAATTTTAAAATTTTAAGGATGCAATTTCCAAAAGGGGGAAGGATATAACATCCCATGTAAATAAAGATACAAAATTATAATATATATCAATATTTGTGAATAAAATGTTAATATTACTTTAAAGGAAATGATATGCTCGATGGCGTACCCAATACGCATCAACATGTTTCTTTGAAATCTTACGGTTCACACTAATAATATAATAATATTTTTTTAAATGGTAGTTAACGCCTGGCCATTTTAAGGGTAGGAATGAATATAACTAACTACCAAATGATTATATATGCTTGTAAAATATTTTTTAATTTATCCAAATAAATGTTAGAGGCTTAAAATGCAAATGAATACAATTTTAAGCAAAATCTTCTAATATTACTTAAAAGGTCGATTAACCGCCTTTTGATGGAGAACCCTTATTAAATATACTTTTTGAAAATTTTATATTTTATATTAGACAAAATAAAATCATTATTTATAATCAAGACATCAAAATTTACTATGTGTTAATTTTTGTTATTTTTTCTATAAAGATCATTTTTTTAATGAATAGTGAAAATGCTATATTTTAATTCAAAACCTCATTTTAATGTAATTTATTTATATGGTAAAATTATATTTTTAATTTATTTTAAGCTTTATTTAAAAAATATTTTTAGCATTAAATCCAATGTTGGTTATTTGAATTAATTTCACTTTGAAATTGGACATAAACAATTGTTAATCTTTTAATAGATATTGTTTCTTAAAAACACGCTATTTGTTTTGACAGCAGGAATTGATTATAAAATTAATTAATGAAACTTCTATGTTTTTAATTTGGTAAAATTGATATCATTTTGTAATTTTTAATATCAAATATATCCTATGGTGAATTTTTTGTATTTTTCTGACAAATGTTCATTTTCAATGAATAGTGAAAAATACTACATTTGAATTCAAATCTACCTTTTCATCCACTTTATATATATAGTTAGATTTTTATTTTAATTGTTTTAAATGTTTAATTTAATTATTTTTTTACCATTTAATACAATTTTGGTCATTGGAAGTAATTTCAGTTTTCAATTGGATGTAAAAACAAGTCAATCATTTGATAAATTTGACTTCTTAAAAACCCGTCTTTGGTTTTGACAACAGACATTATTTTTTAATTAATTATTGAAATTTATGTTATGGGAATTTGGTAAAATGGATTCCATATTTGGAATCAGAATTTCAAAATTATGTAATTAAGACTCTTTTGTTTTTGGACATTACGAATAGTAACGACGGTAATTATCTATAATTATCGTGATTAATTAGTAATCGGGAGGTTATGGGTAATAAAATAATATCATAATAATAACAAATGACCCTAAATATTGTCTTAATGCTTCTGGTTGTGTCATGGACAACCATGGGAAACCTTGTTCCATACATAGGGACACCATGGAATCGCTTTTGGGTGATAGTGACACTTTATCATTTTATTTTTAAAGAAAGAAGAATATCACAAAAGTATGTAACACCCAAGTAAAAGAATTTTAATTTTGTCTACATAAATGATCTCTTAGACTATAAATAATAATTTTAAATCTAAATATTTTACATAAATCATAGTATTTTTTTATGATTTTTAGACATTATATAAATTAAATTTTTTATGATTACATGGTGATGCAATGATTACCTCATTAATTAACGATTTAAATAAAATGAAAAGATAAAGTAAAATATAAGAAATACACTTTTTAAAGACCTATTTAATGAGTATATTTCGAATTCTTATCACCTTATCCTCTAAATATTTCAATTTCTGACCTTTAAAATCAGAAACACATTTTAAAATAAAGTATCATTTCTGGACATTCAAAGAGTTCCCCTCCTCCCTCTTATAAAAGGCCCCCACATATATCCCCTTACCCACACCTCTCAAGCCATTGGATTATCCAAACTCTGCACATTTAATCTCTAAACATCCTTATATTCATCATATAATCCTTAACATAGGCATAAATCTCTTTAAAAAAACCTTTTTGTTCAAACCAAGAGGAGTTACCTGATTTAAAGGTAATGTCCTCTCTTATGTTCCTTTGTTTTATTTTTCTTCTCCAACCCCATAAACTCTTTTTATTCATCTCTTTTGTAAAAAAACAAGTATATTAAATATACTAGGATTTTTTTATGTGAAGGATTCTAGCTATACTTACACGCACCTCCGTCAAATGGTTAAAGAACATACTATTTCCGTGGATGGAGAATTATTGCCTCACGAAACGATAAATGTTCAATGTTCTTTTAACACATTTAAAGGTGGCCATTAAAATGAAACTATATTTATATATGATATATAATATTTTTATTTTTACCATAACCTTCTGTATTTTTATATATGGCAGACCTTTATGGTTTCCATTATAGGTAAACGTGATATCTTCTTTTTAGGAAGTGCGGACTACCACCCCCTCAAAGTGATTTTATTCATTAATGCCATATGTGGGACGTATAAATGATGGAGTTAATGATATTATATATGATATTATACTATAATCATAATATACATATATATCACTATTATTTAATTTCATAAAATGCTAAATAGAAATGAAAGTAGCGTTCATGCGTACGTACGGCTTACCGTCTCCAGGAACGGTGCATTTCATTTCTTACCTCTAAATGTTATGCAATATTATAAATTAATGTATATACTAGATATAAATGATATATATGATATCTAAATCATGAATATAATTCTGTATATAATGGATATTTTACCACATGAACAACATGTAATTATAAGATGTTTATTTTTTTACTCAAGTACCAATGATCGACAAAACGACTGTTATTAACTTAATTAATTACATAATGTTCATAACATGGTAATAAGTGATATAAAAGGAATAATGAACTTTAAAATGGTTCTTAATCATGTATAAATTAAATCTAGTCTATTATTCAGGAGATTAAAGAACGAACGAGTCAAGTCAGACACAAGGTAAGGGATCCTACCTCTCTCTTTTTTTAAGTACTCTCTTTTATGTCATTTCCTTTAAGATAATCTTTATTACGTTTGGAGATGTTATTTTATATTCCTCATTCTGTAATTTTGATTTTAATATTATAAGAGACCCTATTTGATCTCATAAATCCATTTTTGGAAATTTTATGTGGCGTCGTTAGGTTCCCGAGTTTTTGTAAGAGATTTTTCATCTCACTTTTATTCCCATGGGATTTATGCTACACTTTCCACCATTTCCATTGAGTGGTGTATATACATCCCTATATTATAATCTTTGTGTAAAATACTTTCATTTATGAGTATTTACATCAATTGTTTATAGTCCTTCTTTCATTGGGTGTACGTTTCGAAAGATACCCAAGTCGGTAAGGGAACCTTTCACCCTCCACTTATTAAAAGACTTCTTTTTGATAGGTCTTTTAATTTACATCTTATTATGTTTGGATATGTTCTTCTCTATCCAAATTGATGTAAAAATTATTTACAAGTGATGATATACCCTTTTTTTCTCATTAACTTATTTTATGAATTTTAAAGTGATGTCGCTAGGCTGTCGAATTTTTACAAGGGAACTTCTTAACCCAATTTCGATTTCATTGGGTTCAACTTGTAGTTATTGAATATGTCATCCTATTAATATGTGTGAATGACCTCTGGATGTTTTACACATAATATATAATTATATTGGGTGTATTTATATTTTTCACACACAATTATGAGATTGATTTATCCTTAATATTTTTCACACACAATTTGAGTTTCGGCTTCCTATACAAGCCATACCCTTTTTTTAAATGAAAAATAAATACCATGTTTTACATTTATTTTATTTTGGTATTAAAAATTGTTTTGATAATGTTTTTTGATTATTTCAATGTTTTTTTATTTCTTTTGATTGAAATGAGGAAATTTTATGATTCCTTTATACATGTTTTATGCGATACGATTATGTTATGGTTCTTGGGCATTGTTTTTGAAGACGGGTGGTTCCGTGATAAACTAAGGGCTAATGTGCCCGTGATAGCTCTCCAATGCATTGGGTAATGGGAAGGGGTTATACACGAACGTTTCTCTGAATATATTTAGGGAATATACTTTTATGGGTATTCCAAATGTAACCATGAGGGTAACTCCCTATGTAAGAATGTTATGAATGACTCAAGTTACCTTTACATCTTATGATTTTAATAAGTTATTCATAAATATTATGATTTCATGAGGTATGTTAAAGTGATTATGTTTTATGAGTAAAGTTTTTTTTCCTTCATTCTTATGTATACGTGGACTAATGTTTCCTTTCCGTATTTTTATATCCCTTACTGATCTTTTTTGGCTCATCCCATGTTTTTGAAATGTTTTCCACAGGACATAAAGTTGAATACGGTCAAGGATGGCATCAAGGAAATGTCATGATGTCTAAAACATGGAACTAGACATGACTCTTTTGTTCAAGAGTTTTTAGTTTTGTGAAAAAATGGAAACTGAGTAGATGTGTCTACCTTGTAATCTTCGAGATGTAATAGTTATGACCTAATTCTCTAAAACTCTAAAGATAAAAAGATCCTCAATGTGAATTATTCATTTAATTCAAGATTGAGTAATGTTTTTATGTAGGGTCCTTATAAAACTAGTCACACCATGCGTAGGATTGAGGTGAGGCTTATTCCTACACATCCTAAATGACCTATTGATCAATTATATAATGTATAAAAACAATCCTAATTTTTATTATCAAATTTTAGTTTGTCACTTGTTTTTTCTACTAAAATGTTTTTTTAAACTGGAAACACACACTTTGAGTCATGTTGGTTACATCATGTTTTAATTTGATTTGGTAATGATATCTACATGTTAAAATTGACTTATGAGTCATTTTTATAAATTATTAATATAATCTGAGAGAATTTTATTATATTTTAGTTAGTGAGACTTTTTGATCTAAAATGTGATTATTAAAATGGTAATTGAATCTTTTGTTCATGTCCGGAAAATTGTGTATCCGATTGAGGTTTGGTTTATTCCTACACATAAAAATTGATATATTGATCATTTCCTAGAGGTATCAAAACTATTAGAATGTTTTTCTCAATTTTGAGTATTTCAAGTTTAATTTTTAATAAAATTAATTTCAATTTTAAATGAAAAGATACACATAGATTCAACATAGTGGCACCATCTGTCATATTGAGTGTTAGTTGTAACACCCCAAGATTTCATATTGTGTTATTTCTTTAAAGTAATTCAATAACTTTCACTACACACAACACCGAGTTCAAGCGCACCACAACTTACCAAACTAACCGTTCAAAAGTATTTGTGAATAGTATTAACTGAATTTTGAACTTTATATAATCCTTATAATTTAGGAATCCATATTATGAGTTTCTTAGACATAATGTACGCACAAAATCATTTTTTTAGATAAAAGAAGTATTTTAAAAAAAATCAATTTTACAACCTTTTAATACAGAACCTTTTTTTAAAACCAATATTTCACAATTTTATATATTAAATTTATTGAAATTAAATTATTCATCAGAATCAAGACATAAAAATTTAGTATGGATAAATTTTACATACTTTTCTAATAAAATTTATATTTTGATGAAAATTGAAAATTACTAAATTTTAATAAAAAACAACTTTTTTAATCAAAATAATTAATAGTGATAAATTATGTATTTTAATGTTTTGGAAATATAATTTGAATATATTGTTTTCATTTAATACAATGTAGGCCATTATAAGTAATTTCACATTTAAACATGACATAAAAAAGTTTCAATCTTTTGAAAGTTATTATTTCAAAAAAATACGTTTTTTATTTTGACAACGAGAATTAATTTTAAATTAATTTCTGCCTCTTCAATGTTTTTAATTTGGAAAAATAGATTCCATATTTGGAATCATGAGATCCAAATTGTGTAGATATATAACTTTTATTTTTAGACATTAGGAATATTTACCTAAGAAAATATTGTTTTACCGTGGTTATAGGGGTAAATCGTGTAAATAATGTTAAAAAATAATATTATAATAATATTAAATTACACTAACATGTGTCATAACCATATTGGTGGATACCTTCATGACCATGGCCATCCATGGGTAGATTTTAGGATCCCATGGGGCCACTTGAAAGTGATAATGACATTTTATATTAAATATTTTAATGTAAAGACAAAAATAACAAAAACAAATATTTCTTAGTAAAACAATTTTTATATGAGGTTATTTAATAGATATATTCGACTATAAATAGTAATTAGAAACATAAAAAAATTTCCTACCTCAAGATATTTTATTTTAAATTTTTAGATATAAAATAAATATATTTATATGTGACACAATAATGATGTAGTATTTTCAATATTAATGAAACAATTAAATAAATTATATTATAAATACTAAAATGAAAAGAATTGAAAGTTTTCATTCCATCCATAAATTTAATAGGTGACTAATCTATGTTAGGGGTTATTAAATTTATTTATTTCAAATTAATGAAGTTGTTCTTACTTTAACAAAACTCAATTATTAAATAATGTCAAAATTGGGATAAATGAGTTTTTAAAACAAATACAATATTATTGGTTGATATAATAATCCTAAAAATATAAGGTTCGGCAAAAAGACTTATATAATGATAGGTGTATCATTAATGAACTAATTTGAGTTATCTTGGATTTTTATAGTATGTTTATTAACCATATAAAATAAAAATACAAAGAGACATGGTAAATATCAAACTATTTAACTAATAGTTAAACCTAAATGATAATGTTTATATAGTAACCCAAACCTGGATAAAACCTATTTGTTGATTGTTTTTCAACCCATACCCACCTCATAATTTAAATAATTCATTTTGGATCCATTAAAAAAAGAAAAATATTTTATTATAAAATAATATTTCAATCTTTTCATAAGGTGCCCCTCACCCCTCTTACAAAAGGTCACTTACCCATCTCTCAAATTCACACCTCCAAAACCATTTGTCTCGGCCTCCCCTACCAAAATATCCTCCCAAATATCCTTCCTTCATCAAATATAACATAGTTTTATTAGAAAGTCAACCTATGGATCCCTTTTGATCAAATCACAATGAAGAACCCGAATAAGAGGTAATGATTTCTCCACCCTCTTTCAAGTTCTTTTCTTTTTTCAATTACTCATTCATTGTTATTTCCATACCAAAATAATAACTCCAGTATAGTATATATAATGTGATATTATTATTAATATAGAACAACCATATTCATTATTCTATTCATTCTATTACTATTAATGTCACCATGCGTGTGTACGTATGGATTACTGTCTCCATGTTGTGGGGGTAATTTGTTATTCAACGCTATGTTATTTGGATAGATACAATGATGATTAATATGTATATAAATAATAAAAATAACATTATAATGTCTCTGTAAAATAAATATACCATCCAATTCCACACTTTTATGGAAATAATATTTTCACTCGTGTGAACATACTGATTGTTGTATCCACGATGCGATGATATTCATTTCCACGTTCAGCATTCAACGACGATAAAAAAAGCGATTATTACCCAAAATGTTTATTTAACATGAAAATCAGGATTAAATGGGTAGTATAAAGTCATAAATGAATCATGTATGATATAATAAATATTAATATGGTTCTGGTATAATCTAATTACATACAATATCCATTATACATGAGGTTAGACTTACCCTCCGCTAAAGAAAAGTGCAAGGTAAGGGGTTTCCATCTCACTCTTTATTCTCGTGCGAATCATGCAAGATTGCCACTATTTCCTTTTGTTTGGTGTGTGTACTTCCTATAATTGTAATCCTTATGTAATAAACATTAATTTATGTGTATTTACATATTCATTGTAAGATAATTCTTTCATGGGGTGTATGTTTATTAAGTTACCAAATTGGAAAGGGTTAATTTCACAATCTCTTTTTTATTTGAGGTTGTTTTTATGTATATATATACTGGGACCACTTTATCATCCACATCTGTTTTTTCTTAAAAATGTAATTCAAAATTTTTTTACAATTAACTAGACAGTGGAATAAAGACATTTGTACCTTTGTTTGACATTTTATATGATTTTTATAAAGTATTATTTATGTCATTTTCCAAACAAGGTACTTTATGACCTTTTCGACAAAGTTAATGTAAGAATGTTTTTCTTAACTTATATAGCAGGTGTGGCTATTTTCTGTCATTATAACATTGTCGAATCTTCCATTAAAATATTATAAAAATATTTTAAAAAAAGTTCTTTATAATTATTTGACTAATAGATTATTTCAAAATAGAAAGAGATATTTCTCTCAAATATTTTTGATTTCATCTATGTCAACTTCCTTTGATAAATTTTACATTTTTTTGAAGTTGATTTATTATGTCAGAAAAATCCCATATTGTATTTATTGTTTTGTGATATGTTTAACTATGGATGAGTTATTTTTATGCCACTAATGGTTTATGGTTAAAGTATTGACATTTTATATGCGAGTTTTAATACAAATATTTATGTTATATTTCAACATTTTCTTAAGATTTATGTATTTCATGAGTATATTCTGGGTTGGTGATTGTTAAAAGTAATCCCTCCGGTTTGGGGACTATTTACAGAAGACCCACCTAGTTGGAGTCCAGTTTCATAGGCTCTTCGGGTTGGAGTTTGGTTATAGAGGCCCTTTGGTTTGGGGTCAGGGTACCGTTATCCCCTAGCTCTTGGCACGAGGCCTTGACACAGAAATTAAATTCTGGTACAATACATTAAATCATTATGAAATTAGTTATTAAAGGTGATTATTCTACTAGTATAATATCAATGTGGATGTTTATATGGTAATTTTTTATTTAATTTTTTCATATTATGTAAAATTTTATGTTTAAAAGGCTAATGTTTTTAATACACATCTTTCTTTAAAAGTTTATAGCTTCCACTAAATTATTTAGCCTTACTGAGAATCTGAGCTCACCCCTTTTTATGTTTTATTTTCCTAGGATATGAAGAAGTTAGTTATGAGTGACTTGAAGGAATAATCTTGGACGCTTGGAAACTTCGAATGGAATAAATTACTATTGTTTTTCTTTTCAAGTTTTAATGTCGAACTTCATGAATGTAATATATTTTACAAAACAACTAAATTGATCAGTCCTTTGGGACTTGATTCCATATAATCATGCCAATGTATTAAAATAATTCATTGAATTTGGGTACCTAGGTTCGGGTCATTACAGTTGGTATTAGAGGAAGTTTAGTAAAGACCTAGGAAACATGATTTAGATAATATCTAATTAGAGCACATTATCCTTAGAAATACATTAAGAATTAGTATAGAAGAACTTCCTCAAATTTTGGTACTATAGATATTTTGTGAGTTTTCCAAGCAATACATCCCGGTCTGGATACGAGAAGGTAGAGGCGGATATGTCACAAATGTACCGAAGAGTAAAACCGGAAAACACCACTTTGAGTTAGACTCGAATGGAAAATAGTGCACAACAATGGGTATTGCTGCACTCTTGGTTACCACACTCCCAGGGGATATGCTTAGGATGATTCACATTTTCATTACAAGCCATTATGAAGGATTTATGAGTAAATACTTCCTCAACGAAAACATTTTTATTATTATGGATTATATCTATAAAATTTTCAATTTACGTTAGGTAATTTCAAGTTTGAAATTATTCATTGCGATTCATAAACTGACTTAGTGTATGCCATTGTTTAGAAATGGCACCCAGTAGAAGGAATGAGAACTCATACAATATGTATGATCCAAAGAGTAATAAGGATCAAATCTTGCATGTTATTAAGCCAACATTATGATGGGAAATATTCTCCCATGTATTCTCAAAATATGAAGAAATAGTATCATGTGTTAATAAGATAAGTGAAGAATTATCTGAGTCCTATGGCTTTGAAGGGAAGAAAGAGATGAAAAGGATGGTAGAGAGAAAGAAGGATAAATGGAATAAGGAAAATAATAATTTTCGCATATGTGATTAATGTTGAAAGAATCACCTTGGTGAATGCTTAAAGTGAATGGGAGTTTGTTATAAGTATGGAAAAATGGACACCAAGTATGTGATTTCAAGGGTGAGAAAAAGGTTTCAAATGTACAATGCTTCATCTTCAAGGAGATGGGACACTATGTGAATCAATATCCAAATTATCATAGTATACCCCAAATGATGCAATTGGATAAGAATCAGGTTATGATACTATTGATGATTAATAGGAATGATTAAGAGTTCTTATGTTGTTATTAAAGTATTTTGTCATTTGAGTGTTGTATAAATTATGTACTGGTTATATGAATTGAGGAAATAAAAAATGATTGTACTATAGTACTATTTAATTGGGAATCTGAAATTTTATGGACCAGATACTAAGTTAGTAATTTTGGAATTTAAGATGGTTGATTTGGATAAATTTTATTGGATATTTTTTACTACCTTGGAACTAATTAATGGTTTGTATGTTCCATTATTATTGTAGTTTATAACATTTTTGATGATAAGGAGTATATCCAGTATTCTATAAAGAATACGGGAGCATGAAAGAAATCAATATGGTTTTATGGTAATTCAGGTTGTTACCATGTTTGAAAAGAATACATGATGATGGTATTCTCATGTTATTATGTGTAAAAAGGGATCTTTATTGTGTTTAAATTATTTAAAAATTTTGGACTGTGAGTTTGGATAGGGGTATGTTGGATAACTATAAAGGTTTAAATCAATTAAGTTGAATTTTGGATTGTATTGTTTGAGGATAAAACATTTCTTAAGATTTTTTTGAATATTATAATACTATAGTTTTAGGAAGAGTACAACATGCATACCGTGTGACAATCTGTCGAGTCAGACAATGATGCTGGAATCGAACCCACAACCACAGTGTGATTGGGATTTATCACCCGCCAATAGACTATGTGAAGTCCATTGATTGTATAATATAGTTTATTTAGGGTCTGATATGTGATTTATAAATTAATTATTTTTGGAACCCTATACGATTAGGATAAATAGAATTTTGTTTTGAAATCTTTTGGAGTAAAAGATGAGTTTGTGGGAGGAATTAGTTGAAAGATGAAACTATACTTGTCAAGTATATATATATTTCTTCCCCTTATTATATTTATAAATTAATTCTTAAACTTTAGGGAATGGATCTTAAACCCAAAAATGTGTTATCATAACACCTTATGTTCTGTGGAATAGATGGTATTTTAAATCATCACAGATTTATGGATTTGAGGCCCTCAATTTTACACTTGTCTTTGATTAATGAACATAATCAATTCATATAAATATTTACATTTTTTCTTCTAATTATGTGCCTCTAATTTCCACTAATATTCTCTTAATTGAGATCATAATTTGGTGGTGACCCTTTCATTTCCCTTTTCCTCATATTAAGACTAAATTTTATTAATCCAATTTCTGATTAGGGTTTTCCAACAAAGGTATTTTATATTTTAAACTTATTATTTTTGAAGAAAAATTTCAAATTACAAGGACACAATTTATTGAAGGTGGGAATAATGTAACACCCCATGATTTCATAGTACGTTCTTTCTTCAAAGTAATTCAATAACATGCACTACACGCAACACCTAGTTCAAGCGCACCACAACATACCAAACTAGCCGTTCAAAAGAGGTTATGAATAGTATTTACTGAATTTTGAACATTATATAATCCTTATAATTTATTAATCCATATTATGAGTTTATTATACATAATGTAAGAACAAATTCATTTATTTAGATAAAATAAGTATTTTTCGAAAAAACAAATGTAATTTTACCGCCTTTTAATAGAGAACCTTTCTTAAACAAATATTTATCATTGTTATATATTAAATTAAATGAAATTAAATTATTCTTTAGAATCCAGAAATAAAAATTCTATTTGGTAAAATATTTGGTTCTTTTTTGATAAATTTCATATTTTGATGAATAGTGAAAATTAATAAATTTTAATAAATTTTTTTAATTGAATCAATTAATAGGGATAAATTATGCATTTGAATGGGTTGGAAGTATAATTATATTATATTTTTATCATTTAATAAGATTTAGGTCATTATAAATAATTTCACAATTAAATTTCACATAAACAAGTGACAATCTTTTAATAGTAATTATTTCATAAAAACACGCTTTTTGTTTTGAAAACGTGCTTTTGTGTTTTGAATTTAGAAAAATTGATTCCATATTTGGATTCAGGAGGTCCATGTTTTTTAGATAGGTTAGTTTTATTTTTATACATTAGGAATATTTACTTCATTAAATATTTTTTTAATGCGGTTAAAGGGGTAAATTTTGAAAAGTTTGTTAAAAAATAGGATTATAACAATATTAAATTACACTAACACATGTCCTATCCTTATTGGATGATACATGTCTGAACATGGACATCCTTGAGTCAATTTGGGGACCCCATGGATCACTTGGGAGTGAAAATGACATTTTATATTAAATAATCTAAAGTAAAGGCAAAAATAACAAAAGAAAATATATTTTGGTAAAATAATTATTATATTAGGTTATATAATTGATCTATTAGACTAAATAATAGTCATTTAAAAGATAAAAATCTTTTCAACTTTTGGATATTTTATTTAAAATTTTTAGACATAAAATAAACATATTATATATGACACAATAATGATGTAGTATTTTCCTAGTTAATGAAACAATAAAATAAATGATATTATAAATACTAGAATGAATATAATTTGAAAGTTTTGATGCCATAAATAAATTCTATAGGTGAATATTAAATTTTATGGTTTATTAAATGTATTTATTTCTAATTTATGAAGTTTTAATGACTTTACTAAAATCAATTATTAAATAATGTCAAAATTGACATAAATGTGTTTTTAAAACAAATACAATATTATTGGTTGATATAATAATCCTAAAAATATATGGTTCGGAAAAAATAATTATATAATGATATTTGTATCATTAGTGAACCACTAGGGGTAATTTTAGACGTCTTAGTATGATTAATATCCATATAATATAAAAATACAAAGAGAAACGGTAAATGTCAAACTATTTAACTAATATTTAAATCTAAAAGATAAGGTTCATATAGTGACCCAAACCATTCTAAAACCTATTATTTGAGTATTTCTCACCCCATCCCCACCATATACTTTAAATAATTTATTTTGGACCGATTATAAACCTAAAATTATTTTATTATAAAATAAATCATCAATCTTTTCCAAAGGTGCCCCGCACCCCTCTTATAAAATGGCACTTCCCATTCTCTAAAATTCACACCTCAAAAGCCATTTGACATGGCCAAACCTAGCCCTAATATCCTCCCAAATGTTATACCTTTATCATAGAGGCCTTATTTTGATTATACAACGAACCTAAAGAGTCCTTTTGATCAAATCAATAGGATGAACCCAAAGAAGATGTAATGATTTCGCCACCCTCTTTTGAGTTCTTTTCTTTCTCCACATACTATTTTATTGTTATTACCATACAAAAATAATAACTATATTACATTATATATATTGTGATGTTATTATAAATATGTAAAAACCATATTCATTATTCTATCCATCCTATGAATAACAATGTCACCATGTGTGCATATGTATGGTTTACTGTCTCCACGTCATTGTGTAATTTGTTATTCAACACTATGTTATTTTGATGGATATAATGATTATTAATATGTATATACATAATGAAAATAACATGATAATGTATTGTTATAATATATATTCCATCCAATTCCATACCTTTATGTAAATGATATTTTTTCTTGTGCGAACGTACGGATTACCGTCTCCACGACACAATGAGATTCATTTCCACGTTCACCATTCAATAATTATGTAATATATGGAATAATAATGATACTGAATATATATATATATATATATATATATTTCTTTTTTTAATTAAAAATATCTTATTCACTTACTTCCGTTCAATATGATATGAAAACAGAAACAGAGTTTATGGGTACGTACCGCCTATCGTCTCTATAAACAGTGTCTTTGATTTCATATATATAACTATTAAAAATATTTATATTCTAAATATATATGATAAATAAATCAATTTTGATATTTTGGAAGTATTTAAATCATTATCTAAATGATACTATCAAGAATAACAAGTTGAAATATGTACGATAAATATTGCAATTATTACCCAAAATGTTAATTTAACATGAAAATCATTATTAAATGGGTATTATAAAGTCATAAATGAATCATGTATGATATAGTAAATATAAATATGGTTCTGGTATAATTTAATAACATACAATGGTCATTATACAGGAAGTTAAACGTACCCTCGACCAAAGGAAGTTGGAAGGTAAGGGGTTTTCATCTCACTCCTTATTTCTGTGAGATTCAGGCAATATTGCCACTATTCCCTTTTGTGTGTTGTATGTACTACCAATAATTGTATTCCTTGTTTAATACACTTTAATTAATGTATATTTACATCTTCATTTTATGATAATTCATTCATGGGGTGTATGTTTTGTAAGTTACCAAATGGCTAAGGGTTAATTTCACAATCTCTTTATTATCTGAGGTTGTTTTTACGTAAGTATCTTCTGGGACATCTTTATCACCCACATCCATATTTTCATAAAAATGTATTTCAAAAAATATATTAATATTTACTATACTATGGGATAAAGTCATTTATACCCTTGTTTGTTATTTTTTAAGATGTTTATAAAGGAATATTTCTGTCGTTTTCCAAACAAGGTACTTTATGACCTTTTAGACCAAATTAAGGTAAGATTGTTTTTTAACTAATAAGGTGGGTGCAGGTATTTTCCATCGTTATAACATCATCGAATCTTCTCTTAAAATATTATACTAATATTTTAAAAATACATGTTTTCTTTATAATTGTATGATTCTTAAATGATTTCAAAATAGAAAGAGATATTTCTCTCAAATAGTTTTGATTTCATCTATGTTAACATCCTTTGATAAATTTTCCACTTGTTTGAAGTTTATTTATTATGAAAAAAATATCACATATTGTATTTATGGTTTTTTAATACATGTTTCTACAGATGAGTTTTTTTATTCCATTCATGGTTTATGGTTAAAGTATTGACGTTTCGTATGCTAGCTTTAATACGAATGTTTATGTTATATTTCAACATTTTCTTAAGATGAATGTTTTAGACTAGTTTGTTTTGGGTTGGGGACCAGTAAAGGTAATCCCTCTGGATTGGGTCCAGTGATAGCAGACCCACCAGGTTGGAGTCTGGTTACAGAGGCTCTCCGTGTTGGATTCTGGTTACAGAGGGTCTCCGGGTTGGAGTCCTGTTACAGTTATCCCCTAGGTCCTGCATGAGGCCTTGACACAAAAATTAAAGTCTCCTACTATACATTCACTCATTAGGAAATTAGTTATTACAGGTGATTATTTGACTAGTAGAATATCCATGTGCATGTTTATATGGTATTGTTTGATGAAATTTGTCCATATTATGATCATGTTTAGGTTTAAAAGGCTATTGTTTTTATTACACATCTTGCCTTATAAGATTATATCTTCCACTAAATTATTTAGCCTTAGTAACCATCTGAGATCACCACTTTCTTATGTTTTATCTTCCCAGGATATGAAGAAGTAAGTTTTTAGGGACCCAAATGCATAATCTTTGAGTCTTGTAAATTTGTAGTGGAATAAATTACTGTTGTTTTTCTCTTCAAGTTGTAATGTTGAACTTCATGTATGTAATCTATTTTCCAAAACTACTAAACTGATCGGTCCTTCGGGACTGGATTCTTTGTAATCATGCCAATGTATTAAAATAATGCACCGAATATGGGTTACTGGGTTCGGGGCATTATATTAGTTGATTCCTAAATATCTAAAATGATTTATAGGTCATTTTAATTAAGTATCGAAATATTATGAATAGGTTTGATAATTTTTTAGTAGTTCACTTGTGTTTTTTTTCTAAAATAACATTTTAAACTAGAAACATACACTTTCAGTCATACTGGTCACATCATCAGTCTGTTTGACATGAGAGTGATACTGAAATTACAAAATTGATATATGAATCATTGTACTAAATAATCCACACAATCTGATCATGTTACATAGTTTTCTTTTAGTGGTTGTTTTTTTATAATAAAATGTTAATTTTATACAGATAATGGACATTTTGTGTCAGACCTAGCACACAATGTATGCTATTGAGGTGTGGATAATTCTTTCATTTCACAAATGACTTAGGGAATATAGTCTAAAATTATCAAAACATCATTATCTATTTTCCTGTAATTTGAGGGTGTGATATTTATATTTATTTTTAATTTAATAATAAACTCAAAACATACATTTTGAGTCATACCAGTCACACTGTGCATCAAATTGATGTGTGGATCCTTGAGTATGTCGTGTTTGTTTTTCATTCAACAATATTCATGAACCCTGAAAAGAATAAAATTTTCCATTTATATAAAAGAATAAACACTATGCTTCCTATAATTCCTCATCCAAAAGTAACATGTTCTCTCATTTCTAGTTTCATGCATGGGATTAAGTGAAATAATATGACTTCCCAAATGATTCTTGAAAATAATAATATTAAATAAATGAATATGATAAAGAATTTCACATAAAATTTGTATATAAATGGTGATAATTTTTACAAATTATTATCTGAAGTCACATTTTTATGATGGTTCTATACATTCAGGACCCATTTCCTTATTGTTGTTATCTTAGATCATGTATCAAATTTGAATCTATCACAATCATGAGAATATTTTAACAACCCACTACAAATAGTGAAAATAATCAACATGTATAAGAAAAAAATTATTATGTTAGTAATACAAAAAATTAAATTAATTAAACCCTAACATGAATTAATATATTAACAAAACATTAGTTTTAAAATGAAATAACAAAATTTGAGCCATACTTGTTACATCGTATATTTATTTTAGGTATAGATTATTCTAAAAATATTTTTATATTATAGCGTATTAAACACACTAGGTCAACTAACAAAATTTTATTTTGTTACCCCAAAATTTTTAATGCATTATAAGATAACATTAAAAATATAACATCATGATTGAATCATCCTTTTTCAGAGTACGATCCCAGTACAAGAGTGAATCAACCATTTTTTATAAAGTCATTTATTCCTAGAAAACATTAACATTAGTGTGAACTAATTAATATTCAATGATTTAACTAAAATAAACAATTACATTTGAGTTTTTATGGAATATAATGCAATCTATCATTATATTTAACAATAATATAGAGAATAAAATCCATAATAATCCATGTTTTATTTGACACCATACCTCATCGATAGCCATAATATCTCAAAGGTCATTTTCCTCTAATAGTTCTCTTGTAAAACTTCTATATTTCATGGTTGATTATAAACCTATTTATTTGAACATTTAAGTTGTATTAAATATCTATATGAGTATTGGATTTTTGTTTTACAAATCTAAAGTGATTTTTGGCACTTATACTAAGAGCCTTTCTTTATATTTTTCTACATCCATGGTCAAGATACATTATTTTTTAGTTATTTTTTTGTTTGATCATGGTGAGTGGTTTCAACATTACATTAGAAATATTTTATTATACTTTTAATGTTCTAATAAAAATAATATCTTAAGATAATCGGTTTGAAAAAATATGTTGTATTTTTTTTTGAAAAAATATTTCCACATAAATTCTTGTGCAGAATCACATAATCAAGTGGTGAAAAATGTGTTTTTTTTAAAATTAACCAAATCACATTAACAATGGAACATATCTTACGTGACAAGTGTTGCGTGCCCTTTTCAAAAATATCACTCAAAAACCCATGGTATGAGCCGTATTTTTTTCCATTTCCCTTACAGTTTTTTTTTGTTTTTAGGCTAATGATTTATCACCTCTTCTACCTCAATCTCCAACTCTTTTTCCTCTTCCTCCTTGACCTTCGACTCTGAACCCACCTCAGCCACCATCTATGCCTCTACCACTAATATTGCCTCTTCCTCCACCATTTCCAACAAATTTTATTTTTTTTCCATTTTATATAAATAATTCTATTTCCTCTGTTATACGTACCATTGATAAGTAGATCAAAAATAATATATATGAATTTTGACACTAATTATTTAAACCCCAAATATATCTCTAAGGACATATCCCATAGTTGATCACAAATATAATACGTAATCACGTAATTTTTCTATCTAAAAATATTCTAACCCCATGCATGATTCCCACTAATCTATAACATAATGAACTTCGTCCTTCGAGTATGAAGGCTTTATAAAATCTTGGTAATAAAGAGAAAATAATGAAAAATTAAAAATTAATAAATATTTTTTATGAAATTTAAATTACCATAATAAAATAAATTTTTTGGGATATAGGTTTCTTAATGGTTTATAATATCTCCTATAAATTTTTAGACATAGTATACACAATAATTGCCATTATCTTGTATTGGAAACTACAGAAACATTGACAAAAAAAGTAAATTGTTTTGAAATGATTTTATATAGCTAAATATATCTATTTATATATTAATTTTCCCCTTTTTTATTAATCTATAATGTTTTTATGTTCATATGCGAACTTCATGAAATCATGTTTTCTATATTTAGGGACCACCTTATAAAACAAATTCTTATTAAAACACATGATAAAATATAAAATTTTATGTTTTTCTATAAAAATTTGTATCACAATGTATTAAAAATTAATAGTACAAAACATGTGTGGTCGAGTTTTTGGATATCAATGTGCCGAATCCAAAAAAAGAAATACTTGGGGTATCTATATTGACAACGATCAATATCTAGGGATGCCTAAAAATTAAAAACATATAAGTAATGGAAAAAAAATTATGTGATTAAATTGTATAATTTTACCTCTACATTTTTAGATTCAAAATTATTTATCCATCTATTAGATTTTTCCTCCAACTAATCTTGTAGCATATATCATTTCATTACAATTTCATCATTATCCAAAATTAATTTCCCGGTAGAAATGGAAAATGGATTAACGAATCAAAACATTGGATCACATGGTATCCCCATTATATTTTAGAAATATAAATTATGATAAAAATATGAAATTTTATTAAACTTAATAATAAAATTATCTCATTATTTGGTCAGACGTATTATGAAAATGTTCCTTATATATTCATTCACCACAAAGGCTCCCAACCATTCATGATAGAGAATCTCATTTATACACTCAAGAAAAACTACATCAATCATGGAATTTCCAAATATTAATTCATCATATAAAATTTAAGACATATTTTTGTATCTAAATTGGGTCTCTATATGAAGTTTTAATGATAAAAAATGTTTCTTTCTAATAAGAAGGGTTTAGTACACGTAGATGTTCATTTTTATTTCTTGGTTGATTCACCAGATTTACTTGATCCAACCATTTTTTGCCATCGCTTTATCCATCTGTAATAGTATTCCTCATGTTTGACCCTATTTCATAAAATATTTGAGGTTTTTAATCGGAAACAAATTCTTAAGTATATTCCTCATGTATCATTATAAGATCAAATGGTCATGCTATGATTGTTTCAACAACATCATTAACCCTTATAATATTCTGATCATAATGTGTAATAAAAAACTCAACAGTATGCTCATGAGATATCTCTATCCCCACTCTCTTTTGATATTTTGAGATTTCATTTTAGGGTATCCATTCTCATAGTATATTATACACCATACCCTCACAAAAAGTAAGTGGGCTGCTGTGGACAGATATAAATCACATAAATATGTACCATGTAGAATTTTAGTAATATAATGTTAACAGATGTTTTTTGATTCAGAATTAGTTGAAAAAATTATTAAAAAATTGACAACCTCAGGTAACATATGTGACTGAGAAAAATGACTAAAATCAAATATAGTGGGGTTATTTGGTTCTTTATGTGAAAATATTCATTCCACCACCATTTCACATTAATCATTTCTCATATATTTATCATCAAAACCAGACTGGGCACTAATATCTTTCAACGAATCTACTTTTCATTATGTTCTATTCACCATCCTATATGATTCATCATGTGGTTTTTTATTATCAAAATATATTTGAGAATACATTCGAAAACCCACTCCTCTAGCATGACCATATTTTTCTAATCACATCAAATCTATTAAAAGTACATTTCTTCTTTATAATCACTATTGATTCTTCTGTCCAAACCGTATTAGAAAAATATTAACAAAAATAGATATCATTAGTTAATATTTTTATAAATCAAAAAAAGAAATATTATTATTTCATACTTACACATGTTTCCCATACTTCTTATGTGGTGTCATCAATTAGTTTTCCCTCATTATTTATACAAGCGTCATTCAATAATACATGATGTGGGAGGGAAGTGGCTTTATATTATGAATCAGTAATATAAATATAATTAAATGAAAATATTTCATTTAATATCACATAAAAAATTAATTTTTTATTTAAAAACATTACAATTTCATCTCAAGTGAAGTGTACCCCATTCTTTCTTGACGATAGGGGTACATTATTTTTTATGCATGTTCATTATTTTTAGAATTATATTGTTATTTGATAAATTAAATATTTAGAATCAAATTTTATAAAATAAATATGTTTAACAAATATATTTTGACCTATAATATAGCTAAATCAATTTATCATCGTGATAAAAGAATAAATCATTCCATATTTCCTACTTAATAATGTATAGATAACTAACTAGTGTGTGGGGCTTTATATTCCTTTCAACACACTGATGATATAAATTAGTAAAATGAGACTATATGCCTATATAGGTTTTTCTAGTGGTTGTTAATTCATATTTATTATGTAAATATTCTTAAATAAAATAACTCTACAAAGAATAATGCTAATTAAATCAATATTTTATTATATTATTTTTCAGTATAATAGCGAAAGTATATCATTGAATTACACTTATTTCATTCCATAGGGTTTTTATTAATTAAAGGTTGAACGCGGAACCATTGATCAATATTAATCAGCACCTTGATCATCATTGTAACCCCAACATAACTAATGAACATTGACTTGTTGGGATCAATGGGTTACTCATGTTGATTTTATCCAACCTCAAATATTTTACCCACAATTCTATCCTTGATAATTTTACTCAACACTTTCTTACTACATCATTCTGGTTTTTTTCATCAACATTCCATTGATCATTTAATAATTAATTAGTTTTATAATTAAGATTCTATTATTCCATTTGATTGGTAAAACCATCACGTAAAGAAGTCATGTTTTGTATGACTAGTCAAGAATTTAATTTTTCTTAAAAACAACAATTTAAACACATTCATAGGATTTGAAAAGGGTTGTATAAATTCTCTATTTCTAACGTGATGAACACTTTATCTCCACAATTATACCCTTTTTTAAACTATTATCATGAATCCATTTTTAATGAAATGTTAGAAAGAATTTAAAAAAACATCACTCCAATGTGGTAGGTGTTACCCTTAAATTCTTGAAAAGGATAAAATTTTGACAGCTATCATTCATAAAAACTTCATCTCCTGAGTACTTATTATTTCATTTTTATTCTTGAGACTCATCATCCATATCACCTAGACAGGAACATATGTTGTTTGAACTACCGTAAGAAGTAGTCATCTCGTATCGGGTACCAGTGATCATTTTGATGACTACATCTCAATGTTGATCAGGAAACATGTAAGATATGAGGGATGAGAATTAATAAACAAAATGAAATAATAACTATTCTTGAGATGAGGTAGATAATGATGATTGTTTTTTGCATAAACCTTGTAAAATTTCAACATTTTAATTTAAAAATTAACATCTCATCTAAAAATTTTAAAAGTTCCCTTACACTACCCTCAGAAAATCAACTCATCCACAGTGAGCTACCCTAACTTTAATCTTCTTTAGTTGTTCTTTCCCTCACTTTTATCTCATATATAATATCTCTATATCCATTGAGGATCTTGTGTTAGGTGGGAGTATAAAAATTAACATGTTAATACTAACAAGGCCACTAAAATATACAACAATACTTATTTTTGAGTATATGTTCAAATTATTAACACTAAAATTACACATGTTAGTAAAGTTATTGTGTAATGACTTAGACACCATGATAATTAAATGTACCTAATTCATTCCATTCCATTTAATTGTATTAATCACGTTCTATGTTTATACCATGGTTTTTTGTGGGAATTCAAATCATTTCACAAATAAAAGGTTTTCATTTGAATAAACTCATGAGAAAAACTTATTTCTCTCTCTGGAAATAATCACATCACAGGTACCGTGAGATTCAACCTCATACTCATATCATACTGACTATCCCTTATGGATATCCATCACCTTCATTTATTACATTAGAATATTTAAATGGTTATAACAAATACATTTTTTAAGAAGTGAATTTTCAATATGGGATATTATTAACATAATTGGTTCCATTATTAAAGAACAACACAATGGGTGCCACAATACATTTTCTAAAACTAATTTTTAATAAAAATTGAAGAAGAAAAAACAACAACAAAAAATCTCTCATCACCCTCACACTTGACCTCAATGAATCACGAACATGTATATAGAAACTCAGACTCAAACATACCATAGATATCACCAGCATAATACCAATCATATTCTAATATCTGATATTCCAAAATCATTTATCTTAGGCATGATCATCATTCTCAACTATCACTTATTGGATAATATCACAGTCTGTAGGTCATAATTCATTACTCATACACCTTAAATCTAAAGACAATGTGACATATTTGATTAAGTAATCCATCCTACCATTTATAGGTTATCACAATATGTTTCATGGGACTATACACTATTTTATAATGCATATCTAATCATTACTAAGCAAATTATATAATCCCTCTTTGCACATAACTACCCCAAGAACCATATTAATTGGAAAATTAATACACTATTCTACCCATATGTACCACTCTCATTATCCATGATTATCCTCTCGATGTATCTTTTAGTATATCCATTTTACCACTAGACATTAACATCCATGGTGATATATTATGTTATTAGTCTGTGTCTCTATTTTTTCATGAAACATGTCCCATAAAGAAACCATTTACTATTGTCAATCAAAAAATACGGTCTCAAAGGTCCCTCTCATAAAATCATTAAATAGTAAACTATGTTAACCCACTTCATTTTAAATTTTATTATCTCATAGTATTATCAAAACTAATATCTTGAGGATCATAAGTGAAAGAAACCACCGAGTTAGACTATAATAATCCAAAAATTGTGGAATGGCTATTTTATTCCAAAATCACTATTACCTATTATACATCATGAACATAAACCCATATCAAAAGACATTATGGTCTCTTTTCCTTGATTGTCTATTCTCACATATCACATTTCACACTAAAACACGTATGAAACATTTCGTGATAATTTTGGTACACCAACTAGTTTTATAAAGTTAATTATATGGGAGCCACATTTTCATTCAATGCAGGCCTCCTACATAGAACCTCAATCACATGAGCCCATATATCATCAATAAAATAGTATAATAATTAGTTATAAAATAATATTATTTAATTTCTATGATTAATATACATAGAAATAACATAATAAAACCTACCAAGGAGTGCAACAACATCGATACCAAATCAAACATTATGGTAATGAACCAACGCATGATCAAAATAATATTATGAGAAAGATAATACTTTATCAATTCTTTTTTAAAGTGGATAAACATAATGCATTATTAGTGGTAAAGAAATACTGATTAAATCCATCTTTATCAGCACGAAAATTATTAGACTAATAAATGATTTATAATTATTATTATAACTATAAAATAAGTAAATATGATCCTATAATTATAAATTTAATTATTTTACTTTTTTAAAAAAATAATATATCATTATTTATATATAATTATATAAATATTTTCTTAATAATATTATATATTTTAAAATTATAATTATAAATATATAATTTTATATATATAACAAAATATAAATTTAGAATATTTTTATAAATAATTACTTATAATTTTAAATACATTTATATCATTATATATATTTATAACATTATATATATATTTAATAAATATATAAAAAATATAAATATAGTAAATATATTCATTATATAAATATCTATTATAATTTCAAAATTATAAATATATTTATATTATTATTAACTTTATATAATTATATATATATAATATAAATATAAATATAAATATAATTAAATATAATTATTATTCATATATATTTATTTTAATATTATAATTAATTAAATATATATTTATTTATTTATAATTATATAAATAATTTTTTTAAAGTAACATTTATATATTTATATAATTATATATATATTAACATAATTTTATATGCAATAAATAAATTCAATAGGCAAACAAATTTGAAACAATTTTATAATTATTTAAATACATATAGTTATTTATTTATAATTATAATATTTTTTCGAAAAAAACTAATATTTATTTTTTAATATTATACATATATAATTTTATAAATATTCTAAATATAAATTTTAAATTATATTTATTAACTAATACCTATTTACAAATATATTTTTGACATTGTTAATGAATATATAATATTAAATTCATGTGTGTTAAAAATGAGTGAATATGAATAATTAAAAATGAGGACGCTTAAAAAATATTGAAAAAATGGAAATATTTTATTAATCAAATATAAATTATTAAGCAAGTATTTATATATATTTAAATTAATATGGATTCATATTGAAAATATTAAAACATCATAAATAAATATATAAAAATAAATAATATAAAATGATAAAATTACAAACAATTTGAAAAATGATAACAAAAAATAAAAATATATAATTTAGCACTAACTGTAATCATATTTAAAAATAAATAACATTTTTAAATTGAATAATTCATATATTAAATGTATTATGTATTTTTGAAATTCAAAAATGAATTTTTAAATTTGAATAAATTTCACAAATATTAGGTGTATGTGTTTCTCTATATATATGATTTCATTAATTATGTAAATATTTTTTGTGTGAATCATATAGAAAAAATGATCTATGTATATTCATGCGAAATCAATATAGTACATGTTGTATATATGTTTAATTGAAAAATATAGAAAAAAGAAATCATGTCCATTACTCGATGTAATTAGTATATTTTATAATTAAATTTAATTATTTATTATAAACCATTGTTCACTATACATGTGAATTTTTTCCTATGTAAGCAAAAATTTTGTGTATTATATTAAATCATATATTATAAAATATTATACATTAATATATATAATTTTATATTAAATGTTTTAGTGAATAATTTTGTATAAAAAACCTTTAAAATTTAATAAAACATTAATATTTTTACATTATTACATTTTATTCATTTTCTATATTTATATTTAATATATATTATTTTGTACTATTTATATTTAATATATATTATACTTATTCATTTTTATTAATAATTTTATCATTAATATATTTTTTAATAATTTTTTAATTTATCCCTTTTTAATTTTCTTATTTCATTATTTTAATTTAATAATTTTTTCATTTACGCCATATTATTAAATTTTACTCTTTTTATATTAATATATAATAGTGTTAATATTTATAATCATTATATCTTAATATCAAATTTATTTATTATTATCAATAGTTATTTAATCAAAAAAATGATTATCATTTTTCATAATTTACTCATTTTGAATTCTTATTTGATAAATTATTTCATTTTACATGTTTATTTGTTTAATATATACTATTTATTAGTATTTATAATTTATATATATGTATATTCAATTTAATCATTTCTATCCATAATTATTCAACTAATAAATTTTATAATATTCTTTTCTGATTTACACATTTTAAAATTTTATTTATTTAACTTTTTCATTATATTCATGACATTTTAAGTACTGATAATGGGTTTCCTTTATCATCATGGAAAATAAATTGATGATAAATGATATCATTTTTAAATGTCTATTTTATAGTTTTTTATAATTTGCGGTTTGTTTAACATCAGTTTCAATGTTTCATATGCTACCAAATTTAATGTTCTTGTTTTCTAAATCTATGGTGTTTAATTTTACCCATCTTAATTAAATTGTGTCCTAGTAATTTAATCATGTACCCACTGACACCCTAAGTTTTTATAGACCAATATGTTTGAATAAATTAAACTATTAATTTATATCTTGCAATGTTGTAAGTCAAACATTTAGTTCATACTAAACCGACAGGTAATATGTTACATGAAAAATTGGGTTAGCATACGATACACGCAACACTATGTATAGTTTTTCTTCAAGGTATAAAATAACTCTATTTAGATTATTTTATATGAAACACCAAAGGAAGTGTTCACTACACCCAAAACTTTCTTGGCTTTCATTACACACAATATCAACCTTCCTTGATAGATTGTGTTGTAAAAAATATCGAGTTTCACTAAACAATGATATATTATTAAAATATTTTTATTTAATGGGATATAAACTAGTCATTATGAATACTAGTAAACACATTTTAAATTTTATATAAATTTAACAATCATATTATATATTATATTGGCATGATATATGAACAAATTCAATTTTACATATTAAATAAATATTTGTCAAAAAATACACTTTTCCTAACTTTTGATGGCTCACCAATTTCAAATCTAGTTTTTAAAAATTTCAAAAAAACTATTTCAAAAAATAAACTTTTTATTTACAAAAAGATATCAAAATTTACCATGGTTTGAATTTTCATATTTTTCAGATGAAATTCATACTTCAATGAATAGTAAAAAATAATGCTTATTAATTCAAAACTGCCTTTTCAGCTAATTTATTTATAATGTTATATTATCTTTTTAATTTTTTTTAAAGTCTAATTGGATTATTTTTTTATAATTGAATCATATTTTGTTCATTGGTTGTAATATAAAATTTAAATTATATATAAACACATGTCAATCTTATGATTATTTTTACTTCTTAAAACCCACTTTGTAGCTTTGACAATGGGAATTAATTTTCAATTAATTTCTGCCAATACTCTGCTTTTAATTTAGAAAAATGGCCTCAATTTTTTGAATCACAAGGTCTAAATTATACAAATTGGTCCCTTTTATTTTTGGATATTGTGAGTAGTAACCACTGTAATTTTTTTTAGACATTTAAAAGTATATATGGTAAATTAGGGTGACAAAAAATATGATAAGGATAATAAAATTAACCTAACACCTTCCAAAATAAAATTGGATGAATTAATGTCCATAAATACTAGCTAATGGTCTGAACGTATTAATTTAATGTAATTTTATCCATTAAAGTGGTGTTATTGTAATTAAATCAAAAGAAAGTGATGTCATGTCACTCTCTTACCTCTTATAAGTATAATAATTTTAATGTTGTAACAATCTTGATAAATGATTGAACATAAATAGTCTCCATAAAGCTAATAAAATTATCTACATCTTGTTAATTTTTTTATAATATTTATAAATTAAATAATTAGTATTAATGATAATAAATAGTGATGTAGAAATTATTATATTAATATAAATATCAAATAAATTGTATTATAAATATAAAAGGAAATATAATATTAAATAATTAATGAGATATACATATTTTCATGGTCACTATGAGATTTTATGATTTTTTTAAATATTTTCGTTCCAATTTATCTTCTTTTTGTATTTTTTAAGTCAAAAAAGTGACTAGTGTTAAAATTGATACTATTGATATTTTATAAAAATAATATATAATTAAATTATTTAAGAATCATTAAAATAATTAAAAATTACAAATTGAAAATATATGTTATAAAATTTCATAATACATCCAATTATGTACAATTTACAACACAAAAGTTAATATTTATAACCATTTTATATTTAGAATATTATAACAATAATTTTAATTAATTAGATTAAATCATGATAAATCAAAATGATAACGTTTAATATAAAATAATAACGTGTTTAAATTTAATTGGATTAGACTATTTCAACCCATCCTTATCTTATCCCTAAAATATATCACATTGTAACTATTTTAATTAGAAAATAAATTTATAATGAAATAATATTTCAATATATTTCCTAAAGTACCCCTCCCCCCTTTTAAAAAAAACCCCACCTCCACCCACTCACTCACACATTTAAATCCCTTTGGATCTACTAAATTATTCTAAAATAATCTCCCAACATCACTAACTTTCTCTTAGTGTCCACACATTGGTCATAATGCAATCCTAGGAATATCTTTTGTGGAAATCAAAAAGAGATACTCGAAAAAGCTGTAATTATTTTATCACCTCGTTCAAAAAAATTATCCTATTTCTTATTCTTATATTATTGTCATACTAAAGTAATATATCCAGTATATTATACATTATTAGATGTTATTATAATTATGGTACAACCTTATACCTCCTTGTATCCATCCTATGAATAACAATATCACCGTACGTGCATACGTACGACTTACCGTCTCTGTGTCATGGTGTAATTTGTTATTCAAAAATACATAATTTGGAAGGGTATAATGATAATTATATTGAATTTAAATAAGTAATATAACATGATAATTATTCCTTATAATTAATATACTATTCAATTCTATTACATTTAACAGCTAAGTGAATGGTATCTTCACTCCCGCGTACGTTTGACCTACTGTTACCAGGATGCGATGAGATTCATTCTCCACATTAACCATTCAAGAAAAAATATAATGTATATATAATAAATTAGAATAAAATATTTGACAATATAATTCTACATAATTTATGTATATATATGTGTGTTTTTTTCATTTACTTGCTTCCATGAAAATCCATATGGAAACGGAAACATCGTGCCTGCATACGTAAGGCATACCATCTCCATGAACAGTGCATTCCTTTCTTATTTATATATCTATTATATAAATATTCTTACAGAATATATATGACATATAAACCATGTTCTACATTCTTGTAGTATGTAAATCATGAACTAATGATGGATATCAATAATATTGATTCAAAACATGTACGGAAAATAAAACGAGTATTACATGAAATGTTGCTTTAATATGGAATTGATGAATAAATTGTTAATACAAAGTCATAAGTGAATTATTTATGATATAATATTTATAATTATGGTTCTGTAAAAATTTAATAATATTTTTCAAACTACTATACAGGTTTTTCACACTCATATGGAAGAAATATGACCTATGGTAAGGGAAAATTTTGCAATCTCATTTTTATCTAAGATTGATTGCATGTAAGTATTTACTTGGGTTATATTTATCATCCATTTTTTAAGTTTTCTAAAAATATTTTCATAAAATGTTTATTATTATTATATGTATATTTAATATCATTTTTACCAATTTTTGACTTTTACTACGTGGTATGGAAGGAATCATTCTTTCTTTTACCATAATTGGTATTTTTTTGACTTCTCTAGAAAAAGTAATGGGAAAATGATTTTTTAATTATACAGCATGAATGGATTATTATGATTTTATACAGCCTCATTTTAATGAATATTTCTTTATAATATTTCAATTTTATTTTATATTAATTTTTTTATTTTAAAATTGGGTGGAATTTTGAGAAAAGAAAATATTTTGGAAGAAGAAAGTATATTTTTTCTCAAGAATTAATTTCATGTATTTTATAAAAGTAACTTTCCATATAAGATGACATAGGGTTATGTTTCTATCCCTTTTATTACATTAATTTGATTGAATTTATGATGGAATTAGTTTTATGAAATCCATTTATTTTTTATGTATTATTATGGAATGATATTTAAGAAACCCATTTTTTCCCTTGGGTTATGCTATGATGATTGGATTATATTTTTGTTGTACATATAAGAATAATTTCAGTATGAGATGGGTTGGTCCTATATCCATCTTCAATGCATTGGGTATATATTTATAACTCATGAGATATACATGATGAGAATGACAACTAAACCTAGTTCAGTAATATAGGGCTAGAATAACAAGTAACTCTAGTTCAGTAATACATGGTTGAAATGATAAAGAAACCAGGTTTAGTAATGAACTTTTTCCACTATGATAGTCCTAGAAGAAATTCCTTAGCTATTATGTAAATCATATTATGTGTTTAATTTTTTCCACAATTCCATGTTTATACCAATTATATTCTCTCATGGTTAATGATTTTTTTTATTTATGCCTTATATACTACCAATATTTATTTCACGGCTCAAGATTATGGTATCTATAAAATGTGGTATTTTTTTCAAAATTTATGTTCATGTTTTTTGCATTCCTATGTTTATGTTTTTTAAGATATTTTCCATGATTTACCTTACTTTGATTTTCAGCTCACCCCATTTCATGTTTTATTTTTCCCTAGGAATTGAAGAAGGTTATTATATAAGCTATGTCAAAAAGAAGTTCCAGTTAGGATGGATAAAGTAAGAGATGATGTAGATGTTTGGTGAATCAATTGTTTCTATTTACTATTTTCTGAATTCACTAAACTATTACGTTCTTTGTGAATATTTTTGTTTCATGTATTAAGTAATTTGAAAAAGTAGTGTAAATTTCATATACATCAATCTTGGGTATTTATAGCTCATAAATCAGTGTTTCGATATTTGTAAACTCCTTCATTGAAAATCAAAACTCACAAAAGTTTTAACGAAATTTCCTCTTAAAAAGAAATAAAGGTGAGTACAAAGGACTTTGGTCATATAACATAACTGAGTATATATGTTTGAGAACATTTGTGGGATGTAATGATATTCACATGTAAAAAAAGGAAAATAATTTTGAAGAGGGATAATGTTAACTGATCATGTGAAATTAAATAATCAATGGAAGTATAATGATTTCAAAACCATAAATTTTGAATTATTTAAATGATTGTTTGATTCATAATATATGAAGGTAATAAAAAAAATTATAGATCTTTATCTATATATTTAATAATTATTTACTATATATAAATATACATAAATGTACTTAATAAATTTCTATTTCAATATCACCACTTCTTCCTTGGGTTGGGCTTCGATCAATTTCAAATTCATCACTTACTTCACGAAATGAATATCCTAAAATGAATTATTTTCCATAAGTACTAAAATTTATTTTTAATGTATTTTATGATCCATAAAATAGTAACAATTATTTTTAGATGTCTCTAACTATTTTTCCAAACCAATATTGTTAGCACAAGTTATCCAATAAAATACATTAATCTCTAAAACAAAACAATAACACTATTGGTTCCTCATGTAACTCCCCGAGTATCTTTGAATTGTTTTTTTCTTCGAATGAAATAGTTTTCATTAATATATTTCACTTCACATATTCATATATTACTTTTACATGGTCCCGATATGGCTTACACTACATACAACACTAACTTGTTTTGTGTTATAGACAACACTGAGTTTCTATAAAACATCATTTTCTTATTATAATGTTTTAAATGAGATGATTATAACCATGATATTAAATATAGTAAAATTAATAGTAATAATATTCATATATAATTTAAAATCATTTCCCATTTAAAAAACATGTTGATCATGAAATATATAATATATTGCAATATCTTTATATGTTTTAAAATAATATTTTATTAAAGAAACTACTTTTTATGTCCTTCTATGAACAATGATATTTTAATTTTTGAAACTAAAATGAATTTATTTTGATAAATTAATCTTCGTTTTTAAATTCATAGGTCAAAAATTATCTTAGGGTGATTTTTTGGTATATTTCTATGAAACATGAATTCTTATAAATACTGAAAAATATTTTATTTCAGTTAAAAACTTCCTTTTAGTTTAAATAATTATAAATATTAAATTATATTTTAAAATTAGTTTTAATGTAAAAATATATAAACTATATATATATTGAACCAATTTAAGACATTTGAATTAGTTTTATATAGAAATTAGTTATAAAATCATATGGAACTTTTGAAACTTTTTACTTTAAAAACCTGCTTTCTTTCCATGTCTATGGGGTAAGCATTAATTATTATTATTTCCAAATTTTGTGATTTGAATTTTTAAAAATTTACATACATGGTTTTAATCATTATGAGATTTTTAGTCTAATTAGATCTAATTAATTTTTGACCTAAAGAATTTCTGAAAGAGTTTTAAATTACTCACCATGATTAATGTAACATTAAGATTAATTAGGAACTAAACCTTAACCATAAGGATCAAAATGACCTCAAAAGTTACCAAAAATCCATTGGATTCAAATAATTAGACCATATCCCCTATACGATTAAATATTATGGGTTTTTGTGATATTATAAAATGTAAGTTCCCTATATAAAAGGATAAGGAAAAAAGACAAAAATTGAACATTCCCTACCCTTAACAACTATAAAACTTTTATATATGTACAAAATATCATATTTTCGGTTATAAATATCATTTGGAAATAAAAATTGGTTATTTATATCATAATAATTTTAATATTTGATTTATTTTCTGAAAATTCCAATGAAACAACAACGTAGTGATCATTTAGTTAATAATCAACTAAAATAAATGATACCATAAATAATAAAAGTGAAGTGAATTGATTGAATTACTGTATTTAATTAAATTATTAGATTAATATATCATGTTAATAATAAATATCATTAATATAATATAATTAAATTTTTATTTTAATAATTTAAAATCAAATTTAAATAAATAATGTCAAAATTAACATTATTGATTTTTTTCAATGAATGAAAATTAATTAAATGATTTAAAATTAATAAAAATACCATAATATGCTAGTGTATTTCTAATTATTAAAATTATTATTATATACACAATATTAATTGAGAAATTTAACTCTTATAATTAACTTATTGACCCATATATCGTAAAAACATTGTTAGCACAGTCCAGTTTTAAGGAGAGTTTTTTCACGTCACATACGCTTGTTTAAACTATTAATTTCCAATAAATGTTAGATTGTTATATTTTAAATAAGGTATAATATTTATCATTTATTGGCTCTATATTATATAATAAAACTTACTTCACACTATTTTTAATGGATAAATTAAATTTGTTAGAGAACATGATTCTTTAATAAAAATCAAAATATTGAAACTAGGTATCGTAGAATTTAAGAAACAAAATTATTAAAACTAAAATATGTTTGTAAGGTTTTACTCAGTTTGACAAAAAATTCAAATTACACCATTATGTTTTCTTTTGTTATTTTCACTAGCTAAGGGATAACTCAATGTATATGATACATTTTTGTATTTAAAAGAGTGCCACTCTCCCAACACTATCAAAAGGAAAGCACTCTACCCAATCCTCAACCCTATAATGAAAGGTTAGATCATCAAACCTCTAAAAAAAGTCTCTAAAATTCCTTCTATAAATCATTTACGCTTCATTTTTGGCATGATTAAATCAAATTAATCCTTTTGAAAGATATCGAAAGGAGTTACCCGATTAAGAGGTATCTTCTTCTCTGAAACTCTTCTATGTTATTTTCTTTGTCCACTCTATAAAATATTATTATTCCATTATGATATAAAAACCACTATCCTAAATATACTATAATTTGTTTATTCTAGTTTCTCAACCAACACTTACACACACTTTCATCTAATTTGTAACAAATATATTGTTTATGTGTATGACGAACTGCCACCTCACTAAATGATGATTGACCATTTTTCCATTACTACAACTCATGGTTCATATTATGATATAAGATATATTTTTATATGTCATATATTATATTTTTTTATGTATTTAATCTTTATTAATTATTTTCAAAAACATATATTTATTCATTATATTTCTTTGTTAATATGATAATTTTGTTTGAGGAAATGTGGACTACCACCCCTTTAATGTGATGGGATTCATTCACACACTACATGAAATGTATTAAGTATGGGATCAGAGATATTATAAGATATATATATTAAATTATAATGATACTATAATGAAATTATATTTATAACTATATATATATAATTCTATTTCTTTCTGTCAATATGACTACCAAAATAGAAACAACATTCTTATGTATGTACCGTTTACTGTCTTCATAAACAGGGTATTTTATTTCATAATTATACATTATATAGATAATTATAATACACATAAACATAATATAAATGATATTTATATAATTTTTTCCATTATGAAATAATAATATAAGTATAAGTATGGAAGATATAACAAATTAAGACACATACGAAGAACAAAGCTGATATTACCCTAAGTAGAAGCTTAACCTAGGTTTGTTAACAAGAGGATAATATAAGGTCATTATTGATCCATATATGGTATTATATATAAGAATATAGGTTTTTAAAAGATTTATAATAAATTTAAATTTATTTTATATTTGGTTTTATAAAATATTACAGGAGTCAAGACACAATATAATGGGATTTCATTTCACTTTTTATTTCCCTGGGATAGATGCTTTATTCACCACTCATTCATTTTCTGGGGTGTGTATACTAACTATATATGTATTATATGATTATTATACATAACATTATGGGTATTTACATATCCATTATATTATAATCCTTTAATGGGGTTTATGTTGCAGAAATTACCAAATCGGTAAGAGAGTTTTGTCTCAATTTACCTTCTTTGAGACACATACCATGTAATGAACCATTTTTTTGAGGTTTAAATTCTGAATTTTAAATGTTATATAATTAATATAAATACTTTAATGTTATTTTAAACATCATTTAATTTAAATTTCATACATGGGGAGTGTGGTTCAATGTAAATAAGTGATAAGTGTGTTTTGAAACAATCTCATCGTTTTTCGAGATTGTTTATTATTATTACACTGTTGTTGAAATATTAAAATAAATATCACAAGAACATTCATGAACCTTTTTCCCATTTTTTATTCAGGATATATTTATGTATTGTTATAATTATTAAACTCATTGGTATATAATATTATTACTAATGTCTTTTTAATTATGTCTGAAATCACCACTCTCCTCAATCAAAAATCTTTGTTCCTTCAAATATGTGATTTCTAAAAATGGTTTCAAAATATTTTCAATAAATATTTATATGTTAGAAACGTATTATTAGTTAAATGGGTTTTAAAATGTTATTAAAATTTATTTATATGTTTTCAAATTATTTTCAATGTAATGGTTTTCAAATATTTTTTATGATTTCTTTATTAGTTATCAATGTATATAAATGAAATGTATTTATAAATGTTTTCAATATTTCCTTATAGGATTTAAAATTGTTTTCAAAGAAAAATTTTCAAAATTTTTTTTGAATCATAGGTGACATTTAATCAAGGAAAAATGTTTTCAAAATGTTTTCAAGCTTCTTTTCCTGTGTTTTCATGGAAAAAGGTTTTCAAAATGATTTTCCCACATTCATTCTAATTTTTCAAAGTGTTTTTGAGGAAAATTATTTTCAAAAGGATTTATGTTTTCAAAAGAATTTTTATATGAATAATGGACATTTTCATCAAGATACATTTTTGAAAAATATTTCAAAATTATTTTCCATTTAAGATGAAAACTATTAATGTTACACAATCCATTATTGGATTTGATTTAAATGTTCCATTCATATTCTTTAACTGAATGGGTTATGCAAGACGTCATGGTATATATTAAATATTTATCTCTTTCATGGGTTATATATTTATGAAACACATTTAATTTCATGGGATATATGTTAAATAAATCCACTCTCCTTTGAAAGGTTATGATTTTAATGTGATGATTATGAAACCTGTATCTTTTCCAAAGTTTATGATATGATAACTTGTTTATGACACTCATTTCCATTCATGTGTCAAGACATGATTGTTTATGATTTTGTGGAACATGCATGTATGATTTAACTATGAAATGGGTGAGACCAATATCTCCATCCAATTCATTTGGTAAATATTTATATATCCTAAGATAGACTATAATGGTATTTGGAGTAAACCACGACTACTAAGATAGATAATTGAGTGAACCATGACAACCCAATGTTATCAGGAGTGAAATCATGCTATTAAGATAGACATGATAGGGAATCATGGCTAACAAGATGGTATGGGGAGTGAACTCATACTACTAAGATGGACTTGGAAGTGATTCCTTGGCTATTATGAAAATCAAATTATATGATTGTGTGTTTTCCACAATTCAAATATTTAATCCTATGTTATGTTTAAATTGATTATGTTATTTAATTATTTATGATTCATGTCTTATGAAATACCAATCATTACAACATGATTTTTTTATGTTTACTTTGATACATAGTGTATGATATTTTATTTTCATTATCCTATTCTCAAACCCATATGCTCATGATTTTTCCCACATATATCTCTTATTTTCCATTTATAGGAATTTTAGTTCACCCATTTTTATATATAACTCCCAAGGTTCTGAAGATATATATTATGTTTGTTTCCTCTTAGAATGGTTCTAGTCAATAAGAACCCAATGAGAGATAATTTATCACATTTATGCACTAGTGTTTGTGTTTAAATGTTTCCAAAAGCACTAGAATGGTACAGTTTTCAGGCATCTATTTCAATAATGTTTTGCATATTTTGTAAAGGTTATATAATATAAATATATGTCAAGACTGGGTCATTGTAGAAGGTATTAGAGAATAGTTTTAGTTAACCTTTGGAAACTAGGATGAGAAATATTTAGTGAGATAGCTCGGTATATTTCTAATTATATGTCATGGGATGTCTCTAAGGATAATTAACATTACGAATCAAGGTTTAGGGAAATGTTTTGGAAATTTCATAAAGGATAAAGTGATTGTTTTCTTATAAATACATCCCTATATGTAAACTACAAGTTTATGTGGCATAGGAATAGATGTAACTATGGGTAACTACTCTAGCAAGATATTTCGAGCCTGACTCAGGGTAATCCGATACATGACAATGGGAATTGTTGAAAACTTGGTTTGAGTCTCTTGAAAAATATTCTTGGGGAATTCAAAAAATATCATGAACAATCATGATGGAATTAAATATAAGTCAGATATGAATTACTTAGGATGAACCTAGTGTGTTATTGATTAAGGAATATGTCATGATTTAAACATCATATAAGTAATTCTTTTCATGACTATGTTATTTTATACTATGATATGTAATTACCACACAATGATTCTAGTATTAGTCAATATAAGGAACATGAAGAAACTAGATTAGATATGATTTTGATGGTTGATTTTATAGTGATAATTAATGTAGGATGATCACTGGTGTTAAATATATTGTGATCATGACTAATCGGTTTTCAGAGAACGTGATTAACAATGTATACCTTAACCAACTCTCGGACTCCCAAAGGAATATAAATAAAGTGTTTACTGAGATTTTTGGTAATGTATACCATTTATGAAAGAATATTTGGTTTCTATTAAGTCAATAATGTGGAATGAATCTTCATTGTGAATGTATTAGATGAATAAAAATTTGTTTTGAGTGTGGAAAATAAGGACCCAAAGGAAGTGAATGTAAGGGAAAAATGAAGATTTCAATTTATTTAACAGATGAGAATTTAGGCCTCCCTATGTTATCATTGAAGGTTAATTGTTTTACGAATGTAATAAATAGTCATTATGAAACTCAATTTCTCAAAAAGAAATATTATTAAGTGAATCATCCAGGTGGTATAAGAAATGGATTTTATAAAGATGGTAAAGAGACCAGGATTGAAATTTGAAAGGCATGTGATGTTTTAATAGAATTGTTCATAAGGATGATCAAATTACATTTGATAAATTTAATTACATAATTCATATATAATATTATTGGAATGTGGTATTGATTAATAATTTGATAAATCCTGAGTAATGGATTATGATTAAATCTAGACTATTAAAGAATTTAAGTTATGCAATAAAAATATTCTTCTATATAAATAATGAATTATATATGTATTTTCAAAATAAGTTATTTTTAAATTTTGAAGGATATATTGAATGGTGTTGGTGAGGTAGAAAAGATACTTCATGGAATGATGATATTTTGATTAATTGAATCTAACCCTTAATTATGGCCTAACCTTGAGATGATGATAATTGGATAACGATATTCTAAATATGATTATGTAAATTAGATAGTATAGATTACCCTAGAACTAATTATTGACAAATTTTTCTATATCATAAAGGATGAAGTTTACAACTTATTGGATTTAAATAATATATAGAGTAGTCATTTGACTAATGACGAATGTTTGTTTTACATAATGATTTATGGTAATTAAGGGAATATATGAGGTGGGTATTCACGAGTTTGGAATGTGACAACAAACTAGTACATTCTAATATATAGGGAACAATTCTATGTTGATTTTATAACATTTTTTCTAATGATTTTAAATTTCATATTTTAGAAGGGTTATATTATTAATAATTAATGGAAATTTTAAGATAAACATCAGATGAATTTTGTATGATTATTGTGTTATCTCTCCATATGTGGATTTATTCATATTGGAAAACCTGTTAAAACTACTTAGTGATGATGATTACAAATGGGATGGAATATAATGGATCTCATGATCTATTAATTCATTAGGAATGAAAATTTAAAGATTGTATTTAGAAAAAGTGGGTAAGTGTCTCTTGGATCAAAAAAGGGTGATTTTGTCCTGAAATAATGCAAGCAAATCTTTTCTTGAAAATTGTTGAAATATAGGAAAAAGGTTCTTCAATCCAAAAATTTTGTTCTAGTACATTCATTTCAAATTAATCCAAAGGTCCCTTAGGTCATTAAATATTTATGAATTTTTGATTGTTAACCATACCCTGGCCCTTTTCTCTATCACTATCCATTAGAACTGTATATTAATACTTCTTTTCCATGTCCCTGTTTTCACTTCCAATCCATATTCCTCTATGAGGTAATCTCTTTATGAGTTAATTCGGGTAATAGTTATGGTTCCAACATTCCCTTTTTGAGGTATGTTTTAGTATTAACTTCTATGATATGGTTTTATATGATTGAATCATTCAAGTATTAAACCTTTGATGATTGATATGAATTTCAGAGAAAAATTTCATGTTAATGTGGTAGAATGTAACACCATGATATTTTATGAAATATTATTCTTCATCAAATGAATCCATTTTCATTTATTTATTCTATTTCACTATGTCAAATATTACTTTCAAATGGAACCAACATGGCTTTTGGTATACTCAACAATGACTTGGCGTGCCTTACACACAAAATTGAGTTTATATGAAACAATATTTTATTTTTTTTGTCTTATAAATGAGATAATTATAACCTAAAATTAATAATTAGTAATATGAATAGTAATAAATACTCTTAATATGTTATTTATAATGGTTTCTCCTTAATAAAACATATTGATAATGAAATATAAATTTTCTTGTTATGTATTTATATGTTCTAAAATAATATTTTCTTAAAGAAACTACTTTTTATGACCCTCTATGACCACTAAAAAAATTAATTTTAGTCAGTAATAGAAATATAATTTCATGAAATAAACATAATTTAATAATTCTGAAGGTGAAAATTAGCATATGGTAATTGTTTTGTATTTTTTCTAATGAAATTCATTTTTTAGGAATAGTGAAAAATATTCTATTTTAGTTTAATATAACCATTTAATTTAAATAATTATTAATATTAATTTATATGTTAAATTTGTTTTTAAAATATATATAGATCCATTATACATATATTGAACCAATTTAGTTCACTATAATTGTTTTTATATGGAAATTGGTTATAAATACATATTGTACTATTGAACATTTTATCTTTAAAAAACTACATTCTCTCCATATCTTCAAGAATATAGTTAAAATTAAATTTTCCCACTTATGTTATTCGGTTGTTAAAAATTGTAAATACATGGTTTTAATCAGTGTGATATTTTTATTATAAAAATATCAAATTAATTTTTGACCAAAAATATTACTAAAATTGATTAAAATGTATCACATAGACTAAGGTTAGATTAACATTATGTAGGGGCTAAAATGTAATCTTAAAGTCCAAAAAGCTCTCAAAACCTGTAAAAAAAATTTCCTTCAAATAATTCTACTTTAAATATTCTTGTTTTTAATTTTATGGGTTATTGGGATATTATTGAATGGAAGTTCCCTATATAACATTTTATGCAAGGAAAAAGTAAAAATGGAACATTTTGTACCGTTAATATTTAACAAAAATTGAAATATGAAAAGAAATAATTTTAGAGGTTTTAAATATCCTTTTTAAATATAAATGTTTTATTTTTATCATAATAATTTGTCAATAATTTTTAGATATGATTTTTTAATTATAATTTTTATAAAACATCAACATAGTGATTATTTTGTTAATAATTAACTAAAATATATGATACTAGAAATATTAAAAGTGAAGTGAAGTGATTGAATTAATTTCATTAATTATTTTTTAAGATTAATATATCATGGTGCACATATTTAAACTTTGTATACTTGGATTCCATGGTTAGTTTGATATTTTAAAATATAAATTAAATAAATAATGTCAGAATTAACATTAATTTTACTTTATAATAAAGGATATTTCATTAAATGGACTAAAATTAATAAAATAAATAAATTATTCCAAGGGATTTTAATGAATTATAAAATATTAAATATGTTCTTTTAATGGACCAGTTTATATTTTATAATTATTATATTGACCCATATACTGCAAAAACATTGTTAGCACAATTTGGGATTAAGAAGCATTTTTCATGTCATATGTGCTTGACTGAAAAATAAATTTCCAACACACATGAGATTTTAATTTTGTAAATTAGGTGTCATATTTATAATTTAGTGGATCTGTATTATATAATAAATCTAAATTCAGTTTATCATTAATAATTAATTTACATAGTTTAGAAAACTAGATGCTTTAATAAAAATGAAAATATTAACATTTTGGAATCCTATATGTTAAGAAAATAAATCTTTAAAATGATAATATTTTTGGTGTATATTTGCTTCGAACATAATTTTTCATTACTCTATTAGTTTTCCATTTAGGATTTTAGTATCTAACCGAGGATAACCCTGAACTATTCACACGAGTCGATTTGTGGCATGGCCCAAAGGGAGTTCCTAATTACCATGAGTTAGAAAATAGTTTTAGGCATCAACAGAGTATAGAGAGGGAAAAATTTATACCAATTAGAAAAAAAAATCAAAAAGAAGTGGAAATATGCATAAGAAACCCACTATATAAAAATAATTGAGCTATACCTTTATATAAGAAACAAATCAATATATTAACAATACAGATAAACCAACCACACCATATGACCACACTATTTCAATGTGGACCCATGGGTCCCTATCCAACAAAATCAGAAACAATCACCCAAAACAATGTAACACAAGATGAACCTGAACAATGGATAAAAACCGAAGAATATTATAGGCAATATGATTAAAACTCATATGGCTAGCCCAATATTCTATTTCCCAAAGTACATCCTTTTAAATAAAAAACATTAATTTGCATGTTTAAACTAAAATATATCAACGCATTCCTTTCTACATGATTCACTTAAGAAATTATGAACCATTTCCCTTAAATATTTCAAAAACTAGATTCATTTCATTAGTGTTTTGTGGAAATTTTCATTGGGAATGTTTTGTTATTATTTTTCAGTTTACAAGAAAAGGGTACAGCACTTTACTTGAGAACAATTTTCATAAAACTTATTAAAGAAACACATCACTTTCCAAGGAAAACAATCTACATGAAGTAAATATACTAAACGCACAATAAGGTATATAGAACTATATATAATAGTATCATGATCATCAGTATAATTAACCAAGAGTTAATAAACATAGAAGAAACTAGGAGCTCAAGAATAATACAGATGAAACCAATACGTGAGGCCCCATCCAAGGTAACATTCCACACTAGATTAAATCAAAATGATAAAAACATTTGGCAACCCTATATCATGACAAACCGAGGGAAAATACCATGGCAATTAACATAGTATATCAAATTTATATGGGACACCGGTCAGTACTGTGACTTACCAGTGCATCAATCATTCTTATTAAATTACCTCCATATTCTAGGTTTCAATGTCTAATGTATTTAATGGGGGTGATCCAACTGACTCTAGCTGAGCATTCAGTCACAACATATATATAATAATAATCCACAAAAGGCCTCACCCCAAGTCTCCCCAAGGATTCATCTCATTCCTTATAATAAATAGATTATAAAGGGTTCCCATCGAGGTACCTGAATAATGGATCTAGAGGATTCCTCAATAAGGACAACCCACCAATTACATGTAGATGAGGCATGAGAAACATTCAATGGGAATTTTGTAATCAACACTTTTCATCATTTTCATAATGTTTATAAACAAGCCATTAGGAATTTTATTAGAAACCAACATTTATCAAGGATACAAATCCACCTTCCAAAAGGGTGTAAAAACACCCTTTAACATTTAAAATAATTTAAAATTTTCACTTAATAAATTCACACTACACATTCTAGCTAAACCATTTTTATAAAAATTCCAAAAAGGAAACTAATCGAAAATATGTGCCAAAGTACCATAGAATCCAATACATATTATTTTAAAAAAAAAACAAAAAATACTCGAGAAAACCATAATAGGAACACCAATCATCATTTCTAGTGTTCCAAATATATTTAAACACCTAAAATTTCATTTTATATCACCAATCCCCTATAGAAGACAACCAGTCATTTAATCAAACTCTTGGGGTGCATTATTTAACAAAACAAATATATTTAACACATATCAAGGCCTAAAAGACCATTTTTTCACACAAAAAAATTTATCAAAAAGTTATATAATCACATTTTGAATATATAAGAGGTGTGAAAATCTTGAAAATATCGATTCTTAAATTAAATATGCTTCTGAATGGGAAAACCTACCAAATATCCATCGCGCATCGACGACACATGCCCGAAAACACACCACTAAGGTTGCAAGAGCCACGATCTATCATGTGGTACACTAGATCAACAAAATACCCAAATTCCCACCACCTTAGATATCCAAGTCATCCAAAAATGTCCACTAGTGTTAGAGGAGTAAGGGAAATGGAATAAAATCAAATGATAAAAAGAGTGGAGCCCTAACATTTCGTTATGGGTGAAGAATCACAAAGAAACCATTGTGAATCACAAATAGAGGGATTTGAGTATCCAAAAAACACTATTGGGGGCGTTTTGGTTGTAGGGTTCAAATATGAGAGGATAAGGGAAGAAACCTGACCTAAAAATGATGGAGAAAATCCCAAAATCCCTTTTCTAGAATGGATTGCATGGTTAACTCACATCATTTAACAAGCCATGTGCAAACCATGAAATTTTCCACTATCTTGTCTTGGATAGGTTACACAAATTAATTTCATAGTTAGTTCAATAATTAACAAGTTGTGGGACCACCATCACACTATGTGAAATGTTATACTAAAAGTGTACCTTAACCTTTAACCCTAGAAAAGGTCCAAAAATACATATTTTTTCCTCTGAAACCATAAAGATCAAGGCGATAAACCATCCAATAAATGTACCTCATAAAAAGGTTCCATTAAGAGTGTTAAAAAGTTATTTTACAAGCCCCCTCCTCATATTATCCCTCCAAAATGTAGAAGGTAATTGAAAATAATTGAAGTAATACTTCAAAAAATTATAAACCAACATATCTAGTTCACGAGAAAACAACTGAAAACTGACCCTTAACCGTGACCCAAGATGAATAAAAAATATTGGGTGTGAAAATTCACCCAATAATAATTCTTTCCGACCCCAGAAATCTAAAACACTTTCTAGTTAATTGATCAACTCTTAAGTATTCCACATCAATATGACCCCACCTCTTTAGCCAATAATATTTCACCCACCATTAAAGGAACTCAAACCCCTCTCCCAAACAAAATAACAACCCATAATTACATTCTAAAAACTAAGGATGGATAAATCCACCACATCAATACCCAATCAAAAAACAAGATGGTTGGGCCTTCTCCCAAGAATCACGATTCTTACCCAAACTGAGAAAGAAACTGAAAAATCAACATCTTCAAAGGAATCCACTTCAACTCGATCAAATCGAAACCAATCCAATAAATAAATCACTAGTAGAGGGGGGTCCTGAATAGACTCCCCCCCCCATTATTAATAAACTAAAACCCAATGAATTCTTAAAAGAAATCCCAATGAGACCCTCATTGGTTCTCCCAAAAATTAATGACCAACTAAGAATGACAAAATGAAAATTCAACTACAAATTGAATCTGTTCATTCCCACATAGTCCAACAAAGACTCTTCCACCATAGTCTACCCAAAGTTGAGAACATATGTTTATAACAAAAAATTCAGAGCCTTTAGACTACCCACTTCTGAGTAGAGGGGACAAGAATAGATCCAAAACATCATTCATAGGCCCAAAACCCCCATCACATAGGGTGGGGAGGGAAGGGACCCAATTTTTGGGTTGTTGAAACCATAGCTAACAACCACCCACCACTATTCACCTACAGATGGATAAAATGTGAGACCTAAACCGATTTACAAGGGTGGTTAACACAAGAAAAATGACAGTAAACTCGCATCTAAGATGGTATAACCACAAACACTTCATGATGGCTTTGTCAACCACGCTCTTTGGGGAAAGAGGAAATTCATAGGGACAAGAAACCACTATAAAAAACTAAAATAGTGGCATTATAATGGTTAAGGAATGGACTTAAGAAAACCTGTTAAATCCCAGAGATTTTTCACTATTTTTCAGCTTCCCTCCGAGTCCTATGGGTGGAGCACTGATGTTTGAGGAATCTACTTCCTAATGGTTAAGATCTTATAATTCCTTAACTAAAACTCAATCCTTTAGTGCCACATGAATCCACATAACACGCCTGATAATAAATAAAGGATTATGACACCCCACAGAACTCACTTCCTTAAACAACACACCCTTCAATGAAATAGGAACTCAAAGATGTACAACATGATTCTCTCTCACTGTAAACGATGACTAGAATAAAATGACCTAAAATGAAACCCACTAAACATCACTAAAGAACAATTTCAGAAACTAATGGAATCACTAAAATAATAAATCATTATACACAGAGCCCAAAAATATCATTATTCAATCATATGGGTGAGGGAATCCTTCAAGGATGTGGAATTACCTTTTAAAACCCATTAAAAATCCTTATGTTTATTAACTGAAAATCTTGACAATAAAGAACCACCCAATTCCATACAAAAACATTCATCACATATCTAATGAGGAGAACACATGAAAACAAGGAAACCATGAGCTCTATCAAAACTATCTCATTAACCCAAAACTCACATGGAATAAACTCTATCTCAGAGGGAAACAATCTCAAATATCTCTTAGACATTTCGGTGAATCCACTCAACAGTACTACAAAACTGATCCACCAACAAGATTCCATCCCAAGACACAATAGGGGAATCATCTTCAAATCACAAAGAAGCATAAAATATAAACAACACTTCTACGGTATAAAAACAATCAATATAACCAACGGTCTATAAAAATTCACATTTTCTAGTTAACAACTCTTTTGGAAAATAAAAAAGTCAAACTTGGTGGATTTTCACACTCTCCAATAGTGTTCACCATGTCTCACCCACATACACATTTTCATTCCACCCTAGGTATCCATCCACCATGACATAGAAGGAATCATCCACATTTCAACAAACCACCACACATGTGAGCACCCTTGAGAACAAAAAAGGCTAAAAAAACCGCATTTCTCAAAGAACACATTCAATTTATCTCAAAAATCATTAACCAACCAAAAAATAACTTACCAAAAATTCAAAAATTCATTTTTCAGATTCCACACAAAATAGATTTTGTCATATTTGAAATTGAAATCCCATTGCATTCCATTAAAATCCTTTTTAATTCAATTTTTTTTCCAAATATTGAAAAAATACCATCTCATCAATAGCGTTTGATCAAATATCAATTCATTTTCCTTCAAATAAAATTTCAAATCAAGCATCCCCTTTTAAATAAAAATTTACCTTTTAAAAATTTAGTAAATACCCTTTTCAATGTCTTCTTTACCAAAAGATTAGTATTGACTGAAAATCCATTTTTTTGAATTTTGAAAACACTTTTTGGCTAAGTGAGAACCCACAAGTACAAAATCACTTTGAGGATATGTGAGAACCAGTAAGCCATCACAATATACGGGATGAGCAAAGAACAATGTACAAGACCAATCCTGTCTAGAAAACACCACAAAACACATGACATAACATTATGGCTAAGTGTGAAACGAACATGAAAAATGAGATGCAAACCCCAATATTAGACCACCATAACTAGAACCACCAACACCATCCCAAAATGCCATGAAACCTTCAAGGATAACCAGTATGGGGTTTTGCATGGACGAACAGTGTAATAAGGGGAGAGGAGGGATAATGAATTGTAGATCATAAGCAAAAGTAGCAATCCACTTGGGGAAAAAAACCGGAGCAGGTATGCAAGCAATCCAGAACGCAGGTTCCCATAGACAGAACCAACAAAGGAGGGTGGAAAATGGAAGACGCGTCATCGACAGAACTTCAAAGTTGTACCAGAGGATTGATGAACTGAGAGGCTAAGAGAACATGCAACCAAAAGATTAGTTTTAAAAAAATCCTATCATTCAAAAACCTTTATTAACGTAAATTATGAAAATAAATTTTTCAATTTTCAAAATCAAAACATTCCATTAAACCCCACTTCTATAATTATCACACAAGGATTTTCAGTTCAAATTTAATAATTCATTATTTTTCAATGAGACCCACAAGAGGGAACTACTACCAGTGGGTTAATTGACCATATGGTTTTCAACCAAATGCCAAACACTTTACCCACATAGAGCGTAGCCGAGGACTATTCTCCTTGCTCTACCTGGCTTTCTAGGCCCTATGAGATCATGGATACCATTCTCATAATTCCATTGTTGTATCTTAGTCACCAACAATCCCTAAAGACCCAAAAACTAAGAAAACTGAACTTCCCATTAAAACCTAAGAATTGAAATGAGAAAGAGTTCGCACCATTATTCTGATATCTACCTATTGTGCCTAGAAAATCCTAATATATCTACCATGACATCCCCAAATAACAAATGGTGCTTTAAGAAGAATGGTTCTCTAAGATAGGACCACCTATGATTCCATTTTGTCATGAACCAAAACTGGTCAACCCTAAATGGGCCATCCAAGAGGATCTATGGCATGGCTTGAAGTGCGTTCTCGATCCCATTGGGCTAGAAACTAGTGTTGGGAATAGATAGAATACAAAGTGGAAATGATTACTCCCAATTAAAAAACAAGATAGAAAATCAGTGGAAAGGTGAACATGTAAACCACTATACAAATAAACTGAGCTGGACATCTTATACACGAAACAAATTAATACAACAACTATACAGAAATCCCATCCACACCAGGTGCCCACACTGTCTTTATGTGACCTCCTTGGTGACTCTCCAACACAATGAGAAACCATCACCCAAGGCCATATAACTCATGTTGAACCTTCACAAGGGCTAAAAAAGAATACTATTTGCAGGTGTATAAAATCTCAGTATGGTATCCCAATATTCTATGTCCCAATAAAAAAAATTTAAAATACAGAACCATTAATTTTAAATTTGTTTCTATAATATATAAAAGTATGATTTTATATATTTTATACATAATAAATGTATAACTGATTTTTCTTACTCATTTAAAAAACTAGATTCATTACATTATTGTTTCACTAACATTTTCAAGGGGAAATTCATGTATGTATTTTTCAGCATGCACATAGAGTGTGAAGCCCTTTACCTGAAATAAAATTCATAAACCTTATTAAATACACACTTCTATTTCCTAGGAAAACATTATAAAATAATTCACTGTAGTAAACTGACAATAAGGGTAGTAAGACAAAATATAATTGTATTTTTATCCTCAGTGCAATGAACCAAGAGTTAATAGACGTAGGAGAAACTTAAAGACTAGGATTTATCAAAACGAAACCAATACCTAGGACCCCACATACGGTATCATTCCACAAACAGTGAAAAACAATTCTTCAATATGCTTGGCCACCCTTTCTCAATATAAATTGAGGGAAAATCTTATAGAAATAAACATAATATATCCACCTACTATGGGCCACTAGTTAGTACTATGATTTACCAGTGCTAAAATTATTTATAGAAAATTACCTTAATATTCCCGATTCTCATTTCACATGAATTTAATTGGGTTAATCCAATTGATGCATACTATTCATCCAATCACAACATATATATAACAACAATCCACAATAGCCCTCACCCCATGTCTCCCCAAGGATTTATATCATTCCTTGTAAAATGGATCAAAAAGGGTTCCCATCAAAGAACCCTAAAAATGGATCCCAATGAGTCATCAATAATGACCTATTATCCATTAGATAAAGAAGATCCCTGAGAAACAACCAATTATGGTTTTTGTAATATAAAATTTTTCATCATTTTCAAAATGTTTCCAAATAGGCCTTTATATCTTTTCTAACAGACCAATATTTATCATATATACAGATCCACTTTTAAGAAGTATGTAAACAAACCATTTAACATTTAAAATCACATACAAAATTCCCTGAAAACATTCACACTACACATTCAAGGAAAATCATTTCTTATAAAAAATTACAACGGGGCACTAACCGAAAATACATGCCAAAGCACCATAAAATGAAATTTATATTATTTTATAAAAACCAATACAACTTGGTGAACACAAAAAGGAACCCTAAAAATAATTTCACATGTTTCCAATATATTTAAAAAACTAAGACATTCATTTTATATCAAAAATAACCCATAAAAGACAACCAGGAATTTAATCAATCACTTAGTGTGCATTATTTAACAAAGCAATTATATTTATCACCTAAAAATGATTAAACACCACTTTCCACAAAAATCCATTTAAAAAATGGTCACAAAAAACATTTAGCATATATATAAGGTGAGAAAATCAAGAAACTAATGATTCTTAAATTAAAATGGTATGTTCTTGGGAAAACCTACCCTAATTCCACGGTGCATCGACAACACACACCCAAAGACACACTGCTAGGGTACTAAGAGCCCAGATCTATCAAGTGGAATGGTAGATGAAACAAACCATCAATTTTTTCCCCACCCTAGACACAAAAATAATCCAAACATGGCCATTATGGTTAGATGTGGAAGGGAAAATTAAATAAAATCAAAAGGGAAAAGAGAGGATCCCCAACCTTTCTATTTGGGAGAATATTCACCAAGAAACCATCTTGAACCAAATACAGAGGGGTTGGAGGTGATAAAAACCCACTATGGAAGATTTTTTGGTTGTGGGGTTCAAATGGTGGTGGGTAAGGAATGAAACCACACATAAATAGAAGAAGAAAATCATAAAATACCATTTACAGAGCGAGTTGCACATTCACCATGCACGGTTTAACAAACTATTTGAAAACCATTAAATTAGCCATTATCTAGTTCTATATGGGATTCACACTTTGGATACCTAGTTAGTTAAACCGTTTTTGACCCGTGTGACCCCCTGCACACTTACATCATTGTTAAACTAACCATGCACCTCAAACATGTGTCCTATAAAATGTCCCCAATAATTTCCTTTTTAACCGCAAAACTCATATAACTCAAGGGGATAATACATCAAATAAAAATTACCCATAAAAAGGATCCACTAGGAGTGTTTAAAATAATTTTTCAGTCTCCATCCTCCTTATTCATTCTTTATAACGAATGACAAGGCCAACGATAAGAGGAAAGAATAACTCAAAAATTTAAACCTGTCTAACTCGGTTCTAGAGAAAACAATTGAGAAGACACCTCAAAACAGGACCAAATATGTATCCTAAAACCCATGTTTTACATTGGAGGGACATTATGTAAGGTATAACTCCCATTTTTTAATACCATTCGTATTTACAATAGCTTCACTCCCCATCCACAATAAAAATAAAAGAGCTATAGACCTTCCTCAAACCTCTAAAGCCAATTTTTCTAATTTAAATATTCTCAAATATTCTCCAAATATTCTTAAATTTCTCATAGAATCATCTATTGTTTTAGGAACTATTCCAATGAATCTTTTTTCATAGAACAAAAGGAGTTACCCAATCTATATGTAATGTCTTCCCTCAAAATACATTATTTTATTTGCTTTCTCCACTACATAAAATATTCTTATTACATTATTTTATAGCCACACCATTATCTTAAATGTAATAGGGTGTTTTTACGTGATGGTTTTAACCTATAATTACACACACTTCCATATAATGGGAAACGAATGTACTATTTTTGTGTACGGTAAGTACTTCTTCACTAAACAGTGATTGTTCATGTTTCATTTACCACTTATTATGGTGGATATTTTGATGTAAATTATTATAATATATGTTATATATTATATTTATTATATATTTAATCATTTATAATTATTTTAAAACACATTTATATGAAGTGTAAATTATTATAATATAGTTTTGTCTCAATTTACCTTTTAGAGTCACATACCATGCCATACACCAATATTTTTTTATATGAAGTCTGCATGAAGCCTTTAACATGTTTTATCATGAATCAATTTCCATTTTTGATATTTAAATATTCATCTAATTTCACATTATTTTATGAAGAGTATGGTTCAAAGATATTATTTCATAAGAGTTTATTGAACTAGTCTCATCGCTTTTCTAGATTTTTTGTGATTATGATTCCCATGTTAAAATATTATAGTCCAAAACTCAATAACATTCAAGAACCTTATTGACCTCCAGTTATTCATAATATATTCTTGTATTGGTACCACATTTCTAAGCTTTTTAAAATAATATTATTAATAATATGTTTTAAAAAAAAGCATGACTTTTCCTCTCTCTTCGATTGAGAATCTATATTCTTTCAAAACCATGTTTTCTAAATAGAGTTTCAAAATATTTTAATGATTTATTTATATGTTTTAAATTTATTTTAAAATAAATGGTTTCAAAATTATTTTCATTATTTCATTATAAGTTTTCTAAAAATTGTTAAATAAATTGTTTTTAAGATGAATTCAATATTTATTTATTAGTTTTAAAAGTATATCAATGATTGGGATTTAAAATTGTTTCCAGTATTTAATTATATGTTTAAAATTTTCTTTCTAATAAAATGGTTTCTATGTTTTATTAAATATTATTTTAATTTTTTTAAAAGAAATAAATTTTCATAATGTTTTCATGCAAATTTTTTTATGTTTTCAAGGTAAAGATTTTCAAAAAGATTTTCAATCCTTCGTTATATGGTTTCAAATGTTTTTTATATTATGAAATTATATTTTCCTCACAGATTTTTGTGAAATAAATTTCAAAATTATTTTCCATCTTCTTTGAAATTTGTTGATGTAACTCATGCCTTTTTATGAAACTATCTGAATGTTACATTAATATTCATTCCTTGAATGGGGTATTCTTGATGTCTTGGTCTTTATGAAAATCATTTCAATTTCATCGGTGATATGGTTGTGAAACCTGCTTATTTTCATGGGTTATATGTGTATGAAATACATTTCTCTTTCATGGGATATTCTTTTGATGAGATGATTATCAAAATTTGTATCTTTTTATATAGATTATGACATGATTACATGTTTATGATACCCATTTCATTTCACAAGTTAATATAAGATTTTTTATCATATTGTGGTACATGTTTGTATGATTTCACTATGTCAAGTGTGGGAAAAATATCTCCCTCCAATACACTGGATAATGATTTATATATCATGAGATATAATAATATGGTCATGGGATTGAACCTTGACTTCTAAGATGGTCATGGGAGTAAACCATGACTACTAAGTAGGTATGTGGAGTGAAATCATGCTACTAAGATGGTCACGGGAGTAATCCATGACTAACAAGATTATTTGGGGAGTGAACCCATACTACTAATATGGTCTTGGCAGTGATGCCTTTGGTTATATGAAAATAATATTATACACTTGTGTGTTTGCTACAATTCCATGTTTTAATCCTATATTATTCTTTTATGGATTATGTTATTTAATTATTTTTTAATCATGTCTTATGAACTAACATGTTTTATTCCATGATTTATATGTATGATCTTTGATATATAGGGTATGATCTTAAATCATTATTCCCATGTTATCATTCACTTATGCTGATGATTATTTAGGAATATCTCCCTTGTTTACCCTTACTGAGTATTTAAGATCACCCATTTTTATGTTTCCCTCCCAAGGGTATGAAGATATATTTTCTGTTTGATCTATTTCATAAGGGTTCAAGTCAAGAAGAACCTAATGGGAGATAATGTATCTCATTTCTATACTAGTGTTTATGTTTCCATTTTCCCAAAGGTAGTATATTTGTACGGTCTTTCAGAATATATTTGTATAATGTTTTATGTATAAAGAAAAACAAATGTAATGTTAATGAATATCAATACTTAGTCATTATAAATCATTAGTATTTATTCATCAAATTTTTTAACTAAAAAAAGTGATATTATCCAGGACAACACATAGGCTTGTGGTAGATGAAAATTGATTATCATCCTTTAGTTATGGGTTCAAGCAACATGGTCATACCGGATGCGATGTTTTGTCACCTAATATGAGGGATGCATTTTTTCTATGACCATATTAACATAATTCCTATAAAAGTTTCAATTATTTATGACCCAAAATAAATACAATATCAAATTTTTTATAAAAACGTAAATTTTATGACTACGTTAAATCTTAATTAACAAAATAAAAATGTAAGGGAATTCTACCACAAATAACTTTTTCACATACTAAACCATTTGGTTGTTTTCCCATGTATTTCTTCCAAAATTATTCTAAATCATTTCATATTCTCTCCATAAAAATTTATGAAAGCGTTTTTTAATTCATTGAACATATGATAAACCTTAAACTCATAAACACATGGTCATATCCATACATCTAATGTTAATAAAGAAAAGTATTCCTATGAGATTTTATACATTCTATATATGATTCATAATTATTATAATGAAAATACCATTTGTAAAAGAACATATTGAATTATATTATTTAATCCTAATACATAAATACTACATCATTTTCATTTTCACAAATTATCTTCATTGGTATAGAGTTTAAACATTAGAATAGGGAATTGGAATGTATAATTCCTAGTTTCCCTATATTTAAGACTATGAACTGAAAATGGATACCTAGGTAGATATTTATTTCCTCCAATCATACTCTTAATGTTTTATCAAAATTTCATTACATTTCTACCTTATTTTACACACAAAAACAATATCTTATTCAATTGAGATGCTTTCTCTGGTTTCTATTTCTTCATTTCTAACATGGATGAAATCGACACTTCTTTCCTCTATGATCTCTATCAATCTAACTCTTAGATAATGAAATATTTTGTAAATTTTATGAGTTTTAGGGTTTTAATGTAAATTTTTTGAATCATAATTTGGGATAACTAATTATGAATAATGATGACATACTTTACTCCATTCATCATCCCATTTGGTTGGTCATAGTCACCACATTTTCCTTCATATTCAATCATTACACAATTACTTTGAGTTCCACTCAATTAATAAAACCTAAAATCCTAGTTTGAGAATCAATTATCATTATACGAATACCATATAATCGTTATGAATCATTTATTGGATGACTAAATCTTGTTACTTTTGTTTCAATCTAACGCACATTAGGTTTAACCTAGGTCTATTATTTTTGAAATCAATTCAAATTCATTAGATTGGATTGTGAAGAAAATATGAACTATCCTTAGAATAACCTCATGGACGGTCAAAACAAGTTCACAATAAGGCATATTGTTTTTCACCTGGTGACAATCAAGTCAATCCAAATTCTCACTGTTTATAGTTATTACCCCTAAGTTCAACTCCTCTAGATTCATTTTCACATGTAGTACCCATACATGGATATATATCTTGTAAAAACCATATATAATCATCCTTAATAAAATATTAGGAAGATCTCCTATACTTATCATTAAATTTTTCAATAGGGTTATGTTTCATAATCATTGTTTCCCTAAATCTAGTTCCTAAGGATTTTACTAAACTTTATCGGATATGAACAGTAATGACACCGACTCTAGTAACCCAATGATGGTATATTACTTTTTTCACATGGGAATAAAATAGAAGGAATCATATGCTTATTGAAAAAAGAGTTTTGTATTCTTTCTTAACTAGATAAATACATGCTTATTATATTTCATTTTAATACATAAATTGAATCATATTTTTTGAGACTATCATTATTATCTCTAGGATATCCTTCCATATCATTCTTTATAAACATATTATATTATTGGGAAAGGATAAAAATAAGGGTTAACTCAAATTCTCAGTAATGTCTTAGTACAGTAGAAGATAATCATGAATCAATAATCACAATAAACAAGGAATGGTAAATAATTAAATACACATACCATTTAAAAAACAACATGACTATCATAATTATACGTGGAATAATAAATATAAATAGCTATATAACTGAAATGAAATTCCATTTAATAGATACAATAAGAATGAAATATATTCATATATAATATCAGTACAAAAATATTGTTGACAATAATAACTAAATTCTCAATAATGGATATTCAAATTTATTATAAATAATTTATTAGGAAATAGGAAACCTCTATTTTCAATTCCTTTTACATGATATTTTAATAATGATGGGGAGGTATATACTAGAATCCAATTTAACTACAACTATTGATCTGATTAATATCATAAGAATAACAAACCATTTTGGTCATACCTATAACCTTTAACTTCTAAATATACATGTACAAATCATTCCACATATATTGAATAATAAATTTAATTCATAAAAAATATTTTTTAACAAAAAATATCTATGTTTAGTAAAGAATATGGATTTATCAATATCACCCCAATCACTCAAATGAAATTCAATATAAAACAGTATATGTAGAAATGATATGAATTTTATTCAATAATAATATCTATGATAAACCATATGCATAATTAGGGGAAATTTAATGTCCAATTATCACATAAAAGTGAATATTTCCTTTTACAGTAATGGCTACAAAAAATGAATCATGAAATTGAATTTCAAGAATATTCATGGTCCAAATGGTCATAAACCATCCATTAATATAAAAATTATGAAATCAATAAAACATATACCTAGTATAGTATCAATAGAATATATGGTTTATTAAATTTTGATAAATATTAATAACATAAATTTAAATTTAAAAACATTCGAGAGAAATAAATAATATTCATTTTGAAAATTACCTTTTAATTATAAATGTTCACAAAACATTTGTAAGATAATTTTATTTTAAAATAACATTGGATAATTTTAAAATAATTTCAAAAAAAAATTAATGGTCAAGAAAAATGAAAATTCAAAAAATTTCATATGAATTAATATCATATTCATTTGAAATTTTTAGTGAAATCCAAATTGGCCTTTTTAAAAAAATGACATGAAAATTCCTTTGAAAACATTTTAAAAAATTTCAATCATAGTTAAATAATTATTTAATAATTCATCTATATAATTTTATAATGGTTTTTTAAATAATTTTTTTAATATATGTCTTTTAAAGAAAAAATATTTCCAACCGAAGAGATAAATGAAGTTGAATTGTCTTAAAAACATTTTATCAACAATTTCAAATACCAATGAGTAGTTAAATTGAATTATTATGTCAAATAATTTTGAATAAAAATATTATAATAAAATTAAATTGGTTTATTATAAAATGATCAAATAATTTCTTTTAATATAAATTCGAGTATAAATAATCTCGATTATAATGAGATTATGTTATAAACCCTTAAAAGATCTTAAACTTTAAGTGAAAATTGATCAATGATTAAATTATGTGTATCAAATTTAATTCAGAATAAATTTTTTATAAATAGGAAATAATATATGAAAATTTATTTAAACAAATAATCATATAATTTTAAATACAATAATGAATTAACATAACCCAATGAAAAAATTGTGTTATAAAAATACTTATCACATGGTAGTTTTCAAGTAAAACCCCCTTGTATAAAATTATTAAAATTAAAACACAAAATAAAAATAATTATAAATGATTAATAGTATTAGATGATTTAGGGGCATTATATACACAATATAGATGAAATTAGGTGAATAAAATTACAATATGTGTTAATTAAGTAAAATTGAGATGAAGTCCCTTATCTCACTCGTCCTTTCAGTTGAAAATTAATTAACCTCGTCTATAATTTATTTATGAATGTTATTATTTTATACCATAGACATATAGATGTTTATAATATCACAAGTTATCCCCTTAAAACAATTTATCACTTTTTTTATTAATCATTTATTATTTTAATTATTTCATGTGTTAATTTTTTTGTTTTCTCATGCATTTGTTCTCAACAGTGTTTTGATTATTTGGTATAGGGTATAGACACATAATATGTAGAATTATATTAATTATGTATATAATATTTTGGTTCATTATAATTAATAATTTTTTCATTATTGAAATTGTAACAAGGATAATGGATCACATTGCTTCGTGGAGATGGTAGATCATATGTACGCAGTATCGACATTATCATTCCCTTAACGGGTGAAAGGGGTAATAATTTGGGTGATATATAAATTTTAAATAATAAATATCATGTCATATATATCACATATATTCATTAAATATATATTTATTTCCTTTAATTAAAATTTTAAGAGAAAATGGATTTCGTTACTTCACTTAACGATAGTCCACCGTAAACATGAGTGAATTTATCGTATTTTAAAAAATAAAGAAAATAAAATGGTATATGTTATATTAGAATTAAATATTCATAATAATATTATTAATATTATATAAATATGTTCAGCCCTTCTTCAACTTATCCATGAATGGTGGTGATGGAAAAAGAATTACATCAATTCATGTGGTGGTTGTCCTCCGTACACACGATTTATAGTTTCATTTCCCATTTATTGTAAGTAGAGAGAGAATTACAATATTTATTAAAAATTAATTAATTTGTTATATGTTATTTTATTATGTTATTATATTATACTAATTAAATAATATTTTATGGTGTTGAATGAAAAAACAAAAAACTGTCGTTTAAGAATTTTACCTCTTCTTCAGGAAACTTATTTTGGTTATCAAAAATATCATTTGTATGATTGATTTATAATAAAAAATTGATCTATATTGTTTTTAAGGGATTAATAAATGTATTTTGGTAGTTATATTTTTACCCTAATGGACTTCAGACTAGGATTAGGAGGGAGTGGGGTGTCCTTTTATAAGTGGGGGACACAAGCAATTTTTTAAAAGAACCTATTAGACCAACGTTTTTATCATTACAATAGACTTCAAAATAAGTAATTCATTTTATTTAGAGGTTTTAATGTGTATATATACAAATAATAGATCTTTTTTAGGTTTTTAGTTCATTTTTACCCTTATCTTCTATGTTTAGATGCTCAATAAGTCATTTTTTACCTTAATTGTAGTAAATATTTTGTATTGTTTTTATTAATCGTAGTAGTAAATAATTATGATAAATAAATTAAATAATATAAATTATTCTGATTCTAAACACGTAATAAATTCATCAAAATAAATTTCACATAATTGAAATATTCGTATTTAAAATTATACTTGCAGACGTGATGAGAAAGTGGGGTTTCAATGAAACAATTTTCCTAATTATATGGGGTTTTAATAGAAAAACATGCTAAGAAATTGATTCCAATGACATGATATATTTAAATTTAAAAATAATAGAGCTAATTTTAATTTATAAAAATTCAAATTTAATATTACCTTTTTAATTATTTAAATTAAAATTCATTTTTTAATAAAATATTATTTTTTATCATCATTCGTCATATAATGAAACATTTCATAAAATTGATAAAATACCCTTAAGATAATTTTGGTGTTTTAATTTCAAAAACTAATTTCATTTTATAAAAAAAATTCTATAATTAGAAGTAACTATTTCCAAATTATGTGTGTAAAGTGAAAACAAACTTTATTTTTGAAAAATAATATAGTACTTATGGAAACATTTAATTTTTTTAAAGAATTATTATTTTACTTATAATCTATAGATAAACCTAATTTTTCTAATTTAGTTATTATTATTAATACCATACATTTTAGTAGTTGTGCTATAATGTTATACTATATTATGGTTTATTTATATTTATGATGGTTTTTTCTTTATGTTATCAAAAATATTAAATTTAACTAAATATATTTCATTATTTTTTTAATCTTGGTGTTGCATGTCACATATTGAATTGAATGAATTGTTCTTATTTTGTAATTTTTATGTGTTATAGGTAATGTGAATCCTTTATCAAATTATTTATATATAAATTAATTGGTATATCTATAATCAAATAACACATTATAAATTCTAGAATAAATTTAATTTCTATCTTTAACAACTTCATTATCATACTCAAAATTTATAATAGTGATTGGAGGATATTTCCAATTTTCTCTTGGATTAATAGGTTTCAGAATTCATTAATTTTCTTTAACCATCAAATTATACAACTAGATATCATAATTATTATACACATTACATTTCCAATAGAATTGTATGTGTGGTATATTTAACATATATTTCTCTCCCTTCAAATCGTTAGAAAACTTATTTGCATCAATTTTTTCTTTGACTGGATGATGAACTTTCTATCCAAACAAAAAGATTATTATAGACCACTTAAAATATTGATCGAGTCTATAGATCACATTAGGTCAGGATACCTAGGACCCGTGTACTTAAAAAATAAAAAAATAATTAAATAAGGAACTATACATATTTATCGAGTTTATATATAAGATGAACAGCCCAGAATGTGAACCCTCCAATGGGCCAAACAAGTCCCTATAACAATAATCCTACTGAGCATAGGAAAGTCCTATGAGTAACCCCCAACCAATGGATAGGGCCTATTACAATAACATCCACTTAATTTTTCAAGGATTACCATGTTATCTATTTTCCAAATAAATTCACCGGTCCATATCATCAATTCATTATTTGAAAACCCATTTCATAAAACAATTTCACAATGCTTTTAGAACAATTTTAAATTTAAAAAAACCAAGCGAATCCATATTTTATAAAAACTTTATTCCACAAGAACACAAACTATTCAACCATATCATTCCATTTCATTTAATAAATAAATTATAAAAAAAATTAATTTGGTTCATCTAACATTGGGTGGAGATAGAACTTGATACCTCAAAACTCCAGGTAGCACATAACCACAATGGATCCCACCAAAAAAGGATTCAACAATGAATAAAGAGACCCTATAATCATCCTACATGCCTTATAATTGATTAAATTTTAAAAAAAAGATAGAAAATGGTGATGAAAAAACCAGATTCTTAAGAATTCACACATGTCGCAACATAACCAATGAATGAAACCACCCTTGGAATAAGATCGAACAGCGAATATAGAAAAAAAAACAAACTGCTATGGGTCAATATGTTCTATAATGCAATGAAAAAGAACTATCAAGACCAAAGAAATCATGAATTTGAAATTATCATTCACTTAGAGAGACTAAAACCATCCACAATGATGATCAATTATAGAAAGAATAAATTCAGACCGAACAGAGACTACCAAAATTACCAAATAATCCTTCCCGATCATGATCCAAAGGAGTTGTGAATGAATGAAAAATAATTTCAACCAAGTAAGAAACTTAAGAAATATACTTATGAAAATCTCATGGGGTTTAATATCTCTACCCATCTGGTAATCCATGGGGATCACATATGCTGAAAAATATTTTATCTTTTAATTTAAAATCACTATTTAAAATAATTACATTGCATGAAATCAATACATGGTATGCACTCACCTCACAAAGTACACCAGATCCATGAAATCCTACCTGAAGAACATAGATTCCATGTACTACAACTCCACAACCATTATTTTTACTAGAGACTGCAGAAAATTCATATTCTTACATGAAAACCCAAAACACCTCATGTGTCCTCCAAACTTGGGGAGAATCTCCCAAAACCATTAACACATTTAAACTAAATTTATATTAATTCATAAAAAGTTACATCAATAAACATTAGATCATTTTACTAAACAAATTCTTTATATCCTTGTGAGTACTAAGATTCACCTAATTAAAAATTAAAACAATTAAATAGAAGGTAATTACCTACATATAGGTTACGAGATGTTACAAACTCCCCACAATAATACTTTCCATCCCTGGGAAGTCATCTATAAGATTGAATTCTTGTATATCAGTGAGAAAATTAATTCCTCATCACCAAATCATTCTCCCAAGTCTCATGAGAATCTAATCTATGTTTTTATAACACTTTGACCAACAGAATTGACATCCCATGCAATACCTTCACTTGAGATTCAATAATCTCAAATAGATGTTCCAAAATAAAATGGTTAGGATCTAACTCAATCTCTCCGTAAATCAGAACATGATAGGTTTCGAGATTGTATTTTTTTAGTTTTGGTATGTGGAAAACATTATGAATTACATTAAACAGAACCAGTTGTGCTAACCAATAATAAATGTACCAATCCACTTGGTAACCTCAAATAGTCCCACATGTATTGGAACTATCTTTCCCTTTTTTCTAATCAAACAGTGACCCAATTGAGGAGAAACATTAATGAAAACCCATTCATCTATGTAAAAATATAAAGGATGATTTTTTTGATCTCTATATGATTTATGTCGACTCTACACTATAAATAGGCATCGACATATATCCTCAATACTCACATACATATCATGAACCAAACCAAGTCCCACAAAATAATCTTCTTTAACTTATACCCAAAAAATTTGTGACATTCATGGGAGACCATAAAAATCTTCAAAAAGAGGAATTCTGATTAACTTTAGATAACTCTTATCGTGAGAAAACCATACCAGTCCCAAATAACTATCCCAAGAATCTTAAAAAAAAAATACAATGTACTAGAATGAAGTATAACACCCCAAGTTTTTATAAATATTTTAGTTGGGAAAAAACCATCAATGTGACCCCTAGGAATGTTGTGGGTGAAATTGTGTTTGTGGACAAAGATAGATAATTGAGAATGAGAATGGATAGATCGTGTACCATGGATGGGAAGGGTAAGTTGTGGTGTACCAGGCTGTGGGAATGGTATGTGAATGTGGTTTGTGAAACAATAAACGGTTCACAAAGGACGGGGGTGTAGTATGTGGAATGCATGTCGACAGTGGAGGAAATCGACAATGTTGGACCAAAGCTGGTACACGAAGTGCGTAGGAAAACGGTGTGCAGATGGGTTGTTGTTCGTGGTGGATAAGAAATAGATAAGTGCTGGAGGATGGATTGAAGATTCAGTAAATCTAGATTTATTGTATTAAGCATATATCATTTCCTATATAAGAATTTTTCAAACCGACCAATTACAGTAGAGATTGAAGATTATTAAGGAATACATTTTTCTCTGATAATTCATAAAAGTCTAAAACCGGTTCGTGCTGATGTTGTTTATAGGGATTCATAACCTATAAATGAAGTTTGGTATGTGTAGGATGAAGTTTGGTATGAAAAAGCAATTGACTTTGTACACAGAGGAGGAATCTTTGGTACATGAGAGGTAGAATTCCGCAAGTGGTACATAGAGTGTAAAGACCCAGATTTTTCAGGTAAATTTTTTTATTTATATGAAATTATCACAAGTCTGTGAAAAAATGACGGCACTTGATTCTGAGTCCTGATGTGACTAGAATGAATTTATGAACTTTTTTTATGTTACATTCTATAAACGCATGAGTGGCATTTTCTAACATTTGACCTGATGCTCGGATAAAAAATCTGAGGGTACTTTTGAATCTTCGGCACCAGGATTCACTTAAGGAAGGCTTCATTACAACCACAGTAGGTGAGAAGACAAACATAGATTATAGTCATTAAAAAGAATAATAAAAATAACTTTGTTATTTTATATTTCTTTTTCCTTTTCCTCTAACAAAAAAGTGGTGTTGGTGGGACCAACAACATGTCGATCCATTAAATGGATTGACTTTTAAAATCTTTGTAACAAGACTATTGGAATTAAGAAGTTTATTTAATCTATTGAACCCCATTAAGTCCACGAGTGTTACTCACCCTCCCCCTCTCCTGTTTATATGGAGCATAGGGAGGAGTATTGGAAAAGATTCACCAAGTGACGAAGCTTTGCAAAAGTACAGCAACGCCAATCACTTGAAGGACTGAACTAGTTCAGGAAAACAGTGATGTGTGCCACCAAATCATGAACCAAAGAACAATGATAGAGCGACATCGATGGAGGCTTTTTGAGGGAACGAAAAATGTTGACTTTTTCGAAAACGTAGATATTCTCCAACGATATTGATGTATGGATTTTTATTGTTTTAATTACTAGAGTTTTTTAAATAATGTATCCTTCCCCCATGTTAAGACACTAATGTGGAGGGTGTAGGCCAAACAAACATGGCGCAGACACTCTGCTACATGTTAATCTATGTGTTCTTCGCTGTCCTTTTTATTCAGATTGGACAAAACAAGGAATGGAGGGTCAAGAAGAGAATATGGAATCCCGAGGAGGCCGTTGGTACATATGGAAGGAAAACTAGACACAGGAGCTCACCTGGTGACCCACGGAAGACCGCCAGAGCAGCACTGGCATGACAGTACCAAATACTAATGCTAGATGGTGATGGAGGCCACCAGCAATGGCCAGCAGTGGAAGGAAAGGCAGGGCGCCGTCATGAACTACCAGTTGAGAAGGTCGCTGTCATAGCCGTGGTGAGGGAAGACAGTGGCCGGCTAGGACTAGCCATAGATAGCGGATGCGGAGCGGCGTGCCGCCGCCTGTCACTAGAGATGGTCGCGGTGGGGAGGAGTGACTCTCTCGTTCAGGTCCCGTGGTGAAAAGGCAGCACCACCTGGCACTGCTGCTCCGTTACCTGAATTCTATAGTCGTTCAGGACTAAAGGGGGAGGGTAACCCCCCCCCCTGTGCCCGTTAGCGCGAGCCCCTATGGGTCGTTCCTCCAAAAGGATGCACCCCTCCGTGGGTCAGGCCATGCGTTCCCCAGAAAGGTGCACCCATTTTTTGGTGGGGTCGTGCGATCCCAGCGGGCCATGCCATTCGCAAGCCAGGCCACATGATCCCTGCGTACCACAAGCCACTGTGGTGTTAACTTCATGGTGTTACATTTGTTGTACTTTTAACTTTGTAATTTTACATTCATGTTATTACATTTGAGGTACTTTTACCTACGTGGTGTTATATTCATGGTGTTACCTACATGGTACTATTACCTTCGTGGTGTTACCTTTATGATGATACCTATGTTGGTGAGCAGGAGAGGCACTCAACCTAATCTGATGATCTAGATTTGTGACTAATCATCTATACTTATGTACATAATTTATATACTTGGTGTGAGATGAGTCCTCACCTTTGTGGTAATTTTACATTCGTGTTGCTACCTTTGGGGTGTTACCTTTTTTTGTAACTTTACATTCGTGGTGTTAACATTGTGGTACTTTTACCTTCACGGTGTTACCATTCTCTAGTTACCTTTATGGTACTATTACCTTCACGGTGTTGCCTACGTGGTGTTACCTTTGTGGTACTTTTACCTTGATGGTGTTATCTTTATGGTGATACATTTTTTGTATTCTTCCCTAGTTGATCAGTTGTGGAAATGGCATAAAATATGGATCCTTATGTTTCATCAAGTATGAGATGAGTATATTTTGAGAACATAGGTATATGTAGCGGGATATACCTATGAAGAGTTGACTACAACTTCATGATTTTTTATTGAGTTCTTGCTTTGTGGTATTACTTCATGGAACACTGGGACACCTTCAGGGGTCTCTAGGTCCATAATGAGTAATGTTATACTCCACCACACACGGGCTACGCTTGCACCTTGATATGTCTTGTGCAGATAATGGGAAACATTGATTGAGGTTGAGGGAGCCTGGAGTGGATGGTCCTCATAGGTGGACCATTTGATGTGACATGACATAGTCACTACTAATTGTGAGTTATACCTACCAATTATGTAGGATCGTGGGTGGATATTCCAGGAGATATTTTACTATTTAGCTGTACATGTATATTCTAGTCAGTCTTGAATTCTGACCACTCTAATTTCTGTACACTTTTTTACTACGACAGTTTACTTCATTGTGGTCTCCTGTTGTGTTCTTGGATTGTGTGATTGTATATTTTTAAAGTCAATGCCTTCATGTTATCAGGATATATCTTTCTGGTGCTAGTTTCCAGCCCCTGGCCTATGGAAAGTGGGCTTGGGGTAGTCACGGCACGGGGCCCGGGGGAAGGGTCGTGACAAAGTAATATCATAGGAGTCGGTTTTAATAAAATACTAACATTATGATATTTTCAATGTGGAAATATTGTTATGTCTTATGAGTGTGTTTTTTAGTTTGATAAATCTAGTGTTGGTATGACGGATGACGTGTCCATAAACAAGGACCCTGAATCTTGATTTATGACTTAGTGAACGTAAACACTCATTGCGTGTGTTTGGAAAAGTTTTTCATATGATTTATTCGAGTAAGCTCACCATGTATAACTTATTGACTGTGGAACACCTATTTCTTATCTAGATGCCACCATGTAGATTGTCAGCTAGTATTTTAGAGAGAGTACATGATGACGGCCCACCGAGCGATGGGGATTCGGTGTAGGGACCTCTTACGGCGATAGTACCATCATGTGGGGAAATATTAGTACTGCAACCCATTTAGAAGCAGATTACACCATCCCCACCAGCATAGGGTGCATGCTGACTGAGAATATTTCACATGTTTCAGCGGCAGAGGCCTCTAATGTTCCATGGCAGGATGGATCCACAAGCGGCTGAGGACTGTCTAGAGGCTGTGGCTAGAGTTTTTTGCTTGGTTGGTACACCAACTGATCTGATGGTGATCCTAGCTGCCAGTCTCTTCCACTGAGCTTCTACGATGGGGTGGAGTCTGGCACTCTAGTTACCCAATGAGGAGAACCTCACCTGAGTGGACTTCGAGGAACATTTCAGTGCAGATTGTTTCCCTAAGACCCTACGCTCAGTGTGTATACAGGAGTTACTACTATTACAACAGGGCTGCAAGATCGGGGCCTAATACACAGTGAGGTTCACTGATCTCTCCCTCTACTCCACCAACATGGTACGAGACCCTTTCTTTAGGGCTCGGACTTTTGATAAGGGTCCCTAATATGGGATAAGAGCATTAATGATATCTCCCATCATTCTAACGAAGGTTGGGGTGCTAGAGAGAGCATTTTTGGTGGAGATATTTCTATATGAGTTGGAACCGACTGCAAGAGCCACCACCGAACATTAGGTAGTGGAGTAATCCATAATAGGTTGTAGATGGATGACTCATGGGACCCTGTAGGCCATCCCATTTGGTGGGAGACCTCAGGATATATGGTCGGTGGTGCAGGGAACTCGGGACAGAGGAGGACAGACGAGGAGCAGGTAGTGATACTCATTCGACGGGAAGGGTCACATGGAATGTGATTTCCAAACCCTCCATATGGAAAACTAGCAGATGGTAAAGGGAATTCCAAGGTAGTGGTAGATGTTTGATAGAGGAATTCTGCAAGGTGGTGACGTGGAAGAGGATATGTCCATCCAGCATATAGTGGGTGAGGATTTGAGGTTCTACCGTCACCACCTCCAGTTGGTCCACCCCAACCACAGGGAGCAGGAGGATAGGTATGAGCTCAACTCAAGGTAGCTAAGGCCTACTACCACGATGCTCTAGAGATGATCATAGGTACGATATGTGTCTACACCACCTTAGATGTAGTACTTATAGACACAGGTTCCAGTCACTCTTTCATTTCTAGGACTCTTGTTCAGATCTCAGAGAATCTGGTGGAGTCATTGCCTCGATCCTTGTGATTAGAGACTCATATAAGGGAAGATTTAACAATAAAACATTGGTTTCGGTAGTGTGATCATACTCTATGATGTGACAGCTTTAGCTGGGATCTTCTAGTAGCGTCGTCGAGGCCTTATGACATTATCTTTGGTATGGATTGGCTATCCATAGTCCATGCTCAGATTGACTATATTAAGAGTATAGTGTGGTGTGTTCGTGTGGTTGGGACCAGGATTTTCTTCTCTGACAAGAAGGGAATCTTTGCAGCACATGATGGACTTATCGGGAGGATGGTGCAGCTGATCACTGACAAGTTTTATAGCCTTACCCACAGAGTAGTTGATGTTTACAGTCCAAGCTATCCTGTAGGGGTGGACCCATATGCTTATTTGTTCCCTGATGAGGTTTCGAGACTACCACCTCATAGAGAGGTGGAATTATGCATCGACCTGTAACCTGGGACGACACTGATATCTTCACCAGCATATCGGACGGCTCTCGCGGAGCTTCATGAGTTATTTTTACAACAAGACGACTTGGAGAAAAAGGGGATCATAAGGTGCAGTTTTTCTCCATGGGAAGCCCCAATTTTGTTCTCCAAGACAACAGATGATATTTTGAGACTCAGTGTGGACTATCTGCGCATGAACCAAGTGACCATGAAGAACAAGTATCCACATTTGAGGATTGAATATCTTTTCGATCAGCTAAAGGTATCTCGATGGTTTTTGAAGATAGACTTAAGGTCACGCTATCATCATCTCAGGGTACAAGATGAGGATGTGAAAAATACATCCTTTAGATGTTATTATAGCCATTATTTTTTTTTTGGTTATACCATTTGGCATGACCAACACCCTAGAAGTGATCATGGGACTCGTGAATAGGATATTTTATCTATACCTCGATTGGATCATGGTCGTATTCATTGATGAAATCTTAGTGTACTCAGTGACGGTAGAGGAGCATGCCTATCATCTACAGATTAATTTGGATAAACTCCAAGAGCATCGGCTTTATAGTAATCTATTGAAGTAAATGTTCTGGATATGAGAGGTTCACATTTTGGGACACATTATCACGGAGGCTGGAGTTGTAGTGGATCTGGAAAAGATAGAGGTTGTGCAAGCTTGGGAGCCAACCAAAAGTGTGATCGAGGAGCAGAGTTTCTCAGGGATAGCAGGATGCTACTGAAGATTAATACAAAACTTTTCCAGAGTTATAAGAACCTTATCAGTTTTGACAAAGGAGGGTCAACCCATCATTTGGATGGAGAAAATCCATCATAGTTTTTTGGAGATGAGGCAAGGACTGATGAGTTCCCCTATCTAGAAGCTACTAGAATAGGGTGTTGGGTATGTGATCTACTGCAACGCATCAGAGACTAGAATTGGATGTGTCCTGATTCAAGAGTGAGCAGTGATTTCTTATGGGTCAAGATAACTGAGATAGCATGGGCAGAACTTCACTACCCATGACCTGGAGTTAACAGCAATGGTCTACACCTTGATGAGGTGGTGACCTTACATTATGGGTGATCTTTTTACTATCTACTACGATCATAAGAGTCTAAGGTATAACTTCTAACATGAGGACATGAACCTGGGACAGTGGAGTTGGCAGGAGTACCTCTAGGACTATGAATTTGATATATTCTACACTCATTTGAGGGGAAATGTAGTGGCAGATGCACTCAGTAGGAGGATTGTTTTACAGCTACTGAGTGAAGTGGCTGAGAAGCTATCCACAATGAAAATATCATTTGTGGCTAGATATGGAGTAGCTTACATTCATTCTATGACTATCACTCCCCCACTTCATCATCAAGTATGGGAGGTACTACTTGGGGGTGTTGACTATGAGGCTAGACATGCTAATATATCCTCAAGATAAGAACTGGACGGATTTTTTGAAGGTGGGGATCACATCATCCTCTTTATAGGACGTACCATGGTACTAGTGGAGCTACATGATGAGGTGTTGAGGTAGTTCCATATCTCCCCTCTGGCGGTAAATACTTTTGTGGAGAAGATTTACCATGACCTCTGGTGTTAGCACTGGTGTCCATGGATGAAGAAATCAGTGGCATAGTTTTTTTCACGAGTCCTCACTTGTCATCAAGTGAAGGTCGAACATATGGTTCCAGTAGGCTTAGAGAAACCACTAGAGGTGTCATAGTGGATGTGGGGTGGTATCTCCTTAAACTCTGTGACATGTGTTACATGTACGTCCAAGGGACATGACTTCATCTAGGTGATCGTTGACCCACTCACCATGTTGGCCCATTTACTTCCTATCCTAGAGTATGGATCAGTAGAGGGCCTGAGATGCCTCTAAATAAATGAGATTTTGAAACTTCATGGGGTTCCATAGATGATCTTCTCTGACTGTTACGCATGTTTTACATATAAGTTGTGGAAGGGATTGATAGAGGCATTCAAGACTCATCTACGTTTGAGCACCGCCATTAATCTGAGACGAATAGTCAGATAGGGCAGTCTATTCAGACACTAGGGGACATGCTTTGTGCTTGCATCCTAGATTTTGGATGTCGTTGGGAGGATCACTTTCCCTTGGTGGAGTTCACATACAACAACAAATATCACTCAACCATTAGTATGGTACCATTTTAGGCCTTGTATGGTCAACCCTACTAGTCACCTCTATGCTGGAAGGACCTAGGGGAGTCATCACTTATGGGTCTAGAGTCTGTACGGGCTACCACTGAGAAGGTTTTGATCATCCTGGAGAGGATGAAGACTGCATAGAGTTGGAAGAATCCATATGCTTATAGTAGACAGAGACCTTCGGAGTTCAAGTAGGGATACCATGTCTTCCTATGGGTCTCACCTTGAAAATGTTTGCAGATATTTGACCGAGGTGGAAATTTACCACAGAGGTTTATCGGACCTTTTTAGGTTCTCAGAAGTGTTATTGAGGTGGCTTATCACATGGATCTTCTCCCACAGATGCATTGGGTGCATGATGTCTTCCACGTTTCATAGTTGAGGAGTTACGTGTATGACCCATCTCACATCATTGACCATGGAAAGCTAGACCTTAATGATTGGGCAATGTTTATGATAGTTTCAATGGAGATTGAGGATCAACAAGAGTGGGTCCTTTGTGGATGATCTATACCTCTGGTGTCCGTTCATTGGAAGCACAAGAACATCCAGGATAGCACATGGGAGTGGGAGGCTCAGATTCATGCTCAGTACCCCCATTTGTTTCCTTAGTCTATGTTGTGGTTTTTGTGGATGAAAAGCACTAAGGTGGGGATAATGTAAAGACCTGGAATTTACAAGTAATTTTATTAATTATATGGAATTATTAAGAGTTCAAAAATTAACTGTTCATGATTTTGAGGCCTAGTGTTCCTGAAATGAATTACTGAACTTTTTTTAAGAGACGTTTATTAAATGCATGAGAGGCATTTTAAAACATTTCAACTAGTGTAGTGATTAAAAACATGAGGGCACCGTTGAATCTGTTGCACTGGGATTCACTTAAGGAAGGCTTCACTATAACCATAGTATCCAAGGATAAAAAGTTAGATTTTGGACATTTAAAAGAATAATAAAATAATGTTTTTTATTTTTCTTTTTATTTTTCCTCTAATGGGAAAGCTCTAGTGGCAGGACCAATGACGTGTCATGCCATTATATGGATTGCATCCTAAATTATTTATACCAGTTGTGTTGGAATTAGAATGGTTTCATAATTTATTGAACCCCATTAATTCCACAGTCGTTACTCACCCTCCACCTCTCCTATTTATATGGAGCCTGGGGGGAGTATTGGCACAGCTTCACCAAGAAACAATGTTCTAGAAAAGTACCATGATGTCAATCACATGGAGGAAAAAACTACTTCTGGTGAGCAATGATGTGTGCCACCGAATCACAAACTGAAGAATGATGATCAAGCGACATCATTGGAGGCTTGTTTAAGGAATGATGAACACTGATTCATCCTCAAACACGTACATTCTCCAACGATCTTAAGGTAGGTATTTATCTTGTTTTAATTTCAAGAGATTATTGAATCATGTATCCTACCCCCCATGTTGATACACTAACGTGGAGGGTGTGGGCCAAATGAACAAGGCCCGAAACCTCCACTACTAGTTAATGTATGCATTATTTGCTGTCCTTTTTATTTGAATTGGATGGAACCGAGAATATAGGGTTGAATAGAGAAGAGGGTATACAAAGGAGGTCGTTCGTACTTACAGATGAAAAAATAGTCCATCGGAGCTCACCCGGTGACCCGCGGAATACCGATGATGAGGTTCCGACACAACATCACCAGGGAATAGTGCCAGCGGTTGACGACAGCTACCGGCAACGGCCAGCTGTGGAAGGGATGGCGGCACACCATCACGCTCCACCAGTGGAGAAAGTTACGACCGCAACCATGGCAGGTGAAGATGGTAGGTGGCTCAAGTCGGCTGTGAAAGGTGGAGGAAGATTGGCGTTCCATCATATGCCGCTGGGGATGGCCACAGTATTAATCTGCGGTGGTGGAGGAGACACCCACCCTTATGGGTCCTTTGGTGACTAGGTGGTTCCACATGGCACCACCTCTCTGTTACCCGAATGTCTTAGCCATTCAAGAGTAAATGGGGGGATCATAACACCCCCCCCACTTTCCAACTAGCTTGAGCCCCAGCATGTCATGCCACCAGCTTGTCGCGCCCCTTGGTGGGTTGGGCCGCACGAGCCCCAGTGGGACGCACCTCTAGCAGGTCAATCCCCTTTGTAGGTTGAGCTGAACTATCCCTATGGGTCGCACCCCTCCATGAGTCGGGTAGCACGAGTTCTTATCCCAGCGAGCTGAGCCTGCCGTCACCCAGCCTAGACAGATCGAACTCAGACTAGGTCGGTTCGAGACAGGTGAGACCAGACTCGGACAACTTCTAGGCCCAGTTTTGTTAAAACAGCCATAACATGAAACCCAGGTGTCTTTTTGATGAACTGTCTATGGCGTAGAGACCCTTCGAGGGAGACATTCCTTTTGGTAAACTCCACCTGATTTTTAGAGAAATTTGGAGTACGGCCTGGTTGGATTGAACACGAATGCAACCAGTCCCTCCCATCAAAAAAGCCTAAAAGTCACAGACCGAGAATCTGGTTGGCATGTCGTTTGGTACATAGGAACCATTACAACATGGTAGTCCTTTGTAATACTTCTTCATGGAACATTGTGGCGGTTTATATATGACTGATGTCCTGAGAAGTGGATCATCTTGCAATCAAGTGTGCTTAGTGCAGGAATCTCATGATTGGATGTAACATGGGGAAATAACATCGATCCTATGTGGGTCATCATCTATAGATCTGGTGTGGGTCAGTGCCTAAAAATCTTGTGTGTCTCCGAAACTATCGATCTAGTGTGGTTTAGTTCCTTGTGATCATGTTTCGGTTTGCATATATTGATCCATTGTGGGTCAGCAGTAGAGCCTCTAAATATAATTAGATGATCTAGACTTACAAATAATCATTTTTACTTATATACTTAAGTTATATACGTGGTGTGAGATGAGTCTATATGTTTTTTTAACTTTTACCTTCATGGGGTAACATTTGTGGTACTTTCAACTTTATGGTGTTACCTTTGTGGTGTTACCTTTTTCGTACTTTTACCTTCATGTTGTTACCTTTGTGATGTTACCTTTGTGGTATTATTACCTTCATAGTGTTACCTTTGTGTTGTTACATTTTTGATACTTTTACCTTTTTGGTTTTACCTATGTGGTGTTACGTTTGTGGAAATCTTCCCTTGGGGATCAATTGTGCAAATGGATTAAAAGTGGGAGCCTTACATTTCATCATGTGTGAGAGGAGTATATTTTGATAACATAGGTATATATGTGGGCATATACCTAAGTAGAGTTGACTCATACTTCTTGATTTGTGATTTAGGTCTTTCTTTTCGGTTTTTCCTTTGTGGAACACCAAGATACTTTAGGGGTCTTGGGGTCCCTACTGGGTACTGTTATACTCACCACTGCACAGGCTATGCCCACACATTTATGTGTCTTGTATTGAAAAAGGACAACATTGATCAAGGCTGGGGGAGATAAGATCGTACGGTGCTCAGAGGTGGAATATTTGACATGGCACGATGCAGTGACTACTGATCTTGAGTTGTACCTACCCTTTAAGTATGATCTTTAGTGGGCTTTACAGGAGCATTTTTCACTTTTTAGTTGTACTTGGACTTTCTAGTTGGTCTTGTATTCCGGACCCTTTACTTTTAGTACACTTTTTTTCTATAGCATTTTACATCGTGGTTGCTTCCTATTGTATTCTCTGTTTGTGTTATTTTACAAGATTAAAGGCAATTCCTTTATGCTATAGGGATACATCTTTCTGGAGCTAGTCTCCAGCCCCTGGACAATGGAAGGCGGGCTTCGGGTAGTCACAACACAGGAATCCGGGTATAGGTGTGAGACAGAGGGAGTTATGTGGTGTGCAGAAGCGAAGGAAATCTACGAATAGAAAACATTTTGCAGGGAACAAGGGTTTCATAAAGGAATTTCACAGAGTCAGTACGCTATAGTTATACGCGATTGTGAAGGTGGAGGCAGTCTATGAATAGATGAGGTTCGTAGAATAGGAACTCCATGGACAGAGGAGTTTCATCTAAGAGAATGTATGTAGATAGAGGAGGTTCATGGAAGAGGTAGTAGTACGTACAGAAAGCAATTCACATACCAAACCTAGTACTCAGTATGCGGTAGAGACAAGGTGGTTCACAATTTTCACAAGGAAGCTTCTGAATGCTTCAATTCAGTTTTAGAAAATATATTCTGATACCTAACATTAATCGGGAAGGTAGAATTCATATGTGGGTGAAAAAGGAACATCAAAAGAGAATCTACTATTAGTTGAGGATGCAGTAATTCATGAAAATGAAGGGACCTACATTTCAATAAATTTTGTTTGACCTACACATCCATAAACTATGAATGTATTCAATTCGAAGAGCAGTGAGAAAAGGAAGAGGAATACAATGACCCATTCCTCCAGCAGTGAGCTAGAGAAATAGGCATAGTGAGTGACCCATGAAAATGTAGTGAGCAGACCCTTAACCTAGTAAAGGCATAGAGCCTTGGCATAAAAGATCATGACCCAATTTTGTACTCATTTTGTGTCATGAGCCTTATTAAATTTGGTACATCAGCACATTGCCATTGTATTCTCCTTGGACATAGTGTAGTGAGGGTAAACCCTGTAAAAATTGATGTGTCATGTGCACGATTTCATATCTATCTCTATATTTCTATGCTTTGAAGAGAGAATTGAGTTTTGTCTAACAATGAAACAATATCCAAAAGGCATAACGTTTTAATCTACCATACCCAAATTCACCCCCCCAACTCTGGGTATTTGACCTAGCTAGCCTAACAAATTTCTTTTTCTAAAAAAGTTTCATTGTTTTCTTGTGTTATACGCGACACTAATTTAATCATTCACTTCGCGCAACACCAGCTTATCTTTCTTTGCACACAATAATGAGTTTCTATGAAACATCATTTTATTGTTATACTTATTTTAAAGAGGAAATTATAACCTAACCATTACAATAGTCTATTTGAATTGGATTAATTAAATTGTGAAATTATTTTTAACACATAATTATTTGAAAAACAAATTATAAATAAATGTCAAACCCTTTTCAAACAAAAGGAAATGTTTCTCTGAAAAAAAAATTAAATGTGGAAAAGTGTGTTTTATACCAATAAATATACAAATAAATATTTTGGAATTATATTAATAAAAAATATATATATACACAATACATTTAACCTTCATCTTATGTGTTTTCAACACAAGATATAATAATAAATCTAATTTTAATTATAAACGATGTATTTTTCCAGAAAACAGTTTTACCGCTTTTTGATAGTGTACTGTTTTAACTCTATTTTTTTGATAATTTTATTAATTATATTTGAAAAAAAAATATTATTTGAAATTTTTATAACATTATTTAATTCATTTCAATTTTATAATTTTTTTTGACACAATTCATTTTTTATTAATAGCGAAAAAAATAGTGTATTTTAATTGAAAAAAAAAATCATCTGATTTATTTTTACTATTAGATTATATTTTCGATAACTTCTAAAGTACAATTAGATCAATATTTTATCTTTTAGTCCAACTAATTTCATTGCAATAATTTTTTAATTAAATTTAGATACAAAAACATTTCAATCTTTTGGATGTTTTTACATTAAAAACTCATTTTCTTGATCCTTCAACGGGTTTAATATTTCATTTATTTATGAAAATTTTGTGTTTAGAATTTAAAAAACAATAATTCTATAATTTTAATCAGAATGTATAAATTTATTAAATATAACCCTTTTTATTTTTGGAAAAATATGAATAGAAACTGTGGTAATTTTCATTACCACGGTTAACACAAAATTCGATAATTAAGGGTAAAAAATATTATAAATATTATAAAATAACCCTAAAAATTTTTCAATTTTTTTTTGATTGAATATTTTTCATTAATAATAATTAATGGATCAGTTATGAGATCCTTTATGATCTTATGGATAAGAATAAAACATTTATAATTTAATATTAAAAGGAAATTTAATTGCGTCACACATTAGTTTTTAACAAGAGAAATATTTTTAATGTAGATTTAAATAAGGGATATGATCAACTATAAAGAGTATTTAAAAATATAAAATGATTTTATATATCATTTAAATTTATTTATAATTGTTAGTGGTACAATAATTATTATACATGGTGAACAATGAGGATTATGTAATTGTTTAATTAATTGAATAATTAGATAAATGGTTTCAAAATTATTAAAATAAATATAATAAATATAATTGATATTATCCATAAATTTTAGGTAATAATCTTAAATATTAGGTATTAGTTAAACTATTTTTTTAAGAAATCATGTTGTTTTGATTTTTTTAATAAGTAAACTATTGAATACTGTCAAAATTGACATTAAAGATATTTTAAAATAAAAAATAGTTAATTAAATTTTATAAAATTCAAAAAAATATAAAATTTTGGTAAATGATTAAGATAAGTCTTAAAATATTATAAATTAATCATTTTTGTTCATTTTTTTTATTTTCAAGTAATAACATAATCCCATAAATTATAAATTACATGATATCACTTTAAGAATTAATAGGGCTAAATAATCATTAAAGTTAAAAGATAGGGATTAAAAATTGTAAAAACTTATATAATTTTTGAATTAATAAATTAATTTAGACCCTAAATAATCCTATATTATAAATTAGTATGTTTCGATACATTTGGATTATAAAATTAATTTAAATTAAATAATATGTTAAATATTTTCAAGAGTGCCCCCTCTCTTATTAAAGGTGCCTCTTCTTCTCTTTTATTCACACAACAGAACATATTTGGTTCTGATAAAAACTATCCTAATATCCTACCAAAATTCCTTCCTCCATCCTTGAATCTTTATAGCGGGTATATATCAATCAAAAGGCGTGATTTTGTTCAAATAAAAACGACATACCCAAAGAAGAGGTAAAGTTCATCAACGAACGTTGTTGTTCTGTTTATTTCATATGAACATTCAATTAATATTATGTAATTATTATATAATAACCAAAATATCCACTATATACTTATATATTTTAATATTTATTTTTTTAACTGCTCTTAAATTCAACTTCATCAAATGGGAAACACCATCATCATTCATGTGTACGGCAGACTGCCATCTCGCAAACCGATGGCGCTCATTATTCCATTTTTACCTTTCAAGGTTAGAAATAATGATGGAATTTATATTTTATACATATATATATATATATATTATTTATATGATTTATTTATTTTTTTGAATTATTATGAAACACATAACTTCATGCTTTCCATTTTTTGGAAATATGATAATTTCATTTGTGGATGTGTAAACTATCACCTCTTCAAACCGGTTTGATTTTTTCACACTTTATACAGAATGTATTATTACGGATGAGTTTAGTGAAATTATAATATATAAATGACATAATAATTATATCTTAATTAAATAATATATATATATACATATATTTCATTTACTTACTTTCTTTCAATACGCAGTCAAATCGATGCAACATTCATGCGTAGTTATGGCCTAATGTCTCCATCAATGGTGTATTTAATTTTATATTTATATATTTTTTATATATATAAAAATACATATATAATGAATAAATATTATAATTTATCATTTTCATCATTCTATAGATAAATAAATCATGATCTATGTTTGGGGACCAAGAATTAAATGTCAAAACATATATAAGAAACGAAGCGGTTATTGCCCAAAAAATAATATAATTTTTTATTTGTAGGTAATATAAATTCATATAGAAATAATATATGGTAATATATAATTTAATATGGTTCTTTATTTTATTTATAATAAACTAATATTTATTATAAAAGATGTTTTCTCGAGTACGATGAGAAGCAATACATACGGTAATGGATTTTTTTTACATTTATTTCTATGGGACACATGCCATATCAACTACTTGTTTCTTCTATGTGGTGTATATACAAACCATTAATTTATTTTATGTATATTATAGAGAAGATTATAAAATTTTAGAATCCATATAATTTTATTTCTTAGATGTGGGATATTATTATACTTATTATAAAGTGATGATTATTTATTTCACAATCCCATCAATATTTCAGATTGTTTCCTTTTAAGTCTCTATTTTGGAATCATTATATTCCATATAAATTCCTTATAAAATAATTTCCAATTTTATTTTATATTATACTATGGGTGTTTAATGTATTTTATACCCATTTGTGACTTTTTACAACATGGTTTTAAATGAATATTTTTTTTGTTTTCCAAATGATGTACATTGTGACTTTTCTGGAGATATTACAAAACAAATGTTTCTTATAACTTATAAGAAATGAAATTAATTTTCCACCATCATGAATGTTTAATGCTTCAATGATTTATTTACAATATTTTGGGGTTTCTTTCAAAAAATGGTATCTTTTAAATTTTGTTTTTATTTTATTAAAAGAAATTTTTTTCAAGAAGAAAGTATATTTTCCTCCAGATTGGATTTCAAGTGATCTCTCAAAATTATTTTTTATCTAATATAAAATTATTAGATGTTACTTGTATTTTACTAGAGAAATTATTCTATGGTATAATTCTTATTCCATCTAAAAATTTTTTATGTATATTATGGAATGATATTTAAAAATCCATTTCTATTCAATGGGTTATGTTATGATTGAATGATGTCAATGAAACTGAATTCATTATATGGGTTTTGTTATGAAGAATGATTTATGTTCTTGTGTAATAGATATGTATGGTTTCTATTATGTGATGTTTGGAACTTATATCTCCTTCCAATTCATTGGGTAAATATTAATGTCTCATTATATAAGGATATAAAAAAGTTGACATGCTTGATCCACTATGGATGGTGGGGAAAGCTGGTCTACTATGGGAAGTTGGGGAAATAAGATCCACTATGAGAATATGGGGAAACCCAATATATTATATGAAAGAAACATTACTAGGTATGGTGGTGTGTCTTGAGAATTAGTTTTAGTCCCCATGATGTTCCCTGTTAGCTTTTTGCAATGTGCCTTTACTTATAGTGATTGATATTATATGTTAATATGTTTTCCAAAATGTCCATGTATGATACCATTGTTATAATTTAATGGATCTTGTGTTTTTAATTTCTTATGATATTCCAATCGTTAATCCATGACTCATGTATATCAACTTTTATATGCAGTGTATGATCGTAAAATATTATGCTCGTGCCTCCACACACAAATGCTCACTTTAAGGTTACGTATATTCAATGTATACCCTCACTAAGAATCTAAGCTCACTATTGTTTATGTTTGGGTTCCCCTAGTTATAAAGAATGGTTTTAAATATGATTACTATAGAGGAATATCATTATTGTATATTTTTAAGAACTTTCACAAAATAAGAATAATTTCTTCCAAGTATTAAAATGTACAAAACTATTATGTTCCTTGGGAATGGGATTGTGTAATGTAATGAATATTCATCTAAAATGATGTAATATCCCTGTATGAAAATCATGGGATTTTATAGTTGGTATCTAAGAAAATATTTAGCCAGCCATTGGAAACATGGATTAGAATACTTCAGTGATGTCGATATAACTTTTTCTAAGTATATTTATAGGGATGTCTCTAGGGATAAGTTTATTTATATGTTATAATCCTAGAGTTTTCTTAATAATCATGAATAACATAGGATTAACACTAAGGTGACATATATTTAAATATTAAAAGTGATTCCCCTTGATTATGTTGTTATATCAATTTGAATAGAGTTTCTCACACTATGATTTTTAGTTTTAGTCACTTTCTAGAACCTAAAAGAACCATTTCAATGATGAGGATGGGGGAAAATGAAATGATTTTCTTCCTGAGATACCTAATGTTATAGGGGTATGAATGAAAAATATTTTTCCTATACTCACACAATATTCCCAATCTAGGAATCATGATGTACTTCCAAATTTGAAATGGAGGGAAAAACATCTTTTTTATTCCTTCGTGAGGTAGTTTCCACCATCTTTTAGTTGGTCTACTAATCCACTAGTGGGTGGGTAGTATATCAGTACCACTTAAAAGATATTGCTGGTTCTCCAATGTTTAGAGCATGAGAAAATATTTTTATCTCTCCTTCATTTAAAACATTTGGTAAATCAATGATGGAATCTTATTAATAATATGAGGCAATGAGATGAAATTGTTTTTATAGAATGGGATGGGTTCAAGAAAGTATTTCTAAATAAGTACATTACTTATATTATTTTAATGAAAATAGAAAATTAATTCATTGAGTTAAATTAAATGGATGATAAATCTTTGGGAACCTATAAAGAATATTTTACAAGACATGTATGGTATTTTTCTGGAATCATAATCCTACCTAAAAGTACGGATGATTGATTATTCAGTGGGTTAAATACAATTCTAAGATGGGAGTTTTCTATAATTGACATTGGTGACTATGAAGGGATTTTTTATTTTTAAATCAAGGTTTAAATAGATGTTGTAGTTTTGTATCTATCACAAGGTCTCAACAAGAACGTGAAGATGGAGTTCAAAGGAAAATCTAATAACTATTGATAAAATAAGATAATTAATCATTTAATCTTTAACTGTGGAATGAATCACGATAGTGATTCTCTTAATGGTGCTTGTAAATATTTCACATGTGGTAATGTAGGTCACCTAGAAAATTAATGTTGAAGAAATGAGAATATTTTATTCAATGATGTGAATAGATATAAGGATACAGAGAATGAACCCCGACACTTTGATTCCATTCGTGTAAGAAAAATGGTAATTATGATAATCAATGACCAAATCCAAGGTTTAATGATGACGATTGACATCAGAAACCTCCTAAATCAAAATATTAATGGAAATATCATGTGAAAATTATTAGAGATATAGTGTAGGATAATGAATTGGTGGAATTATTGAGAATTTATATAATGAAATTCAAGAATAATGTTTTATAAATACATTTATGGTATTATGTAATAATAAAGCATCTATTTATTGGTCCATTATTGTTTTTTCATAAGGATTTAATATCATATGTTTTATTACACTGGCCACTATAAAATTTGATTGAGGTGGTAAGATGATATGTTTGGAAAAAACATGATTAGTGCAATGATAATAATTAATATGTTCTTGATGTTAAGATAATGAAATATTAAGATGTTTAATTGTGATAAAATAAATGGGATAGTAATGATAACCATGGGGTCGATAATATGACAAGGTGTTTTATGATATCATGGATTTATTTTATATAATTTTAAATTTTTGGTATGAGGAATGTTTTAATTTTTTAATGCATGATTTTTTCCCTAAAGTATTATAGTAATTGGGTTTGTTAACATTTTTCAATAGAAAAAAAATATAATGGTCTTCACAAGTTTGGTATGTGACAATTAAGAGCTACTGTATGTTTTTAGGGATAAATTCTATGCTTAGGGACCTTCTTTCAAAATTCATTGATTTTAATCTTTTGGAAGGTTCATAAGGATAACTATTTATTATTTTTTTATGTTAAAAATTGTTTGTTAATTTAGGGATTAATTTTTCCATTAATAATATTGGATAACATGTATTGACAATTTTATTGTGATGATAACTAGATATAGAATAAATGTCTTATCATATCTTTATGGGTCTTTTGATCCTCTAGTTCTTTAGGAATTTTAATTTAACCTCATTTCTTTGAGTAAGAGATGAAGAATAAATTTACCAAGACACAACCTTTTGATGAGATCATGATTACAAAATGGAATTAAATAAAGTTAGTATATATTCATGAGAAATTATTCAACTTTTGGATATATATCTTGAAAAAATAAATTTATCAATGTACCTTCATTTTCAATGAATCAAATGGTCCCTTAGATCATCATAGATTTATCATTCTATGATGATTAAATTTATAATGACCATGTTCTCTGTCACAGTCTCTAAGAAATTGATAGTTTTAATTCTCTTACATGTCTATGTTTTCCCTTTTGGATAATCCTATTTATATGAAGATCTTATCCATGTATATTCCCACTGTTTAAGAGGGTGTTTTATTGACCATTTTTCAGATGTGGGTTTCCTAGAAAAAAATTCTCAAACAAACATCATTGATTTTTTATGTGAATTTTTTTTAAAATTCTTGATCATATTGGAATAGTATCTTATTCATGGTAAATTACATGAAATATTTCTAAAATTAATGATGTGTTCAATATATCTCTTCTAAGGAAGTATATACCTGATCATTCACATGTACTAAATACAGAGGTCATGCCTTTGGAGCAAGATCCTTTTTATGAAGAGAAATTGGTATAAATTTTGGATCGTAGAGATAATTTTTTACTAAAAAAGACCACTCACCTACTTAATTTTGTTGTGGAAGAACCCTCTAGTTTGAAGAATATGAGTTGTAACTTGATAATAAGATTATATGTAATTATATCTATTTATTCTTTTTTAGATGGATGAATTTTATGAGAAAAATTAATTTAAAGGGGGTGTAATGTAATACTCAGTGTTTTTTTGAACCTTTCCTTCTTAATAATAAATATCTTTGTTTTCATGTGTTATATGTTACAATAATTTATTCTTGTAGTACATGAAACAATGTCTTATATTTAATTACATGCATCATTGAGTTTCTATGAGAGATCATTTTATTATTATACTTATTTAAAATTGATAATTATAATGTTGATGTTAGAATTAAAGGAATGAATAGTATTAAATGAATTATGAAATTATGGTTTAAAAATAATTATATGACAAATTAATTTTAAATGAATGTAAACCCTTTTTAATATCTTAGGAAATAATTTTCTAAAAAATTAAATAAATGTGCACAAGTGTATTTTATATAAATAAATAAACAAATAAATCATGTGGAATTATATACTAATGAAAACTATATATATATATAATATTTAACATTCAACTTATGTTGTTTCAACACATGATATAAAAATAAATCCAATTTTAAAAATAAAATAAGTATTTTTCGAAAAAAATTAATTCCCTCTGGCTGGAACACTTATTTTATATCTAGTTTATGACACTTTTTTAAATAATATTTTTTAAAATATATTAAATGAAATTTTAGTGACAAAAAAATTAATTTTCTTTAATTTTTAACATTTCTTTGATAATGTGGAGACCCAAAGCTTAACGTACATAGACATTACATTACTTTTGCAGAATACTTAATACGTAACAAAAACAAACATTGAAGGACCGTAATAGTTTAGGGTCTTTGGAAACTCGGAAGAAAATCTTCTAATCGTGGTGAAAGATCTTCAACATATCCCATAAAATCTTCATCTTTTATTTTCTTACTTGAAACCTTTATTTAAATCCTAGGGAAAAGAAAACAAAAAAAGGGTGAGATCAAATGCTCAGTAAGGGTAAACATAGAGAACATAAAATAATCCATAAACATTTGAATGCAAAAACATGAACATAAAATCTAAACATCAATATCTTGAGCAAAGACATGAATCTTTGAAGTTTGTAAGGCATATATCATAATGGAACATAAATCATGATAAAAGTTCATGGGAATAAGACATGTAATTGTGGAAAACCATTAAGAACATGTTATGATTTCCATATTGGCCAAGGCATTGCTGCTAAGACCATCTTAGTGGACAAAGTCCCTTTCTTAATCGAGTTCACTCCTCGTTCTAGTCCTGTATTACTAAACCTGTTTAACTTGCCATTCCAGCCATGTCTATCTCATGAGATATGAGTCTTTACCCAATGAATTGGAGGGAGATATAGTTCCCACCCATCTCATAAATAAATAATTCTTACTTTTTCCACAACATAAACATAAATCATTCATCATAACCCAAAGAATAAAAACGTGTTTCATAAACATCATCCCATTATAACATAATCCATATAAAACAAATGGATATCATTTCACCATAAGAAAAGTGAAACCATTTAAATAATAGAGATATTATACTTGAAACATACACATATGACATAATGTTATCTTAGATGGAAAATGGTTTTTATAAAACGCTTGAAAAGAATTCTTGAGGAAAATATCCTTCTTAAAAATCATTTTCTTTTCACAAAATGCCACCCAATTTTAAAAGAAAATGATTTTATTAAAAATAACTATGAAATCTTGTAGAGTAAAATTCATGAAAATAAGGCGTTATGAAATTGTAAAAATCCATTCATGCCTTATAAGTTATAAAAAACATTCTCCTCGTACTTTTGTCAGAAAAGTCAAAAAGTAACACATATAGTAAAAAAAGAACTATTCCTTAAATAACACAAAGTAAAAGTCAAAGAGGGGTAAAAATGACTTTAAACATACATGAAAGAATATTATACACTTTATGAAAAACATTTTTTATGAACATGGCTGAAAAATATAACCCTAGTAAATATTGACGAATAAGAAATCTCAGATAAAAATGAGATTGCAAATTTATCCCTTACATTATGTCTCATATTCTTCGTATGTATCTGAACATCATGTATAATTATTCAAATAATGTCATTAAATTATAACAGAATAATATTCATTATTATGATATCATATATGGTTCACTTATGACTTTATATTACCCGTTCTTTTGTAAATTCCATTTTAAAGCAGCGTTTTGGGTAAAATCAATTCATTTATCGTACGTGTTCCGATTTGTTTTTATTGATATTATTATTAAATATATCATGATTTATATACTTCTATAAAGTAAATAATGATTTATATATCACATATATTCAGTATATAGAAATATATAAAAGATAGATGAATGAAATGAAATAGACCGTTCACGGAGATGGTAGGCCGTACCTACGCATGAATGTTGTTTTCCTTTCCTTATTGACTTGAATAGAATTAAGTAGATGACATACATATATATATACATAAATCCAGTAGCATTATTATGTCATATATTTCATTATTACTTATCAAATATACTTTATAATCATACTTGAATGGTTAATCATGGAAAATGAATCTCATCGCGTTCATGGAGACGGTAGTCTGTACGTATGCACGAGCGATGATATCATTACCATGATCATGGAATTGAATTGAAGTGTAGTTATAATATTTCTGAATCAATATCACTTTACAATAATCATATATAGTTATTTATTTACACCATTATACCCATACAAATAAGGTGGTGATGGAAAACAGATTACAACACGGCGTGGAGACGGTATTCCGTACGTACGCACGTGCTGTGATTTCTTTTTCCGTAGGATGGATAGAAGGTGAATTAGGGTTGTTTCATATTTATAATAAAATATCAGTGTATGAGTTATACTGATGTTATTACTTAATAATGAAACAACAAAACAAGAAGAAGTAGAAGAAGAAATAATTTGAAAGAATTGGTGACAGTTATTACCTCTTCTTCGACACGCCTCTTTGAAATCTACTCTTAGGGCACTAATATTGGCCTTTGAAGAAAACCAGGACCTCTAGGATGTTTTTATGGAAGTGGAGAAGCGAAATGGGCAGGGTTTGGCCGATCTTGAAAGCTCTAAATGGTGTAAAGAGGATAGGGAGGAGGTTCCCTTTTATAAGGGAGGAGAGGAGCACCATTAGAATCCTCAAAAATATTAATTTAATATAAATTCAAACCCCACATAAAAACCTCAATAAATGACTCAATTCGAATAATAGATGAGGTAGGGTTGTAATCTCATCAACCAGTAAAATTTATACATGTTTCGATCTTATTTTAAACCTTATCATTTTGATTTATCCTTATTTAATCTATTTAATTGTATTTGTGGTAATAAAATTATAAATTTTAAATGGTTATAAATAATCACTTCTGTGTTGTTAATTTCCCATAATTGGATACTTTATGACATTTTAGAATATATAAATTTTAATTTATAATTTCTAAATATTTCTGTTATTTTTAATCAATTTAATATTATGTTATTTCTATAAAATAACAATAGTTTCAATTTTGACACTATTCATTTATTTGAATTTAAATAAAATCCTCAAAGAAGATATGTTCAAACTAAAATATTTAATAGATTAATAACATGTCATATTTATCTATAAAATTAGTGTATCACATTAAATAGTTCATATAATATTTATTTTAATATTTTTAAAACCTTTTATTTGGCATATCTCTTAATATGATAATTACTACAACATTTTTGTATAATAATTTAATATACTTATTTTTTGAATAAAATACTATGATAAAGATAAATATAATACCTTTAATAAAAATATTATTACTTGAATTTATCATTTTAAAATCCCAACATTTCAATTTTTATATTTATTAAATTATGAAGGTGACATCTTTGACATCATTTAAAATAAAATAATATAAATATCATAATCGGTTTTATAAGGCTCCAAATGGTCCACAAATCTACCATTGGATGCTTAGGGTATAGATATACTCGACCAATAATGTTTGGTCAAGTTTCTGGTCCTTTTTAGAGGTATTGTTATTATAATAAAAACTATATTATTGATTTTTCACTAAATAAACAATTTTTGCATCACTATTGTGTCACTATTAATGACAATTATTTAATACCTAAAAATTTATAAATAAATTCTCATGATGTAGATAATTTTTTTATCTTTCTGGAGACTATTAATGTTCGAAGTTTCATAATGTTTATCACTAAATTAAAATTATTATACTTATAAGATTTAAGAGAGTGACATGTTGTCGCTTTCTTTGGTTTTAATAATAATTATATTATTTCATGGTCAAAAGACCGTGAAATAAATCTATTCCGACCCTTAGTTGATATGGGTCTACTTTTATTCATCCAATAGGATTTTGGCAAGTGTTAGTGTAATTTTATAATCTTATATTTACCCTTAATTACCGGATTTACCGTTAACTCCAGTAAATAAATATTACCGTAGTTACTATTCATAATCTCAAAAAAATAAAAGTAACCTATTAACATAATTTGGACCCACTGAAACCAAATATGGAATCTAATTTTCAAAATTTAAAACAAAGAAGTTACAGTAATTAATTTAAAATTAATCCCACTATTAAGAAAATGAGTTTCAAACGTTAAAACATTGCAAAAGATTGAAATGATTTTACCTATGAATTCAATATCAAATAAATGAAAATGAAATAAATTATATTAAATTGTAAAAATAAATTATATTTATACTTTAAAACCATTAAATATTATAATTTAACTAGATAAATTATTACGATGAAAAAACTTATTTTTAATTAAAAAATATCGTGTTTTTACTATTCATTAAAATATTAAAGTTATCTGAATAATATGAAAATTTTAATCAAAGTAAATTTCAATATCCTAATTCTAAAAAAAATTAATTTGTCAAATTGAACTTATATAAATATCAAAAACTAGATTTTATGTTGTTGTGTCATAAAAAAGCTGCAAAACTGCATTTTTTTAAAAATAATTATTTTACCCGAAAAATTTATTTTGTTCTTATACCATGTTCTATAAAATGTGTAAGATGAATAATAATGTTATAAAATTAAAAATATAGTTAATACTATTCATAACAGCTAGTGCATAATAATATTATAATAATATATCATTGTTTAGTGAAACCCAGTATTGCGTACAACACACGCTATCGAGGAAGGTCACGATTGCACGTAATGCAAGCCAAGTAAGGGTTGTGTGTAGTGAAATCTCACTTTGGTGTTGTGTATAACATAATTCAAAACTTCTTTCATTTATACATTAAATAAAATCTATACTTAATGTTGCGTAGAATAATTTCTACAAAATGAACTTGAAATTGTGTGTAACACGAGCCAAAAATAGTGTTGCATATACTTCAAGCTAAGACGGTGTCGCGTATAGCACAAGATAATTTTTGTGTAGAGTACAACACAATATATCAACAAAATTAAAATAATATTCTTCATAAAATAATGGGGTCTTACATTCTACCCCCTTAAAATGAATTTCACCCTCGAAATTCATCGGGGTTATAAATGGTTTACTACATGAATGTTTCTTTAATAGAATCCCACAACGTAAAAAGGAATACCAAAACATAACCTTAAAAACTAAATTTCAAAACGTAATGGTTACCCAAATTAACTAATTTCTGGTTTTCCACATAGTATAACATAGGTGAAAAATATGGATATGGAAGACAAATCTAACCATCAAGTTTTGATGGACAATGGTAGAGAACATGGCTTTGAAGAATCCAACAATAACAAATCCATAAATTTTTGATGATCTAAGGTACCATCGAATTCATCATATATGAGAGTACTAGGACAACATTTTTGGTTTTCAAATCATTTCCCTAATTTTGATGTTTTTTTGTATAAATATAAATACTTACTTGATTTCAATGAAAAATCATCATTGGTCATTCCATGAACAATTTCTACTTCATCTCTTATTTAAAGATATGAAGTTGAATTTGACATTCTTGAAGTATTATAAGATCACGCGATAGAATGATATGTCATTCCATCTGTCTCAATCACAATTAATGGTGAGTATAAGAAATTAAATATATATAAGTCCATCTATGGTGAGGTTAATCGTACATGGTTTCAAAAATAGACTTATACTTCATCTATCATACCACGTAATAAAATAAAACTAATTTCTACAGACCAGGGACTTCCGGTAGGCCAGTGGTAGGTGATGAAGGCATGTCACACTTCGGTTGTGGGTTCAATTCCCGCAACCTTGTCCGACGCGACGGGTTGTTACTCGTCCTGCAGGTTGTCCTTTTTTCTAAAACTATACAATCAAAATATCAAAAATCTCTATCCTTAAACAATACTATCTAATTTCCAACATAATCAATTCCAACTTTTAGGCTTTTCGAAAATAATTCTGTCTAATCTTATAGTATAAATAAAATGATTACTAAAAAGTTCATATAACAAGAACGTGAATACCATCATTTATCCCTCATATATCACAAGAAATAACTTTTTTATCGCATTCCAAACATGTGAATACCTTAATCTTGTATTCTTGGGAAAAATGAATACCCATTGAACCCTACTGAAAACATGAATGTTGTCAAAAGTTAACTCTTTCCACATACCAAAATCCCAAAATTTCGATATACTCAAACCATGGTATCACTTTGTCCTTATATCATTCATGAGCTCATGAATACTATAAAAAGTATTATTTTCTCTTTATCCATTCATTATCTGCATATCATATTATTTCCAAAAATATCTCAATCACATTTCATGTTAGAAGTACCATATTATTATTGAAAACCACAATTGACCAATACATAGATATTCCAATATACCATAAAAGTACCTCAACAACATTATTATTTAATAAAAATACATAAACACTTTAATCCATCCTCTTCAATGATTGTCATGGAAGAAGTCCATCCTTGATTTAAAAGTAAACTCTTAGGTCAGGGCATTGAGTTGGGTAATTCCCATGTTCTCCACAGATAAGACATTGAACTCCATAACAATCGGTCTCTCTATGACCCATCTCTCCACACAGATTACATCTTCCCCTCTATTTTATGTATTCATCAAGGTTCTTCTTCCCTTCTTTAGAAATCTAAATCTTACTTTCATTACTCTCCTCAACATGTGAACATGTATAAAAGTCTATCTTCCTCTTATTTGATGAATTAGGAATACCACTAAATTTCACCTTGTTAATCACATATCGCAATGAATGATTCGGCATAATCACAATATCTTTCTCTCTAGACATTAAAAAATTTCATTGCTCATAGTCACCAATTTGTCCATTGAATTCAATGTTAACCGAATTCCTTCTGGTTCCCTCTATTGACTAAACCACAAAAAGAATTATTTGAGTGGCAAAAATCATACAAGTAAAATAACATAATCAAGGGGGAGTGCCTTCGACATCTAACATCTTAGTTTTAATTATTATTTCATTATCATAATTCTAGGACTATAACCTATACTTATACTTAACCTTAGGGACATCCCTAGATATACCTTAGAAATATCTCTAGGTACCTCACTAAAGTTTTTGCATCGTAGTTTTCAAAGGTTGACTAAACCTTTCCTCTAATACCAACTGTAGAGACCCAAAGCTTGACGTACATAGACATTACATTACTTTTGAAGAATACTTAATACATAAAAAATAAAAACACCGAAGGACCGTAATATTTTAGTGGCTTTAGAAACCCGGAAGAAAATCTTCTCATCGTGGTGAAGGATCTTCAACATCTCCCATAAAGATCTTTATCTTTTATTTTCATACATGAAACCATTCTTTAAATCCTGGGGAAAAGAAAAAATAAAAATGGTGAGCTCAAATGCTCAGTAACGGTAAACACAGAGAACAAAAAACAATCCATAAACATTTGAATGCAAAAACTTGAACATAAAATCTAAACATCAAAATCTTGAGCAAAGACATGAATCTTGGAAGTATGTAAGTCATATATCATAATGGAACACAAATCATGATAAAATGGCAGGGTAATAAAACATGTAATTGTGTAAAACCATTAAGCACATGTTATGATTTCCATATTAGCCAAGGCATTGCTGCCAAGACCATCTTAGTGGACAAAGTCCCTTTCTAAATCAAGTTCACTCCTCATTCCAGTCTTGTATTATTGAACCGGTTTAACTTGTCGTTCAAGCAATATCTATCTCATGAGATATAAATCTTTACCCAATGCATTAGAGGGAGATATAGGTCCCAACCATCTCATAATGAAATCATTCTTACTTGTTCCACAACAAAAACATAAATCATCCATCATAACCCAAAGAATAAAAATGGGTTTCATAAACATCATCCCATTATAACATAATCCATATAAAAAAATGGATATTATTTCATCATAAGAAAAGTGAAACCATGTAAATCATAGAGATAATATACTTGAAACATAAACATTTGAAATAATGTCATCTTATATGGAAAATGGTTTTGTTAAAACACTTGAAAATAATTTTTGATGAAAATATCCTTTCTTCTTAAAAATCAATTTCTTTTCACAAAATGCCACCCTATTTTAAAAGAAAAGGATTTTATTGAAAATAACCATGAAATCTTATACAGTAAACTTCATCAAAATAAGGTGTTATGATACCGTAAAAATCCATTCATGCCGTATAATTTAGAAAAAACATTCTCCTCGTACTTTTGTCGGAAAAGTCAAAAAGTACCACATATGGTAAACAAAAGAAATATTCCTTCCATAACACAAAGTAGAATTCAAAGAGGGGTAAAAATGACTTTAAACAAACATGGAATAATATTATACACTTTATAAAAAGCATTTTTTATGGACATGGATGAAAAATATAACCCCAGTAAATACTTACGAATAAGAAATCTTGGATAAAAATGAGATTGCAAATTTATCCCTTACCTTATGTCTGATATGCTTCATATATATCCAAAACATCTATATAATTGTTTAAATAATGTCATTTAATTATTACAGAATCATATTCATTATTATGATAACATTTATGGATCACTTATGACTTCATATTACCCGTTCTTTTGTAAATTCTTTTTTAAAGCAGCGTTTTGGGTAAAATCGTTTCATTTATCATATGTGTTTCGATTTGTTGTTATTGATATTATTATTACTTATATCATGATTTACATAATTACAAAATGTAAATAATGATTTATATATCACATATATTCAGTATATACATATATATAAAAGAAAGATTAATGAAATGAAAGACACCGTTCATAGAGACGGTAGGACGTACATACGCAAGAATTTTGTTTTCCTTTCCTTATTGACTTGAATGGAATAAGTATAGGACATAAATATATATATAAATAAATCCAGTAGAATTATTATTTTATATATATCATTATTACTTATCATATAGACATTATAATCATTCTTGAATGGTTAATCATGGAAAATGAATCTCATCGCGTTCGTGGAGACGGTAGTCCGTACGTACGCATGAGTGATGATATCATTCTCATGACCGTATAATTGTATTGAAATGTATGTATTATATTTCAGAATCAATATCACTTTACAGTAATCATATATAGTTATCTATTTACACCATTATACCCATCCAAGTAAGGTGGTGGTGGAAAACAGATTACACCACAGCGTGGAGACGGTATTCTGTAAGTACCCATGTGTGGTGATTTCATTTTCCGTACCATGGATATAAGGTGAATTAGGGTTGTTTCATATTTATAATAACATATCAGTATATTAGTTATACTGATGTTATTACTTCATAATGAAACAACTAAAGAAAAATAAGTAGAAGAAGAAATAATTTCAAATAATCAGTGATGGTTATTACCTCTTTTTCAACACGCTTCTTTGAAAACTCCTCTTAGGGCACTAATATTATCCTTTGAAGAAGACCAGGACCTCTATTATGTTTCTAGGGAAGTGTAGAAGAGAAATGGGCAGGTTTTGGCCGAGCATGAAGGATCTAAATTTTGTAAAGAGAAGAGGGAGGAGGTTCCCTTTTATAAGGGAGGAGAGGGGCACCTTTGGAATCCTCAAAAATATTAGTTTAATATAAATTCAAACCCCACATAAAAACCTCCAAAAAATGACTAAATTAGAATATTAGATGAGATAGGGTTGTAATATCATCAATCAATCAAATTTAGACATGTGTTTATCTTATTTTAAACCTTATAATTTTGATTTATCCTTATTTAATCTATTTAATCTTATTTAAGGTATTAAAATTCTAAATTTTAAATGGTTATAAATAATCACTTATGTGTGGTTAATTTTCCATAATTGGATACTTTATGAAATTTTAGAATATATAAATTTCAATTTATAATTTTTAAATATTTTTGTGATTTTTAAACAATTTAATATTATGTTATTTTTATAAAATAACAATAGTGTAAATTTTGACACTATTCCTTTATTTGAATTTAAATAAAATCCACACAGAAGATATGTTTGAACTAAAAGCGTTAATATATTCATAACATGTCATATTTATCCAGAAAATCAGTGGATCACAATAAATAGTTCATATAATATTTATTTTAATATTTTTAAAATCTTTTATTTGGCATATCTCATAATAAAATAATTACTACAACAATTTTTTATAATTACTTAATATAATTTTTTGTTTCATAAAATCCTATGATAAAGATAAATATAATAACTTTCATAATAATATTATTACATGAATTTATCATCTTAAAATCACAACATTTAAATTGTTATATTTATTAAATTATGAAGGTGACATCTTTGACATCATTTAAAATAAAATAATATAAATGTCATAATCGGTTTTATAAGGCACCAAATGGTCCACAAATATACAATTGGAAGCTTATGGTATAGCTATACTCTACCAATAATGTTTGGTCAAGTTTATGGTCCTTTTTATAGGTATTTTTATTTTAATAAAAACTATATTATTGATTTTTCACTAAGTAAACAATTTCTGCATCACTATTGTGTCACTATTAATGACAATTATTTAATACCTAAAAAATTATAAATAAATTCTCATGATGTAGATAATTTTGTTATATTTCTGGAGACTATTGATGTTCGAAGTTTCATGATGTTTATCACTAAATTAAAACTATTATACTTATAATATTTAAGAGAGTGACATGTTGTCACTTTCTTTGGTTTTAATAATAATTATATTATTTCATGGTAAAAAGACCGTGAAATGAATCTATTCCGACCCTTAGTTGATATGGGTCTACTTTTATTCATCCAATAGGATTTTGGCAAGTGTTAGTGTAATTTTATAATCTTATATTTACCCTTAATTACCGGATTTACCGTTAACTCCAGTAAATAAATATTATCGTTGTTACTATTCATAATCTCAAAAAAAATAAAAGTAACCTATTAAAAAAAATTGGACCCACTGAAACCAAATATGGAATATAATTTTCAAAATTTAAAACAAAGAAGTTGTAGTAATTAATTTAAAATTAATCCCACTATTAAGAAAACGAGTTTTAAAAGTTAAAACATTGCAAAACATTGAAATGATTTTACCTATGAATTAAATATCAAATAAATGAAAATGAAATAAATTATATTAATTGGTAAAAATAAATTCTATTTATACTTTAAAACCATTCAATATTATAATTTAACCAGATAAATTATTACGATGAAAAAACTTATTTTTAATTAAAAAATATCATGTTTTTACTATTCATTAAAATATGAAAGTTATCTGAATAATATGAAAAATTTATCCAAAGTAAATTTTAATATCCTAATTCAAAAAAAAATATTTTGTAAAATTTAACTTATAAAAATATCAAAAAATATATTTAATGTTGTTGTGCCATAAAAAGGCTGCAAAACTGCATTTTTTTAAAAATACTTATTTTACCGGAAAAAATTATTTTGTTCTTATACCACGTTCTAGAAAATGTGTAAGATGAATAATAATGTTATAAAATTAAAAATATAGTTAATACTATTAATAACAGCTAGTGCATAATAATATTATAATTATATATCGTTGTTTAGTGAAACCCAGTATTGCGTACAACACACACTATCGAGGAAGGTCACGATTGCACGTAATGCAAGCCAAGTAAGGGTTGTGTGTAGTGAAATCTCACTTTGGTGTTGTGTATAACATAATTCAAAACTTATTTCATTTATAAATTAAACAAAATCTATAATTAATGTTGCGTAGAATAATTTCTACAAAATGACCTTGAAATTGTGTGTAACACGAGCCAAAAATAGTGTTGCGTATACTTCAAGCTAAGACGGTGTCACGTATAGCACAAGATAATTTTTGTGTCACTTACAACATAATAAATCAACGAAATTAAAATAATATTCTTCATAAAATAATGGGGTGTTACATTCTACCCCCTTAAAATGAATTTCGCCCTCGAAATTCATCGGGGTTATAAATGGTTTACTACATGAATGTTTCTTTAATAGAAACCCAAAACGTAAAAAGGAATACCAAAAATTAACCTTAAAAACTAAATTTTGAAACGTAATGGTTACCCAAATTAACTAATTGTTGGTTTTCCACATAGTATAACATAGGTGAAAAATATGGATATGGAAGAGAAATCTAACCATCATGTTTTGATGGACAGTGGTAGAGAACATGGCTTTGAAAAATCCAAAAATAACAAATCCATAAATTTTTTATGATCTAAGGTACCATCGAATTCATCGCATATGAGAGTACTAGGACAACATTTTTGGTTTTCAAGATCATTTCCCTAATTTTGATGTCTTTTTGTATAAGGATAAATACTTACTTGATTTCATTGTAAAATCATCATTGGTCATTCCATGAACAATTTATGCTTCATCTCTTATTTAAAGATATGAAGTTGAATTTGACATTCTTTAAGTATTATAAGATCACGAGATAGAATGATAGGTCATTCCATCTGTCTCAATCACAATTCATGGTGAGTATAAGATATTAAATATATATAAGTCCATCTATGGTGAGGTTAATCATACATGGTTTCAAAAATAGACTTATACTTCATCTATCATACCACGTAATAAAATAAAAGTAATTTCTACAAACCAGGGACTTCCTGTAGGTCAGTGGTAGGTGATGAAGTCATGTCACACTTCGATTGTGGGTTCGATTCCTGCAACCTTGTCCGACGCGACGGGTTGTTTCCCATCCTACAGGTTGTCCTTTTTTCTAAAACTATACTATAAAAATATCAAAAAGCTCTATCCTTAAACAATGCTGTCTAATTTCCAACATAATACATTCCAACTTTTAGGCTTTTCGAAAATACTTCTGTCTAATCTTATAGTATAAAGAAAATGATTACTAAAAAGTTCATATAACAAGCACGTGAATACCATCATTTATCCCTCATATATCACAAGATATAACTTTTTGATTGCATTCCAAACATGTGAATACCTTAATCTTGTATTCTTGGGAAAAATGAATACCCATTGAACCCTACTGAAAACATGAATGCTGTCAAAAGTTAACTCTTTCCACATACCAAAATCCCAAAATTTCGATATACTCAAACCATGGTATCACTTTGTCCTTATATCATTCATGAGCACATGAATACTATAAAAAATATTATTTTCTCTTTATCCATTCATTATCTGCATATCATATTATTTCCAAAAATATCTCAATCACATTTCATGTTATCAGTACCATATTCTTATTGAAAACCACAATTGACCAATACATAGATATTCCAATATACCATAAAAGTACCTCAACAACATTATTATTTAATACAAATACATAAACACTTCAATCCATCCTCTTCAATGATTGTCATGGAAGAAGTCCATCCTTGATTTAAAAGTAACCTCTTAGGTCAGGGAATTGATTTGGGTAATGCCCATGTTCTCCAAAGATAAGACATTGAACTCCATAACAATCGGTCACTCTATGACCCATCTCTCCACACATATTACATCTTCCCCTCTATTTGATGTATTCATCAAGTTTCTTCTTCCCTTCTTTAGAAATCTAAATCTTCCTTTCATTACTCTCCTCAACATGTGAACATGTATAAAAGTCTATCTTCCTCTTATTTGATGAATTAGGAATACCACTAAATTTCACCTTGTTAATCACATATCACGATGAATGATTCGGCATAATCACAATATCTTTCTCTCTAGACATTAAAAAATTTCATTACTCGTAGTCACCAATTTGTCCATTGGATTCAATGTTAACCGAATTCCTTCTGGTTCCCACTATTGACTAAACAACAAAAAGAATTCTGTGAGAGGCAAAAATCATAAAAGTAAAATAACATAATCAAGGGGGAGTACCTTCGACATCTAACATCTTAGTTTTAATTCTAATTTCATTATCATAATTCTAGGACTATAACCTATACATATACTTAACCTTAGGGACATCCCTAGATATACCTTATAAATATCTCTAGGTACCTCACTGAAGTTTTTGCATCGTAGTTTCCAAAGGTTGACTAAACCTTTCCTCTGATACCAACTATAGAGACCCAAATCTTGAGGTAAATAGACATTACATTACTTTTGAAGAATACTTAATATGTAACAAATACAAACACCGAAGGACCGTAATATTTTATTGGCTTTAGAAACTCGGAAGAAAATATTCTCATCGTGGTGAAAGATCTTCAACATCTCCCATAAATATCTTTCTCTTTTATTTTCTTACCTGAAACCATTATTTAAATCCAGGGGAAAAGAAAACATAAAAATGGTGGGCTCAAATTCTCAGTAAGAGTAAACATAGAGAACATAAAACAATCCATAAAAATTTGAATGCAAAAACTTGAACATAAAATCTAAACATCAAAATCTTGAGCAAAGACATGAATCTTGGAAGTACGTAAGGCATATATCATAATGGAACACAAATCATGATAAAATGGAATGGGAATAAAACATGTAATTTTGGACAACCATTAAGCACATGTTACGATTTCCATATTAGCCAAGGCATTTCTTCCAACTCCATCTTAGTGGACAAAGTCCCTTTCTAAATCAAGTTCACTCTTCATTCCAGTCTTGTATTACTGAACCGGTTTAACTTGTTGATAAAGAAATATCTATCTCATGAGATATAAATCTATACCCAATGCATTGGAGGGAGATATAGGTCCCAACCATCTCATAATGAAATCATTCTTACTTGTGCCACAACAAAAACATAAATCATTCATCATAACCCAAAGAATAAAAATGGGTTTCATAATCATCATCCCATTATAACATAATCCATATAAAAAATGGATATTATTTCATCATAAGAAAAGTGAAACCATGTAAATCATAGAGATAATATACATGAAACATACACATAGGAAATAATGTCATCTTAGATGGAAAATGGTTTTGATAAAACACTTGAAAAGAATTTTTGATGAAAATATAATTTCTTCTTAAAAATCAATTTCTTTTCAAAAAATGCCACCCTATTTTAAAAGACAAGTATTTTATTCAAAATAACCATGAAATATTATACAGTAAAATTCATCAAAATAAGGAGTTATGATACCATAAAAATCCATTCATGCCGTATAATGTAGAAAAAACATTCTCCTCGTACTTTTGTCGGAAAAGTCAAAAAGTACCACATATGGTAAACAGAAGAAAGATTCCTTCCATAACACAATGTAGAATTCATAGAGGGGTAAAAATGACTTTAAACATACATGGAATAATATAATACACTTTATTAAAAACATTTTTTATGGACATGGATGAAAAATATAACCCCAGTAAATACTTACGAATAAGCAATCTCTGATAAAAATGGGATTGAAAATTTATCCCTTACCTTATGTCTGATATGATTCATATATATCCAAACCATCTATATAATGATTTAAATAATGTCATTTAATTATTACAGAATCATATTCATTATTATGATAACATGTATGGTTCACTTATGACTTCATATTACCCGTTCCTTTGTAAATTCTTTTTTAAAGCAGTGTTTTTGGTAAAATCGTTTCATTTATCATATGTGTTGCGATTTGTTGTTATTCATATTATTATTACTTATATCATGATTTAAATACATCAAAAATGTAAATAATGATTTATATATCACATATATTCATTATATACATATATATAAAAGAAAGATGAATGAAATGAAAGACACTGTTCATAGAGACGGTAGGACGTACATACGCATGAATGTTGTTTTCCTTTCCTTATGGACTTGAATGGAATAAGTATATGACATAAATATATATATAAATAAATCCAGTATAATTATTATTTTTTATATATCGTGATTACTTATCATATATACATTATAATCATTCTTGAATGGTTAATCATGGAAAATGAATCTCATCACGTTCGTGGAGACGGTAGTCCGTACGTACGCATGAGTGATGATATCGTTCCCATTACCGTGGAATTGTATTGAAATGTATGTATGATATTACAGAATCAATATCACTTTACAATAATCATATATAGTTATTTATTTACACCATTATACCCATCCAAGTAAGGTGGTGGTGGAAAACAGATTACACCACGGCGTGGAGACGGTATTCTGTACATACGCATGTGCGGTGATTTCATTTTCCGTAGTATGGATAGAAGGTGAATTAGGGTTGTTTCATATTTATAATAACATATCAGTATATTATTTATACTGATTTTGTTACTTCATAATGAAACAACTAAAGAAAAATAAGTAGAAGAAGAAATAATTTGAAATAATCAGTGACGGTTATTACCTCTTTTTCAACACGCCTCTTTGAAAAGTCCTCTTAGGGCACTAATATTATCCTTTGAAGAAGACCAAGACCTCTATGATGATTCTAGGAAAGTGGATAAGAGAAATGGGCAGGTGTTGGCCGAGCATGAAGGATCTAAATTTTGTAAAGAGGAGAGGGAGGAGGTTCCCTTTTATAAGGGAGGAGAGGGGCACCTTTGGAATCCTCAAAAATATTAGTTTAATATAAATTCAAACCCCACATAAAAACCTCCAAAAATGACTCAATTCGAATATTAGATTATATAGGGTTTTAATATCATCAACCAATCAAATTTATACATGTTTTGATCTTATTTTAAACCTTATCATTTTGATTTATCCTTATTTAATCTATTTAATCTTATTTGTGGTAATAAAATTCTAAATTTTAAATGGGTATAAATAATCACTTATGTGTGGTTAATTTTCCATAATTGGATACTTTATGAAATTTTAGAATATATAAATTTCAATTTATAATTTTTAAATATTTTGTGATTTTTAAACAATTTAATATTATGTTATTTTTATAAAATAACAATAGTGTAAATTTTGACACTATTCATTTATTTGAATTTAAATAAAATCCACACAGAAGATATGTTTGAACTAAAAGCTTTAATAGATTCATAACATGTCATATTTATCCATTAAATCAGTGGATCACAATAAATAGATCATATAATATTTATTTTAATATTTTTAAAATCTTTTATTTGGCATATCTCATAATAAAATAATTACTACAAACAATTTTTTATAATTACTTAATATAATTTTTTGTTTCATAAAATCCTATGATAAATATAAATATAATAACATTAATAATAATATTATTACATGAATTTATCATCTTAAAATCACAACATTTAAATTGTTATATTTATTAAATTATGAAGGTGACATCTTTGACATCATTTAAAATAAAATAATATAAATGTCATAATCGGTTTTATAAGGCACCAAATGGTCCACAAATATACAATTGGAAGCTTATGGTATAGATATACTCTACAAATAATGTTTGGTCAGGTTTATGGTCCTTTTTATAGGTATTGTTATTTTAATAAAAACTATATTATTGATTTTTCACTAAGTAAACAATTTCTGCATCACTATTGTGTCACTATTAATGACAATTATTTAATACCTAAAAAATTATAAATAAATTCTCATGATGTAGATAATTTTTTTATCTTTCTGGAGACTATTCAGGTTCGAAGTTTCATGATGTTTATCACTAAATTAAAATTATTATACTTATAATATTTAAGAGAGTGACATGTTGTCATTTTCTTTGGTTTTAATAATAATTATATTATTTCATGGTAAAATGACCATGAAATGAATCTATTCCGACCCTTAGTTGATATGGGTCTACTTTTATTCATCCAATAGGATTTTGGCAAGTGTTAGTGTAATTTTATAATCTTATATTTACCCTTAATTACCGGATTTACCGTTAACTCTAGTAAATAAATATTATCGTAGTTACTATTCATAATCTCAAAAAAATAAAAGTAACCTATTAACAAAATTTGGACCCACTGAAACCAAATATGGAATCTAATTTTCAAAATTTAAAACAAAGAAGTTGCAGTAATTAATTTAAAATTAATCCCACTATTAAGAAAACGAGTTTTAAAAGTTAAAACATTGCAAAAGATTGAAATGATTTTACCTATGAATTCAATATCAAATAAATGAAAATGAAATAAATTATATTAATTGGTAAAAATAAATTCTATTTATACTTTCAAACCATTCAATATTATAATTTAACCAGATAAATTATTACGATGAAAAAACTTATTTTTAATTAAAAAATATCGTGTTTTTACTATTCATTAAAATATGAAAGTTATCTGAATAATATGAAAAATTTATCCAAAGTAAATTTTAATATCCTAATTCAAAAAAAAATTATTTTGTCAAATTCTACTTATAAAAATATCAAAAACTAGATTTAATGTTGTTGTTCCATAAAAAGGCTGCAAAACTGCATTTTTTAAAAAATACTTATTTTACCCGAAAAATTTATTTTGTTCTTATACCATGTTCTAGAAAATGTGTAAGATGTATAATAATGTTATAAAATTAAAAATATAGTTAATAATATTCATAACAGCTAGTGCATAATAATATTATAATGATATATCGTTGTTTAGTGAAACCTAGTATTGCGTACAATACACGCTATCAAGGATGGTCACGATTGCACGTAATGCAAGCCAAGTAAGGGTTGTGTGTAGTGAAATCTCACTTTGGTGTTGTGTATAACATAATTCAAAACTTATTTCATTTATACATTAAATAAAATCTATAATTAATGTTGCATAGAATAATTTCTACAAAATGACCTTGAAATTGTGTGTAACACGAGCCAAAAATAGTGTTGCGTATACTTCAAGCTAAGACGGTGTCACGTATTGCACAAGACAATTTTTGTGTTGCTTAAAACACAATAAATCAACGAAATTAAAATAATATTCTTCATAAAATAATGGGGTGTTACATTCTACCCCCTTAAAATGAATTTCGCCCTCGAAATTCATCGGGGTTATAAATGGTTTACTACATGAATGTTTCTTTAATAGAAACCCAAAACGAAAAAAGGAATACCAAAACTTAACCTTAAAAACTAAATTTTGAAAAGTAATGGTTACCCAAATTAACTAATTTCTAGTTTTCCACATAGTATAACATAGGTGAAAAATATGGATATGGAAGAGAAATCTAACCATCATGTTTTGATGGACAGTGGTAGAGAACATGGCTTTGAAAAATCCAAAAATAACAAATCCATAAATTTTTTATGATCTAAGGTACCATCGAATTCATCGTATATGAGAGTACTAGGACAAATTTTTTGGTTTTCATGATCATTTCCCTAATTTTGATGTTTTTTTGTATAAGGATAAATACTTACTTGATTTCATTGTTAAATCATCATTGGTCATTCCATGAACAATTTCTGCTTCATCACTTATTTAAAGATATGAAGTTGAATTTGACATTCTTTAAGTATTATAAGATCACGAGATAGAATGATAGGTCATTCCATCTGTCTCAATCACAATTCATGGTGAGTATAAGATATTAAATATATATAAGCCCATCTATGGTGAGGTTAATCGTACATGGTTTCAAAAATAGACTTATACTTCATCTATCATACCACGTAATAAAATAAAACTAATTTCTACAAACCAAGGAATTTCTGTAGGTCAGTGGTAGGTGATGAAGGCATGTCACACTTCGATTGTGGGTTCGAATCCCGCAACCTTATCCGATGCGATGGGTTGTTTCCCGTCCTGCAGGTTGTCCTTTTTTCTAAAACTATACTATAAAAATATCAAAAAGCTCTGTCCTTAAACAATGCTGTCTAATTTCCAACATAATCCATTCCAACTTTTAGGCTTTTCGAAAATACTTTTGTCTAATCTTATAGTATAAAGAAAATGATTACTAAAAAGTTCAAATAACAAGCACGTGAATACCATCATTTATCCCTCATATATCACAAGATATAACTTTTTGATCGCATTCCAAACATGTGAATACCTTAATCTTGTATTCTTGGGAAAAATGAATACCCATTGAACCCTACTGAAAACATGAATGCTGTCAAAAGTTAACTCTTTCCACATACCAAAATCCCAAAATTTCGATATACTCAAACCATGGTATCACTTTGTCCTTATATCATTCATGAGCACATGAATACTATAAAAATATTATTTTCTCTTTATCCATTCATTATCTGCATATCATATTATTTCCAAAAATATCTCAATCACATTTCATGTTAGCTGTACCATATTCTTATTGAAAACCACAATTGACCAATACATAGATATTTCAATATACCATAAAAGTACCTCAACAACATTATTATTTAATACAAATACATAAACACTTCAATCCATCCCCTTCAGTGATTGTCATGGAAGAAGTCCATCCTTGATTTAAAAGTAACCTCTTAGGTCAGGGCATTGAGTTGGGTATTGCCCATGTTCTCCAAAGATAAGATATTGAACTCCATAACAATCGGTCACTCTATGACCCATCTCTCCACACAGATTACATCTTCCCCTCTATTTGATGTATTCATCAAGTTTCTTCTTCCCTTCTTTAGAAATCTAAATCTTCCTTTCATTACTCTCCTCAACATGTGAACATGTATAAAAGTCTATCTTCCTCTTATTTGATGAATTAGGAATACCACTAAATTTCACCTTGTTAATCACATATCACGATGAATGATTCGGCATAATCACAATATCATTCTCTCTAGACATTAAAAAATTTCATTGCTCGTAGTCACCAATTTGTCCATTGGATTCAATGTTAACCGAATTCATTCCGGTTCCCTCTATTGACTAAACAACAAAAAGAATTTTGTGAGAGGCAAAAATCATAAAAGTAAAATAACATAATCAAGTGGGAGTACCTTCGACATCTAACATCTTAGTTTTAATTCTAATTTCATTATCATAATTCTTGGACTATAGCCTATACTTATACTTAACCTTAGGGACATCCCTAGATATACCTTAGAAATATCTCTAGGTAACTCACTGAAGTTTTTGCATCGTAGTTTCCAAAGGTTGACTAAACCTTTCCTCTGATACCAACTATAGAGACCCAAAGCTTGAGGTACATAGACATTACATTACTTTTGAAGAATACTTAATACGTAACAAATACAAACACCGAAGGACCTTAATATTTTATTGGCTTTAGAAACTCGGAAGAAAATATTCTCATCGTGGTGAAAGATCTTCAACATCTCCCATAAATATCTTTCTCGTTTATTTTCTTACCTGAAACCATTCTTTAAATCCTGGGGAAAAGAAAACATAAAAATGGTGAGCTCGAATTCTCAGTAAGGGTAAACATAGAGAACATAAAACAATCCATAAACATTTGAATGCAAAAACTTGAACATAAAATCTATACATCAAAATCTTGAGCAAAGACATGAATCTTAGAAGTACGTAAGGCATATATCATAATGGAACACAAATCATGATAAAATGGCATGGGAATAAAACATGTAATTGTGGACAACCATTAAGCACATGTTATGATTTCCATATTAGCCAAGGCATTTCTTCCAAGTCCATCTTAGTGGACAAAGTCCCTTTCTAAATCAAGTTCACTCCTCATTCCAGTCTTGTATTACTGAACCGGTTTAACTTGTTGTTCAAGAAATATCTATCTCATGAGATATAAATCATTACCCAATGCATTGGAGGTAGATATAGGTCCCAACCATCTCATAATGAAATCATTCTTACTTGTGCCACAACAAAAACATAAATCATTCATCATAACCCAAAGAATAAAAATGGGTTTCATAAACATCATCCCATTATAACATAATCCATATAAAAAATGGATATTATTTCATCATAAGAAAAGTGAAACCATGTAAATCATAGAGATAATATACATGAAACATACACATATGAAATAATGTCATCTTAGATGGAAAATGGTTTTGATAAAACACTTGAAAAGAATTTTTGATGAAAATATCCTTTCTTCTTAAAAATCAATTTCTTCTCACAAAATGCCACCCTATTTTAAAAGACAAGGATTTTATTCAAAATAACCATGAAATATTATACAGTAAACTTCATCAAAATAAGGAGTTATGATACCATAAAAATCCATTCATGCCATATAATTTAGAAAAAACATTCTCCTCATACTTTTGTCGGAAAAGTCAAAAATTACCAGATATGGTAAACAGAAGAAAGATTCCTTCCATAACACAATGTAGAATTCAAAGAGGGGTAAAAATGACTTTAAAAATACATGGAATAATATAATACACTTTATTAAAAACATTTTTTATGGACATGGATGAAAAATATAACCCCAGTAAATACTTACGAATAAGCAATCTCGGATAAAAATGGGATTGCAAATTTATCCCTTACCTTATGTCTGATATGATTCATATATATCCAAACCATCTATATAATGATTTAAATAATGTCATTTAATTATTAAAGAATTATATTCATTATTATGATAACATTTATGGTTCACTTATTACTTCATATTACCCGTTCCTTTGTAAATTCTTTTTTAAAGCATTGTTTTTGGTATAATCGTTTCATTTATCATATGTGTTTCGATTTGTTGTTATTGATATTATTATTACTTATATCATGATTTAAATACATCAAAAATGTAAATAATGATTTATATATCACATATATTCAGTATATACATATATATATAAAAGAAATATGAATGAAATGAAAGACATCGTTCATAGAGATGGTAGGATGTACATACGCATGAATTTTGTTTTCCTTTCCTTATTGACTTCAATGGAATAAGTATATGAAATAAATATATATATAAATAAATCCAGTAGAATTATTATTTTATATATCATGATTACTTATCATATATACATTATAATCATTCTTGAATGGTTAATCATGGAAAATGAATCTCATCACGTTCGTGGAGACGGTAGTCTGTACGTACGCATGAGTGATGATATCGTTCCCATTATCGTGGAATTGTATTGAAATGTATGTATGATATTTCAGAATCAATATCACTTTACAATAATCATATATAGTTATTTATTTACACCATTATACCCATCCATGTAAGGTGGTGGTGGAAAACAGATTACACCACGGCGTGGAGACGGTATTCTGTACGTACGCATGTGCGGTGATTTCATTTTCCGTAGTATGGATAGAAGGTGAATTAGGGTTGTTTCATATTTATAATAACATATCAGTATATTAGTTATACTGATGTTATTACTTCATAATGAAACAACTAAAGAAAAATAAGTAGAAGAAGAAATAATTTGAAATCATCAGTGATGGTTATTACCTCTTTTTCAACACGCCTCTTTGAAAAGTCCTCTTAGGGCACTAATATTATCCTTTCAAGAATACCAAGACCTCTATGATGTTTCTAGGAACGTGGATAAAAGAAATGGACATGTTTTGGACGAGCATGAAGGATCTAAATTTTGTAAAGAGGAGAGGGAGGAGGTTCCCTTTTATAAGGGAGGAGAGGGGCACCTTTGGAATCCTCAAAAATATTAGTTTAATATAAATTCAAACCCCACATAAAAACCACCAAAAATGACTCAATTAGAATATTAGATTATATAGGGTTGTAATATCATCAACCAATCAAATTTATACATGTTTTGATCTTATTTTAAACCTTATCATTTTGATTTATCCTTATTTAATCTATTTAATCTTATTTGTGGTAATAAAATTCTAAATTTTAAATGGTTATAAATAATCACTTATGTGTGGTTAATATTCCATAATTGGATACTTTATGAAAATATAGAATATATAAATTTCAATTTATAATTTTTAAATATTTTTGTGATTTTTAAACAATTTAATATTATGTTATTTTTATAAAATAACAATAGTGTCAATTTTGACACTATTCATTTATTTGAATTTAAATAAAATCCACACAGAAGATACGTTTTAACTAAAAGCAATAATAGATTAATAACATGTCATATTTATCTAGAAAATCAGTGGATCACAATAAATAGTTCATATAATATTTATTTTAATATTTTTAAAATCTTTTATTTGGCATATCTCATAATAAAATAATTACTACAACAATTTTGTATAATTACATAATATAATTTTTTGTTTAATAAAACCCTATGATAAAGATAAATATAATAACTTTCATAATAATATTATTACATGAATTTATCATCTTAAAATCACAACATTTAAATTGTTATATTTATTAAATTATGAAGGTGACATCTTTGACATCATTTAAAATAAAATAATATAAATGTCATAATCGGTTTTATAAGGCTCCAAATGGTCCACAAATAGACACTTGGAATATTATGGTATAGATATACTCTACCAATAATTTTTTGTCAATATTCTGGTCCTTTTTATAGGTATTTGTATATTAATAAAAACTATATTTTTGATTTTTCACTAAATAAATAATTTCTACATCACTATTGTGTCACCATTAATGACAATTATTTAATCCCTAAAAATTATAAATAAATTCTCATGATTTAGATAATTTTGTTATCTTTCTGGAAACTATTTATTTTCGAAGTTTCATAAAGTTTATCACTAAATTCAAATTATTATACTTACAAGATTTAAGAGAGTGACATGTTGTCACTTTCTTTGGTTTTAATAATAATTATATTATTTCATGGTCAAAAGTCCATGAAATGAATCTATTCCAACCCTTAGGTGATATGGGTCGAATTTTATTCATCCAATAGGATTTTTTCAGGTTTTAGGGTAATTTTATAATATTATATTTACCCTTAATTACCAGATTTACCTTTAACTACAGTAAATAAAAATTATCGTAGTTACTATTCATAATCTCAAAAAAAATGAAAGTAGATTATTAACATAATTTGGACCCAATGAATCCAAATATGGAATACATTTTTCAAAATTCAAAACACAGAAGTTGTAGTAATTAATTTAAAATTAATCCCGCTATTAAGAAAACAAGTTTTAAAAGTTAAAACGTGGCAAAAAGATTGAAATGATTTTACCTATGAATTCAATGTCAAATATATGATAATGACATACATTAGATTAAATGGTAAAAATAAATTCTATTTATACTTTAAAACCATTCAATATTATAATTTAACCAGATTAATTATTACGATGAAAAAACTTATTTTTAATTAAAAAATATCGTGTTTTTACTATTCATTAAAATATGAAAGTTATCTGAATAATATGAAACATTTATCCAAAGTAAATTTTAATATCCTAATTCTAAAGAAGAATTTAATTTTTTCAAATTTAACTTATAAACATGTCAAAACTAGATTTAATGTTGTTGCATCATCAAAAGGTGACAAAACTGTATTTTTTTAAAAATACTTATTTTACCCGAAGAATTTATTTTGTTCTTATACCATGTTCTAGAAAATGTGTAAGATGAATAATAATGTTATAAAATTCAAAATATAGTTAATAATATTCATAACAGCTAGTTCATAATAATATTATAATAATATATCGTTGTTTAGTGAAACCCGGTATTGCATACAACACACGCTATCGAGGAAGGTCGCGATTGCATGTAATGCAAGCTGAGTTAGGGTTATGTTTAGTGAAATCTCACTTTTTTGTTTAATATAACATAATTCAAAACTTATTTCATTTATACATTAAACAAAATCTATACATAATGTTGCATAGAATAATTTCTACAAAACGAACTTGAAATTGTGGGTAACACGAGCCAAGAATAGTGTTGTATATACTGCAAGCTAATACAGTGTCGCGTATAGAACAAGATAATTTTGGTTTAGTGTACAACACAACAAATCGTTGAAATTAAAATAATATTCTTCATAAAATCTTGGGGTGTTACAGATAAGATTGATTTTCTAATGAATAGTGAAATAATACTGTATTTTAATTGAAAACTACTTTTTATCTGATTTCATAATATTATGGGATTATATTTTTTACTTGTTTTAAATTATAATTAGATAAATATATTATCATTTAATCAAATTAAATTCATTGGAATAAATTTTTTGTTGAATTCAGATAATAAAAGATTTCAATATTTTGGATGTTTTAACTTTACAAAATCATTTTCTCAATCTATTAACAGGATTAATTTTTAGTTAATATCTGAAACATTTTGTTTTCAATTTTAAAAAATAGATTCCATATTTGAAATAATATTTTCCAAATTTTTTAAATAATTATATATTATTTTTGGACAAATTATAAACTATTACTTTAGTAATTTTTATTACCATGTAAATGGTGAATCAAGTAATTAAGGGTAAAAATAACATTATAAATAATATAAAATTATCTTAACAGTCATCAAAATTTTATTGGATGAAAATTATTCATCCAAAATAATTAAAGGAATAGTTATTAGACTATTTTTGCCCTTTAGAATGAGTATATAACCTTTATAATATTCTATTGAATGGAAATTCAATTTTGTCATACTTTTTTTTAACAAGATAGATATTTTTAATATAAAGTTATAGAATGGGTTTTTTAAAATATAAATAGTATTTAGAAATATAAAATTATTATATATATCGTGGTAATTTATTTATAATTTTTAGTGATAAAATAATTTCTATACAATGTGACACAATGATGATAGAGTAATTGTTTTGTTAATGGAAAAATAAAATAAATCATAATAAAAATATAAAAATAAATATAATATGATATAATTAATTTCATCCTTGAACATTATGGATTAATTTTAAATGATATTTTTTATTTAGAATATAAATTTTCTAATATATCATTTTATTATGTTGTTTTTTAAAAATTCAGGTAACGAAATGTATCCAAATTGGCATTAATGATATTTTAAATTAAATAATAATTTTTAAATGAAATAAAATTCCTAAAAATATAAAATTCGGCCAACATATTGGTATAATTCTTAAAATTTCATCAATGAATCATTAAAGGGTCATTTATAATATTATTGTAATTATATAAATCTAGAATTTATAAATTACAAGATAAAATTGTAAAAAATAAAAAGGTTAAATAAGGGTTCAAGCTAAAAGATAAGGATTATGAAATAGTCAAAATTTATCTAATTTTTATTTTACTATTTTATTTATAAAAATATAATTCTATATTTGAAATTATTAAGTTTGGATCCATTTTTAATATTAAATTAATTTATATGAATTTAATATTTTGATGATTTCCAAGAGTACCATTTCCCTCTCTTATAAATGGGAACCTCTTATTCTCTTTTAATCACAAATTATAACAAATTAAATTAGGAAAAAAATAGTAATAATCCCTTTAAAAATAACTCCCTTGATTCTATAGGCCTTAATTAAATCATAAATCCAACCAAATGATTCTTTTGTGAAAATCCAAATAAGATACCCAAATAAGTGGTAATGTTCATCAATGAATGTTGTTGTTTTATTAATTCATTAAACCCCTTAAATTGTTTTTATTCCTTTTTTATATAATAATGTCAGTATTAGAAATATAATAATATGTTGTTATATTATGTTTTTAACCTACACTCACATAAACTTCCATAAAATGGTATATGAAATCATCATTCATGTGTAAGGCGGACCACCTCCTCATGAACTGATATTGATCGTTCTTCCATTGCAACCTTTCCAGGTTATAAATAATGATAAAATTATTATATATATATATATATATTATTTTTTATTTTTGATTCTTTTATTATTAGAAAACACATTCTATCATTATATCAATTTTGTGTAAATATGATACCTACATTTGTGGACGTGTGGACTTCCACCTACACAAAGTGATATGATTCATTCACACTTTACATAGAATGTATTAAATATGGTTTTAGTGAAATTTTATTATATATATGACAAAATAATTATAATATATTGATATTATATATATATATATTCATATATTTCATTTACATTCGTTTTTTCAATACAAAATGAAATAGAATCAGCGTTCATGCATATATACGGCATGTCGTCTCTAGGGATGGTGTATTTAATTTTCCATTTCAATGTTTTATAGATAACCATAAATACATAAATAATGAATAAATATTATGTTTTTATCATGGTTATAGTCACTTATAAAATTAAATCAATTTCTAATTATGAGGACCAAGAATAAAATGTCAAAATATGTTTCAGATACAAGGCGATTATTACCAAAAACAAAACATAAATTTTCATTAAGAAGGTAAAATAAAGTCATAATTAAATAATATATAGTATTATATTTATGAATATACCTATGTATTATATTTATAATAAACAAAAATTTATTATATAAGATGTGGTTCAAGATGCAAGGTAATGGATTTTTGTCTCGGTATTATTTTTATTGGGTACATGCCTTATACACTACATGTTTCTTCTAAATTGTGTATATACTACCCATGAATGTCTTTTATTCCTATTATCCATAATATTGTGGTATTTTAAAATAAATTTTATTTTATTTATTGAATGGGGCATATTATTCTACTGATAATAAAGGGAAGAGTATTTATTTCATAGTCTCATATATATTTACGATTGTTTTGTTTTATGTATCCATTGAGGAATACTTATCTTACATGTTTAGGATTTCCAAAAATACATTCACAAATGTTTTTATTTTTCTTTATTGAATTTTTAAAATAATTTCTACCCATTTATTATTTTTTACTACACGGTTTGAAAGGATTCTTTTTTCTTTTTCCAAACAAGGTACATTATGTCTTTTTTAGAAATGGTATGAAAGAAATGTTTTTTTTAATATATGGATTGAAAGGTACTTTATCATATTATGATTGTATAATTCATTGATGTTTCCTTGAAAATAATAAAGGTTTATTTTAATATAAAATGTTTTTAATTAAAACTTCACAACATTTTAAGGAGAAAAAATTTTTTCAAAGGGGAAAGAATACGTATCTCAAGAATTGTTTTCAAGTGATCTCCCAAAATTATTGTTCAAATAAGATAACATTATTTAATGTTACATATGTTTTTCTGGTGATATGATTTGATAAAACAATTATTATTCTTTCTATGAATGGTTTATGGAAATTATGGAATGATATTTAGGAAACCACTTTATTTTATACGGGTTCTATTATGATTAAATGGTGGTTGTGAAACACATTTCATTCCATGGATTCTGATATGAAGAACGATTTATGTTCTTATAGAACACATAAGTATGTTTTTTATTATGTAATGGGTGGGACCTATATCTCCCTAAAATTCATTTGGTGATGATTTATGTATCATGAGATAATTATGGAAATAATTGTACGGGATTGATCTAATATAGAATATGGGAAAACTCGATACACTGTGGAATGATGGGGAATCATGATCCAATTTGGGAATATGGATAAAACTAATACCTTATAAAAATGATCATGATTGGGGATGTTTATCTATACCTCCTAATAAGTTTGTTCCCTATGAATTTCCCTGTTATGTTTTATAAATATTCCTTGATATATATGGATTGATATTAAATGTTTAAGTGTCTTCCAAAATTTTCCATGTTTGATTCCATTTTTATACTCTCATAGATCTTGAATTTTAATTTTATTATGATTTATGTCTGATGATATTTCAATATTTATTCCCTGCCTCATGTATATGATACTTGATATGAAGGGTATGATCCTAAAATGTTATTCACATGTTTAAATACACTTATGCTCATGTTTTTAATATGAATATTCCATGTTTACCTACACTAATCATCTGAGATCTATGCTTCTTTTATTTTCATTCCTCAAGTTATAATGAAATTTTTTACGTATGATTACTAAATGGGAAGAAATTTATGAGAAATGTTGAATTTATTTCCCCAAATTAGAAGAATTTGTTCTATGTTTTGAAAGGGACTAATCTATTATGGTCTTTAGGTATGTGTTTCTGTAATATAATGAATTTTAATTTAAAAAGATATAATGTCCATGTTTGAAAAGCCTGGTTCATTTTACAAATCATATCCTCTAAAACCTGGATAGCATGCTCTGTCATACCATCTTTATGTCGATGATAAGTTTAACACAATCGAACTAGAGTCCCCATCACCTCTTGGATACTTCTCTAAAATATTAGTTTAAACCTAGGATCCATGTATAAAACATTTGTATAATGAACTCCCTATGAATTCATAATTCATTTCGCATATAGATTATGTGGATCTTTAATATATTTTATGTCTTTTACTGGAATAAAATGTATTGACATAGTCAATAAATAAATCACCACACAGATATCATTTCTCCCTTGGAAAGTTTGTGACAATCTACCAAAAAGGTCCACGAATACCTCATCCCATTTCTAAACTATTATCGAAAGAGATCAAAGAAAACTAGACAGTTTCAAATTCACTTCCATTATCAATTGGTAAGTGTAACAGCAGGACACTTAATCATAAATGTCATGCTTCATACCCGACCTCCAAAACCTCTGTCTCATGTCATAGTTCATCTTTATAGTTCCTAGATGAATGTCCTGGGATGAATTATAAAAATCAATAAAAAATATGTTTCTGATAGATGTTGGGATGAAAACCTAATCCCCAAAACTAATAATATCATATGAAGAGAGAGACCAACCTAAAACGTTCTCCCTACTATATAGAGTTTCTCGAATTCCCTAGAACTCAAAATCCTTCTGTTAATTCTATATAATAGAATTGATAGATGATGATAACTAGACACTAGTAAAAAAAATATACCTAAAACATCCTCCCATGTATCAAGATGAAACTTTGAATAAATATCCATAATGTTGCACTCATCCTTGTCTTTAAAAAAATTTCTGAATGATCTTTCCTAATAAGAGATTCTATAAATACATTTCCCTTCCCAAGGGTGTAGGATATCTCAAAGTGAAATTCCTAATGGTATTACACTCCACTTCTCAATTTGAGATTCAAGTCCTTCTAAGAAATGTTATAACTCAAACACTTATGATTATAATATGCTATTAATATTTCCCCTAAAATATATGGTCGGAAAAACATAATCGCATGTGAATCTATGGAAAGTTCAAAATCATGATTGGGGTAATTCTTCTCATGTAGTAAAAGCTGATGAGATCCATAATATACTACATGGTTATTCTACATGATAATTCAACCCAAACAAACACTATAAATGCAAGAAAAATACATTCCACTTAATAGGATTAGTAAATATAAAAATAAGATTCGATGTCAAAATTCATTTCAACTCATCGAACGAATAATGACACCTTTCTTCCTATGTGAATTTCAAACATTTTTTGGTAAGATAACTCAAATTTGATTACAACCTAGAAAAATAATTCATGAATAGTTAATATTATCTAGCAAGACCGAGTATGCACTTAATCCTAAAGACATTATGTGGTACTTACCATGAAAAAACATTGTTTACATTCTCATCATAAACTAATGAGTCGTTATCAAAAATCATATTCCCTAATAACATCAATTATTATATCTATAAATTTATTTTCTAAAGGTTTCCATAAAAAGGTGACTTATAATGATATTCAAAACAAAACACAAATGTTTCTCAGGCTCACTCTCAGATCTTGAATAAACTAAAATATCATCTATGAACACTAGCACCAATTTGTCAGGATAATGATAGAATATTTGACTCACAAAATCCATGAAAAATAAAGGTGTTTTAGTCACATGAAAAAGCATCAAAATATAATTATAATGGATATATATTATCATGAAATCCAACTTTTTTATATCACACTATAAAAATATATGTTGATGATAGCCTAACCGAAGATATGTCTTCAAAAACCACTATTCCTCCTTTAATTGATCAAACAATTATCCAAACAAGGAATAGAATATGTGTTCTCAATTGTTACCTTGTTAAGCTTCCAATAGTCTACACACAATTATAGTGAACCATATTCTTTCATGGAAAAGATCATTGGGGATTCACAAGGAGAAACACTTGGAAGAACAAAATCCTTTTTCATCAGGTTGCCCAACTGAAAATCGATCACTTTCAACTATAGTGGTTCAATAAAATAACAAGGTATTGATATCAACATCATACAAAGAAATAGTTCAATCATAAATTATACCTCCATCTCATACATAACTGAATAAATATTCTAGGAAAACATCAAGAAAATCTTGAACAATGGTGAGAATATCAAAATTAGAAGAAACACCATATGGATCAACTATAGAAACCTACATGAAACTCTTTAACTCTAGGAGGTAAGGTCCTAAACGACTAGACCTCGAATCAAAATCTCCCTGAAACACCCATGAGATCCCATTGGTTATAAGAAACGAAATATAGTGATTATAAAAATCAGCATCATCATGGTGAGAAACCCAAAAATCCATCTTACTTATGATGTCAAAAAGATACACATAGAGAACAAGAAAAAACGACTAACTTAATATAAGATATCGATAGTGCACAAGAAGAAAAATGAAACCCCTTCTCTTTCCTCTTCCTAATAGGTGTCACAAATGCCATAAAAAAGGAAATGATCATCATTGGAAGGTAAATCATATCAACAATACAATTAGATGCAAAAATGTGGGAAGTGCCATTAACAAATAAATCAATCATTACTGAGGATTAAATAATGATGGTACATATCATTATTATTGGACCTGCATCTACCTCCACTATAAACTCATCTACTACATGAAGGTGGTTCACTATTATTGAATAGGGCTAGTGCCCATTTGTCACTGAATCATCTGAATCTATCTTGGTATCCTTTGAATCTGATGATCCCTTTCCATATCAATGAGAAGTGATAGCCTGAAAGAAACATTTTAGATTTACATAACATCCACTATTTTAACTCTTCATTGTTGGTAAAGGACAATAATTTCATGTGTGTCCAATATTACCACATTGATAGTGAGTTAGAGGCACACCACTAGTTGCAATTGGAGGATCGAAATAAGCTTGACACCAAGAACCACCTCTACCACTCCAGTGATGATGTTACCAATTCCTTTTTTCCTTTGGTGTACCATTGATGCTGCCACTAAGTATAAGAGAATGTGTGAAATATTTAACCATTCATGTTATATTCATATCTAAAATCATATCCCTATATAATATTATTGCATTGGTTGAGAGTTTCAGAATATGTTCCAGCAATCAAATATGTAGATGAAATACCAGCATGTACTTGTGAGCTTTCAACTAGTCATTCATTGGAAAATTTGGTGAAAATTGAACCATACCAGTAATCCAATTTCTAAATGTCGACACCAAATACACTACCTAATATAATTATTGCAACTCCAAAGACCATTACATTATAAGTGAGTCTAGAAAAAACTTCATAAAGAAGAGAGTCTCAAAACCCTTCTAGTCCAAGACCACATGACTATCATGATATATATTAGAATCCCACCAATGTTTTCTAGGAACCCCATTTCATAATGTTGTGAATATCACATTCATAATATGAGGTGTATCGAGGAAGTCAAAATTATGAATGATCTTCTTTATCCAGTCCTATACCACCTAAGCATAAATCATACCTTTAATGGAAGAAAATTATCACGTAATAACTCTTTTGATCGATCACTTTCTCCAAAATCTCCAGAATATACCTCAAAAAATGTATTCTGAACATTTGAAACATTATGGTAAACAAAATGGGGTAATCTCATAATTGACTTGAGAAATATTTGATCAGAAGGTTGAATCCCTTGAGGAAAATCATTTACACCCTCTTGAGGATCTCACAAAACACATCATGGAGGCATACTACTGCACACTGGAAAAAAATTACCATTCAATATAACAGTGCTTTTTAAAAAAGAAAACTCATACGAAAAAAATGATGAAAAACAGAAAAATCTAAAAACAATAGTCCCACAACCCAACATCCCATGGTAACCTGAGTCTCATCAAGGAGAGAGAAGGTCACACACTCCCTAAAATGCACCTATCATGTTTTGAAAATCTTAAATTTAGTCAAGATAACATCCCATGATAAGGAATCCAAAAAAACATCATATTTAATATTAAATTGTGTCGAACTGACCCTAATACCTTCCCAAACTGGTATCAACCCTCATATGTCACATGCCTGAAGGGAATTCTCAATCCTTAAAGGTTGTAAACAAGAATCCTATAATGAAACAACAACCAAAGATAATTATTACTCCCAACCTAAAGTAATAACAAGGATAATATTTATAATAGAGACAACAGCAGAAAATATAAATATATTCCATAACTAAAACCAAAAATTACAAACTAAAAATATACGAGTAAAATAAAAAATTCCAGAATAATTAAAACCTAAAAGGACTAAAAAAAATGTAAAAAAACTACTCCATGTGGTAGTGTGGTAAAACTCCCACCATCTCTCCAACATCTACCAATCTCAGATAACAGAAATCCTCATCGGCTCAATGCAGTGACTTTCTTTTCCCTCTATCGAAAGATATTACCTTGACTATGATTATCCTAATAGGTATGTAATGTTTGAGTTAACATTATCTATAGGGTATTTCTCAGGTGTTCCATATCAATTTTCTAAATAATAATAATAAATACTCAAACATAAAGAAAACAAGGCATTAGAATAATTTTATACTATTTATATCAAAATAATTGAAAAAAAATTAATTTCAAATTTTTCCACACATCTAAATAAACAAGAAAAATCCATTTCAAGTAATTTCATAAACTTATATCTCAACATATAGATCAAGTCAAAATAATTAAAATCAAGTATCACATATCATTTCAAATCCATGTAAGTATAATAAAATTGATTAAACCGAAATAAAAATCCAAATTTGGCCAAGAAGAATAGGTAATAACTTGAAAGGATCAAACTAGGTTGGTATAGCTAATACACTCATCCATAATAAAAATAATCATATTCACTTCAAGACACTAGACATATACAACAGGTCTCGAGAGAAAAGGAACACCCTAGAAATTGAACCACCTAAAAGGTCTAACAAGTCCCTAAAATAACATGCCTTGGGAGAAAAGGAAAGATCTATGATAAAACCCCTAATAGTGGAAGATACATATTACTATACCATCCACATATTTACTCAAGGCCTCCCTTGTGCTATATTTTTTAAAAAAATTCCTCAAACCATTTCATCATTTCATACTTTAAAAACCCATTTCATTAATCCATTTCATTATGCTTTGAAAACCCTTTTTCATTAACCAAAACAAGAGGATAACAATATTTTATAATAACACATTTCCACTTGAACAAATCTAAATCATTAATATCAATCCATTTAAATTAAAAAAATAATTTTTTAAAAACAATGAAATCAGTTTCTTTCAATACAATCTAGATATGGAACAACATACCTCATAACTCTACGTCGCACACAACCACAACGGAACCCACCAAAAAAGGATTCATCAAAGAAAACATATGCCCTATAATCAACATCCACATCTTATAATTGATAAATTTATTTTTAAAAATGATTGTAGAAAGAGAGGAAAAAATAAATTCCTCAAGAACACACACTTGGTGTATCACAACCATTGATGGAAACAACCCATGTAACAAGATCCCACAGTGTATTTAGAAGAAAAAAATAATAAACATCACCAGTAGTTAATGGATCTAATAAAATAATGGAATGATTTTTCCACGACCAAAGAGACAAAGTAGAAAAAAGGCTCACTCACCTTGAGATATGAAGTCAAACCGAAATGATGTTCAATCTTAAAATGAATCAATTTTCAAACGAATATTGTTTGAAAAAACCCAATGAATAAACCATCTTTGTTTAGATCTAAATGAGTTACGGATGAATGGAATAAAATTTCATCTCACGAGCACCCAAAAAATATTGATCACATCAATTACATGGAGTATAATACCATTACACAATGTATAGTCCATGGGGATCACATATTCTAAAAACAAATTTCATTTTTGTTAAAAATAGTTTTTTTAACAATACCTTGCATGAAAAGATACATTGTGTGTAATAATATCAGGTTGTGAACCAAATTCATGGAATATAAACTGAGAAACGTACACAATGTGCACTCCAATTACATGGCATTTATTTCTACTATAGACTTCATAAACTATAAATTCTCATGAAAAAACCCAGAACACTTAGGAAGTACTTTGAAATCGAGGAGAACCCTACAAAACAATTAACACATTTATTCCTCAGATTTATTAATTCAAACAAACATATATACCAGAACATTAAGTCGTTTTTCCTAATCGATGATCTCCATCTCTAAGAGTTCCAAAATGCACCCAATTAAAGAGGAAAACCCGTAAAGGGAAGGTAATTATGTGAAAGTGGGTAATAGAATATGAGATACTGATTGATGGAGACCACCCCTTTACTTTTGTTTTCTATCCCTAGGTTATGAACAAGAGTATCACATATGATAATTTTATATGAGGGTCATTTATTTTTTGGTTATGGAGAAAATTTCACATATATAGTAAAATAAGTTGTTTATATATCTAATATTTAATGAAAATAAACCATTATAGTTTATAAGATTTTGTGATATTGTAGAATGTAATATCAATGTGGAATATATGTAATTTTATCATGGGTTATCTCACATGGTTTTGAATCAATTTTATAATGAATGATATTTTATCATTCAACCCGGGAGGGAGGGACTTGGGATACTCACCATAATGGGTCTTCCACATATGAGAGCTTCATTTAATTTTAAATGATGAAAATGCTTTTCAATTGTTTACCGATGATATATTTTATAATACCTCTAATAGAGGGCGTCCAATGAAATGATTTTAGTGGAAATATAACATACTATTTTTATGTATAGAATAGCTTTCCTTATGTTACATATTTTATACTATACAATTAATAGAGAGTTGAATAAAAATAAATCATAAATGTTAGGAATCATGATAATTTCACTTCACTAAATTCTAATGAAATAAAATAGTAGTACTGTATAATGACATGTGTTATATACCTTGAATTATTAAATACCATGGATGACTATATCCCATAAAATTCTATAAAAATGGGAATATAAAGAATAAATATTATTATTATTATTAAAATAATAAATTTCTTAGATCATCTTCACTATTTAGAATCTTTATATGTAGAAGTGGACTTTGAAAGAGAAAAATCATCATGAAATGAGAAATAAGATATCAAAATCAAAATAAAAAAATAAAGGCATGAAATGTGTGATTTTATAAATAAGAATGGAATAAATTTATATTATGTAATTGGGGTAATACAGTTATTATGTTACCATTTTAATAGGATATATAATAATTGGTTATCATAGAAATAAACACAATACCATTTTTAAATTACCATTATATAGTTAATATACATAAAATTTATTTTTATGCTAAAAAATATATATTTTAATTATAAATATGTTGTCAAAAAACTAAATTATTTTGGAAAATAATTAAAAGATATGAATTAACATGGAAAAGTATAATTTATTTTAATGAAATTATTTTAATTAATTACATATTTTTTTAATTTTATTACATATAAATAATAATATCAAAACAAATTATTCATAAAATGAATGGAATGATTAGAAAAAATAAAAAATAATATATGAGAAATAAGTAATGAAATACGATGATTACTCATTTAATATTCAATTATAAAAAATAATTTATTTAAAAAAGTTACTATATGTTAGATTTTTTTATATATTATATATTTTATTTAAAATCCTTTTATTTCTTATTTTAACTTTCATATTAATTGAAATGTTATTTTTCAAATAATTTAGAATTTATTAATGACTATTAGATAGTAAATAAGAAGAATAAATACATTTATAAACGAAAAAAAAACTTTTTTCTAAAAAAATACTTTATGCAATATTTTATGAAAATTAATTTTTATTTATTTTGGAAATTTACTCAAATAAAATTGATTTCATATATTTAATTATGATTTAAATTTTTTTAATGTGGTTGGGTTATTTTTTTGTCATTAAAATAAGTTATTTAGGTAAAAGTTGTTTACTAAGATAATGTGTAATATGTACTAAAAGGGTTAAAATGATGGGTTATATAATAAAATATAATAAATAATAATATATACACAAGTTCTTGTTTCCATTATAGTCCTCCCCTATTGATTATCCCTTATTTTTACACCTTAGATCCACTTTACTAGAGAAATTTCTTTCCTTAGACATTAAGGAATTGTTATTTGTGAAAATTCCACAAATGCTTACCTAAAAATGGACCCCTCATCTACACCTCCCAAACTACTATTTTCATTGGGGATTGTACTAAATACCTATAAAATATATATATATATCTTAAATCATTATTATTTTTCTGGTATCCTATGGTTTCAAAGAGTTCTAAATATGTAATTAAGTATGAACCCATTTTGAGGAGCGAAATTATATAATTATATGATTATTTACCATTTTTTGATTACATTATCATATAAATTCCTTCCAATATATCAATATACACTATAATTATGGTATATTAATACATATATTGTCTTTGAATATGATATTAAAATAATATATCTCTATACTCTTATATATTTATTCTTATAACTTGTTATTGTTTGGTTTGATTCGACCACCTACAAGTAAAATGAAATATTATCCACACCATTTAAAACATGAATTATTATCAATATATTAATAATGATAATATATGATATTATTTATTAATTAAAATTATGAATAATGTTATAGAAGGCTGAAAAAATGTGTTGTCATTAAAAAATAACCTGTTGTTATCTAGGAATTACTCAAAACATTCTCACTAGGGATTAAATTTTCACAAATCATCTCCATAACTTATGTAAAATAAACATAATACTAAATAATACAATGAAAGAAATGACATAAACAACTTTAATATTCTGGTAATTGTTTAATTTTTATCAACGAATGAGTATTATAGTCGATATAACAAAACATGTATGAAACAATCAAAATTACTAACATTTGATGTTACAATTTTACAATAAATATTTAAAATATGTGTGGTAATTAATTCTAAAAGAAGAGTATATAATATTTTAAAATATTAATAATGTGGTTAAATAATTTGTTTGATATTCGTATCATTATTATAAACGTGTTTAAATCACCTTCATAGAAGTTGGGTGTGAGATTTTTGGGTTTCTTTTTCTACTATCACTTATAAAGTGAGATTATTTATGTATACTTCCAATTTAAGGAAATTTTAAGTGCATAAAACAAAATATATTTTCTTATACTCTAGTAATTTAGGGGTTTTAAATAACTTCTTAACATTTGACCTCCCTTTAGTTTATAATTCAACCTAATGTATTCTGGTTAGTTAATCCGACCATATCTCTTCTTTAAATCAAAAATTATTCTCCTCCATTTCCATGATTTTTTTAATATTTTATGGATTTTATTATACCTGATTCTCTGAATATTTTTTATTTTATACGAATTTTTTTAATATATTTTGAAAAAATACATTTATTTTCTATTTACTGTGTGATTTCTTTCTCCAAACATTTCCTTTATTTTTCTATATGAGTCGTCCTTTTCAATATTTTATAATTCTTCATAGTAAATTAATTTCAAAATAATTTACAAAATACAATGGCTTATATTTCATTAACTAATAAAATAAAAGTTAGTAAAAATGTAAAGAATATTTATTTTCATTTTCATAATAGTTTTCAAACAGCCTTCTTAATGCATTTTCAACTATACCAAAATAATTTAATGTATATTATGCCTCACTATGTAGATTCTGTAGTGATACCATCCAACTTATTTATCTAGATCTCTTAGGATCAGGTATTTTGGAATTTCCCTTGAAACGAATGTATTTCTCGTGGGTTAATAATGTTATTATGGGATTATAAATGTCATAATATTCATATGGAATATATATTTATTGTTTTTTTATGTGATGAGAGGTCTCAAAAAAATATATACCTCAAATGAATTATGTAAAGGCTTGCATCTCTTGAAATTTCATGTATGACACTGGTGAGTGAACATAATGCACCATGCTATTGGGAATGGTTTTAAACTCAATTTACTATTTTATTAGAATTCTTCCACTATCTGATGATAGTCTTGGTTGTGATCCATGATATAAGAAATTATTTTCTATATGTATTTATGTTCCACATTTTTATTAAACCTTTCTATTTTATGACACCTTCCAATGTTATTTTTCCATGTCATATTATAATTAAATCAATATTCTACATTAATATGGATCATTTTATAGGTTCTACGGAAATACATATGTTAGGAATCATGATTCATTGTCCAAATATTAATTGGTTTTATTTCATTATATATATTTTTTCAAATACAGTGATAATGTTCCCACAACATTATTTTCATCTTATAGCTGATGATAATCAATGATTTATATATCATATGATCACCCCTTAAAGAGAATATAAGCTTACCCTTTTATATGTTTACAAATCCTAGAAAATTATTAAGTGTATAAATTTTTATATGTTAATAAGGGTATGATGTGATTATATTATTTGTGTAATATGTTGAAAACTTTTGGTCAAAATATTAATTTTACATCTAATTGATAAATAAATTAAACCTCTAGTTTCAAAGTTGTACTTTTTTTGTGAGACATAATTAATATGCATATAAAATGATGTTGTATATATATATTTCATTTTTGGTTCATATTAGTTTGTTTCAATGGGGGGATTTTATACTTTGTTTTAATTATTCTATTTATATTTATAGGACAAAACATATAAACACCATTGTTGAACATAAGGTCTTATAGATTGAAACAATAATTTTATTGAAATATAGAGACTATAATAGGATTAAATAAAGGTTTTATATGATAATATATATTATGATTTATTTTTTCTTTTTCATATTTTATTTATAATAATTTTATCATAACAATTTTAGTTCTAGGTGTTTGTTTTCATATAGGATCACAAAAATGATATTGTGAAAGGTATATATCCTAATTATTATAACAAATAGTAAAAACCTATGTGATGTTAGAATCTATAATATTCCTCAATCATTAATATTCATTAATTATATTTTATAGATATATATTCACTATCATGATATTAAGTAATATTTCAATAAAAAATAGTTTTGTCCTTAATAAATTCATTTTCCAGTATTGTAATGTTTAATTTAAGAGTAATTTATAAATTTTATTAACTTATTTTAAAAAATAAACATAATTTTTTAAATTATTATATTAAAATTATACAGGGGATAAATTTTTTGTATTTTTCTAAAAATAATGATTTTTTAGTAAATAGTGAAAAAACAAATTTTTGTAAAATTATAAATTATTTTGATTCAATTAGTTTATTTAAAAGAAATTTTTTATCATAATGTAAAATCATAAAACTATAATTATAATTATTATAATTAATTATATATGAATCATCATTATACCAATTTTTTGTCTATGTTCATTTTGGTTCCTAAAAATGCATCTTTTTTAAATTCCATTATTCATTTTATTTTTCATTATAACCTTATTTTAATTTCATTATCTTATATAAATTAAATCATGAAAATATTTTTCTATATTTATAATCATAAGGTAAAATATTGGTAAATATATTCCTTTTATATTTTTTCATTATAAAAAGTAACAATAATTAATATTGGTCACCTCATTATGGGTAAATCTGGTAATTATGGGTAAAAAATAATATGATAAGAATTATAAATGACAATAAATATTTAGTTTAACATAATTAATTATTTGGGTATGACCATACACATCCCTTGTTGGAATTTATAGAAATTAGGTTCCACTTTGCTTTGAAAATGACTTATATATTACTTTAAGTAAATATAAAGTCAAAAATGTCACTCCCTTACTTTTAATATCTATAATAAATTTGACATGGATAAAAATAACTTATTATTAGATATAAATTTTAATTTGAAATAAATATTACAAATTTTTTATGGTAATTTATATTAAATTTCTATTGAAATTATTATTACCTTAAATTCTTACACAACACAGACATAATGAATATACAAATATTTGAAAAATCAAGTAAAAGATTTTAAAAGATTTGAAAGTATTTTTATGATATTTATAGCGTTACACAAATTTTATATATAAATATAACATACTAGATTTTTTTAATGGTTTATATTTTAATACCTTTGTTTTCATGTTGTTTTCATAGTCAAATTAAATGAATAGTTTCAAAGATGACATTAATGATATTTTACAATATACAATATTTAATTAAATGATTTAAAAATAATAAAAAAGAAATATTCATCCAATTTAATTGGATATAGTTTAAAAAATAATTTTTTGTAAATTTATGGATCATTTAACCTTTTAAATTATATTCTATATCCTTAATGAGTAAAAAACATTGATATCTTTGTAAGTATCAAAAGGGTTAACGGGATGTTAAAACAAATAGATAAATATAAAACCACAGTATAAAAATGTAAAAATTATATATTATAATATTCTTTAGACCCTTAATAATCCTATAATATAATACAATCAATTTGGATCCATTAAGAAAATACAATTTATTTATATTAATTTTATGATTTATAAAATTCCATGAATACCCCTCACCACCCTTATAAAAGGGAACCCCAATTCCTCGCATCCTCACACCATTCTAGCACTTAGTATCTACCACTATCGAAAAAAATACATTCTATAAATTCATATCAATGTCTAATATTTCATTATTTAATTAGAAAACCAACATAATAAGTTATTAGGTATAAACCTAAATAGGTTTTCTAATGAAGAGGTATAGTTCTTAACCTAGTGTTTTCACTTTATTTCTTCTTGTATCACCCAAAAATATACATAAAACATCCTAAAATAATATTAAAAGTTTCATAAATAAAATCATATTCTTTATGTTAATTTAATAAAATTTATACTTATTTATAATCCATCAAATGGTAAATGAAACCATCGTTCGTGTGTATCGAGGACTACCTCCTCATGAACAAATGTAATTTGTTTTAAACCACCATTAATAATGGTTATTTATAGTAACAAATGTAATTTAAATATATGATAATCCTAAAATATTTAACTTCTTTAAAATTTAATATAGTGTATTCTTACTTACCTTTCTATCCATAGAAAAATGATAACTTCATTCATGTGACAGATAGATTGCGTCATCCATGATGCAATGTGATTCGTTTTTCATGAATCAATCACATAGATATTATATATAAGATTATTTAAATAAATAATAACATATTTATTGTATAATAATAAATCTATAAATATAAAATTATATTTTCTTACCTTCCCTCCAAATTATTTAAAATGACAATGTTACTCATACGTGTGTATAGCCTACCATCTCCATGATTTTAACATAAATCTTTTTTCATTACCATATTTATTGATTGTTTTTAAAATTATTATTAAAAAATTATAATTATATCATGATAATTATTCTATATATTATATTATAATTCTCTTGTTATAATATTCAGCATAAAATTTATTTTTTACGTATGAGCTGAATATTATCGAAACATTCGATGTGAACAAAATTGATTATGTAATAGTATATAACATGACATTAAATAAAATAAAATGAATAAAAAAATGACAAATATTCTTAATGAATTAAATATTTAACATAATTTTATTATTTAGGAAGATACATAACGTAAGGGGTGGTCAAGTTTTATGGTAAGAAAAACCTTACCTTAAAACCCATATTTAAATTATTTTAAAAATTAATTTTCTAAATATTTTTCATCCATGTACATATTATTAAAATAATTTTATGGATATATTTATATAGAAATAAACAGATTATAATTGTTTAATTATGTCAGATTTAATTTCATTAAAATGTTTTTAAAATGATTCATTTTATGTATTTTATATTGATCTTTTTGATGTAAAATAAAAAATGAATTTTCTATTTTAACATATATGACATCAATGATTATTTCCACCACCATTAAAATTATTTTGTTTTTGGATTCCTTTAAAATATTTCATGTTTTCTATAATTAAATACCATATTTCCCCTTTTTCAAAAAATGTTCTAAATGGAATTGATATTTCAATATCTAGAAATGTTTTCTTATTGGTGAAAAAATATTTTTATGAGTGTAATGATGAAAAATTCACAATTTCTTATTTTATGATTAAGTTACAATTCCTGATAATTGTTTATTATGATTGGTGGCTTCAATATAAACAAATTATGGTCAGTTCCATTATAAACCAAGTATTGGTGAGCTTGAAATTACTCTCCAATGCTTTGGGTAAAGGTATGGAGTTATCAGGTTAGGGTTACCCTAGGAGATTATTGGAATTTACATCATCAGTTATTTCATTTGTATTATTGATTTTAAGAGTGTCATAAAAATGATTTTCAGGTTTTATATATGATTTATCTATTATTTCTCTACATTTTATTGAAATATTATGACTTAACAAAGTAATTTATTGAGAGTATATTTAAAGGAAACTATATAATACTTCTTAATGTTAAAACGTATATCTATTTGAAAAAAATCATGAGTTTTCTATGGTTTCAATGCAACCATTTTGAGTTTTATTTTTTTTTATTTCTTATGAAATTTTTATGAAAATACTTGGGAATAATTATGTACTTATTGGAAAAGAAAGTGTTTATTTTTAACTCATTGTTTATTTTTATAACTAAAATATTTATGGGTATTCATGGACTAACATGCTTGTTTCTTTATTTTTATATTTTCCTTACTGATTTTTGTGTTCTAATCCCATGTGTTAAATTGTATTTCATAAGGTTTTAAGGATTAATTATTACAAATATGAGGTCTAGTAGAAATTTGTGAAGATACTTCATGAAAATAAAACTTGTTATGTCTTAAATTTTTTTGTATTTTCATAAAAATAAAAACATAGTGGAAGTATCCAAATTTTGATGTAATATTTTAATAAGTAAGACATATAAACTAACTCTTAGAAACACTAAATATAAAATATCTATGGGGATGAAATAAAATAAATTCCAACCTAATGACAAAATTTTTCAAAAAAAATACGATGGGGTATTTAAAGTTTTCCACAGAGACAATGTTTAAATAAATGTATAGGTTATGATAATTAAAGTAAATACTTGAAATATATTAATATTCATTTTTATCATGATATAGAATTTAAATATTACCATGTTTCATTATCTAAAATATGTTTTTTTCAAATTGTTTCATATAAAATAAATTGGTATGCAGCACTAGGAAGGTACCAAGAGGAAAATATCCTTCTAAATCTACAATGTATAATGGTTAGAATTAGAACTGAGTACTTTTTTTCTAAGATGGATTAGTTGATGAAAATATAAATGGCGATGGAATCTATGATAGAGACTAGTTAGATCTACATAAAGTGAGAATGTTGATAGTGGAACATTTTATGATATGACACCCTCCAGTATTCAATAGATCTTCCTTCATAGTGGTAGCTGGCGAATGGAAGTCCCTATAAAATATATTTTATTTCATGCGTTTTTATGGTCATTTTAAGGTAACACTTTTTTTCAACATATTGAAGGTAAATTTTCAAAGTGGTGGACAATGGTTAAAAATATCATAGAAATATAATAGATTAATTACTTTCAATGGGTTGAATTTAAGAATTTTTAACATGAGAAATATTTTCCAAAGGTTGATTAAATTATGATGGAAAATTCGATCTTAAAAATATGGTAAAAGGAAGAACATTTATTTTTCACATATGAGGAAAATTTTACCTGATTTTAATGGTATGAAAAAAATTATTTTAGATCTTTATAACAAAATTAATTATTTTTACTCAGGATTGAAGCCTTGAAATTGAAGTGATTTGGCCACCTGAATTTAAAAGTCTTGAGAAACATATTAAAATGTGTTGAGAAATTGAAAATAAAGTATTATAATGATCATTTATTTTCTGATAATGTGTAGAAAATTGATTTATGTTTTATTAAAGTGGATAGAATCCATAAAAGAAATATGCAGGTAAAAAAATTAATTTTTCTAATTTAGATTGTTTTGGTAAAAAGAACCCTTGGGAATTTCTAATAAATTTTGGAAGTTTGTATGATATGTTATGTTTGTGAATATTTATCATGATTTCAAAGAAATATCATGTTTGTGATAAGATAATACCTAATAAGTAAGAAGTAAGATGTTATGAATGAAATAATATGGTTCATTTTGTGTATTTGCATCCAAAAAATGGAAAAAATGATTGGAAGCAATAATTATATAAGAAGAAGGTTTCATTAAAATCACTTTCAACTATGTTGGAAGATGTTGGGCCATTCAATAATATGGTGAAATATAAAATACATGTTAATTCATACTATATTAATTTCATGAATGATTCGTGGTCTACATATTCTTTCATTTCTATGAATTTTTTTGGTAAAATGAAAATTTCACCTCAAAAAATAAATTCATAACATTGGGTTAAAATATATTGGTGTAGGATTAAATAAAAAGTAATTTAAAAATATTTTTCACTTATTATCTATTAAATTTTTTTCCTTGAAAAATAATGTATTTCCCATTATATAATTTTATGTTATTATGGGTATGGATTAGATTCCATTTTGTTATGACAAGATAGATTTCTAAGACAAAGAATTTATTTTCTTAATGAGATTCATTTTTTATATAATAATAATTTCATACGTTATATAAAATATAAATAATCTTCAAAAATTCAAAGATATGTATTTGACATTTACCTTTATTATACTATTGAAAATATGAGAACCATTTATATTAATGATGTTTATGTTGTAGAATAGTGGAAGGATGTTTTTTCTAATGATTTTATCTCATTTATACTAGACTAGGAAGATGAATTTTTTATTTACTATGTTATATATGGTAAACAAATTTCAAAAACCCCTTATAAAATGGTCAAAAAATAATTTCTATATTTGAAAGAGAAATTATAGGAGTTCCTTTATAAGAGTTTCATTGCTCCTAGAACTTCATAATTGGGTTCTCCTATTTTATTTATTAAAATGAATAATGGTTACATGAGACTTTTCAATGAATATAGATCAGTTCATAAATCACTATTAAGAATAAGTATATTTTTCCACATATTAATGAATTATTTGATCAACATTGAGGGTCTTGGAATTTTTTGATGGTTGATCTATGGTTTGGTTAGTATAAAATGAATTTGAATAATGATGTCATTTTGAAAACATCATTTCCTTCTAGGTATGGGAACTGTGTTTGTTTGGTTATTCTCATTTTTTTAAAAAAAAATAATCTAGTTGTATTCATAAAACACTTGAATAGTTTTTTCCATTAATATTTAGATAAATTTGCATTCTGTTTAGTGAAATTTTAGTTTATTCAAAAATTAATAGCAATCATAAAAAACATCTTAGGATTTTTCATCTTACCCTACAATAAAATAAGATATATGGAAAACTTTGAAAATGTGACTTTTCATTAAAAAATATTTCATCCTTGGACATATCATAAATATTGATTAAATAAGTTGATGAAAGTACATGACCAACTAATGTGATTGTGATTCATAATTTCTTTGATTTTTATGATATTACTAGTGGTTTGGAAAACATTTTATGGACGTTTTTACCACTAACTAAGTTAACATGAAATTTATTAGGTTAATCTATAAAAAAGGAATGTGATGAAAATTTCTAGGTATTAAAAATAAGATTTTTGAATTCTCTAGTTTTGTCCTGATATCTAAAAAATTAAGACATTCTTATCTATAAAATCTTATCATTAAAGGGACTGTATTTTTTTAAAATATATTATGGTGGGATAATTTATTAATATTCATGTTAATTAAAACCTCATGATAAAAAATATTCAGTCCATGCCCTAGAACAAGAAGCTATAGTTTTTTATTTAAAAATTTGATACACTATTTATATAGAGTTATGTGTGAAATTCATACGAATCAAAAAAATTTGAAGATTGTATTAAAATATAAAGAGTCCAAAATTAGACAAATGAGCAGGATAGAATAGATAAAGCATTATGACTACACAATTCACTATTGTCGGGTTAAATAAAATAGTGTAGTTGATTCATTAAGTCATTTAGATAATACATAATTGACTTTGATATGTATGTAACATGTTCCATTAAATAATTATTTGATTAATGATTACTTAGAAATTTCTCATGTATGAAATCCCTCTATTTTTATTGGTGTTAGTATAATTATCTCAATCAGACAGTATTCAGAAATCTAATAAGGAAGGCTATGAGTAACAGTAAAATGAAGAATTGGATAATAAAATTATGTTTCTTGGATTATATATTAACAAATAAAGTGTATTGAGGTTCATAAAAAGAATATATATTGAATGTGATCACTATGTGAAGAAAGAACTATTCAGTGAGGGTCCAAGTTCATGAATTTTTTTTATCCTGAAAACACAAAAATATGTAGACACCTTTGAGAAAATTTATGGTGTGAAGGAAAAAAGAAATTTATATATGGTTTTACTAAAAAATGCTTGATTTTTCATTGGGTTAAATATGAATAAAAATTATTCAAGGGAATATTTTAGCCTATTTTTATTCTAGAATGTAAATGATAGAATATATCCATGGGTTTAATTTTTGTATTACCAAATATAGCTTGATATGATATTGTGTTATGTGTAATTGTTGATTGATTAACTAAATATATATATTTTCTTTACATTAATGATAATATCTATGTGGATCAAATTTATCAATAATATTTTAAAGATATAATTACATTAAATGGAGTACCTCTCTCTATTATATCTTTCTATGATCCCATGTTTACCTATAACTTTTGAAAAAACCATCATAAGTCATTTGGTATAAAACTAAATTTCTATAAATCTTTTCATACTCAATATAAGGTACTATTTTGGAGAATAATTCAGACATTTGAGGATATGATCCATTATTATTAAATGGATTATCATAGAATTTGGGATCAGTATCTTTGAATGGTGATTTTTCTTATAATAATATTTTTTCTAGTATACAGATGACACCTTATTAATCATTATATAGAAAAGAATGTCAAACTACATCACGTGGCAACAAAATATGTGATATGAAGTTGATAGGACTAGAGAAGGGGAATGAAATGATTGGGAATGTGATGACAATTCAGAAATATAAGAGGACTATAAGGACCCACACAGTTCATACATATATATAAAATCATAATATATAAATATTTATTATATAACATAACAATCTACATAAAAATCAAATAGATCTAGTTCCTTTTCTAAATTGGAAAAATAAAAAACTTTTTCATAAGGGAACTAAATCATCTCCCACTATATTCATCATAAATAGAACCCTACTTTGACATATAAAACCTAATACATTTCTTTATAAAATGGGGAAAGGAAACATATGAAATGGTGAGCTCAGATGGTTAGTAAGGGTAAACAAGGGATATATCAATCACCCCATAAGATTAACATGAGAATAAGGATGAGATAACATGATCTTAACATTTGAAAATAATATCCAACATGTCTAAGAAAATATATTGAATCATAGAATAAATATTTTCAATTCATGATACATTAATCATAAATAAATCAATGGATATTAGCAATAACTACATTACATTGGCATAAGATATAGTTTTATGGCATATATGTAAGAATAAAATCCATTTCATTTCTATTAAATTCCCATATCAAAGACCATCATAGTTGAACGGTTTCACACCATAAACCATCATATTTTTTAAGTTTTACTATGATGAATATCATAATGGACGGAGTCCCTTACTGAACTCGGTTCACACCCCATTCAATTCATATTTGCTTCATGATATATCCTTCTTTACCAAAAACATGACAATGATATATTATTCCATTTCCAAACATCAAATATTGAATATCATACATTTTTATTCCATATTCTCATAGAAAATTGATCATATCCAACCGATATAATGTAAATGGGTTTCATAAATACTTCATCAAAGCATTCTTGTGGAAAAGAAACAAGTTTCATAAGCACAACACATAAAAAAGAAACAGGTTTCATAAAAATATTTTCATTATAATATTATATTATATATTAAAATAATAGTAATTCAATCACTGTATCATATAATCATTAGAGAAAAATTAAAATTAAGGGTATATTTCATTTATAAATAAAAATAATAACAAGAATATTATAAAAACATTCTTGAGGAGATTAGAATTTCTACGTTGAAAATATAATTTTAAAATAAAAAATATTCTAAATTATTATAAGAAAACATTTTATTTTAAAAATATCCTTTGAAACTAATAATGATTTATAATAATAATTTTGTTTTCATGATTGTGGTTAATAAAGTTTATTCCATATAACATAAAAAATATTCATTTTAAATTTTTTCTAAAAATTTAAAAAAGCACCTCTATCAGAAAATGACAAGAATATTAATTTCAGAAAATTTTTCAAAAATTAAAACTATTGTAAAAATGGAATTTAAACCATAATTTTATAAAATTAAGAAAATACATCAAAACATTTTTTAGAAACCATGGAATGGGGGATGATTATTCATTAACGTTAGAAATAATGTTGGTTTTCCTTAAAAATATTATTCCAGTATCTTGAGTAATTAAAGAAAAAATGAGAGGAAAATATGTGATTTTAAGAAATAGAGACAATATAAAAATGAAACAGGTGATTAATATGGAATGTGTCATATGAAAATAAAAGTGAGACAAAAATCACTTCCCTAAAGTATCAACTTCCTTCAACACAATCAAACCTCATGTATAATAAATATAGGTTTATTATAAATATTATATAAAACTATAATCACATATATCATTATCTATAGGATTTACTTATAATCCATTATCATTAAATTATTATCAATTCTTTGGTAAAATCCTGGTTTCGAGTAATAACTTATTTTTTTTCATATATGTTTTGGATTAGTAGTTTTGGACCTTGTACATTGATTATGTTTCAATAATATCCAAAATTTAAATCATGATATAAATATATTATATGTTAAATATATAAATATTTATTAATATCTGTAAAATTTAAAGATAGTAATATTAATTACACCGTTCTTGGAGACTGTCGGTCTTTGAACGTTGTTTCAATTTTCTTAATATATGGAATAAAAGAAAACTAAATATTAATTAAAATTTCTAAGTTAATTGTTATATAATATATAAAATACAAATTTATTTAATATAGACTTATTACCATCCATTTCAAAAAAAAAGTGAAACATATAACATCACTACATTAAAGAGGTAGTCCACTCATTTCCCAATAGATTTGGTGGAAGGAAGGTAGATGTGATATTGTAATTCAAATAGTTTAATTATTTCATGAATATAATATATATATATATATAGTTTAAATACATCATTATATCCATCTATGAGAGGTGTCCAATGAAAATGAATTACATCTATTCACAATGTGATACTCCTTCCTACACACGACCTACAGTTTCAATTCCTATTTGATAGTGGATAAAGACATGGTTTATTAATATCAAATAATATTTTATAAGTATATAAAATTTATTTATCTTATTATTTCATTATATTTAGATAATATTTAAAGGTGGTGGATGAATAAATAAAATAAAAATTTATGGTTGAGAACAATACCACTTCTTCCAAGAAACTCTTTAGGTTTTTACCAAAAGCCTTCCATGCTTAGTTTTATAACTAACCCAAGGACTTTAGTTTATGGGGGTATTTAAGGAATGGTTTTGAAAAATAATATGATGAAATAAATTCAATAATGAAGTGTAGAGAGGAGAGAAGAGTATATGTCCTTTTATAAGTGGGGGAGGTAACACACTAGGAAATTTCATAAAAGAATCAAAAATTATAAAGCCATTCCCAATCCAAATTCTTCCAAATGGAAAAACAATCAATGGATGTGAAATATTAGTTTTAAATATTTCCAAAGAATATTATTTGAAAATTTTTAATTAAAAAATGTAGCCTTATATTTTGGTTTACCACCCCCCTTGGTATACCCATTTTAACCTTAACCATAGTAATTAGTATTTAATGTTTTTACTATTCATTATGACTAAAAATTATGTTTCCCTTATTACCTAATATTAATTATTCAAATTCCAATTATTAAATTCATTTTAAAAATTAGAATCCATTAACGTGTAATAATTTAATTTAAAATTACTCCCATATATTTGATGAAAAGGATGTTTTCTAAATAAAAAGATCACATTAATATAAAATGTTGTTAAATAAATATTTAACATAGATATAAATCCAATGAATTAAATTGGATTAATAATAAAATAATTTTACTTATTTTACTTCGAAAAACATTTTTAAAAATGATTTTTTTAATTCATAAAATGTAAATGCTATTTTCAATAACAATCATAATTTTAAACTATTTAATGAAAAATTAATCATTTCAGACAATTATTAAAAATTAATTCTAAGATAATTTTTACATTTTATTTCGGAATTTGTGTTCCTTTTTTCGAATAAATTTTTAAAAATTTATAAAATTAATTTGAAATTAAATTCACAAAACATGACCAAGCTGATTTTAAAAAAAATACTCTCAATAATCATAAAATTATATTTATTTATTTTTCAAAGCCTATAAAATATACTAAATGATTGAAAACACGTTTTCTTGAGTATATAATATATAACTTTTATTGAAATCATTAACCAATAGAAACTAATTTATTTTATTGAGATAAAAACACATTTTGTTTTTAAACTATTTTATTGAAAAGTATTTATTTTACATTCAATTGATTTTTACTATAACATGATTTTTTAATCAGTTGATCACAAATTAATTTATTTTTAATGCGTATATTTTTTATATTTTATTTAGTCTTATTCATACCCTTTAATTTAATCGTTAGTCTATAACGGTATAGTATATTACAATTCATATAGTCTCGAGGTTTCTTATATCACAAGATATTAAATTTATTAAATTTATTTTTAAAATTATTTTTCATAAAATATTGGTTTATTATAAGGATGGATCATGGTTGGTAGAAACATTATGAGGATAACTATATAATAGTCTTTTTTTTGGGAGAGGTGTTCTTGTTTTTTATAATGTTTCTCAATAAAATTAATGTAATGTGTTTTGGAAAAAATATAAAGATAAGTTTTTAATTAAATGGTACATATGAAATCCTTGGGAATTTTAGATTGGTTTCCTATCGAGTATAACTAACTACAATTTATCATAGGTACATGAAATATTTCATGTTTTTTTATTACAAAAATATATTCCATACACATCTCATGTCATGAATCCTAAAGTAGTTATGTTGAAAGAAAAACATTAATATAAGAATCCACATATTCAGATTCATGACCCTAGAGAGTAGGTGTCATATAATTAGTTGATTCATCATGTTAAGGTTTTTTTGGGAAACCCATATGATGGAATAAGCAGTATTGAAATCAAAAATTTCTAAGAAGTAAAAATATCCTCACCTGTTTAAGAAGTAAATAAAATATTGAGAATGCAATTTAAAAAATGGGGAAAATGTAACAACCTAGGTAATTTAAGAATAATATATATTTATTTCTTATTTAAATTTATTAATTTAATATTATATAATTATATTAATTATAATAATAATAATTAATTTCCTAATAAAAAGCGAAATTTTTTCATTATTACTAAATTTGTTTTCAAGTATTGTATGCTTTAATTGAAAAGTTTTAAATATAAATTATAAATTAATAATTATAAATAATTATCCTTTTTTAATTCTAAAAATAACATTATTTTATGGTTAATTTTTTTTGATTTTTTAGAAATTATTTATTTTTTAATTGAATAGTGAAAAATAACAATTTTTATAAAAATGTCATTTATTTTCATTAAATTAAATAATTTAAATATATAATTTGATCTTAAAGAAAAATTAGTATCTTCTAATTAAAATTAATCTAATTAATTTCAAATTAATCATAATTATACTTGATTTTGGTGTATGTTCGTTATTGGTCATAAAAACTCATTTTTCTAAAAAAATATTATTTGTTTCCTTTATCATTGTAATCGAAAACTAATTTTAGAAACTTCTAGAATTTTAATCATGGAAAATATGTTCCATATTTGGAATAGTGTGGTAAATTTGTTTTCAATATTTTCTTTTTATTTTAATTCATTATGAATAGCAAGAAAATTAAATAATTTCCACTTTAGTTAGGGTAAATCTGGAAATTAAGTGTTAAAAATAATATGATAAGGATTAAAAATAAGTCTAACACTTTACATAAATCTATTTTAAGATTTGAGTTTCACTATACTCATTTATTATTCAAATTTATCGAAAAAGGTTACTTTTTCTTTTAAAAATGTGTTATATATTAGATTATGCAAATATAAAGTAAAAAATGTAACAGTCTTACTTTTAATATCAATAATATTTTATGAGTGGGATGAAATTGACTTATGTTTGGTCATAAAATTTATGTTAAAATATGTATTATTTTTTCATTAGGGTACTTCATTTATAATTTTTACCGAAGAAATAATTATCTTCAAAACTTACAAAACACCAACACACTGCGTCTTAAAATAGTAGAAAAATCAACTAAATGATTTTATAAACTATAAAAGTATTATTCTTCTATTTTTTATAGTCTCCTAGAAATAATATAGATAAATATAAAATATTATATATGGTTCAAATTCTTATAACCTTATTAATTATTTCATGTTGTTTTCAAAGGAAAATTAAATGAATACTTCCAAAAATGACATTAATGATATTATATTATAAAAAAATATTTTATTAAATTATAAAAAAATCATAAAAACTTTATATTATGAAACTAAATTGGAAAGGGTTTAATATATCAAAAAAGTTCTATTTATGTTAAATTTTCCTTTTAAATTAACTTTCATAGCCCCTAAATAGTAAAATACATCGATATAATCGTAATTATAAAAAAGGATAATGGGGGTTAAAATGAGGATATAATCATTAAAACATAATATAAACATGGGATTATTTTTATATTATTTATAAGCATAATTAATTTATTTTATAATTATATCAATTTTTATGCATTCTTCATGGAAATTTATTTATATTAATTTAATAATTTATGAAATTTCAAGAATTCACCTCCCCATACTTATAAAAGGAAACATCCTCACCTCACTTCCTCGCACCATTTAAGCACCATATCATGGTCAATATTAAAAAAATAACATACATAAATCCTTAAAAATGTCCAAGATTCCCCAGTTTTTTCCAAAATGCATTATTCAAAGTATTTTGATATAAACCAACAGAGAATGCCTCAATAATATGTATAGTTCGTAACTAAGTGTTTTTGTGTTATTTATTTTTTATCTCCAACAAATATTTTTCATGTTAGAAAATTAATTAAACCAAAATATTCAATATTCTATGTTGTTTTTGTTTTAATAATATAACCTATATACTTCTCCCACATCTTTAAAAATGGAAATAAAACCATAATTCATGTGTGTGATGGACTACCACCTTGAGAACCAATGTAATTTGTTTTTCATCACCACCTATCAATGGTAGTTATAATGATGTATTTAATATATATATATATATATATATATAATATTCCCAAAATATTTATTATTATATAAATATAATATATCATATTTTTTTACACCTCTACATCCATTGAAAAATTATAACATCTCTCATGCATACATGTGGATAACAATCTCCATAAAGCAATGTGATTCAATTTTGGTGACCACAAAACAAGGATAATTTATATTTATAAGTCTATATAATGAAATAATATTATATTTATGATATAATAATTATTATTAATAGCTAAAATTATTTTAACTTTTCTTACCACATGCTCTTTTAAATGGTAATCCCTTTATCATGTGTACGTAAAGCCTAACATCCCCAAGATTTTGACGGAACTCAATTTTCATTACAATCATCCATTAATAGTTTAAAAATTATAAATAGTAAAAAATAAAAATTATTTCATGATTTTTATATTTTATATAAGTAAATAATGAAAAATTTTGACATATTCAACTTTCTAGGGTGATTTTTAAACTTCGTAAACAATACTGTAAATACATCCAATGTAAACTTAATTTATTATGTAATTGTATATAAAATGATAATAAATAAAATAAAATGTAATACAAAACATGGAAATTGTTGTGATAAAATTAAATAATTATTATAATTTCATGATTCAATATTATTTATAATGTATTTGAGTATTCAGACTCGAGGTACTGGGAAATATACCTTAAAACCCTCTTTCTAAATGTTTTGAACAATTATTTTTCAAAAAAGAATTATTCCTTGTTCATATTCTTAAACAACATTATGGATGTATTTAAGTTGACAAAATTTAATCATAATGTATATATTATGACACTTTTTACTTTAATCCAATGTTTTTCAAGAGGAATCATTTCATGTATTTTGAATAGATCTTTTTTCTAAAAAGACAAAAGAAATGTTCTATTTTAGAATATAAGGTATCAATTGTGTTTCCCACTATCATATCCATTATTTGTTGTTTGGATTCCTTTATTGGATTTAATATTCAATTATAAGAAACACTCTACCTCCCTTTAATTTATGTATTTTCTAAAATGTTTTAAAATGAAATGGATATTTCAATATCCATAAATTTTTCATTATGTGTGAAATAATATTTTTATTAGTTTAATGATGAAAAATGAATGTTATCATGTCTTTCATTGTTTTATAGTTCATGTGATTATTTATTATTATATTTGGTTATATTATAATCAAATTATTGTTTATTATATTATTAACCAAGAATAGGTTATCCCAATATATCTCTCCAGTGAATTTGGTAAAGGGATGGATTTAACTTTTTAGCTTTCCCTCAAAAGATTATTGGAATTTACTTTGTAAGTTATTCCCTTTAAAAGAGTGATTGTTATATTAATATGAAAATAATATCCCATGTTAGGTAAATTATTTATCTATGATTTATATGGAATTTTAAAAAAATATTATGATTTCACAATGTAATATATAGATCTTATGTATAGAATAAATTATATGATACTTTTTAGGGTAAAATGTATAAATTTTTTAAAGAAATTTCATGATTTATCGATGATTGAAAAGAAAAAAATTATGATTTTTATTTATCACTTTAATATATTTTTATGAAATGTATTATGAAAATATTTAGGAAAAGAAATTGATTTATTATGTAAAAAAATGGTTTCTTAGATCAATGTTTATAGTTAATAATGTAACTTTTTATAAGTATTCATAGAAAAATATGATTCTTTTTTATGTCCCTCATGATAATTTGTGTTCACATTCATTTCTTTAAAATAATTTTCATAGAGTTTTATGGATTATTGTGGACAATTTTGAGGTTAAGATGAAAATTGTGAAGATATTTCATGAAAAACCATATTATATATCAAAAACATTATTGTAGGAAAACTAGATTCTGAGTGTATGTATCCACATTAGGATGTAATATTTATTTATTTAAGGATTATTAATTATATCTATAAAACATTAAACCTAAAAGATAATTTTGATTACAAGAAAATTAATTATTGAAAATTTTTACAATCCTAGTAATTTATTAAAGGTTATGTCCTTATACAAATAAATGAGGCACATTTTGGAAAAATAGTTGAACGAAATGAAAATGTCAATATATGCCTATCAAGCAGTAAAACAATGAGTTTATTATTCTTACCTAAGAGAGCAAGGGTGTTTTATCATTCAAAATTATATCTTTATTAAATTATATCTTAATGATAATATATTTTATTTTCATTATGCAGAGATATTTAAAATTATATCGGTGATATTTATTTAAGGATGTGAGAATGTAACATCAAAGATTTAATTTTACATTTTCTTTTTCAATTTATATTTTTAAATTATTTAAAAGAAACATATCTAAGAATAAAAAAATCCTTCAAGATATGAATAAAAAGAATAACATATTTAATATTAATGAGATATTCAAACAATCGTACATGGTGCCAAGTATTATATACCAAAAATTATTACATTCTATTGATGATTACATCCTTTCAAATTTAATAAAATAAAATGATAATATAAATAAAAAATATATAAAATTTTTATAATTATGAAATCCCCAGGATCATATTCACTGATAAAAATCATTGTTTTGATAATTAAACCTTTAAAGAGAAAAAAAATAATGAAATGATAAATCATATTGCAAAATACTTATAGAATATTAAAGGGATGAGAAGTTCTATTTTAGGATTTATTTTATAATGAATATATAGAATGTGATCAAGGTAATATAGGTATTATTTTACAATTATAAAATAGTATATCAATGTGAGGTATAATACCTATAAACATGTCACCAGTTTTGAATTATTTGTATGTAGTTAATATAAATAAAAAAATTTAAAGGATAAAAAATATAAATTTTCATTATAATAAAACTAATTTAATTAAAAATTTATTTTCAAATATAATTAAAAGAAACTAAAACAATTTGGAAATTAACAATTAATCGAATGCAATCATTGAAACTAATTTCCTATTTTTGTTATGTTTTTTGATTTTAAATAATGCTATCAATATAATATATTTGTATAATTAGAGAAATGACTAGTAAAATAAATTAATAACATATAATTAATAATTAAGGAACTATAATATATACAAATATAAATATTCATAGATAAATAAAACTTATTCGTTTTAAATGATTGGATTGATTTTGTAATATAAGTTTTTATTTAAATGTTTTATTTATCAATTTTAGAGTATAAAATTTAATGAAATTAATTTTTTATATAAAAGTTATAATTCATATAATGTTTTTTAATTTTTAAGCAATAATAATAAGTGTGTTTTTATAATTAAAAATATTTTTTAAATATTATGCATGATGCATTCTTATATTAAAATTAGTTTTTACCTTTTTAAAATTAAATAAAATAAAATAGATATTATATTTTGAATAATAATTTCCAAAAAAAGGTAACAATATTAATTTTATTTTTTTGCATAAAGACTATTTATCGTCGTAATTTTCAGTTACCACTAAAAAGTGTTAAATTAGGTAAAATGTTTAAAATGAGGGGTAAAGTAATAAAATATCACAAAATATTTTCACTATATGTTTGTATATGATAATTGAATACATTTCATTATCCTTTAACTATTACCATTATACGTTGGATCCATTGTCCATAAGAAATGAATTTATTTACATGTTAAGAAATAAGTGTTCTTTTAAAATTCCACTCTAGATTAGTCAAAATCCTTGATACACATTCGGTAGCATCGGGTTCTATGAAAGAGGTCAAAATCCTTTATTCTAAAGGATATTGTACCAAAGAGAGAATTCATTTAGGTGTCTTGTTACACAAAAACGTTTTCTATTACCTTGTCACCCAAAATAATTATAGATATTATTTTCTAATATAATGATTTTTTAGAGAGTATTATGATTTTTTTTAAAAATATTACTATTATTCAACATTATACTATTATAGATTCATTAGTATATCATGTTATTGTTTCAGTCAATTCTACCACCAATAAGAACAATGTAGTACTATTTTCAGTATTTATAAAAATATTTAGAATCAATATATTAATAGATGTAATATATGATATTAAAAATTAATTTATTTACATAATATGTTTTTTATATGGTGACTGAAAACAAAATAGTTATTATAAATTTTCTTGTTGTTATCATTAAATTTTCATAAACATGTTAATCTTGGATTCCATTCTCATGAACCATGCACACACCTTCCATAAAATAAACTTGGAATAACCTAAATAATTAAAACCAAATGATTTAAATACATTTAATAATTCAAAAATTATGAACTTGTGATCATATAATGAGGATTAAGATCAATATTTTAAAACTTCTATAAAATACTCAAAATTACTCACATCTAGTGATGATAATAAGAAATAAATATTTAATATCTATGTAATAAATGATTATAATTTGATAAAATTAATTTTATTACATATTAATAATGTTATAAAATAAATTATTAAGATTTTTATTCTTATTATACAAATATTTTAGTAACTTTATGGAATTTGGTAATAATGGTAAGGATTTATTTTTTTAATCTAACATTGAAATTGATATTTTCTATGTCTATATTTATATTTATGAAAATTTCATATAATTTCATTATAAAATTATGTTTGTTTAATTATTATCTTATTATTTTTTATATGTTTTTATGCAATTTGGCACCCCTTTAAATCATAATTCAATTGAAAGGATTTTTGTAAGTTGGTCCAATATTATATATTTTTTTATCAAGAATATTTATTCTTTTCTCCATGTTTACAATATATTTTTATTGAATTTAATTTCCCATAAATAATTATTAATTAATTTTGTTTTATATTGAATTTTATTTTATTTATCAAAATTGAAAAAGTAATTTTTTTAAATTATTTCCACAAGTATCTTTCTCAAACCATTTTCTTTGGTTTTCATTATTAACTTTCCTTTTAATGTTATAATAAATATTGAAAGAAAATAACTTTTTAATTTTTTCTAAAAACACCGATTAATAAGTTATTTACCATTAAAATTAATGTTTTTTAATATATAAATTATATTTCTTCTTTTTTTTCAAAGCAATATTTTTACATTAATCAATATTTTTAGGTATGTTAAAATCCTTTAATGTTTCTTATGATTAAATATGGATATTATCCTATTATATCATCCAATATATTTATTTAGATGGATTATAATAATATATTTTTTAAACTTAAATTAAAATAGTTTCTTTTTCATGGGTTTATTAATCTATGATAGAACTATGAATGTTTTAATATTCATTTATAAATCATAAGTATGGTTTTTTGTTTATATAAACTCTAGGAATGGAATTAAATATTCCTCTAATGTATTGGGTAAACCTCCATAACTCATTGTATGACATGTAGTGGACTTGGGAGTAAACCCAATTCATTATGTTACGATAATAGTAAATTAACCCAATCTACTATGTTTTGGACCTATATCCACAATGTGATGATGGTTTTAGATGTGATACTTAAAATAAGAAATGATTTTATATGATTATGTTTGTTTCATTTTAATATGACACATTTCTATGTATTTTGACATTTCAAATTTATGTTGCCACAACTTATGATAATTTTCTCTGGATCCCACATTCATATTCCTTGTTTTTCATGTTATGTTGATATCCTTATTTTATAAAACATGATTTATGATACTTGTTTTATTTGACATGGTTTTTTTGTTAAATTTATATTAATTTATAATATAATCATACAAAAATGTCAAAATATAATCACTTATGATCATCTGTTTGTATCTCTTATATTCACCCCTTAATAAACTTTTGAGCTAACCCTTTCATAAGCTTTTGTTGTATTGGTTATAAAAAAGGGCGTTATGAATGATATGCCTCAAAGGGTATGTTGTGTTAAGATTATTTTGTAAACATGTTAAATAATGTTTGTAAAATAATTTTGTTTTGTATATAATCAATAGAGACAATAAAACTATTGATTGTGTGGTTTCATTTATTATGATTTGAAACAAATAATCATATAAAATGATTTAATACATACTTATGTTATGGTGGGGATATCTCATGAAAGTCATTGTTAGGTATCTCTTTACATTCCTACATAGTCATCATCTTAGGATTTCAGTAAGAAATACTTTGTTTGTGGATGGAAATTCCTTATATTTATAAAAAGGGTGATTAGAGGGTATCATTATCCTTGATAAGGGTGGATAGTCTATATTAATAGTATGTCTATGTATATGAATTTTTTATATATGTATATGTTTCATAAGGTAATGTGAGTCGAGTTTTGTAAGGCTGATATTTTTTTTAATTAACTATTCCCCACAATTATTTTTTGTAATATTGTATTCACCCCTATCGGTTGGATTTATGTTTACAATACCTTGATTAAGAGGATTTTACCTAGGGTTGGGTGTTGTGTTGACCAATTATCAATACAATGTATTATGATTTGGATATGTGTTTGACATTTAGTACTTTGAAGAATATTTATGAAATGGATAAATGTTATATCAACCTTTTATCATGAATACCTACTAAGGATGGTCCCATGATTATTATAACTAAAGGTGGTGTGTCACAACTTACCCAAAAATCATACAATATACCCTATATCTAAAAACAAATATCTCGACTCTATATTAGGTGGGCCAATTATTGATGTTGTATTCCATCTATACTGAAGTGGATCCATAGATAAATATGTTTTATTATCTTAATAAATGTTGTCCAGACATTCAGATCTATGAATGTTTGGCCCACTACATTGGAATGAGTAAGAGTGTGAAATATTTGTTATTAGAGTGATGAATTTATCATATAAGGGTATGATTTTATATTCTATTTTATTTGTTTCTACTTTAATATCATATTGAATGTAAAAAACATCTTTGTTTGATTAATTTACCATCCCAATGGTGATGTTCTATGGATTATTGTATTCATCCCCTACATATTAACTATAATGGACGTACAGATTGTATGGTCTATGATATAGGTAAAACAATAACCCAATGGTATATTAGTGATCCATAATAGTTGTAAGGGTTCAAGAGACATTTCAAAACAATGTTTAAAACAAATTTGTCTTGGTCAAAAAATGTTTCATTATTTTTTATACAAACCAGGTATAAAATTATCCCAATTTGAAATCCTTCTTCTATAGTATCATTTTTATGAAATCACATGGGTAAAAAAATTGTATTATCTAGAGAATATGTTTTATTTTCTCTAATATTGAGAGTATATACTCCCAAAAATATTGATTCTACTCTTTCCAATGGTAAATGTACTATAGTATAGGAAAATGTTCACTTAAGTTCATGTAATATTTTAGTTTGGGAAAAAAATTGGAAACCTACGATGCGAAAATAAAAATTAAAATAACAATTTATGAATAAAAATAGACAAAAATAAACTTATTTTTTCATATAAAAAAAAGAACCCCCCCCCCCCAATTAATTTTCCTTTTATATGAAATAATATAAAACGCCACCCAGATTCAATGAAATTAATTTTTTTATTTATGATAATTTAATTCAATAACATTCAAATCATATTAAATAGTTAAATTGTAGATATATTGATCATGTATCATACCTTATTTTCATTATATTTTTATTGAAAATAAATAAATTGAATTATTTCTTACATATGTTTTAAATCAATTAAAACATTCTTCCAATTATTTAATATTTATATATAATACTAAATTCTTTTCTAAAATACAATAATATAAATAATCCCAATTGAGGATTTCACATGTAAATAAATTAAAAAAATCAATATTTATATTATCACATTCTATATATAATTATTTTTTAAATTAGATGAATTTTTAATCTTTTAAAAAACATAATTTCCTAATCGTGGTTTATCCACCAGGATATAAACATAAAGTAATCCACCCATGTTTCTTTAGAAAACCAAAAATCACTTAAAATTTTAAAAAATGAGCCATAACTCAAACAAAATACATAGGGAATCATTTCATAAACTGAAAATTTGTTTTATATACTATATTAATGAAAATAGTTTTCTTTATTTTTAAAGAATTAATCAAATATAATTCCCGTGGAAATTTTTTGGCATATATTCAATGTGTTATTTGACATCCTAAATTTTTATTATGATTTTTTATTAACCCAAATGAATGAATATATTTCATAAAAATGAATATATTCATTTGTAATATATTTTTCAATGATATGGAATAGAAATGTTGTTTTATCCAAGGTGGAGTCACTTTTTATAGTCCCATAAAAGTGGAATTAATTCTAATTAAGGAGAAATTATTTTTATTTATATTCTATTATAAATCCCCCTCAATGTTTTGATACTCTAATTTAAGTTAAAATTTTATTCTTATATTTCTTCTTCCAATCTCATTATAGTTTAAGATCTTCATAATTAAATGAATCATACTTCTATAAGTAACCATTATTTGTAATGTTTTTATTATTTGTATTTCTTGTGAAATTTTTTAAGATATCTAATGTAACCTAATACATACATAATCATAGAATATATCCTTCATTATTTTAGGAAGTCGTTTGATTTTTTTTCTTAAAACTATTTTTCTATATTCTAAGAGTTTCTCAAACATCCCTTAAAATCATCAAACTCACATTGTTGTCCTATATTGTTATTCTTTTTAAATTATGAATTTTCTGTTATGAATTTTTTCATATCAAACAATTTTTATTAAGATTCTTAGTTATTCAAATTTAAAACCCTTATTATTTATTACTATATACAAAATTTAGACTTCTACTCATTGATCGGGTGATCCTGACCCACTAGATATTTTTTAAAAAGATTGTGATCCATTACCTAATACTTAATTTTTAGTTGGGAATAAGTCTCTTCCATATTGGGATCCTTTTCAGAAATATAAATTTACTAGTCTATTTTTAATAATTTATTCTACTCTAATTCATTGATTCACTTCACATAATATTCCTAGGTCTCTATTAAATTTTTAATAACCCATTTATCCAAATATTACAACTTATATATCTCATTTTTCTTTAAATACTTATGAGTCTTGGAAAAATATATCATGATTTTGGGAACAAATAATTCCTCCTACAATTCTCCATTAATCCCATCTATGTTTTAATTTTGTTATATGCATTGAAAATCCCTTTTTTTAGCTTCCAATTAAAGAAACAACATAATTAAACTCTGTATCTCTACATTATTTTAAAATCAAGGATTATTTATCCATATCTAATGAAGTTATTCATTCACATTTATTATTTATTTTAATATTTATTATATATCTTTGAATCATCTGGTTCATATACTAAAATTTTACTTTGGTATCCTAATGACCAAATTTTAATGGTTTATATTCAATATTTTCATTTTTATTTTTCTAAAATAAAAAATGTATAGTTCCTAAGAAGTAAGGAAACCTCATTAAAATAATCATTTATTAAACTATATGTTCTAGATAACTATTTATTATAATTTTTAATTAAATTTATTATTATTATATTATGAATTATGATAAATGTGAAAAAAATGATTCTCCTAACAAATTACAGTATAATATTCGATGATATATTAAAAAATAAAAATAAAGAGTTTTTTTCATCCTGTATACTTTGAGGATGAAACTTAAACTAGATATTCTGATGACAATTAACCATCATTATTTTCAGAAATGAAAAAAAAATTAATGATTTTATTCATATGTTAAATAAATAATATTTGAATCAATTGTACACTATTAATTTAAAAGTTTTATGTGGTTTTCTTGTTCAAAAAAACAAAACTTCATCAATAGTTTCTATGAGAAATATCTATAAAATAATGATCATTCCTAACACTCCTAAAAATAATCCAATGAAAAATAAATCTCTAGACACAAGGAATTTCTAAAATCCCCTCTATTTAGTGTGAATAGACAACAGTCACCTTATAATATGTGATATCCAAAGTCATATAAATTTCCTCTATTTTCCTTGTTCGAGGTTGAAGAGAAAATTGATTTCCCTAAACACTATATTTATTGTCTCTTGGTAATATAATTAAAAACCCCATACAATATTCATTAATAGATAATTCTATTTCAATTGAAGAAGACATTGGAAACTATGCTGACCTTTAATGATAGAAGATATTATATTAATCATAAATTTATATGGAATTAATTAATTTAATCATAAAAAAATTATCTTCGAATATTTTATTATATAATTACTAATTAGTGAAATTATGGTGATGATCAATCAATTATTTCAAGATATTATAGCAATTTTAACTAGAATATATTGACATTTAAAATTTATAGACTAAAAAAATAAATTTTAACAATATATATACAGCAAAACTAAATTTTATAGTAAGATCCATATCCTATTTATTTAGTATAATAAAATGAAATGGATATAAAAACTCTATTGAGGCTTTATCTATAGTCTATTTCACTAATCGTGGATATATTTTAATTTTATAAAATTTTCTCATATCATAGAGCAATTATTTTTCAAGATAAATTATATATATTACATCTGATTATAACCATTAATTCACTATACTGTTGAAAAATAATTTTATTGAATGATTATAGGGTGTTCTTATACTCCTTGTTTTATTTTAGAAATGAAAATGAATTCATTTTAAGGTAAATTTAAGATTTTATAATAAGTTTAGGACAACTAATCAAGATTTTGAGATTACAAAATTATATATTTAAGTCATTAATGAATATTTAATAATGTCGATACAACACATAAATATTATCCAATAATTATAAAATATTTTCTAATAAAATAAATATAAATAGAATTAAAATTCAAGAAAATAAATTCATGACTCCATTTATGTAGTGATTACTATCTATAGAATAAAACAATGTGTTGGATTCACATAATTTTTCTCAATATTGAATCACGAAGCATTTTATATTTTTTATAGAATCTAAAAAATAAAAATTACCAATCATTATCACTTCTTGAATAAAAATAATTTCTTGATTAGTATCACAGTACTTTATTTAGACATGGTAATTTAGGTACATGTTTTACTAAACATGTTGTTAACATATTTTCTTATCACTATAGCATCTGGAAAAATTCATTTCCAGGACTAAATTCTCTCAATAAAACTCAAATTTTTGTTCATAAAATTGAGAAGTAAATATTACTCCCAAAAATAAATTTCATTGGTCATAAAGAAGTACATTTATTTAGCAACATATAATATCTAAACTAGTTGTGGTGGTGATAATAGAAAACAACTTTTAAGATACATAAACATCAATATAGACATCAGGTTAAGGTGATTCAATTATACATAAAATTAAAAATAATAAAACCATTTAAATATTTTATTTATTAACTAAGATTTATATGGGATCAAAATTGGAATAAAACATATGTACATTCCCCTATACTCTTCGGTTGTTAAACTATTATAATAAAGATCATAGGTTTCATAAATTTTTTTCAATCCTATAATTAATCTGATAATTTTTTTGGAATATAATCTATATGAATATTTTCATTAGGAATCACAAAAATATTTGACCTTAGCCAAATAGATTTAATTTATAGTAAATATTTTCTCAAACATTATAATAAATATATTAATAACATCATATAATATTTATATCATACTTTTCAGTAATTAAAAAATGAATTAAATAAATTTCTGATAGGTAATATGTATTTTTTATCCATCAGTGTTCAAAAACACTTATGTTAGATTCCTCATCCTCTCACTTACATTTCCTGTCTCTAAAGCACTCTATAAATGATCAAATTATTAAAAATCCCCCAAAATCATAAAATAATGTAATATTTATAAGATAATTTTTATTATTTAAAAAAACTAATGATGGGTGAGTTATAATAGAAATATCATATGTTATGTCTATTGGTTAACTGGACATGTTCATTCCTCCTCATTTCATATTACAAATCAATAGAATTATAATATAATGATATGATATAAATTAATTTGAAAATAAATTAAATATATATTTAACATATCATGGAATCTCAGTTCATAATTTTTTCAATAAACAACTTTATTTTATGTAATAGGATTGAACCCACACTCATGGATCCAATTATAAAAAATAAACATTACATTTATGGCATTGATACCGATAAATGTGACAAAACTTTCCATCAAAATATTACAACATAAAAATTTAATATAGTATTACTTACCTACACAGGGACAATTTCTGTTTATAGTATTAGATAATTAGGAAAAAAATTCATAAATAACAATCATGTCATTAAGATAGTATTTTTTCCACTATACCCAGTATTTCATATTCAATACAATGTATCAAACATCTCCCATAATTTTCTTCACATGTGAAACATTTTTGGACTCAAATAATTCAACACTCTTCTTTCTAACCTTGGGAAAAGTAATCATAATATTTTAGAGTTCAATTTCTCAAAAAGGGTAAACATAATCATTAACAATTGAATGTCATCAATGAGAGTAAGATGATCGTAAGGGTATAATGAAATGATCATAGTGTATGAGAATAAAAAAATATAAATCAAAACCATCAATACCTAGATAATATATCATTAATCATGGAATAAATATTTATCTAAGGAAATCTCCAATGGAATCAATAATTATCATCCACGTGATGTTAATCATTATCAAAGGAAATATTTATAACCCTAGAAAGAATAACAAAACCATGTCAGAATCTTGAAAAATTTTCTATATAAATAATTTTAAAATCATGTTAAAATAACTATATCCAATTTAAATCAATAATAAAAACACTCTTGTAAGTCCATACATCTTTCCTATAAAGAAAAAAACATTACCCAATACATTAGAGCACTATCTAGTCGAACCAATCGTATAAGGTATATCAAGATCACCCTGTTATATTGAGCTAAAATGGGGATCAACATATTATATCATATTTATATAGATTATACTTTCATCATAAACCCTTTCTTCTTATATTTCATTAATATAACTTTTAAAAAAAACATTTTTACATAATAAATATGATTTTTCTTTCATTTCTTGTTCACCCATAGAAAATAAATGTGATTCATTTCAATCTCATAATATATCCATGAAAAGAATAAGTATGGTATCATTGAAACACATGCACACTGTATTTTAATTAACATCAAGATTTTTATATGTTGATAGATTTAAATACCATTAAAATATCATGGAAAATATTTGGAGGAAAACAACCTTTTTGCTTTGAAAATATCTTTTAAAATTTTAAAATTAAAAAAATGTTTTAAACAAACCTATAATTTGTAAATTAACATAGAATATTATAAATTATCATAAAATAAAACAATGGACGTTATGATGTGAAAATCCATTCATGTTGTAAACATTAAAAATAATCATTCTTTTCAAACATTTTGAAAACATGGTAGAAAGTGACCCATTGGAAAAAAAGATAAGAAATCTCAATTTTAAAACCATTTAGCAGTTGGAAATAGGCCATGTGAAATAGATTTAGGAAATTATTTATTTTTATAGAATAATTTTTTTTAAACAATTTAGAATACAAGGATATTGATGAGAATGATTTTATATTTAAAATACGATTCAAGATCATTGTTTCTTAAAAATGACATTATTGATGTTTCTTTGATCAATAAGGTAAAAAATGTTAATTAACCATATAAAAAATTAATAACCAGATTAGAATAAAATATATTTGATTTTCAAAAATAATAGAATATTATTTCCCATTAAGTAACTATAAACATAAATAATCATAAAAAGTAAATAGATTGTGACATAAATCCTTTACCACTTTTTTAACCCTAGATTATAAGCCCCATGAAATAATAAGGTAAAATGAAACATTAAATATCATGAACATAAGTAGATTTAAGATATAAAATATCGAAGGTGAATTATATAATCCTCATAAAATATGATTGGTGTCTATCCTAAAAATATGTCCAAAGGAAAGGGAATCTGATATTGATTACAACAACTTGAGCATGCTGAGTATGGTTAAAGGGTTCATTATTTCATCATATCAAGTATAATTATATTGAAATAATAATAATTTTATAACAAAATTATACTTTTAAAACTAATAATAAATTATGGTTTTGGAAAATGATCTATTTTACAATCATAGGGATGATATGTCATATGTATGCATGAGTAATGTTTCCACTGTTCAACGATAATTTTTTAAAGAAGGCTTGTATTATCATATCATTGAAATATGATCATAATAACATAAATACGATATTATTTTATTTAATAAACTTATATATATTATCCATGTGATGTGGTGATGAAAAAATATTCAATTCATTTTGTGGTGTTGGTGGTCTCAACGTATGCACAAATGATATTATCATTTTTCAGTGTATGAAATGGTAAAAAATAAGTGATATATTATCTTCTAAAAAAATTAAATATGTTATTAATATCACATTTAACTATTAAAACCATTATTATGACCATTTTTTATAGGTAGTGGTGGGAAAAAATTATATCTATTTGTGAGTTGGTAGTACGTCGTACACACAAATGCTGATGTCTTTTCCCATTTTAAAGATGTTGGAGATAGATATAAGTGATGAAAAAAATAATAAAGTAATATTATGTGAAAGTCATTTAGTTTAATATCTCATAATGTTTAGATAATAATTAAGGTATGTGTAAGAATAAATAAAAATAAAATACTTTGTTAATAACAATACATCTTCATCAGAAAACCTCTTTTTCTTTAAACCTTAATCCCTCTATGGTTAGTATTATTCTGAAAATAACACCTATGTAATGTGGTGATTTATTTTATGAAGTTATTTTAGTATAAAATTTATGAAAAAAGGTTTTATAAGCACCTAATTAATGATAAAAATATGTTCCATTTATAAGATATGGGATACACAATTTGTAAAATTAATTAAAATACTAAATTACTATAAATTATTATTTTAATGGAAATAAATTGATTATATTAGAATATATGATGTGTTCATTTCAAAATAATCTTATACAATACAATTAAGGGAAGTTTAGATCACATTTTTACCCTTATCATTTGGATCTAATTGTCTTCAAACATACCACAATAATAAAGTTTTTTACTCTTTGATGGTCTACATAATTAATATAAATAGAAAAATAGCACATAAACAGACCATGGTTAATATTTTAACAATTTCATAATGAATTTTATAAATATACTATTTTCATGAATTTTAAATTATTTAATAGAATATTATTTTCATTAAATAAATGTAATATTAATATTACATATATTCCCAAATTTTAATTTAAAAACATCAAGAAAATGATAGAATTTGAATATAATGACATTCAACATTTATAATTGGTTTAATATATCCTAAAAATTGTGTATTATAATAATTCTTTCAAATTATATTATTTTAATAATTTTAATATAATGTGTTTTATTTTTTCATTAATTGAAAATTTTGTTCATCATCATTGCATAATAATTTAGGGTAATTAATTATTCTATAAAAAAATTAAATAAATAATCATGTAGAAGATAAATAATTTATATTTCAAAGGAACATTTATAACCAAACATATCCTCTACTTATCCTCATGTTAAAAATATCATGGTTATTAAAAAAAGGATTGTGATATTTCTTTATTTTATTTACATAAAATATAATAAAGGTTATAATCACATAGATATGGAAAGAAAATTCCATATAACTAAATATTATAATATTATTATCTAAATGTATTAATCCAACAAAAATAAGGTAAGTGTTAGTGTCATGGACCAGTCCGAGTGGACCATGAACTAGTCAGTCGAACTGGTCCGCAACATGAAGGGTGTTCCAAATCCCTAGAGGGTGGAAATTAGTTTCAAGAATAATCAGAGTATGCAAGTGAACAATTTAGCCCAATAAATAAACAATAACCAAAAAATATAAAGAAACTGAACATCCCACTATGTAAAACAAAAACTGAATTGAACATCATTTATACAAGTAACCAAAAGTACAAATGAATGATGAAACTAGGTTCATCGAACCTGATGACCAAACTAACTCTCTCTAACCCCACCAGTCAATCTCCAACACAATAATCACTCATCGCTCAAGGAAATAAAACTCAAGTTGAAATTAGCAAAAGTACTAATAAAATAAGAGAAATATAGGTGTGAGTATTAAAACTCACTAGGCTAGCCTGATAATCTATTCCCAATACAATTCTCCAAAATTAAAAGAAAACATCTATTTCCAAGTTTGAACTATAATATATTAAAGTATTTTTTCTAAATATATACAATGATGTAAACATTAAAAGATAAAATTCTTGAATGTTTTCAGAAACAATAAATGTTACCATCAATTATTGAAAAGAATGAAACTTTAAATAGAATCAATTTTCAAGAGGGAAACCTTAAAGAATAAAAACTTTTAAATGAAACACACATTCTGAATAAATTACCAACCAAACACACTATATGCTAATAGTGAGTACAAAATATCCAATAAGCACTAGTCACGGGAACACCCCTATGAACTAGCTAGCTGAGGGGACCTAGGTATTTCATATCTCAATGTAAAATTATTAATAACCAATGACCTTATCATCCATGATACACTAGGAGGGGAAACCCCATTGACCTAGTGGTTCCTAATAATCATCAAAGTTTATTTATTGTTTTCATCATGAACCTTACTAAGTGAAATGGGGATGAATCCACTACCGTATCACTAGCAAACTAGTCCTAGTCCACCAGCCTAGATACCCATGTTTCCCACTTTGTTCTTAAAAAAGTTCCACATATTACGAGATTCCATTGGTACATCAAAACACCACATCCAAATTATTCACACATGAAAAATCCCACAAGCATATTTCACAACTCTTCTAAAGACCAATAAACCACTTAAAATTTTCATAAAAAAGTATCAGATGTATGATAAGGATTTTCACATAGAATCCATTCCAAATTGCCCATTTAAGGCCAAAAACCCACCAATACAAAAAAAAAATAGACTATTTATCCCCAAAACCGTTTAATAAATCAATTTCATGAATCATAAAATTAACCCAAGTGGTACAATATAGAACACAATAAAAAACTCATTTTTAATGAAAAAATCAAATAAACCTTTAAGCATTTTACCAAATCAATATTTATCAGAACCAAAAATTCCACCTTACCTAAATAGGTGAAAACACACCATTATAGTAATCTAAATATTTATATAAAACCCTTAAAATATTCATGTTTAACTTTCAACACACAACCACCTTCATAAAAATTCCAAATGGTCTATTTACCGACATCTCATATAAAATTTCATTTGAAAAAAAGTGTTACTTTATACACCCAAAAGCCACTATTGTAACCATTTAAGTAATCCAAATTAATACATCTAATGATAAAAATATATTTAAAAACCCATCTAATAAATTTTTATAAAAAATAACACATAAAATCTACTTTGGAAATTTATTGAACATGTTCCATAAAACGTTTAACAAAAACCAATTCATTTAGAACTCATGAGGGTATAAAACACCAATTTTCATATCATATATTTATTTAATATATTGAACTGTATTTAAAATACCACAAAACAAGTGCTAAATATAAAAATGTGTTTAATTAAACAAGTAGTTTTCACATTCATTACAAAACAACACTAATTTTCAAAAAACAATGCATAAACTACAATTTTACATAGCAGATAAATTATATAAGGACAAAAAGACAGTATTATAAATATATTACAGGAGAAAATAAAATCAAAAATATGAATAGTAAATAAAAAGGATAAGTTCAATGGGAAACCTACCTCAAATCCATGGAGGAATGGAAACGCACTCCCAAAATCACACGTTGTGGGTTCCAACAACCTATATCTATGAAGACTAGTCCTAAATGAACAAAACACCATAAAAACCTTGGGAAAACCTAAAACTATGTCGATCATGACCAAAGGATAAGAGAGAACCAATAAATTATACGATAATAAGGAAGAGGTGAGGGATAAGAGAAAGAAACTCACCTAGGAATCTAGTCAAGCCTTTATCTTCCCTTAAACATACACAATGAGACGTGGGGGTGGCTTGGTAATCCATGGGAGAGATCCTTAGGCCTGTATAAACCAAGGGGAATAGTTTTTTGGTAGATTATGTCTAAAAAACCAGAGGGGGAAATGTTGTAAAATTAAAATTTTTCATTTTGGACTGGGTTGTATGGTTAGGCCGCACAATTTATTAAATTGTGTGCCAAACCATGTGGTGCCCACGGGGAAAACCACATTATAACTCATAAGTGACCACACACCTATTCTCCATCCATGTAGTAGGTTTTATACAAACCACATGGTTACCCATAAACCATCTCATGGTCATGCACCAACCGTGTGTAGGGGATTCTCATGCCAAAAAAATATCTTTTCTCCAAAACTCCCAAATGAAACAAGGGGCAACCAAAACGGAAATATTATTGAAAGAAGACAGTCCCAAAATTAACACCCATGACATGTAGAACCTAAGGAAAATACCAGTATTCCATAACAAATCATATCAAAAACCAAACATGAAAAATCAGGTGTGACAGTTAAATTTATTTTCTACAACTTATCGTTTTATTTAACAATAATTTCACGGTTTACCATTTATCGTGTTAACAATATTACTAATATTACTATTCATAAAATCAAAAATTAAAATATACATATTTACTAAATTTTGAATTAGTGATTTTAAATATAAAATTAATTTTTTAAAAATTAAAATAGAAAAGTTACATATTTTTTTTAAAAAAAATATATAGTCAACATGTCATGACAAATAGTTTTTTCTAAAAAAACAATTTACAAATAAAAAAATTATTTTATACTAAATTAAAGTATAAAAATAATTTCAAAATACATTTTTTCATTATTTTAAATAAAATTTAAATAATTAAATTTTAAAAATAATTCAAATGATAATTTTTGTTTTAAATACATTAAAAGAAGTCATAGTTTTCATTAAAAAACAGTATCATTACATATTCATGGAAAAATAAAACCTTTAAAAAAATATAAAAATTTCATCATAAGATAATTTTGATATGATATTTCAAAAAAAATACTTTTTGTAAAATAAAATTTTTAACAGTTTTATAATTTATATTTATTATTTTCTTAAAAAAATCAATAAAACAATTTGGAAGAAAATTATTTTTAGGAATAAAATGACTTTCTTAAAAAGTGAGTGTTTATTTCCTAATAATTAATCGATAAACTTCTCTTTATTAGAAACTTTATATATTTTAAAAATTATTTTATTTTATTTATACCCAATAGTTTAATGTCTACATTATAATTGTTCTATTTAAATTATAATATTTCCCGGTTTGTTTGTGATCAGTGTTGCATATCTTGAAAGCTATAGAGCATAGTATTCTTTTGAAATACTATATGTTTAAAATCTACCCCCCCCCCAATAAATAAAATTCTAAAAATTTTGAATGACTTTGGTAGTCATAGGTTTTTGATAAGGACGCGGCCTTAAAACATAAAATACTCTTTAATTAAATGGATAATTCACATTGAGGATCTTTTCAGGTTTAGAGTTTTAGAGAATTCAGTTATAACATATACATAACTACTTGAATATTACATGTAGACACTTCAACTTACATTCCATTTTTTCCCTAAAATAAAAACTCTTGAAAAAAAAAGAGTCATGTTATATTCTTTGTTTTACATTGCATGACTTTTCCTTGATCCCATCCTTGACCCTATTCATCTTTATGTCAAGTGAAAAACATTTCAAAACATTGGATAAGCATAAAAATATCAGTAAGGGATATAAAACAAAGAAAGAAAACATTTTTTAATCAATACATACATAACATATGATCTTTAACATACCTCATGAAATCATAAAATTTATGAATAACATACAGCAGTCACAAATTGTAAAGTTAACATGCGGCATCCATAACATAATTACATTGTAGCTTTCTCAACTATGTAGAGAGTTACATTTGGAATATCCATCATAGAATATTCCCTAAATAACTTAGGATAAATAGTTACGTTTACCTTCATCACATTACCCAATGCATTAGAGAGCTATATTAGTCTCACCAACCCTTTGTTTATCATGGAACCACTCATATACGTAAACAATGCCCAAGAACCATAACATATACCAAACACATAAAAAACAAAAAGGAACAATACCACTTTGGCATTTCATTAAAAATATATCATTTAAATATATTGACATAATCAATCCATTATAAAAAACATTTTCAATACCATAATACATTAAAATATTATATGGTATTTATTTTTCTTTTAATAACAATACGTCTTGTTAAACAACCCAAATATCAAATAACGCTTACGGCAGCAGAAAGGCCATTGTAACCACATATGTTAAAAATAATTATTCCATCTATCATTTAGTAAAATGCTTTATAAGAAAATATTACCTTTGAATGAAATTTAATTTCAACGGTGTTTATACAATGTATAAAATAAATTCATGTATAAATCCATGGATGCCTCAACGAAAGGATATTGAGACGATGTCCCTTACCTCATGTCCGGCATGACTTGATCATTCATTAATATCATGAATAATAAACTGAAGATAATTTAAAGTTTCTTAAGATAATTTTTCAGGTTTATTATTTCTTTTATTTCACTTATTACCATGTTATATACATTTTGCAATCATTTAAGTTAATAATGATTATTTTGTTGATATTTGTTACTTAGGTCAAAAATGAACTTCTTATAATTACAAGTTGTTCATGTGGCCAAATGTAAAATATCTCCAAAATTATATTCATGAATTAGATATCATATATATCATATATATCCCGTATATGTATGTATTTATAATAGTACATAACATTTAGAGATAATAAATGAAATGAACAGTTCGAGTAGATGGTAAGTCGTATGTACGCATGAATGCTACTTTCATTTCTAATTTCTGTTTCATGGAATGAAAAATTAATGATACATATGTATATTATAAATCTAGTATAATATCATATATTATTTCATTAACTCCATCCTTTATAAATCCCTCCCATGGAATGAATTAGTCATATCACTTTGAGGGGGCGGTAGTCGACACTTCCTCAAATAAAATTATCATATTTACCCACTATGAAAACAGAAAAGGTATTCTATAAATGAAAAATATAGAATCATAGAAAAAATATAAATATAATATATATCACATATAAATACAGTTCCATATTAATGGCTACAGTAAGAGGTGCTAGGTGAAGACTGAATAATCATCGTTTCCTGAGGCAGCAGTTCGCCATCCAAAGAAACATTATTTTCTTTACCCATTAGTTGGAGGTGTGTGTAAGTCTAGTTCGAATCCAACTCAAAATAACAACATAGTATATTTATGATACTGGTGTTTTTATAAAATAATGGATTAAAACTAGTTTAGGGGGTTGGAGAAGTAAAATATAAGAAAATAATTTAGGAGAATATGTTACCTTTAAATTGGATACTCCCTTTGGTTTGAATCAAAAGGATTTCTTGAAGTGACTTCTGCCTAAGGTAATGATTCATGGGTGGAATATAGGGTTTTATGGAGCATAATTGGGAAGATTTTGGATGATACAATGGGATTTAGAGGTGTGACGAATGGCTTAGAGGTGATGGATTTTTATACAGGGGATAAGGGACTCCTTAAAAAAGTTTAAAAATATTATTTTATTATATAATGATTTTCGGTTTCTAAAGGATCAAAACTTTTTAACGTATATGATAAGATGACTCATATTCAAAATAATATCATACAATAATAATTATAAATTTTTTGTATATTTTTTTAATCTTTATAACCAATTTTATTTAAATCATTCATTAATGAGGTAAACATTGCATCATTATTTTATTAGAAATAATTTTATTTATTTGATGTTTAAAAATTAAAAAAAATATCATGATACAGAAAATTTTTTTATATTTCAAATTAATATTCATAGTCAAAGAGATAACTTATATAACCCCATTTAAAATTTTATTTACTAAAAGATATAGTTTTTTGTTATTTTTTCCATTACATAAAATAAATTAATATAAAGTGTCATTTTCACTCACATGTGGCTCCATGGGGTCCCAAAACCAACCCAAGGATGTTGATGGTCAGATATGTATCAACCAATATGATTTGGATACATTTTATTTTAATTTAATATTATATTAAGATTATTATTTTATACTTATTTACCATATTTACCTTTGAACCATGGTAAATAAAATATTTACTATAATAAATATTCATAATGTCTAAAAATTAAAGTTACCTATTTAAAAAATTTGGACCTCCAGATTCCAAATATTGAATCCATTTTTTCAAATTCAAAACATATAAGTGGCATAAATTAATTTAAAATTAATTCTCGCTGTCAAAACATAAAGTGTGTTTCTAAGTGAAATTACTTCCAATTTCCAAAATTAGATTCAATGGTAAAAACATTATATAATTATACTATAAAACCAATTAAAAATATAATCTGGATATATAAATAAATTATATTAAAAGGCATTTTTGAATTAAAAAATAGTATTTTTCAATATTCATTAAAAATGAATTTTATCATAAAAATACCAAAAAATTACTGAATGTCAAATTTGATGTCACAATTCTAAATAATAATTAAATTTTTTTAAATAGAACATATAAACTTTTTGTGAAACATATGATTTAAAAGAATCCCATTGCTGCATATCAGGTACACCATATAACATACCATCCCCTTCAAAGTAAAATTAATATTTAATTCAAATATATTAATAAATATGAAAATATTATATTCTTTATTTACCTGGGATGTTACATCCTTCCCCCTTTTGGTAATTGCATCCCTGAAAATCTATTCACTTATCAAATTAGTGGGGGAATTTATCCCTGATAGAATTTTCAAATTCACAAGTTGTCTCTTCAACCATATGGTTTTCCACAAACCTTGTACCTAATAAATTACATTATTCTACAACACTTTCTCTTTTTGTTCAAGAATCCAGATTGGTTTTTCTTCATAAGAGTGATTATTTACCAAATTAACTACCACTATAAGGCCCCAGCCTTAAACCTTACTTAATATTTAATTAAATGAATAATTCACAATGAGGATATTTTCAGGTTTAGAGTTTTAGAGAATCAGGACAAAAATATTACATCTCAAAAGATTACAAAGTAGTCTCTTCTACTAAATTTCCATAAAATAAAAACTCTTAAAAAGAAACATGTCTAGTTCCATGTTTTAGGTAGCATGACTTTCCCTTGATCCCATCCTTGACCCTATTCCACGATAAGTCCTGTGAAAAACATTTCGAAACTTGGGATGAGCATAAAAAGCTCAGTAAGGGATACACAAAGAATGAAAACTGTTTGATTTTCAAAACACCAAGTAAACCATGTATACTTTATCAAAGTAATACTTTTCACCTCTTCGAAGTATTAAAAACTCTTCAATGAATAAAATATCATTACTTACCTTTTTGTAACCAAAGTATTACCATAAAACCCATATAAAGAACACATAACATATATAAAGTTAACTTGGGACATAAACATACTTAAGTGGAATAACCAGACAGTCGACTCCCACACATATCACTTAATGGAATAGCCATACGGCCAATTTCCATACATACATAATGGAATAGCCATACGGCTGACTTCCATACCCAATGCATAGGAGGTTATAACGTAACCACCCATCCTGGTATTCACGGCACCACCCGTCATATGGTTTATAACGTAACCACCCGTTAAATTGTCCATGTACCAATATAAAATCATAAAACATAAAACCAATATAAAGTAATGATAACATTTCCACATTTCAATCACAATATATCATAAATCTATTGACATAATATAATACTTTATCAAAACCATTTTCAATACCAAAATACATAAAAGAGTATATGGTATTTATTTTATTTTAAAAACATTACGGCTTGTTGAGGAAGCCAAAGACCAAATAATACTCGCGGCGGCGGTAAAGGTCGTTGTCACCGCGTACGTTAAAAGAAACATTCCTTTTTTTCATTTTGTAAAATGCTTCGTAGAAAAAGATTCCTTTTGTATAAAAGTAAAAGTCAAAGGGGTTTATACACCATATAAAAGAAAGTTGTGTATAAAACGAAATATGCCTCAATGAAAGGAGATTGAGACGAAGTCCCTTACAAAGATGGTATCCTTGGTTTAAGGATAAATCAATTACATAATTATGTGTGATAAACGAATACACCAAATATAAGTGAATATTAAGTGTAAAATAATCAAAGGTCATTCACACATATTCAATGGATGACATATTCAATAACTACATGTCGAACCCAAAGAAATCGAAATTGGGTTAAGAAGTTCCCTTGACAGCCTAACGGCGTCACATCAAAATGAGTTGATGAGAGATGAAAATTGTATCTCATCACTTGGACATAAAATTTACATCAATAAGGATATATGATAACATATCCCAACATAACAATATGTAAATTAAAAGACCCAACAAAATAAGTCTTTTAAAAAAGAGGAGGGTGAAAGGTTCCCTTACCGAATTGGGTAACTTTCGAAAAGTACACCCCATTGAAGAAGTGTCATACAATGAATATTTAAATACCCATAAATGTAATTATATTAAAAATGGAGTGTAATAATGGGTAGTACATAAACAACTAAAATGAAATTGTGGAAAATGTAGCATAAATCTCACGGGAATAAAAGTGAGATGAAACATCTCTTACGAAAACTCGGCAGCCTAATGACGCCACTTAAAACTTCCAAAATGGATTGATGAGAGGAAATAGGGTCTCTCATCACAACAACATAATTTTTACAGAAAGAGGAATAAAATATAACATCCCCAAACATAACAAATAGGAGCTTAAAAGAAGTGACATAAAGGAGAGTACTTAAAAAGAAAGAGAGAGGTTAGATCTCTTACGAAAATTCGGCAGCCTAACGGCGCCACTCAAAACTTCCAAAATGGATTGATGAGAGAGAATAGGGTCTCTCATCATATTAACATAAAAATTACAGTAAGATTAATATAAAAGAACATCCCAATAACATGAAAGATGAGCTTTAGAAGTAATGACATAAAAAAGTGTACTTAAAAAGAAAGAGAGGTGTAGGATCCCTTACCTCGTATCTGACTTGACCCGACCGTTCTTTAATCTCCTGAATAATAAACTTGAGTTAATTTCTATTTGCTTAAGAACCTTTTTCAAGTTCATTATTACTTTTATATCACTTATTTACATGTTATAAACATTATGTAATCATTTAAGTTAATAATGTTTGTTTTGTCGATATTTGGTTCTTAAGTCGAAAGTGAACTTCTTACAATTACATGTTGTTCGTGTGGTCAAAGGTTCTTTATATCCAGAATGACATTCCTGATTTGGATATCATATATATAATATATATCTATCATATACATGTATTCATAATATTACATAATCATTTAGAGGTATGAAATGAAATGCACCATTCATGGAGACGGTAAGTCGTACGTACGCATGAACGCTACTTTCATTTCTTTGTCATATTAATGGAATTAAAACTAAATGAGAGGTATGTATATTTTAATTCCAGAATTATATTCATCATTTAGATATACCATTCATTATATATATCCATTATATACATGTACTTTTAATAGTACATTACATTTGGGGATAAGAAATGAAATGCACCGTTCATGGAGACGGTAAGCCGTACGTACGCATGAAGGCTACTTTCATTTCTATCTCATACTTTAATGGAAAGAAATAATAATGATATAGAGGTATATTATAATTACATTATAACATCATATATAATAACTTTAAATCCATCCTTTACACGTCCCACATATGGCATTAACGAATCACATCATTTTGAGGGGGCGGTAGTCCGCACTTCCTTAAATGAAGATATCGTGTTTACCCATAATGGAAACCATAAAGGTATGCCCAAAATGAAAAATACAGAAGCTTAAAGAAAACATAAACATATTATATATCATATATAAATATAGTGACATCTTAATGGCCACCTTTGAAGGTGTTAAAGGAATGTTGAACAATCATCGTTTCGGGAGGCATAAATTCACCATCCACAGAAACAGTATGTTCTTTAACCATTAGATGAAGGTGTTTGTAAGTGTATCTCGAATCCTTATTATAACAACATCCTAGTATATTGAAGATACTGGAGTTGTTACAAAAGAAATAAATAAAAAGAGTTTAGGGGGTTGGAGAAGCAAAATAAAACAAATGAAAATGAGAGAATGAATTACCTTTAAAAGTGTAACTCCTTTTGATTTGAGCCTAAAGGATTCCTTTGAAAGGATTCTTCCCAAAGGGAATCCTCTAGGATGAGGAGAGGGATTTGGAGAGATTAAATGGTCATTTTATGGAAGATCCAAAGGCTTGAGGAGTGTGTGAAATGAGGTAGAGGTGGGGGGCTTTTATAAGAGGAGAGGATGGGCACTTTTGGAAATCATGAAACTATTATTTTATTTTCAAAAGTGTTTCGAATTTCTAAGGTCCCACATTGATATATTTCGAATATAAGATGATAAGGATTAGATATATTCCCATCCAATAGGTTTTGGACATGTTTAGGTTTTAGATATTACATTATCATTCCATTTTATTTAAATCGTTAAATAATGAAGTCATCGTTGCATCATCATGATGTCATAAATAATTTAATTTATTTAAAGTATAAAAATTATAAAAAAACAAATATGATATATAAAATCTTTTTATATTTCTAATTAATATTTATAATCAAAAATATGATTAGTATAACCCCTTCTAAAAATTGTTTTAGTAAAACAATTTATGTTAGTGTCATTTTCACCTTTATTTAAAAAAGGGCATTAAAGTCATTATCTCACCCAAGTGGCTCCATGGGGTCCCCTAAATCGACCCATGGGTTGTCTTTGTCGGCCATGACACAACCAATAGTGTTAGGAAATGTGTCAAGCTCATCTCATTTTATTAAAGCCTTATTTTTACCTCAAACTACACTAATTACCACTAATCGCGATTAAAAACTTAATAAGTTACTATTCACCAAAAAATTATTTGTATCCCATTGAACCACATTTTACTTCTTAATGAAAACCATGTATGTCGGATTTTTGAAAATCAAAACACAATGATGGAAAAATTTCATTTAAACAGAAAATCAGTTTTTATAAGTACCACTTAGTGGTTTCACTATTCATCAAAAATTGAAGTTTTTCAGATAATTACCAAAAATTCACCCTAAGCTATATTTGTTATTATGAATTCAAAAATGAAGTCTATTTTACAAAATTCAAAACATATATTTCACATTAATTAATTTAATAATTAATTCCCGCTGTCAGAGAAAATAGCGTGTTTTTATGAAACAATAAGTATCAAAAGATTGACACTAGTTTAAGTCCGATTTCAAAGTGAAATTAATTTCAACGACCACTATTGGATTTAATGGTAAAAATATTTTCTAATTTGACATTAAAAACAATTAAAATGATAATATTATCATATAAATAAATTAGATTAAAAAGAGGTATTGAATTAAAATACAACATTTTACACTATTCATTAAAAAAATGAACTTTATCGGAAAAATACCAAAAATTTACACAAAGTAAAATTTGATGTCCCGATTCTAAAGAAGAGTTTTATTTGGTCCAAAAGAATGTATAAGAGTAATCAAAACTATATTTAATGACAGTTCGCCATCAGAAGGCGATAAGTGAACCTTTAGTGAAAATTAGGGTATAAAAGCCTAAAATTGAATTCTTTCCGTATTTTAAGCCTTTGGATAACTGTAAAAACATTTAAAAACATATATAATCATATTTTAGTTATTTCTATCCATTCCCGCCAATACAATTTCTACATGTTAACTACCATTTAAAATAATATTATTTTATTATTAGAGTGCAATGTAAGATTCCCAAGAAACTCGTTGTTGCGTATTGGGTATTCCATCGAGCATTGCATCCCCTTTAAATTAATATTAATATTTGAATCACAAATATAGATAAATATACAGATGTCATATTCTTTATTTACCTGGGGTGTTACATCCTTCCCCCCTTTTTGGAATTGCGTCCTCGCAATTTTAAAATTGGTCTTGGAAACATCCTTGAAAGTCCCACATCGGAAGAATAGTCGGTAAAACAATCACTTTAAAATAAAGAAAGATAAGTATAAAGGTCACCCGAGTTAACCCATACTAGGATTCCAAGTATGAAAACATGGACATGGAGGAGAAAATATAGGGTCATGTTCTGATGGAGAGTGATAGAAAACATGTTTAAGAGAAAGTTAACCATGAGAAAATCACAAACTTGTGATGGGTTAAACGGTATTCGATTCCCCAGTAGGAAAAGTTAACAGACAACAATTTTTTTTAAGTTACTTTTTATTGAGGAATTTATTCATAAAGAGACATAATCACTTATCATGTTGACTTTCAACTTTTATTAGATTCCTTACACAAACTCATATTTTTTTCCAAAAGACGAGTATTTAGGGAGACTTGTTCACATTAAGAGTACTATAATCCACTTCTAGAGAATTACCTAACCCAAAGAAAAGAACAATATACTTCCCATGCCTTTAGACTTTAACCAAAATCAAAACCCCAAAGATTATTACAAGATCAGATAACCCAGAAAAGGATAACCCATTAGAAAGAAAATCTATTCTTAATCTCTAAAATTTGTCCAACAAAACCCAAAGTTCAACGAGGACCATCCGATAAACAATTTGTCCATAAAATTCCTCAAAGTAAACCAATCTAAGATTGAAAACCAAACATTTGAAGGATTTATTCACATAGTCTTCCAAGTTAAATCATAACATTTATCTCCACACAACATCTGTTGCTCCTAAAGCCTCGTATTGAAAAGTAATTAACCTAATCACATATCCTCCATGATAGGTTAATCATTTTCATAAATAACCCAAAATCAACTTACTCTTAATTTATAAAATCATATAACTAAAAAGAATCAGTCAAACTGACCAGGGACTTCACGTAGTCCAGTGGTAGGCGATAAATACCAGTCACACTTTGGTTGTGGGTTCGATTCCCGCGACTTTGTCCGACGCGACGGGTTGTCACACGGTCTGCGTGTTGTCCTTTTTCAAAAACTATATAATTCTTAAAACATTTCCCAAAACGAGATAAAATCTTCAAAAATAAACATAACATATTTTAACCTCATGTTTATCTCATGCCTTTCATTTTCCATCATAACATATAATAACCCATAATTACCTCAAAAGTAAGGATCATATAAACTCTAATGGTTACCTTTATAATTATTACATGAACATCCACATCGATTGGTCATCTCATACATGATGCATCATAGAACATACCAAGGTTCAAGTGGTTGATCATTACTCCTTGATAGTTGGTTTAGAACAACTATGAGATTCCTCATTGAATCCCCCATTTTATCTAGTATCTTAATCAGAGAACCACCACAGTTTCCTTCAAACCTGTTGTCTCTCTGGTGCCTGCTAGATCCAGCCATTTACTAAAACCAAAAAGTTCAGTGTGAGTATATCAACAAAACCATCATGTTCTAATGAGGAAGATAAACACTAAGATATACTTACTCATTCACTTTATCTAAAACTAGGACTCTTTCTAAAATCCAAACCATTATGGTAATGTCACTTATGCTTAGAGAATACCCTAACCTCTAAAGTTATCTAAACCGACCTTTGATACCAAAAATAAGTCCCGAGCCTTAAACCTTGCTTAATATTGAATTAAATGAATAATTCACAATGAGGATCTTTTGAGGTTTAGAGTTTTAGAGAATTAGGACATAACTATTACATCTCAAAAGATTACAAAGTAGTCTCTTCTACTAAATTTCCATAAAATAAAAACTCTTAAAAAGAAACATGTCTAGTTCCATGTTTTAGGTAGCATGACTTTCCCTTGATCCCATCCTTGACCCTATTCAACGATAAGTCCTGTGAAAAACATTTCAAAAACTTGGGATGAGCATAAAAAGCTCAGTAAGGGATACACAAAGAATGAAAACTGTTAGATTTTCAAAACAACAAGTAAACCATGTATACTTTATCAAAGTAATACTTTTCACCTCTTCAAAGCAGTAAAAACTATTCACTGAATAAAATATCATTACTTACCTTTTTGTAACCAAAGGATTACCATAAAACCCATATAAAGAACACATAACATATATAAAGGTAACTTGGGACATAAACATACTTAAATGGAATAACCATACGGTTGACTCCCACACATATCACTTAATGGAATAGCCATACGGCCAATTTCTATACATACTTAATGGAATAGCCATACGGCCGACTTCCATACCCAATGCATTGGAGGTTATAACGTAACCACCCGTCCTGGTATTCACGGCACCACCTGTCATATGGTTTATAACGTAACCACCCGTTAAAATGTCCAAGTACCAATATAAAATCATAAAACATAAAACCAATATAAAGGAATGATAACATTTCCACATTTCAATCACAATATATCATAAATATATTGACATAATAGAATCCTTTATCAAAACCATTTTCAATACCAAAATACATAAAAGAGTATATGCTATTTATTTTATTTTAAAAACATTATGGCTTGTTGAGGAAGCCAAAGACCAAATAATACTCGCGACGGCAGAAAAGGTCGTTGTCACCGCGTACGTTAAAAGAAACATTCCATTTTGTCATTTTGTAAAACGCTTCGTAGAAAAAGACTCCTTTTGTATAAAAGTAAAAGTCAAAGGGGTTTATACACCGTATAAAAGAAAGTTGTGTATAAAACGAAATATGCCTCAATGAAAGGAGATTGAGACGAAGTCCCTTACAAAGACGGTATCCTTGGTTTAAGGATAAATCAATTACATAATTATTTGTGATAAACGAATACACCAAATATAAGTGGATATTAAGTGTAAAATAATCAAAGGTCATTCACACATATTCAAAGGATGACATATTCAATAACTACATGTCGAACCCAAAGAAATCGAAATTGGGCTAAGAAGTTCCCTTGATAGCCTAACGGCGTCACATCAAAATGAGTTGATGAGAGATAAAAAGTGTATCTCATCACTTGTACATAAAATTTACATCAATAAGGATATATGAGAACATATCCCAACATAAAAATATGTAAATTAAAATACCCAACAAAATAAGTCTTTTAAAAAAGAGGATGGTGAAAGGTTCCCTTACCGAATTGGGTAACTTTCAAAAAGTACACCCCATTGAAGAAGTGTCATACAATTAATATTTAAATACCCATAAATGTAATTATATTACAAAAGGAGTGTAATAATGGGTAGTACATAAACCACTCAAAGTAAATTGTGGCAAATGTAGCATAAATCTCACGGGAATAAAAGTGAGATGAAACATCTCTTACGAAAACTCGGCAGCCTAACGGCGCCACTTAAACCTTCCAAAATGGATTGATGAGAGGAAATAGGGTCTCTCATCACATCAACATAAAGTTTACAGAAAGGGGAATAAAAAAGAACATCCATCAACAAAACAAGGAGGAGCTTAAAAGAAGTGACATAAAGTAGAGTACTTAAAAAGAAAGAGAGAGGTTAGATCTCTTACGAAAATTCGGCAGCCTAACGGCGCCACTCAAAACTTCCAAAATGGATTGATGAGAGAGAATAGGGTCTCTCATCATATGAACATAAAAATTACAGTAAGAGTAATATAAAATAACATCCCAATAACATGAAATATGAGTTTTAGAAGGAATGACATAAAAAGTGTACTTAAAAAGAAAGAGAGGTGTAGGATCCCTTACCTCATATCCGACTTGACCCGACCATTCTTTAATCTCCTGAATAATAAACTTGAGTTAATTTCTATTTTCTTAAGAACATTTTTCAAGTTAATTATTCCTTTTATATCACTTATTTACATGTTATAAACATTATGTAATCATTTAAGTTAATAATGTTTGTTTTGTCGATATTTGGTTCTAAAGTCGAAAGTGAACTTCTTACAATTACATGTTGTTCGTGTGGTCAAAGGTTCTTTATATACAGAATGAAATTCCTGATTTGGATATCATATATATCATATATATCTATCATATACATGTATTTATAATATTACATAATCATTTAGACGTATGAAATGAAATGCACCGTTCATGGAGACGGTAAGCCGTACGTACGCATGAACGCTACTTTCATTTCTTTGTCATATTAATGGAATTAAAAGTAAATGAGAGGTATGTATATTTTAATTCCAGAATTATATTCATCATTTAGATATACCATTCATTATATATATCCATTATATACATGTAATTTTAATAGTACATTATATTTGGGGATAAGAAATGAAATGCACCGTTCATGGAGACGGTAAGCCGTACGTACGCATGAACGCTACTTTCATTTCTATCTCATACTTTAATGGAAAGAAATAAAAATGATATAGAGGTATATTATAATTCCAGTATAACATCTTATATAATAACATTAAATCCATCCTTTACACGTCCCACATATGGCATTAACGAATCACATCACTTTGAGGGGGCGGTAGTCCGCACTTCCTTAAATGAAGATATCGTGTTTACCCATAATGGAAACCATAAAGGTATGCCCAAAATGAAAAATACAGAAGCTTCAAGAAAACATAAAAATATTATATATCATATATAATATATATTGACATCTTAATGGCCACCTTTGAAGGTGTTAAAGGAATGTTGACCAATCATCGTTTCGGGAGGCATAAATTCACCATCCACGGAAACAGTATGTTCTATAACCATTAGATGAAGGTGTGTGTAAGTGTAGCTAGAATCATTAATATAACAACATCCTAGTATATTGAAGATACTGTTTTTGTTACGAAAAGAAATAAATAAAAAGATTTTAGGGGGTTGGAGAAGCAAAATAAAACAAATGAACATGAGAGAATGAATTACCTTTAAAAGTGTAACTCCTTATGATTTGAGCCTAAAGGTTTCCTTTGAAAGGATTATGCTCAAAGGGAATCCTCTAGGATGAGTAGAGGGATGTGTAGAGAGTAAATTGGTAGCTTATGGCTGAGCCAAAGGCTTGAGGAGTGTGTGAAATGAGGTAGAGGTGGGGGCCTTTTATAAGTGGAGAGGAGGGGCACTTTTGGAAATCATGAAACTATTATTTTATTTTCAAAAGTGTTTCGAATTTATAAGGTCCCAAATTGATATATTTCGAAGATAAGATGATAAGGATTCTAAATATTCCCATACTATAGGTTTGTTACATGTGTAGGTTTTAGATATTACATTATCATTCCATTTTTTTAAATCGTTAAATAATGAAGTCATCGCTGCATCATCTTGATGTCAGAAATAATTTAATTTATTTAAAGTCTAAAAAATATAAAACAAATACTATGATGTAGAAAATCCTTTTATCTTTCTAATGAATATTTATAATAAAAAATATGATTAGTATAACCCCTTCTAAAAATTGTTTTAGTAAAACAATTTATGTTAGTGTCATTTTCACCTTTATTTTAAAAAAAGGCATTAAAGTCATTATCTCACCCAAGTGGCTCTATGGGGTCCCCTAAATCGACCCATGGGTAGTCTTGGTCGGCCATGACACAACCAATAGGGTTAGGACATGTGTCAAGCTCATCTCATTTTATTAAAGCATTATTTTTACCTCAAACTACACTAATTACCACTAATCGCGATTAAAAACTTAATAAGTTACTATTCACCAAAAAATGATTTTTATCCCATTGAACCATATTTTACTTCCTAATGAAAACCATGTATGTCGGATTTTTGAAAATCAAAACACAGTGATGGAAAAATTTCATTTAAACCGAAAATCAGTTTTTATAAGTACCACTTAGTGGTTTCACTATTCATCAAAAATTGAAGTTTTTCAGAAAATTACCAAAAAATCACCCTAAGCTATATTTGATATTATGAATTCAAAAATGAAGTCTATTTTACAAAATTCAAAACATATAAGTCACATTAATTAATTTAATAATTAATTCCCGCTGTCAGAGCAAATAGCGTGTTTTTATGAAACAATAAGTATCAAAAGATTGACACAAATTTAAGTCTGATTTCAAAGTGAAATTAATTCCAACAACCACTATTGGATTTAATGGTAAAAATATTTTCTAATTTCACTTTAAAAACAATTCAAGTGATAATATAATCATATAAATAAATTAGATTAAAAAGAGGTTTTGAATTAAAATACAACATTTTACACTATTCATTAAAAAAATGAACTTTATCGGAAAAATACCAAAAATTTACACAAAGTAAAATTTGATGTCCCGATTCTAAAGAAGAGTTTTATTTGGTCCAAAAGAATGTAAAAGAGTGATCAAAACTATATTTAATGATAGTTCGCCAGCAGAAGGCGATAAGTGAACCTTTAGTGAAAATTAGGGTATAAAAGCCTAAAATTAAATTCTTTCCATATTTTAAGCCTTTGGATAAATGTAAAAACATTTAAAAACATATATAATAATATTTTAGTTATTTCTATCCATTCCCTCCAATACAATGGATACATGTTAACTGCCATTTAAAATAATATTATTTTATTATTAGAGTGCAACGTAAGATTCCCAAGAAACTCGTTGTTGCATATTGTTTATGCCATCGAGCATTGAATCCCCTTTGAAGTAATATTAATATTTGATTCACAGGTATGGGTAAATATAAAGATGTCATATTCTTTATTTACCTGGGGTGTTACATCCTCTGGGCTCAAAACATGGGATGGATCCAGAAGATGCGTTCTCCATATTGAAACATGAAAAACATTTTGTACCTGGGTTAAAATTGGAGGTAAATCCACTTTGTACATAACGGATCCAACTATCTCCAAGATTTCATAAGGTTCAATGAACCTCGGACTCAACATTCCATTCTTACTAAAATGCATTACACTTTTCCATGGAGAATCGTTGAGAAAGACATGATCACCTACCTCAAAAAAAATATCCTTCCTTTGGTTATCCACATAAAATTTCTCCCTCCTATGAGCTATTCTCATGTGCCTCTAAATAAACTAAACTTTTTCTACCATCTCTTCTACCAATTCTGGTCCCATCAATTTCAATTCACCAACTTTATCCGAAAAAGCTGGAGTTCAACACTGCTTCCCAAATAATGCATCAAATAGAGCCATATGTATACTGGAATGAAATCTATTATTATAAGAAAGTTCAGCCAAGGAAAAATTTTGGTCCCAACAACCTTGGCAATCCATTGACCTAGCACGTAACATATCCTCCAAGTTCTGAATGGTTCGTTCTAACTTCCCATCATATTGAGGAATAAAAGTTGTACTAAAATTTAATGCTTTACCCAATGACTTTGGAAGGCCTTTCCAATAGTTAGAAGTAAACCTGGGATCATGATTAGATATAATAGAGAGGGGAACTCTATACAACATGACTATCTCTTTAACATATAACTAAGAAAGTTGATCTAGATACAAAGCATCTCAAATAGGAAGGAAATGAGTGGATTTAGTCTGTCAATCAACAATAACCCATATAGCATTATTACCTTGAGATGTATTTGGTAATCCCACAATGAATTCCAGGAATATATTTTCCCATTTCCACTCTGGAACTAGAAAAGGCTAAAGAATTATGTTTGGTAACTACCTCTCTTCTTTAACCTAGTGACAAGTCAAACACTTATAGTAAAGTCATCAATATCTCTTTCCATTCCATCCTACCAGTAATACTCCCAAAAATCATTGTACATATTAGTACTACCAGGATGAACTGAAAACGGAGAACTATGAGCTTCACATAACAACTCATTCTTCATCTTTGAATCACAGGGCACTCATATTCTCTTCCCAACCCTCAATAAAAAATCATTATCAAGATTAAAATCTGGAAACATACCCTTCTGAACCAACTCTACCTTTTTATGCAACTCACTATCTTCATTATATGCTTGTTTAATTCTGTCTGATAGAGATGATTTCATTGAAACCTAAAACAAAGTCGAGGAATTTTCTGCATCAAAAACTTTTATACCAATGTTCATCAAATCAAAAACCAAAAAATCTTATTCCAAACATGACAAGGTTAATGTATCATTACATTTTTGAATCAAAGCATCAGCCACTTTTTTTTCTTTTCCTAGATGGTAATGGATCATGCAATTGTAATCCTTGATTAATTCCAACCACCTCCTCTCTCTCATGTTTAATTCTTTCTAAGTGAATATATACTTCAAAAATTTGTGATTAGTATATATTTCACACTTTACTCCAAACAAATGATGCCTTCAAATTTTTAATTCAAAAAAAACGGCAACTAATTCCATACCAGGTGTAGGGTAATTTAACTCCTGAGATTTCAACTGACATGAAGCAAAGGAAATTGCCTGATCAATCTACATAAGGACATAACCAAGTCCTTTCAACTAAAAATCACTCTAGATAACAAACTCACCATTTTTGGGAGACATTTCCAAAATAAGTGTATTCACATATCTTCTTTTAAATTCCTGAAAACAATCATCACATTCTATTTTCCAAATGAACCTAAAACCTTTTTGAGTTAACATAGTCAATGGGATAGATTATCATGGAAAATTTCCAACAAACCCCCGGTAATTACTTTCCAAGTGAAGAAAACAACGGATCTCGGTTATATTTGTTGGTCTCGTGCATTCTTCATCAACTTTTGTTTTAGCACAATCAATAATTATTCCATTTTTTTAAAAAATGTGACCAAGGAATGAATGTTTTTGTTACAAAAACTCACACTTTCTGAGTTTCCAATACAGTTTAGTTTTTTAATGTTTGCAAGACAACCCTTAAATGAATTTCATGGTCCTTTTATCTTTTGTAATACTCCAATATATCATCAATGAACACAACCAAAAACTTAGCTATGAAATCACAGAAAATTCTATTGATAATATCCATGAGTATAACAAGGGCATTGGTTAATCCAAAAGTCAGAACCACAAATTCATTGTAGCTATATCTTGTACAAAACGAGGTCTTCGAAATGTCTACTTACTTTACATTCAACTAATGGAACCCCGAAATCAAATCAATCTTTTAAAAATACTGATCTCCCTGGAGTTGATCAAACAAATCATTAATATGATTAAAAGAATACTAGTTCTTAACAATGATGTTATCCAATGCCCTAAATCAATGAAAAGTCTCATTGACCCATCTTTCTTTTTAAAAAACAAGACAGGAGCACCCCATAGTGATGTTCTAGGTCGAATTAAACCTTTCTCTAAAAACTTCTTCAATTTATTATTTAACTCTAAAATATCAATTTGATCCATTCGATAAGGGGGTTTTGAAATTAGATTATCATCAAGAACTAAGTCAACAGTAAATTCAACTTCTCGATCAGGTATTACACCAGTAAACTCATCAGGAAAAACCTAAAGGTACTCATTTACCACTGGTATATAATTAATCTGAATAGTTCCTTTATTTCCAATATTATGTGCAAGGTAACATTCATTTTCATCTTTTACTAGTTTCTCAGCTTCCTGATATGTTATACAAAGTTAGGGTTTATTCTTCTACACAAACTGAAAATCTTTCAAAAAAAACCTCTTTAGCTCTGTAGTCAATATTATCATGGTAAATTGATATCCAATCCATACCCAAATTAACATCAAACTCTACTAGAGTAAAAAATAATAAGATTTGCTGGTAGATTCTTTCCTCACACAAGAACATGAAGGTTATTGTAATTTATTTTTGTCTCAACATTTCCCCCGTTTTTTTACCAAAAGTTCAGGATTCATATCTTCAGATGGAACTCTCAATTTACTAGAAATATTCTTAGAAATGAAAAAAATTTGTATACCCAGAATCAAACAACACGTTGGCATAATCTGAACAAAAAATAGTATACCAGATACTACTTTATTTGATGGCCCAACATCTACTGAAGTAATTGCAAAGGATTTCAACACCCCTTTTTACTGGTAGTTTGGATTTTTTCCCTCAGTTGAGTTCTTCAATGGATACTCATTTATATAATGACCCATTTCATTTCACTTAAAACATTTTACTAATTGTAAATCATATTTTGTCTTACCATTACCCTGATCATTTTTAGTGCAATTAAGATCCTTATGTCCCTTTTACCACATTAGTTGCACTTTCCAAAATTCAAAACACATTCCCTAGCATGATTTTTACCACAACATTCAAAAACTGTAAACATAAGTTACATACCATCAGTCATTTTTTTAGATTTTATCACTTTCATCTACCACCTCGACCTCTTATTCTGTTTTTTTTTCAACGAATACCTGATCATTTTCAAACTCTATTTCCACCTTTCCCTTAAATCAAACAGGTTTTTCATATGTTTAGAACTCATGAGATGATAAATACCTTAGACACATTAGATTTAATCCTAAGTTAAAATGGTTGATTTTACTATCAAGATCCCGTATGGAATTTGGAGTATACCCTAGTAGTCAAGTGAATTTTTCATCATAAGCAGCCACTGAGTCATCCTCTCACCTCAATTATTAGAATTGTTTTTCCATACCAAGAAGAAACAGCTTAGTAAAACATTTTTCAAGAAACATACTGTTGAATTCATCTCAATCAAGAGCATCAATCTCTGCACTATCCTTAATATTTTTCACCATCTACCACCACTGATCAGCTTCACCTTCAAAATGGTAAATTGCGAGACTAACCTTTTGATGTTCTAAACACCCCATGACATAAAAAATCATCTCCAGTGCTTTAATCCACCTTTTAGCTAGAACAGGGTCAGATGATCCTCTGAATGATGGGGGATGTTGCCTCATCTAATGCTCCACTACTAACATGTTCCTCTGTGGTTGATCTAGATAATCTTGTGCATGTATACCACCGCCATTTAAAGCCTGATTCAACCATTCCATCACTGTGGCAATCAATTTAGTTCTGATTCTGACCATCTCAGGTTGCAGATTTGAAGCTTGTCATCCTCCTGATGTCATCCCATCATAGTTTCCATGCTTCCTCTGTGGAAAGCCATATTGAACACATAGATATCTTTGTTGAAGAAACATGGTGATCTATAAATTCTAAATCATTTATATCTTTACATAAATTAATTTATGGTTATTAATTTAACATTAACCTAACTCCTAATGTTGTCTAAACCAACCTCTGATGCCAACTACAAGGACCCAGTCTTAAAACACTACATAATCCATAATTAAATGGATAATTCACATTAAGGATCATTTCACATTTATAGTTTTAAATAATTTGGTTATAACATATACATATGAAATTGAATATTATATATAGACACTTCAACTCAGTTTCCATTTTTTTATAATATAGAAACTCTTGAAAAACATTTCTTGTCTAATTCCATGTATTAGAGATCATGACTTTTCTATGATCTCATCCTTAACATTATTCATCATTATGTCCTGTGAAAAAACAATCAAAACACGGGATGGGCATAAAAAGATCATTAAGTTTCATAAAACAAGGAAAGAAAACATTAGGTCATCAATACATACATAACATAATCTCTATAACATAACACATGAAATCATTAGATTTATGAATAATACATAGTAATCACAAATCCAAAAAGAAACTTGTGTCATCCATAACAGACGTATATTGTAGCTTTCACAGTTACATAGAGAGTTACATTTGGAATACCAATCACAGTATATTCCCTAAATACCATATGATAAATATTAATGTTTACCTACTTCATGTTAACCAATACATTGGAGTGCTATCTCGGGCTCACCCACCATAGGATTCCACAAACCCACCCATATACTCAAACAATTTCCAAGATCCATAACATATTCACCCCACATAATACAAACATAAAAGAAAGATAACACTTCCACATTTCATTCACATTTTATAATTTAAATATATTAAAATAATCAATCCATTATCCAAACCATTTTCAGTACCAAAATACATAAAAATATTATATGGTATTTATTTTCCTTTTAAAATCTTTATGGCTTGTAAAGGAAGCCAAATATCAAAAAACGCTTACAGTGGAGGAAGGGTCATTATCATCGCATACATTAAAATGAAACATTCCTTTAATCATTTAGTAAAATACTTTGTAGATAAAATATCTGATTTAAATTAAATGAAAATTCAAAAGTGTTTATACACCATATAAAATAACGTCATGCATAAATCAATGGATGCCTCAATGAAAGGAGATTGAGATGAAATCCCTTACCTCATGCCTGACTTGACTCGATCATTCTTTAATATCTTGAATAATAAACTAAAGATATTTTCTACTTTCTTAAGAAAATTTTTTAGTTTTATTATCTTTTTATTTCACTTATTACCATGTTATAAACATTATGTAATCATTTAAGTTAATAATGGTCATTTTGTTGATATTTGGTACTTGAGTAAAAAATGAACTTCTTATAATTACAAGTTGTTCATATAGTCAAATGTACATTAACTCCATAATTTTATTCATAATGTAGATATCATATATTTCATATATATCTAGTATATATATGTTAATAGTGTATAACATTTGGATATAAAAAATTGAAATGCACCGTTCATGGAGACGGTAAGCCGTACGTACTCCTGAATGCTACTCTCATTTCTATTTCATGTATCATGGAATAAAAAAATAATAATACATAGGTATATTATAAATCCAGTATAAAATCATATATAATTTCATATTCTCCATCCTTTATACATCCCACGTATGGCATGAATGATTCATATCACTTTGAGGGGGCGGTAGTGCGCACTTCCTTAAATTAAATTATCATATATACCCACTATAGAAACCATAAAGGTATTCTATAAATGAAAAATACAGAAGCATAGAAACGATATAAATATAATATATATCACATTTAAATAGTGTTCCAACTTAATGTCTACCATAAGAGGTGTTAGGAGAAGATTGAACAATCATCATTCTGTGAGGCAGTAGTTCGTCGTCTACAAAAATAATATGTTCTTTTCCATTTAGATGGAGGTGTGTGTAAGGGTAGTTAGAGTCCTTCCCATAAAAAAAACCTATTATATTAATGATACTGGTGTTTTTATAAAATAAATGAGGAAAAATATTTTAGGGGTGGGACATGTAAAATAGAATAAAAAATTTAAGAGAAGACTTTACCTTTAAATCGGGTAACTCTATTTGGTTTGAACCAAAAGGATTTCTTGAGGTGCATTTTTTCAAAGGTAAGGCTTCTGTGAGAAAGAGAGGGATGTAGAAATCTTAATTAGGTAGAGGTTGGGTGAGACAAGGGGATTGAGAACTTTGATAAATGGGTTAGAGGCGAGGGAATTTTATAAGGCGGAAGAGGGGATTTTTAGGAAAGTTTAAAAATATTATTTTATTATATAATGATTTGCAGTTTCTATCTGTCTAAAACTTATTAAAGTCGATGATATGATGACTAAATTATGAAATAAAATCATCCAATAATAATTTTACAGGTTTTGGATATTGTGATAATCTTTGTAGTCTAATTTCTTTAAATCACACATTAATTAGTTAAACATTGCATCATTATTGTGTCATAAATAATTTTATTTATATGATTTCTAAAAATTATAAAAATATATAATGAAGTAGGAAATATTTTTATATTTAAAATGAATATTAATATTAAAAAATTTAACTTACTTCACCCCATGTAAAAAATTGCTTTACTATAAGATATAGGTTTATGTCATTTTGGTCATTAATTTAAATTAATTAATATAAAGATTCATTATTACTCCCGAGTGGCTCCATGGTGTCCCAAAATCGAACTGAGGATTCTCATGGTCTGAAATGTATCAAAAAATATGATTAGGACATATTTAATGGTATGTTAATATTATTATAATTTTATTCTTTTACATTTATTTATCAGATTTACCTTTTAACCATGGTAAATTAAATATTTACAAAAGTAAATATTCATAATGTCTAAAAATAAAAGTTGCCTATTTACCAAATTTGGACTTCATGATTCCAAATATGGAATCCATTTTTCCAAATTAAAAACAAATAAGTGGAAAAAATTAATGTAAAATAAACTCTTGTTGTCAAAACAAAAAGCGTGTTTTTAATAAATAATAAATATCAAAAGATTGACATTTGTTTATATGCAATTTCAACATGAAATTACTTCTAAGGACCATCATTTAATTAAATGGTATAAACATAATATAATTAAACCATCAAACTAATTTAAAATATAATATATATATATAGATAAATTATATTAAAAGGTATTTTTGATTTAAAATATAGTATTTTCACTATTCATTAAAAATGACTTTTATCAACAAAAAAAACAAAAATTTACACAAAGTAAATTTTTATGTCCTTATTACAAAGAGGAATTTTATTTTGTCAAATATAACATATAAAAGTGATGAAAACTATATTTATAGAGGTTTCTCCATTAAAAGGTAAAAAATCGACATTCTAATGAATATTAGAGTATTTATACTTAAAATCACATTATTTCTTATTTTAAGCATTTAAAATTTATTAGATAAATGTAAAAACATTTAACAAAAATTTATATTCATATCATAGTTAGTTATTTCCATTCCCACCAATATAACAGCTAGGCATTAACTATAATTAAAAATAATTTTATATTGTTATTTTTCAGTATGACCCAGGGTTGTGTGCAATGTAAGATTTCTAAGAATTATGTTGTTGTGTATCAGGTACGCCATCGAACATAGAATCCCATTTAATGTAAAATTAATATTCAATTCATAAATATTTATTAATATTAAAATGTTATATTCTTTATTTACCTGGGATGTCACATCCTTCCCCCTTTTTGGAATTTCTTCCCTGTAATTCTATTCACTTATCAAATAAGTGGGGGTATTTATCCTTTATATAACTTTTACATTCTCACATTGCCACTTCAACCATATGGTTTTTCCACAAAACCATTACCTGGTGATTTACCTTAATCTGCAACACTTTCTCTCTTCGGTCAAGAATTCGGAACAGTTGTTCCTCATAAAAGAGATTCTCTTCCAACTTAAATACCTCGTGGATCAAAACATGAGATGGATCCAGAAAGTACATTCTCAACAATGAAACATAAAAAAAATTGTCCACCTAGGATAATCATGGAGGTAAAGTCACTCTTTATGCAAGGGATCCAACTTTCTCCAGGATTTAATAGGGTCTAATGAACCTCAAGCTCAACTTTCCCTTCTTACCAAAATGCATCACACATTTCCATGGGGAAAATTTGCGAAAGAAATTTTCACCTACCACAAAAGAAAGATCCTTCCACCAATTATCTAGGTATCTTTTCTGCTTACTCTAAGTTGTTCTCATGTGCTTCTGAATCAACCGAACTTTTTTTTCATCTCTTATACCAATTCTAGTCTCATCGGTTTTGTTTCAGCTACTTCATCCCAAAAATATAAATTTAACCACTGCTTCTCATATAATGCCTCAAATGGAGCCATCTATATACAGGAATGAAAACTGTTATTATAAGAAAATTCATCCAAAGAAGGATATTAGTCCCAACTTCCCCAGTAATCCATTGAGCAAGAACATAACATATCCTCAAAGGTCTGAATTCTTCATTTTGACTGCCCATCTTGTAAAGACATGGAAATTTCAAGGAAAATTTTTTCTTAAATACTTTGGAATTTTACGATTCTGTGGCTTCTAACGGCACTTGATTCTGAGGCCTGGTGTCTCTGGAATCAATTTCTGAAGTTTAGCTCAGGAACGTTCAGTAAACGAACGAGCGAGTTTTTCTATCTTTTGAACTGGTGCTCGGAATTGAAATATGAGGGCACTGATGAACTCTCAATGCCGGTAATTGCTTAATGGGACCTTTAACGTAGTCGTGTTTGCATGGGAGGAGAAGTTATTTTTTGGGGTTTAATTAAAGAAGTAAATAAAATTGTTTGTACAATGTTATTCTATATCTAAGGAGGTTAATTCCTCCCATGGGAAGTTATTGGTGGGCCCACACCCACCCAACTTCCCATGTGTGGATAATTGAAAGGTGGGGCCCGCACGAGCCCCAACCTTTCACCTCCCCCTAAACTCCTTAACCCTCTTTAACCCCCCCCCCAAATTAAACTCCCTTGTTAATGTTGACAACTCTCCCATATTTATGAAACCTCCCTCCTCCTCCTCTCTCCCTCTTTAACTCTTGCCAACACATTAATTTAATGAATTCAACCACATCAATTAATTAAATGAAGTGGTTTGAATTTGAATTTTAAATTTCATGTGATAATAAAATAATAGGAGAATCCTATTATTTTATTTTGGGGGAGAGCTTTTGTTGTGCTAAGGAATATTGGGAGAACTATTGGGATTTGGGAAGAACACTGGCCCCGGAAAAAGAACGATGTCTCCATCAACGAAGAATTTCGGTTCCACGAATAACGCCAATGCAACTTCCATTATCTTCTCCGTTACATGTTAGAAGATGTCGCTTCCTCCTCAGACGCACTCCGTCGATATATACGAATCCTCACCTCGTGACACCGTCTACCGTGACGCTGACATTCTTTATCAATTGTTGAGGTAGGGGGTTTGATTAATTTATTTAAAATAAATTACTCCCTTATTCTCATTTTATTCAAGTGAATACCTTGGCCTATTACTATTGCTTACACGGAGGGTGAGGGCCGAATGAACACAGCCCGACGACCCTCCATTTGTTCTTGTTTATTATTCTTAGAATCAGCAACCATAGGTGGAGGACGCACGACGTCGTCGCATCGTGCCGGGAACACAGAGAAGGAATTCGTAATCATCACGCCGGATGTGCGGGAGAAACTGCGGCCCGCATCGCCGGATACTTCGGTGGAAGAACTGATCGGCTGGGTGAAGGGGAGCAGCGCCCAGCTGGTCCGCGTCGGGTCGGGCCGAGCCGGGCTTTGCCAGGCTGGGTCGGGCCGCGCCCCGCCGGGCCGGGCCACGTCGTTCGGGCCGACCTACGTTTTCCATCAGACCGTTCTAACACCCCTGCCGAGTTGGACGTGTCAAACTAGGTTAACCCGACCCGCCAGCCCACTGGGCTTAACCGGTTGGGCCCGAATTCACTAAAAGGTGAATAATTCAAAGACTGTGCATCCGAACGATGCGTTGTCTGCCGCACTGGGATCCTTTTGATGTGGTGGTCCTTTTGTGATACTATAAGTGTGTTTTGGAAAACTTTGGTAAATAGTCATGTTTGGAATGAGTATATTTCAACTGGGCCCCTGGAACGGAAAAGACAATATCTCTCAGACTGAGCGTTCGTTTGACATGTCATCTGTCGCGTTAAGTTTATTTTGAGAAGACACAACTTCGAGATACATCAACTCAGGACTTCATGAATGTTGATGTATCAACCCCCTTTACTCAAGGAGGGGACCCTCCAGAAATCGAGTATGTTGTGTGCGGGAACCCTAGAGCTGGCTGCAACTGCAACGACTAACATGATGGGATCCTCCATGGGTTCGATGATGAAGACGACTGTACTTGGATCCCACGTGGGTTCGGCAACGAGGATGACATTACTTGGATCCTCTATGGGTTCAGCATCGGTGAGGACTATACATAGATCCTACGTGGGTTTGGAAGAGATGGTTACTATACTTGGATCCTACGTGGGTTCAGCAATGATGACTTCTGTACTTGGATCCTACGTGGATTCAGAAGAGGAGATAATTCAAAGGCTACATCTAATCATCTACACCCCTCTTTGTGAGTAGTATACATGTTTGAGATGAGTCTTGTCTTTCAATCATTATCATTGATGTGATTGACTTCTTTCCTGTTTGGACCAAATTGTGATTGGGCTCAGAAGTTGGAGCCGGACGGAGATTGATAACTTAAGTATATGTATGGGCATATACCTTAGTAGATTTGGTTGATACTTTGTGATTGTATATATCCTTTATGGTTTATCCTTCGTGGATTCTGGGAGACCTTTAGGGGTCTCAAGATCCCTAATGAGTATCATATACTCAACCCTTCATGGGTTATGCCCGCACTAAGTTGTGTTGGATACAGATGACGGACAGCACTGGCTGAGGTGGAGGCTTGTGGAGCTGGAAGGTACCTGGAGGTGGACCACTTGGCAGGATGTACACAGAAAGGATAGCCAGACCCAATGAGTTGAGGAGACCATCTATACCCACCCTTCAGGTGAGATATCCAGAGGATGACTCAGTGTTTGCTGCTTTACTTACTGCTCTTGTACTTTTTTTTCAGTTGTATTGTACTTTCACTTGGGATTGTATACTGGCCCATTTACTTTCCAGCACTTACTTTTGTACTCAGTTTTACATAGTTCTTACTTCTCTTGCGTACTTTGTTGTGTTTGTCTACTTAATAAAGGAAATTCCTTCCCTTTTACTGGGATTTACGCCTTTGGTGCTAGTCGCCAGCCCCTGGCCTATGGAAGTGTGGGCTTGGGGTAGTCACGACACGGGTCCCGAAGACGAGTCATGACACATCTGATTGAGGAAGAAAACCTATACGAAAATTTAATTTAGTACCCATTGACTTCAGAAGGCCTTTCCAAAATTTAGAAATAACCTGGTATCAAGATCAGATACAATGGAGTGGGTAACTCCATGAAAAATGACTATCTCTTTATCATACAACTGAGAAAGTGGATCTAGAGACAAAGTATCTCAAATAGGAAGAAAATGAGAATATTTAGTCAATTAATAAACAATTACCCAGATTACATTTTTACCTCGAGATGTATTTGGTAATCCCATAACGAAGTCCATGGATATATTTTCCTATTTCCACTCTAGAACCGATAAAGGATGAAGCATCATTTTTGGAAACTCTTTCTTTGCTTTAATAAGATGACAATTCAAACACTTCACAGTAAATTTAGCAGTATCTGTTTTCAATCCATCCCACCATTAATACTCTCAATGATCTCTGTACATTTTACTACTACCATGATGAACAGAAAATGGAGAACTTTAAGCTTCGCATAAAAACTCATTATTCAACTATGAATCACAAGTCACACATAATATTTTCCCAAATCTCAAAACATAATATTTATAAAAGTTAAAATCAAGCAACATACCCTTATAAACCTACTCTACCTTTTTTTGCAACTCACTATCTTCCTTCTGTACTTAATTAATTATGTCTGATAGAGATTATCTCATTCACACTAGAAACAAAACAAGGGAGTTTCCTTCACCAAAAAATTCTATGTCGAATTTTATCAAATCAAAATCCAAAGGATCTTGTTCCAAATGTGACAAGGTTAAATTAGCATTACTTTTTTGATTCAAAGCATCAGCCACATTATTTTTTTTTCATGGATGGTAATGGATCATGCAATTATAATCCCTGATTAATTCCAAACTTCTACTTTGTCTCCTTTTTAATTATTTATGAGTGAATATATACATAAAACTTTTTTATCAGTATATATTTCACACTTTACTCCATAAAAATGATGACACCAATTTTTTGAAACAAAAATGACAACAGCTAATTCCAAATCATATGTAAGAAAATTTACCTCTTGAGGTTTCTAATGATGTGAATCATAAGCAATTACCTGATCATTCTGCATAAGGACACAACTAAGTCCTTTTAACGAAGCATCACTATAGATAACAAACTCACCATTTCCAGAAGGCAGTGCCAAAACATGGGCATTCACCAATCTTCTTTGCAATTCCTGAAAACAATCATCACATTGTTTTGTCCAAATGAACTTAACACCTTTTCAAGTTTACATAGTCTGTGGAATAGATAACCATGAAAAAGTTTCCACATACCTCTAGTAATAACCATCCAAACCAAGAAAACTATGAATATCGATTAAATTTATGGGTCTTGGCAATTCTTCAACAGCTTTTTTTAACAGGATCAACAGTTATGCCATTTTTTAAAATAATGTAACCAAGGAATTAAATTTTTTGTAACAAAAAATTACACTTTCTAAATTTACTATACAGTTTATTTTCTTTTAATGTTTTCAATACAACCCTTAAATGACTTTCTTGGTCCTCTTTAATTTCGGAATAAAACAAAATATCATCATTAAAAACAACCACAAACCCATCTGAGAACACACGAAAAATTCTATTCATAAGATCTAAGAAGACAACAGGAGCATTGGTTGATCCAAAAATCCTAACCCCAAATTCATAATATCCAAATCTAGTATGAAAAGCATTCTTTTGAATTTTTTCTTCATTTACTTTCATCTGATTGTACCCTGACCTCAAATAAATCTTCAAAAAATTCTGATCTCCCTAGATCTAATAAAAAAAATCATCAATATGAGTCCAAGGATATTTGTTCATAACATTGATGTTATTAAATGATCTAAATCAATGAAAAGATTCATTGAACAATCATTATTTTTAACAAACAAGACAGAATCACCCCTAGTTATATGCTAGGTCGAATGAAAACATTATCTAATAACTCCTACAATTGCTTCCTTAACTCTAAAATATCAATTTGAGCCATTCGATAAGGGGTCTTACAATTGGATTAGCATCAAGAACTAAGTCAACAGTAAATTAAACATCCCAATCAAGTATTATACCTCAAAACTCGTCAGAAAAAACATCAAGGTACGCATTTACTAGTGGCACATCCTTAATTATAAGAGTTGTTTCATTTTCTACAATATTTTTAAGGTAACATTCATTTCCATCTTTTACTAGTTTCTCATATTCCCGATATGTTATCAAAAATAAGGGTTCATTATTGTACACAAATTGAAAATATTTCTGGAAAGAAACCTCTTTAGATATTTCATCAATCTTAGAATGATAAACAGAAATCTAATCTATACCAAATATAACATCAAACACTACTAGAGGCCAGACAATAAGGTTTACAGGTAGATTCTTTTTGCAGACAAGAATGAGAAGGTTATTGTAATTTTATTTTGTCTCAACATTTCCCCCGGTGTTTTTACCATAAGTTCAGGATATATATCTTGATATAGAATTCCCAATTTACAAGAAAACTTCTCAGAAATGAAGGAATGTGTAGACCCAGAATCAAAAAAAAATTGAAATAATCAGAAAAAATAAACATTTTACCTGATTCTACTCATTTGATGGCCCAACATCTGCTGAACTAGTTGCAAAGGATTTCACTACCCCATTCTGCTTGCAGTCTGGCTACTTTCAATCAGTTCAGTTATTTGTTGGATACTCATTCTCATAATGAACCATTTCATTGCACATAAAACATTTTACTGATTGTAAATCATATTTAGTCTTACCATTACCCTCATCTTTTTCAGTGCAATTACAATCCTTATGTCCCATTTTACCAAATTGGTAGCACTTACCATAATTCTAAAGACATTCCCCAATATGCTTTTTTTCCACAATATTCACAAACTGTAAACTTAAGTTTCTTACCATCATCCTTTTTTGAAGAGTTCTTTTCTTTTATCTGCCACCTCTACCTCTTATCTTGTTCTTTTTTCAAAAAACACCTGATCATCAGAAAACACCATTTCCACATTCTCCACACATCAAAAACGTTTTTCATAACTTTTGAACTCACGAGAAGCTAAATACCTTCGATACATTTACTTTAATCATGAGTAAAAATGGTTGATTTTACTCTCATGACCTCGTATAAAATTTTGATCATACCTCTTCAATCAAGTACAATTTTCTTCAGAGGCAGTCACATAGTCATCCTCCAACCTAAATTCTAGAAACTGTATTTCCATCCCAAGATGAACCACCTTAGGAATATATTTCTTAAGAAACATGCCTTTGAATTTATCCCAATCGAGATCATAAATCTCCAAACTATCCCTGATATTTTTCACCATCGACCACCACTGATCTGCTTCACCTTCAAAACTGTAAACAATGAGACTAACCTTTTGGTGTTCTGAACACCCCATGACATTAAAAATCTTCTCTACTGGCTTAATCCACCCTTCAACTAGCACATGGTCAGATGGTCCTCCAAATGATAGGGGATGTTTCTTCATGAAATGCTCTACTACTGAAATTATCCTCTATGGTTGATCTGGATAATCTCATTCATGGATACCACTACTATTTATAGTCTGATTCAACTATTCCATCATTGCAATAAACTGTTCAGTTCCGATTCCGAACATCTCAGGTTATTGATTTGGAAGGTTTCCATCCTCTTGATTCCATCAAATCAACATTTCCATGTTTCCTCTTTAGAATTCCATTCTTAACACAGAAATATCTTAGGTGAAGAAACATTATATCGTGTAAATGTTATATAATTTCTATCTTAACATAAATTAATTTATGGATATTAATTTGACAATACCCTAACTCCTAAAGATGTCTAAACTAACCTCTGATACCAACTATAAGAACCCTATCTTAAAACATTACATAATCATGAATTAAATTGATAATTCACATTGAGGATATTTTAAGGTTTAGAGTTTTAGAGAATTAGGTCATAACCTACACATAAAAACATAAATATTACATGAAGACACTTCAACTCAGTATCCATTATTTCATATAATAAAAACTCTTGAAAAAAAGAGTCATGTATTATTATTTTTAGTCTACAGCATGACTTTTCCTTGATCCCATCTTTGACCCAATTCATTATTAAGTCCTATGAAAAACATTTCAGAACATGGGATAAGTATAAAATGCTCCGTAAGTGTTATAAAATAAATAAAGAAAACATTAGTTCATAAATACATACATAACATAATCTCAATAACATACCTCATGAAATAATATGATTTATGAATAATACATTTTAATAACAAATCATTAAGGTAACATGTGGAATATATAACATACTTACATTGTAGCTTTCATATCGATGCGGAGAGTTACATTTGGAATACCTATCACAGTATATTCCGTAAATCTCCTAGCATAAACATTCATTTTTACCTCTATCACATTACCTAATTCATTGGAGTGCTATCTTGGGCTCAACTACCCTAGGTTTATCATGGAACCAGTCGTATACATAAACAATTCCCAAGAACCATAACATATTCACAACACATAAAACAAACCTAAAGGAAGGATAACACTTCCACATTTCAATCCCAATATGTAATTTAAATATATTGACATAATCAATCCATTATCAAAACTATTTTCAATGCCAAAATATGTGAAAATATTATAGGGTATTTATTTTCCTTATAAAAGCATTACATCTTTTAAGTAATCCAAATATCAAATAACGCTTGCGGTGGTAGAAAGGTTGTTGTCTCCACATACGTTAAAAACAATCCTTTTGTCATTTAGTAAAATGATTTTTAGAGAAAATATTCCAATTGAATTAAATTAAAAGTCAATGGGTTTTATACACCATATAAAATAATGTCATGTATAAATCAATGGATTCCTCAATTAAAGGAGATCAAGACGAAGTCCCTTACCTCTAGTCTGATGTGACTCGATCATTCTATAATCTATTGAATAATAACTAAAGTTAATTTTTACTTTCTTAATAACCTTTTTCAAGTTTATTATTCCTTTTATTGCACTTATTACCATGTTATAAACATTATGTAATCATTTAAGTTAATAATGGCCATTTTGTTGATATTTGGTACATGAGTCAAAAATGAATTTCTTATAATTACAAGTTGTTCATATGGTCAAATTTTCATTATCACCAGAATTATATTCATGATGTACATATCATATATATCCATTATATGTATGTATTAATAATATTACATAACATTTGGAGATAAAAAATGAAATGCACCTTTCATGTAGATGGTAAGTCGTACGTATGCATGAATGCTACTTTCATTTTTATTTCAATTTCATGGAATGACAAATTAATAATACATTGGTATATTATAATTATAGTATAATATCATATATAATTTCATTAAATCAATTATTTATATATCCCACGTATGGCATGAACGATCCATGTCACTTTAAGGGGGCAGTTGTCTGCACTTCCTCAAATTAAATTATCATATTTACCCACTATAGAAACCATAAATGTATTATATAATTGAATAATACAGAAGAATAGAAAAAATATAAATATAATATATATCACATATAAATATAGGTCTATTTTAATGTCCACCATAAGAGGGGTAGGAGAAGACTGAACAATCGTAGTTTTGTGAGGCAGTACTTCATCGTCCATAGAAATAATATGTTCATTACCCTTTAGATGGAGTTGTGTGTAAGTTTAGTTTAAATAAATCTCATAAAAAAACTGAGTATATTGAAGATACTATTTTTGTTATAAAATAAATGAATACAGTGATTTTAGGATTTGGAGATGTAAAATAAAAGAAATGAATTTAAGAGATGGTGTTACCATTAAATTGGGTAACTCCAGTTGTTTTGAACCAAAAGGATTTTTTGAAGTGCCTTATGCCTAAGTTAAGGATATTAGGTAGAATAGAAGGATTTAGGGAGATTAATTGGTCATACTTTGGACTATCCAACGGGCTTGAGAGGTGTGAGTAATGGGTTATTGGTGAGAGATTTTTAATAGAGGAGGAGAGGCACTTTAGAAAAGTTTAAATATATTATTTTATTATATAATGATTTTTAGTTTCTAAAGGTCCAAAACTTATAAACATCAAATATGAAATTACTGCTGTTAGATTTAAAATAATCCAATAAGAAATGGACAGGTGTTTGATATTATATTAATCCTTATAATCTAATTCATTTAAATCATTCATTAATGACGTTAACACTACATCATTATTTTGTCATCAATAATTTTATTTTTTTGATGTCTAAAAATTATAAAAAAATATAATTATGTAGGAAATCTGTTTATCATTCCAATTAATATTTATAGTCAAAGATATAACATATATAACTCTATGTAAAAATTTATTTACTATAAGATATATGTGAATTCCATTTTATTCATTACATTAAATTAATTAATATAAAGTGTCATTATCACTCTCAAGTGGATACATGGGGTCCCAAAATCGACCCTAAGAAGCCCAAGGTCGGACATGTATCAACCAATAGGATTAAGACACATGTTTGGGAAATTTAAGATTATTATAATAGTATTATTTACCCTTATTTACTAGATTTACCTTTTAACCATGGAAAAAAAATAATTACTGGAGTAAATATTCATAATGTCTCAAAATAAATGTTACATATTTAAAAATTTTGGACCTCAAGATTCTAAATATTGAATTCATTTTTCCAAATTCAAAGCAAAGAAGTTACAAAAAAATAATTTCAAATTAATTCCCAGTTTCAAAACAAAAAGCTTGTTTTTAAGAAATATTAACTATCAAAATATTGACACTTGTTTATGACCAATTTCAAAGTGAAATTACTTCCAATGATAAAAATGGGATTAAATGTTAAAAATAATATAATAAAACTATAAAACCAATTAAAAAGATAATCAAAACATATAAATAAATTCGAATAAAAGGCAGATTTGAATTAAAATACTGTATTTTTTACTACTTATTAAAAAATGAATTTTATCAGAAAAATGCCAAAAAATTAACCAATGTAAATTTTGATATCCCGATTCCAAAAAAGAATTTTATTTTGTCAAATAGAACATACTAAAGTTACAAAAACTATATTTTCAGAGGGTTCGCCATCAAAAGTCGGTAAATCGACCTTTTAATGAATATTGGAGTATTTATGCTTAAAATCATATTATTTCTTATTTTAAGACTCTAAATTTTATTGGATAAATATAAATACATTTAACAAACATCTATATTCACATTTTAGTTTTTATTTTCCATTCCTACCAATATAAATACTATGTGTAACTACCATTTAAAATAATATTATATTTTTAATTTTTAGTATCACCCAACATTATGTGCAGAATATGATTTCAAAGAAGCTTATTATTGCATATCAGGTACTCCATCGAACATATCATCCCATTTAATATAAAATTAATAATTAATTAAAAAATATTAGTAAGTATGAAAATTTTGTATTCTGTATTTACCTGGTATGTTACATTTTATATCCAAAAATACATTTTTTAAAATTCTACATCGTCAAAAGTATTAATAAAAATTATTTATCAAAAGGGGTAAAATAAGATATTAAAGTCATATATAATGAAAAATAACTATGTTCCCAAATAAAAAAACGCTGGTGGAAATTGAAAATTTTTACATGGAAGAAAACAATAATGTATAATTATTTATTGATAGTGAAAAAGGTCATTGATCATAAGAAATTTAAGGATCATAAGAATGTAAACCACAACAAAACTATAAACCAAAGTGGTGTAAGAAACACTATTGATACATAATAAATGAATTTAATAAGATTTTTTTTCAAAATTATTTTCTTAACTTTGATGAATTTAATTATCGAATATACTAAGAATATAAAAAATATTCTTACTTGAAATATAAAATTTATTCTTTTTATCAATTTCCACACAAACTCATCATTTACTCCAAAGGATGATAATTTAATATGAATTTTATTTTTGCATGAATCAATAGAATAAACTTCAATAAGATAAGGTATTTCTTAAAAAAATTATGAATTCATTTCTCTTATAATTAGACATTAAAAAATTGGTTATCATGAGGTAAGATAATTCCAAAATTTAATACACCTTCTCTGGATGAAATAATACATTAATCACAAAAACATAACATAGATACCCAATGTTAAAAATAAAACATTTAATAAATAACCATATTTAAATTCTTCAAAAAATTCTTGATCAATCTTGAAACCCAAAAAAAGAATTATTTTATCACATATTCACTTAAGATAATGTAAAAATTTATTTCTAAATAAAATTAGTCACCCAAAAATGTATAAAAAATAATAATACAATCTCTATGATATGAAAATAATTTCCCTAAATGACATGAGTCACTATATTACTTGATTAAGATCATATATTCTTCCAAAATAAAATTCATCCTTGAGTCCTGAAATAAAATTCCATAATATTATGTTTACCTTAATCAAAGTTGGTTCCCAAAAATATTAATCTTTTTTATTGTTCCTAAATTCACTATATTAGTTTTCAATCCCACGGTTAGCTATATCATACATTCCCAAATTGTAATAACCCATAATTACCTCAATATCAAAGAAAAAATAAATCATAAAGGTCACCAATTATTTTCAAATTGTGTACATATTATGTAAATTAATTCTACCAAAATTAAATTTTTCACTGAATCTGATACAAAACCCAAGGGTTATATTAACATAAATTTATCCAAATATTTTCCTTATCAACTTATACATTCATTTCATAATACCTAAAAAGGGGTGACAACGACATTGAATTTATGATCAACCTAAAATTAATTAATCCATGATGTTATCCATAACTATTATTATAAAATCAGAAGAAGACATCCTATTATTCAATGTTATCTAAACCCTTCTCTAATTCCAATTGTAATCTTCTAAAACCCAAACATCTGTATCTAGAGCTAAAACCCTAAAAATTACATTTATTTATTTGATACTATTAAATGTGACCCAATTTTATTCATCAAAACTTTATAAAATAAAAAGGAAATATTGGATTATATACAAATCAAAGAACAATTTGGTTTTAGAGTTTTATGTAATTAGGACAAAATCCTATATAAATCACAGTCATGACTTCAAGAGAGTTTTTTATACTATACCTAGATTTTTATATTCCATAATATGTATTCAACATCTTCCAAAATTTAATTCTCATATGAAATATTTATAGACTCAAATTAGTTATCATTATTGTTTATAACCTGGGGAAGAAGAAACATAATAATGGTGATCTCAAATACTCAATAACGTTAAACATAAGCATTAACAATTGAATTTCATTTGTGAGAGTAAGATTTTAATAAGTGTATGATGACATAATAATACTACATTATAATATCATAAGAGAAATAGAAAACATAAATACATATATAATCAATTAAAAGGCATGTAATAAAGCATTAAAAATTTAGAGTCATATGAATCAATAAGCTTGAGATATATGATGTCAATCTTGATCAAAGGAATAATTTATAACTCATATAACCCCATGTCATAAATAACATAATTCTAGTTAAATCTATTAGATAAACCCTTTGGTAACCCCTCCCTCTTTCCTATAAATACAATGATCATTACCCAATGTAATGGAAGGACATTTGGGTGAACCCATAATATAACCTATATTAGGATCACTCATTTATCATGAGATATAATGGAGATAAACCCATAATATAAGGAATATAATGATCATAATTTCATCATAAATAAATTCAAAGTATCATTCATGTATAGAAAAAATTCAATCATTCACTTTTCGACATGAAAATAATCATTGTTCTTTCGTTTCCTGATTCACCTATGGAAGGGAAATGGGTTCCATTCCAATATCATAATCAATATAGAGAAAGATTTAGGATAGTATCATAAAAAAATACCCCCATTAAATTATATAAAACATCGTGTTTTTTACATTTATGAATGGAGGTACCATTAAAATATCATGAACAACATTTTGAGGAAAACCTATTTTAATTTTATAATTACTTTTAAAAACTAAAGGATCCCAAAATTATTGTGTAAAATAATTATTTTAAAATAACCTTTTAAACTTATAAAACATAAATTAAAATAATGGTTATGACATTGTGGAAAACCATTCATGTTATAAATGATAAAAATAATCATTCTTTTCAATTATTTTTAAAATAGAGTCAAAATTGATCCATTTGGAAAAAGTTAATAAATTTACATTTTAAAACCTTTTAAAATATGGTCAAACATAATTTTAAATTTATTTAGGTTATAATTTATGTTTATAAAAGAATATTTTTTTGAAACATTTTTTAAAATATGTATATGAATGAGAATGATTCCTAATCCAAAAGAATATAAAAGATCAGTATCACTTACAAACAACTTTATTGATGTTTAGTTAATCAATAGTGTATAAAATGGAAATTAAACATTTAAAACGAATTCATAAATATGTTATAATAAAATATATTTGGTTCATGAAAAAAAAGTATATGATTTCTTGGCAAGAAGCCTTGAACATAAACAACCCTAGAATGAAAATAGATTGATACAAAAAACACTTTCCTCTATGGTAACTCATCATTCATAATACTGATAAAAGATTAGTTTCTAATGAAACATTACATATCATTAACATATTTATATTCAAAAAATAAATTGAAATGGTGAAGTATATAGACCTTATAAAAGGATGTACATGCATATCATAAACATATTTCCTAAGGAAAATGAATTTGAGATGAATAACCCTTACAAATATCATATCCTTAAATTGAAAATTAATAAATGGATATATTATATATATATAATATAAATCCAAAAAAAACAATTGAAAATGAGGAATATAATAATTTATAGATTTGTTCACAAATAACAATGGAATAAAAAATCCAATGAAAAATATTTATATACCAATGAAATAAAATTGAGTTAAGAAACCCTTTACCACTTGGAAATTTTCAATTCAAGTCCCCATGGATGAAAAAATTCAAATTGATAAATAAAATTACATGATATTTAAAGGATTGATGATATAACATGTAAAATGATATAATATACACCATATAAAAGAAATTAGGTGTATAAAATAGTGACCCAAATATTCTATGATTGAATATTACATCACTTATATGATAAACAAAAAAATAGTGATATAATCATGGATCCAATGGTTTAGTTTCATTGAAGAATTAAGCCTATACACCAATTTTACATAATAAAACTTAATAATTATTTAAATTCTTCTTTTACATCATTCTAAATACATTGGTATATCCTTAGTACATGTATAAACATGAGGATATACATTAAATAAATGGGTGATCTAAAAGCCTGGTAAGGAGAGGAATAAGGGCATGAATCAATAGTATATTGGTGAGAATAATTAACATCATCATACTATATTAATAGAATAATAATAATAATAATGAGGGAAACATTTTATATAGGAATGTAATTCTTCATATTCATAAAAATAAAATATCACAACATAGTGGTCGAACACCACACATAGTTTTGAACAAATCTATCATCATGTTCATGAATACCATATCTGTATAAATCATAATATTATAAATTGGAAAAAAAATATCATAATTTTAACACATAATAAACAATATTTCATGATATATTTAACATTACTCATTGATTCGGTGGGCAACTTAATTATATCCCCTCCCATAATGTCATAAAATTCTCATAATAATGCACTCCACATGCAACCTATAATAATGACATTCGTGAAATAATCCCATAAATAGTGATGGGTTTCAAAGTAATTTTATAATAATATATTAATAAAAATTATTAATGGTTTTAAAAGAAATAAATTAAATAATAGGATAGAATTAAACATCATCATTCTAGAGTGAACAAGAAACAACTCAAGATGAAGCAAATATATGTTTTAGAAGCTATAGTATTTTTGAAAAAGAATTATAAATGGATTATAAAACACTTTGAAAGGGTAGAATAAATAATATCCCTGAAAATAAAAGTTAAATTATATTGGAATAAAATTTTAAGGATTTTATAGAAATATCCATACACAAAATTGTGAAAAATATTATATAACCCAAAAATGTTGTCAAGTTTTAGAATTCCTCTTACCCCAAATCCCAGTTAATGTTTTCTCTTTTCTACCTCCAGAATAATAATTATAATTTTATTAAACTATTTAAACCTAAATTAATTATTTTTATTGTTTCATATATTTGAATATTATAATCATTGGATTATATTTCTTAATTTCCCTCATTAAACATGAAGCATTTTGATATATTGTTTTCCTTAAAAATCTCTTGTTTTTTATTTTTTTTATTTCTGTATAAATTCAATTATAAAATAGTATAATTAATTAAATAATCATAAAATAAATATATTTATACATTTATATGTAATAAATAATTTATTAAAACAGTCCATACTTTTGGTGATAAACAAAATAATTGGTATCAACCTAGAAGGGGGTTAACCGACTGTTAACAGGATATTGTATAAGAAGGTATGAGATTTATTAATAAAAAATACATAGTATATCTGACTATTTAAAGTGGATAAAATATTAATTTAAATTTTAAAAGACTGATTAATTAATCATAAATTATATGATTCTAAAATATATAGAAAAAAGTGGAAGAAAATAAAACAATCATCGATGAATTGATGAAAACAATTCAACTTCTAAGTGTTAATTCTCTTGTATGCCACTAAAATCCATTAATGCTTCAATTTGGATACCCTAAAACATCCTTATGAGTTATATGGGCCATTATGGAGAATATTATGAAATATTTTTGGATATGGTATGTGAGAGATGACTAATTCTCTAATGGGAGGTAAAGGTATTTTTATACCTGAGGGGAGGGGTATTTTTAGAATAAAATATTAAATAAAAATATATATCATAGGTAAACCCTATGATAGTGATATTAATTTCATTAAGGATAATATATAAATAAAATATGATGGTGTTATAGATTTAATACACTTTAAAATTTTTATTCAATAGTTTATTAAAAAGGAAAGTAGAAAAAATGAAAAACAAAATATTATTTTAATGGAATACTTAAGACTTTACAGTTTGAAAAACAATTTTTAGGTTTGAAAACATTTTAATTATATTTAAATGACTAATTTGTGAAATTTCATATAATCTAGGTTGGTCCACTTTTTTTAGAATTAATTAGGTCATTATTACATCCTGAATAATGTAATTCAAAATAAAATGATAATGACAAAAATTTATTTTTACAATTCACCAAAAAATTAATGTATTTCAGAAAAACTAAATAAAAAACTTTGTAAAACTTTGATATTATTACTTAAAAATGTAATTTATTTTATAAAACTAAATTTTTAACATAAATTATTTTATTTGTTTAATATAAAATTTATAATTTTTATGAAATATGTTAAAATAATGTTTATGAAAAATGTGCTTATATTTTACTTGAATTTTTTATCTTGGTATTTATTTTATAGAATTATAATATTTATATTTACTTAAATTACTCGTGATTAATATTATTAGAATAAATTTTTATTATTTTTTGGCCTAATTTCTATTCTAGTAATCATGTAACTATTCTCAATTATTAGGTTAGTACTCTCAAAAACAATCTTACTATTCCAATGGTCAATTTACAGTTCCAATGGTCATAATACCTCTTATATATTCAAATTTATTAGTTCAAAAATCATTAAAATTAATCCTATGGTTTGATATTTTTATTTTCTATCTTGTTGTTTGGTTTACTAATATTTTATTTCATTTAAATATTGTTGGTTGTGGGTGTGAAGATTCTAGCATATTAGAAGGATCAAAATTTTCCCATTATACTTTTTCTTGATTAATATTATTTTTCTCATTAATGTTTAGCATTTTCAAGGGTCTAGTTTTTAGTTAATTTGTTCATATTTATTAGCAAAAAAATTTTGGTTAGTTTATTAATGTGTTTTACTTGTATAATATCATATATTATATAATATAACACATATTTTTTTCATGAAAAAAATATCATTTATAAACTCATGGTTATTACATTCTTCCCCATTTATAAATTTCACCGTCAAAATTTGACCTTATACTCCTAGTTTTAAATAGGTGGTCGTAATTTTATTTCATTTCTTCCTCTGATTCACATTTCGCCTATTTATATTTATGGTTATGGCACAACACTTTGATATGGATATTTTTTGTGTCATGTAAAACTTTATCTCTATAGTCCAATATATTCACTGGAATCTCCTTATACAAGAGTTCATTATCCATGATTACGACCTATAGATTATGTAAATTTGAGTGATCTAGTATATACATCCTTGGGATATATATATATATCACTTTATTAACTTGATCTGTATTTAGTGGAAGTAAAAATAGATGAGAAAAAATCTTGTTTGATGGAAGTTATTTTCCCTAGCCTCAAACTCCAAGTACCTTCTATAGTTTCTATCATTGATATTCTAAATAATCTGAGTAGTGTTTGTAATTTTCTTGGTGGATTTATCCTTGTATACCATATATTCAAAAAAATCTCAATAAAGTATCTTTCATTCACCAAATTCAACCCAATAAGTAGGATTTATACATCTCTTCACATAAAAATAATAATATGGATCTATTTGAATACCTGATTTGAATATTTTTTTGTATGAGAACTCAACAAATGGGGTATGTTTATCCCATAGTTCTTTCAATTCCATTAAATATTCTCTCAAAATATCTAGATGAACTTGAATGGTCCTTTCTGATTTTCTATCATTTCACAGTTCATAGGCATTTCTAAAATTTTATTTAGTATTTAGAGAATTTTGAAAACATCCCCAAAAATTTGATGTGAAACTTTTATCATGGTAATAGATCATCTAAATTGGTTACCCATATATCCTCACCACTTTCATTTGGTATATTTTGGATATATATTCAATTGATAAATATTCATTAATATCTACAAAGTGGAAAATATTTTTGATTTGATCCACCATATCCCATATTTCATTGTTTCTTTTTTATGTATTCGGGATACTAGTGAAACATTCCATTGTGATGTTGTCTCATTTCCATATAGGTATAGTAAATGGTTGCATCATCTATATGGAATTATACTTTGTTTCATTAACTTGCTAACATACCAAGAACTCTAAGGTATAATTAGTGATCTATTTCATCATGTTTTTCCACTATAAGTTTTCTTGAATATTATAGTACATAATGGTATATCATAGATGGAAGGATAAAGATGTGTTATGTGAATTATCCAAAAACTCTTTTATCTAAGGTGATGATGGAATATATATTATAATTCCATGTTGAATGATACCATATTCATTCATGTAGAAATCTAGAAGGTTAATTTCTGTTACTGATTTCACCCTCTTTTGAAGCTCTAATTCCTCCCTTTGTGCCCCATTGATCATATCATTAATAGATGGTTGGAAAAGAATTTATGTAAATTATGATTTATTCCCTTCCAATATTATTTCTAGATCCATCCTTTTTATATCGATTATGATATTATCATTATCAATCCACATAATGGATATAGTAACATGTTATTTTACACTAATATTATCTATCACATTGTATTCCATTCATGGATGGAAGAGAATATTGAAACTATAGTCATTTATTAGTTATAACCATATTTTCTAGTGCATATTGAGATCCTTCTATCTAAATATATAATTTAGACTATTGTGATATATATATATATATATCACACTTCTCATAATAGAGGTAGGTCTTCCAAATCTTTATAGAAAATATCAAAGTTTTTAACTCCATATCATGAATTTGGTAGTTCTTCTTAGGGATATTCAGTTATAATGTTGAATAGGATATCAATTAAACATTTTTTATGAGTATAAAACCCAAGACATTGTTTGATAAAATTATTTTTTCTAGATATACTTTACCCCTTTCCATGTTAACTTAGTTAGTGGGAAATAAAATCATGAGTAACTTCTCAAAAAATGTTGTTAATACCAAAATAATACAAGAAAACTATGAATTTATATGGCACTAGTAGTTCTAGTATATTCCTTAATTTCTTTTATCTTTTTAGGGTCTACAGGAATTCCCTCACTTATGACAATGTTCACCAAGAATGGGAATTACTACATCCAAAAGTAACACTTTCTAAACATAGCGTACATATTCTCTTTCCTTAATGTCACCAGTAAAGTCTTTATATTCTCTTCATGTTCTTCCATACTCTTGGGGTAAATAAGAATATAATCGATGAAGACTAAAAAAAATTTCTATAAAGTATTCAAAGCCTCTATTCAATAAATCCATGAACATTTTAGGATCATTAGTAAGTATTAATTGCATCAATATGATTTCACAAATTCTATAACATGTATAAAAGGATATATTCTGAATATCCTTCTATTTTACCATCAGTTGATGATATCTGTGAAAAATATCTATCTTTGAGAAATAATGAGATCCTTATGGTTGATTTAAAAAGTGATCAATCCTTGGAAGGATATAATAGTTCTTCATAGTTATCTTTTTTATCCCCAGATAATCTATACCCAACTACATTTATCCATCCTTTTTCTTTACAAAGAGAACCGGTACACGCCAAGGAGATGTACTCCGTTATATAACCCTTATTACAATTGATATTGAAGATGATTTATTAAAACCTCATGTTTGATCATGGACATCCTATAGGGTAATTTGGACATATTATTGACTCCAATTTTAAGCTCTATTGATAAAACAACCTCACGATCTAGTGGAAGTTTGGACATCTCTTATGGAAATATATTAGTGTATTCCCTAACATTGGAAATTTCCTCATAGTTCATTATTCCCATTGACATAACCATTTGGATAAGGTATGATTATTCATAGGGTATCTTAACCCACGCCATTGATGTATTCACCAAATAATATCCATTCTATTACATTCATTTTTATAGGTGTATATAATGGTTTTGAATGTAATTAACCGACCATAAATATTGAAAATTCTAGTGATTTTAAACTAGAATTCACATTATTACATTCCTCTTAATATTTTCAACATATAGTTTTAAATAATTAAAAATAAATCATATATAATAACCCATGAATTATAAGTGGATCCTTATTCTTAATAACCATTTTTTTCACCAAATAAAACATGTTCTCTCTTCATAAAAAATCACGAAAAAATTGCTATTAATCTCATACTTGTATATATTTTCCAATAAATACTATGAAAAACTTTATAGAAAATGTTAAAAGAAGAAATTCAGGTAATTAAAATAAAACAAAGTAAATTATTTGTCCAGTAAAACCCATAAAAACATTTTCTTAATAACATACCTTTTACCTAGAAAAAATGAATCTTGTTTTAAAAAATATCATTATCTTACATTCTGAAAAACAATCAATTTTCATTAAAACTACTAAAAAATCATAATATATATATATATATACATGACATGGTGAAAATTTTTAATACATACTTATGATGTAATATTCACTTCTACCAAAATATTTAACACCCACTTCTACCATAAAATAACCCTCAAATTGTACTTAGATGTAACCATCACAGTTACATATAGAATAACTATCACTGTAAACTTCCAACATACCCAATTAATTTGGGAGATGTAACGGTATTACCCTTATTTTTCTTTAATGGAACCACCCATCATTAAAAACAATGCACAAGAACCATAAAATAATCTTAAAACATGAAAACTTTCATCATAAATACATTTCTTATGAAAATTTACTTATTTTAAAACATTACCTTGCACATATATGGGAAATTTTCTATTTGAAAATAAAAATTTGAAATCGTAAAGGAATATTCAAATCAATAAGGTATCATGAAATCCAGAAAATATGTCTATGTAGTATCAGTTAAAAAAATCCTTCCGTATTTTTTGGGCGAAAATGTCTCAAAGAACATTGTTTATAAAATTAAAAAATATACGCATCAAACAATTAGATAAAAATTAAAACATGATTAAAAATGAATTAAAAAAATTATATAATGGTAAAAAAAATTAGAAATGTCTTTTTGAAAATTGGGCATGAAGGAAAAGGAGAGTTTTAAAGGAGACTTTAAAATATACTAATTTTCTTAAAAGAATGTCTCTTAAAAATAACATTTCACAGAAGTGAGCATTATTCCAATGATTATATTATTTGTATTTTCATTAAATAAAAATAAAATAATTGTAAATATTAAATGTGGATAAAAAAATTCATTTCACACATAATATTATCATGACATAATCAATAAAAATAAGTTTAAACGAGGACATGAAAATTGGGTTTAGAATTCGCATACAACATTGTAATATGTCAAATCATATGCCTTATAAAAGTAATAATTATAAAAATAAACATTTAATATTGTTAATATAATCATATTAATTATATTATATATAAAATTTAATAATATCAACCACACATGATGAATAAGTGGTGATTAAGGCATATATCTCATAGAAGTAAAAGTGAGATGAGAAGCATTTACCTCACACATCCCTTTAGTTTTAAGTAACATAAAATCAAGTATAAAAGTTTAAATAATTTTATTAATTATTTTCATAACAATTTTAATATTTATAATATCTTATATAATACTTTTATACCATATAACCACCCATTAATTTATAATATTTCAGGATTTTCCTTGTCTCTGATGCAATCGTTGCATGGTTTCATAGTCATTTTACTTGTGTGAAATTATGGATATCATTTTCAAATGAAAAAAAAACCAAAAAGTGGAATTAATTTTTATTAAATAACTAAAATATTTATAAATAGTCCCATATATAATTTTTTGTTTTAAATTTGAATGATTAATTTAATAAAATGTTGATGATAAATAGGTAGTTTATTTTAGAGGTTTTCTGACCATCACGAATTAGTTACATTTTATTTAATATTTTTTATATATATTAGTTAGATAACATTAAATAGTTTATAATATACCTGTTAAAATATTATTTAAACTGAATAATACATTTATGACCATCCTCGACAGAAAAATTAAAAAAAACTCATTATCCACCAAGACGATTAACTGCCATAATTTGGATAGTGGTTTTTTTCTTAGAATAAGAGGAGATAATAAAAGTAATGGATATATGATATTAAATTATAGATATAAAATTATGTTATATAAATTATACTATAGTTATTATTCCATGTTTTATGAAGCAGGTGAGGATAAAGTATAATAATAAGATATATTAACAGAGGTGGTTTGAGAAAGTTACCTCTTGAATTTCACCTCCTTGAAGGAACCCTTAATGACCACGGAATTGGTATTTAGGGAATACCATTAGAAAATGTTTTTGCCTATAGTGGTGAGTAGAAGTTTTTTTGGATATTTAATGATCTTCAAGGCTTTTTGGATAAAACGGGTGGTGAGGAGTGGTATATACACTTGAGAATGGGTGATTTTAGGAGATTAAATAATTATTATTTTATATTTAAATCCAACCACATTTGGGTAGAATTAAATTAAAAGAATTAAAAAGATAATTATTTTTTAAAATACTATTTATGATTTTTAAATAGGTAAAACTCCTATTTAAATTACTATTTCTTAGGAATTTTAAGATTTTCCCTTTTAACATTAACCTATTTTATTATGTTGCGTACACAGTGGAAAATATTTTGTTTACCATGTTAACGTTTTTATTCCTAAAAATAAAAATGACCCAAATAAATAATTTATAATTTTTTATTACAGATATTTAATCCATTTTACCAAATTTAATATACATAATTCTAAAAAATACATTAAAAACAAAACTCATAAATGCGATGAAAAAGCAAGTTTTTAATAAGTTTTTTTTCAAGGAAAAGATGATTTAATATTAACTTATTGAATAATAATAATCATTTTATGAAACTAGATTAATATTTATTTATATATAATCTATAAATTTTATTTAAATAATTCCAAATTATAGACTGTTTTAATTATTTAATATGCAGAAAGATTATGTACGTTTAATAGTTTTCATAAAAATACCATTTTTATAACAAAAATAAAAATAATTCTAAAATAAAATATAATGTTAATTAAAAAAAATTAAGCAGATGAAATAAAACAAAATAAAAAATATTTTAAAACCATATTCAGAAAATAATGGTACTTTTAAATTTTTTAATGTATTAAAAATACATGACATTTTGACACAAATCGGTATTTTCACTATTCAATGCCAACCAAATATTTTTCAAAAAATCACAAAATATAACCCAGAGTAAAACTTTGTTTCCTTTATTAAAAATTCATTTAATTTTATGAAAATAATTTTCAAAAATTTTTGAAAATTAATTATATTATTCACTCATAAAATTAATTTAAACCCATTTTTTTTAAGAAAAAATGTATTTTTTGAGGAATAAAATGTCATTTTTAAAACACGAGTGATTATATAAAAATTATTTATTAATATTTTAATAATTAATATGGAAATTATATATATCATAATTTTATTAATATTATTCATTCCCTCTAAATTAATGTCTTAGGTATAATTCTCACATTTAAATAAGAAGATTTTGTATTTATTTTAATTTTGGTGTTACGTATCTAAATATTTTTGAATATAGTATTTACTTTTTTTAAAATCTATGAATGTTACACTATACCCCCCCACTCCATAATAACTTTTTTCCCCATAATTTAACTTGGGGTAAAAATACTATAGGTTTGACCATTCAAAATACCTTTTTTGAAATCATAAATCATAAAAAGTGTCAATAAAACATTTATTTTAAAAGTGAGAAAGGAAAAGTAAAATGATCATCTGGAATAAACATAGAAGATATCAATTTAGGAAAACATTGACATTGAGGAGAAAATATAACGCTTAATTTTTTATTGGTAGTGATAAAGAATATGGTCATGAGAAAGATAACCATCAAAAACCCGTAAATCTATGATGGGTTATAAAAACCATTCATTTCCTGGTAAGAAAATTAAAAGAATAATGATTCTATTACAAAATAATTTTATTATAGATTTTCGATTATTATACTACCTTAATTAAGAACACGAAGAAAAATACTTACTTTACAATTATCCTTTAATCAATTTCCACAAAAATATTATCTTTTCTCCTAAAGATGAGCTTTCAAGAAGAATTTTCATACCTGAATAATTATAATCAAATTCTACAGTTCAAAAAATCAATAAAAGTATAAATATATTTTCCTCCTATATTTATTCATTAACAATATCCAAAACGGTTATTACAAGATCAAATAATTCTCTAAAAACAATAAACCATAATATTATGAAAAAACTACTTTAATCTTAAAATTCAATCGTAATACCCAAAGTTCAATAAGGATCATTCAATAAATAACTATCCATAAAAATTAATCAAAATATTCTAGACTGAAATTAGAAACCTAAAAATGAGAAATATTTTATCACATAATCTTCACTAATAAATTAATTATTTATCTTTAAATAATATCAATTTCACTTAATGTCTCATAACAAAATTAAATTTCTCTTGTCACATAACTATTTCCATAAATAATATATATCCACATAAATCATATATTTCTACAAAATATAATTCATCATTTATTTCTCAAATAAAATACCATAGTATTATTTTTTCCTTAATCATATAAGGTTCCCAAAATTGTAAACATCTTTTTTAAAAACATTTATCACTTAATCAATAAATAATTTTTTCCAATCCTATGGATATCTATAGGATATAATGAATGTTCTCAAAATATACATATTTTTCATCAATAAATATTTCTAACTAAAAATAAAAATATCAAACTAATTGGGACTTCATATAAGATAGTGGTATATTATTCACCCTTATCTCCCTTCAGTTGTGGGTAAAATCCCCATGGCCATTCCTGAAGTGATAGGTTGTCACATGGCCCCCATGATTTCCTATTCTAAAACTATATTCATATAATACATATAGTATTCTTGTAATGTTTGAAACATACTCAAAAAAACCTTAATATATTTAAAAATAATGTTATATAACACATTTCATTTTTCATCCCAATATGTAAAACCCGCAATTTCCTCAAATTTAGATTTCATATAAACCAAAAATATTTTTAATACCATTAAAATTATGTCTATAAAAAGAAAATGAAAATTTCATAAAACAAGAATTTTCATATCAAAAAATTAATGGTTACATTTAACTTTAATGTTTTCTCATTTTTTTCACTTCTCATAAGTATTTATTATATATAACATATAAATAAAAATTTATGAAAAAAACCTGCTATAGAAAAATCATTATATGTTACATTATTCCCATAAAATTTATAAAATACCACTACATCAAAATTTTTAAAACTCGATACATAAACACATCCTTCATTTAACTTCATTCTTAAAAAATTAACCAATATTCATCAACGTATTCATTCATACTTTATACCTACAATCAAAGATATTAATTATATCCTTATGATTCATCAATATCAACCCAAAAATGTGGAAAACTTTGTGGATAATAAAATAATTCATACTTTAATCTAGATAAAAAGATTTTTTCTACATCCCCTTTATCTTCTGATATGATTCCAAACATTGAAAAATTAAATAGTCTTGTAATTTATGGAATTTCATTTTTTATTAATTTGGTAAAGATTAGATTTTTAAAGTAAATGAAAAATATACGATGGATAATAAATTTTTGGAGAAATTAAAAGGAATTAGATAAGTCAATTTTATTTTTTAGGTGATGTGAAAAATTGGAAATCTATAAAAATTATTTTAATATTATTTTTTAAATAATAGTGATAATAAAATCATCTAAAAGGGATAAGATGATTTTTAAAGATTGTTTCCTTCCATCTTAATAAATGATCTTTAATTTATAAAAAGAACATAATTAAAACATTAAAAAAATTATTACATGTTAAAATTATAATGTTCCCATATAATATCCTTAAGAAGTTATCCTTCAAATCATTTATACCTAAAATAATGGATTTTGTAAATCCAGTCTCCAAAACTATCATTAATTGTCAAGAAATCCAAAACATTATACAAAAAAATGGTCTCTAAATCATATAACTTATAATCATATTTAAAACTGTAATACCTGTGATAATATTCATAAATCTTAATAAAACCTCATAGGTAAACGTTTTAATCTCCAAAGTTGTCTTAACTATGCTATGATACAAACTTTGAGGACGCATACTTAAAAATTACATATTCAAGTGATTTTAAACTAGCACTTAAATTATTACATTATTAAGAATATTTTAAATTTAGAGTTTTATAAATTTATGACAAAATCTTATATAATAATCAATATATTACAATTTTACACATATTTACAAAATTAATTTTTTTACTAAAAATAATTTAAAAATAAAATATGTTCTCTCTTCCTGGAAAAATCATTGAAATTTTACTAATTATCCAATTATTTCCTCTATTCTACATTATATATTTTGGTAACCATTTTAAAACATTGGATGATAATTAAATATTAGCAAGGTAAATAGAATAAAAGAAATTGTTTTTCTAATAAAAACCCATAAAAATTTTCTTAAAACGTACATTTTTTCCCAAAAAAGGGAATAATATTTTCAAAAATATCATTATAATACCTTTTTAAAATAATGATATTTTCATGAAAACACGTAAGAAATAATATAATATATAATTATATAACTATTTACATCATTTTATTAGTTACTTAAGATGTATCCCTCTTGGATACCATAAGATATAACCCACGCAACTATCATTAAATAACACTCATGATTATAATAGTACATAACCATTAGAGTTACACTTATAATAACCCTCATAGTCAGATTAGAACATAACCAGTGGATTGGGGATATATAAATATATCACCCATATTTTTCTATAACCAAACCATGCATCATTATAAACAATTCCCAAGAACCATAACATAATCATAAAACATGAAAACTTCCATTATAAAAAAAAATTAATCAGAATCACTTATTTTAAAAGTCTATTGTACACATAAAAAAATTAACATTTTTTAAATTAAAATTTTAATATTAAAAATTAATATAAAAATAATTAAGTCTTTATAAAATCATGAAATTCCATCCATTTCAAATAAGTTAAAAAATAGTTCTTCTATATTTTTTAGAGAAGTCTCAAATAACCTTTCTTAGAAAACGAAAAAATATAATTTTCAATCCATTTTTTAAAAATTTGAACATGAGTAAATATTATGTTACACAATCATATGATAAGATAAATAAAATTTTTGGAAATTATTTTATACAACATGTAAATGGATGAAAAAGGGAGTTTTAAGGTAAACATTAAATGTTGATATTTTTTAAAAGAATGTCTCGTAAAAATTTCATATCTCTGATGTGACTGTTAATAAAGTGAATGAATTATGTATATACACTATTAATACACATAAAATCTTTTAAAATACAACATAAGGTAATAAAATTTCTTTCTACGCATAATATTATCATGACACAATCAAGAAGAATAAGTTTACCCCAAAGATTGGAAATTGGGTTAAGAATTAATTTACCACTTTTTATTCAGTCGAATCTAATTCGCCATAAAACTTTAATTATAAAAAAAACATTTAATACCATGAATATAAGTATATTAATTTGAATTTATATAATAAGGAAATATATACACCACACACAAGTAATAAGTTGTGAAAAATATACATATCTCACAGAAGTGAAAGTGAGATTAAGGGCCCCTACTTCACACTTCCTTTTAGTTTTTCATAGTTTAAACTTTTGTATAAAGCTTTAAAGAATGTAATTAACTAATTATAGAAACATATTAATATTCATAATATCATATATGTCACTTTTATAACATCTTATAACCCATTCATTAAAAACATTTCAATATTTTCCTTACTTTGAGTTTGTTCATTTCATTGTTTCATTATTGGTTCACTTGTGTATAATTATTAATATACAAGTAAATGGAAATAAATATATAGAAGTTAAATTAAATGATATTAGTGAATGTAAAAAATTATAAATGGTCCCATATATCATTTTTTAACCTGAGGATGATTCATTTAATAAAATATTAATTTTAAATATTTAGTTTATTTTGGTTTTTTTCAACCATCAAAAAATAGTATCATTTTATTTAATATTATGACTACATATTAGTTCTAGAAAATTAAATAGTATATAGTATACCTATTAAAATATTAATTACCAAGAATAATACTTTTTTATCTATCCTAGGATGTGTAAATGGAAAACAAAATCACATTATCCATGGAGATAGTTAACCAGCATAATTGGGAAAATAGTTTCATTTCCTTGAATAAGAGGAGATAATAAAAAGAATGTATATAATATATTCCACTAAAAATATAAAATTATTGTATATAAAATATTATTGAGTTATTATTATTTAATTTATGAATTTGTTGAGGATATGGTGGATGGAAAAAAATAATTAAGAGAAGTGGTTTCAGAAAATTGCCTATTGAATATCACATCCTTGATGGATCCCTTAACGGCCATGGAATTAGTCTTTGGTTGAGACCAGAATAGTTAAATGTGAGGAGAGTGGGTAGTAAATGTTTTTACATAGATATTATGATATTCAAGTATTTTTAGGATAACGGGGAAGTGATTAGTGGTATGTATACTTTAGAAGTGCTGGTTTTAAGTAATTAAATAGTGATTATTTTAAATTTAAAGCCAATCACATTTGGGTGGAACTAATTCCAAAAACATATAATGATAATTAATTTCTAAGATGGTGTTTTATTTAAATCAAAACATTAATTACCTACTTAATATTTCATTTTTTAGTTATTTTATGATTTTATCTTTTAACTTTAACAGATTTCATTATTTTACCTATACCGAGGTGAATCTATTTTTTACCATAGTAAATTTTCATTCCTCAAAATGAAAATGAACCAACAATATAATTATTAAACTATTATATAAAATATTTAATCCATTTTACTGAGTTATATTTAATGACTTGTAAAATTAAATTTAAAATAAAACCCACATAGGTGATGAAAAAGCTGGGCTTCAAGAAGCGTATTTTTTCCAGAAAAAAATGAAATTATATTAACTATAGGAATGATAAAAACCATTAAAAGAAAATAAAATTAATATTTATAGATATATAATCTATAATTTAAATTTAAATCATTCCTACTTAGGATCAATTTTAATTAATCTAAAATGAAAAACATTATGTACATTAAAAGAGTTTTCAGAAAATACCCATTTTTTAACCAAAAAATAAATATAATTTAAAATTAAAAATAAATTTGACTAAAAAATTTAAGTGGATTAAATATTAATTAATAATAAATATTTTACTTGAAGCTATATTTAAAACATAATGTTACATTTAAATTTTTTAAATTTATTTAAAAGAAATAAAATTTTTACAAAAAACGGTATTTTCAATATTCACTAAAAACATAATAATTTATAAAAAAATAAAAAAATGTTCCCTGATTTAAAACATGATTTTATTATTTAAAAAATTGTGTCAATTTTATGAAAATTATTTTATAAAATTTCAAAAAATTAATTATAATATTCACTCATAAAATGCATGAAAACCCATTTTTTAAAAAATATATATTTTTAAATTATATTATGATTTACTAAAAATGTGAGTGATTATTTATAAAGAACTTATTAATAATTTATCAATGAGTAAGAAAATTATATATTTCATAATTTTATTAATACTATTCATTCATATCTAATTAATGGCTTAGTTATAATGGTCCATTTAAATAATAAGAGTCTGTAGTTAGTTTAAGTTTCGGGTTATATATCTTGTACACTATCGAACATGGTATTTGCTTTTTTTTTTAAAATCATGATGTTACATAGAATATGAAAATATATTTACTTTACCTATCATTTTAGTTTTTTCTCTATATAAAGAGAGACCTTCAATTCCCAGTATAGCATAAATTAATACCAATGAAAGTATTACATGATTTGAAGGAAGGATCCTCCCACAGACACTAATAGGATAAGAGTCCAACACTAAGGTTGTGGTGATTTAAATACTAGGTTTGTTATGGATATATCTACATAAAGGTATTGGGGTTGTTATTCAATAGTTTTATAAAACTTACTGAACAAAAAATAATGTGTATAAATATAATTAAGTAAATGATTTTATATTATTGAGTGAATAGGAACTTTACCTTGTACAACATCATTTTCTTCTTCCACCTAAATTATGGTGAGGGAATAGGTTTTACTTTTATATTTAATATTTAGTGGTCTTTTATGTATATTTCCCTCAATTAATAGTGGTTTACTCAACTAGATTCCATATTTCTATTTCTCTCTATAGTTGAAGTATTGAAACATTGGTGGTGTCCTCCTTCCCTGTTTCACATTAGTCCAATTTGTCATCTCTATATGACCTTCATGAGCCTAGTGTCCTTATCTCCCATACATGAATAATTTTATCATCCCTTTGAGTTGATTATAATGGTTTTTATTCCCTCATTTTTTGACATTTGGGTTGATGGATCTCCTTTCCTCATTTTTTATTTAATCCACTCTCATGAAATTCCATATATTTTTTGTTATCTGCATAATAGGGGGCATTCACCAAACTCCATATATACTTTAAGAGAACATAAAACTAATTATTTTTATCTCCCAAAGTCTTTGATATCTATATACTTTCAGTGTTTTGGTTTTGATTAACTAAATAATATATCTATTTACTATCATTTTTGAAACCCAGGGCATATCTTTCATGAATTGTGAAGATTTGAACATAATTTATAACCAACTCACCCTCCTTTATAATAAGATCTAGGAACTCTCACCATAATTTTTTATATATTTTGAGTTAAATACTTCTAATAAATACTCCCTTAATATCTCCCACTCCATATCTTTTATTACATCCATCATCTTAGTAATATTTATCAATTAAAACCAATAATTAGACTCTATATAATAATGATAGATATTTAGAGACACCTTCCCCTTCTTATAATATTGAATAATAAAAAATATATTCATCATTGAGTTAACCCACACTTTAGTGATAAGTGTATCAGAAGAATACCTAAATATTAGTGCTCATTGTCACATAAAATAATCCATAAAATTTTCTCATTCTTGGGATAAGAAGTGTGTTCCACATGGTTCAAGTTATTATATGTATCTTGTTACATCTTGGTAAGAATAGACATGATGTTCTGAAATCCACCCCCAAGGTATTGGGGATGTCATTCAAATAATTGTTTCATTGTCCCTCAAACAGATTTTTGTTTTAGTTTCTCATTGTTCCCACATTTTTCAAAAATAGAAAAAATTTAAAAAAAACATATGTAAACAAACCATTAATATATAATTTAGTATTATTCAAAAATTACCTCGAAAGGAATGTCTTATAAGATCCCTATCTTCATCATTTTTATAAAATGATTATTCAAGGATGTTTACCTATATATAAACATATACGTATGGTTTTCATGAGAAATTTCTAATACTAATTCACAAATTAAATAAAATATTATATAATACAAGTTATAGTAAACCAAATTTTACAAACATTATTATTATGTCACTTTTAAGATAAACAACATTATAGTTATACAATCAAGGATCCAAAGCATTAGTGTCTTGGGAAAATTATACACAAACATAAATTTAAAATAATAGAACTTAAACACTATTAAAGTTATTCATATTTTTCCTTCTAAACATCTCCTACTATATTTAGAATATGTATTCACAAACGGATATATATTAAAGAAGGGGTAAGCTAAATTCCTAGTAAGGGTATGAATAAGGAACATGAACAAAAATTACATGGGTAAAAATAATAAACCTCGTAATATTTTAAGTATAATATCAAAACAATAATGATGATAGAATCATTTGATAAAGAAATGAAATGTGTCATATATATAATAATAATAAATCAAAATATTGTAGTCTAAATTCCGCATAGATTTGTGAAAAAATCTTGCATCTTGTTCACCTATAACATGTGTGCATAAATTGTAACATCATAAGTGTGGATAAAGATAGCATCATGTTCGCACATAATTAAAATTATGTCATGTTATATATCACATTTCCCAATAAATTGGAGGGATATATAATTTCAGGAACACCTATGACGTCATAAAATTCCTATAATCATTCATGTCATATGGTACTTATAACAATCATAGTCATGAAATAAACCCTTGAAAAGTGATGGGATTCATAGAAATTCCATAATAATATTTTAATAATAACCCATTTTGGTTTCTAAAATCAATAAAATATTTTTTTTTAAAAACCTCATCAATCTTGTGTGGAGAAGAAACTACTGAAGAATATTCAAATATAAGTTTTAGAAGTTAAAGTCTTTTCAAAAAAGCTTTCTAAATGGAAAAGAAAAATTTTGAAATGGTAGAATGATTCATATCAATTAAAATAAATAATAATTAGTTGGGTGAATATATTTTAAGGATATTAAATTAATATCCATTTTAAAAACAGTTTAAAAGATAATATAACACAAAATGAGAGTTGGGTTTTAGAATTCCGTTAACCTTAAATTTTTCCTTATTTGTTCCCATTTCTACCTCCTGAATAATAGACATAGGTTTGTTTAAAAAATGAATCAAAAGTGGATTATTGAAATTTTTTTAAATAATTATCAGTTATAATCATATGATTATATTTATTAATTCCCATTGTTAAAAGGGAAATGTTTTGATATCATTTCTTCATAAAAAAATTCACATTTTGCCTCAATTTCGCTATTTTTCATCATGGTAATTTATACATAAGTATATTTAATTAAAAAATTATAAAATATTTATATACACATTTATATATAAAAATAATTTAATATAAACTTACAAACATTTTTTTATTTGAAAATAATTGGAAATAGCCTCATTGTAGGTTAATCAACCGTTAATGGTACATTTCCCTATAGAGGAGGTAAGTGAATTATGAAAAATAATTAAATCATAGAAATGATTATTTAAGTATGGTAAAATAATTATTATAATATTAGAACATTTTATTTTGGAAGGGATTGAGAAAATGATGAAGGGAAGATGAAAACTTAAATAAGTGTTGATGAAAACAGGCCCTCTACTCGGTGTTTCTTATCTTGTATGACAATAAACTCACATGATACTTGAATTTTCTAACTCCAAAATATAACTAATTATTATATGGATATTTAGGGAGAGTTTTTTGGTAGATTTTGTTCTTTAGTAAGTGAGGGAAGATTTTTTTTACAAGGGGAAGGAGATGGATTATTTATACCTTAGGAGGGGTATGTTTAGAATAAAGTATTAAATAACATATTATATCAAAGGTAAACCTTGTAATGGTAATATTAATAATTAAATTATTGATCATATTTTTATAAAATATGATTTTTTTAGACTCTTAACACTGTTATAACTATAATTAAATATATTTTTTAAAAGGAAAGTTGAAAAAATTGTAATTTTAATAGAATACTTGAGACTTTACCCTTTCAAATTTAATTTTTAGTTTTTGAAAATATTTTTATTTTATTTAAATGATGAATTTATTTAATTTAATATGTTCTTGGTTGATCTAAATTTTTTATATTTGATAAGTTCATTATTACATCCAGAATAATATAACCAAAAATACACAAGTTATGATAAAACTATGTTTTAATTATTCAACTAAAAATTGTATTATTTCTAAAAATTGAAAAAATCACCCTAGGATAATTATGAATTGAGTATTTCAAAAATAACATTAAATTTCTCAAAATAATTTTATAACATAGGTTATTTTTATTTTTAATATAAAAAATATGATTTTTATGAAATGAATTAAAAGAAAAGATATTAAAAATTTGTTTATAATTTCTTTGATATTTTAATCTTGATATTTATTTATAGAATTATAATATTTATATATACATAAATTACATAGGATAAATATTATTTATATTACTTTCTATTATTATGTGGTCAAATTACTATTCATGTAGTAATGTTCCTATTACTAATAGTCAGGTTAGTATTCCTTTTTGTTAGATTTTTTATTATAATGGTTACATTATAACATCAATATTCACATTACCTCTTATAAATACTACTTCGTTCCTTATATATCCTATATAATTACCCTCATGGTCCTATAATTTAATTTTCTATAATTTTGATTGGTTTAATAATGTTTTATTTAATTCATATAGTGTTGTTCATGTGGATGATGAATCTATCAAATTGGAAGGATCCAAATTTTCCAATACAACTTTTCTTAATTTATATTTTTTTCTAATTGTAATTTTTTCATTTTCTTGGGATTAGATTATGATTAATGTAATGATCTTGATTAATAAAATAATTTGATATCAAGGTATTTGTATGTTGTGTGTGTATAATTATAAAATATAATATAACAAAAATTTATGTCATGAAATAAATATCATTGATAGATTTTGCTTTTTTACTTATGACATTAAAACTTTCCTCAATGAATTGAGATTAAGATGAAATCTATTCCCTCAAGTTCATATTTTCTATAAATATGTCTTTTAACACTTGTATAATAAACTTATATCAATTATTTTCTTTATTAAAAACTTTTAACAGGATTAATTCTATATTATTGATCAATGTATTTAATTTATCTTAATGATATATTTAATTACTTATTAAATTAAGTACTCATCGGTTATTTTGAGGGTGTTTGACTCATAATTTTAAAATGACTTCGGCATGTTGGCCATGGGAAAATGGATACTTTTTCTCTAAAATATATAATAATAATAATAGAATAATTATCATTTATATAAATCAATTAAAATTTTAAAATCAGTAGTAATATATGGTTACGAAAAAACAACTATGTTCGAATTGTGAACATTGTAGGTCTATGTATTCATGAGTAACATTTCCATTTTTTAAAAGTAATTATGGAAAGAAGGTATGTGTTTTTTTATAATTTTAGGATGATAATAATATCATATATATCATATTTTTTCTTTAAATTCACAACCACACACACACACACAAATATATATATATATATATATCATCAAACCGATGTGGTCAGAAAAATGAATCACATCACCTTGTGGGGGATTTAGTCCACACATATGCATGAATGATGTTATTGCTTTTTAGTGTATGTAATGGTAATAAAATGGGTGATGAATTATCCCTTAAAATTATAAATATTCATTAAATATCATATAAAACACTAAATCCATAATTGTAACCATCCATAAGAGGTGGTGAAGGAAAATTAATTACATCACTCTATGGGGTGTTAGTCTGCCGTACACATGAACAAAGAATTCCTTTCCCATTTGGTGGATGTTGGAGATGGATATAAGTTATGAAAATAATATAATAAAGTCTCCTTATATATAATATATTTATTTTATTATTTGATTAGGGATTTATAATATTTTAGGGAGTTCTAGGTGTAAATAAAATAAAAAATGCTCGGTTAAGAACAATACCTCTTCTTCATACAACCTTCTTTTCTTTACACATTAAACCCACAAAGGTCAGTATTATTCCTGAAATTATGCCACTATAATGTAGGGAGGGATGTTCATAATTTATTTGCAATGATTTTGTCTCAAAAAATGTTTCTTTAAGTGTGAATAAATGAGAAGAATATGTTTCCTTTTATACGAGGGGAAGGGAACTTTTTGAATTTCTTAAAATCTTACAATAATATATATTAATTTTGATGTAAAAATGTATATAAATTGATAGCATTATAGTATTATATATTTATTATTCAAAATTATTGAATCCAATAAAATTTCAACAATTTCATATCACAATTTTATCCTTATAATTTTTTTATTCCATCATTGATCATTTTTACACATATCGTGACAACAAAGTTTTTCCCCCTTTGAGGGTCGAGATTGTTACTATAAATACAAAAATAACCCATAAATGAAACATGGTTGATTTTTAAAACCATATAATAATAACTAATATGTGGATATGATATTTATTATTTTAAAATCATTTAATAGAATAATATTTTTACAAAATATCATTAATGTCATTTTTAAATCTATTCATTTATATTGACTTTGAAAACACTAATAAAAAGATGAAATTTGAATATAATCACATTAAATATCACTAATAATTAATATTTGTCGACATAATTCATGGATATGACTAATTATTTCATATTATATTTATTTTAATATTTTAAAAATCATTTATTTTTTTCATTAACTAAATAATTACTACATCATCATTGTGTAAGAATTTAAGGTAATTATTTATAAACTAAAAATTAAAAAACAATACCAGGATGAGTTTAAATAATTTATTTTAAAATTACATTTTATAACTAAACATTTCCTCTATTGATGATTATGGATGAAATAGACACATAAAATAAAATAAACACAAGTTTGAGTGTTATTTTATTGTCTTTTTCATTTTATTTTAACATTAATTACATGATTTACCATTTTTCATGGTAACAAAATAACAAGTTATTATTTATAATGACCAAAAATAAAAGTGAAATATTTTCTAAATATTTAAACTGAGATTCTGAATATGAAATTTTTTTTTCAAAATTAAAAAAAAACAAATTGGTAAAATATTATTCAAAATTAAAACATCAAAACACAAAACAAACGTTTTTTCCAAAAAAAATTAAAATTAATAAAATGGTTTCATAATAAACATAGGTATAGAACTCATATAAAAATCATAATTTATTTATTTTAAATCAAATTAAATGAATTAAATTTTAATAATAATCCAAAATATAATTTTTCTTTGAAATACACATAAAGAAACACAATTTCCATAAAAATCATTATTTTTTACTATTCACTTAAAATTCATAATTATCTAAATAATCTAAAAAATTTATCAACAAATAATTTTAATATAACGATTTGAAAAAATAAATATCCTTTATATAAAATAAAATTTATAAATGTTCCATAAATTAATTATATTATTCACTCAAAAAAGGAAATAAAAAAACCTTTTTATAGAAAAGTAATTTTGATGAATAAAATGACTTTACTATAAATTTAGTGATTAATTTATAATAATTAATCAGTAAATTCTAATTAATTTGAACAATTATATATATTTTTTAAAATTTGTTTAATCATATTTGTAACCATCAATTTAATGGCTAGGTTATAAGGGTAATATAAAAATAATAACATTTTGTGGTTTATTTAAGTTTGTTGTTGCGTATCTTGTATGCTATCAAACATAGTCTTATTTTAAAATATTGGGATGTTACATGTTGTGGTTATGGAAATTAAATAAAGAGTTTATTATTATTAAATTGGTCATAATATATTTTTTCTCTTAGAGATGATGATATTATGTGTTTTTCCTCTGTTATGATAAATATAAAAATAATTATATTTTTAAATACTTAAATAGGATTAAAAGTTAACGGTAAATAGTATTATATCAATTTATTTAATTTAAAATTTTTATATCCATGTCTATGTGTTTTTTTTTCAAAATCCTTGGATTCTAAATTTCCACCCATGTATACCAATTTAACACAATTTGTACATCTATATGTGGTAAGAAGGCTATGGTTCTATATACCCTTTATCAAAGTCTATAATATAAATCCAACACACTTATGGATATCATCACTACCATATAGCCAGATAAGATAATACTTTAAAGGAATCTATACTCCATAAGTATTAAACACTCATGTGACTTATAGAAACTCTAAATTCAAATTCTCTAAGAGTTCTACACTATATTCCAATCCATTCACTTCTAATATATTTCCTAATTCTTACCGACTCATATCAATTATGGGATCATATTTTTTATCTCCTATACCATTATGATCACTATCCATGATTCCTCTTCCTATTCAACTCTCTTTATGTGGTATGGATTCATCATCAAATTAAAAAAAACTAAACCCGATTTCATAATATATTTACTAATGTATATATATATATATATAATATTATATGGTAATAAATAATGACTTCATTGTATAAATTTTATTATATTAATTACCTATTAATTTTTTATAAAACTCTATGATTGATAGTTAATTTTTCTTCTTATCCTCTCACTCCTTTGATAACCATCATGTTTATGTTTGTTGTGTATGTTTTTAGTATACAATATGATTTTAATTTCACAAAAAATATAATTATTGAATAATTAATATTACATAAATTAAAATACATTACACTTAAATTATTATGAAATAATGGCATCAAATAATACAAACAATCCAAAATAACAACTAAATATATTAGTACATACAAAAAATAAATAATGAGATTAGATATAACATATTAATTTTTTATTTAAATTCGAATTTATTATAAATTAAATTATATTTTAATGAATAAAATCATTAAAAAATTAGATTTCATACACACATTCACACAAAAACAATATCAATTAAAATATTATCATAAAATACTATATTATTGGTTAACATCAATGTATTAACGAGATAGAGAATACCAAAAAATAATGGATAAATCAAAACAATTTAAATATATATATTATTAATGAAATTGAAAAAACGTCAAAATTGATGAAACATTTTCCTAGTTATAACAAAAAATATTCAACTAACCTATTAAATATTTAACATAAAAATTTAAAACAAATAAAAAGTTAATAATTTTGAAGATTTTCTATACTACAACCATTATTTATAAAATATTAGAAAAATTGATGTTAACGGAGATTTTGAATATAGTTATTTGGATATTAAATATCATAATCATTAATAACAAAAAATTTCCAAAATCGCCAAAAATCATTAGAATTTATCATTCATGATTTTAATAATGTATCAAAAAAAATATCATTATTTTTATTAAATTTAATTATACTTTTCCTCATGCATCTTGTAAAAGTGGGTTTGTCTATTTCCTCAGAATCTAAATTCTTTAAAAATAATACCAAACCTAGAGATAATGGTTGTTATGAATTTGGAGTCATATTTTTTGAATATGATGATAGTTTCTTTCATTTAAGAGGTTTTTCACAGTATGAAAACATTTTGTATAATTTCTTTTAAATTTGAATCTATACTTGTATGTGAGATGATTCATGCTAAAAACGTTTGTCATACAATTTGAAATAATTTTTACTATTTATGATAGGTACTGAAATATATATATATAATAAGTAAAACACTAAACTACATCAAATATTAATTTTTATAAGCCATTTGAAATCATATTTTCATGTCATATAATGAGTCAATTTAATATCAAAAAAAATTAATATATTTTTCATTTTTTATTAGAATGACTCAATTTTTTATAATTTTGACCATAATTGTTATCTCAATTATACGTATTTTTTATAGAAGTCCATAATCAATCTTTGTTTTTTCCACTAATAATATGATATTATTAAAGCTTTATATAAATATGGAATATTATGATATTAGGACAAAAATTGAAACTAAATTAAAGGTTAACCATTTTATTTATAATTTATAATATTTATATGTGGATAATAGTAAGAAAAAAATAAATATTATGTAGGATATAAATTAAATTAATTTTAAATTATAAATAATATGTTATATAATATATATCTAGAGTATAAGAAAATATCCTTAATTGAATCTCATTATTTATTTACTTTTAGATTGATTTATTCCTTATCTAATGCTTATCAGGATAGTATATACATCTCATCCATTTGATTAATTTTATCTTAATCTACAAATCTAGATAATATTTCCCCAAATAAGCCCTATCATGATTACATTATCATCTCATCCAAAGGTAAATTTATTCTTGGTATTAATGATCAAATATATTACACCCAAATGTCAACTTTACTATAATTAGATATTAACAAACCATTTAACGAATCATATTTGTATTCAATATTCAACAAAAAATTTTCACCGTTATAAATTATCATTTGATTTTGATCATTACTATTAAATTTATTTTAATCTCTTCTCAACCTTATCATCAAAAAATCATCATCAAAACATTTTGATAGATTATTTTATACTTATCTATTAGAAGGATTTTTCCTTCAACTAGATTCAATTATGATTATATTTAATCTAAAATATTAAATGGATTATGTCGTAGCCCAACCGAACAATTTTCCCTTAATTTATTTATTTATGAATCCTTGTTTAATTTTATTCCATCCTAGGTGTCTTTTACTTAAAATGTGATATTTTTTTGGGCATGTAGTGCATGTAACATGGTTAAGGTGCACATTTTTCTAAACCATGTGGTAACCATGAAACATCTTCATAATCTTTTTATATATCTATCAACATGGTTGGCTTAAGGTTTTCAAAACTATGAAGCTATCCTATGAGGGGTGATCCAAGGGCTTAGTAGAGTGTGCATGGTTGGCGCATGGTTTTCCAAACAGTGAAACCCAAAAAATGTGTCACTGGGTATTTTTTAAAATTAAATTAATAAAATTAAAATCACAAAAAAATAAATAATAATAATACTATAATTAATACCACTCACCCTTACTATGGATCCCCCCTCCGTTGGTCACATGATGCACCCCCCCCCCCCCCCAGACCTCTAGCCATGGGATCCCTCCTTCTTTTTAGCCTCCCCTCTCCTTGCCATCTCCATTATCTCTCCAAGGTAAGGTCTCTACTCCCCCTATCTATCATTTTCCAGTAGATTTACCCTATTTTTACCACCCTATTTGGTTCGTCTGAACCCTAGGGTTTTAGATGCAGTGATTTTTGATGCTCCTCTTATTTTTTGGGCATGCAGTGGGTCTCTCGGGTCTTTTTCATCTATGTTTCAGCATCCTCCACTAAAGTTAAAGTTCTTTTGTCCATTATAGTTCATCCACCACAATTTTAGGTTGATTTATTCTACCTTATTTTGTTTCTTCCAATTATATTTATAGTCTTTGGTGACTTGTGTGTCCCAATATGTTAATTATATTGTTTTGTGGCTCCTCAAAGTGAAGTACACACATACATAGGTACATGTATCTATATATATATATATATATATATATATCCTCCTTTCACATATTCCCTCATGGAATAGAGAATATTTTCATTTGGTTAAGGGGTATATATATATATAGGAGTGTTTGTGCATGTAATTGTCGAGCGATCTTCATCAAAGCCATCGAGTGCCAAATTGTTTGGCTTGGTACTCTCCTTTTGAAGAAGATTACCTTTTCATTTTCCTTTAAGTTTATTCATACATTTATTTCTTCTCTTTTTCACTATTATTTTATTATAATTAGTGTTATATGGTTTTCAAAATAATATTTTGTTGTGAAATAAAGTAAGGCCATCTTTTTATTTGATTTTCATGAAACTGTTTTATTGAATGTGCAGGCCCAGTGTTTATAAAATTGTCTGACTAGCCTTTGAAAGTAAATTGTGATTTTTAAATAATTTCATGGGTTCTAAATGTGTGTGGGTTGATAATATATATGACTTAAATGGTTCCAAATTGTTTTGAAATTAGAAGGTGTGTTTATTTGATTCTATGGAAATGGTTTGGTGTGTGTGTGGTTCTTTATGAAATGGTTTAGCATGTGATGGTTTTGTGAGGCCTGGTTGGCACATTAAAAATGTATTCATCATAAAACTCTCCTTGTATGGACATCTTTCCTTGGTTATGTGCATGTTGGGGGAAGTCCTCCATTTAGAAGTCCCTTTTGATCAAATAGTTGAAAGGAAAGGGACTTGTTCTTTGGGGTGATTTGGGGGGTGAATCGTTGTGTGAGATACTTATGTGTGATATATGTGTGTTCATGTGACTGGATGCATGGTTTATATTGGTTGGATCACCCACTTTTATTCAAAATATGGGAACCCACCAAAGTGAGTGAATTTTAAATGAATGATTATTGAACTAGTTTAGATTTCACACTAGCTAGAAGCCCTTTCTATGGACTATCTACATTGGGATTGGGCCCCTCGGTCAGGCTGGCTAGGGTGAAGAGCAATAATTTAAGAATTATGATATCATCGGGTAATGCATGACTTCGGGATGAGCCACATGTATAGTATGTTAAAGATTATTTAGAAGATCTTATATTTTCTCATGTACATCATCACTTAGTAATCATTGGTAGATATTTTAGGTAAATTGTTTGGCTAGTCACTTTTACCTAATATTTTCCATTACCCTTATATTATCATTGAATTTTCTCCATTGTATGGTGCATCCCTTTGCTAAAAGTGATAATATTATTTTCAAATGTTTGTGGGAAAAGGTTTTGAAAATGTTTTACACTTCCCTCTTCTCTATCCATCTCTCTTTAAAATATTAATGATTCCTTCTTAGAAAGAAAACTGGTTTATAATAAAGAGGGAAATAGACAGTGATTTTCTTTAAAGAGAAAATGTGTGAAACACTTAGCTTTTTAAGTTTTAGTTCCAACCTACAAATAATATATCTTTATTTAGAGGAAAGGAATTAGGAATAGATTACTTGTGCAAGCCTACTGAGTTTTAATACTCACGCATATACCACATTATTGTTTTATTCTCATATGAAAGTTACATATTGATCATGATAATTATGGGATATGTTAAGTCTTGGCATTGGATAATGATCTCTGGGGTCATGTAGAGTATTAGTGATCATCAGGTTCAGTTATTTTTATTTTTTATTTCTTACTTAGTCGTTCATTTTTGTTTATTTATTTTGGGATGATATTTTATTATTCTGATCCTTATGTTTATTTATATTGGGATAAATCATTCCAATTATCACTTTTTTTATGCCCTTGTAACTTTTATCTAGCCTAGTAGGATCTATAACACCTATCGGGCCATGTAGTGGGCCGGATCGGGTGACCATTTTCGAGTCGACACAGGTAGGTTCGTGACAAAATGGTATCAGATCGTGGGTTCATTAGGTGACCTATATTTCAGAGTTCCCATTGTTATTGGAGTTTTCAATCTAGATTTTTTAGGATTTTTTTATCTTGGGGTAAAGGTTTTGGGGAGTTTCTGAAAAACACATTATGGACTGAACCTTGAATTTTCTTTAGAAGTCTTTGTTTTCTTGGTTTATTTTGTACTTATTGGTTTCATTTTTTTGGGAAATGAAGCGAGAGTCAAGCTGATTATCTAAATGAGATCACATGGCATGTAAAGCCATGTGGATTCAGGGACATGGTCCTGGAATACTCTCTATGATGGTGGTTTTATTGGCATATGTCTGTCAACTATATGGCCAAGTCACCCATCGACACTAGTGTCCCCTAGTGACTTGTTGGGTCTTTTTTAGATTTTGGGATTTTTGACTCATTGAATGGTAGGTTTCATTCATTTATACATAATGCTAGTTGGGTTATTTTGGGGATGTTTTTATTTATATTTTAAAATAATGTATGTTTTTAAGAAATAGATATTTTTTATTAAAAATGATATTTCCAAAACCAACATATTGATTCCTTTTGAGAGTGAAATGGGTTGTTTTGAAAATCAGAGTCATTTTGGAAAATTATTGGGGGTTTTTTGAAATGTTTTTTGAAATGTTAAATTGTAAAAATGAATGTGGAATTTGAAGGTGTTTTTCTTTAATGATAAGATGTTGTTTTAAAATTGGTTGAGGTATTTTTAAAAGTGGTCTGGAAAGTGATGATGCTTCTTTTAAATAACTCTTAGTATTCCAATGAGTACTCATATATAAATGTATATGGATGGTTATTGGTATGTATGGATGGGTTCTTGAGTGAGCACATGAATGTTTAAATGTGAGGCTTCAAGGAATACCAATGGTAGCTATTTAGTTTGTAATTCTTGTTATGTTATTTAAAAATCTTCCCCAAGATGGGAGGAAATTTCAATGTTTTAAAAAAGGGAGTGTGAGATACTTCCTTTTTTGTGTTGGGATTTTTTTTTTTTGGAGTTTTCCGTATTGGGATTTGGAATTGATGAGTTGGAGGTGTGATTGAAATGGTTTTTTGATATCGGGTAGATTAATTTAAAATGAAATGTGGAATTTTAATTTAAGATATGTTCTTATTTATTTTTTTGCTTGTTGTTACCAGATTATGTCCTCACTAAGTTCTGGGATATTTAAAAAACATTGGAAGGTTTTTATTTCATCACATATCTTTTGGTTGATCAAGTCATTCTTTATATGATTAGTTTCTACATTTTGGATATGAATCTAGGTGGTCCTAGATAAAAGTAGTTTTTTCTAGAGGTTATAAGAGTCCACAACTTTTCATTTATTTTGTTAGATGAAACTTGGAAAAGATGAGGAATGTCTGTGAAATATTGAGGAGATATTCATTTGGATGGAATCTTCTAAACATCTCAAACTTAAGCTTTCCACCTCCATGTTTGAAGGACTATGTAGGGAATGGTAGAAGTTTATTCTTCATGATGAACCACAGTATAATTACTCATGGGAATGCTTTAAAACCTTTTTCATCCAATATTACTTCCCCAATGATGTGAAGATATCCATGGGATCATCATTATACTTTCTTGATCAGGGTGATTCAACAATATTAGTGAATGCTAAGAGCTTCGCTGAGCTTGTTTTGAATCTCCCAAACCTCATCGGGGATGAATTTTCTAAATCTAGTCTTTTGGAAAGAGGTCTCAATAATAATTCTTTCAAGAAGTGACTTCTTTCCTTAATAATAATGAATAAGTGGTGAGGTGGTTTGTTTTCGCTAAATCCACTTTAGCTGCATTTGGCCAGTTGAGAATAGGTATAAAAAGGCAAAAAAAATTCACCTTACCAGATTCATCCAAGAGTATGTTCTGGTTATGTATTCATTATGGTAATATTGGGCATATGAACTTTTATTTCATCAAGCACCAAAGATCCATCATACCTATGTATATTCAAGAAATTTCCAATGGTTTTTCCAGGGTGAAACTATGAAGTTACATGGATCCAAATCCACTCTCTTGGAGAACCTTCCATCTCAGTTGGACAAACTAACGTTGGCGTAATCTCTATCAGAAGATTCTTTGGATGTAAATACCTTTTTTGTAATTAATGTAATCTATGGTGTTATCTTATTTTGGTTATGGATAATATTGTTGTAGGTATTTGGGGAATATTGTTTTAATGGGTGTGTCTTTATAGTGTTATTCATGTTGATGTATAATGGTGGTTATTGTTGTCCCATCTTTTATTTGTTTATGTTTTTTATATATTTTGTTAAGATTCAAGAGTTATTATAGACTGTGAAATAAATGTTTTTCTGGAGTCCTAATATGGTAGAGAGACCACCCTGCGGTGAGCTCATGATGAACCCAACTTCTAGGTGTTCATGAAAGAGATCATTTCTGTTTTCACTCTGCTTGACCTTGATCTTAATTGTTTGTTCACTTGAATAGTTGGTCATGTAACTGATTCCCATGGAGAACCCTAATAAAGAAAAAATATTTTCATATATATTTTCTATTTTAGGGGTTGGGGTGTTCTTTATTTGGATTTGTTTAATGAAAAGATGGAGTCTCTTCTTTGTAACCTATTTGTTGTTTGTTCGAGATCTTAGGCCTTGTGAGGTATTTTCCTTGGATGTGTAGCTTCTTTGAGAATGGTCTTGTAGTTTATTATTGGAATCCATTTCTTTGGTCTTTGAATAGAAGAGAGTATTGGTAATTTGGTCTTAGAGTTTCTAAGATTTATTATGGATTGTAGTTTAACTTTCCTTTGGTTCATATCAATCAAATCTTCTGGGAGTTTCTGGTGGTAAAAAGTGTCATGGTGAGGAGAATTTTCATACCCCAACCAAACACTTTTCTTTAAATATATTTATTTTTGAGTCCTGATTTAATTTTATTCATTATAGTGTGTATTTCCCATGAAATGTGATATTTTTTTGGGTATGCAGTGCATGTCATGCGGTTAATGCTCATCGTTTACAAAACTGTGTGGTAACCTTGTGATAACATATACGGGTTTTGATATAGTTAACCACAAATATGGCTCAAGATTTTACAAACTGTGCTACTCGGATGTGTGAGGTGCTCTAGGATCCAAGTTGAGTGTGCACTATTGGCACACTATTTTCCAAACCGTTAAACCCAAACCTGTTCCATCAAGTCTTTCTTTTAAAATTAAATTAGTTACATTAAAATATAAATAAAATTAACATAATAAAACCCTAATCTACTTCTACCTCTAACCCCCCCCCCCCACTTCTTTGTTCACACGATGCACCCCCCCCCCCCTCCCCCAGACCTTCATCTATGTGCTCCCTCATTCTGGATAGCCTCCCCTCTCCATAAACTCTCTCTCAGCTAACCTTGGTAATGTTTATTCTATAACTCTCTTGTATTTTTTTCCTATTTCCCCTATTTACATAACTGTATTTGGTCCAGTTAAACCCTAGGGTTTCAGATGCGGTGATTTTTTATGCTCTTCTTGTTTTTAGGGCATGTGTTGGGTCTCCACAGTCTCCCCAGTGTGTGTTTCATCATCCACTATTGAAGGATAATCACTTAGCTTCATTCTAGTTCATCTTCCACTGTTTGGGTTGATTTATTATATCTTTTGATGTTGTTTTTTTTTTTGATTTTATTTATATTATTTGGTGATTATTGGGTCTCTATTGGATAATTAGATTTTTTTAAGGCTTCTTGAAGGATAGCACATAGATGCATCAGTATGTGTGTGTTTATATATATATATATATATATCCTTTTAGCATATATTCCCTTATAGAACAGGGAATATGTGTATTTAATTAATGAGTGTATATATATATAGGAGTGTATGTGAATGAAATTATTGATCTATCTTTGTCAAAGGCATTGAGTGTCAATTTTTTATCTTGGTTCTCTTCTTTTGAGGAATGTTCCCTTTTAATTTTCCATTAAATTTTATAATGCATTGATTGCTTGTCTATTTCACCTTTATTAAATGTTTATTAGTGTTATATGGTTTTTCTAATGAATGTCTGATGTCAAATAATTTAACATCCTCTTTCTATTTGAATTTCATGATATTATTTTTTTAATGTTCATTCCAAGTGTTTATCAAATAGATCAATTGGAATTTGTAAGTAAATTGTGGTTTTAATGTATGGATTGGGTTATAAATGTGTGGAGGTTACTCAAATATATTTATTAAATGTGTTTCCAAGTTGTCTTGGCATTATAAATTTTGTTTATGTGATTATTTTGAAATGGTTTAGTGTGTTTGTGGTTATTTAATAAATGGTTTTGCATGTGATTGTTGTGCGAGGCCTGGTTGTCACTTTAAAAATGGTTTCATAAGAAACCCCTACTTGGATGGTCCTCCTGCCTTGGTTATGTTCATTTTTTTAGGTCTTCTATATAAGACTCCCTTGTGATCAAATAGTAGTAAGTCAGGGGACGTGTTCCTTAGGGTGACTCAGGGGGTGACTTATTGTGTGAGTTGTGTATGTGTGGTATATATATGTGTGTGTTCTTGTGAATGGATTCTTGGTTTGAATTGGTTGTCCCATCCCCTTTTTATTCATGAAATGGGAACCTAGCATAGTGATAAAATTTTCAATCAATTATTTTTTCAATAGTTTAGATCATGCACCAGTTAGTGACCCTTAGTATAGACTATATTGTTTGGGATAGGACACCTCAGTCAGGACAAGTAGGGAGATGATCAAGTGTTTTGGCATTATGATGTCATCGTGTAAGGCATTCCTTTAGGATGAGACACATGTATAGTATGTTCTAGATTATTCACGATATCCTAGGTTCTCCCAAGTACTTAGGCACATAGTTATCTATGGTGGATAACTGAGGTGCATTATTTGGTTGGTCATAATTTCATTATATTTTTCATTACCATTGTATAATCATTGTTTTTTCTTCATTGTTTGGTGCATCCCATTTCTAAAAGTGATAAAACAAATTCAAATGTTTTTGTAAAATGTTCTTGAAAATGTTTTACACTTCATTATTCTCAATTTATCTCTCTCTTTAAATGGTTAAAGCATCTTCTTGGAGAAGAAAATGGTTTAAAACAAATAGTCTAATGGAATGTGATTTTATTTTAAGGGAAAATTTTTGAAACAAATAACTTCTATATATTTTAGTTCAAACATGAAAATAATTTTTTGTTATTCTAAGTAAATGAATTGGGAATAGATTACTTGGGCACACTGACTATGTTTTAATTCTCACGCCTATACTTTATTCCAGTTTTTTTCTTAGGTGTAGGTTTCATATTGATCTTGATCATAATTGGAGATTTTATGTCTTGGGATCGGAGAGTGACCATCAACGTCACGTGGATTTGTAATTGTATTCAAGTTTGGTTAGTTTTATTTCCCAGTTTTTGGTTATATGTTCAGTTTGGATTATTTATTTTAGGCTTATAATTTATTATTCTTCTATTTTTGTTAATTTATAATGGTTGAAATCATTCCAATCATCACTCTATTGATACCCTTGGATCTTTTCACCAGCCAAGAAGGATCAGGAATTCCTCTTGGGCCTTTTGCAAACTAGCTCAAGTGAACGATGGAGGGTTGATCTGGGTTGGTTCATGATAGATTACATATAGTTACTAACTATAAAATTAATTCTATCAATATATCAAAATTATCAATAATCTATCCCCGTAATAAATATTGGAGGTATTTCATAATGATCATAATCATGAATTTCTCACCAAAAATATTTTCTAATAACACCCCAATCATAATTGTGGGATGAATTTTATCATGGTAGTAATTTTATGATGACTTTTTTCTCATCTCAATATTTTCATTATTCAAACCCATCTCATCTATTGAATATATTTTTTCTTAACAAAATATATTGGATATATTTTTCTAAACATAAAAAATAGCATGATTATATTTTAATATCAACCACTGGAATAATTTAATTTGGATTTTATCCATTTAATGGATATCACCATCATTTTAACCATGTCAAGATTACATCATAATCCTTGTCATTTAATTAATTTCATCATTATTCTAATAATTAAATTGATATTTTCTTTTTACAAACCTTATCATTACTATATATTATTATTAACAATAAGAAGTATTTCATCTTCATAATAATATTCATATTAATTTCCTCTACTTCTCAACCTTTTCTTATTACATTTCCATCACAATTTTTTTATATATATCATATCTATATTAATAATATTATGTTGGTACTTTAATAATAAAATAAAAATATTTTTTTATTAATTAAAATTCATGTATATACACTACTATAAATTTCATTGAATTATATTTTAAGATATAAATAATGAAAAAACTATCAAGAAGATGATAATAATGGGAATTCAAAGATGTATATCTTTCAAATTAAAAAAAGTAAAATATATTTATATATTTTATTCTTTTTATTTTTCAATTTATTCATAGAATCTATCATAAAATACAATAAATATCACGGTCCTTTCAGAGATATAAAAGTTGGTAAAAGGTAGACAAAATCCCTACTAATTTGACACTAAATGATAAAATGTTTGAAAGTAGGGAATTATAAAATAAAGGATATCCTAATAAATACATATTCTATGAAAATTTCTTCAAAATATTATTTATTCTTTCAATGAGTTCATAAGAAAATAATAGAGGAGGAATGATAGTCAAAAATTCCAAAAAACCTTAATAGCATTAGTGAACTTCAAATGGTCACTAATATAAATTTTTATATTATAAAAACTATACATTGATATTATATGTGATATTTTAGTATAAAAACATTAAAGAGAGTAATAAAATATTATCTTCACCTCTCATAAATCATTCAACAAAAATCCTTTAAAAATTTTAATATATTTTTCTTCATCAATTTTATATTATGATTACCTACCACATGTAATTTCCAAATGGTACATGGACTTTTGTGTCTTTATTATAGAAATTATACACATTTTAACCCTTTTTGAATAGAATTATTATTAATAGATACCTTTTATAATTGTATAATTCATTAACTTTATATCTTTGATATTTTTATATAATATCCCCATATGTATTTGGAAAAAAAATAAGTCACATATATAGTATCTTATGTATACAACTACTTAAGATACAATAAACTAGTTATTTCATATTCTAAACCTATTTATCATTTTTTGGTTGATATTTTTATCTATATCTTACCTGTTAAAATTTATATAAAATATTTTAAACATCTATTTTATAATATTACATTACCATTAATTTTAAACTATAATATTTTAAAATAAAAAACAATTTTTTCTAAATCTCCAAATATATGAAAAAAAAATTGAAAAAATTAGGGTTTAAACATCAATATTTAAATAATTTAATTGACACCCTAACAATGTTACCATACATGGTACACCATGTGGCATCAATTCTAGTCTCTTTATTCTAATAAATAATCATTTCTTTATAAGTGATTTAATAGTTGATAACGTACCAGGTAGAACCTTAATGATTCTGGAAGAAAATATTCATTATTTATTCGGTATAAAATGTTATAACTAATAGAATGGTTCACTATCAATGAATGGATGGATCACTATATAATAATTTATAAGGACTACATGATTCCTAAAATTTCTATCGAAGCCTTTATGATGGAAGAGATTGAATATTTTTAAAATAAATATAAACTAAAGAATAATATTCTATATTTTATATCATAACATTTTTAAAATTATATTTAATAATCTAAAATGGTACAAATTATGTAAAAATAATTCAGGAAGTTTTAATGTCCACATGAAACAATCACTAAATATAAAGAGTCTTATGATCTAAGATAAATATAAGAGTCTTGAATTTATACATGGGGAACCTGTTGTTAATATGTAAGAATTGTTCATGTAAATTTTATGTGGGATTTAAAATCTAGGATAATGAGATATAACTAATAATAACATGGATGAAAATATTATTCAAATTTTATATAGAGTGGGATCCATTGTAGAAAACACTTAAAGATATGAATTTCATTATTTATTTAAATATGGTCTGTTAATATAATGTGATATTAGGTATAAAATATATTTAAAAAATAAATAACATAAATAATAGAGTTTTTGTTAAATAACATAAAAATCCCTAAAAATAAATGTTTCACACAGTAAATAAATCGTAAATTTGAAAAATATGTTTAATTATTGAGTCCATTGTTTAGAAAAATAAGAATAATAAATATGTTAATTTAATGGAAGGACCAAAATTATTGATCTAAAAAGGATAATGAATGAAAAGAATCAACTAATATATTCCTCAATTGATTCTATAAAATATGTTCATATAAACATGATTATATATGAAACGTGAGAATGGAAAATAAAAATTTAACGATGTCTTGGTTAAAAAAAGAATTTATAGCATGTTGCACGTAGAGTGCTTCAATGTATCATCCTAAGACTGTTAAATAAATAGTAAAGATAGCAATATGATCTCTAAATTCATAACATTAATTATAAAAAATTTATATCCTAAATACATGTTTTCCCACCAACCAATTGTGTTATGTAATATCTAGAACACCACCTAATATTCTAGATTTTATTATCTAAGGGTGAGGGTATTAAATATTATTTGGGTTATCTGTATCCTCTATTAGTTATCCATAAATAATAATTAATAATGACTAATTAAAATATATAAAAATATAGCATCACATTTATTTATAGTGAAAATATAATAATAATAATAATATATTACCAAGAAATAGAAAATTAAACTCATTTCGTTCCAAACAAATCATACATCAAGAAGAGTTATCCTAGTTTAATGATCAAAAATAAAAAAAAAATGTAAATAGATATACTCTATTAGAAGGGCCTATTCGCCCACCATGGTACTATTTCCACATATATACTAAGTTGTTTGATCTAATGAACTTATACTAGAGCTATTTTCTTAACTAGTACTTTATACATAAGTTCAATATGTCAATCGAGGTGTATGTATATTCTGTGAGTATAAAACTCATTAGGAAACCAGAAAAAATATCATAATAATAATCTATAATATAACACTAATAATTAATTTTGTGGCATTAAATAATTTAAAAATTACTTCTAAAAAATAGTCATATCATTAGTAGCTCATCCAACTTCATTGATGATCAATGTTACCTACTTCATCCTAAAGACATACAATGTATTTCCATTCCTTAATCATATGAGACATAGTATTCCCATGTGGTATTATCTCCAAATCAAAATAGATTATCCAATGATATATACATATATATATATTATCTTCAAATTTAAAATTTGTAGGTAAACTCATCCATATGATACTATCTCAAAATCACAAGATAGTAGAGAATCTAATCCAATAATCTTTATATTGAAATGAATGTTATATAATAACCCAACTCCTAAATAATATAATGATATAATATGTTGACATAGTATAGGGTCTTGATAATAATGAAACAACAAAACATATTGGTAATGCATACAATCCATGTAAAAAAACAATACCATACACTAGCTGTATATTTATTCTTTGAGTTTTAATATCAATACCATATATTTTAAAAGAATACAATATCGAAAAATTATGATTAAACTATAAGAACATTGATTAAAAATTCTTATACATAATAATTTATTGACAGCCAGATGGTGTTAACACACAACCATAATCACAGTTCATGTTACTATAAGTAGAATACACATACATAATCCTATTTAAATTTTTAAATAATAGGTATGGAATTGTAAACATTACTTTGGTTCAATCGGTTTAATACATCACAAAAGAATCATCTTAATGATATTAAAAATAAATATAAAATCATGAACCCATCATCTAATCACATAGATACTTCCCATCTCAATATATGTCTAATATATTCCAACATATCGGTATCCACGAACTCATCTAAAATTTTTTGTTTCATTACATTATTAGGATGCCCTAATATATATGTGATAGAGCATTATCCAACATGTGTGTAGTCAAAGCTTTCCCCATCACATTTATAAAAAAACATTGGCCAGTTTCCAACAAGTATTTAGTGAAATGATATATAATATCAAAAAATAGTTACAATGGAAGATATCCCAATTAAATCCAATCAACACATGAGGATAAAATATTGTATATCTTATCATATGACACTGTCCTATATATAAAATAATATCATACTGATTTTGGGGTGAACTGACAAGTATACTCACTATGTTCCTACCTAAAAACAATCATCTTGATGTGGATGAATAAAACTAATTATCTAGTTTATAAACAGTGAAAATGAATCATGTAATATCATATTATATCTAATAAAACAACCTCGCCATAGGATGAATCTACAAATCTAAATAACTTATACATATATATATAATCATAAAAATATATAAAAAGGGGTAACCCATGCAAACTTATCAACTAATTTAGTTACCCTCTCATCCTAATTAAAGGAATAATAATTTCTCCATCCCTTCCCATATCCACATACCACAACCATATTCCACATTCTCAAAATACACCCATAATCCATAAAAAATTACTATAATTACACATTAAAACCTCATACCATCACCAAATAAAGAAAATTCTATATCCATTAGAACATAGTTAAAACTACACTACAACTCAAAGTAACATCGAGAGAAGGAGATTATTTACACTTCTATATTATATACATTCTAGATCTTAGTCGTTCACCTGATACCCAAGACCATATATGTGCATAATTCAGGTTACCCAACTTTTTGGGTGGTGTATAATAAATAAAAATACACCTGAAAATTTATATAATATTATATAAACATTTCCTAAGGTTAAAAATTATCCAACCACATCCATAAAAATAATATAATATACATAACCATGTTCACACAAAAGGTAACAAATAAGGGTCTCTGCATCACATTAGGCACCCATCGCTATATTCTAGAAGTTATCATTTAGTGTTAATGTTCTAATTAATATAATTATGAAATGATACCATATATATCACGAAGATACAATAATAGTAAATTACTAAATAGAGAATTATTTCATCAGGGAAAATATGGTATTATAGATAAAATTATAGCAATAATAATTATTTCAAATGAAATATCTAATTAAACCCCTTTGGAAACAAATTTATTATTGATGTTGAATTTAAAATCATAGGTTAATCATATAACTAGAATTAAATAAAATAATTAATACTAGAAATGGTATATTGATCTAGTTTTTTAACATCACTTAAAAAATCTTACCCATACCAGATTAAAAACATACACTAATCTCTATCATTGGGCCCCTTTACATAAATTATAACTTGGAAAAAAAAGATAAATATCCACTCTGGTGTACTTGTAGGGTGGGAGTGTTAATCTCAATAGGCCACTAACAAAGAGAACAGTAAAATAAACAATTATTCATATATATTTTTAGATTACTAATGTAAAAAAAATTAATAAAACTTCCCATGAAACATAAATTTAATCTAATTAAATTCTAATTAGTATATAATATTGTAGTTTCCTACTGGTTGTTTCCTGTTTCAGATAATCATATTTTTATTTAGGGGGAGTCATGCAGGGGTAAGCTATGGTATCCAAATTGGTAAACCATGAATTTTGAAGGATATATCCCATTTTCATCTTGTAGAAAGTTGTTCCCAAGTAATCACGACAAACCTCATTATAATACCCTAGAGAATCATGCTATGAGTATAAAGACCTAACTAGTTTTTTCCATGGGAGAATTATAACCTAGGAAATAGAAAACAAATCATTATAATCCCAAAGAGAAACATTCCCTCTAAAAGGAGGATCTATCACGTATCCATCTACTAGTAAATAATCTACCCATGGTGGAACCATCTCATAGTAATCCCTCAATGTATATAATCAGTATAGGACCCAATTCATTGTCATATACTGGAGAGTTTTTAATACATGTAGAAGATGACTCGTTGTCCTCTTCAGGCATCCAATACCTTAAATCATCAAAACCAACATCTTATGCATTGTGATACACATACCTACCACTTTGATTTACCTAAATAAATCCCATACGTCACATAAACATGGTTAATCATATACCTTAGATAATAAACATTCCTTGTAAACACCACGTACATGATGCAGACTATCCAAGGAACTGACTATCTCACTCAAATATCATCATCTGAATAATCCCATGATTCAATGTTTTTAACACACATTTTTTATAACAAATCCCATATGTTAAGACATGCTAAATATCTCTCTAACAACTTTTTTAATAGAAAACTATATCAACTAGTCATGAAATACCTACTAAAATTATACACCATCCATCATTTATTTACACAATTAATTTCGAGACCCTTCGGATTTCATTGATATATAACACCTTCATATATTATTTAGTTAATCATTAATTGAATATAATCATTATTAACTACTGTGTGTGAACCATTATCATTCATCAAATACTCATCTTCCTCTTGAATTATATCTAGAAAACACCACCTAGGGTCACAAACTATCCCAATTATACTATTACTATAAATAAAAAATAATGGGATTTTTTATAGGTCATAAAACCATTACATGAACCTTATAAAAGTGATAAAAAATACACTACCCCCCTTTATATGTTTCCCTTTACACAACCCACTTCTATAAAACCCCTTACATATCCCCAAGAGGCTAACCTAAACTCTATTATTCCAAAGTTTAGTTCCAACTCCAATTATTTTTCTTTACTAATAGATAAACAAATATCACTCTGGTACACCATATTGAATTAATTCTAATTCCAATCTATACGGGAAGAATTATTTTCTATGCTTAAATGTTATTCTTATTAATCACTCAAACTCAATCTATATTTTTTCCCACATAAATTAATTTAACTTGAGTTCCCACACATGCATATCATAGTTTATATAAAACCCAAAAATATTAGAAAAATAATAATTCAAGGACTAACTAGCTTTTTTATAGTTAACCTTTAATCCTTGTTGGTATAAATCCACAGTACAAGACTATTTAAATAATCACACATATCTATGAACATATATCTTAATAAAAAAATAATAATAAGTCAATTAAAAACATTTATAATTAATTAAACAAATATTTAACAATCAATCCATGTAGGAATAACACCTAAAACTCAAAAATTGTTACTGAAACTCAGAAACCATTTCCATATATATTCTAAAGGTATTTTTCAAGACTCTAACACTCCCATGAGGTAAATTACTTTTATTTAACACTTAAATTTTCATTCATTTAGAATAAAATTTATGAAATTATAAGGAAAACTCACAAACAATTGTAACATCTTGAAAACTGATATGAATAGAATCTTCTTAATATCCTCTTACGACTATAAACAAAAGACACCTCAACTTGGTTGAATTTAACCGTTCTCTAGTGAAATATGACAATAAATCCAATTCAAAATAATAATTATTTAGAAGAAATAAGAGGAATTTAAAGAGAAGAGAATGAAGGGTATAATATATAGTGTTAAAAAATATAAATCCCCTAAACCTCTATAAAACATGGACAAAATATAGAGAATAAAGGGTGATAAAAATGTTAAAAAACCCTCTCATTCATCCCTCATGGAAAATTAAAACTTGAGGGGTGTGGTAGGTTTTTAAACCTAAAAATTCCCCCCATTACCCTAGTTTAAAAATTGAACCCCTAGTACCACCAGGTACCTAGTAGGATTCTACCTAATACCCAATTACCATCATGGTGATTTCTTTAACAATTTTAGACCTAGTACAAAACCACCAGGTACCATATTGAAACTAGTATAATTTTTATAGACCAACACCCACACCATGTATCAGATACGCATAAATATGTTTTCGGTAAACTTTGATTCCATGGGAATCAACACCATTTTCTTTAAATACATTTCCAAAACCACTAATTTCTCACTATATCCTCAAAATAAATTAAATTCTACTTAGTTTTCATCCCTACCTATGAATTCCAAAATAAACCCAAAAATCAAAATAATGATATCTCTATATTAAATAGATCCTAGTTTCAATTTTTTATTCAAATTCCACTAGCGCTTAATGGCATGGGTCATTAAAAACTTTCCAACATTTACCTTTTTATCCCCCACAAGAGACGTCTTATACCTCCCATTATCCCTTCCATCAATAAATATACATTTTCTATCATTGTTATGATTTCTTAAATATATATGGTGTGTCTTACATACTCCAAATTTGGAAACTCTATATTTTTCATAAACCATCATATTAATATTCAATTAGATCTACCATTTATCCCTCAAAATATGTATCCAACCCCATTTCCGCTATACCATGAATAATTAAATTTTAATGTTCTATTTAATTCTCTGTTGTACCAATTTCATCCAAAACATTCCTAACCCACAAATTTTTAGGATAACAAATAATTTTTTATATATCGCTAATGTATCCACTATGATGAAATCCCTACTAGTATTTTATCACTAATGTAGAACTACATTGTTTAATGCCTTTTTCTTAATGAAGAACAATTTTTATTTTAATATATATATTTTTCTTTTAAAAATTCATTCCTATAATTCAAGATTTCTTATCATATCTCACTAATTATTTGGATGAATAAATGATTTCGTAATTTTAAAAAATTTCATCATAACTTATCAACATGATGATATTACCTATTTTGATTTATACTCAAATTATTCACCAAACACACCTCCAAATAGTTTTTCATCACACTATCATTTCTAAATTTCATTTTTAAATTTCTATATTTGTTGTTGCATGAGAACCAAACATATTCCAACCACTTTTACCAAGTATCTGTACGGATAATGTAATCATAATACTTTAGGTTATTACACCCAAATAATAATAATATCATTTATATTAACAAAGAATCATATAGTATCTTTTTAAATATATTAGTGTTGGACTCATCTATTGAAATAGTGTGTTATTATCTCTATATAACATTATCTTAAAGTAATAATATTTAGCCACAGAAAACTAATGGTCACCCAAATACCTCACAAAACTTCCATAGATTGAGGTATTTTATACACTCATGGTTCATACCACTTGTTTATTGATATATAACTCCCTAAAATAGTGTTTCTCATTCTTGTATAAAATTATTGCTGAATAACCTAAATTTTGGCATCTCATGTGAACCATATTAAACAATCCCCACTCAACAAAAATTATCCATTCAAACCCATAACCCACAATCCCAGTTCCATTTATATCAAGGGGTTTTAAATAATCACTTATTATCATTGTTGTAATATGTCATCAATGTCATCCACATCTATTCTTATATACTTTAAGAAAAATCATATGTCACAAATTATTCACATTAAACATCAATTTTTGGCCTCTGGAAACAACATCTTAACCATAATAAAATTCTTACTAAAAAATCAGAGATTGTAATGAAACTATTTAAATTTTATATTTATATCTAAAACATCATCATTGAAACATATCCTAATTCACCCCTTCAACTTCAACTGTACTTTGCTACATTGATGTCTCGCGTTCCTATTATTAAACAGCCCACATGACTATAAATTCCATCACATAAGAAATCCTATCAAACATGGATTTAAACATCCCAATCTATTACTTAGGATCCTATAGTCCTATGGATTTTCTATGATTACTCTAGATATATTGAACAACACCATTAATCAGCAACATCTCTTCATGAACTGTTTACTATGAGATTTGAAGATTCTTAGCATTCTCAATTGAAGGTTAGTTTCACAAATATACTATAGATTAGAGGACCTCTCAATTTTCTATATGACATTCCATGAAAATAATACCCCTCTTGAATTACTCATTAACACTAACATACTAGATCAATGGTTATTTCATAGTAACCCTTCAATATTACACTATGAAAGAACACATCCATTGATTCATTTCACACTTTCACAAAACCTAATGTGTTATAAATTCTCAAAAATCAATATCAACCCAAGGTTCTTGTAATAATTTTATTTTCCAATAATATTTCTATTTAAAATATACTTTTTTTGAAACATTTCCTCACACTTTAAATTTCAAGGAACTTAATTCCTAAAAAATATCATGCCTTCCTAGTATCTTTCTAACTATACTATTCTATCTTTCATATCCCATAAGAATTTTTATTACTAAACTATAACTATAATCCTACTATGAAATTCAAGATAGTGATTTACATTCAAACCCATATCTACATTCTCAGTATATACAGTATATCTAACTTGAATATGAGTTGTATCCAACAATAATAATCGATCACATCATTATTAGGTCATTCTAATTATAAATAAACCCCCAAACTTTATCTATTTCAATATCATATAATATATTCCCATAAAATCAAGAGAGTTTATACAAATCATATTTAATAATATTCCATTGAATCACTCTCATATATAATGTAAAACATGTTCCCCAAAACTTTTCATTATATGTTAAGAGATAATTAACTCTCTAATATGAACTCAAAGACATTATGTTTCACTTGTAAAGGAATAATTTATCTTACATTTCCCAATAATACCAATTTACCCATGAAGTGATGATATAAATAACAAAATAACTAAGCTCCCCTTCTTAACTAACTTGGTTGTGATCGAAGGAATAATATCCATTATATACCTCATCCATATCACACACATTTCTATTCACACAATCAATATCAAAAACACTAATGGAATACCACATGAATCACTATACACTCTCAGGGGTATATACACTTCTAGGTATCTATTTTCTACAAAAAATCAGACACCATGATTCATATACCAGTATCAACACACATATAGCACTCTAAAGACTTTTCAGAAACACATTCAACATCTCATGCCTACATAATACCATCCCTAAGGAATAAAACTCTTTCCCAACCCATTCAAATACTTTCATAACACCACATGAACAAATACATATCCATAATATGAATTAAATCTAGAAAATATTTCAAAAAAATAGTTAATTAATATGCATGCATGTTATTTATATAAACACTAGGTGTTTTTTATTGATTTTTAATTAATTAAACTTTTATTCCAAAACCAATGGAAAATATTTTTCCTAAAGAATTTATTGATTTTTATTCTAAATTAAATTTTATTATCACATAATTTAATTCTTATATACAATGGAACCTATGTTCCATGTATGATGTGTCAACATATACACTTTTTTACACCATGTGTAATGTGTAAAATATAATAGACATATATATATTAATATTATAAAAAATTACTCAATTATTACTAGAATGGTTAATATCCATAATTCCACATCCCTTTTAAATATAAATCCATCATACTGGTGTTCTCAATAGCTAGGGGTATTAGTCTACAAATTTTTTGACCAACCAAATAACTATTTTCTAGGGAAAAAATGAAAAAACAAAATAAATTATGGGGGTACTGATACCATTTTTAATGATATTGATCACATTTACCCCAATATTAATTGACAGGGGACTCTATAGACCTAAGTCATTACTCACCATATTCTATTGGTTATCATTTAACAATAAGTGTTTAATACATACAATGGGGAAACTATACTATTTTCAAACTATAACTATATAATAATATGAAATATATCAAAAAATAAATCACTAATGAAAGTTAAATATATGATACATTAGATATTGTAACATTAAAAACATAACCAATGAAAGGATAATTTGAATATTTGGTGAACATAAATAAATCAAAAAATTTCATATTTCATATAGTAATCCAAACATATACAATAGAGGAATAAAAAAAATTAAAATTAGACACACCGCACCCAACCAGTTACTCAAATTTACAAAAAAAAACACTCTAATCCCTTATAATACTCTAGAATTAGTTCTGGTCTTTGAGACCCTTTCCCTAACATGAAACATAGAAATAATGTTTTGACACCCACAATGTCACATTTGTAGGGTGTGATTATGAAACTCAAAAGGTCTCCACTAATGGACCCACATAAATATATGACTATTTCTATGGGTGAGTTCATGAAAAAATTCATTCAAAATATTCTTGTAAATATAATGTGAAACAAAAATTGATCCATTAAGTTATAAATAAACCCCCAAATTCATAGGCCTTCCTACTTTTTCATATATCATAGAACCATATAGGTTGTTTGTGTATTTCATGATATGATATACCATGGTATCCAAAACTATTCACTTTGAATATCCATAGGCATGTCCATATACAATCCTTGAAAGAATAATTCACTAGGTGGGAGGTCCTAACTAATTATTATCCCCTGAAGAGTCATTCCACATGATGGAGGACCTACTCCTCAAAACATTATTTCCCAACTATTAGTATTTGAATCATTTTATTCCCTTATATAATCTTTTCCCATCCTAGAGGACCTATATTATATTCATCCCTTAAAGAATAGTATACAATAGGAGGACCTGTATCTTAATTATCCCTTGAGGATACATCTACTAGAGAACCCCATTTTAGTAGTATCCATGATAATATATCCTTGATGGAGAAACTAACTCTTTATCATCACCTAATATCCATCATTTTTCAATAATACTATAAAAAATTCATGCATAATTTAGCCCATACATAGCCTGAGGCTATAGACCAACATGTATCTTGGGTCTCATAAACCATGTTTATCCTAGACCAAGTCTAAAAAAATCCCTTATAACCACCTGGTACAATGATTGACTATCCAAGGAACTTCTCAACATACTCAAGTATCATCAACTAGATAATCCCTCAATTTTAAATTCATAACCCACTCTTTATTAACCTTGACCCTTTTTACGGCAATATAAATGCCTTTTTAACCATCCCACTAACTTTGGGTTATCTCACCATGTCTTAAAGGACTTACTCAAATTCTTCACCAACTATCATTTATAAATATGGTGAATTTTTATCACCTCAACCTACATTATATTCAAACTATTTCATATTACCCAATGGATATTCATCAATTCAATATCATATTTATTTTCTAATCTGAGTGGATCATTCTAATTATATGCATCACACTCTAATATAAACCTTGGACAATATCAATGAACCTTGATATCCCCAAGGTATCATACCAACCAAAAAATATTATTATATACAAACACCATTATAATTCTTTTTTCTATGTCTTGGAAACATTCCATGACTCGTATATGAACCACATCCAACATATCAATCCCATTTCTAAGATTTTATTCAAGAAACCTACTCCCATTATAACCTTTTACCCTTCATCAACATGATGACCAAGAGAAATTTCATTTTATATTCTCTTAAAACACTCATTATGAATTTATAATAATACGTAACCAAACAATATATGGTGATATGATCTCTATGTGATTATAACCTCATTTTAATATAAGCATAATTTTTATTCCATGCCTAATTACTTATACTTATTAATCAAATAATATTTGACCTTATATGTTCCTCATTGAGTAACCTTGAATCGAGGCCCCTCTCCCATATATCACATTATATATAAAAACAAAAAATATTAATAAATTGAAATTTTATAGACCCACTAACTCTTTATAGAGTTACCCCTAAGGTAATTTTTGTCCAAAGCCATCATCTAGGCCTACATGGTCCATCAATAACATCCATAAACCAATATAGAAAGAAAAAAACCTAATTAATTAATAGAAATAATTTATAAATAATTATAAAATTAGTTATTAATTAATTAAAATGGGAGCAACACATAAAAATCCCACAAGACGTGTTCACACTCAAAAATTGAATCCAAAAAATGTCAAAGGTCTAAGAAAAGTCTTCATCAATCAATAAAATAAAATATTAATTATTCGATATAGAATGGAATTAATAATAACCTCAATAAAATAACGTTGGTGTATTTACATTTATTTAATTGGAATAAAAAAATGTGTGTTCATAATTTATTGTAATTATATATCCACCATGAAATAATTACTTTATCTAATCCATATTTCATCACAATTTGATGAAATATGAAATAATTAACCTTTTGGAACAATAAAAAATTAAAGCAGATAGAAAGAAGAGAAATACATGACAAAGGATGAGGATAAAATATTTATTATAGATTCCAAATCTCTTAAGACAACAATAAATAAGTGATATGAAAATGGGATAAGGATATCGAAAGTGGGATGGCTCCCCTCCCCTTAATGGTGTCTTGAAAATTGAATCCCAAGTGTGTGTTTTGGTTTTTTATCACATAAATTCTCACTATATTCTTTTAAAAATGAACTCATTGTACCATTGGGCATCCAATGGATGGATACCAATTACCCAATATCCATCACGATGATATCCTCTACAATGGGTACATCACCAAGTACTCAGTACAGACCCATTAGGTACCTGGTGGTATATTACATAATATTTGAAAACCAATATTCTCATTGGGTGCCGAGGAACCCATCACTAATTCATTAGTGATGTCTACTACAATTTCCCAAGAATTTTTGTTTCAGAAAATCAGATCGTATATCAAATTTTAATTATTCTATAAGATTTTAGAATTTAAATTTTTTAAATTGAATTGAATGAAGTTGTTTTGAATAATTTTTATGGTATTAAGTGGTATGAATGGGTTAGATTTTTTTTTTGTTTTATGGGATGTTTTGGGGAATGGGAGAGGTATAAAATGAGTATTGAAATGAAGCTTTCTAATAGTTATAACCAGGAATATAGTGGGTTTACACAGAGTACCATTTGAGTTATTATAGGGGTTTCCCTCTACATAGGGCCAATTGGTGGTCAGTGACCCTCACGGGTATCACGTGAAGTCACCAGGTACCCAGTGATGATATACCAAGTTCTTGTTAGGGAATTTCAATAATATTTAAGTCAAGGTAAAAATAAAATTATATTTTCATACACCCTTTAACCTGATGACAAATGGGGAAATGAGAAAATAAATTTTTGTTATCCTTTCCCACTCTAATTATCCTCCTTAGAGCCCTTTGATTCTCAAATTCATTATGGAAGTTTGTGAGTTGTTCATTTCATGGATCAGATAAGAGATTTCTCCATTTTCCCTATCCTAAATTGTAGAGACCCAGAGCTTGATGTACAGGGACATTACATTACTTTTGCGAAGTACTTAGTACATAACAAAAACACACACACACAAGGACCGTAATAGTTTAGTGTCTTTGGAAACTCGGAATATAATATTCTAATCGTGGTGAAAGATCTTCAACATCTCCCATAAACATATTCCCTTTTGTTTCTTACCTAAAACATTTCTTTATATCCCGGGGAAAAGAAAACATAAAAAGGTGAGCTCAAATGCTCAGTAAGGGTAAACAAAATAAATGTCAATCACATCATATTCATAATAACATATCATTTTGGAAATCTTAACCTGCAAAAGAGATCATAATATCATAACATGGGATAAATCATAGTAGTAAAATGTAATCCCAATAATAATAACATAAAACATGAAACTTTTTTTCATACACACATAATCATAAAGAATCATTTCTTATTAGTCAAGACTCATTGCCAAGACTATCTTAGTGGACAAATTCTATTTCTGAACCGAGTTCACTCCTCGTTTCAGTCGTGTTTCACTAAACTGGTTTAACCTTCCATTCCAGCCATGTCTATCTCATGAGATATAAAATCATTATCCAATGTATTAGAGGGATATATTGGTCCCAACCATCTCATAATGATACCACTCTTATGTGTTCCACAAAATCAAAAATCATACATCATTGCATAACCCATGTAATAAAAATGGGAATCTTAAACATCATGCCATCATAACATAATCCATATAAGATAAAAGGACATCATAAAAATAATTCCATCATAAAATAATCAAATCAATGTAAAAATAGGGATAGAAACAGAACCCTTTATTATCTTAGATGGAAAATATTTTTGATAAAACACTTGAATGCCATTCTTGAGGAAAATATCCTTTCTACTTCAAAAACACTATTCCTTTCTTAACATTTCCTACAATTATAAACTAAAAAAAGTTGATTAAAAAAACCTGTAAAGTAAGATTCTTGGAAATAATGTTTTAAAAATCCATTCATGCCGTATAAGTTAAAAAAACATTCTTCTTGTACTTTTGTCAGAAAAGACAAAAAGTACCTCGTACGAAAAACGAAAAAAGATTCCTATCATATCCCTTACTAAAAACTCATTGAAGGGTAAAATTGGATTTAAAAAATTGTACGTGGATGGAAATAATATTACATATTGAGGAAACATGGATATGGATGTTAAAATACACCCCAATAAATTCCAAAGTATCAACAGTCTCGGATAAAAATGAGATTGTGATATTTCCCTTACCTTAGGTCCGATTTGCTTCGTAAGTGTCCAAACCTCCTGTATAATGATTTAAATAATGTAATTTACTTATTCCAGAATCATACTCATTGTTATGATATCATATATGTTCATATTCTTAGCTTCTTATTAGTAATATTTCATTGTTACTTGTGATTCGGGTGTTTATTGCTTTTTGTTCTTATGCGTGTTTTGTCGAATAAATTCGTATTCTTATTTTTAGGTTATAGATACCTAATTTCCAGAATGTTATTAGTGTAATATATATCATATTTATTCACTCAATACATTTATGGAATCATTATGCAATGAAAATCATGTAGAACGAGTCGCATCACATCGTGGAGATGGTATTCCATACGTACGCACGAGCGATGATATTGTTCCCCTGATCGTGGAATTGTATTGGAGTGTATATATACTATTTAAGAATAAATATCACTTTACCATAATCTTATATATTCATTATTTACACCATTATACTCATCCAAGTAAGGTTGTGGTGGAAAATAGATTACACCACGGCGTGTAGACGGTATTCAGTACGTACGCACGCGCGGTGATTTCGTTTTCCATAGGATGGATAGATGGTGAAATGGGGTTGTTTCATACTTATAATAACATATTAGTATATTAGTGATACTTATGTTATTAATTCATAATTAAACAACTAAATAATAATAAGTGGAAGTAGAAATAAAGTTGATTGAATCGGTAACGGACATTACCTCTCCTTTGAAGCGCCTCTTTGGGACCTCCTTTTATGACACTAAAATTGGTCTTTGAAGAAGACCAGGACATATAGTATATTTCTAGGGAAGTGTAGAGGAGAAATTGGTAGGTTTTTTCCGATCTTGAAGGCTCAAAGTGGTGTGAGGAAGAGAGGGAGGAGGTTCCCTTTTATAAGGGAGGAGAGGGGCACCTTTGGTAAAACTAAAAATATTATTTTATTATAAAGTCATATTTTGTTTTAAATAGATCCAAATTGATTTATTTCAAAGGTAAGGTGGGGATGGGTGGAAATACTCTCATCAAATAGAATTTGGACAAGTTTAGTTCACTATTTTAACCTTATCATTTAGATTTAACTTTAAGTTAGATAATTTTACTTTTACAGTGTCTTTTTGTGTTCTTAAAATATAAGGTTGATAAACTTACTATAACAATCCAAAAGAACCCCAAGTTGTTTATTATTAATATATATAACCTTATATAAGTCATTTTTCTGAACCTTAAATTTTTTAGGAATAAAATAAAATTAATAATATAATATTTGTTTTAAAAACAATTTTATGTCAATTTTGACACTATTTAGTAATTGATTTTTGTGAAACTCATAACAGAATGATTAGTTATAAAAAAGTTAATTAAATCAATTCTAACATGTCATATTAAGCTATAAAATTATTGTAATTCATAAAAAGTCTCAAATTAAATTTATTTTGGTATTTATAACATCAATTATGTCAATATTTCATTAATAAGATAATTATTGCATCATCATTGTGTCATAAATAAATTAAATTATTTAATGTCTAAAAATTAAAAATAAAATATCAATATGTATGAAATATTTTTATCTTTCTAATGAATATTTATAGTTGAATTTATCTTATTTATAACCCTATATTAAAAAATATTTAGTTTTTAAACATTGATTTTAACTATTTTAACCCTTCTTTAAATAAATTACTATTAAATGTCCTAATCTAATTCAAGTGGGACTAAATGCTCATATTTTATTCCTAGGGTTCTTTTTTGTTGAATTACACGTATACAATTGAATTAGGACATGTGTTATGGTAATAATAATATCATTTTTACCCTTAATTACCCTATTTACTTTTAACCGTGTTAAAAAAAAGTTAAAAGTTACAATTCACCAAAAATTATTTTCATCTCATTGAACCAAATTTTACTTACTGACATCAACCATGTCTCTCGGATTTTTTAAATTCCATTCACAAAAGCGGTAAAATTATGTTTTATGTAAATTTAAAAATTCTCCTATGAGGTGGGTAAAACACAGTCAAAAGTTCAATAAAAATTTTCTATATCTAAAATTATTATAAAATGACTCCAATGAATTACACTGAACATATATAGGTATTATGTATCAATTTTGACCTAAAATAAATTTAAATAAAATAAATAATTATTTAAATAAAAAGTCGGTTTTTAAATAGTAACCCAGTGTTTCCACTATTCATCAAAAAATGAAAGTTTTCAGAAAAATAACAAAATTTCAACATAGGCTAATTTTGATATTCCGAATACAAAAATGAAGTCCATTTTCAAAAAAAATTTATAAAATTTCAAAAAGTGGGTATTACTATTCATAACGGCTAGTTTTAATAATATTTTAATACCATGTCGTTGTTTAGCGAAACATGGTATTGCGTACAACACACGCTATCGTGGAAGGTCACTCGTGCGTGTAATGCAAGACAAGTCAAGGATGTGTGTTGTGCAAGATCCTTTTGGTTTAGCACTCAACACAAGACATTAATGAAATTAAAAAGAATATTTTTCATAAAATCTTGGGGTGTTACATTCTACCACCCTTAAAATGAATTTCTCCCTCAAAATTCATCAGGGTTATAAATGGTTTACTACTCGAATGTTTCGTTAACAGAAACCCACATCGTAAAAAGGAATACAAAAACACGGACTTAAAAGATAAAGTATGAAACATAATGGTTACCGAAATTAACTAATCACTGGGTTTCCACATAGGAGAACATAGGTGAAAATATGGACATGGAGGAGAAATCTAAACATTAAGTTCTGATGGAGATTGGTAGAGAACATGGCTATCAATCACAAAGCCCTAAATTTGTGATGATCTAAGGTACCATTTGATTCATCAGATATAAGAGCACTAGGATAACATTTTTGATTTTCAAGATCCTTTCCCTAAAGTTGAAGAATTTGAATTAGAATAAATACTTACTTTATTTTGGTATAATCTCACTGTTGTTCGTGCTTTGACCAATTTCCACTTCATCTCTTAAAGAAATAAAGTTGAATTTGTTATTCGTGAAGTGTTAACAGATCATGTGATAGAATGATGGGTCATTCCATCCGTTTCAAACAAAAGGTTTTCAAAAGTTATCAAATATACATAAGTCCATCTATGGTGAGGTTAATCGTATACGATTCCAAAAATGAACTTATACTTCATATATCATACCGCGTAATAAAATAAAACTAGTTTCTACTAACCAGGGACTTCTTGTAGGCCAGTGGTAGGTGATAAAGGCCAGTCGCACTTCGGTTGTGGGTTCGATTCCCACAGCATTGTCTGACGCGAAGGGTTGTCGCCCGTCCTGCAGGTTATCCTTTTTCTAAAGATATATTACTATAACATCCCATCAATAATATCGAAAAACGTTATATCCTTAAACAACGCTAACTTATGTCCAACATAATAAATTCCAATCTTTAGGATTATCTAAAATACTTCGGTCCAAGCTCATAGTATAAAGAAAATGATTACTTGAAATGTCACATAACAATCACATGAATTCCATCATTTATCCCCCATATATCATAAGATATATGTTGTTGGTCAAATTACAAACATTTGAATACCTTAATCATGTATTCTCTTGAAGAATGAATACCCATTGAACATTAGTGAAAACATGAATGTAGTTAAAAGTTAACACTTTCCACAAACCAAAATCCTCAAAATTCTTTATACTCAAACCATGATATCACTTAGTCCTTATATCAATCGTGAGCTCATGAATACAATCAAACATCTCATTATCTTTTTATCCCTTCATTATGAGCATATCATCTACTTACCAAAAATATCTCAATCACTTTCCATGGTTACCGGTACCATAAAATTATTGAAAACCACAATAGACCAATACATAAATATTTCAATATTCCACGATACTATATACAACATTATTTTGGAATCCCATTACATAAACACTTAATCATTCCACCACATCGTTGTCATATTCAACATCGCCAATAGTGATCGCATGTGACTTCCCTTTTTCCTTTTCCTTAAGTGGTTTCTCATGTCGATCATCATTAACCCTCAGATTAGGGAATTGATTAGCATAATTCCCCATTTCATTGAACTTGAAGCATTGAATTGTTTTTGGTGCGTACTCTGCAGTCTTTTCATTATTCACACCATTAGAAACCCTTTTTCCATTACTTCGACACTCAGCTGCTCGATGACCTTATTTTCCACACTTGAAACATTTTCTAGTCCCTTTAAGAAAATCTCCACTATGCTTCTTTCCACACTTTGAGTATAAGGAAACATTCATCTTCTTTTCACCATTATTCTGAGATTTCTCCTTGAACTCCATCTTTCGTTTCTTTTCAAAACCATGAGATGGATATGTAACACCAACTTCCATTTCTACCTTAATAGCATAGTGCACAATTTCTTCATAGCTACTGAAGTCTTTTATAGCTAATGCCCTTAGAAGATTTGGTTTTAAGCCCCTGAAGAATCGATCAACTTTACTTTTAGGTTGGATGATAAATCTAGATGCATACCTTGAAAGCCTTGTAAAATTCTTTTCGTATATACCAACATATTCATCATCCTTTTGATTTAGTTCAAGAAACTCCTTCTCCATCTTTGTTTGAAGAATAAGAGGGAAGTACTTATTGAAAATTAAGTTATTGAACTCATCCCATTACATGGACTCAATTTCATCTCTTGGACTCGTATTCTTGATAAGATTCCAGCATGGATCAGCTTCACCTTCCAAATGATATACTACCAAGATGACTTTATCATGTTCAAAACATTGAAGAACTGAAAATATCTTTTCTGTGGTACTGATCCATTGTTCAGCAACAAGTGGATCAGAATACCCCCTAAAAGAAGGTGGATGTTGCCTCATGAAGGACCAATAGAATATTGTTCCCTTCTCTGCTCATTTGGATGTCTAGAATGATTCATAGCTTGTGTAAGTATAGCAATAAGATTTTTTACTCCATCTCCCATAACATTTTTTTGTTCATGAGGACAATCATTGCATTGTCCATTACATTGATCAACACGGTTCCTTCGGGTTCCGGCCATCGTCTAAAACCCAAAAAGAATAGTGTGAGAGGAAAAAATCATGCTACGAAAAACAACATAATAAAGGGGGAGTACCTTCAATATCTAACATCTTAGGTTACTATAATTATAGTACTATAACCTATAATTATACATAACCTTAGGGAAATCCCTATACATAATTTAGAAATATCTCTAGGGATCTTACTAACATTTTCGCATCCTAGTTTCCAAATGTTGACTAAACCTTTCCTCTGATACCAACTGTAGAGACCCAGAGCTTGACGTACATGGACATTACATTACATTTTCGGAATACTTAGTATATAACAAAAAAACACACACTCAAGGACCGTAATAGTTTAGTGTCTTTGGAAACTCGGAATATAATCTTCTAATCGTGGTGAACGATCATCAACATCTCCAATAAAGATCTTACCTTTTTTTACCTAAAACCTTTCTTTATATCCTTGGGAAAAGAAAACATAAAACGGTGAGCTCAAATTCTCAGTAAGGGTAAACAAAATAAATATCAATCACAACATATTCATAATAACATAACATTTTGGAAATCTTAACCTGCAAAAGAGATCATAATATCATAACATGGGATAAATCGTAGTTGTGAAATGTAATCCCAATAATCATAACATAAAACATGATACTTCTTTTCATACACACATAATCATAAAAAATCATTTCTTATAAGTCAAGACTCATTGTAAAGACTATCTTAGTGGACAAAGTCCATTTCTGAACCAAGTTCACTCATCATTTCAGTCCTGTTTCACTGAACCGGTTTAACCTTCCATTCCAGTCATGTCTATCCCATGAGATATAAAATCTTTACCCAATGCATTGGAGGGAGATATAGGTCCCACCCATCTCATAATGATACCATTCTTATGTGTGCCACAAAATCAAAAATCATACATCATTGCATAACCCATGTAATAAAAATTGGAATCTTAAACATCATGTTATCATAACATAATCCATATAAGATAAAAGGACATTATAAAAATAATTCCATCATAACATAATCAAATAAATGTAAAAATATGGAGACAAACAGAACCCTTTATTTTCTTAGATGGAAAATAATTTTGATAAAATACTTGAATGCCACTCTTGAGGAAAATATCCTTTCTACTTCAAAAACACTTTTCCATTCTTAACATGTCATACAATTCTAAACTAAAAGAATTTGATTAAAAAAACTTGTAAAGGAAGCTTCTTGGAAATAATTTTTTAAAAATACATTCATGCCATATAAGTTAAAAAACATTCTTCTCGTACTTTTGTCAAAAAAGTCAAAAAATACCTCATACGAAAAACGACAAAAGATTCTTTTCATATCTTTTACTAAAAACTCATCGAAGGGTAAAATTGGATTTAAAAAATTTTAGGTGGATGGAAATAATATTACATATTGGGGAATCATGGATGTGGATGATAAAATACACCCCAGTAAATTCCAAATTATAAACAATCTCGGATAAAAATGAGATTGTGATATTTCCCTTACCTTAGGTCTGATTTGCTTCGTAAGTGTCCGAACCTCCTGTAATATGATTTAAATAATGTCATTGACTTATTCAAAAATCATACGCATTGTTATGATATCATATATGGTCATATTATTAGCTTCTTATTAGTAATATTTCATTGTTACTTGTTATTCAGGTGTTTATTGCTTTTTGTTCTTATGCATGTTTTGTCGAATAAATTTGTATTCTTCTTTTTAGGTTATAGATACCTTATTTATAGAATGGTATTAGTGTAATATATATCATATTTATTCACTAAATTCATTTATGGAAACATTATGCAATGAAAATCATGTAGAACGAGTCGTATCACATCGTGGAGACGGTATTCCGTACGTACGCACGCGCGATGATATCGTTCCCATGATCGTGAAATTGTATTGGAGTGTATGTATAATATTCAGAATCAATATAACTTTACCATAATAATATATATTCTTATTTTACACCATTATATCCATCCAAATAAGGTGGTGGTGGAAAATAGATTACACCACGGCGTGGAGACGGTATTCCGTACGTACGCACGCGCGGTAATTTCATTTTCCGTAGGATGGATAGATGGTGAAATAGGGTTGTTTCATAATTATAATAACATATAAGTATATTATTGATACTGATGTTATTAATTCATAATGAAACAACTAAATAAGAAGAAGTGTAAAAAGAAATAAAGTTGAAAGAATCGGTAACGGACATTACCTCTCCTTTGAAGCGCCTATTTGGGACCTCCTTTTATGGCACTAAAATTGGTCTTTGAAGAAGACCAGGACATATAAGATGTTTCTAGGGAAGTGGAGAGGAGAAATTGGTAGGTTTTGTCCGATCTTGAAGGCTCAAAGTGGTGTGAGGAAGAGAGGGAGGAGGTTCCCTTTTATAAGGGAGGAGAGGGGCACCTTTGGAAAAACTAAAAATATTATTTTATTATAAAGTCATATTTTGTTTTAAATAGCTCAAAATTGATTTATTTCGAAGGTAAGGTGGGGATGGGTGGAAATACTCTCATCAAATAGAATTTGGACAAGTTTAGCTCACTATTGTAACCTTATGATTTAGATTTAACTTTAAGTTAGATAATTTTACTTTTACCGTATCTTTTTGTGTTCTTAAACTATAAGGTTGATACACGTACTATAACAATCTAAAAGAACCCCAAGTTGTTTATTATTAATATATATAACCTTATATAAGTCATTTTCTGAACCTTAGATTTTTTAGGAATAAAATAAAATTAATAATATAATATTTGTTTTAAAAACTATTTTATGTCAATTTTGACACTATTTAGTAATTGATTTTTGTGAAACTCATAACAGAATGATTAGTTCTAAAAAGGTTAATTAAATCAATACTAACATGTCATATTAATCTATAAAATTATTTTAATTCATAAAAAGTCTCAAATTACATTTATTTTGGTATTTATAACATCAATTATGTCAATATTTCATTAATAAGATAATTACTGCATCATCATTGTGTCAAAAATAAATTAAATTATTTAATGTCTAAAAATTACAAATAAAATATCACTATGTATGAAATATTTTTATCTTTCTAATGAATATTTATAGTTGAATTTATCTTATTTATAACCCTATATTAAAAAATATTTAGTTTTTAAACTTAGATTTTAACTATTTTAACCCTTCTTTATATAAATTAATATTAAATGTCCTAATCTAATCCAAATGGGCCTAAATGGTCATATTTTATTCCTAGGGATGTTTTTGGTCGAATTAAACGTATCCAATAGAATTAGGGCATGTGTTATGATAATAATAATATCATTTTTACCCTTAATTACCCTATTTACTTTTAATCGTGGTAAGAAAAAGTAAAAAGTTACTATTCATCAAAAATTATTTTCGTCTCATTGAACCACATTTTACTTAATAACATCAACTGTGTCTCTCGAATTTTTGAAATTCCATTCACAAAAGCAGTAAAATTATGTTTTATGTAAATTTTGAAATTCTCCTAGGAGGTGGGTAAAAGACGGTCAAAAGTTCAATAAAAATTTTATATATCTAAAATTATTATAAAATGGCTCCAATGAATTACACTGAACATATATAGGTATTATGTATCAATTTTTCCCAAAAATAAATTTAAATAAAATAAATAATTATTTAAATAAAAAGTCAGTTTTTAAATAGTAACCCAGTATTTTCACTATTCATCAAAAATTGAAATTTTTCAGAAAAATAACAAAATTTCACCCGAGGCTAATTTTGATATTCCGAATCCAAAAATTAATTCCATTTTCAAAAATAAAATTTATAAAATTTCAAAAAGTGGGTATTACTATTCATAACGGCTAGTTTTAATAATATTTTAATAGCATATCATTGTTTAGAGAAACTCGGTATTGCGTACAACACACACTATCGTGGAAGGTCGCCCTTGCGTATAATGCAAGCCAAGTTAGGGATGCGTATTGTGAAAGCTCATTTTGGTGTAGCGTTCAACACAAGACATTAATGAAATTAAAAAGAAAATTTTTCGTAAAATCTTAGGGTGTTATATCAATATTCCTTATCGAGTTTTGCTTTGTGGATTTATAGTTATGGGGTTTTCATGTGTAAAGTATAGATGAGGTTTTGGTGGGTTGTTCTCACATAACTTGGTATCATTTAAATATTGGAATATTTCTCTAGGAATTTAGTTAAGATTTTTTGATATTTTGGATGAAATTGGATTTTTAATTGGTGTTGAAATTTTTGGTCTTTTGGGGGCCTAAGGTCTAAGTGCCTCATAAGAATAGACTTCACCCCATTTCTCTTACTTTCAACGCTATTACACTACCCGGTGAGTTTGTAATTAGTTTTTCTAATATGGTAAATTTGTTTAAAATATTGAATTTATCAATTTTATAGTTTTTATGCTTGGGATAGGTTCTTTTGGGCATGGTAGAAATTGGTATATGCTTGGACGAGTGTGTGGATCTTGTGATTAGGGTAAGTGGCATTTAAATTATTAAGTATTTTGTTTATTTTAATTTTTTGGTTCATGTTATATTTATTTAGTAACATTGGATGTACATATGAATTTATGTGATCACACCCATAATAATGGCATCAGCTCATGTGATTGTAAAAGGCAATAAGAAATGTATATATTTTTAAATATATCATTGGTGTATCCTTTTTCAGATAATTTCACATGTACCTCTTTATGGTTTTTTGGTTGTGTGCATTTGATCCTCAATGTAAAGGCTTTTCCTTTTAAAATATGGATTCAAAAATGGATTTTTGGAAAAAAAAAATATTTTTCTAAAAGGTATGATTTAAAATTTACTTTTATCTTTTAATATTTTATTTCAAGTGATTATCCTTCAATTGTAATTTCAAATAAATATATCACTTTTCAAGGTTAGTTTCTTCTATATTTTGGATGAGGTATTAGTTTCAGTAATGGTTTTATATTTTTCTATTTTTTCTTTTTTTAAAGAGTATTTTATATTTTCTTTTAACGGAATGATGGAAGGTGTTGAGTTAATATTATCATTGGTCTCTATTAACTCATATATGAAATTCCCTATTTTATAAATCTTGTTTGTTTTGATATGTGATTTTTAATTATTATTACCTTTAATATTTTATATGTTACATGAAGATGAATGAAACATTAGAAATTCCATACCATGACACAACATTAAGGTGTAGATATATAGAATGGCATTCAATTGGGTCCAGGAGTTTTCTCAGTAATGGTATAATTTTAGTATCAATGTAGTACAGTTGGTCCAATTGGTTGTAATTGACCCTTTAATGGGTAGTTATGAGTAAAATGACTCAGGTATAGTTAAAATATTTTGTGATTTATACTTTGAGTTAGGGTTATATGTTCAGTTAAACTTGAGCTAGAGTGAGATGTTCAGATTCTGTGATGTCTCAGGTGACCTTGAAATTTGGAATATAGGTTTGGTTGATATATCCTTCATTTTTAACATCTCAATTTCATTAAAAGGTCTTTTGTGGATAACCTAGATAGGTTGGTTTCGGAAAATACTTTTGGATTTCCTAGTAGTAATATTTTGATTAGAATGTTTTCTAACAAGTGGTTTACCTTTTCACATTTATTTATTGTTTGATGTTTCTACATATATTTTATTTATGTTTCAAGAATAATACTTATGAAAATTATCTATGTGATAAAAAACAAATTTAGTAGTGATAATATTGGATTGTAGATATTAGAGTTTCCCTTAGTAAGAGGGTTGGATCTTAGATGTGGATGTGTATCCTTCATTGATTGAGAGGATAAACATTGAGATATTTATGAGTGTCAAAGAATGAGTGATAAGGTATGGTATGGTATGGGAGTTAAAGGTTAGCTTGATGTGTGGATAACCCTTAATGAGATGTTGTGTTCAAAGACTTACTATATAACTTGATACACAACCTCCACTGAGTGAGAGGGAGTGGTTCAGGACATTATGTGAGTCCCTACCCTAGGTGAGGGGTGGAGGTGTATAATGTGATGTGATATCATGCCTTGAGTTAAAGGGTTTTCTTTTTTTAGAAGATTCAAATGATATTGGTGAGTTTGGAATGGTTTGGTGTGATGTTGGGAAAAATAAATTGATGTCGTTGAAGATATGGTTTTAGTGATTTTTAGAGGTTGATCGAGTGTGCACAGGGTGGTTGAGTAGTGTATTAATTATGTATGTTGTGTCTATTATAAGAGAGTTATTTTTTTAAGGATATGGGATGGATACTCAGTGTTGGGATCATTTATTATAATTATAATTTTAGTTTTGTATGTTATTTGGTCTATCAATATGAGTATTCAATAATTTATTCCAGTGGTGGGGAACACTATTATCTATAATAGAACTCTAATGTTAATTTATGATGGTGGAGATAACCATAAAGATGGGGATGGTTTAGTTGTAACCATTTTAGTTTTTTGGTATTTATGGGTGGGTTTTGGAACTATTTTGTTGGTTTTGTGATGGTAATGTATAGAGTGATCGAGGGTGAGGTTTTGTTCTAAGAAAATGTTAGTGGATAGCATAGATAAAATTACATCAAGTATGTGATTATATTAATGTATTGATTGGAAATAGTATTGTTGAGTGGGTGTATTAACGTTATTTGAATAGTGATTGATGTTTTAAATTGCATAGTTGAATCTCTATTGAAATTCAAAGATAGAACACAATGATTTAAAGATGAGTGAGATTTATGTTTAGAAGTACTCTTGGAGAATCTTGAGGATAAAAAAATTATGATTATGATTTTTTAATAATCTGTGTAATTTAGTGTTGGAGAATCATGTTGAATGTTTTTTTCATTCTAGTAGATGAGTGAATTTTAATTTTTTGATGTTGAATAAAAGGAGTTTTGATTCATGAATAATTTTTTTCATTTGATTTTTAGGCTTGTATTGGTTTGTTATCGGGGAAATTATGAGGATTGAAAAAGGTATAAACTAGTATTTGGATTGAATCTTGGTTATACTTACCACGAGGAAGCAGGTAGAATCCCACCATGTACTTGTAGAGTCTGGCAGAGAGTTTATCCCTCTACTTGGGTCCACATGGTGGTGGTTGTATGGAGTTGGGTACTATATTGTATGGCCATATACCTAGTTAGGGGATACATGGTTCTCAGGGAAACACTGTATGATTTTGTAGTGGGGTAGAGATTTTATATTGCATTAATATTCCCTAAGTTTATACTCAATTGGGTGCTTGATAGATTACATTTTCCTGAATATTTCCCATTATTATTTACCCTATTGGATCCCATAAATTCTTCATTTAATTTAGGTGATCCTAGAGTTGTGCAACACATAAATATATGGTGTGACCATATCTTTTATTACTTTCACTTATTATTTAAATTCTCTAATTTTAAATTGTTAGTTTAGTGTTTTTTTTTGGTTGATTCCATACGAACATATTAGAATTGCATAATAATCATGAGGATTTCATGAAAATCTCATAAAGGTATTCCTAAGAGTGTTTTTTCACAATGTTTAGTGACACTTATCCTAAGTTATCTATCTCAATGAACATTATTAGGAATCTGTGATTTTAGGTGAAATTGGTTATTGAATCGGTGTTTTTATTTGGTTATTTTTAGTTTCTTTGGTTCATGTTTATTTTTGGAGTGGACCGTACCAATTTTCTCGTATTTTTGCACCTTTTCCCCTGAATAAGTTTGTAATAAATTATAAACATTTAGCAAATTGTTTTTAATTGATTATTTTTTCAATTTTATATACTTTATGTATGAGATAGGTTCCCATAAGTGTTATGGAGTTCATTACTAGCTTGGATGAGTGTGTATATCACAATACTAAGGTAGATAGGCTTTCAATTATTTATTCCCATGGTTATTTTGATGTATTAATGCTTCATGTTACCATTTTTAAAACTATTTTCAAGCTACATGTTTTTTTGTAATATCACATATAAGGATGGGATGGGATTGTGTTGGCATAAAAATAAACAAGGACCACATAGCTTGCAAAAAAAATTATTTGAGGATCCTTTGTTAGATAATTGTTTATAGTCCTCCATTTTTTTTGTTGGTTGTGTGAGTTATATCATTAATGTAAATTCGTTTTCATTAATACATTTAATATAAATTACAATTTTGATAAAAAAAATAAATTTCTAAAGGAAATGGTTTAAAATGTAATTTAATGTTAAAAATGGTCATTTCAAGTTATGTTGGATGAAATTGAATCTAAAAATTGTGAGGGTTTACAAAAGAGATTTCTTTAGAATGTTTTCCAAGGGCCTAGTCTAAGTAAATATATCATGTTATTATTTTTATAATTTATTTTTAAAATTGATTTTAAATTGATTTTTAAGGGAATGGTTGAAGCACTTGGGTTGAGATTGGATTTTATTTGTTTGACCTCATGTATAAAATTACCTATTTTCTAAATCCATTTTTCTTTTATATATGATTTTCTAATTATGATTTATTAGTAATTTTTTAATGTTTAATGATGATTTATTATTCTATTTAAATTTATTATTATGTTACGACATACATGAGCATTTATATTGGATGGCATGCATCAAGGTGTGTAAGTTATCCCAGTAATGTTTTTCTTTGGGTTCTTAAGTGGATGGGTAGGTCTGGTTGGATTTAATTGACCAATTAGAGGTTTATAATTGCTAAAATGGATTGGTTGTGGTGAAACCTCATTTTGTTTGGTGGTTTCAGGTATGATTGTGTACTTGGGTAAATTACACCTAAAAACTATTTATTCTTGATAGAGGCTAGGGTGGCATGGAAAGATTGAATATGGGTTTTCATGATGTATTATATATTTAATAAGGTGTTGAGTTCACTAACATGTATATTGTTGGAAACCTAGAGGGGTTGGATTTAGAGAATATTATAGGCTATCCCAATTTTATTATTATTAATTGAACATTTTATTATGATAGTGGTTTTACTTTTAGCAATGATTTATTATTTAATTTTTATGATTATTGTTTTTTTTTGAGATGGATGGTTGTGACTACATCATGAGTAATATGATAGTGGGTTCTAATATAATTACATATAATCTGGGATATTGTGTCTACAATTAGTGAGAGATTTTTAAATGAGATGTTGGTCTATATCCTCCTCTGAGTGAGAGGGTATGTATTGATATCATTATGTGTGACCAACCTTGGGTGAGAAGGTGTGGCCAATGACATGATGGGTAACATGATGTTTATCAAAATTTATGTGATAGAGCTTTTTTAGGAACTTACTGAACTAGATGTGATTCATACCCTATGTGAGATTGGATGATCTTGGATAATATTAAAGACATATTCCTATATGAGAGGGTAGAGGTACATTATTTAATGTGATACCTCACTATTAGAGAAAGGGTCGAAGTACAGGACTGAAAAACAGATTGGAACTTGGTATTATACCTTACCATATGTAAGTGGGTAGTGTGTGGGCCAACTTTTTAGTTCCTTTCCCTATGTGATGGAAAATAGGTTAGATTGTGTACAAGATAAACCTTTCTATCTACATTGCCTAAAGTTAGTGGGGTGAGGTGTTTTGGTGGCCAATTTAGAATACAATGACTGAATACTTTTTCTTTCTCATTCTTTTTTATTATGATTATTAGTAATTTTGTTTCATAGGAAATACATAAAGTATTCTATGTTTTTCATGTGCATCTGCTTGATCCAAGGAACACCCATTATGTAGTGGTATGTGGGGGAATCATATTAGGTAATTAGACTTACTCCTACCTGCATAAATGATATTGGTTTCGATGTACAAGGGTAGTCCATCATGTATCATTTTAGTAACTAATATTTCATGGATTTGGGCACATGGTTTGGGTCTCATATGGTATGCAGGCCAAGGTTTTTACATAGTGGATTATATGAGTTAGGTTAGAGGAAATTGTTGTTTACTTTCCAATTATCGTTCTGTATATATAATTCCCAATTTCCAATCTCATTGGAACCCCATTAAAGATGAACTCAGCCACTAGAAATATCTCAAGGCCTTCAGTTGCATGAATCTTTATTGAGACTGATGTTTCTAGGGAATTTACTCTTCAAATATGGATACAGAATGGTGAAACTGGTTTTTTTCAGGATGTTGTTTATGAAAATTTACCTTCTTACTGCCAATGTTGCCTTAGACTAGGACATGGTTCAAAGGAATTTATAATCAAATATGCTTTTCATGAAACTAATAAGAATATTTGGAATGAGAAAGGCAAGAAAAATCAACCACTTCCTTCAATATCTACACATAGTAGATTGAAAGATGGGGCTTAGACCTCCCCCAAGGAGGTTCCACCTCTGGTTGTGGAATCAAATAACTATTACAGTTCACCCCTACCTCTTGAGGATGTGTCGACAGTGAAAATACAAGATGATACTCAGGAGGATGAAAATGAAGGGTGTGAACCATCTCAAAATAATGATTCACCTCATGAGGAAGAAGATAAAACTACTCATATTGAGGATGATTATTTGAAATCAATTTCCAGGAAGGGGAAAACCAATAGTTTATGATTATGGTTTCATCACCCCTAACCCCAAAAAAACAAGGAAATGCAAAGACTACTCTCAACTTGAAATAACCATAGTCACATGGTCATTGGACATCTCAAGGCAGAAGGTCTCTACCACTGACACAACTCAGCATGTAGAGGCCCAACAACATGCTAAAGGGAACAATTCGCATAATGTGCCTTGTTGTGAAGATTATAAATCTTTTGAGAAGCTTTGATATGATATCATATATAAATCTTTTAGAAGAGTAGAGATTTCAAAGGATACTTACTTAGCCATCAAGTTATATATAATCAATGAAATAATGAAGAAGGAGTTTCAAAAACTCCCTAAATCATCTTATTGGTCGAGTGGAAGCTATAAGACCTTGATTATGGGAGTCGATTACTATCTTGCTCTAGCCTGATCTTTGGAAAAAAAATTGAGATGATCTTGTTATTTATTATCTAGAAAATGTGAATTTCTACTTCTCTATCTGGACACTATTTGGATGGATCATGTTCACGTTGTACCAACTTATATGGTCCAGTTCCAACTCTGTTTTTGATGATCTTCTTGATTCTAATACTTTGTTGCTTGATCATTGCACCGGTTCTTTAGTTGTAGTCTACCTTGCTGAGGAGCTATCCTAGAAGCGCCTAGAGAATGGAATTTCTCCTCTACTATCCTGATTTGAAATATGAGTTGGCTGGACTTTTGAGAATCTGCTTACCTTGACAGAATAAAGGTATTACTGCCTCTATTAGGAGTATTTTGGCTGCTTGACTTATCTCTCTATATACTTATCTTTTCCCTACTTGTGTAAGAACTTTACACCTCGTGATTGTAATATTACTTTATTTTTTAATAAATTCCTTTGGGGAATGAATTGGGAGATTAATTCATGTTCCCACCTTAAAAACAATTGTTCTATATATATATACATGTCCTTGAGTCTCTATTAGATCTATAGGATTATTTATGTTATAAATTATATTATATGTTTCTAATTAATTTTATTTTAGGCACCTTATATACTATTTATTGTACAATATTTTGGAATTTAGGGCCTAAGTGTCTCCCTATTTATGTCTATAGGTTTTTTATACGTCAGTTATATGGATTGTTGAAAATGAATTTTTGCAAGATTGGGGAATGGCCATCAAGTTTTACTTCTAAAGTTATAGCCTCTCCATTACTTTTTTACAACTTTTTCTATAATTGAGAGCCTCTGGTATATGGGTTTGTGTTCCAAAGGTCCAATGTCTCCCCCTACACTGGTTTGGATTGGGTTATTTAGGCTACAGAATTACATCAATTTCCTTTAATGGAACTATTACCATATTCAAATCCATATTCTAAACCCCAAATATGTTAAAATATGTCAAATTTTATCTTATAAAGTGTATATTTTTCTATATTCTATAGTGAACAATAAAATCCCTTAGATAGAATCACATGTATGATATCATTTCAAAAAAAAGTAGTATCAAATTACATTAAGTTTTCAAAAATTAGAAACATATTTTGAAGTGGATTCAAAATATAATATAATTTAAAGATAAAAAATCATGTCTTTTATTTTGATTAATTTTAGCTACAAAAATATTTAACATTATATTACAAAATTATAAATATTTCCCAAGTAAAATTAAAAACTATATACAAAATTGTATTAAAAACTAAATTAAAGAATTTATTTTTAGAATTAAAATCCTCCAAATATAAATTTTGAACATAAAAGAATAATATTTCTATCATAAAAATCAATTTATATGAAAATTAATAGAATTACAGATAGTTAATTATAAAGAAAATAATAAAAATCGTAATTTATTTTAATTTCATTGACCAGATGCAATAATATAAGGGTTTAGAAGATATGTGATTATCACTAGTTATGAGAATAAAATAGATATATTTAAATTATAATGTAAACATCACTATAAACTCAAAACTCTAGTTTCACGTCCATATTTAATGTCTTCAAAGTCATATGAATAAAGTTAAGAAAAGAAATAAAAATAGATTGAAAATAATTAACTAAAGTATATTGTGATTCAAAATACCAAAAAATTATTCCATTTGGGGCCTCCCTCAAAAAAATTAAATACTATTATAGATAGAGCATCAATTCATAATAACATGATAACATATTGGAAAAAATATATTATTGTTTTATTTAATAATAAAAATGTTGTATTACCGGTTTGTTTTCAATATTTTTTGAATTGTAAGATATGACATTAATTGTTTCAAATGAATGTAACCATGAATGTGTTTTTTAAATGGGATAATTATGATTAAATAATTGTATTGTGTGATTTCTAAACCCAAACACATCATTTTAAAATTAATAAAATTATATTCATCTAGGAATATAAACTCATAATTGTTCTAGAGAATTAAATATTTATTATCATCATCTTTCAATAAGATATAGTATTATAAACTAATATATTTTTCATGTATAAAAAATGAAATAATTAGATATGAATATACATTTTGAATATATTTTGTGAAAATATAGTTTATAGAGGGGAATATAGGAAATTTTTTCATTATAGAAATAAGAAATACTTGTAGTCATAACGTCTCTAAAATAGTATTAAACCATTATCCTCCTCCAATTAAATGTTTAAATCATTTTCTAGATAATTCAACTTTTTAATTAGGTTTAGAGGCAATCCTTACATTACCCAAATACCATTAATACATGGCCTAAAAAATAAAAGTAATAATCAAAATATAGATATCTTAGGCCCAAACTAGAATAACCCTTCCCCGATTGCTTTATCTATAGCAATGGCATCTCATCAACATCCTTATATCCAACATCACCTCCATGAAATGATGTTTTACTTGTTATCAATACATTATATGGTTGCACCATCATTTCTCCCTCAATGATCCACTCTTGTCTATCCAATATCATAGGTGACTTTCATCATCTCTCACTATACCAGATCTAGAGTTTCTTCACTACATTATTTCTCCTTTAATGATCCAAGCATGTCTTTCCAACCTCCCTAGGGAATTTCATCATCCCTCGCTCTACTAGATCTATAGTTTCTCCGATACATAGATTAAAACATTCATTTTTAGGATCAAATGACCTTTTTCCAAAATCACTATGTAAATGGCACAAAAGATAAATTTTGATGAATTGTACCGCTGTTATAGTACACCACTATAGTAACATCTATAGTGCTATAATACAACTACAAAATCATGAAAATTAATCACTTCCCATATTTAAACCCATATTTAATGAAAAATTATAAAGTGATATTACCACTCTAGTTATCCCACAACTTCATTGAACAGTTATCAATAATAATTTTATCTCAATATTGTGTTAATTCTTAGTCTACAAAAAACATTGAGAATCCAACCCATGGTTATTCTTGTGTAATAAATGGTAATTATCATGTATGTGTATTGTAATAATCACTTTACAATATATTCCTTGTCAATATATTTAATTTTTGAAACACTAGACTGTCAAAATTTATAGTGTAATTAGTCCTCACTATTTACTTTCAATATAGGTATCATTCCTTACATTGAGGAATTAACCCTATTTTTATAATCACTTATATGATTGTATTTATTTTTTTCCTTAAATTTTGATTAGATACAATTTCTCATATATATAATAATTAAACATTAACCGGTTGAGTTCCTAAAGTGTTTTTAAAAAAAATAAGAAAATTAAAAAAAAATGAGATAGTCATAGTATGAGTGGAAAAAAAAGAATGTTAGGACTTAAAATGGAAAATTAAGGAAATTAAGATAAAACAAATAAAACTAAATAAATTTTATAATAAATATTGTGATTACTAATGATTTAAATACATGGCTTTCAAAATCCCAGCTTATCTCACTCTGAATAGTAACTAGACTGGTTCACCATAGGTCCTCATGTGTGGCTCCACATTCGTTAGAGGATAACAACTTTTAGTGGAGGTATAAGAAGGTACCATGGGGATATTATATGCCATATAACAGATAAATAAATAATGAAAGAAAATATAAATGAATCACAAACATTCTATAACCATCATATTCTATAGATAATAAAGTAATAGAAACAGGTGAAAATAGAATTTTTTTCATACTTGAATACTGAACAAACCCTCCACCGGTCCAGTCACATGTACAAATGAAGAAAGAAAACTAAAATAAAATAAATGACCAATTGTATTTTTCCTCCCAATCTCTATATTAATTCTCAATCTTTCATACTTTATCAATCCTCATCATCACCATAATATAAACCTTCAAAAAGTGAATGCTACGTGTGTACCGAAGTGCAATGGTCACCCAATAAGTGCATGAGTACATAATTTAGTAATCCATAATCAAATTGGTCCCAAAATATTCTAATATATGTGTCGATATTTGAATGTTACATGCTCAGAATTAGTAAATTAACTATCGAACATATATAAATATGAACTTTTGAATCTCTATTTCCACGGTCACACCCAAGGATATTTGTACATACTTAATCCCATGTGGGATGTCTTTTAACATATCATGTATTAATGTAAACCATAGTTACCAAACCACTCCCTGAAAATAAACATAAATAACTTTCGATCTATAGGACTACAACCTAGATCAACCATAAATTCTTTATCCAGCACCAAATTTCTATCATCATGTCATTGTGATTGTTCTGATCCATATAAAAATGAATCTAGAATCTTCCAACCTAATAAAAAAGTGATAAGGAACTAGGAGCTAATATCTCCATGGTAAAAATGAATTTCCACACCAAGTTAGATTACAATCTAGTAATAGATAGAAAGCCATCATTCCCAACCATAAAACCCCCATAAAGATAACATGTAATGGTTTTTTTCTTCTTCCTGAAAGATAACGAGGATAAATGAACCACAAAAGATAGAGATCCCTTAATGGATGGAACTCACCCCCACCTGAAATCACTGTAATGTCCCATCTCCAAATCCATTTCAACCCCAGTAGTATTATCAACCAAACCCCTAGAGCATGTCCATGGAAAGTACCACAACATCCTTTAATGATGTAAGAATGTACCAAGCCCATATTACTTAGAGATACATAATGCCCCAAGATCTGAATCTATATCATATTATAACCTCCTACAAGGTAATTTTCAATTTCATTAAAAATAAACATAATCCAATGGGTGAAAACCATGTTTAACATGAATATAGATTCATATATGTGAAAATATAAAAATTTAGAAAAATATATAATATTTTTCATCTGCCTAACTGACAATGGAATCTAATGGTAGGCTTTTAGAAGTCTTACCCTACTCGTCACATCTCTAAAAACTCACTACCTCCAAGGTAAAAATAAAAAGTGTGGTGGACACAATATTATACACTTTAGAAATAACCATAGTTTTTTTAAACAGCCAACCAATGTGTCCATATTGTTAGGGTCTACCCAACAAGGTTACCATTACTCAGTGGGGAATACCCACTATCTTATCACTTCCATAAAGGATTAAGGATATATCTTAGCACTCAAATATCCATGACAAAGTCAATTATCCCATCTCATCTCAAACTCCTTCTTTGAGGGCCTCTATGTCACATAAATTAGAAAAGTCTTGTGTATTCCCCTTACGGTCAATATTTCATATAGAATAACATGATAATCAAGGTCTAATCCATTAGTGTAAAAGGACAACCAATTAGTGACCAATTTATATCTTTCCCTTGAAAATGTTTCCATCCTAATAGACCATATTTTCGATAAGGAAAAAATTCATTTTAATTAAAAATTTTGTAATTTTAATAAATAAGTTATTTTAACTTATTCGGTCAAATGTTATAGTGGGGTGATATCATTACACAAGAACCATATAAACTACAATAATACATAAGGGTGGTTAATTAAGACCACCTACCTGAAATAATGAGTTATTTCTCTTTAATTCACAACACAGTAACTCAGCCCCCATCCTTGTCCAAGTCTCACCTAATCTCATACGACCACACAAGCTCCTTCACCCTTATATAAACAATAAATAATTAAATATAAAAAATTAAAATTAATTATTTAATTTAAACCAAAGTGGAATAAACACCCAAAAATTTACCGAGTAAAGCACCATCAACAGAACCTCATTTCGCTACACATAGAGGGTTTGCAGCACACCGACGGTAATAACTAGATAAAAATCCCAAACCACTAGCACTAGTCATTCAAAAAATTGATTTAATTTAATCCCAAAATCATATTAAACGCACCATAGTTACATACCTCATTAAAAGAAAATATAGAGGAATGTGAATGGTATCTCAGGATTTCCTCTAGCTATGATACTTGAAATCCCCTTGAAATGGTTGATTTCACTATTCTCTAGTTAAATCTCCATCAAATACTTATAAAAAAATAATTAAAAATCAGCATCTGGGAAACATAAGGAGGAATTGAAGAATAATATGGAGTAAATTACTCAAAAATATCCTTAAATAATATCAAGAATTCCCTCAAATGGAGGCGAGATGGGAGAGGTGAGCTCTGACCATCGGTCACCCATGCATGATCTCCTCTTCTCTATAAAAATGTTTTTTGTGCCCCCTATCTAATTAAAAAACATGGATAACATGTTTCAAGTTATGAAACATGTTTTCCCACTATTATTTTTCAAGATAAGAATATCAGTGACCACCTTTTACCCACTCAAGACTTGAGACACCATGAATGTTGTTCAGAGTGTGAATGAACCATTATTGCCATGAATGACCAGAAACTGCTCTTTATAGTTTGATTGAAAATCAGATCCATTCATGACATCCCTCAAATTACCCAAAACTATCTCTAGATAACAATAAAAGTCTAAAAACACCTTTTTGAGATGTTCTATTTCTCAAAATCCAGAATTTATCCCTAGTTCCCCTAATAAACTAGTGAACAATTTGAAACAAATAAATTCCCCTAGAATGTCATACCCCATCCAAAAAACAGGGTATTACAATCTCCCAAAAATAAAACATCCCTTCCATAACATTTCTCAACTTGTATAAAACAAAGAAACACAACCTACTCTAGTCACATAATCATGATCAAACCATTGAGTTTAATCCTCATATTTTGAACTAGTTCTTATTGCACAACTCTTAACATAATGTGCAATATCCAACAAAATTTGATCCACCAATAACTTTCACCATTGATACATATAGATTATTCTAAATTATTCCCATCAATCCTTATACCCCACTATGTCATCTCCAACACATTTTTTATATTATGTATCTCCCCACCTAAATCATCACATCATAATGGTCGATTCCATTCTATGATTCTCCCCACTATTAGAAACTGACTAATAAATTGCTACTAGGGGTCCACCTACTCTTGAACTGTATCCCACATAATTATACTATTTTTTATTCCCAATAAACATTTCTAATAATCAATAAAAATTCAATTCATACCCCTTACCTCAAAAAATAATCAATATTCTTGGTCACACCCACAAACACATCCTCAAAATAAAATCTTGCCTCCTCCCAGTATTTCTTTTAATAACCATGAAGAGAAGTGTCACTCTCATTCCCAAAACCATAGAACCATATTCCTATAAATCCAAATAATTATTATATAAAAACAACACATTGTTACATTTCATCATAATATTCATGTAAAGAATAGTGTTTTTGGAATGGATGAAAATCTAATGGAATTTGAATTTCAGCATTTACTTGATAGAACGTTTTAAAAAATAAGCTTCAGAATGTAATTTTGTGACAAGGAAGACATAAAAGATTTTTTTTAGACTTGGTTAAAGGCCATAGAGATTTCATAGGAGTCCTGTCTAGTTTCAAGAGCATCGGGGATGAAAATTCTATGTTTGGAGGGTCTCTAGAGGGTGCACAGTTTGTCTAAAACTGTGTGGCCTCTAGAAGAAAATAGTGTGGTTGTACATAGGGGATCAAAAATTATTTATACATAATATATATGGTTTACCCAAATTGTGTTTTTTTCTTTCATAGGAATTGTAAATTAGGATATACCCTTGCACTATTTGTCTCATGATTGGCACACGGTTAGGGTAATTATGTGGGTCAAACAATGTGATATAGTTTCTTAAGAAATGGGTGTTTTACAGTTGGAACATGGTTTTTCCAAACCATGTAGCCAAATTATGTGACATATTTTTTGGGTTTAAATTTAAAAAATTCCACTAATGAGAATAAATTATCTTTTTCTAATTTTTTTCTCATCATCCAATATGAATGGATCTCCTCTCTCGTGGGTTTTCTCCTCCTCAATCCTAACCTTAATTGTAATGTATCTCCTTCTATAGTTGTCCAAATTAAGTTCTATTGGTCTAAATGGATCTACATATATAATTATCTTGAGTTCTCTTGAATTCTTTCTATGTTTCACTTCACCTCTGTTGTTCTATTTTCATGTGAGCTCATTTTCCCTATTTTTAGAGAAAATGTATGTTTCTTTGATTACATCTCAATATAATCGAATCAAGATTGAGATTAGACTATTAATACATTATAAATATATTTATGGTGGTATATGACTTCTTCCAAAAAATAATCAATTTATAAATATTGACTTACTTTTGCATGTTGGCCTTTGTCGTGTGTGGCCATATAATTGGTTCCATCATATTAAGTTGATCCTTTTGTCTTGTTTATATAGAAAAGGAGCATCATTGGGTAATTATAGGTTGTCAAACATGAAAAGAAGTCTCTAAATAGACCTTTAAAATTAATTGAAGAAATTCCTGAAATGCATTTTAGGAAATCAGCATGGTTAAATAATAGAATTTTTCTTTATCAGATTTTTTCTAAATAATAAGGGTACATTTAAAATTATATTTGAACCTTTATAATTGAATTTCCATACTTGTAAGTTTATTTAAAATGTTTCTTTTTATAAATTTATACATTGCTTCAGAATCGATTTTTAATTATATTAAATTAATTGTTTGAAGCATAATTTCATGTTTTTATAATAAAATCCATCATTGAAGGTGTGTTGTCTTCTAATAAAAAAAGTACTCCTTTGTATTTAAATAATTATTGGTCATGTATCTTGATGTTATCATATGCCTTGTTTGTTATAGTTTGATATGTGGTATTTTTAGGACATGGAGTTTAGTGTTTCTTTATAAATTTATTTTCCCATGTAGGTAAATGCCTGTTTGTTCATGGTAATTTCTAAGTTCCTTCTTAATCCTTTAAATTCAATTGTCATGTATTGATAGATTTAATGGAATGATAATATTGAAATATTTTATTCATGATGGCTATTTATTTTAAATGTGATTTCTAATATAAGTGGAATGAAATGAAAAAGGATGGGATTGTTCAAGATGGATTACCTTCCTTTATTGACTTTGACCTTTTAAATATTTTGACATGATTATATTAAGGGGTTCATGTGAGATAAAATGTAAAGGGTGGTAAGGCCACACCAATTAATGATATCTTAGTATATTTTATGATTAAAATGAGATTACCTAGTTATATAATGGGAAAGTTAAATTCCAAGAATGAAAGTTATTTCATTCTGGATTGCATTATAAATATGATGATTCCTTTATATGGACATGATAAATTTAATTCTAGAGAGTTATTTCCTCATGGAAATTTATTTTAAATATAATTAAACCTTCTACATAGGTTGGGGAATAATGGTAACAGTTATGTTGAGTATGGTGATATCATGATCCATTACATCACGTGTTGAGTTTATGTCATCTCATACCAGTGATACTATATGCGTGTTCATATTTATGTGTCATGTACCATGATTAGATTGTTTCTATGGATTCCCACTCGTAATCCAAAAAACAATAATGACATTTCTCACTCTATTTTGATGTAGGGAATTCACCCTATTTCTTGATCTTTTTGGATCGTTTAGACTACTTCTAAATGTCTGAGTTATGTACCAGTCTAGCCATCATAAATTATTTCATGCATATTCCCATTACGTGTTGGTATTAATTTGGTTAATATACATGGATGAAATACATAACTACATTACTTACACATATATCAATATTATATGTGTATGGTAACTGATCAGACACTTATTCTGGTTATGAGTCGAAGCAGGTATAGCCACTAGGAGTCCCTTAGGAATCTATGTAGGTTGTTTTTTTTATTTGACATTTTTTATTTATCTTTCTTCTTATACATGAACACTAATTTATATTATATTTCATAGACTCAATTAAATTGTAGACATCGTGGGTGGGAAATAAATGGGATTATTATCTCACAACCTTCTGAGGTAACCATTACACTGGGGTAATTGAATAGATCATCTATTTGTAGGACCATGGTTCTTTTCTTGTGTTGTTTAGATTGTACTTTGGAGTTAGAAGCACAGAACAAAGATAGAGATCAAGTAACTCATAGAGATCACCATTGGGTCTTTTCTTTTAGTTACAACTTTGTATATTTAATGTATTGTATCTTTTAGAATGATATATTTTTGTTTTTTCATTATGTATCATCACTGATACATGAATGAAACATTTGTATATTGGCATTGGATATTTTTTTTATTTCTTCATTTTATTATTATTATTATTCTGATTTTTGTCTTTCATTTATTTACCTCTCTTTATATTTCATGTTGTTTATTATCTAATATTCCACTTTTCCCCTAAAATAATGGGGGTCTACTCTCCCTACTATAACCTCCTTAAACCTTCACTACTAGTTAGTAGCCTCTAGCATATAGGGAGGCATGCTTGAGGCCATGTAATCTACTAGTCCAGCTACCATATTAGGTCCAGTCAGTTCAAGATGTTACAAAGTGGTATCAAAGGCATGTTTTTCCTTTATATTATAATTTTGGGATGGTAGATAGGAGACTAGGAATGTGTTGGTGTTTAGTAAATATTTGTGTCTGGGACTGATCACTCTATCCATAGAGAAAATTCCAAGTATACAGGGATGGTATTTTTGTTCATGTGATTTAATTTTATGGTTGATTATGATTTCACCTTGAGTGAATGGTATACTTTCCCCTACATATTGATATATGAAGTTCATAATAATTACCTTTGGTTCTGTATAACAAAGAAGAAGCATTACATGTATCCTTATAGGCATATAGAAATTATCATGACTTTTTATATAGTTTCATTTTTATCTTTCCTTCAAATTTTGATGTATGCCTTGAGTGTTATTAAATGGTTTTATTTTATTTATAATTTCCAATTTTATAACATGATTTGGTTCCTTTTTTATCATTTGAATCTGATTCCATGTTTAAGTGATTGTATTTAAACATTCCTATTTATTTAGCATGTTTTGTCCATATATAATGCTTCTATGTTTATATTATGTTCCACTATGTTTACAGCTTACCATAACATGCTATTTTGATTTAGATATGTAAATGGTTTCATGGGAAAAATATAGTGGTTTCAACTAAACAGGAACTAGTTTTCAGTTGTATGGTGTATGTATTCTATATAATTGGGAAAATTTAACCCGTATACTCATAACATCATTGAGATATATATTTATTTAAAAACCTTTGTTATAATGTAAAAGATGCTAAATTTGAAATGATAAAGTGAATTAGTATTGATAAATGGGAGACAAATTCAAAACTGTAAACAGTATGTGTGCTTTACAAATTCTTAGATAACCACATATATGACGGAACCATTATATATAATCATTTTATAATATGAAATGAATTTGGTTTTGATTAAATAGGATCTAAACTATGATCTATAAATTGTATGGGTGTTTTATACATTAGGGTGGTAGAAACACCTGTAATCGAACCTTTTTTATGTTGCCATCATTTATTTTTAAATTATTTCAATGTAATGGAAATTTGATTTTAATAAAAAAATGGTTTTGTTACATTATATGATGCAAAAATAATCTCAAGTTGGTCTGTTGGGAAATTTTTTTTATGATATTAATTATTTTTGTTTTTTTATTTTCTATAATTAAGAAACCACTCTTGGGTTGCATTCTTAAGAACCCAGGTTGGATTAATGGGACCCTTGTATGTCCCCTTATATTTTTATATATTAAAAAGAATTTATGTGAAAAATTTCCTAATTATGATGGGATGTTAATAAATGTTTAATGATTAAAAAGAAATTTTTATAATACTTTCCTATTTTCCCTTGGTATTTTAGTAAAATCAATTTCATAGTGATTTTTTTATAAAATGTGTACATGATATTTTTTTATATCTTTAAATGTTAAATTTCCAGTGTAAATTAATGAAATGAATTGGAAATGGAATATTTGGTGGTTTTCTTCATTTAAACCCTCATGTGATGGTAGATTAGATTTTTACTTTCAGTTTCGTTGGAATGGAACTGTAATTGTTTTCTATTAGCATTCCTCTTTTGAGAAAAGGATTAAATAGTGGATCTTAATCCTAGTGACTTTTTATTGAAATGACCTTGTTATGGTCCGATTCTTATTCTTTTTTAATGAATTCTTTTAAGGTAGGTAACACCCTTATATCTTTAATCCCATTATGAAATATATGAGTTTATTGGTTTTTTGGTACTGTTTGAGTGTCGGTGTCCCTCGTAGGACTCATAGTTTTTAAATGACACCCTTTTTCGGATGAGTGGTCATCACATCCTTGATCTTTGATACAGACATGAGTACCAAGTAATGATCAGTTTCTACTGGTTAGATATTCCTCAAGCATGGTTGTCCACTTCATTGGTCATTTGACCCTTTCTTCTTCTTCAGTGATGGACGGCATGGTACATTTTTGTCTAAGTTAAGGTTTATCTAGGGTAGTATGAATTTGAGTTAAATTTATTCTGTGTATCACATGATACTTTATTAAATAGTTATGATAATCCTTGGGGTTATATCTAGGATTTTTTTCTATCTCTTCAAACCATAGGGTAGTATTCATTCATGTACGTAGTTCCCATTGAGTGCTAAATGATGTAATTAACTGGTTGATTCTAGTATAATCCTTGAGATTTATGTTGTTGAGTACGTTCTTGGGTTATCTCCATATTATAGAGACTTGGGCATTAAATAAATAATTTATTCCCAATGATAAGGATGATCTCTTGGAGGCTCATATGTTTTGGCACACCATTCAGTTTTATTCTATCTTTCATTCATAATTATCTAATGTCGTAACATAGTGATCATGGATCTGAGGAGAGACACACATATGTTTATAGTGTATAGCGTGCTTCTGAGGGGCTAGAATGTATTTCCTTTTAAATGACTAGGAACCTCCTAAGGTTGGGATTGATATGATGAATCTAGTAAATGATTCCTTCCAAGTATAGGAATCTCATCCCAATAAGACCATTGAGGAAATGGGTAGTTTTTCTCAAATTCCCACGAGGGTTTCAAGTTAGAACCATAACAATGCTTTCCTTGTATCACATCGTTGTTATGGTTGGCTATGCGAGAAACCTTTTAAAATTTCATTAATCGTGGATGCCTTTTGTGGTTAATCTTGAATGATCACTGGATTCCTCAAATGGTGAAGGCATCGAGGTTCGGTTAATGTTGTTGTTCTGGCAGCCGAAGCTGGCCTTCTTTTAAGAGGTTGACTAGTAGGGGTTAAACTATTCCTCTTTCGTTTTTCTTGGTTTCCTCTTATTTCATTATTTTAAAATAGATAATAATTTATCTTATCTTGACATTGTCTTATATTTACTGAGAGAGTGTTGGTCTTACATTATGCTAATGCTTTAAAATCATTGGGGCTTGTTTGGGTGGTTTTATCTATGTGGCATGTTAGACGCATGGTTTTTCTTTGATTTCTATATAGTCTTTATTGAACATTTGGTTCTGAAGTAGAAATTCCATAGATTTACTCTTGGACACCATTCATTCATCTTTCACTTGACCTCTAGGAAGATGTTACTCTCAGATCCGTCAATTATTGGACGTGGATGTCTTAGCCTTGATCCAACATATCTCTTATAAATATGGATTTGTACTACCCTAGGTTAGTTACCTGAAACCCCATGTAATTAATTTGAGTTTTCCTCGAACATGTAGACAGGTTCATTATTGATTCTTGAAGGGTAAAGAGTTCCAATGAACTAGATCTAGGTTACCCCTTATGTTCATGCTGATGAATGACAGTTTAGATGAACAAATGTTAGTTTGATCAACGAATATCACTGGAATTATGGTATGGTCTATGGTGGATGTGGTTGTGGTGGATATGAGATGACTTGGAAGAATGTATCATAGTTTAGCTAGTAATGCACTATCCATCTAAGCTGAGTGTCTTGAGAATGGTCAGTCAGAGGTTGATTGACTTGTTTTCCTTCTTGATAAGTGGTTACATACATTGAGGAACTATTTTAAAACACGTCTTCAGGTTAATCAGGTGTGATATAAAGTCTGTCCATATAGTTCGAAGAATTCTTGTGAAACCATCTTTGGATAGATCAATTAATATTTTACCATTTCTTTCTGTGAGAAATGTGTTATGAACTCATGTGAAATCAATTTTTCCCTATTAAATAAAAAAATGTTTGTAGAATCACTGGAATTATTAGAGGCATGCTATGTGAGTTAATTATGATAGTGGATGTATTGTGTCTCAGAATTGGCACACTATCTAATGTTAAGACCCTTAGTGGAGAGCACCTTTGTCTATATGGTTAAAGAGATGATGATGTGATCATATCGACATCTAAATGGGATCGGGTAAGCTTCCTCCCTGTGTTTTGGTTGGAAAAAGAGGATTTTATAGAGTGATGGTGGCTTAATTATTCTGTGCTTAATGAAGGATCAAAGGTGTGTTGGGCATTTTAAAATGCAACAAAATTGTTTGAACAATGTCTCATTACCCTCATAGTTTAGGTGATGTTCAAATTTTATCTGAAGGATTATTAGGGATGATAAGCTCTATGGTGGTGAGGTTGTAATGACCTATGTTTTGGGATTGGACGAAAATCAAAAGGAATTTGATTTTTAATGTTTACAGGAAGAGATATTCTTAAAATCAAGATTCAGAATGTAATTATGAGAGATGAAACACATCAATGTGTTTTTTTTAGACTTGGGTTAAGGACAGAGAGGTTTCCTAGGTGACTCATCGATTATTGGGAGAATAGGTGCCTACAAATCCAAGTTTGGAGGGGCTGTAGAGGGTACATTGTTTGTATGAAACATGGCGGTATCCAAAAAACCATATGGAAGCAGAGAAGGGAGAAGAAACACCCTACATGGGTTTTACAAAGTTTACCCAAACTGTGTTTCCTTGAACGAGTAGTGCCATAAAGGTTGTACCCTCTCACTATTCTTCTTATTTTTGGTGCATGGTTAGTGAAACTGTGCTGGTCGAACGATGCAAGATAGTTTCTTAAGCTGGGTGTGTCGCACAGTTGGTGCATGGTTTGGCCAAAACATGTGGAAACACTATAGAACTTTCTTTTTTGGAAAAAAATACTTAAATGAAATTAATGAAATTAAATACTTTTTTCATCTTTCGTCCTCCTCCTCCAGCATGTGTGTCTCCCCTCTCTCATGGGTTTTCTCATCCTCATGCTTAACCTAGGCTTCATTTATCTCCTCCTACAGTTTTCTGAATCAAGTTTCATCGATATCTATGGATCATCATTAGTAAGATATTGAGTCCATTTGAATCATTTTTAAGTTTCTCTTGACCTTGGTTGCGATATTTGGGTGTGAGTTTATTTTCCATATTTTCAGAGAAAATGTATTTCTCATCAATTACTTCCAAAAATGATTAAATTATGTATTGATATTGGATGAGTGATACTTTCTAAGCATTAGGTAGTTAACCTATGACTTGTACCCAAAATTTTCATCGATTTATAAATATTTTTATTTTTTTTCATGAGGGCCTTTTCCACGTGTTAATTTTTAATTGGTTCCATCATATTAAATTGATACTTGTGACATGTATTACACTCATGGAGCATTATTGTGTAATCAGTAGTTTTCATCCTCGACCATGGACACCACATGGGTGTTCTAACTTTAATTGGACATTTATAATTAATTGAATAAATGCCCGAAATTACTTTTAATTGTTGAACTTGGTTTAATAATAGAACATACCCCTTGTAGTCTATTGTCTAAATGATAATGGTAATAATTTAATTACATTTGAACCATTATATTTAAATAAACATTCTTGGGAGTTAATTTAACATTTTTCATTTGAATAATTGAGACATGACTTTTGAATGGTTTTTTAAGTATGATAAATGAATTGTTTTGTGAACAATGCCATGTTTTTATAATAAAACCCATCGATGTAGGTGTGTTATCCTCTAAGCTAAATATTATTTTTTTGTATTTAAATCCTCTTTAGCCATGTCAATTGATGTAATATTATTCCATGTTTCTTATGTGTTGATATGTTTTATTATTATGACATGGCCTTTAGTGTTACAATATAAATGGATTTTTTCATTTAGGTAAATTCTCGTTCGTTCATGGTACCTTCTAAGAAACTTCTTGAATAATTAAATTGAATTGAAAATTTTTTGTATATTCTAGGGAATGGTAAAAATTTTATTTTTATTCATGATGGTTTTTCCTTTAAATGTGATTTTTTATATAAATGGAATAAAATTTGAAAGGAAGGGCTTATTCAATATGGATTAACTTCCTTGATTGACTTTGATTTTTAAAATTATTTTAATTGAATATATTAAAGGGATTAAGTGACTTTAAATGTAAAGTGTGGTAATGCCACACCATTCAATGAATTCTTAGTACATGTTATGATTAAAATGATATGTCCAGCTTATATAATGGGCTAGTTAAATACAATGAATGAGAGGTATTTCCTCAAGGATTGAATTTTGAATAAGATGATTCCCTTATATGGGATTGATAAATTTAAGCCACGAGAGGTATCACCTTGTGTCCTTTTATTATAAGTATGATTTTTCATTATACATAGGTTGTGGAATAATTGTCAGGATTATGTGGAGTATAGTGATATCACTCTTCCTTACATTGGGTGTTGAGTTTATAGAGTATCACACTAGTGATATTATATCGGTGTTGGCCCTTACGAACCACTTACCATGATTTGAGTATTTCCATGGAGGATCACTCTTAATCCCATTTTTTTATTGCATGATGTCTTTCACTCCACTAGGATGAAGGGAATGTACCCTATTGGTTGAGCTTTCATGCTCATTTAGACTAGTTATTGATGTCTTGGTTACGCCCCGGTCTATCCAGCATCTAGTATTCTAGGTATGTGGCCATTAGGCATTGGTAAAAACTTGGTTTATATACTTGGACTCAATATATAACTATATTATATAAACATATATCACAACTATTTTTGTATGGTAACTGATTACACACTTATTCCGACTATGAGATGAAGCAAATATTACCACCAAGTGTCCCTTAGGAACCTGGATGGGTTATTGTTTATTTACTTAGCATTGTTTATATATCATTCTTCTTATACCTCCACACTTATTTATATTATATTTAGTATACTTGATTCAGTCTTATACAACATGGGTGGGAACCTGCTGGGATTATTATCTCACACCCTACTATGATCTCCATTACACTGGGCTACCCGAGTAGACCTTCTGTTTTTAAGACCATGGTTTCTTTCTTATAATTAATAGATTGTATCAAAGAGTTAGGAGTACAGTACAAAGATGGAGCTCAATATTTTTATGGATATCCACCTTGTGGATTTTCTTTTAGTTCATCCTTTTTATCTTTATTTTATTGTATCTTATAGCATGTTTTATGTTTCTTTTTTTCATTATTTATCATCATCAGGACATGCATGTATGATTTGTAAATTGTCATTGGACATTTATTCATTTATTCAACTTTTTATTTTTCTTCTTCACCTATTTTTCATTCATTTATTTACTACATCCACTATTTACTGTTTTTTATTATTTTTATACCGTGGTGCTACTCTGATCATCATGTTATATTCTCCTCATTATCACCTCCATACACCCTCGCTACTAGTCATCATCCTCTGGTGTACGGGGAGGTGCACATGAGTTAATGTGACCCATTAGTATGTCTACCATATTAATGGTTACCCAGGTCATGGAATTTAAATCCTCCAATTAAATCACTTAACAGAATAGGGTTTCACCCATTAAAGAAGTAACAAGGAATGTTCACCCCCTAAACCAAGTGTTAAAACTTGTTCGCAAAATAAACCATACCCAAACAAGGTTTTTACACACTGAAACACTTCAAAAAAATGTATCACCCCAAAAATAACCATTGGGTCACACCGAGATCACTCTGAGCTAGATTCAAAAGAACATAATCTTTCCAACTCATATTAAAAATCATGAATTTGGTATTCATTGGGGAACTAGATCACATCAAATCTTATCTAGGACAAATACCCTGGTGCACTTTGATCATCCAGGTACCTTCCCTAACATTCACATGACCCTATTGACATGGAACTACACTTACAATAGTTGATGGTATACTCCCCACCATCTGAATTTACATATACCACTCAACGAGTGAAACCATTATATTTTTCTTTCTAAAATGAAAGTCACTACTCTTGAGCCATGTTCAACAATCCAGTCAACACCCGGCCAGGATAAACTCTCAAATTGACCATGTCATATCACTTGATCCATTTATTTTTACCCTATATCTACCATGGGAAATTTTCCAATTAATCAACAACTAAGGCAACCAAACCTATAAGTAACCCATGAAATTCATCGATCATTCACTCACATATGGCCACTTACTAATTCTTGATTAAATGGTTACCACATGTAACCATTTTTAAAAAAAATTATTTCACCCAAAATAATAGTTGTATTCTCTAGTACTTCCCAAAAATAGAATCTGACATGCGATCCCATGATACATACATAATAAAATACATGTTTCAAACTGTATAACTTCTGAACATGCTCTAATGGATGTTAATATCACCTAACAAGATAACCCTTGGAATTAAACTTCAAAATCGAGCATAGGTTTGATTCCAATATTAAACACACTATTTACTACAATCTGTAATCATACTCATACCAAAATAATCTACCTAAACATTCATTATGATTCCAAACCACATCCATGGTCAATAGATCTACGGACTCAACTTGTATTACCCTCAAAAACTAGCTCCAATTAAAAAAAAATGTCCAAACCCCATTTTACATACTAGAAGTCTATAGATTCAATGTCCTTTTACATGTATTATTTCATTATTTTAAACATAAATATATAATAAAGGAAAACCATAGATCATAAGGACTATTGTATTTGGAAGACCAAGTTCATAATACTTCAAAAAGAAACTAAAACATAAAATTTTTTATCCTCCTTGATGAAAATTAAAATCATTTTGAGCTCCTAAAACAACATAGGATAACCTAGGGAATACAAAAAACAAAGGGTTGATCCATGAATCCTATAAATGGATTAAACACGATAAAAATGAAAAACATGTGACTGAAATGAAAAAAATGATATCATAAAATATAAGGATCAGGAATAACCCCAAGGAAGTATAATATAAAGATAATGGTATCATAATATCATGGAAACATCAGACTATGGATACAATTTGAAACATGAAAAAAAACATAATTGAAGGGTAACTTCCAAAATACAACAAATGGTGGAAAGTGTTCCATCAGGGATTAGGTTCACACGCTAATCTAATATATAATGTGGCAAAAGAAAATAACATTACCCAATAAATTATAGCGCTATTTGGGATCATCCATCATAACATGTACATTCTTATGTTTTCCAAAAAATGATATCAATCATAAGGTATAAACATAATTACCCATGGAAATAAATGTGTTGAATAATATTACCTCATATAATAATAAAAATATATTTCGTAAATATTTCAAAGAGAAGAATGAATTAAATATATTTTATGTCTATATCTGAGTAAAAAATATTAAACCTCAAAATATGTTGTTCATTTCAAAAAACATCATAATTAAGGGATATAAATGTTAACCTTATTTGGTATTTATTTTAATGAAATAATTTTATGAAAAAATATTTAGTCTTATATTTCCCCATTAAATTAATGGAGAATAATATCGGTATATATATAAGAGACACATATATATATATTATTTGGATTCTATAACATCAAATAGATAGATAATGTGAGTTATAGAAAGGAAGGTCGTAACCCAAAGAAAATGAGTGGTTTAAAGAGATCACTTGCCTTATGTTTTGATATTATTCTGCACTTCCACTTAATGGAATATAAAAAAAAATTAATTAATTAGTTTGTTAATGAAGAACCTTTAACATCTATATTTGATTTTTTTTAGTTTTATTATGCTTATTTATAAAAATTTCATCAATATATAATGAATAATTTCACTGTTCTAAGATTGTTCTCTTCATGGTTTCAATTTCATGTCACTTGTAGATAATTATTGAAGTTGATGTAAAAAGGGGGATATAAATCCAAAAGTGAAAAAATGGTATTCATGTACTTATATAAATTTAAATGGTCCCAAATACCAATGTGTGTTATAAAATAGGTATGATTAACTTAGTAACAATGTTAACGTTATGTGGTTTGTTCATTTAGGTCATTTTACTGACCATCACGAAATAGATTCACTTTTTTTCATTATTTTATTATTAAAAAATAATGATCTTGAAATAATTTATAATATATATATATATATATTATAAACACATTTCACTATAATATTGTACCTATAACTAGCCTTCAAGGTGGTTGAGAAAAAATAATTATGTTGTTCATAAAGGGAGTGAAACAGCCATATTTTAACCAACGTTTTTTTAGAATATAAAAAATGGGGGTATAATTTGGATACTATAAAATAATAATAACAAAAACTTATATTTAGGATATAGATGTTACTATGCCTAGGTGGATGGAGATCATATGTGGGTGGTATAAGATGAATTAAATTAAAAGAGATCTACTTTATGTTTTAACTCTGTCTTTGGTTTTATCCTTTTAAGATACATTTTAAGGCCTCCATGAATGGTATTTGTATAATAAAAAAAGCAGTACAATATTGGGGCAAAGGATTGGTAAAGGAATTTTGAATAAATTTTTCAAGATACCAAGCATATAATATTGAGTATATAGGGTGTTGAGGGTGGTATTTATAAGGGGAGGAGAAGAGTTGTTTTTAATATTATAATTAATATTTTATTATTTTGGATAAACAATATAAATAATATTTGTTCTTATGATGATATACTATTAATGGAACATGTGATTTTGTTATAATGGGTTTTTATTGATGTGGACTTTTAATTCTACAATTTTTCCACATTACATTATTAAATTAAAATATAATAATTTCTCAAATTATTTTTTTATTGAATAATTTAAATTTGATATTTTTTTAGAGTTAAATTAATAAAACTCTTAATTTTCTATTAAAATATATTTTTAATTATTTAATTTTTGTTTTCTATTAATATATAAATTAATTAGTAAATATTGAAAACCCTTATTTCTTTTATTGTTTTTGTTTAATCCATATTAATTTGTTTTTATTTATTTATTTAAATTTTTAATTTTTTAGGAATATAATAATTTTTATTTTTTAAATCTAATTATATAATTAATATAGTAAATTTATATATCATTTAAAACATATTTTTATGCTTCATTTGTATAATTTCATTTTTTGATTCCAAATATTTTTTTATTTTCTATTGTATGTTTTAAAATAATAATATTAAGTCATTAAATTTAATATTTTTTTAAATCTAATCTTTCTATTGTTTTTTATTGGAAATTATTAATTTATCATTGTTTTTTCTAATTTAATTTCAATCATCTTTGTATTTTCTTCAATAAATTAATTAGTTGAATTAAAAAAATTATATTTTATCTAATGAAATAAATGATTTGATAATTTATAATATCGAATAATAATATAATAATTTTTTAAATTTTTTTATTTGTTTGTTTCATTTGTTTATTACTTCTTTAAATATCAATTAATAGTTTTTAAATTCAAGATTTTTTTAATTATGCAAGATTCCCTCTATTGGAGAATTACGTAGTTGATTTACAGCTTTCACATAGATAATTTGAAGTTTTCACAGAGCGAATTTTTAACATCATCTATGCAGCTAATTTCCACTAAAGAAGCACATATCCATTTTCTTCCTAGGTCACATATCCAAATCTGGAAGTAATCATGTACTTTATTTCTCAACATACAATCATGTATGTATTTTATAATAGCTCACTTATCAAAATCGATACTCGACTCTGATTTTGAAATGATTAGATTATCGAATTGTAGAAGGAACTATAATGGAAGAGATCCATGAAGTTGACCCATGATTTTACTAGGGAGATATATTCACACAGAAGTGAGAAGCTTTGTCAGTGAAAAGGGATTACATGGGGAATCTTCTCGATGAATCCTAAAATCAAGCCATAAAATATTAACAAAATAAATACATAGTGAAATCATTAAGATGAATCATATATATTTTGTTTCCATGATCAATCTCTTTGTGCTATAGAAAAAACTTGAATATAAAAAATGTTCAATCCATGATTGCAAACAATAGAAGCTTCCACCATGAAGTGCATATTGATGTTAAAGGTAAAACCCAGAGTTTTTGGAAAACCAAACCAAAGGAAATATTCTTAAAGAATACAAAACCCCATTTGAAGATGAATAAAGATTCAAGAAAAATATTTAAAGTAAAAAACATGATGTTTTTATTAATTATTTTAATTTAATTAGTTTTATTTCTTTAATATCTTGTGTTACTCACAAAAATGTGTTTAGGCGAACCATATAACGTTAAAAAAAATTATATTTCTATTATTTCATAGTATTTGGATTATAGTGAATGAATAGTAATGACAAAATTTTGAAAAATATATGTTCTACACATTTATAAAATTAATTAATTAGTTAAAAAATTATTATAAATAAAATTAAATGATGTTTGAAAATAAATGATGTTTTTTCTAGAAAAATAGTGTTTTTATGGACACAATTTATTTTTATTAAATTAATTCTTATATTTTAATTATTTAAATTGAATATAAATATTATATACTTGATCAAAGTTTTTAAAAAATAAATTTATATTTTACATGGAATATGATAATAATAATATAATTTTATAGATAACAATGTATTTCTCTATAAAGAAGTTCTTTCATATTTTTCATAAATAATTTAAAACTAATTTATTTAATTTATAGGTATTTAATTATATAAGATGAAATAATTATTTATAATTAGTATGTTAAACTTCTTTTAAAACCCCCCTCTTATTTTTATTCAATGTGAATAGTTATTGTGGTAAAATTTATAACATCAGTAAAGGTTAAATGAGGTTAAACTAGATTATAAATGAGTTATAAGGCCATAATGTTTTCATACTAATTCATATTGGATGAATTTGATTAGAACCTTATCACCATATGATAGAAATTTATTTCTTTAATTGACACTTTTCCATGAAAATGATTTATATATTTTTTAAGTCAAATAAAGTTACAAATTGTCTCTCTCTTAGTTTTAAATATTTTTTATGCAATCACATAGGGATATAAACTAGTTATGAACAAATATTAATAATCATTTTGTGAAAAATGGAATTATATTATATATATTAATTTATTTCAAGGTTTTAGATAATATGTAATTACCTTAACTTCTCACACAATGCAAAAATAGTATTTATTCAATTAAATTATATTTATTATATTTATGATAAAATTATACTTATTTGATTATAATATCACATCTACATGCTTAACATCCATTATTTTGGTAAATTATTACATTATTCATTCATACGTTTGGACTACCACCTCCCTAAAGCGATTGGATTCATTTAATATTTCTATTTTTATTGGATGGTAATGAGGAATAATTTGATGAACATATATGATATATATGATATAATAATGATCCTATAATGGTTAATTAATATATACCTTCTTTCATCCAAAGAAAAATGATAACATTGATCATGTATACGCACGGCCTACCATCTTCAAAAATACTGAAATTCATTTTTATATCTCTAACTAATATGGGTGACTATAAATATATATATAATTAATATATATTATATTTATATCATTATTAATATTATTTACATGATTTAATAAAGATAAATTTACTTGGACTAAAACTACTGAATTGAAATAATCAGGATAAATGAAACGGCTAACGCCTATAAATGAGGATTTTAATAAATAATTATTGATTAAACGGGGTGTTTTAAAGTTATAAAAGGATAATATATGATATTATAATCATGAACATGAATATTTTATATAAGTATAAAAAATTTAAATTTATTATATAGGAGGATAAAGTGATATCAAATCGAGGCTAACTTAAGGTTATGGGTTTTATGTTACAATATCATTGTTTTTTCAGAATTCTTATGATTATGTTTTATAACAAAATATTATGATCCAGTTGTCAAAATAATTATATATTTTATTCTCTTTTTTTGTTTATTTAAGGAACATTTTTTCCTTTCATTTTCCTCATCATATGTACTAAGGATACTGAAAATATGTTTTTAAGGAAAATGAATTAATTTCCCTCTTTGATTGAAAATCATTTTTATTCCATATCCATATATTTAAAAAAATGTTATAAATATGTTTTTAATTATTATCCTATTATTTATAATGTAATTTTTTCAATGATTTAAATTTTAATTAAAATTAAATGAATCATCATGTCATTTTCTAAATGAGGTATTTTTTTAACTTCTTTCTAATATTATGAAAGGAATAGTTATTTTACTTATATTGAAGGAATGAATATTCCTACCATCATGACTAATTTTTTATTTGATTATTCCTTTATTTTTTATAGTGTTCTTTTCAAATAAAATTTTTTCTGGTATATTTGTAAATTTTTTTAATAAGTGGTTTCAAAAAATAAAATTGATTTCCCACAAGAATTTTTTAATTTTATTTTAATTGTGTTTGTATTCATAAAATACAACAACCATTGATTTCACTTATGATTTACTATGGATAAGATCCAAGGATACCATCCTTATATATTTTCTATATTTTTTTATTATGAGAATATATTTATGAAATTTATATATATTCCATGTGTTATATTATGATGAAATGATGAAATACTTATGAAACCCAATTCTTTTCCATGGGATATTGTATGATGAACTGTTCTTGAAATTCCTTTATTTTCATGGGTTCTGATATGATGATTGATTTTTGATATTATGGACCACAAGTGTGTTATTATCATTATGTGATGGGTGGGACCTATTTCTCCAACTAATGTGTTAGATAAATATTATTGTCTCATAATATAAATAGAACTAGAATAGAGAGTGAATCCATTTCAGTAATAGAATATATCCACTATGATTGTTTTGTTCATGAACCTTGACTACTATGACTGTTTGGGGAGTGAACCCATTCAATCATGATATCCTTTGAAATTATCCTTAAATCTTATGTAAATGTTTTTATATTTTTACTTTTATTCCCCAAATCAATGTCTTATGCCTATTTTTAGTTTTAATGGTTTACAATCTGTGATTCCCTTATGATTTGTGTCCTATGAATAACCATGATTTATAACAGGAATTAATATTATGACCTTTGATATAAATGGTATAGTTTTCAAATGTTAAGATCATTTTCGTATACCATTATGTTTATGTTATACTAGTATGATCATTGATATCTCCATATTTTACCCTTAATGGTCATCTAAGAACACCCTTTTATTATGTTTCCTTTTCCCGTGTTATGGAGATAGGTATTAAGTATAATATATTTAGGAAGGGTTCTAGTTATAAAGAAATAAATGGGCGAATGTGTAGATATTTTATGAACTAGTATTTCATGTTGCCAAAGATACTAGGCCTAAATGATTTTGTTATTTATATAAATGTTATATAATGAATATTCATCTATTGAGATGTAATATCTATATACTAAAATTATATATCAATACATTTCTTATTAAATAAATGTTTTAGATAACCATGTGAATCTAGGATGAGAAAACTTTAGTAAGAACCCTAGGGATGAGTCTATTTATAGAATAAAATAAAAATGTTTGTTTAATGGTAATGAATAGACTAGGTTAAACATAATGGTTCATAGAACAATGGGTCATGATTTAAACATCCTATAAATTATTTTTCTGGATTATGTAATTTACCACCGTGATAATTGTTTCTCGCTATATGATTTTTAGTTTTTGTTAATGGTTGGAACACTAAAAATATTATTAATTTCAAATGAAATGGACAATGTAACTATTGTTATCCTAATAAAATGAATTTTATGGTAGATATAATGAAAAATATGTTCTCTATGATTGCATAACTTTCTCAAGATATGAATCATGATGAGCTTTAAAATGATTAAAGAGGGGAAAATATATATTGACCCATTCATGAGTCAATTCCCATATTATTTTTATTGGGTCACTACTACACTAGTTGTTGAGAAATGGATTAGTACCATTGAAAACATATATGTCTTTATTAGGTGTTCAGAACATGAGAAAGTTATTCTGGTTTTTTATCATTCGGAAAGTGAAGAAGATTAACGGTGTAATTTTATCAAGATCATGATAGAAAAAGAAGAAATTTAATACATACAAGAAAAAATGGGTTAAATTATATTAATAAAACTAGTAAATGTTTTAAGAGTGGAAAGGAAGGTTATTGGGTAATCAAATTACCAAGTGATGGGAAAAATTAGCTAATTATGTGAATATAGTGAAAGATCTATAGAATGAACCACCCACACTCAAGTGTTTTTAATGAATTATTTCTAGGAATTATACTAACCAATGCCAAAATCCAAAGGTTAATGATGGTGCTCATCATCAAAACCACTCTTAATCCCATAGATATAGGGAAATCTCATGTGATCACTATTTATGATGAGTTGTACGATAATGATGTGGTGAATGGTACACATACCATCGACTATAGATTTGTTAATGTATTATCTGATTTTGGATATATCTACACTTTTATATATAAATACCTTTATAAGGGTATATTTAATACCCCAAAATGATAAATGGTTAAATAACTAAATGATATGACTCATGTAAACAAGGTAAACCATTCTTTTCAGGATCCTACATAATTAAAACAACATAGTTAAGTGTTATTGACCTAGATTAATAATTAGGATTTGTGACCTTCTAGAAGTATCCTAGGGTTTGTTAATTTGAGGAAAAACACACTAGAGAAATTATATATAGTCCTATGGGGATAGTAATTAGTTAAATAACTCATTCAGGCATGTATGTGTGTCCCATGTAGGGGACCACATCTCTACAACAAAACTAGTGGTACCTAGTGGGTTCAGACCTGACAAACATGTTATGTTCGGGTGTTTTTTCTATCAGTGGGGACCATTTTATATATTTGTATTAGATCATGAACCCATACTTAAGTGTGGTGCACTACCTAGTTTGACATATAGGGTACACAACTAGGATGTTGTTCTCTAAGGGGGGTTGAATGTAACACCCCAAAATAATAAAGGATTAAATGAATATATGATATGACTCATGTAAACAAGGTGTACCTTTTTGGGGAACCTACCTGATTATAAATCCACAATTAAGCATGCTTGGCCTAGAGTATTGATCAGGATGGGTGACCTTATCGTAAGTTTCCAATGGTATGTCTAAGTGAGGAAAAAGAACACTATAAAGAACATGTTCTATCCTATGCTAGCAATATTGTTAGAGAACATGGGTTAGCCTCATCTAGGGTACCACATGTCAATGAATAAACTTGTGATACTTGGAGAGCCAGGACCAAATGGCCAAGTTATGTTGTGATGTTTGTGCTGTCAGCAGGGCACAATTGTTACAGTATCATAGTACTTCCTTAAAAAAAATATGTTTAGTTAGTTTTAAAACCCCTAATGGTATTATGATCACATCCCAAGTCTATTATTCTTCTACAGTGGAATTTTTTGAGAATATGTTTCCTATAAATCTATTAATTATTCATAAATTTAAATTAGATGTTATTTTTGAAATGGATTGAATTTCTTCACATAAATCCCATATCAATTGTTGACTAAGAGAAATTACATTCGTTATTTCCAACAACCCATTGATCTCAAATTAGTTTGATTTCAAAAATGAGCATCCAATGGAAGTTACATCCATTGTATGGGTCACAAATACTATTCAAAAGAAGAGTTGATCTCATATGGTTGTTTAGAAACACAACACAGATGATATGTCAATTGTTAATAAGTTTATTGATGTATTTCCAAAATATTTTCTTGGAATTCCATTGAATCGATATTTTGAGTTTTAAATAAAACTCATACCTAGATCTACACCTATTTTAATGACTCCATATTGAATTTCCATGATTTAGTTACAAGAATTGAAGAAGAAACACTAGGATAATATTGAAAATGGACTCATTCATAAAAGTGAATCACCTTGGGGTGCACCAATTCTTGTAGTTTTGAATAAATATAGATAAATGTGAATCTTCTTAATTATAGAGAACTTAAAAAGATCACTGCCTATAGAATGTATCTTTTATCCCATATTTAAGGCATGTTGGTCAACTATGTGGAGCTCATTACTTTTCCAATTTTGATCTTCATTCTATATATAATCAATTGAGGGTGAAGAATGTGGACATACCAAAAATATTATTTTGTATAAAGTATGGAAACTATGAAATTATAGTGACTCCATTTTAACTTACTAATTCCCACTCTATCATCATATATTTAATGAATATATCCTTTTATGATTACCTTGATTAATTTTTGGTAAAATTTATAGATTATATTATTTTCCATTCATAGATAAATAAATATGATGAAGACCATTTGAGAATTATGATTTATACCCTAAGGAAGGAGAATATTTATTAAACATTTTCCAACTGTGAATTTTGGCTTCCTAAAGATTCATTATTGGCTCATATAATCTCATGTGAGGGTATGTCAATAAACCCTTAAAAGATAAATGTTATTGAACATTGGCCTAGACCATCGATTGTGCTTAAGATACCTATTTTTCTTGGTTTCTAAGGATATTATCAATGTTTTATGGAGAATTTTTTATGGATATCGAATCCACTTTCTATGTTCACATGGAAGGAACCCAAGTTCCATTGGATGTATGGATGTGAAAAATGTTTTAAGAAACTAAATAGAACATTGTTTAGTGAACCTGTGATTACACTACCCTATAGATAAGAATTGTTTGTAATATATAGTGATTCATAAAATAAAAGACAATGTCATATCCTAATGAAAAAAATATTAATATAGTTTATGTCTCATGAAAAGTAATGTTTCATGATAAAAATTACTCAAATAATGACTTCAAATCAGTTGTGGTAATTTTTTCAATCAAGATATGGGGGAATTATCTCTATGCAAAAAAAATTGGCATATATAATTATCAAAAAAATTAAAGGTATATATTCACTAGCAAATAGATGAACTTGTAATAATGAAGTTAGTTAGATGTGATTACAGATTATGACTTGTCAATAAATTACCACCCAAATAAAATGAACGAGGTGGCAGATTCTCTGAGTTAAAAGGATCATGCAATCATATCTATTATGATGACCATAAAAGATCCAATATTTCTAGAATTCAAAAGTATAGGTCTGAAAATATTATCATAATGGGATAAATCTTATCATTTTTAAATGATTGTTCAACCATCAATCCAAGTGAATATTGAATAGGCACAAATAGAATATATATATCTATAAAAGAATGTGAGAAATGTTCCAAAGTTAATACATTATTTTGATGGAAAAATAAGGTTTAGAAACCATTTATGTGTCCCTTTGGTGTCGTATTTGAAGAAAGAGATGTTGGATAAAGCTCATAGTTTTCCAGTATCTATCCATACTAGAATTGGGATGATTAATAGGGATATAAAAGAGTATTTTTTTGGTTCCATGGAACAAAGAGAGATATTTTAAAGTATGTTTCATGGTGCATATAATATCAGCAATTTATGGATAAGAGACAAAATTTTAATGGGACTTTACAACTATTACCCATACCAGAATTGAAATGTAAAGATATATCCTAGGATTTTATCATCGGACTACCTAAAATATCTAATTGGAGTAATTATATGAGTTCTATAGTAGATAACCCATTAAATTTAGAACACTTAATTTATATAAGATAATATTTCAATATTGATCAAAATATTCAGTTATACACTCAAGAAGCAGCACGATTTCACCATGTACCGCAATCAATAGTATTCAATCAGGATCTAAGGTTTTGTTTAATGTTTTAGATAATTCCTTAGTTAGCAATGGATACAGAGTTATGTTTTGGAACTTATTATCATCCTTAGATAAATGGTTATAATGATATGACCATTAAAATTCCTAAACACATGTTAATATATTTCTCTATATATTTAAAAAAATTATGATCAACAAAGACCTTTGGTATTATTATCATGAAAAAAAATAGATTTCTCTATAGAATTAATAGGGATCCTAACAAATCTCTCTATGGTAAAAATTTCATAACACCCATATGATGGAATTAAGTTAAATAAATAAATATATTGAAACCTAACCTAGATATAAAAATGAAAGATAGGCTTATACCCATTCAATATCACAAAATAGACACTCAGATCCAACAAAAAAATTAAGCTACTAATCATCAAAAATATATAGAGATTGAAGTTGGTGACAATGTATTCCTAAAAAATTTACTTGGAAAAGGGTGATTAGATTTAAAAATAAGGGAATTATATGAACATGGTATATTCTTCCCTTTGAACGTATTGATCATATTGAGACGATAGCCTACCTTTTTCTACGTTAACTGAATCTCTCTCAAATTCATGATATGTTCCATATATCTCTCTAGAGGAAGTACATAATTGGTCCATCACATTGTCTAAACTCAGAGATCATATCATTGGTGAAATATCTGTCTTATAAATAAAAAAAGTAAATATTATGTATCATAGATAGAATGTGCTACAAAATATTTCCTCTCACCTTATTAATGGATTTTCATAAAACCAGCAATTTGAGGATGCTATGTGAGACCCTGAGGATGTGATGAGGAAAAAGTATTCTTTTTTATTTATATTAGAGTGGTGAATTTATTGGGTGAAATTTATTTTAATTGGGGTATAATTAAAAAGCCCAATATTTTTATGAAATAATTATCTTTAAGTAATTATATTTCTTTAATACCTTTCATTATATGCAATAGCAAGTTTAGACAAACCATGTAACATTATTAAAATCTTGTGTGTCTGTTATTAACTAGCCATTATATTGGTTGGTATGAATATTAATGACTAAATTTTGAAAAATATATGGTCTAAAATTTTATAAAAGTAATTTATTAGTTATAAAAATTATTATAAATAAAAAAAATCTATTTGATAATAAAAGTAATCTTTTTTCTGAAATTTTATTTTTTATAAGCCTTTGTGGTTTTATTAAAATTAATCTCTATTTATGAATAATTTTAATGAAAATTATATATTATTTACATGATCAAATGTTTTTAAAATTTAAAAAAATCTTGGCATATAATAATAAAAAATCTAGTTTTATGCTTAAATATTTATTTTTTCTAAAAAGTAGTTTTTGTCCAATTTTGGACACTTAATTCAAAATATATATATTCCAATTATAGTCATTGAGTTGGATAAAATTAATAAAATATTTATAATCATTAGTTTTACATTTGGAAAATATCTCCCTTTAATTTTTGTTCAATATGAATTATAACCACGGTAAAATTTATCAACTTGGTAAAGGACAAATCAGGTTAATCTAGGTTAAAAATAAGTGATAAAGACATAATTTTATTATCCTAATTATTATTGGATGGAGGTAATTTGACCCTAATCATCTTAGTCTATAATTTTATTAGTTTAATGGGTACTTTTTCATAGAAATTATTTATTTATTTTTTAAAATTAGAACAAAATCCTCTATTTATTATGAAAGAAAAGACCTTGTTATATATGGGTAGAGGGATACCCATCTCATAGCATGTAGGCCCAAGGAAAATTGGCCCATGAAGATTTACTAAAGGATTAAGGGCCTGAAAACCCGAATTCTAGGCTCTAAATCCCATTTTTTCCCAAATTCCCCTTCAGAGAATAATAATACTACAATACCCAAGATGTTACAGTACCTACTACAGTAGTCCCACTACAACATTAGTTGTTTCCCATATAGTGTCCCCACTAGTATATTTATAATTCTTATATAGTGTTTTTGTAGTGACCCTTCTGTATTAATTCTATAGTAACCAATGAAATTTTCCCTACTTAGTTTTGAGTCTGGGTCTATTGGATGCACACTTAGAGGATTTAAATCAAGGAAAGTTACAAAATTTCACACTCTTAGTTTTAAATATCCAATATGTGTTCCTATAGAAACAAAACTAGTTATAAATGAATATAAATAGTTATTTTATGCATAATTAAATTATATTCATGATGGAAATTTATTTATAATTTTTAGATATTATATAATTACCTTAATTTCTGACACAATGCCAGAAAAATATTTATTCAAATAGTGTTAAAATAAAATAAATGATTTAAAAAATATTAAAAGTGATATAATTTGAGTAATTTATAGTATTTAATGAATTTTATAGGTAAATATGACTTATTTGTGTTGTTTTAAATGATAATATTAAAATTATAACTTATCATTGTTGTAGTTGGTTCCCTCAAACAAAATCTTGTGTAATTTAATATAACATGTATTCATTGCATTTAAGTTTAGTTAAATATTTCTCACATCCTGATTACTCGTCTCATAACATAGTTTGTGATTATATCCTAAGAGTATTTTTCACACAGAAAGGTAATATTAGTTCCCCTCTATTATGAGACCCTAAAATTGCCATGAAAATATTCTAAAATATATGATTTATGGCCAGATGAAATCATTTTTGGGACATAAATTATACGTGATTTCTAGTGTGGAGACTCATAGAAATTTGATTTTCCTTCTCATGGTGTATTCCATTTATACAATCTAGGGCAGGATATTATAAGAACATAATATTTATGTAAGAAAACTATGTTTATTTTTTTCCTTGGATGTTCTTATTAGTGAACATGTGTATTGATCATTGGACATTAATATTATTATTGATAAGTGTTATAAGTCATGTACATTGATGTATAGAGAACAACTATGATGGAATGTGTTCATGGAATGGTAGGATACATTAGGTATTCTATGAGTAGTATATAATTAATGAATAATACCAGAAATGATTTTCCCTTCTATTCATTAACAGATGATAATATCTTATTCACATTGATTAAAATGTTATAGCCTAAATAAATCCATGGCCATGGTGTTCTATAGGAAAGTTCAACATCCAAAAAGTCAAAAAAAAAGATACATCAAGCACATAGGTTAATGAAACAATCATTTAACCTTCTTTATTAGGGATATAATGATAAAAGAAAAATATTACATAGTAATTTTTTGTATGAGGTGTTATATCATTACAGAATTAAATTCTTTTTCTATGGGTTCCTTGGCGTGTTATCAGACTCAAACCTTAGTTTCTCCAAGGCTTCTACTAATGCCACTAAGAAATATTCCTAAAGGGTCACACACTATGTGTATCCAAAATCTCAGTTAAAAATATATTATTATTATTTAACGAGTTTGAAAAATAGTTTTCCCACATGTAGAAGAAAAATTTTTCATTTTTCTTCATTATATATATTTTTCACTAGTTATATGAGAGAATATTATGTGAGAAAATATTTAACCATTATTTATTTATTTATTGATGAATGCAATATTTATTTATTTATTACTGAATAATGAATGGATATTTATTTATAAAATAAATAGTCATTAATCAACACCTGGTAAATATTTTGGAAGAATGGCAGACTACTTTTAATTGTTTGGTGAGAGATAATGTACGCTGAATATTATTTTGATAAATAATATTTAAATAAATTCTTGTGTTTAGTGTGTGTTAGTGATGAATATTAGTAATTTTATTATAGACATGGGGTTATGTATGGATTAAATAAATAATAAATGGAACTAGTGAAATTATTTATTTCTAACCATAGAAGTATTTAAACCCAATTACGTTATTTTTTCAGACATCTAATTAATTTTTGTGTGCACAAAGAAATTCATATAATCCTCTTGAAGGATTAGAGAGCTTCTTTCTCCAATAATGCTCCCAATAATGGGGTATGATCTTTCTCCACCTTCCAATTTGGAGTATAGGGAGATTAAGGAGAATAATTTGGAATTGATTCTTTGGGAAATCAAAGGATAATGATTCATGTAATAGGATCTATTGGTCTAGCACTCAAAGATTACAACAATGGAATTCAGACATTTTTGGAACATAAATAGATTACTGTTAGATGGAATTTAATCTTGATTTTTACAATTCAGCAATGTTATGACATAGATCCAATTTCCAATCCATCAATTATGAAATAATTTCATCCAAGGTAGTTCTTTATTTTCTTAAATTAATTATAAATAATATGGGGTGATTATATGCTTTGGTTCCACCGTTTATCTATTGTCTATATTCTCTGAATCAATTTTTTTATCGCAGTATTTATTATCATGTAAATGTCATATTAATCATCAATCATGATAATAAAAAGTTGGGCTTGACCATCTAATTCTTCCACTACCCCTAAAACCTAAAAGTGGTATTAGAATGGTCACAAAATAATTTATAATTACTTAAAGATTATTGATTGATTTTCACATTTATTTTTGGTTTTCAATTAAATTTTGATCATTCGTTAATCGAAATTACAATATCTATTTTATTCTTCTTTATTTATCATAAACATAATCAAATATATAAATTTTGTAATTAAGGTAAATTTTAAGATATCATATGAAGGTGTTGATGAATCAATCCAGATAACCAAAGAGTTCATGTCATGTATCACAAAGTTACACACCATTTACTGGTTTTTAATAAACTGAGAATTAATTTAGAATTAATTATGTCATGTTTAATTATTGAACATGGTGAATTTAATAACACACCATGTTTTGATCGAGCCAGCCTATCATACAATCATCTTGAGAATATGGTGAGTAACTTCCATTCACCATGTGTAGTTCATTATTCAAAGACAGGTCGTGTATCATTGTACATAGCCTATATGGTTGTTGGTCATATAACCTAGAGACCACACACTGTGTATCCCCTGTACACATCATGTACACCAAAAGTTTCGCTAGCATGGTTAAACGTTGAGTCCCTAGGTGTAAGTCACGAATAGATGGTGAGAAAAGTAATCTTATTGTATCATAAATGTGCATGCCATGTAATTTTAACAAGTTTTTTATAATTGATATTTAATTTGTCATACAATTTAGAACTTATTGAAATGTACTTATGTATGTTCATTAATTTTATCGGAGATTCCATGTGATTGGTTTTTATATTTATTAATGTCTAATTAGTTTATGAATAATGTTCATATCTATATATCTTTTATTAGTCATCTTACAATTATTACTCTACATGCATTGAATCTTAACACTCTATGTAAATAGGATATAAATGGTGTAATCAGTAAGTTTATAGTTCACATCATTAAATTACATTATTAACTCATGTTTTCTACATAAGAGTAAACCAAATATGAGTATAATAAATTTTGGGTAGTTCAGAAGGGTACTTGATGTGTTTCCTCTAAGGTAAATTTTTTTATTATACATAGTAAATTTTAAAACAATTGTTAAATATTTCTAAAATTATTATAGATGATAATCTCAAGGAATTTTAGATGATAATTAAGATTAAATATTTGATTAATTAAAGAATATAATTAATTGATTTGATATTGATTAATCTTAAATAAGAAAAATTAGAATTGAAAGCTAATTTTATTAAATATTTAGTTTGTTGCATGTATTTGGATGATCATGAAATTATATTATACCATTATATGTGATTTTTTTCATTAAATTAATTGTAAAATTAAATTATTATCATTTGTGTCGCCTTTCATCGCATTATGTAATGGCCTTCATGCACATGGTTTCTTTTATCTAAACCCCTTAAAAATAATTTGGTTCCCTTACCTGATTGTGAGTAAAACCCTATATAATAGATGGAGCTCTCAAGCTCAAGGAGTTGGTTCAAGTTTAAATTCATGGTGACTCCAATACAAGATAGATGAATATGTGAACATTTCTAATTTTGAAACATGAAACTTAATTAGATCATAGTGTTTCCCCCCAGGTTGGCGGTTAGATTATCATATATTATATAAACTAACCATTAATAAAATTTCATGATTATACCACCTTATTATTTTATTTCTATAAACTTTCTTTATTATTTAAATATGTTTGTTTTTTCATGATAATATTAATTAATTAATTAAAAAACACTCCATATAGAACGAAAATAAATTGGCATCTATGTGAATATTATCTAAGACATGGTCAATAAAATTAGTAAATACAATTTATATTAACAAGCATATAATAAAGATAATAATTAAAAATTTATGGATTAAAAAATAAAAAACCTAAATTATATATATTAATTCGGTATAACCTTCAAATACATACCTTAAAATCCTTCCATAGTTCAATGTTCTTGACCAGCCAATGTTGGGGTGATATTAATTACAATGTAATTATAACTGGAATTTTCAGGTTGACATAACTTAGTTCACATCAAGGGTTGACTTCAAAAGAATAAATCTATCTAACTAATAGTAAAGGGTTGAGGAAATCCAATTTAATGATTTTATGATTGGGGATTCGACTCAAAAAATAAAGTATCTATGAGTTAATGGAGTTCAAATTTGAAATTCATACCTAAAACCCGTCAAATTTATTGAACAACCAAAGTTGGGGTGATGAGTAGGGGAATATGGATCCCAAACACTAGAATATTCAAGCATCAGATTGTTATTAATCCAATGGTGAGGGATATTGGGTTTCAAAAAAATAATGGGAGATTAATATATACATTAATTTTTTTATTTTTTTAAATTTTATCAGACAAAGTAATAAAACTCTCCTCATATAATTTAAAGAAATAGTAATAAAAATGAATTCAAACATTTCAACAAAATCCATACTTTATAAAGATAAAATTCTCACAGAAACAAATTTCCAAGAGTGTAAAAGGTGGTTTCATGTTAACCTTCTGCATGAAAATAAAATTTTATGTGTCAGAATAACTTATTCCTAATGTGCTTAGTAATGAGTCTAGTGTGGAAGAGTTGTTTCTCTATCGGAAACATTTTAACAATGCTATAAATTTTCAATTTTCTATGCTATCATCCATGAACAATGATCTTTTGAAGAAATATGAGGACATGGATGTGTATACCATGATGTATCACCATTGGGATCTCTATCAACAGAATGTGAGATAAGAGATATATGAGATCTACACATATCTTCATACAACTAAGCTTGGAGATTCAGTACCAGCTAGGCCTCTAATATTCAATTTTATTATCTATATGGAATTCTTAGACATCTTCGGGGTTAAATTAAAAGATGATTTTTGCACAGATATCATAATTTCTTCACTACAAAAAATATTATCTAGTATTATTGATAATTATAACATGAAAAATAATGATAAGTGTCTTTTAGAAAAACTTACACAGATTATCCAAGTGGAGACAGACATGGGTCCTGAAAAACATGTGGTCGTTTTGGGGAAAAATAAAAGGAATAAAAATTATAAGGGTCCTAAGATAGATAATAAGTATAAATCTCCCATGAACCATCCTTCTAATAAGAAAAATATCTATAGTAATGGTAAGGAAAAGAAGGAGTTATGTTTTACATGTCGAAATCAAGGCCACTATGAGTGGAATTGAACCCAGAAACAATGGGAAGGTAAAGCTGAATTAATTCTCAAGTGTAATCTTTCAATATCTACACATTGGGTATTAGATAAAGCTTATGGTTTTCAAATATGCATCCAACTACAAAAAAAAATTATATTTGGTAATATTTCAAGAGGATATGTGGATTTGCGATCTTTAAATGGCATGAGGCTATCTTCTCTATCCATTGGTGACTACCACTTTTAATTTTCAATATTAATGATATCGGTTTTAAGATATTCTTATTATGTACCAAAAATTACCATGAACATAATTTTTATATCATTCGATGATGCAGATGGATTTATTTTTAAATATAGAAATAAAATTTGATTCTTTTATTAAGAAAACTTATTAAATGGTATGGCACATTTAAATAATGGTCTTTATGTATTAAATTAAGAAAACCATGTACTGGAAATAGATAATGAATAATGTTCGCATTACTTATATAACAACTAGTAATGGAATCACCATCTTGGCTATGTAAATGAGAATCCTTTGATAAATCTCTATCAAGATGGTTATGTATACTCTTTTGAGATAAAACCATTTGAAATATGTAATGGTTGTGTACAAGGGAAATTTCTAAATTGTCATTCAATGGATTTATTGAGAGGGCCACAGGATTAAATCATTTGAACACACAAATGTGTGTATACCATTTCCAATAGAATCTAGAGGTGGATATTCTTAGTTCCTAAATTTTATTGATGAAATTGGAATATATGTCTATGACTACTTAATGAGTAATAAGTGAGAGTCCTTTGATAAATTAAAAGAATTCAATAATGAAGTAGAAAATAAACATGTAAAGAAAAATAAACTTTGAAATAATATAAATAAGCTTTGATCGTATCAAGGAGTTGAATATCTTCACCAAGAGTTTGTTGAGATTTTATAGGAGTTTAGGATTCTATCTCAACCCAATCGACCTTACACACCATACTGTAATGGTGTTGGTGATAGTTGTAATAGTAAATTGTTGGACATGGTACTTTTGATGATGAGTCATAAAGATATTTTGTTAAAAATTTGGTTATATGGATTACAAAATGGGGCATATACATTAAATAAAGTACCAAAATAAAGTCTAAACCATAATTCCCTTTGAGTTATGGGGTAGAAAGATAGCCATTTTCTCACAAACACGTGTATGTGGTTGTGAGAAGTTTGTTAAGACCATATGATGAATAACGATAGAATCTTAGGGCAAAAAGTTTATCTTTAAATGGTATCCTAAAGAAGAAAATGGATATTACCCATACAACCCCTTAGACAAGAAAGTGATTGTTGCCAAACAAGACATCTTTCTTGTGAGGGATAAAATCCTCAAAAAGAATAGTGGGAAAAATATTGACTTCAATGAAGTTGATTCTCAAGACACACAAGAGTTGGTACAAGAACATATTTCATAGGTCTCTATAGAAGAAGTAATTTCTCAAATATGTATACAATGCAAGAGAACTAGATGGGTAACATAACTAGAGAGATATGGTTTGTTGGTAACCCATTATGGTGACTCATTATTGGATGAAAATGATAACCTCACTCTTGGAATGTGGAATTAGAGATATATAAACCTAAAATATGGAAATAATTCATGAATTAGAAAATAGAATCCATGTATGAGAACCAATTTTGGGTTCAGGTCGATGTGCTAGTTGATGTAAATCCCAAAGGGTACAAATAGATATTTGATTGAAAACTAGACATTAAAGGTAAATTAAATACCTATAAATAAAGCATTGTGGCTAAAGGGTATAAATTGCATCAAGGAATTAACTAAAATTAAACCACTTCACCACTAGATATGTTTAAATCAATCAGAATTTTACTTAATATATTGGCTTACCATTATTAATAAATCTTGAAGATGGGTTTCAAAATAGTTTTTCTTAATGGAGCCTTCATGAAGATATCTACATGAAATAACCATAAGGGCGTGTCACTCTAGGTGATGCCAAAAATATTTTCACGTAAAATAAATCTATTTATGATTTGAATTAATTATCCAGGTCAGGGAACATTTGATTTTATGATGCTATAAATGAATTTGGTTTCATTAAGAATGAATGTGATCCATGTGTATAAAAGAGGTTTATTGGGAATATGGTTATTATCCCAATAGTATATTTTGATGGAATATTACTTATTTAAAATAACATATCAGTCTTACATTTTGTTAAGGACTAGTTGACCAAGTGTTTATCTATAAAATAATTAGGTAAAGTGACATATATTAAGGGATCAAGATCATTACTGATTGACAAAAAAGGATTATTTCACTAATTCAAAGTACATATATTGACCAGATACTAAATGGATTTAGTATGGAACAATCCAAGAGGGGATTGTTTCCAGTGTTACATGGTATTCATTTTCTATGAAAATGTCTCCTCATATACAATAGGATAAAGATATAATGAGTAATATGTTATAAACTTTAGGGATATTATTAATCAGGTATGTCATGTTATTTACTAGACCTAATGTTTCCTATGCATTGATAATGGTGGGTAGATATCAAGAAGATCTAGGAAAATATCATTGGTCTTCTATTAATGTTTTCCATGACTATTTGTGAATAACAAATGATATATTCCAGGTGTGAGGAGTAGAGGAGTGTCATATCATTACGGGTTATACTGATTCCAGTTTTCAAATATATTATTATTATCTAAAGTTATAGTTTCTATATGTTTTCATTCTCAATAGAAGATTTGGGGGATATAAGAGTTCAAAGAAACTAGTTGTATTTGATTATATAATGGGTTCTAAATATACAAGAGATTCTGATGTAGGCAAAGAAGCACTTTGGATAGAAAACATTATCAAGGATCTTGATGTGGTACTAATTATTAAATACCCTATCAAATTGTATTATGATAATAATGTAGTGGTGGATCTTGAAAAACAACTAAGGACACACCAATGTACAATGGGCATACTCTAGAAGTATCACCTCTTGAATGAATTTTTTCATACGGGTCAATATATAGTAATAATAGTTCCCATAGAATAAAATATGTTTCACCAATTGAGTAAAGTCGTATCTTAGTAGGAGCATGGGAATCATGTGAGAGCTAACAGGCTGAAAGTTGCTAGCAGTTGGATCTAGAGAATGTGGCAGAATATTGGAGTTGGTTCCCTAGAACAAAATTCTATGTAATTATTGATAACTCTTATTCATTATTTTGAATATTAATTAACTCATTATCGCATCATGATTTTTCTTCAGAGTAATATAGTTTGTGATGAGTTCTTCAAAGAAGCTATTACACTAAAACATCATAGGATCTCCCCAATATGGTGATAACTAAAAAGTTCAGTGACATTATCCTTAAATATATGTTCTACAGCTGTAGAAATCATTTGAGGGTAAAATGATATAGTCTATAAGGGTTTAATACTCATATTATATTGATTCACCTTCTCAAGGTGTACCCCCTTAGTATTATTTAGTGTAGGATATTATGAGAACGAGGCCTGTTAGTAGGAAATACATATTTATGTGTCATTGGATATTCCTATCTATGGATTTTTGTGTAGATAACTATAATTCAATAATATTATAAATGAGTGTTATAAGTTTCATACTTTGATGTTTTGATTAGAGCCATAATGATATATTTTTATGGTAACGTAGGATACCTTGAGTAAATCAAGAGTAATTTTTTCTCACTAAATAACAAGTGAAAGTATTTGAGCATTATTTTCATTAATAGAAGTAGATATCTCAGGTCCTTTAATGAAAATGACATATCCTAAATAAGTTAATGTCTAGGTTGTTCTATAGAAAATTTCAATTTCTTGAATGCTGAGAAAAGAGACAAAAATCACATTGGTTGATGGCACCACCATGCATCCTTATTGATTAAAGATATCATGATAAAAGGATTATATTACAAAGTAATCATCCATATTATATATTATGTCATTAAATAATTAACTTCTTTCTTTATGGATTCCTTGGCATGTTTCTAGATGCTTAAATTGGACTTTAGGATTCTTCATCTAATGCTACTAAAAATAGACTGAGAGGGTCACACACTAAGTTTATACAGAATATCAGTTAAATAACATATTATTATTAGACAAAAATTTGAATAAATATTATTCCCACACATGATTTAATAATTTTTCATGTTTACTTTTTATCATTTATTATATCTCTTGTTATTTGAGAAAATATTGTGTGAGAAGAATATTTAAAAAATATATATCTTCTATTTAGTGAATATAATAATTATTTATTTATTGGAGAATAATGAAGTGATAATTATTTATAAAATAAATAGTCATTATTCAAGTACTGATAAATATTTTTGAGGAATTATGGACTGATTTTAATCGTCCATTGAGAAATAATATATATTCAATATTATTTCAAAATAATATTTAATATAATTCATGAGATTAGCGCATTTCATTAAATAACAATATGATTATTATTATAAACATGGGGTACCACATGCAATAAATAAATATTAAAGGGAACCTCTGAAAATATTTATTTCTAACCCTAGTAATGTATGAACCTAATTATATTATTTTTCAAGAGATCCAACTCATTTTTTGTGAACAACGAAATCCATAGAATCTTCTTAAAGATCTAGAAAGATACATTCTCCAAGAAATTTACCAAGAATGGAGATTTGTATTCCTATATTATCCACTCTCGCATCTATAGAGATAATTGAGAATCATTTATAAGTGATTCAGTGGGAGATAAAAGTCAAATGATGGAAATGATAGGATTTTTCATGCTAGCACCTGGTAATTCCTACAGTGACATTCAAAGATATATGGAAACCATTCGGATCACCGATAGAGGGATTCTAGTCTTGAATAATATAATGAAATTATTAAACAACATAGATCCATTTTTAAATAAATCAATGAAGATGTAATTTCATGCTAGGTACTTCTTTAATTTTTTATATTTGTTCTAAATAATATGATCCAATACTATACTTTAGTTCTGGTGTTTATCCATTTTTATATTCTTTGATTCAATTTTGTTGATCAAAAAATTTAAAATCATTTAACTCTCATTTTAAAAATCAATAATGATAAAAAGAATAGTTGGTCAAAAACCATCTGATATTTCTATTATTCCAAGAACCTATAATTTCTATGTCTTTTATGTCAATTATATGAATAGTTTCTAAACTCACAATAATGATATTTCATAAAAATAAAATATTATCAAATTATTTAAAAATCGAAAAAATATATAAATAATAGAAGTTTTAAATTATATGGACAAAATTTTAAATTATCCATTTAATAGGAATTTTTTACATTATAATTAAATATTACAATCTTTTAATAATGAAAAAGTTGTCACAATAGTTAAAATTAAAATTTATTAACTAAGGTTTAATCAAAATGATAAGGTTTAAAATGAAACATAAACTTATCTAAATTCTATTAGTTAATGTTATTATAAACCCGTGATACCTCATATTATAGTCTTTATCCATTTGGAGATATTTTTCTTCAGAATTTATTTATTATAATTAAAAATATAAAAAATTCCAAAGGATCCCTCACCTCAATTATAAAATGGAACCTCCTAAATCCCCTACATTCAGCCTTCAAGATCAACCAAACTAGTCCAATGTATCTCTTAAACATACCTAGATACATTCTATAGTATTTATTCTTCCCAAAAAACCATATAACCCTTTGTAGGAGATTATAGGAGTCATTTAAATGGAGAGCTAACCATGTTACCCGGTCATTTTATTTTCTACTCTTTTGTACCTAAAATAAATCTATTTTATTTAATAAAAAAATATTTATTATAGTACCCTAAATATATGTAAATGTTATAATTATTATAAAAACACCATTATAAACAATCTTTACTATTGAACAAGAAGTGAAGGCATCGCCAGTGCGTACTCACAACTTACCAACTCCACATTGTGATACAATTCATTTTTCATTACCATATTTTATTAATGGGGGTTATAATGGTTTTATTGTTTATATATTGTGTTTATTAATTAATTATTATTATTAATTGTAATATAACATATACCTACTTAACATCCAATCATTTGGGACACATTAATATTTTTTATTTTTATGTGTGGACAACCACTTATTGGAAGTAATGTGATTCCTTTTTCATTTATATTTTACTTAGTAGGTAATGAGGAAGATTTTTATTACTATATATGAAATATAGGATATAAAAATTATAGGTTTTGAATGAATTAATGTTTACCTTTATTTTTTCATGCATTGAAAAATGAAAATAGTACTCTTGCATACGTACAGTCTAACATCTCCATAAATAGTGTAATTTATTTTACAATTTCAAACTTATATGGATGACTATAAATATATAAATATATATACATATATATATATATAATGAATATATATTATATTTATATCATGATTATGTTTTCTTAGATAATTGAACCAATATAAAGTTAAAACGACTGTAACTACTTCACTAGAATACTCAGGATAAATGAAACAGTTAACACTTGAAAATAGTGATTTTAATAAGAAATTATTGATAAATGGGGGTGTTAAATGTTATTAAGGGATCATATATGATATTATATGTTTGAACAAGAATTTGTTTAAAAGTAAGATAAATTTATATTTTTTATAGCAGAGGTTAGTGTGCTTTCAAAGAGAGGTGGACTAAAAGTAATGGGTTTTATGTTACAATATCATCGTTTTTCATGATATTTTATGATTAATATTTTTTGATGAAATATTATGATAAAAATCCCAATACACTAATTAATTTTTTTATCCTATGGTTAATTATTCAAAATATAATTATTTATTTTATTTTCCTAATCCTATGAACTCAAAATACTAAAAACTGTTTATAAGGAAAATTGACTTAATTTCTCTCTTGGGTCAAAAACAATTTTTATTCCATATCCATATTTTCTAAAAAAATTAAATATGGTTTTAAAATTAAACTATTATTGTTTAAATTAAATTTATAAGTGTTATAATATTTAGAAAATGGTTTTAAATGAATATTCTTATCTTTTTCAAAACAAGGTACTTTTAAACTTTTTTCTATAGTTGGAAAGGAATGTTTATAAAGTTATATGGGATGAAAGGATTTTTCTTACACCATGGTTATTTTTTACTTTGATTCATATATAAAATGGATACAGTGATATTTTCAATGAAATTTGTTCCCTTACTATTTGTGCAGTTTTTTAATAATTTATCTCAAAATAGAAATATAATTTTCCTCATATATTTTTTAATATTATTTTAATGGTATTTCTATTAATCAAAAAAAACCTAGGTTTTATTGATTTTTTATTAGGTATATGATCCAATTATATCATTCTTACTCATTATATTTATGTTTTACGTTTATGATGAAAATATGTATATAAAACCCATTTTTCCGTGATTTATCTATGATGAAATAAAAAAGTGTTTATAAAACCCATTTATTTTCCAAATGGGATAACTTGTTGAAATTTTTATGAAACAATTTTCTTTTTAATTTTATTAATTTTTGATTTAATTATGATCTTATATAATAGATATGTATAGTTTTCATTATGTGGTAGTTGGAACCTATATCTCCCTCCAATTCATTGAATAAAGATTAATATCTCATGAGATAAACATAATTGGGATGTGGAGTGAACACCTTTCAATAAAGAACTATATCCACTATTATAGTATTGGGAGTGAACCTTGACTAGTACAATAGTTTTGGTAATGAACCCATTTCCTTATGATATCCTTGTAAAATATCATTGACCACTAAGGAAATAAATTTTTAATCTTATATGTATTCCACAAATCAATGGAATATACTTATGTTAAACATTAAAGGTCTATGATATTTGATTCCCTTATGATTCATTTATTCTAAACTAGCATGATTTATTCCATGAAATAATATTATGATATTTTATAAATAGATCAAGACTTTAAAATATTAATATCATGTTCTTATACCCTTATTATTATATTCTGCTTATGTGATCATTAATATCTACCACGGTTACCCTTACAAAGTATATAATCTCACTTTTTTCTTATGTTTCTTTTCTTATGTTATGAATAAAGGTATTGTGTATGTTATTTTTTTTAGGGGTTCTAGTTATAATGAAATAATATGGATCCAATGTTGATATTTTATGAACTTGTTTTTTATGATTCCATGTTTCTAAAAATACTCAGCCTAAACAATTCCGACATGGATCTAAATGTAATTTAATAAATATTCATATATTAAGTTATAATATCTATACATAAAAATTACGGTTCTCTATATTGGAATCAATGAATGTGATAAATAAAACCATTGCATTGGATAAATATTTTTACCGATCTCAATGTTTGAAGAAATCTACAATTGATCCTATTTATTGAAGGTAAATTTACAAATTCGATTCCTTTTTTATATTTTATGAATCCCAAAATCACACTCAAAGAAGGATGTGGCACCCAAAGACCACCATTTCAACATTTTTGAACTAAGACATATGGTTTGGAGTTTGAGAAACTGATACTGAATGAACGTATTGGGGTGATTTACCCTTGCTTGAATGATAAAGAAGAAAACATCGACAACATTATAAAATAAAAAGAACAATGAAATCTTGGTAACCTATGGTTAGTAAATTAGAGGAATCTAGAAATAAAACTAGGATTACAATGATTGGTTTTGTGGTAGAGTATATAAGAAGATCTTGAAATTTTTCTTGGACATTTGGTATTTGCAATTAAGGCCAATATGATTTGATACTGGATTTAGTAAGCCTTCTATTGTAGTCATTTTGAAGAACAAGGACCCACCTGGAATGTATATAATTTAATACTTAATTAATTAAATGAGGGCCATATTCAGCTTTTAATGAATTTTGTAGTTTCATAATCTGATGGAGAGAAATAAATATAGCTTTCTAGTGATATGAGATAGTGATAGAAAGACTAAAAAAATACCCTTCCTCGTGAGTAGAAGTTGGAGTTAGTGATAAATAACTTTTCAACATGGAAAAACTAATTTATTAAATTTTAGGGTAAATAATGATCTAGAACAAAATATATAAATAGGATAATAAGAAGTATGGTAGATAGAAATTCACACATTCTATTTTGGTATTGTGAAAGGGATCATTAAAAGTGGAACCAGAATATTTTAAAAAGAGATCTTTTATCGATAACCCAATGAATTTGAATATTTTCTTTTTCTCTTCTAGGAGATCATGTTCATTTTTAATTTTAAAGGCTAGATCAAGTAGTTATTAATGGTTATTTCTCTATAATTTTTATTCTATTAATATCAAATGTTAAATCACTCAGGATTATTGAATGTTGATTCTCGATCAACTTTTCATTTTCAATTTTTACATCCTTTCATTTATTAATTGTTCATCCATTCTTAGAATGTCACATCACCAATTGAATTTCTTAGATATCTTAATGTGGCTTGTTAACTCAATCTAAGTATGTGTTTAAACCTAATTATATTTTTTTAAGTTTCTTTGTGCTAGACCAAGGACTGTGAGCATAGAGGGAGTGGACTGTATCAATTTACTCAGTGATCATTCAGTACATTGATTGACTCTTACTCAAAGGAGTCCAATGGTTGAGATCAGGTTATTTATTTCTCTTTGATAAACTCAATTAGAGGAATGTACATAGATCCTAGAATGTGTGTTGAGAGATTTTTTTTCATTCAAAACATTTTAAATGATGAAGATAGGATTATCCATGAGAACTACTAGAATGGGATACTATTTATATTCTGTAATTTCCACTACTTATAATCTATCTTTACTTCTATCATTTATAACATTATATATTTCACTTAAAAAAATTAAAACACACAAAAAATTTAAATTCATGATATTGAAACTTCAAAAGGGTAGTTACATTAGGAAAAAACTTGGTTGTTGTTATACTATAGTATTTAAGGATTAAAACTTGAATAAATGTTAATAATTACAAAAGATGCAAAAAATCAATTGGATCTTTTGTTTGGGATGATATCAGGGATTTCAAAAAAACATATATATATATATATATATATATATATATTATTTTCTTTTATTGAGTAAAAGAACAAAAAATATATAGTAGTTCACGAAATAACTTTGAAAATTGAAATATTGAAAACTTTTATAATCATAGAACTATAATAATAGAAAAATAAAAAAAACAACTCATTGAATTTTAAAACATATAAAAATTTAAAACATCACAAAAAGAAACAAAAAACCCAATTAAAACAGAATAGAAAACATTTAGAATTTATAAAACAGGGCTAACAAAAGAAATCTGAAAGATCTGACTTATCTTATTATGTGAACAAATGGAATTTCTTGCATTACCCAAAGATATATTAAGGTTTTCATCTAATATTATCAATGATCCATCACCTTCTATAATTCCATGCTTCACTTGGTGTGGATCCTCATAAACATTTACAAGAATTTCACATGGTGAGTATCCCCATGAAATCTAAAGGAGTGAGTGAGGATTACATCGAGATAAGGTATTTCCCTTTTTCTCTTGACAGGATGGATAATGAGTGGTTTTACTACTCAGAATACACCTCACTAGAGAGGTCTCACTTATTAAAGAAAATATTCCTTGAAACAAATCCCATCCTCTGGGACTACTTCATTACGAGAAGATATATCTGATGTTTGGCATTTAAAAATGTACACATTTCATGAGTATCAGCAGTTATTTAAGAAACTGTATTCCATATTCCCTCACCACTATTTTTTTACCATATCCTTATCTAATATTTTTATGAGGGATTAATTTTTATAGATAGGACCGTGATAAATACTATGAAATGGGGAAAACTATGTGATAATAGTCTTGTATATTATAGGTTTCTCACTTCAAAAAATTCCCAAAATTCATAGTAATTGGGTACTATGGGGTTGATTCATTTCAAACTAGTTATATTAAAGTCAACTTACAATTTTAAAAATAATGAAATTCAGAGTCAACTAAGTGATCTTGTTAGTATGATGAGATTGATATTGACTATCTTTGTTCCTCCTTAATCTCTATTAGAAATGGTATATCCCATCCAAATGCAATGTGTCAGTCATCTGCAATTGATCATTTCAATGATCAATGTCCTCATTTTAAAGAGATTACTTAACAACTTAATGTAATATTTCCAATAAAACCTTTCTAGAATAACCCAAATAAATATTTCCAAACCATAACATTCAATATTGGTCTTTTCAATATAATAATAATTTCAAATAAGGTTTTAATTACCAAACAAATAGTATTAGGACTAATCATCAACAAAACAGGAATTTGAAACCCCCAAATTTCAATTATTAGTTGAGGTACGGTTGGAATAAACATTGAAAGCAATCTATTTGGGATTTCAAAAAAAATAGAATCAAAAAAAATTAAAAAAATAAGTAAATCAAAGAAATGTTTCACACCTTGAGAATATGGTTAAAAATAAACAATCCATTTCTCAATAATAAATATATCTTTTATAAAACATGGTTACTCAAATGGGTCAAATGGGAACTGAAAGTAGTTCATTGAAAAATCAATGGAGTGGTAATTTTCTATCACAATCTGAAGTGAACCCAAGATGAAGATATAATGTAAGTTAAATATATCTAATAAATGGTAATAAAATGAAAACCCCTAATATGAACACAATTAACAAGTACATGAAAAGTAAAGTTATATTTCTGTAACTAATGTAAAATCACATGAATAAGTGAAACAAACTCTTTCTAAACATATTTTACCACCAATTGATCATTTCATTTAACATTTTATCTATAAAATAGTACATCAAAATAATTAAAAGGATGAAATAAAGTTTGAAACCCCTATAAGGGTTTTAAAAACCTAATGAGTTCTTACAAATGGAATAATAATTTTGAAGATGACAAAAAAATATAGAGATCTACCACTATTTCCTTTGATAATCCCTCTTTTCAAGATCAATATTGAATTTTAAACAAACAAATAAGTGTTCAAAAATTTTAGGAAGTTCAATATTAATCTACCATTTTTAGATGAAATTAAATAGAACCACTGATTTGAATGTTTTATTAATGAAATTGGAACTCATAAAAGCAATTTTAATGGAGGTGAGAAATTAAATTGGGGAATAAATGTTTCTTCTAGGATTTAACATTACCTCTCTATTAAATTCATGGATCCTAGTATGTTTTATATCTAATTTTTTTTTAAACTTTTCAGTTTGAAGTTTCAATATCAGATTTAGAATCCTCTATAAATGTTATTCCATATTCTGTCTTTTCATCTATGCAAGTTGGAGATTTCAAGTAATCTAGTATTTTCATCCATCTAACTGATAGAAGTGTAGATAATATAGTTGGAGTTATTGAATATGTGTTGGTTGGAATAAATTATTTATATTTCCCTACTGATTTTTTTGTGTCAGATATAGAGGATAGAATATTTAGCCCTCATTTACCCTTAATATTAGGAAAACCATTCTTGAAAACTATTAAAGAAATAATTAATGTTCACAAAGTGACTCTATCCCTTGAGTTTTTATGAAATGTGGTTAACTTTCATATCATAAAATCAATGAAACTCCATATAGAATAACATTCTACACAAAAATTTAACATGATTTATTGGTTCTTTAAATATTTTTTCCCTAATTTTATTCATGATAATTAGACTCTTAATTTTGTAGACCAATAAATCTTTACTAATAATAAATCGGTTGAAAATATATGATCCAAAATCATTTATAAAGATGAATCAAAAGCTGAATATTTTTAAAAAAACTAAACTCTATTTTTTAAATTTTTTAAAATGAAAAGAATGATGTTTTTTTTATAAATTATACTAAAATGGATGCGTATTTTTCTAGGTTTATTGAAACATGTAATGATGCAAAACAATTTTATTTTCTATCTAAAATTAAACCATAAATGGTAGAAATTTGTTTAAATTATTTAAAACATGAAAAAATATGGATAATTTATTCTTAGTTTATATTATTTCTTGTGAATATACTATTTTGAACTAAAATTATACTAATAAGGTTGTTAAAGAAGCTCCTCATTTTTGTAAACTTGAAGCTAAAATTTATATTGAGGTTAAAACATTTTATCTACAAGATAATAATTTAACTACTATTCTAGGATTTTATAACTCTACAATTATAGGATATGATTTAGTGGCTAAAAATAAAGTCAAATAACCTACAGAAACTTTTTTCAAAGAATAAATCCCACCCATGCTTTAATTGAATCCTTTCCTAAAAATTTAAAATATTTTTTCTTAGAAGACATGAAAAATTTCTCTATTATAATTTCATGTGGTCTATAAATTGAGTAAGAGAACCAAATTTAAAAGGCCCTTAGAGAAAATAATAAGGATATAGTTTAGTCTTTAGATGATTTTATTGGGAAAATCCCTTTAGTGTTTATTCATAGGATTATTCATTAGGAAAATTAGAAACGTGTTAAACTATATCATAGGATATTGAATCCTGTCGTTATTAAAGTTATTAAGAAAGAGGATACTACATTGTTGGATTTAGGTATAATTTACCCAATTCATAATAGTTTATGGTTAATTACATTTTATTGTTTACCTAAAACAATGTTTCACAATTGTTAATAATGAATTTAAAGATTTTGTTTCTTCTGGGATGCACAATTATGTATAATTATAACTATGAAAACCCAATTAAAAACCGATTGGAATAAAATTTATATAAGTAAAACGTCGAAAAAATTTATGTGAACACACTACAAGAAATATTATCACATTTTAAAAATACTTATGAAATCATAGTCAACTATTAAGATGCTTAAAAAAGGAAATGGAAGGAGACACCTACCTCAATGACATATGGATGCAACAAAACCCCAAATCAAGAATGAACATATCATAATAGGCAAACCTCTCTCCTATTGTTAAAATAAATACAAACCAAATAACCTTTCCACACCTAGGGTTATTCAAAAAATATATCACACTATGAAAAACCAATAAACTAGTAGAGGGGGTTGAGGAGATGAGTAAATCCACCAAAACCCAAAATAAACATACCATGAAGCTTGGAGAAGCATCAATGGAGTAAGTAAAACGAATGGGAGAGGGGTTCTGCAGCCCTATTGTGTGAAATAAATGAGGCAAGGGTAGGATGACATGAATTTAAACAAAAATTCATAAGGTCCAAAAAGGAATTTATATATTTTTAATGTCCTGGGTAACTCTCTTGGTTTAGATACCTGGCTTTCCAAATTGCGGGCATACCATTTGAAACCTACAATAGAAGAGGTAACCTCTCATAGTTTGTATTCATGGTTTTTGAAACCATTTTCCAACCATTCAAAATGGCTCTATCAAATTATTGAGCCTCCCTGCATGATTTCTATATGCTTTCCCCAAACTGTGTGCAAGTCGTGCGACTTATCCCTGACACAAAAAAGGATATACATGGTTTCTCTTTTTCCTTACAGATTTCAAACCAATCCATGGTCAAATTGTTTCATACAAACCATGAAATAATTAAAACCACTAGAAATGCACTCATCTTCAACAAACTGGATGTTTTACCATCAAACTATTCACACAAACCATGCACATGTCCAAAACTCACCTCAAACCTCCAAAACACAAAAAATAATACTATGAACTTGACCTGAACCTTATCCAATGGATAAAATTTCATGAAATTAATAAAATAAAAGAAAACCTTTGGTAATTATTTGATAAAGATCCTATAAAAAAGATGGATAGAAGATATTAGGAAGGAGGAGAGATAAGAAATCTGACATTATATTTTGACAGTGAGAGTTGGAGAATGGGAAGAGGAACGAAGAGATTTTATAAAGAGATTTGGTATCAATCATCCCAATAAAGATGATTATTTCATTTCAATACCTATATAATATCATGAATGGATATAATTTTAGTAACTAAATCTGGTGGATTCTCATTGTGATTTCTCTCAAACTTTTATTCATTTACTTTCAAACTATAACCATCTATGGATTTGTGAATGGTGTTTCTCTATTGAATTTTGATTTTCAACCATTCCTTAATTTCATTTAATTCCATTTCTTTATTTTTAATAAAATTGAATTACTAATTAGAGTGTGTTGAGATATTAGTGTGTCTTGTTAATTTAAGTTGATTGGGTGTTTAAAATTGATCCTCTTTGTTTAAATGTCTCAATTGTTGTTTGAGGACTTTTAACCCCAAAGGTGTATAGTGTTTCATTGTACTAGGAGATAATTGAGTAAATTTAAAGATTATAACTAAAATGATTACAATGTTTGTGATCTAGGATGTTTTCCAAAATTTGATGAACTAAATGAGGTGGATGTACTGTCATCACAGAATATAGGTTAAGACTATTTTTTGGTTTTAAATATTTTTAAATAATGAAATGAGTATGATCCGTGATGATTTATATAATAGTCTACTTATTTAATTCTTCCATTTATACTCATTATTTTCTATACTTTCTTATATCATTTATATTCATATAAATGTCCCTCAAAAATATTAAAAAACATAAAAATTAAAAATTGTGACAGTGAAATTCCTAAAGCGCAGTCTCGTTTGGTGATAGCCTTGGGTGATTTCATATTACAGTATTTTGGGATAAAAACATGAAGTGTGGTTAATAATGAAAAAAACTAAAATTATTTTACCTAATCTATAAAATAAAAATTCATGTCATTATCTTATATAGTTAAATATCATATTTAATCATGATTCTCTATTTGTAAAAAATAAAATCTGTTAGAAAAATAATAAAAATTAACCCTATCCATTTTAAGATGTGTAGATTCCAAAAGTGTATTCCATGTTATGCAAATAATTTTTTAAATATGAAAAATATAATTTAAAATTGAAATCATCATTTATTTTAATTTAATATTATGAACAAATTTTATGACCCTTTGAAAATTTACTTATAGTTCAATAAAATAATCATATCATTATAATAAATTTTAATATTAATTTCTAAATCCATTTTATGAAATTAATATTTCTTTGAAATTATAATATATATTATAAAAGTGAAATTAAAATATTTATGTTTTATAAAATACTGACACTTAATTTATTGTTTTTAAACGGTTTATTCACTTCTAAAGTAGTATAAATATATCATATTTTCATTTTATAAGAAACCTAAATGTCATTTTACACTTCTGTAGATGATGATATTATTCTAACGGTTAGGCTTCCATTCCTAATGGTCAAATTACTATTCTAATGGTTAGGTTATTATTCCAACAATCAAGTTACTGTTCAAAAAGTTATATTTTCAATGTTCATATAGGATCCCCCATTTTTATTAATATATTATATTTTACTTGTTCTTGAATCATTTTTTTATTCCATAAAAGAAATATATTTTTATTTTCAAAATGTATATTTCATTTCTAACATTATGCTTTAATTATACAGTGTTTTTCAGGAGTAATATTATTATAGAGGATCAACAAGATCCAAATTTTCCTCTTATTGTTATCTTATTTTCTATTTTTTTACATTTTAATAATTTCAATTCTTATGGAAATTTTTATTCACTATATGTAATGTTTTAATTAATATAATAAAATGTAGTTGGTTTTATCATATGGTTTTTATGAATTATATAAAATAATATTACTAAATATGATTCAAGTATTTACTAATATTTGTAATTCCATTGATAAAATTCTGGGCCATTGTAATGTTAAAGGTATCCAACCCTCCTTTTCCTTAAAATCCTTTAACAATTTCCACATTATCAGTCTAACCCCTCTCATAGGTTGACCTCATAAAACACTAATAATCATCTAACTAAAGTATTATTCAAATATAAAGGATTCTAGGTCTCCCACAAACTCCAAATTTTATGTCTCTAATAAACCATGAACCATGGGGAGTCAACCATTCTCCCATCTCAAATGAAAAAAAAATACATCATGCTCGACAAACTACACATGGGTCTTATATAAATACATCTATTAAGAACCTCATGACAAGTCATTATCCTACTAGGAAACTGGTTCTCACTAAACATCCACCTATTAGAGTACTACCTTGATATTCAAAAATTCATCAGTCATCATTTTTATAAATAATTACATTGATCTCAATGATCCATGTAAAAGATCTATAAACATGTGGTTCAGTTAGATAAAATGGCATTCCAAACTATATGAGAAAATACCAAATAGGTTATTATTGACCCTTTAAATAACCAAACCTAAATAATAATGACCCAAAAGGGGATTATCATAACAGAATCCATTTCCCACAGTGACCCACAAGGGTTACTACACCTCCTGTGCACAGAGGGTATTACACCATCATCATCATTAATTAATGCACTATTATAGATCCACATGTCCTATCATCATAATAAGATACATTATGGATTATCTGAGTAGATTTTCATGAAAAACTATACGCTAAAACATTATATTGGTTCTTACTAAAACATTAAAGAGGTGAACCCTCTTGTTGGTGAAAAAAATATCATGGTCAGGCCTATATAGCATGTGAATCCTACATGCCAAATTATGGTGCAAGAGACACCTCTTGACTCTATGGGGAAAGAGCTAAAATTAATAACTAACTTCTTAACTGTAATACATCATCTAAAAAACCATAATACATCATCAATATCAAACATCATGTGTGTCACACAAAATGAAAATCTCCAATGACTATACAATAAAATATAATGCCATCAATCCCAATCACCTTATAACATGGGCTTCCTACTAGAATAGGTGTTTGTGAAACACTAGTGTAATATCCATCACTGGCTCTGACACATTCCTACCTCACCTTGATACCATATCTCAAATATTAAGACAAATAAAAACACATATGATACAACTTTTTAACATTCCATCCTACCTTTTTATTAATATTTTCCACACTAGGTCACACAACACTCTAAGTGTGCCTCCTAGTATGCTAGAGGTTGTTGACTAGTAGTGTGTGTCAAATGAGGTATCATTTGGAGACTATACCACCTATATAAGAGTTCTTGACATAAGGTAAATAACTAAGTATCATATCTAATCCATATGTGATTCAACAAACTCTCACTCCTAGTTCTGGTTCCCATAGATAAAAACTATATATACTGGATTCCATACCAACTATAGAATCATAGAAATAACCATCTATAATTATGAAATAAATACCAATTATTAAATCTCTTACATCTATAGGATATTTTCATGCTTATATATTTATATATTTAGGACATATCCTAAACTAAAAAATCCCATGTATTTCTCAACTAATAGACATTGTTTCATTTTATATAAGAAACTACTTAATTCATGGTAACCCTTTATCTACTCCCACAAATTCCTCCACATGTGTTATCCTAATAAACATTTCATGTGTACTACTTTTCTTTATAACCTAAGGAATAGAAACATAAAAAATGGATGTTCTAAAACGCTCAGTATGGGAAACATATTATTGAAGAAAACAAGGCATTAACTTGACCTAAAGAATATGGATGTAATAAGTAAAACACATAAATCCCTAATAAACTTGAAACTGGGATTATTCTATATACATGAAATTAAATAAAAACACCGATATCAATAATACTAATATCATAATAATGTAATTCATAATGTAGGACATCAAGAACCTTTTATTAAGGCCCTATGACAAGACATTTGCATGTTTTTAAGACTATTGCAAGTAATATTAATGAATTGGGAATAAATATACAAAATACCCAAAATATTGTCTAATAAGACTCATTGATTCATTTATGGGCTATATAATTTCAAACACTACCCATAACTGATTCTGTCTAATGCATTCACTATAAGATTCAATAATACCTTTTATATTATTCCCAATAAAATTTTTGGTTGAATAAAAACATGGATATTTTTAAAATTAATAATAACAAATTTCAATACATGATCCAACTATGTTATCAGTATATAATCATTAAGGATGTCAATACGTTTCCTGATGTTAATATAATGGATAACTTGATTGTAACCCATTATGAGGAATAAGGCTGATGGGTAAAAATGCCTAGTCAACATACCAATTATAATAAAAATTAGAATAATAATGTATAGAATTCCAATACTTTTCCCTCGGTTAATAAATGGGACAAGGTGATCAAGACCCATCTAAAGAAAGAAGGTAGATAGTAAATAATACATAGTAAAATTTCTAATAATCATCTACATTGGAATAATAATATATAAAATTAAAATGTTATTCATAACTCAGGTAGAATAACATTAATTTTATATAAACACCATTCAATATAAATTATTTTAAATTTAATTTTCACACTATATTGATCAATGGGTATAAAGGTAAGTTATCTCCAGAATAACATGATCATAATTCATATAAAAAAAGAATGTGAGTGGTTTCAAAAGAACATATCCTAAGAAGTGATAAATATTTTCCAAAGGGTTTATGTAGTAGTAGTTTATATCCATAGAAAATAATTAGATAATAACACATAATATAATTAAATGGTATAATATGTGAAACTTATTTGAAATAATTTCAAGTTGATAATCATACTAAATTAATGAAAATTTAGTTACCAAAAACTTTTACTACTTGAAAAAAACAAAATCAAGACACTTGAATAAGGGAACATGATTTTCCTATTAAATCCCATGAAATAAAAGGATTATGGTAAAAATATATCCATGTTCATTGAATAAAACATTCAAAGGAGACATGGTGCAAAAAAATGTATCATTTCTCAAAGAATTATAATTAAGACCAAGAAATCACTTGTGGATTGAGTAACACTATAATAAAAGCCCCTTTAAAGATAAGTATTGTAATTAACCATAAAATAAAATGATTAAAAGATTCATAATGATATTATATATCAAATATGTAGTATATACACCTCATAAATGAAATTATATTCATAATACAAAACATTCCTAAAAGAGAGTAATTTGAGATGAAAACCTATACCTCGACATAGATTCATTCTGCACACGCACCAAATGTCTTGAATAATAAATTTTGGTTTTATAGATACTTAAATAATAATCATAATAAAAAATATAACCATTTATACTTCTCATTTATAATTATCATATACCAATAGAAATTAATTAGTTTTTACCTATTTTTTACATTGGGTGTAAGAAATATTTAGGTTTTTGAACTAGTTACATAAAAACATTGTTAGTGTTGGTTATTGTTACAAAATAGATCACTAAAATATAATTAAAGGTATAGGAATTAAAATTTAATTATATTTATGGTGTAATTATTTCACTCTATGATATTTATTTCTAAACCATGAAGATAAAATCAATGATGATCATGTTTTGGTTATTCTTAATAATCAAAAGGTGTTTTATTAATTAATGAGTTAAATATTTTTAAAACCTCAAAAGATCCAAAAAAGCATCATGTACATATTTATATCATATTATACTGATTTTTAAGTTCTCATAACCATCCATGTTATAAATTCATAGTACAGTTCATGTAGGTAGTTAAACTGACCCAAACATTAACCTATCATGATTAATGGATTACTATGAGGTGGTTTAGTTGTAACATATTTATAACAAATTTATAATGATATTATTTGGTTATTATTATTTGGATATATAGTAATTTTTTATAATTATACATAGAATATAATTTATATAAATTCATTAATTAGAATGAAAGAATTATTTTTCTCTTTGTTCTCTCATTTTAATGATAATTTATTTTTGATAATATCATTTATAGGTTTTACAATTTGTCATACCGGAAACATAATATTATAATAAATATCATATATTTCTTTAAATATCATCCTCATGACCATCAAAGAAATTTTTTTAGGAAAATAAAAATTAATATCAATAATTATATGGGGACAGTAGTTCATACATGCACCCAGTTGATGATTCAATTTTACACAAAAAGGAATAAATAAGTAATAAAAATTAATGATTAAAAATAATAAACATGATATAAATTTCATAATTATTTATTAAATTATCATTTAATTACTTCCTTTTATGGTGAATAATTAAAAAACATTCTATATCATGGAGGTGGTAGTTTTCCCAATGCACAAGTGGAAATTTTTTTATTAATAGAAAATAGTAAGGTGGTTAATAATTATACCATCAGTAATTTAACATAGAAATATAATAACACTAATGATTTTATTAATTTAATATAGTGAAAATAAATTTTAGGAATAATAAAGTCAAATAATTAAATAGGAATGAGATGGAGGGCTTAAGAACTTATACCTCACTTCTTGGATTATCTCATTTCCAAAGGGGGAAAGCCTGTGAGGGATAAACTGTTGAGAAGACCATAACCTCAATAATTTGGATATGATTTCTTATAATAGGGTTGGGAAAATGTTGATCTAAATAGAGGGGGTTTTACATGAAGTGAATTAAGGATAGGAGTGTCCCTTTTATATGTGAATAGGGATGGTATTCTCTATAAATATCCATTAGTTTGCAAAATGGGAGTCAATTTCAAGGAATGTTTTTCCAAAATTGATAAATAATAGAGTTCCAATGTTTAAGGTCAGTATAGGCTGTAACACCCCCTTAAAAAGGTTTTTTAAACATTTTTTTGTCTTTTATCCTTAGTTTCTTTACTTTAACCATTATTTCTTTTACCGTGGTAACTATTTTATACCTTAGGTAACTTGTATTTTATGACCAAAAATAAAGTGGTCATTATAATATAATTAGGACCCACTAATTTTAAATTTTAAATCAATTTCATTTGATTTAATTTAAAAAAGTGATATAAATTTATTTTGAATGAAAATTTTATAATCTTTGAAAATCAATTTTTTATAAATTATTTCTTGAGTTTTAAAATATAAAATATGGGTTTTTCAATTAAAAACAGAAGTTTTCAAATTATAAATTTACATATAAAATATAAATTTGGTCTTTTAATAAATTTTAAGGAATTTAAAATTAATACTTATATACTAATATTTTTATGAAATTCATGTAATCTTAAAAAATGGTATTTTTTATTATTCACCAAAAAATAATTATTTTTAGAAAAATAAAAAAATATATTTTAAGATTATATTAGTATACATAATCCAAAAATTATGTTCTTTTTTAAAATTAAATTTATAAAATTTGATAATTAAAACTAATAATATAGTCGAAAGTTGTTCCTATTAGAAAATATATTTTTTTAAATGTTAACTATAATATATTAGTATTTCTTATCAATTACTAATTAATTTTTTGTTAATATACCACTTATATTATAAATATATTTTTAAATATATATATTCATAATATAGATAGTTTCTTTGATATAAAATACCAATTTTATAAAATATATATATTTTTGAGAATAAAATTATTTTCAATGTTTTTTAAGATATATTAATTGAATTTCATATACATTAATAGTAGCCATTATTTTCATCATATAAATATTTCATAATGAAGTTACTCCAATTAATTATCTCTAATTTAATTTAAATGTTTTAACATTGATACTTAATATTTATATTCTTATTAAAATATATCATAGTTATGTTTTATGTTGACGTTGCATGTGGAGCATGCTATAAAATAAATTTTCTTTTTTTAAGTTATAATATAATGAAATTTTCATGTGTTGATGTGTTACATCCCCCTATAAAAAAATTTCCTCCATTGAATTTCAATCATAAGAAATTATTAATTTCTATATATAACCAATAATTAATCATACACTTCTAGACATGTAGCACCCAAATATTTTAATATAACACTATATTCGGTATCTTATACAACACTCTATATCAATCTTAAATGTATCATGAAATATAATTATTTAAATATGATTGATATAATATAGTTAATGTTTTTTTATATGTGTATGAATAACTAAATTATGAAATATATAAATATATATATATATATTATTTTACTTCTAAATAAAAAATTATTGAGACTTTGGAAATAGCCTATTAACTTTAAATAAAGTCATTTGATTCTTCAAAAAAACATTTTCTTTAAAATTTATTTTAATTGATTTTTCAAAGGGAATATTATAAATAATTATTAGAAAATTTAGCATTTTTATTTGGTAAATATTATATAATTTTTTCAATAATCATATAAAAAATATCTTATGGTGAAATATAAGAGTTGTTTTGGAAAGACTGATTTTTCAGTGAATAGTGAAAAATATCATTTTTTATAAAGTTAAATTTTAATTAAAAAGTTCCATTGTGATATGAATTTGATATTAAATAAACATAAGTATTATTTAATTATATATAATTAAATTTCTTAAATATGAATCATCATTATAATTTATTTTTTTATAAATTTATTTTTAGGCTTAAAACTCGTTTTTCTAAAAAACTGTTTTAAGTTATGATTTGCATTTTGATATGAATTAATTTTTTCCAATTATATAAATTTAATATTGAAAAATTTAATCCATATTATTCAAGATATCCAAATTTGGGAAATAGTTACATTTTTTTTCATTATGAATAGTGACCATAGTAAATATTTGTCACATCAGTATGGTTAATCCCAGTAATTAAGGTTAAAAATAATGTTATGAGGCCTAAAAATATCTCTAATACATGTAATTATTTTATTACATATGTTTTTCATATCATGAAAATAAAATTTTGTAATATTTATCAATTTCATGCCACTTTTCTCTAATGATGACTATAAAATAATTTTTAATAAATAATAAAAATAAAATGTCACTCTCTTTGTTTTAGTATCTCTAAATTTTATTCAAAGGGGTAAAAAGTATTTATATTCATTTATAAATTTTTATTTTAAATGTTAATTATTTTTTATCATGATGATTTATTTATAATTTTGACTAATGAAATAAATATCTTAAATGATTAGGCAGTGCCGACACATTTATTGTGCAAGAGTGAAAAAAGTAAGTAAATTATTTTGAAAACAAAAATTGTGAAATTGTTTCTGTGATTTATTATATCCCATTAAATATATATAGATATAATTCTTAATGAATATATTAAATTTTTATATTAAAATTCCATTATTATATTGATAAAATTAATGTTAAATTAAATAAATATTTCCAAAAAAGATATTCATGATATTTTATAAAAACAAATATTTTATTAAATGATTTAAAATTCATAAAAATATTATATTATAAAAATTTAATTCTATAGGTTCTAATATATAGTCCATGGTATAATACTAGGTGAATTTTCCTTTTATAAAAACCTTCTTGAACCCTAAAGAGTAAACACTTTGATGTCACGGTAATCATCAAAAGGGTTAACTGGATATTAAAACAAAGTTATTAAGGTGAAACAAAATCACCTAAACATGTCAAACTTTTATTATATTTGATTAGTTATGCTAATAATCATTATATATTATAAATATATAAATTTTCTTACATTTTTTCTTGAAAATTTATTTATATTGTTTTAATTTCTTACATAATTCTATTTGGGCCTCTCCCCTAACTTATAAAAGGGAACCTTCTCTCTTGGCTTCCTCACAGCTTATAAGAAAACTAGTTCATCCAAGACCTACTCATATTCCTTAAAACAATATCTCCCCATGTTTTATAAGAATCATTTTGGGTAAAATAGAAACCTTTTAATGCTTAAGCTATGAATCAAATGTGGTTTTCTGAAAAAGAGTAATGGATTTTAACATAATGTTTTCATTTCATTTATTATTCTCCCTACTTAAAATATTATTAAACCATACTAAAATAATAAAATTATTATATTAAATATACTTATATTTTATTATGTTAATTTCACAACTTATATCTATCTCCTCTTCCATTAAAAGATAATTAAACAATAATTCTTGGGTGCTTTGGATTACCAACTCACGAAGCAACGTCCTCTTTTGTCCCTCAACGCCTCTCACTGATGGTTATAATGAAGGATTTTATGTATATATATGATATTTATGAAATAATTATCATTATTTAATTTTAATTTGTCATTTTTTTCTTACATTTATATCCATTTAAAATTGATTACATTGTTCTAGTATATGTGTGTACTACCACCTCTATGAAGCGATATGATTCGTTTTTAATGAACGCAACACATGGATGATATATATAAGTTTATTTAAATAAATAATATGATTTTTTTTTAATAATAATATTTTTAATGATAAAAAATTATTACCTTTCTCCCATCATGTTCATTGACAAATATAAATGTTACTCTTGCATGTGTATGACACATCGACTTCATGATTGTGATGTAGTTAATTTTTCATAACCATCTTTCAACGTTGGTTTTAAAATTTTAATTAATGTATAAAAATTATAAGTATTCCATGATTATCATTATTTAGATGATATAATAATTACATCTTTGACCATTGTCATTTTATCAAAGTAATTTTTGACATATGATCCATATATCATAAAAACATCTTACTTGAACATAACTAATTAAGTAATTTTATATAACATGGTAATAAATAAAATAAAAATGAATATTAAACCTGAAAAATGGTCTTAATAATGTAAACAATTTACATAATTTTATTATCTAGGTAGATAAATAAGGTACATGATGATTTGTAATCTGGGTAAGGAAAACATTACCTTAAAAACATAATTTTAAATTTTTTAAAGGGTTATTTTATAAATATATTTATTCCGTTTAAATATTCTCAAAAAAATTTAAATGTATTTATATCTAAATAATTTATTTATAAATGGATTTTTTGGTATATTTTTACATTCATCCAATGTTTTTCACAATGAATCTATTTATGTATTCTATACAGAAATTTTTGACTTTCATAAAAAAAGAAAAAGTAATTTTTTATTTTAACATACATAGTTAAAAAAGATTTTAATGCCTCCAAATAAATTATTTTATATATGTATTCCATTAAAATAATTCATGTTTTCATTCAATAATAACCTTTACTCCATTTTTTCTAGGTATTATATTTTTGAAAATTGGATTTTAAAGGAATGAGATATATCAAATTCAAAAAAAAAATTCCTTATGGGATACAAAATATTTTTTATGATTTTGATTATAAAAAAGGAAAACCTTTCTGTGTTTAATTCATGTTTTACTCCTTAAAACGTTTTTATGAAATTTAGGAGAGTTCAACATAGATTTAATGATGGGTGAGACCAATATAGGTATCCAATGCATTTGGTAATGATTATGTTCTCTAGATAATTATATTAGAAGTTGGATGTATTGGTTATTACACTTTTAATGTATCTTGTGTGAATTATTTTCTAGTTTCTATGACTATGAATTTCCAATTCACTTAAAATTATTTTTTATGATAACTAATTATTTCCCAAGTAAATTGAAAAATTTCATAATGTAAGTTAATGATATCTTATTTTAAAATTTTGATTTTTCCCTTTGGGAGTAAAAATGTATTTTTCTACAAATTAATTTTCTTGGGTTCTGATATTTTATAAGAAAACCAAATGATTATGATTTTTACGTCATATTTTCTTATTATGTTTTTTATGGAAAAAAAATTGGTATTCAATTTAATTTTCTGTGTAAGTAAATTATTATTTTAGATCAAAGTTTATTATGTAGAGGGGAAACTCTCGTTTATGATATTATGGTTTTAAAATCGACTAACTTATTTCTTTTTATATGTCCCTTAATAATATTTTTTTCCTCATCCCAAATTTTTTATTATTTTTTATATGGCTTAAGGATGATAATAATTATAGAAAAACTCAATTTAAAAGTCATGAAGACTTGAAATTAAAATAAAATTTGTTTGTTTTCAAAATATATATATAATAGAAAGAATAAATACTACATGAAAGTTTTATATTTTTAATATATGGTTTTTTTATGTATGAGTTATGAAATAATTCAATAAAACTAAAAACTATTATGATCCTCAAAATTAAAGATAGTTAATTCTTTTCTAAATATTAAATTCATATATTGGTTAAAGATTGGTTACTTGTATTTGGAATAAGAATAAGGATTTATAAAAATTTAGTGGTTTAGATATTATTTGACCATAAGTTAAAGGTCTTCTATAACAAAAAACATTAGAATGTTATAGAGAATTATGGTTTTTATTAGAAGCATAATTATGGTAATTTAAGGGATTAGATAACATCATAAATCAACTTATATATAAAGTACTTGAAATATATAAGTATTATAAAATTTTTATGGAATTAACTTTATCATTATGGATTGTTTTCCTTTTAATAGTAATAATTAATTTCACATTTAAATAATATTCCTTTCAAAATATTAATGATCATTTATCACGTTAGAAGCAATGAGGTATTTCATAGCATTCTTATCCATTAAAGATGATTTGATCATCACTATTATTAAAATAACTTGTTCAAATGATTTTTACTTCTTCTTAAGTATTCAAATTACCTAATATTATTTTTTACTTATCTAACACCTTTTTTGTCACACATTTACCTTAAAATCATAATTATTTTAATTATTTAATTATTTTCATAAATGATTTTGAGTTATTGTAGTTTGTGGGTCATATTTTAATGTTTTAGGGAATTTTTATCTATTCCATGGTTAGCCTGCATGGTTGTTAGTAACCATATGGTTCATGTGTGTGTGTGTGTGTGACCAGGTGTGTCAGTGGTGTGGCACATGACTTGAAAATTGTCTGCTAAACCATGTAGTAAGCACACAGTTTGGCTCTTTGATTTTGTATATTCAAGTTGCATGGTTTGGAAACATTTTTCTCAATTATGTATCTTCTTAGGAGTAACAGTTTGAGGGTTCATGGTAAAGGCTATAACTATCACACGGTTTGGTAAATCATGCGCAAACCGCGTATGTTTCCCATTATTTAAAAAAAAATTATTTCCTTATTTTTTTCAATTATCTCTTTTTCATTCTTTCTTCTCCTCAAATGTGAATTTCATGTATCCCCCTCATTTATCTCAAGGATTGTGTGAACCCCCCCCCCCACCCCACCTATGGGATCCCTTTTTCTTTCGAGAAGCCCTGGAATTCCTTCTAATTTTTCAGTAAATATCTTCAGTTAATCCCTCACCACCCATTATTTTCCTTATTTTGGATGGTTTTCCCTCTCCTAGTTTCAATGTGTTGATCATCCAAACTATAGGTCATTTTTTAACTAGTTATTTTGGTTTCATTTCATTTATATGTATTACAGTAAGTCTCTCAGTTTGTTAGCAGGTGTGTTTCGGTATCCACCACCAAAGGTAAATCCTTTTAGACTATTTCTATCTACCCGCCACTATATTGAGGTAGGATTTATTCTAATACTTTATTTAGCCTAATTTTTATTTGGTTTCTTTGGGAGATTTCAGTTTTTTAGTATTTTTTGTGTTTCTTGGATCTTGTTGGGGTGGTATCGATCCACCTTTATCAAATAATTGTATTTTTATTCCTAGGTAGGCATAGATATGTGTAAGTTACCCCTTTATATATATTCACACATGGAAGGATGAATATATATAATGGGTAGAGGTCTGCTTACATATATATATATATATGAACATGCATATGCATGTAAGTGTAAAGGGTTATGTTCATATATAAGAATATGTGTAAGGATCTCCTTATATATATTTAGTAATGAAAATATGTACATAGGGGATAGGTGTCTTTACTTATATGATAATGTACATATGCATGCAAGAAATAAAGAGAATGTTAGAGTTAACATTGTATAATTTAGCGTACCTTGAATTCCAGGTAAGTTCCCTATGTTTAATCCTCTAAATTCCAAATATATGGTTTCTTGCATCATTTTCAAAACTTGTTTTCCATTTTTATATAAAATTAATATGTTCTATATATAATATTTATTTTTGTTCTTTGAAACTGGATCTCCACTTGGTTTCATGGAATTTTATTAAACATTTAAAATGGGTTTCTTTGAGTTAAGTAGGGTTTCAAACTTGTTTTCTAATGTGTGGGGCCTTGGTTGTTTAATTGGACTTATTAAATAGTTTTGGAAATAAAAGTGTTAGAAAATAGTTATTTCTAAAGTAAATTTATTCTTTCTAAAATAGTAAGGTTTTTTTAGCATTTCGTAAAATTTTTTTGGAAGTTGAAAACCCTCTTTAGGCATGCCACGTTGTTTCTGAAATATGATGTGTCTGTTAAATATTTGATCTGTGACATGTGCCAAGTGAAGAGGCTCGTGTAATGTTGTGTTATATAAAAATGGTGATGCTCTTAAGAAGGGACAGAAATGGTGAGAATTTGGATATTTTTTGGGTAAAAGAAATGACATGTTCATATAAGTTTTCTTGATAAAAACACATCACCATTTAAAATCGAGCATATGGGAAACCTGGGTGCCTAGGTAGGCTGACTAGGACTTGTATACTAGGTGGATCAGTAGTTTTGAGGCCCAGTTTTCCCTTAGCTAGATTGATGACACAACACTGACCAAATATATGATGATGATTGGAGACCACTTGACATTGGTATTCTTCCCCTCTAGTGGCTTGTTTAAGAGAACATTGTGAGTTATGGTTTCTATACCATGTAACTAATGTATGTGGATATAAGGTCCCCTATAACCATGATTCATAGGATTTACCAGGTTTCTTTAAATCTTATATCATTTTCCATGGTATTTATTAATTAAATGTTTTGTTCTCAATTTTCCTTTTATTTCGAAAATATTGAAATACATGTTTTACTTACCCATCATTAGTATCACATGATGGTATGCTTTCTTACCGAAATGTAAGCACCATTACATGATCTTTCTTACAAAGTGATTATTATAAGATTATAAATATTTTCAAATTTGTTTCCAAAATTAAAAAGGGGAAATGGATTTTATGAAATTCCAGCATGTTATTTATTTTAAGATGAAATAGAAAATCCTATTTTTATATAGCTGTATATTCAAACTAGATTGAAATGGTTCTCATTTTAAAGTTATATCATTGGAAATTGTTTATTTGGGCATTCCTACAGATTTTTAATATTAATGCATATAGATTTATTTATATTTATAGTTTGGGTATTTCTTACAGTTCGTTTTTTGTTCATTATGTTGTGATGTCGATTTAGTGGTCGATGGTGACTCAAAAGATCACATGGAGGTATGTATAGTTTTATTTTCTTTTAGTTATTTTTTAAAATTTTATTTTTCTAATTATATTTATTTATTTATCAATTCTTATGGTCCAAATCATTTAAAAGTTCTTATATTTTATTCTCAACGCTAGTTATCTTCTCAGGAGGATCGGGAATACCTCTCGAGCCTTATTTTGAGATGGATCGGGTGACCAGCTTAGGTTTAACCAGGGTTGGTTCATGAGAAATGGAAACAAAACTATCCCTTTTTAATAGTTATTTTAGGTAGATCTGAGATAGTATTGGTAGGGATCAAAATGTGCTTCAGGGGTTGGTTCCTGATCACCACCACTCATGATGAGACGTGAGTCACCGTATGGTGATTTGTGGAGTGTTTTGAGTAAGTTGAGACTGTCTTTTAATTTTTGGGGACTCTAGATTTTTTGAAATTTTGAGTTGTATTGAATATATTTGATGTAATGGGACTGGACTGGTAGAAAGATATTTTTTTATCCCTATTTTGAGTTGCATGTCTTGGGTGATCTTTAAGACAACTTTTATCTAGTGGTTTATTCTTGATAAAGTCAAGGAGAATCTAGCATCAGATACCATAGACACTCTACCTAGACAACAAATGGTGATGGGGTACATTGACAATATGGATGAAATGGTTTTCTTTTCACCATAGATAGTGTCGAGTGATCATTTGGAAGCTCTTCTTTTTTAGTGAGATATTCATTAAGGGTTTAAGGACTGGTTTCTTTTCATGCTCCTAGAGGATCCCCAACTAGTGAGGTGTGAATTAGAAAAACTTATTCTAGGAATGTATACTTGTTATCTTTTTCCTTTTATTAATCGTACCACTCTCTCATTTGTTTCCATTATGGTCAGTTTTCTCACTCCAATCCATCTTGTTGTAATCCTCTAAAGGCTTATCACTAGTGTGTCCTTGGAGAAGTTTTGTATGATTGTTTCTAGAATAGGAGGTATCAGTCAGATGTTATCATCTATAGACTATTGTATAACATATTCTTCAAGACATTAGAGCTCCATCTATAGGACCCAAAGTGAAGTTCTTCACACATTCAGGAATCAACTAGGGTGTGGGTAACCTTTGTTCATCTCTTACCTCCACCATTGGGGTGTATTTAGTTTAAATGTTCTTGTTTTAGTTTTTCTTATCTTTTTATGTTTATCCTTGTCGTAAAAATAATAGTGGTTATATCCTCATGAAATTATGGTGGTAGTGCCTTTGTGAATGCGAGTCATTGATTGGTGGTTCTTTATTATGTGTTGGGCCTTCTGTGGATTAGTTTTTGATTTGGATTGGCTCACCTTATAAATGATCAAATCTTGTGTAAATTATTAATTTTGGTTTGGTATGATTCTTGTACATTGTTTCTTTTTATAGGGTTCCCTTATGTTAATGGTTTCTATTTTGGTTTGGTATTTTCTGATTCTAGTGTTGGTTGATGCTAGATTGTCTCTTGTGGTGGGGATATTCACCATGGATATCCTTGATTACGATTTTCCATAGAGCTGGTCGGGTGTGACTTGGGATGTTAAAAGGGTAACTCTGAGGTTGGTGGTTTTATTCCAATTCATTCTATTTTTGAGTTTAATTTTGGTTCTTCATGTGGATGGGTGACTTTATGGGGTCATAAAGTGTTTTGGTCAGGGAAACTTTTCACTCTTTGACCATGAAATATTAATTGTTTTAATTATTTAATTATTTTCTGATTCAATTTTGAGTTCAGGTAGTTGGCGGTTTGTATTTTAAAGTTTAGTGGATTTTATGTTGTTTCATGGTTAGCAATCATGGTTAGTAGTATCTATTTGGTGCCCATGTGGGTACCTAGTTGAGTTAGTGGTGTGTCGCCAGCTTACATATGATCTTTTTAAAAATGTGGAAAGCGTGAAAGTCAGCTCAATGAGTTGGTAGTGCTGAGGGGCACGGTTTGAGCATGGTTTTCTCATGTTTCAATCTTTCTAGGAGTAATTGTTCTAGGGTACCTCACTAAGGCGGTGTCTAGTGGAAGTTTGGTTCATGGGTTGGTAAAATATTCACAAACTTTGTGGGTTTCCATGTATTTTGAAATTTTAATTTTAATATTTTATTTTCTATTTTTTTCTTCTATTTTTATTTATTTTTTATCCTTCCATGTGTTTTGTGCCTCACCACCTTCCCTTATCCCATTTCAAGTGTGATCCCGTCTCCAAGATCCATTTTTCCATAACAAATCCATAGGATTCCTTACATTTTTGCAGTTGATGTATTGATGTAATACCTCCTCTCTGATTATTCTCCCTCTTTTAGCCTATTTTACCTCTCCATACCATCTTGTATTGATTTGTCGAACCTTAAATCTTGGTTTACCCAGCTCCTTTCATTTTCTTCTATTTCTTAGGGCTTGTAGTTGGTCTCTCAGGTTGCCTTCGGGAATGTTCTGGCAACCTCCACCGAAGTCGAAGCGTTTTGAACCATTTTGATCATCCATCCACCAAATTGAGGTAGGATTTCATCAAGTACTTTGTTCATTCCAGTTTTTATTTGGTTCCCTTTGGTGATTTTATGTTCCTAGTATTTGTTTAGTGAGTATTAAATCTTGTTGGGTTTGTTACAATCCATTATTTTCAAAGACATGTATGTTTTTGCATAGGTTGTAATAGATATATGTAAGTTATCCTTTTATATATATTCACCCATCGAAGAATGAATATATATAATGGGGATTGGTGTGCTTAAATATATATATATCTATATATATCTACATATATATTAAAATTCATACATGTGTAAGTATAAATGGTTATATTCATGTGTAATCATATATGTAAGGATCTAGTTATTCATATTTGGAGATGAAAATTTATACATAGGGTATGTGTTTACATGAATATAAGTGAAGGTTCATATATTTTCAAGTGTTAAAGAGAATATTGGATTTTGTTTTCATAAAGATGCTTTCCTGGAGTTTGAGGTAGGTTCTCTATGTCTAATCCTTTAAATTTTAAATATATGATATATTGCTTCATTTTTAAAATGTGTTTTCCATTTTCATATGAAAACAATATACAATATATATATATAATTGATTTTTTTCTTTTAAATTGGATCATCACTTGGTTTCTAGGAATTCTCATAATATTTTTAAATGGGTTTCTTTGAGTTAAGCATGATTTAAAAATTGTTTTCAAATGTGTGGTGTTATGGTCATTTAATTTTCCTTTTTAAATGGTTTTGGAATAAAATGTGTTGGGAAATAGTTCATTAAAAATTTAAATTATTCCTTAAATAATGAATCATGTTTTTCATTTCAAGAATGTTTTTTAAAAGTGAAAACCCCCTCTTGCTGAAATCCCCCTAGTTTCAGATACATGATATGTATATTAAATATGTGATTTGTTATATATTCCTAGTGAAGAGTCTTGTAAAACTTCGTGAAACTTTAAAAGGGGGATTCATTTGTGGTGGGAGGGTGGTGGTGAGAAATTTTATGGGTTTTGGGTAATAGAAATTATATGTGTGTATATGATTTCTTGATAAAGCTCACCACTATTTTAAATAGAGCACATGAGAAACATGGGTACCTAGATGGGAAGACAGTGACTAGTATGCTAAGTAGATCGGTAGGGCCAAGGCTCGGTTCTTCATTAATTAGATTGAAGAAAGAACATTGAATACACATATAATAATGATTGGATACCATTAGACCTTGATATTTCTTTCCCTCTAGTGGCTCGTGTATGAGGACGGTGTGGGTTCTGGTTTCTAGGGTATTTATTTATTAAATATTTTGTGATCAGGTTTATAATTATTTTGAAAATAATGAAAACTATGTTTTACTTACCCATGATTAGCAGCACCTGATGTTATACTTTTTTACTAAAATGTTTCTACCATTGCATGATCTTTCTTACAAAGGTATTATTTTAAGTTTATAATTTTCATAAATGGTTTTCCAAAATTAAACATGTGAAATGTATTTTATTAAATTTCATATTGTTATTTATTTTAAGAGGAAATGGACAATCCTCTTTTTATATAGTTTCATTTCCAAAAAACTTGAAATTTTTTTACTTTTAAAGTAATGGAATATTGAATATTCTATCCAGGCCTACCAACTAAGTTTTAATAATCATAATTATGGAGTTATTTATATTTTTATATTGGGTGATTCTTCCCGTTCAGTTTTTTTCAGCATGGTACGAAGTCATTTTAGTAGTCATTGGTGACTCATAGGGTTATATAGAGGTATTTCTTGTTTTATTTCCTTTCTACTATTGTTGTTTGCATTTATGTATCATCTTAAATTTCATTATTAGACATTTTTTGTGGTCCAAATTTTTTCTTATTTATTATCTATGATTGCTGACACTAGTTTCCAACCCAGGAGGATCAATAATTCCTCTTGGGCCAAGTTGCATGTGGGTGCAAGTGATCGATTTGGGGTTAACCCAAGTTAGTTAGTGATGTTTTCATTTCTCTAAAAAAATTGGGTTATGGTATATTTTTTATTTGATTTTACGATCTCAACTCTTTTATATCTCTCAAATAGGGAAATACCACAAAGGACTTGACCTTTTTTCTATAAGTTGGTCATCACTCATAAAGAAAAATGGTATATAAAAAATCATGATATTTAGATTTAAGGTACGTATTATTTTATTGTCTTTAAAGTAAAAAAAATATTTTAATATTGATGAACCATAGTGAAATAACTCTTATATCTAATTTATAAGAATGAAGTATTAATGAATAAGATAATAAATCTTGGTTAATGGTTTATGAATGAAGTTTAATGAAGGATGTGTTTATGTATCAAGTTTTAAGAATCATAATGTTGTAGTATTTTATCAATGATATTCTAATTTATTCTAAATATTAAGAAAATAATGAAACACTTAAGGATTAATCAATAGTATATTTTTTCAAATTTTGAAAACATACGTTTGATAGATTTGATACCTTGTAAAAGTTGTGTAGAAAACATTTGATGATTTTTAGATAAATTAATTTAATAAAAAATTATTGAGAGATAAAAACCTTTGGGTTAATATGTTCTTGTTGTTAGGGTAATAATAGTTAATTAAGATTATTTGATTTTGGGGATAAAAATAAGATGTATAGAAAACCATAGAGGTTAAAATTTTATTGTATGATTAAGGTAATTTTTATAATGTTCATAATATTTTTTAGAACACTCTAAAAATTACAATAATATAGATTTATAAAAAGGGAAACCCATTTGTCGAGAAATAATTCTTTGCATCTGGAAAAGCTGTGGGTTTTGAACTCACAACCGAAGTGTGACGAGGGTTCATCACCAACTAATGGCCTACATGATGTCCTTATTAGTATGAAATTGTTTTTTAGTTAAATAATTTGATATATAAAAATTATGTTGATTTTATAAATCATGTAAAATGTTATAGAAATTATATTATTATAGATAAAATATTTTCATATTTTTTTAGAATATATTATTAAGGTATATTCATTTCTGGTATCGCAAGAATATTATGAGATCGAATCTTTTTTAATTTTTGGTTTACCAAACTAGTTCAGCATGTTGTGGTGCTATTTTTATTTCATCTGTTTATGGAAAAAATTATCTTAATATTTTATTATTTTTATCATATTGATTAATCTTTCATATGAAATATTATTCAATTTGGATATATGGATTTATGAGAGATTATTATCATTTAAAGATAAATCTCATGTTGATCATGGAAGAATATGAGATCAAATGATTATTATCATTAGGTTTAAATCTTGGTCTAGTATATATTTTTTTAAGTTTAAATTTTTATGAAAGGATATAAGTTGAAATTTGGTTGTTATTATTGTGATTTTAGAGATTCATGTATAAATTTGTATTCTTATTGAATATTATCTCAACTTTTCCTTACAATATTGGTTTTAGTTAATTTAAAAAGATATAAATAATAACTTATTGTCCTTTTATGTATATTGTGATTAGTGGTAAGTTGATTTTAGTGTTTATGATTAGAAAAATCCATCATGAATATTCTTTTCTTATAATATGAGATGTGATAAAGGTGTAAATTGATTGAAACATGCAACAAAAGGATTAAATCACATTTATGTTTTTAAATAAAAGTAAGAAAGAATATTTCCTAATACTCATAGTCTATATGGTAAATTATTTATTAAACTATATTAAAAGGATATTTAAACAAACATTTTATCTTATTACCTTTATTTTAGAGGAATTTCTTTTCTTTTCAAACCTACTTGATTTAGGGTTTTGCAGTCATTGACATCCTCATGGTCATTCAATTTATTTTGATCAATGTTCTCAAACACTCTACATAATTATTTTGACATTATTTCTTTCCCCCATGTCCAAAATTTCACTTTCGAGTAATGTTATTCTATTTAAAAACCTATATATTTTATATTCTTGATGAACTAATGATTTCCCTTTCCCAACATTCAAGAGGATGTTTAGTAAACTATTTTTTTAGTGTGGGCCATCAAAAAAGGTGTTTTCAAATGTGAGATCCTTGATTACTCAGCTCATGTTCAAATTATGAGAATGTTAATTATTAAATGGAGAGAATCTAACATGACAGGATTTTAAAATAACATTATGTTTGATACTGTATACAAAACACAAAACTTTGCATAAATGAACCACGATTTATTATTATTAAAATATGAAAAATATAATATAGTCATTGATTTGGAAGATATTAATATGTGTAACCAAATTTTAAAATATATATATATGTGTCCTACTCAATTAAATTTTATTAATGCTTCTGAAATAATGACGTAATTTTTAGTAAAGTCATTTTATGCTTCAAAAAAATGTTTTCTTCAACAATGATTTTTATCAATTTTTATGAGAGAAAATAATAATTAATTTATAAAATTTTAATAAAATATTTTTTATAAAGTGGATATCAATTTTTAAAATATAATATCAAAAATATCTTCTGGTAATTTTTTGGAATTTTTTAAAAAAATATTTATTTTATAATGAATAGTGAAAATACAGGTTTTTTTTAATATCCTTTATTTAAAAATTATGATTATTATTATAATATGATATCATAGAAAAATAATTCCAATTTAATTATATATAATATAATTAATTACATTTTAATAACCATTATACCTTTTTTTATAAGTTGCTTTTTTGGATTAGAAATGAATTTTTCTAAAAAGCAGTTTCTCATTCCCTTTTTCATTTTTATCTAAAATTATTTTCTAAAACAAATAGAAATTTAACCATAAAAAATTTATTAAAATTATGAATTAGTATTTACAAATTTTTTAAATAATTCTCTTTTATTTTCAGTCATTATGAATAGTAGGAATAGTAAATATTTCTCACCTCATTATGGGTCAATAGGGTAATTAAGTTTAAAAATAATGTGATAAGGCCTAAAAATATCCCTAAAATTTGTATTTGTTTTATAAAATAATTTTTTACCCTAATTACCATAAAAGTTTCTAATAATTAACCAATTTTCTTTCACTCTTCCTCGATACTAATCTGAAAATAATTTTAAACAAATAATAAAAACAAAGTGTCTGTCTCTTTATTTTAATATCCATTACATTTTTTTCATTGGGATGAAAATTTTGTATGTTTAGTTATAAATATTTATTTTAAATATTAATTATTATTTTATCAATTTAATTTATTTATAATTTATAATGATAAAATAATTAACTTAAATGCTTACACAATGTTGTCAAAGTGTTTGTGAAAGTAGTAGAAAAACATGTATATATTATTAAAAACTCTAAAATTAATATTTTTTGATGAGTTATAGTGTCCAGTGAATTTTGAAGGAAAATATAATGTATTATATATTATTTAAAGGTACATATTATTATTCTATTTTTATCTTAAGGAATTTAAATTCAAATTAAATGAATATTTTCCAAAATGACATTAATGTAATTGGATAATAAAAATATTTTATTAAATAATTTAATATTCATAAAAAACGTATTTTATCCATTATAATGGTTCATTTTTTAATATATCAACCATGTCCCATTTATTTGTCATGTTCCCTTTTATAGTAACTTTCTTGACCATAAACGGTAAAAAACTTTGATATTGTGGTAATCGTTAAAAGAATTAACGGGGGATTAAAAAATGTTATAAGGGTGAATATATCACCTAAAAATGTATATATTTTATTGTATGATATTATGTTGAATAATACTCTTCCTGTAAAATAAATATATCAATTGTTTTTCTTTTCCATGAAAATTAATTTATAATAATTTAATATTTTTGTAATTCTTGGAGTACCCCTCCACTCACTTATAAAAGTGCACCTCCTCTTATGTATCTATAACACCTTTTGAGAACAATATCTTATACAATAGCAACAAAAATCCCTTCCCAAAATCCCTCCATACATTCTATAAGTCTTAGTTTCGGTAGACTACACCTTAAAGGGATTATGGTGTAATGTAAAGGATGTTTTCCAAAGAATAAGTATAACTTTTAACCAAATATTTTAGTTTTATCTCTTCTTGAACCGTGATAAAATAATAAAATAATTATAGGTCATATACTAAGATGTTATTTTGTTAATTTAGTAACATATATCCATCACTGCATCAATAAAATGGGAGATGAAACCATTATTCTAGTGTAAAGTGAACAACCTCGTCATTGATGGATGAAATTGGTTTTCCATCATCACCTCTGAAAGATAATTATAAATATAGATTTACTGTATATATATTTTATTAATTACTTAAATATAAACATTAAAATATAATTTAACATTTATTTTCTTACCTTTCCATCCATTGAAAAATGATAATGTCATTTATGCATATGTGTGGATTACAACCTCTGTGATGTAAGGTGATTTGTTTTTCATAACCCAATCACATAGTTTCTATATATAAGTTTATTTAAATAAATAAAATGAAATTTAATATATAATAATAATTATATAAATATAAAAATTTTATTATTATCTTTTTATCATGTTCACTGAAAAATTGAAATGGTACTCGTGTTTACATATGGCTTGCTCTCTCCATGATTGAAATGTAATATATTTTTTATAACCATATTTAATTGTTTGTTTTAAAATTATAATTAATGTATTAAAATTAAAATTAGTTAATGATTATTATTTTGAATAGGATATAATATTGGCCTATTTAACCATATTCCTCATATAATTTATTCTATACATATGATCTAAATATTGTCAAAACATCTGAGAGTAACTTAATTGATTATGTAATTGTATATTACATGGTAATAAATAAATTAAAATATAATAACAAACATGAAAAAGGTTCTTAATAAATTAAATACGTATAATATTTTTTTTATTTATTAAGATAAAAACCATATATGACAATTCGAACACGAGGTAAGGGTAACTTTACCTTAAACCACTTATTTTAAATGTTTTAAATATTTATTTTCCAAATATTTTTTCCATGAACATATTCTTAAAAATCATTTTTATACAAATTTATATGGTCACAAATCAATTATAAATGGCTATTTTATGTTTCATTTGAATTTATTTCAAAGTTTTTCAAAAGGAATCTTTTTATATATTTTATACAGAATGTTTTGACTTTATTTTTAAAAATACAAAAGTAATGTTTTATTTGACTATATATGGATACAATGGATTTCCCACTACCACAACCACTATTATATGTATGGATTCTGTAAAACGATTTAATTTTTTCTTCAAATAAAAACCCTCCTTCCATTGGTTCTAGTTATTTGAGTATTTAAAATTAGTTTTAAAATAAACTGATATATCAATATCTGAAAAACAAATTATGGGTTCAAAGTTATATTTTTATGATTTTGACAATGGTAATGAAATATTTTATGTGCTTATTTCATTTTATGGTCATTTTAAATTTTTTTTAAAATTTATATAATCCCAGTATAGATCTGATGATGGGTGATCCTAACATAGATCTTCAATGCATTGGGTAATAACTATGTTCTCTAGAGAATTATGGTGTATGTTAACCATAGAGGTTATAACACTTATAAGGGTTATTATAAGGGTTATATTTCTATTATTTCCAAAGGTAACTTCATGAATTATTTATTGTTATTAAATATTTTTTAGTAAAATCATTTTATTTCAAAAGGTAAGGTTATGGTCTCTTCTTTTAAAGTAATTATTTTGGAATTTAGGGGTAAAATGTTATTTTTATGAAAATACTGTGTTCAAATATTTTCTATGAAACCCTCATGGTTATGATTTTTCCATTATGTTTTCCTATAATGTTTTTTTGAAAAACAATTGGGTAGTAATGTAGATTTCATGTGATAGTAAATGATTATTTGAGCTCAATGTTTATTATAATAAAGTAAAAATATCTTTAAAGATATCATGGTTTTAAAATGGACTAATTTTTTTGTTTATTTATTTTTATATGTCTCATTGTAAGATTTTGTTTCTTATCCAACATTTTCTAAAAACACTAATAGGTTTTAAGGTTCAGTTAGGACAAATAATAAGTCAAGTTGAAAATCATAATTATTTACCATAAAAACATGTGTTTCATTATAAAAAATTGATATTTTTGTTAAAAATTATACTATGTGGAAGTGTCCACTTTGTAATATATTGGTATTTTATTTAATTTTTATGAGAAAAATATATAAAATACTAAACCAAAAAGATCTAGTAAATAAAATAATTTGAATTATTTAATGAAGAATCGATTTAGGTATTTTTTAATGAATTGGTACTTATAAGACAATCATGGGTTTATTTGGGATATGAAATGAGATTTACCTATATGAAAAAATTTTATAAACACTTATAAATAGATCTAACACATTCCTAATTTCAAAAATAATTCTACTAAGCGATGAAGATCTAGATACATAAGTAATAACATCCCACAATCCATGAAATTGTTGATATGATAAGCATACCACTGGGGTTTTCATTTATAAAACAATATCTAGTAGTTTTTGAAAACACACAAGACAATGGATACTAGAAAATATTGATTGAAAACACATTATCTGATTCCTTAGTAGTAGTTTTATAGACTTTTCTTTATTTTCATGGTTTTTTGTGACTATTTCAACTATTATGCCTTTGATTGGGACATTGAATCACATAATTACCAACCATATTGAAATTTATGTTATTAATTTCCCTATATTCTCTTTTTATCTTACACTTGTGAGTCCAGTGAACTTTATCTTCACACATATATCATTTACCTTTCCATTAAAAGAAAACTTCCATGCACTACTACCCACGATTTTTCTTGTATGAAATTGAATCTTCTTTCCTTCATCATCTTTATCACAGCATCTTTCATGAGACTCCATCTTTAATTTATTTTTTGTTTTTGGGGCATAAATTATGTTTAAATTGTTAATCATAATATAAGATAAATTATTTTATAAAATCATATGGTTTCATACTCTCTCATTCCAAATGGTTATTCGTTATGGTAACTTATGCATTTTCCCTCGCACTTATGGTTCCTTCTAGTTCATACCATTAGTAAAACCAAAAGTATTGAATCTATATGTACTTTAACTTATTAATATATTCTCTCAAAATCAAACTCATCTCTTATTTGAGAAAGTTCATATTAATTAATATGGATTTTAACTTATGAATAAATATATTTTGATCAAAATTTTCCATGGGCACTTTTTTATTATGTTATATAAACTAAACATATTAAAATACCTCATAATGGTTCATAAAGAATATATGATGACCAAATAATATCCCTTAAAATTATCAAACCAAGTGTTTACTTAGGCATCTTTTAACTACACCAGGTGAAGATTTATTTAATACTAAATTCACCATTTTTAGGGTAATTATACTTAGTTACATTTGTTATGAAGCCTGTGTCAACTTGTAATATCCATATATGGATTTAATTTCTAGGAAAACCAAATACTCAAGACATTACCAAAACGTCATGATATCATTATATAATTAGAACTATTCCAATTATTTTCCCCAAAGATATTTCATCCTAATCGCCAAATAAATTATACATTATGACATAATCATTAAATCATATAATTATCCCAAATTATTGTATATAACATTGAAATTATGATCAAGTTTAACATATTAACACTTTAATTATCATTAAAATGTATACTAATATCCAAAGTTATTTAAACCATTTATTTAATACCAACTATGACACCTCGAAAGCACACTCTCGAATCTGGTGCTCATGGTCAGAAACATTATACACTGGATTTGATACCAACTTTAAAATACATATATAACATTAAATAAATATAAAATCCACAAATATTATTGAATATATTTCATATGAATTATATTTTCAGGTTTAGAGCTTTAGAGTATCAGCAAACATCATAAACTAATAAATCACATGCATTTCTCAACTTATGGACATTATTTTTCAAATATATATAAGAAGACACTCAATTATGTATAAGTCTTTCAAATAACCCACAAATTCTTCCCCACATGATTTCCTTATAAACAAGACATGTGTAATACTTTTCTTTATAACCTAGGAAACAGAATCCTAAGAAATGGGTGAGTTCAAATGCCCAATAAGAGAAATATATAACTGAAGAAATCATGGAATGAATATTATGATTGGAATAGGTAAAAAAAGTTTATCTATAATTAACGAGAAAATGGGATCATGCCATATCCATAAAAAAATTTAAAACATGAATATCAATAATTATTGATCTCAAACAGATTTAATTCATAATGTTGGATATCAAAACCCTATTGTTAAGTCCTTGTGAAAAGAAATTTTATTATTTTTGAGACCAAAGTTAATACATATAGCTGAATTGGGTAGGAAAAAACTAAATTCTAAATCTTGATTTTTCTCATGAAACTTATCAATTCAATGAGATGATATATAATTTTGGGCCTCACCCATCACCTGATTAAGTTAAATACTCTAAATATAATATTCAACAAGACCTTTCTTAATATTCCCTAAGGAATATTATGCTAAATAAAAATATAATTATCTGTATAGTGAATAATATGAAGTATTAATACATCATCCACCTGAATTTTTGGTCCATAATCATTAAGTAGGTCAATAAATTTTTGGATGTAAATAAAAGAGATAACATGATCATAATCCATTTAGAGGAAGATAGTGGATGGTAAAATAATACATAGTCAATTTTACAATAATCATTTATTTTGGAATAATAATATAAGTAATTACAATAATTTCTTCCTATTAATAAAATTTATAACATGTTTGTAACTCATCTAGATAAATAAGGTGTATGGTCAACAATACATAGTCAACTTTCTAACAATCATCTTTATTGGAATAAAAATATACAAAATTAAAATATTTTTCCCTATTTAAATTGTATAAAATTATTTCTATTAGAAGACAATCCAATATTAATTTTGTGAAATGTTTTCTTCACGCCATATAAAGAAATGTGTATATGGATAATTAAAAATAGGAATTACATGATAATAATATATTCATAGAAAGAAAATGGATGGTTTTAAATGAACATATCTCGATAAGTGGAAAATATTTTTCAAAGGGTTTATCTGGTTGGATTTTATAACCGAAGAAAATAATGATATATTATCACATAATATAATTAAGTGGTATAATTTACCTAAATTATATGAAATAAGTTCATGGGAATGATCATAAATCAATGCGTAGAAAATGAGTTGTAAAAAACTATTACTACTTGGGGAAAAATATATCAATAGACAATTGATTAAGGTAAAATTATTGGGATATTATATAACAAGAACTATAACTATTGTGGTAAAAATAAATTCACAAGCATTAAATTATCCATTCATTGACTAAATGGTGCACAAAATGTATTATGTCTCAAATAATCAGAATTGAGAAAAAAACCCTTATAGATTGATTATGAATTTAATCATAACCCTTTGATATAATGGGATTATAATTGAAAAAAAAATATGTGTATTAAAATATATTTCATGATATTATCTCTCAAATAGTCATTATATACACCACATAAATTAATTTAGGTTCATAATACCAAATGTGTCTCAAAGAAGGGAAGTTGAGACGAAAACCCTTACCTTAATCTTGATAATTTCTTCTCATGCTCTGAACTTCTTAAATAATTAAATAAATTACATTAAATATGTACCCATGAACATTATTCATGAATATAAACATTTAAATTCCTCATTTATAATCATTTTTTACCTATTAATATTAGTTATTTTTTATATATTTTCAAAATCATTGTAGGAAATCATTATCATTTTGAACTAGTTTTGTAAAAACGGTGTTTGTACTCATTATTGTTAAAATTTTCATAATTAAAATATATTTAATGGTACTGGAATATATTTTAGATTATAGTTTTAATGGTATAATTTCATTATGTTTTTTTGTTACAAACCAAGAAGATAAAATCAATGATGGCCATGTTTTGGTGATTCTTAATGATCAAGAGGTGTTTTCTTAGTTAATGAGTTAAATATTTTTATAACCTTAATATAAAATATAATTATATACATATTTATCGAATTATACACATAATTAGGTTCTCATAGTCATCCATGATATTAGTGCATAGTACTATTCAATTAGGTAGTTAAACTGGGCTAAACATGAACCAACCATGATTAGTATATGGTTATGAGGAGGTTTAGTGATAATATATTTATACTAGAATGATAATGATATTATTTAATTCTTATAAGTTTTTTATATTATAATTTTGAAAATTTTAAATATAATATAATTTATATAAAGTCATTAATTTTCAAGAATGGATCATTTTTCCCTTAGTTCGCTCGTATTAAGAGATTGAAATAATGTTAATCATTTGTTGATCATATCATTGATAAGTTTTCTAATTTTTATACTTTAAAATTAATTATATCAAAAAATTAATATTTATACTTCAATAAAAACTTAAATACCATCTGTGTAAGGTAGTGACATAATGAAAATTGAATATCAATTGCTTAATGGATGTGATAATCCACACATACTTATGGTTGATGATTTCATTTTCCATAGAAATGGAGAACGAATTAAGAGAGTTAAATTTTTTAGAATCATAAAAATGATATAAATATCATAATTATTTATTAAATTCACCATTTATACTATCCTTACGAGGTGGTTAAAGAAAATAGAACTTGTTGCCTCATGGAGGTGTTAGTTTGCACAATGCATAAGTGACAATTTTGTATTTCTAAATAGAAAATGTAAATGTTGTAAATGATTGTACCATAATTATAATATCACAAACATATAATAAATATAATGATGTTAATAATTTAAAATAGTGAAAATAAATCTATTGAGGAAGGGAATAATCTAAAGAAATGGGAAATAGAAAGAGAGGTCAAGAACTTACACCTCATATCTTTTATTATCTTCTTTGCAAAGGGGGGTAATCACTTGAGGGGTGGTATTCTTTTAATCCGGAACGTCCTTAAGGTTTTTTATAGTGTTGATAATAGTTTTTGGTTTATTTTGGAATGCAATAATGGTGTTTTTGTGTGATGGTAAGTGAGTATAAGAGTATCCCTTTAATAAGTGAAATGGGGTGGCATTTTTTAAATATCCAAATGTTTTCAATAATGGGAAGTCACTATCAAGGAATGTGGATACAAAAATGATTAATAGTGGGTTCTAAATATATAATCTAGATATAAGAATCAACCACCCATTACCACTTATCTTTTAAACATTTTTGAGTTCTTTTAATCTAAGATTCTTCAATTTAACTATTTTAGCTTTTACCATGGTTATTGGTTTTTACCTAAGGTAACATGCCCATTAACCTCAAAAAATATTCTGTTCTTTATTTTGTAATTAGGACCTGATAAATAGTAAATTTAAATCAATTTCATTTTATTCAATTTATAAAGTGATAAAAAAATAATTTTTTTAAAATGTAAAATCTTTTCAAAATAATTTTTGAGAAAATATTTCTTACGTTATAAAATACAAAATATGATTTTGTAAATTAAAAAGAATTAAAATTATAAATTCACATATAAATTATATATTTTTCCTTATAAAATAGTTTCATTGATTTAAAATTCCTACTTATATACTAATAATATCCTAAAATTCATGATATTTATAAAAATTGTATTTTTTTACTATTCACCTAAAAATATTTCTTTTTAGAAAAATCCATAAAAATTCATCATAATATTATATTATTATAATTAATGAATAAATAATATTCATTTTTTAAAATTAAATTTCTAATATTTAAGAATTCATTATTAAAAAAATCCAAAAATAACGTGTAAAACTGTTCACATTGGAAACTAGATTTTTTAATGTTAACTATTATTTATTATTATTTCCTATCAGTTAAAAATTAATTTAGTTATAATATATTATTCACATTATCAATATATAATATTAATATATAGTCAAAATTTAATTAATTTTTTTAAATAAAACACTAGTTTTAGATAAATATATCTTAAACACAAAATGATTTCCTTAATTATTTTAGCTATGAAAATTGAATTCCTTAAAAATTAAAAGTATACATTATTTTATTTAAATAAATATTCAAAAATGAGGTTATTCATATTCAATACAACTAATTTTATGGCTTGGTTTAAATTTTCATACATAATATATTTATTATTATTAAAATATATCACGGTTCTATTTTAGTTCGACATTGCGTATAGAGTGATATATCAAACAAATTTACTTATTTAAATTGAATCATAAGTTAAAATTTAGGGAGGTGAACAATAACTTCATGAGTATAAAGATAATTAGGTATAGGAAACATGTGATAAAAAATTGAATACTGACATATGAGGTCACAAGATAGACCTCTCACTGAGACATTCTCATATAAAACTGAGGAAAACAGAATATAAAATACATAAAATTCTCTACTAAATCACTAAAACATACCTCATATAAGGCCCTATATACATACCTAATATATATTTCTTAATCAATCTTGGACATCTTCCTAACCTAAAACTGTGACAAGTTAAGGCTTCTCAAGTACCCAAGTGTAGTGCTGCCCAAGTAAGCTGTGGGTAGATAATTCTACCAAGTGGAAAAATATCCCACAATCGCTTTGTAGAAGGATGAAAGTGTCTCTATAAAGATAATGAATAAAAGGGTCTCAATTGATTTGAATTTCTATGAAGTAACTTTAAGTAATTCAAGTTTTCAAGGGGCCTACATACCATTTACCGAGAAAAAAACGCAGAGAAGATGGACTGCAAACTGCCAGGTACACAGGATTTTTTGCGAACTGTTGTCCCATGAAGTGATGGATTGAAAGAGCATGTCTGAACATATTGGGGACTTTTGGGATGCAATTTACTCATATAATGGTTCCCCTTATGTAGATCTGACTCATACACAGGGTGAGGTATTCATTCTATCTTTGGGATACCTGGTCATTTACCATCATATGGCCAAGACACGGGGTTCCTCTTAGGTGGGAGAAATGTGACATTCCTTTTGGGGTTATGTTTCTAGGACCAAATTCCTGGGCCACCCTTCCATAATATTACATTGGATCTCTCTCTAAGATCCCTAACCTCACATGAGATATGATCGGTGTGAGAAACAAGGTATTTCAAGGGTTCCATGTCACCATCTATGAATAGTGGATTCAACATTAATGGGATTCTTTAGCCTAAAGACATTGCTTTTCAGTTTAACGTCGTGCAATGAGGACGATTTGGGCAAGGCAGTGTCTGTTGTACTATGTATATTGGCATGAAATCCAAAATTGTCCACACTGAATTCAACTTTGGTACCAACTCATCTTCTTGCTCTTGATTTCTATCCTTTTGGACATCGGAGGATCATGGGGCCAAGGAGGATGGTTGTGTTGCATTAGGATCTTTTGGGGGAAAATTTGGTTATCTCAACTGTGCCAGAAGGATTCCATGGACTCTATTGATGGTCTTCTAGTTCATCCAGTTGTTAAATTTTTTATCCTTCTTACTGGTGAATATTTTCCACTTCTATGCATCTCTGGAGTCGGAGGTGGAGACATATTCCACTTGTGCTAGTGGTAGGGTCGACATGACTTACCTGGAATCCAAAATCTTTTTTAGAAGATCCATGAAATCGAAACACTCTTGGATTGTGTGTCCTAGAATTAGATGATACATAAAGTAATTTAGATGGTCTTCGAGACCCACTACATTGGCTCGTTTTGGATCTAGTAGCCGGAGCAGATAACAATTCATAGCGGCTATGAAATAGCAACGTACCTAGTCATCTTGGAATGAATATAATTTATTTCTCCATTCTTCTAATTGATTTCTTTTAGCACCCTATCACTCATCCTTCAATGGCGAGGGTGTTTGTTGACATCCAGGGGGTCCCACACGATTTGGTGGGGGCCTAGCAAATTGGATCTGGTGTAGGGGGTGTCTTAAGAATAACAGAAGCTACTTCCACCATCCCCGTTCTCTTTCTTGTGGCTGATGGGGCCACTAGTGAATTGAGGTTGGTCCTCTGCAGGGAGTCCTCTATCCTTTGGGTAATGGCGGAGAAGTCTCAAAACCCACTGGTGTGTTTTAATAAGATTAGTGGTGTTTGCAATTTATCCCTAAGTTTATCGACGCACATGGATAGAATCTCATCCTGGTGGAGTGGCTGGTTTAGGTAATATGTTAGGCCTTTCCATCTAGAAATGAAGTTTGAGACTCTTTAGTTCTCTCACAGCTTGCAGTTCATGAGGTCACTTACTATCATCCTAGGAAGTGTGGAATTATACTGGAAGAGAAACTGTCATCGAAGATCCTCCTAGACAATGATTTAATTGGATGGTGGGCTAGTGTACCATACAATGGCTGATCCCTGTAGGGTCCATATGAAGAACCTGAGTTTGACTACTTCTTATTATTTTTTAGTTCCCATCATGGAGTCACAGTTAGAGGCATAGTGCATCAAATGATGTTTAGGGTCCCCCGAACCATTGAATATTGGGAATATAGTGTTCTAGAAGCTTGGTGGTGGAGGAACATTGCTCACCCATTAGGGGTTGGGATTTCTCTCTGGTTGTATCGGAACTCACCACCATTCCATGGATTTTAGTCGAGCTATTAGATGCTCAATAGTGTTTAAGATCCTTTGATGCATATATTGATGGGCTTGATCTTGAGCTGGAGGGGCAGGGGTCAAGATTGGGTGTGCCGGTACTGCTAGTATTTGAGGTGGATACCAAGACATGGGAATTATTTTTGGGTTTACCTAGATATATTTGGGCTTCCTCTCCAATGGGAGGAAGTCGTGATGTCCTTCCAGGGTCGGGTTGAATGGTCATACGGGCTTGGCTTCATTCACTAGGATGAGTGTCTGAGGTATGGGCACCTCTTCTGGGAGAACCTACTAACATTCTGCAGAGGGAACACCTCAGGTGATATTACTCCCTTGATGAAGCTCGACATTAATTCTTCTAAGCTCTTTCATTTCTTCCTCCTACATAGAGATCATTTCCTCAAGGGTGAGGGACATACTCTTATGGGGAGGAGGAGGCAAGCCATAGACGACCTTGGATTTTTTTTCTTTATCGGAGTTCCACGCGGGAGGTAATGTCGGATTGACTGAGGGGTAACCCAAATCTAGAACCTCCCAATGGTTCCAGGTATGCACACCATCAAACCTGGTGTGGAATGCCTCTAGGAGGGAGCCATATTCCTTTTCGTCTCCTCAACCTATGTCATTTCTGGTGAGATCTATGGGATTGATGCTCACCACATTCATTGAGGCATACTGCATCGAGGGAGATGTGCCTAGTGCCAAATGGTAGGATAGCTTCCAGCATCCTTTGTTGGATTATATCCTTCCATTATGTAGTATTCTTCCAGCTTCTTGATGATAATTGACCTGAAGGGAGCCCTGGTCTAACTTTATAGTGCGCCTTTATCTCTGATGGTGCGAACAACAAGAAGGGGTGGAATGGGTAATTCCTCTTTCCATTGTTCTTCTTAGATGGTGGAAGATAGAAGTCCGTCATGCAGGGATTTGAGGTTAAAATTATCCCAACACAGCGGGCCTAGGTTCTTCCTATTCTCCAATTGATGTAGTTCAGCCTTGATTTGTTATTCTTATGGGGGCACTTTGATTTGAAAATTCACCTAGCCCTATGGGCTGGGGTTGTTCCCTTATCATGGTTTTTTCCACTGCTATTTCAACCCTTTTAATTTCACATACTTCAATGTTGAATTGAGCCGAGTATGGCATTGGTCATGTATAAATTTTATGGTCTTTTGAAGGCATGAGGACTGCTTGTTTAGCGGTTTCCCTTAGGCAGGAAGCTTGTTGGATATTCCTTATTGCCTGACTCAAAATCTTTTCGATGGCTTGATTACCATGGACCTAATAATTTTTATACTTATTTCAGTCCAATCTATGCTGAGTATCTCATATTTTCAGATTTGGAATTTCTTTTGATCACTGCCTCTGGGTGATAAAATTTAAGGATGTCATTTCCAATGGAGCTTGCTGGATGAGGAGTGGGGTCAAGTGTAAGGCTCCTTATTCTCCCCATCCCCAAATGTGAACTATATCTGGGGTGTTTCAGATGAGGCATCACAACTTATGCAGTGCATGGAGGCAATCCAACTCAAGTTTTCTCAATCTCCTTTTTGATTGTGGATGCCTTGCAGATGGTAAGGCTTCCAAGTTAATTAGAGATGAAACTCCCCTATTTTTCTAACATGGTCTTCATACCCTTTGTAGGTAAATAATTTATCTTTTATTTTTCAAAGATTCATCCATATATTGAGGTGGATTTCTTGTGTGCATTCCCTAGATAATTATCCCAGTATGTCGAAGTGAGAAGTGGTGGTAGGCCAATAAATCACCCGTATATTATCCCTAGCTAGTTGTCTTCTCAAAAGCAACATATCTTGTTGTTGTTCTTCCAAAGGCTCCTCCACTTGGTATGCACATCTCGACAACTTCTTAATAATTTCATTCCATGTTACTCAGATGGTGGGGGACTTTTTGATTTGTGGACATCGTGGGGGTGTCTCAAAAGATGAGTGTGGCCCTAGGCCATCCTCTGGTTGAGAAAGAATATCACTCGTAAAAAAATAAGTGCCCGATGTGTTTGACTCCTTTCTGAGTGTCGTGGAATAGTAGGGCCTTCTTTTATTTGTTCTGGCAGTAGGAGGACCTTCTTTCTAGTATGAATTTTTATTATAGGGAGGACCTCTGCAGTTGGTGCTGCAATGGTGAGGGCTACTATTTCAGCTTAACGCATGACCGTGAGAATTTGTTTTTGGGCGTATACCCTGGGAATGACCTTCGGGGTGGGCTGCAGTGAGGGGAGGACCATATTACTTCTTGATGTTACTATGTGGAGGACCTTCACAGCAACTGCCATTGTGGGGAGGTCTCTCACAATAACAGTAATTCTAGAGGCGACTACCATCATGATTGGTACCTGGTTGCATGGAGAATTTTTGCAGTGTACATCATCGGGAGGGCCTTCAGGATGTACTGCAATGATTTTAGGACCTTCTCATTAATTAGTGTTACTGTGGGGATGACCTTCACAGTAATCATCAATGTAGGGAGGGCCTTCCCAATGACTGTCATTATGGTGAGGACTACCATCATGACTTGACGTCCAACTATAGGGAGAATCATATCTATATCGTATACCCTGGGGAGGACCATCAGGGTGGAAATAGCAAGAGGAGGACCTTATTGCTGTCTGATCATCTGGTCGATTGGAGGGCTACCGTGATGCGCAACAAGAGATGGGCTCTCGTGATCGATCATTCTTGACCCACGGAGTGAGCCCCAGTGGGTTCTCTTTGGAGGACACTTAGAGATACGGGTAGCGACATTGTTGGGAGGTCCTTCGCAACTACTACTATCACTTCCAAAATTTGGTAATGAAATGACAGGGTCTTGAGCCTTTGTTGATAGTTTTTAGGGAATAAAGAACCCCAGCTTCCAGCAGAGTGGGATCATGTATGTGCTCTTCGTTTTTCTGTTTCCTTTGGTGATTCTCATTTCTAAGAGCTCTTTTTCAGGTAACTAAGGCCATCTTCTATTGGTAATGTCCTTCGGGTCCCTATCTTGTTGGGTCCCGTGATGTTGTTGGGATACGTCGACCAGCATCTTGAGTTTTGGCAGGGATATATGCCTATCCTGGAGCAGCCACCATGTTTGAACAGCTTCCTCCAGTTGAAACAGGTATTTTTTTCCTGATCCGGTATTCCGCATGTCATGGGGTATTGCCTTTGTCCCTCTTGGACTAAATAAGGGATGAATAACTGCTCCGGAGTGACTAACTCATTTGGTGAGTGAGTCATTCCGTCCGAGGAAACTGGATTGTGGGCCCAATTTCTTTATTTTTCCACCAATGCAATGATATCTTGGCATATTTGGAGGATATGTCCTATAATCGACATCTAATCTTCCATCATTCCCAAGATGTGTTGAGATACATCTTTGGCTAGAATAAGTATGAAGGCCCATTCCGATGTCAGAGTAGGGGTTCATGCCTGCTTTGATTCCCCATGAGTTTCTAGTAGATACTTGTCGTTATCTTGTTCTAGGATAGAGGAATGAGTCTACCATCGGTTGTCTTCTCTGATTGCCACTATATTTGATTGGTGGGATTTATATTCACAGGTAAGAATTCTCATATTCTCACTTGTGACTGAATTTTTCTCACGGGCTTTGCATGCATTCACAGGAATTTAACTCTTCTCATATTTGGTTGCCACCCTATTTGGATGGCGGGCTTGATATGCATCAGTAGGTATTTGTTCCTGGATATATCCTATTGCTGGACTATTGATATGGAAGGCTTGAAATGTGTCATCATATACCTACAACTTCTTATAGCTTTCCAGACTATCGGCACGGTGGGACCGGCGAGCAGTAGTAGGAACATGCATGTGCTCGTTTCATGCCACCCCATTTCTGTGGTGGGCTTGAGTAGAGAGGGAGGAGTTTTGCGTCTACCCGTTGAACTCCACTGTGTTAGTATGGAATAGATACTCTTCAAGAACCAGGGTGATGGTATGTCCCTGGTTATATATTTTCTTCACTTGGCAAGAAGTCTGAGGGGCCTGGGTCTCTTAGACTTTGGTAGGTACCCTCGACATATGGTCATCCTCGATGGGAGGAGGCTTAGTCTTCCGGTATTGGTGACGAAGCTCTCTGGTGGGGGCTCATGAGTAGGACCCCATACTATTCAGATGAAGTCTTCATCATTGAATTCATATGCCTCTCTGAGGTATGGGAGGTAATCATTGTCACATTCTAGGGACAATATCCAAAAATGGCTTGAGATGACCACTTGGGACTTCTAGAGCTGGGGTACAGGCAGCGGTTGAAGAGGTAGCTAGTTGACCTTTGTAAACTGGAGGTCTAATCTTATAGCCTCTAGTATAGGGAGTGTACCATTTTTTTTGGTACATCCTGATCAACATATTGGACCCCCAGTATTGAAGACTCTGGGTAGGAGAATGGGTACTGCCCTTTGTTGAGGTCCTGGTCACCTGTAGGGTCACAGATGTGCATGTATTCATGGGTATTTAGGATGTCATTTAGATTGCAAGTCACTATTCGGGAACCTATGATATACATATATGACATCAAAACCACAAAACTTCGTCAAATTATAATTCTTTTAAACATAGTCATATTTGAAAATTTAACATGGCCCCCTTCCCCTTTTTATTTTCTACAGGGTGAAGGTTCCTATGTGGGGTAAGGCTGCCACCTGGGTTAAGGATTCACGTTGGGTTAACCATTTTTTTTCACCTCTGAGGTGGTGCATTTTCACGTGTATTGGGGTAGAAAAAATGGTATGACGTGTAGTATCCTTTCATCTTTTATCATTGGGGAAGAACTTCCACCATGGTTAAGGATTCACGTCATGTTCAAAAATTTTATTCAGCCTCTAAGGTGGTGCATTTTTCACATACAGGGATGAACAAAATGGTCTGATGTGAAGTATCCCTTTTTCTTTTATTATTGGGGTATAACTGCCACCTTGGTTAAAGATTCACGTCGGGTTAACCATTTTTGTTCCACCTCTGAGGTGACACATTTTTTCACACACTGGGGTGAAAAAAATAGGACGACGTGTCATATCCCTTTCTCTTTTATCATTGGAGTAGACCTTCCACCTTGGTTAAGGATTCACATCAAGTTTGTCATTTTTTGTCTGCCTCCAAGGTGGCATGTTTTTTGCGCGTACCAGGGAGGTAAAAATGGTCTAACATGTAGTATCCTTCTTTATTTTATCATTGGGGTAGAACCACCACCTTAGTTATGGAATCACATCAGGTTCGCCATTTTTGTTCTGCCTCTGAGGTGGAATGTTTTAATCATCATTATCCTTTAAAGAAGGTCGAATAAACCATGCTGGAACTGTTGGTCACAACAGGAGATTGCTTTGTAATCAATCACACATGAAACCAGTCCTTCTCATATATAACATCCTTGAATGGTCTCCAATGGGTTTATTTATGGAGCCAAGAATTCCCAATGACCCTGGTATTCATGATTCATGGACCTTTTTTCCAAAGGCATCTGCTTGTTGGAAAAAAACATGAACAATGACACTTAAGGACTCCATTGGTCAAGACGATGGGAGGTCTGGCTCACCACACCCTTTTAGGGGAGAATTGTCACATGTTCTAGGAATCTCTTATAGATTTAAGTCATGTTCATATGTTCATGAATCCTTAGTACATTCCCAAAGATTTTGTCGACGGGTTACCCCTGGTTTTTCATATCATCATACGAATGCATATTCTTGATGCTATGAAGGTGGTGCTAACATGAGTCGTATTGGAAGGTGTTCTGGAGTTTATCGTCATCAAGGGGGGAAGAAATGTAACTTGAGGTGGGGATCAGACCAATAAAATAGGTTTCCTACATATCCTCATTAGAGGAATCAGAACCCACATACTTCATATTGTGTGAGGATTACGTGTGGAAACTGTCTATTTGGAGAACCGTGATTGGGTGGACCCTCTTGGATGGGAACCCTTTTGAGTTAGGGGCTTATGGTAGGCCTCCTACGTATCCGTATTTACTTCAGTTTCAAAGTTCTCATAGTTCATATGTGTGAGGATTATGCATGGAAGTTTCCAATATGAAGAGACATGATTGGGTGGACCCTTTTTGATGGGCACCCTTTTGAGATCGGGCCATCTGGTAGGCGTCCTATGTATCCAGATTTTTTTCAGGAATCAGAGTTCTTGTAGTTCATATTTGGATCATATTGTAATACTTACAAACCACTAAGCCCATGTGAGTCAGGCTCAGTGTGGGAAAAAATAGGATGTGAAAGATTTGATAATGCACATGCCTCCTCCGCTTTTGGTGGGGCAGGGACAGCCTGCAATGGAAGAGGTCAAGGTGATGGTGGGTGAGGTTACGAAGTGATGAAACATTCCATGTGGGATGGTATTGAAGGTCATATATTCCTACCTTATAATATTGGGAACTTACCTTAGTGGGAGTTCATTGGATCGTTTTCTGGGAGGGGGAAGAGTTTTTTCCTCACCAAAGGGGGGAGTGAACAAAACCCCTTTGACTGATCATTGTACCTCATTGAAAGGAAAAGTAGGTGATCACCCATAATCCTAGGAATAGGGAGGTTCACATCGCCATCCCAAGTTTGGACTTCATGTCACCATGGGAATGTAGCCTCACAGGCATTACTGAATCCCACAGTATTATGGGGAGATCCTTCATGACTCTTCTTACCATGTGTATATAGACCCAAAGGAGTGCACTAATGCACCTGAGGGTCTGGCCATACGAGTCTGATGGATTTCTTGGTGGATTTGTACTGATGCAAGGGGACTGATCAGTATAGTGTTCATGGAGGATTGGACAGTATTAGGGGTTTGAGGTTGGAACTGGAAGGAACAATACCCAAAAACACTTCATTCCACATACTGGTCTCTAATGCTGGATAAGGGAGGCCCCACACACCATAGTGGTATGCATACATAGGGACATTCCACGTACCAATGTGGTAGCTGGGCATGGGTATCATGAAACATGTACTGAAGTGGTACACGAATCACTACGCCGCATTGGGTTGTATTCGCGTACCGATTGGGTACGCAGTGCTGGGTTCAATCCACGTAGAGATAATCTACATGGATAACCATGTCGAAGGAGGATCTGATGGACTTCCACTCTCAAAAAATTCATCTAGAAGGAGTCTTTGGTTCACTGTTCACCTATTAGGTTTGTGGTTCTATTTTTATTGTTCTATTCCCATATTTTATGGTTCGCGGCCAGCTGTACCTACAGAGGAAGTGGTTCGCAGTTTTTGCTTCACTGATGAAACTGGAAGGAAGCCAGAGTATAACCTTTTAAGTCTCCCTTAAGATTTCTTCATCTGTCCTTCTCACTATCCATCTCCCTTTTCTCCCTTTTTTACTTCTCTATTATGCTCCTTTTATAGAACATCAGAATGATCATATCTACTTGGAATACGACACCATTTGCGGTGGTCGGTTGAGGTAATTCTCTAACCTACAAAAGACTCAGTCAAATGGGGTTTGCGGAGTCTTTGGTTGATTATAATGGTTTCCAGAACCCCGCTAGTCTGCTAAATCCATGAACTAAGGGGTTCACAGCATAGTACGTGGACCTTCTTCTTCCCAATTCGGAGGTCGTTCAACAAAGGACTGCCCTCTACAAATTTTCAATCTTGGGTCGAGACTTATACTAAAAATGAAATAATCCATGGTCTCATACTGATCTCAACAATGTAATATCTCATTGTCTGTGCACTCGATATTGGATGCTAATCCTGGTTGGAAGGGGTTTTTTTATATAATATTTCAATCTAAGGAGGCAATGAATTCTGCCTGGGGAACTGGAAACTTTTAATTGAAATCTGTAATCCTCTGGTTATCCAAGTGGGATTTCAATTTTAATCCATTTAAACATAGGCAATATAATTCTCAAATTTGGGTAAGGTTGCATGGTTTTAATTTGTTTTTCTGGCATATAAAGATCTTGAATGATCTTGCCTCTTGAATCAGCATACCAGTCAGAATGGATCAAAGAACCATGGAAAGAGAACTTGGCTTATTTTCTTGAATGCTGGTAGATATCCCCTTGGAATCAAAATGTCTTAATAGCATCTAATTCATTTTCACTGGTAACAAATCTAATGTTAAAATTGATTATGATAATGCACCTCATTTTTGTGAGGTCTGCAAGATGCATGGCCACTCGATATCTAATTTAAAATTTCTCCCAAATAAGTTTATTGCTCCTAATGTCTCAGATTGGTCTGATGAAAATAAGAATAGAAGAAATAAAAATGTCCCTGCTAAGAAAAAGGGAGTTTTCATGGAGCATGCAGGACCACCACTGGTTCTTATTAAGTCAAAAAAGGATATTGTTTCTGTTATACATAGGAATGAAAAACCTTCTTCTTCTAAAGAGACCCATAATCCATCTAGTCTGTCTATATCCAAGAAGAAATCATGGGCTGATTTATTTGTGGAGGAGGATAATCTCCCTCCTGTGAAGGAACCTGTTGTAAATTACCCACCAGAACAAGTGTCCCATGATAATCACAATCTAGACTCTGAAATATCATCATACATTCTTAATTTGGGGATAAGCCTTCAAAATGAAGCAAAGGAAGAATCCATTTTTATGTATTTTTTTCAATGATATCAGAAACTTGGTTTGGTTAATGAGGGAGGGGACTGCATCACATTGTGAGTCACATGAAGTATCTGATAAATTGGTAGTCTCACCAAAGGGACGTCCTCCTGGAAATAATTATCAAAATTCATAATCTCTTGAACACAATAGTTTGAACATTCTAGTTTTTTGATAAGAAGTCCCGCACAATGATGGGTCGGTCACCTGCACTGATCCCCCAAGAAAATTGGAGCTCACAGTCCCAAACAGGCTGCAATCTGGAATCTTAGGTCATGAGGGTTGTGAAATCAAGGCTAATGATTTAATCACCGTCATGACCTAGGATATTTAGATATATCTACTAAGTCCAGGAATGAAGATTAAGTGTAAGGATGTTATGACTTCACAAATGATATAAATGACCTGTTTCAAAGCTCCTCCCTTCCTAAAAATAAGTTTTTATGGCCACCAAAGAAGATAGGGGGAAAAATAAGGGTCCATAACCCCAGTATTAGTTTCAAATGAATATTTTATTTTGGAATTTCTATGGTTTGGGAAATTCAGAGAACATTAAATCCATGCGGCTATTTATAAAGAAACATAAGATAGACATCATAGGCCTATCTAAAACTAAAAAATCTATTCCTCCTACATTTCCAGTTTTTTTAGGATGTATTTTCACTTCATTGACACCAACAGGTGTTCAACTGATGTTAAATGTCTATGGGATCTTCCTCAATCCTCTTTGGACAGCACCTTTATGGTCCCTACAGGCGATCAGCATGTCACTTTCTCTATCATATACCTTGTTTATCACTTTACATGCTCCTTTATTTATTCCCAAAATATGTATTGAGACTGCATGAACTTGTGGGATGACATAGGTGTTCTCAATTCTAGCATTACCTGACCATGGATCATTCTGGGGGACTTCAATGAAATTTTAAATTCAGATGAGAAAATGGGGGCTACAAACAATTTCATTTCTTCTATAGATTTCAAATCATGTGTTGATCAAAATGATTTGTTTAAGGTCAATTATGTTGGTTCTTAATATACCTGGTACAGGAAGCATTTTAATAGTTTTTTTTGCTAGTAAAATTGATAGGGAATTCATCAGTGAGGCTTCAATAGGACCTGGATTACTCATCCTGAATGCAAGGTCATTATTGAAATCTCTTGGAACTCTATGAATTATAGGAATGATTCTCTTTATTATATCACCATGCTCAATTTTCTTAAAATCAATTCAAGACTTTGAAACGAGAGCTTCTTCATCTCACTTGATAGTGATATCTTTCATCTCAAGGCTTCCCTTCAGAATGTCCCAGAACTAAACAATAATAATGATTTCTCTGATGGGTTTTTGGATGAATCTAAGATGACCATGAAGCTGAACAACCTCCTAAATTTAAAGTATTCATTTTAAATGGATTCCATCAAGGTAAAGTGGGTAAGAGGTGGATACAGGAACAAAAACATCTTTTATTCCATTCATAAAATCAGGAAAGTCTTTAAGCCTCATTCCTTGATCAAAAATGGGAATAATCTTATAGATAATATAAGGGATCTCTCTGAGCATGTCATATATTACTTTAAGGACCTCTTCAGTGGATCATCATCCATCATTGACCCTATGGATGGTGTCATTCTGAAGGTTGTGAATCAAGAGTATAATGATAACATTATTTTTGATCCACTTGAACTAGAGATTAATGAGGCTATTTTTATTCTCAAACCAGAAAGTTCTCTCAATATGAATGACTTTGGTAACTTTTTCTTTCAATAATTTTGGTATATCATCCATTAAAATGTATGTAGGTTAGTAACTAACTTTTTCAAATGTGGGACTCTTCCCAATGGTTATAATTTCAATTTTCTTTCCCTAATCCCAAAGGTGGTGAATGAAAATGAAATACATTTATTCAGGAATGTATCCCTAGTAAAAACCGTTTACAAAATCATCTATAAAATTATGGCTAAGAGGATCTCTTTGTTTGCTGGAAAGATTGTATCTGCTAATCAGTTTGGCTTCATAAAGGGGAGATCGATTAAATATTGCCTTATGACTACTTCAAAGTGTTTCAATCTTCTTAATATCTCTATTAGAGGTGGAAACATTTCCATTAAATTGGTTGTTAGGTAATCTTTTGATACAATGGATTGGGGCTTCATTTGCAAGATTATCACCATGTATGGTTTTGATGATGTTTTCATCAATTGGGTTATATCCATCTTAAGTTTTTCCCACATCTTAGTTCTCATAAATGGATCTCTAGAAGGCTACTTTCAATGCTCTAGAGGTGTCAAGAAAGGTGACCCTCTAGTAGTGGTCATTTTTTCTATTACGGAAGATTATCTCAGTAGGTTTCTCTTTGTCATGGCTAGAAAGGTTAAGCTGAAGGCTATTCATGTTAGGAAGGGGCTTGTTGCTCCTAATCATCTTTTATATGTTGATGAAATTATCCAATTCACTCAAGGGGACAAGGGAAATATTAATAACATCAAGAGAGATCTTTTTCATTATGAGAGGGTTTCTAGAAAGGAGATTAGTTGGACTAAGTCTTTTGTCTTCTTTGGAAGTAATTTTTCACCTTCCAGAATAAATTACATCACCAGATAGTTGGGAATTAAGGAAGGGTCCCTCCCCTTCATTTATCTGGGAGTACCCATATTTTGGGGAAGACTGAAGGTATGTCGTTTTTCTAGAATCATTAGTATCACTAGAAGGAAACTCTCCTCTTGGAAGGGAAAATCATTATCCCTGGATAGTATGGTGTGTCTTATAAATTAAATCATCACTTATAAATTTATATACTCTTTCATGGTGTACAAATGTCCAATTTCACTACTTAAGAGCATCAACATTTCCATCAGGAACATCATCTGGAGTGGTATTATCATGGACAAGCGGCATTCAATGGTTCCATGGAATTATGTTTGAAAGCCTTATGAGGATGGGGTCCTAGGTATCAAAAAACATGGATGCTTTAATGATTCATTGTAGTCTGAGACTATATGGTGTCTCATCAATATTCATTCTAAAGCTCTTGGATTCCTTAGATCCAAATTCATGCACAGGTTCATATCTGGAAATTTTAATTTCTTCAATTCCTAGTTGTGTCCTGATTTTAAGAATAGATTCTCCAAATTTGGTTTTTATTAGCTGTGGATGGTCCTAGGAAGTCTTCCTTAAAATTTTGGAAATGTAATTTGGCTGGAAATCACTGCGAAGAACTAGTTCTAAAGGAGGATCCAAATCTGTATTTGGATTTATCAATCAAGGAAAATCTTGGATCCATGGAAAATCTCCCAAATCATATTATTTTCATTGTTAAGAAGTACATATTCTCCTCCAAGGGAGATTTATAGGCTTGGGAGCTTGATTCCAAAGGAATAATATCCTCCAATGAGTTTTATAAGAATTCTATTAGCAATAATTTTTGACTTCAAGTGGATGGGTAGACTGCACAAATGTTTCCAGAAACCTTCTCAGTCCACCATTGTTCGGAGACAGGGCCATAATAAAATTCCAACTGATAATTCTATTCAATCTTGTAGAATTTAACTTTGCTCTAGGTGTGTGTTATTCCATTAGAACTTGGAGGATGTTGATCACCTTTTTCTAAGCTGTGTAGCGGCTTTAACAATGTGGAATGTAGTACATGACATTTTCAAAGTCCACTTGCAATGAGACAGTTTGATATGTGATTTCATTAAGAACTGGGAGGACCGAAACCTATCACCAAAACTCTAGATTCTATTTCAATCTATCACACAACAGCTCATGTACATCATTTGTACATCCAGAAACAAGGATGTACATGAGTCTCAGTGTCACACCTGGTTTTTTTCTTTTCATGTCACGATTCTGATCCGGTTCATTGAAAGTTCCAAACCTTTTATTGGGTTTTGGGTGAGGTTAATTTTGAGTTTTTAACTTCTATATATGTCTAATCACCCTAATTTGGGTTCCCTATTTCTTGTTTATTAGTTTTTGGAGAAAGGGTGGTTATTTCATTATTTTGGCCAACGGTGAGCCCATTTGCAGTTTTAAAAATTAAATTGGTTTCCTTAATTACTTCATTTTTCAACTTTTTTTACTCATTACACTTCCCACCTAGCCTCCACTGACATATCAATACTACCATATCCATTTGGACACCTTATAAATTCATAAACATGGTGAATTGTGGTTACTTATTTAGGTACTAGGCCAGCCCATGGGCCCATTTCCAGTTTTAAAAGAATAATTTGTTTCTCTTATATATAATTAAAATTTTAATATATTTTGTTTATTCCACCTCTTAATCTAATCCAATATCCCTATCCTCACACCAATTATCTATTTTCCCTCTTTGGAGTTCATATGAGTTGCGTATTAGGAAACAAATTCTCATGTTACCTCAAATGGTCTAGAATTGATAAGGTAAATTTTTTCACACATAACGCATTCAATTCTTGATATTTTTCCCAAAAATCATCTTTTCCTAGTTCTTCCAGAACATAGGAGAATCTACAAGAAGTTTCAATCCATTATCCTTTCTATAATGGTGCATATCTAATGGAATATGATGATTTTTCTAGTTGAAAAGGTGAGATTCCTTCTCCTTTATCCTCCCTCTTCTTCCTCCTTTCATTATTTCTTGTTTTTATAATCTATCCTAGTCATTATCAACCTAGTGTTATGTTATTCCATGATTTTTTATGGGGTTTTTGTAAATTTTTTGTTGTTCGTCATAGGTTTAGGGTTTGTAATCCTTCGAATGGGGATTTTGGGTGTGCGTTTCCATTACGCAAAGGATTTGAGGTAGGATATCCCTTGAACAAACCTTTATCATTTAAGATTCATCATTATCATTCTGTTATAACCTTATTTATATTATATTTTCTGCTATGAAACCTTGTTTTTAAAATTTTTGTGTGCAAATTATTTTTTATGACTTATTTTGATAAAATATAGTTATTTTGGTATAAATGTGCACTCCTCTTGTTTGATAAATTATTCCATGAGCATTACAACATCGTTTATGGTATTTTGAATATTTTTCAGTATCTTGAATAAATTTATCACATGAAAATGATATTTTATCCCTTTTTATGTGCTTAACATAAGTTTTTTTGTTAAAGAGTGTGTGCCATGTGTTCGGTAAATTGCTCGGTTGGATTTTATGTGTCTAATGCAATTTAAAATGATTTTTTTGGATTTATAAATACATTGAAAGCATGTAAAAACTATTTTGGGATCCTTTTATGCCTTTCCTATTTGTATTTGGTTTTACAAACAAAGGGTTTTTTGTTTAGAACATGTTTTCGCCTGAGTTGCTGGAAAATGGCATGTTTCAGATTCTTATGAAAATTGTTGTGTTTTGAATATGTAACCTGTGTGTTTTAAGAGATTTATGAATATGGTTTGATACTATAAATTTTGTTTATACACCTACTTAATAAAATTTAAATTCATATCTTTTTCAAATGATAGTTTCAAGAAAATGTTTAAAGGCTCGTTTGTCCTTTCCTAAAAATGAAGAATCAGTGTTTTACTAGTATATTCCATGTTGTATCAATTGTGATTGTTTTATGGTCCATTAAATGATTTTATTAAATGTTTTTAGGGCTTCCAAAAATGTTTGGTAATGGTTTTTTTGTGTGTTTATAATTAAAAGACTATTTTTTATTGAGTTTTATGTGCAAATCCTCAATACACTTCTTGAAATTGTTTTACGAAAATTTTCAGGGGTTTATGGATTCGTGAAAGAAATGTGAAGAATGTTTTTAGGATTTCCATTTCTTTTTTCTATTCATTTTATTTTTTATATATGGGAAAATAATTCCCTTTTTTACTCTATTGATTCCCTTGGTGCTTGTTGCCATCTCGGGAGGATCGAAAATGCCTCTCGGGACTTGTCGCGGGCTGGCCCTTATGACCGGTTCAGGGTCGACTCGGGCTGGTTCGTGACACTCAGCCTTTATTTGTAGGACCTGCCATTTCATGTGTTCTAAATTTTGTATATAATGTGAGAGTCCCGTGAGATAAGTAATGTTCCAATTATATGCATGATCTCTCAGTTCTCAAACAGATTGGGGTCAATAGTATTTTTTCACCTACACTGTGTTATCTTGATTTTTTTCGGTAGGCTCCATTTTATAGATGGATTAAAATTCATTCAGATGATGCCACAAGGGTGAATTTGGGTCCTTCATGATTTGGTGTGGTTTTCATGGATCATTAGTGGTATTTTCTCAATTGTATTTATGGATCTTGTGGTAATGTATCCTCTCTCGAATCAGAAATTCTTGGGGTTATTATAGAAGTTGAACAAGTCGAGTCGAGGGGTTGGAAAAAGATCTGGCTTGAATGTGATTATAAAACTATTGTCCTTGCCATTCAAATAGGTTCATTGCACCTTTCAGGGATGCTCACCAACCATTGGACCAGATGTTTAGATCTCCTCTTTTCAAAGGTACATATTTTTTACTCATGCTTATAGAGAAGAAAATTCATTGGTGAATGGTCTTGCTAACAAAGAAGAGAATGGTACTATTTATCAATGGGTTGATCAAGTGTCGGGTGACCTTTTTCATATTCTAAGGAGGGATCAATTTAAATTTCCTACATTCAGACATGTTTATGATTTTTTTTCAATCAATAAATAGGTATATCTTTTCTAGGAAATATCTTAGCCTGCTAATAAAAAATAATCAATTTCAATCCTTGGGACAAAATCCCTAATCAACCATACCTAATCCAGCCAATGTATGATGTCTCTGGTCATGTTTTGGTGATCATTATAACCCATATAAACATAACTCATGGATCATTCACCCTAGTATAAATTGATAATGACCCATGGTAAAATCACACTAATATACAAGTTCTATGAAACCTTAAAAGATAACAGACCACCAAAAGATAGATGGCCATGATCCTACATTGTAAAACCCCTATTGTGATAACACATCATAGGGGTTGTCTTTTTCTCGATAGATAATAGGATCATCCATACCTTTTCAGATAGTGATCCCCCAGTAGATAGCAGGACACTAGAACCCTCTGTAAAACCCGCACTTAGATAACACATTGAACTCACCCCATCTCAACATTATTTAAATTTGATAACTCTAAATCCAACACATACTCAATAGTATCATCAACCGAACCATTGGAGAATTTCAAAGGAAACCCAAAGTATTAACACTCCTACAAAATCATAATCAGGTATCAGTTCCATAAAACCTAGAGATACATAACACCCCAGATCCTGGCCCTATATCATATCATATCTTCCTAAAAAATTGTACCATTTCATTTAATATAAAAATCACACTAAGGATATATATCATGTCCAACATAAATATATATCCATATATATATATATGGGGGGACATTTTACTAAATCATTATGAATTCCCTTGCATAGCTCCCAAGATCCCAACCCGACTCGTCACATACCCAATGCATCATTATCCTCCTAGGAATAAATCAAAAGGACATTTTCCTCAAGTCCATTTACATTCCAAACAACTCTAGGTGGGCTCGAACACCTAACCTATGAATCAGTCTCTTCAAGTTCATCCCACTATGAGCACCACGTGAATTCCATTAATGGCATGAATAGACCATCTATGATATTAATGAACCATAGCTATAGCATTCCATAGTATAAACACTCCAAACTCATCCCAATAACCCTCTGAAAAATCTTGAACCTTTTTGTACCTAATTACATATATAGAAATACCATTTTGATATATTCAAACACTCAGTAACCGATAATCATCCCTGGTACTTCAGATCAACCCATAACCAAATAGAAAATGTTAGTTCCTATGGAACTTAATAACATTTTTGGATATTAGGATTTATATGAATATACCAGTACGTAAAAAACAAAAACTATTAAAGGAAATACCTATAACTATATTTAAATTGTCAAATTTTCCAAGGAAATTTGAATTGCTCACATATTTAATATGAAGTCTTCCTATGGTATTTCAAAAGGGGATTGCAGAAAAATGAGATATATCAGTAGTACTATAGATGAACTCAGTGAACACTCCTATGGATTTCTATGCACTTGATAAAACAATGAAATTATGATGGAAAATTTTCTCTACTTTCAGCAACTTACACATGTTTAAACATTCAATAGGAAAAAAAATTATAGAAAACAACACACTAAAATTTTCAAGATAATATAATATAGAAGAAAAAATATAGTGTAAATTTAATATATTGGTGATTTTTTAATTATAATGGGGAAAACAGCATATAACATTTTGTCATGGACAATACCTTTATAGACCAATAACAAAAGTTCAAAAAATTATGGTTCTAGAAATACTGATATAAGAAATTTTGGCACATGAAATAAAATAAATAAAAGCTATTGTAAATTAATTAATCATATAAATCATATGCATTGTACATATAAAACTATAAAATAGGAATTTTTAATTTACATATAATATAAATCTAGCCTACAAGTAATATTTAGTTACTATTGTTTCATTAATGATGTACAACTTGCACAATATACTATGAACCTAACTTGAAGGTAATATATAATATTGAATATTTTCATTAAAAGATATATAATATCCTGGTTCTATATTATATAATACAAATATTCATTAAATGGATTTGAAAAATGAAATATGATTGAATGGTATAAAATATGGAGAAAAAAGAACGGGCTTGTTAGAATATGATCAATATATTATAGAATAACTTGGATAATCTATAATTGAATGTTTGGTTGATAGTTCAAAGAGTGACTTAGTTTTAGGAAATGGAGTGGATTAAAATGAATTGGAATAAAAATGTAATTTCAAAAAGAAATTTTTTAGTAGAATCAAGTAATAACAATATAGAAGTGTTTATAAAATTTATCAATAAGTCCACCATGTGACATGTAATATATATATATATATTTATTACATTTTTAAGAGATCATTTTTCTATAAAATTCATAAATTACATTATTTCAATAATTAGTTGTAAAAAACATAAAATCATATATATTGGTAGTAAAATGGATGAATATTTGTAAAGGTTCCAATGTAGGGAACCTAAAGTAATATGCCAAAATTTAACATATAATTTTCAATGTTATTTTCTTAAGGTAAAATTTATACATATAATTTTTTTATTGGTGATGTTTTTTCAGATATATAAGGAGAGAGTTGTAATAAAATCTAAGATATTAGTATATAGTTTATAGGTTAAAACCTTAATTACAATAATATCTATGCATTAAAATAAGTACATTTATAATAGATGAGAAATTACCGATAATTTTCACTCTTCAAACATTATTTTTAAGGATATCAAAGAATGAAGTAAAATATATAATATAAATTTAACTATATTTTTAATATATAATAAAAAACTATAATTTAATATAATTAAATTATAAGTTTATAAAAAAATACATGGAAATTATAAGTGTTCCTTCTATGGTGGCTGAATTAAATTTTTCATTAAGATTTATGAACAATTGATAGAAATTGTCAGTGGGGTCTAATTAAACCTAAAAAATGAAGAAAAATATAATTATGTAGAAATAAATTATATTAATTAAAAAAAATTATTATTATAACATTTATAGCTTTTAATGTTATTTTCATTCATTATTATATTAATTTTCTACATTCTAATAGTAAGAGTCATAGACCTACTTCGGGTTTGATAAACTGAATTTTGATGATTATCTGAAGTCAAAAAAATAATTAAAAATATATTTATTTTATAACATTTATGTAATATTAAATAATAGTATTTCAATAGAAAGTATATTGAATAAATAAACTAATAGTATTGAAAATTGAAAATGGAAATTGATGTAAACTATTTAATCATATATAAATGTATGTATTTGTATCCACTCTGATAGTGTTTGGTATATTTTTTCTAATTAAAGAGCTAAAAATAACTAAAAATATTAGTTAATGTTATTGAATTTATATCTTAAAATTAAATTTTAAAAATATATTGAATTATACCACAAAAATATTACTAAATATTAACAAACTCATATAAGTGGGTGGAGTCTTTTACGACATTGATATTCTCCATTGTGATCATGCTTCCTTAAAACTATATTTGTTATTGGTTGATTTTTGTGATGTCTTTTTTATTATATGTGTATTTAATAATGATTATATATGTAAAATGTAATCTAAAAATTAAAATTTAATTTAATTTAACATTTTAAACATATTTTTTAAATAAAAAAACTATTTTAATGAAATAATAGTTAGATAAAATCAATATAATTGAATGAAATATGACAAGGGGGAAATTAAAAAACCACCCTACTTAAAAACATGAATATAAATGGAAAGTATATTTATAAAAATAAAATCAGTATCTACAACCATAATCTTAAAATTGTATATAGTTAATTGAATATAAAAATGTAGAAAAAAACATATTATAATAATGTGTAAAATTAGATTATGTATAAAAGGATTAAAATAGTAAACAATGATTTATGAATCATAAAACCATATACATGAAATAAAAAACAAGAAGAATAAATAATTAAACCTCTATAAACATTAAAATAAAAAATTTGGAAATATTGGTAAGGATATTCATGGGTTGATAACCCAAAAGTAAAAAATATGGAAATTATTTACGTATGAACTTTATATATGTGGATAGTGTATTCTGAAAAATAATTTGAATGAAGAACCTAGATATAATAGAGAAAAAATATAGGAAAAAATATTATATTTAAGTTTTTATATGCTTTTGATCCCACATATGTGTGTTGTATATGTTGGAAATAAGCCTAGAGTATAAAATAATTGATCTCAATATAGAATAAGGAGGAATTGATGAATATGAAGAACATAGAAATTAGTTTAAGAACCCACGAGTATTGAGAATAAGTGTTATTAATTAATGTGAAATGTTAATGAAGCTTGATTTCAATATTTTAGAAAGAAGGATTGATGGAGATGGAAATACTAAAAGTTGGTTACATAATCTATTCATGTTGAGAAGAATTCCCATCCATGTTGTTATTTTGTATTATCTAAATGATGATTGAAAGACACATCTTGGAAGTTGTTTTGATATTTCATATCATTTATCTTATAAAAAATAGAATACCTTACCTTTATAATTTGAAGGAAAAATAGGTTAAAATTATTTTAGTTCTATAAATAATTTATACCACTGATCTATATATCTCTTTGATGAAGATATATGAGGAGTTACAACCTTGTTGTTTCAAGAAAAGAGTACAAAATTTTAGGATAAATTAAATTGATGAAATTTCATGTTAAATATGAGAGTAATATAAGTTATAAGGTATGTTTTTTGGTTCCTCAAACTATTATGATATATTTTTTATTGATAAGGGAATTATGGAATTAGTAAAAAAACTTGTCCATCCAAGTACTCAGTCAAATTGTAAATATCATGGATATAGAGTTACAAGAAAAAAGGTGAGTAATACAATAGTAGAATAACTGTTGTATAGAAGGATGTTTTGGGTTAGCATTAGCCTAAAGGAATAAAGACATCATGTGGGGAAGCACATCATAATTCCCTTGAAGTTTAGTCCCAAGGTATATGTTTTGTATATGTAATGATCATGGTGATTAAAAAACAAGAATCCCTACCCATTTATCATATGATGTAGGAGTCGTATTTGATATTTATAGTTCATTATTTTAAACCATGGGTGCCAGCACTAATATGATTCTTCCTAAACTATATTCTTCATGAAACTACTTCCAAGAAACACCAACTATTATTATGCAATATTCCATTGTTTAAGTTGATGTATGAAGTTGATTTATGATGCACTGATTCATGTGGAAGGTTGTAATGAGCATTAAAAGGTTATTCCTACCTCAATTTTGATTTTTAGAAGCTATATATTCAATATGATCATTGTTCAGTGAATTTTAGAAGAAAATTCGAAACACTTAGGTTAATTATTATTAAAATTTCATATTTGATTTCATAAATTATATTCACACTGAAAGAATATTATGTTAATAACTAAAAGAGGCCTATATTTTGTATTCTTGGCCCTAGGAAAATTAGAGAGTATATAAGAGTAAATTATAGAATTATTATGAAATATGATAAAGTGAATTATAAAATAGTTATCTAGAACCTTAGAAAAGTAACTAAACGTGTTTAAGTGTAAATGAAGAGTTTATAAAAGTAAATCCTAACTTCATAATATCCATGAAAAGTGAAAAAGATTAAATAGAATCCTAAAATACTTCAACTGATTTTGTAAAGAATACTAATCAAATTATTCCATAAAATACAATCATTAACATTAAAATATCATAAGATTATTTATTATGATTCTACTAATGATGAAAGGATAATATATATGAGACCTTTGTTCCACAAAGGAAGGAGAAACCATAATTAATTTTTTTCATGATTTACATACATTTGTGGAATACATTGAATATGTGTATTTTATTAAAGTATAAAATAGAATGAATATTATCTAGGTGTTTAGTCAATTTTAAATGGAAATAAATTTGAATTAATGGACACATAATCTGTAATTTTGAATTATACTGAATTATGCAAAGATATGTCTACATAAAAAATTAAAAAATGTTATCAAAAAAGTAAGTGGGAATATGAAGGTATATATTAATGAAATTAAAATAGAATACTGGACATGAACCAGTGATCTAAATAAAATATAAATATCTTGTAAGTTAAATAAAATAGAGAGATATCTATTGTTTTCCTTGTGCTTGAGGAATATAAGAAGGAAATTGAGAAAAAATAGAATAAAGTTATATCACATTTAAGAAATAAGAATATGAATATAGAGAAGAAGGAAGATGAGGATGGGGTTTTTAGTTATATAGTTCACAATGTAGAATATATATCTTGAATTTCTGAAGAAAAAAAATAAGAAGAAGAATAATAGTTCATAGTGGCCTCTTTCTAAACTAATGTGAGGAAGAAATGGAAGTAGTTCACAAGTTTTCTACTACAAATAAGAGAAAGATAATATTACTTTCCACTATCTAATTAAATAAATAATTATATGTGTTACATTCTTATTACAATTAATGTAAAAGAAAAATAAGACAAAGAAAATCCAATATAATAATAACAAAACTATAGTATAAAGTGTTGAAAATATATTTGATTGTTACCCTAATTAAATTTATATCATATATTTGACTTTTTAACGTTTTGGATGAACCATACACTATCAAGAGATGTGTAAAATCAGTTCAGGATAATCCTAATTCAATTCATATCATTAATTTTTTACTACTAGGTCATATTATCATGATTTTTTTCAGATCACATCAATTATGGCCTTCATTTCTTAACAATAAACCCTGTAAATACATTGTCCCATTTATGTGTGTGTTTTTATGTTCATATAAATAGAGGAAAGCTTTATAGAAGTAAAATAAAGAGAAAAAAAAGACAAAATTTATTAAAGAGAACTCAACACCAATTCACCCCACTCTCAATGTTTATCATGTCCTAAGGTGGTCCTATAATTGTTATCAGAGATATGCATACCTATTATTAGAGACTTTTATTTGAATATGGATTTAATTATTTTAGTTTCTTTCCAAATTTATAATAAAATGTTTTTTTTTTGTGGAGATAAATTTTTATCTAATTAAATTTTATCTCTACCAATACTATGAAGAATACAATAAATAAATAGAATAGATGGTTCATAAAGAAATATCTCTCATGGATAAAGGAATACATTTCGTTTTATCAATGAAATAATATTAAGGATGACAAATTTGTTTTGAAAGGTGAAGTAGTGGAAGTTGAGTCAACTAAAAATGTGTTGGAAAATATTTCTACCTTGAAAAAATCATGGGATTATATGACTAATATTGAAATAAATATTATTTTAAATTTTGTCATAAAACAATACAAGAATCTATGGGAGTGATCATATATCTACAAATTCAAAATAAATAACAATTGATTAATTATAAGACATGTTATATAGTATTCCTAGTGAAATATATTCTTTGATATGTGGTATTTTTGAAATTAGGAAGGATTATATAACTTGGATTAAAGGAGATATAAATATTTTGTTGAAACATTTACAAGAAAATGTATTGAATTATACAAATCTCTCCAAGAATGACAAATCCATCGAAACAATGAAGATATAACTTGAATAAAGAATCCCTAAATTTTAAAAATAATTGATTAATAAAATCTAGGAAAGTGTTAATCCCACTAAATAACTTGAAGATAATATCCATACATTAGAGTAAAATATGGAAAATATCATTGATGTCTAGAGTGCACAATTTGAGGTAAAATTTAATAAGAACAATAAGCTTGACACAATTTTATAAGAGAATGTAAAAATAAATCATGAAGAAGTTAAAATAATTAAGAATAAAAATAAATAAAAAATGAATTTGACTGGGGATGAGTTGAATAATCTCAATATAAAGAATCGTGATCATGATGTCAAAGTATAAAATCTGAAAATTATTCATGTTGTGTCTTTATAAGAAACTGAAGGAAGAATTCCCACTTTAACATAGGTACCTAATGGGGTTCCTTATGCTGAAAGAAATTTTACTAGCAAAAGAAACATCTTAATATCATCTAATGATTATTCTCAAGCATCCTTAGAGAAATAAGAATCATCCATCACAAATTTTAATTTTTATAGAAAATTTCTTTTAATGTTATTTATTGGTTTAAATAATAAATATATATAAAAATGGATAAATGAAAAAACGATGATAACCCTCCACCATGGAAAAGGTGGATAAAAGAATTTTTATGAAGATATTCTCCTTAATAAGAAACCAAACAATTTATAAAAAAGTATAAAGAATATTTTCATAAAAATATGGAATCACTAGATAGTAATCATTTCAAGGAAAAATAACAAGGTTTTTCAATATTTTTTTGTGTTGTAATATATTTGGAAACTGGGAATTAGATATTTGGTACAATCCATCAATTTTAGAATCACAAAGGAAGCATATGTCAACAGTGATAAATTTAACATATTATTTCAACAATATATTAAGAATAGAATATGTATAGATTAGATAGATTTTAAATGATCGTAAATATTTATATATATTGAAATTTTATTGGTCATAGTAATGATGAATTCTTAATTAATCATGCATTTAAAAAATAAAATAAAAATTGACGAAGTAATGAGTGAAAACCTTGGAAAATAATATGAATAAGGTTGTAATTCTGAATATTTCTATGAAATTAAAAAAGAATAGTGTGTCATCCTTAGATAGTGAGTGGGAAAAGAATAAGGTTTTATGTAATTCCCAGAAAACAATGAGGTGTGTCATGTAAAGAAATAAAATCAGATTCAACTATGTAAATAAATAACATACCTTTAATATATTCAAATTTCCCATGGATTTATGTATAAATGGTTGAAAGAAAAATCAAAAGAGTATATAAATACAAGATATAAACCAAGGGGATATTTTTGTTAAGGGGACTCAGAAGAAATAATGTGTCAATTTTAAAAGGTCTTCTATAAACCTAAATAGTGTTTGATAATTGTTCCAACTATTTTGGAAAATAAAAATAATATATACGAGATGCAAATGAAATAAACTATGAATGGTAAAAAGATGTTCCACATGAAGATACCAAATTTCACTAGATTATTTCAATAAATGAAAACCCAAGAATTTCAAAATAATTTTGTGGAAGATACAATATCTATGTATATAAAATGTTTTAAGAAAAATAAGAATCCATAAAATGAATAAATATTACATTAAATTATGCATTTGATTTTATAGAGAAATAAAATAATATAATAACAAAAAATGAAAAGAATCTATCAATAATACCTTGCATCCTAGAGAAACATGATATTTAAACTATATATATGAAATCATGAAGGCTAGAAAGAGTGTATTAACATGGTTCCTAAAATCCTCTAAACCTTTCTATTCATATTAATGAAAAAAGGAAGTTCTATGTTATTACCTTACCATTTATATTATATTTTTGTTCTAATCATTCAGAGAATTGAAGGAGGAAGAGGTTATCATGGTAAGAACATGATAATGTGTTAATGATTTTTAATATGGGTATCCACTTTGACATATCCATTTTGTCGCATTTAAAACCAAGAATATCATAACTTATATCTATGAAATTGTTAGTCCTTAAAGAATATTTTTTAGAGTGTCTTTATGAGTGGGATAAAAGTGAATAAAATCCTATATAAACTACCAGAAGTATTAATTCATATAAATATATTTTATATAATATACTTTAAAATTAATTCATTTACAATTTATGATTTCATAATCTCTTAATCTTGGTTAACAAATATAATCCAAACATTGAGTGAGAGAAATTTATCATAATAAATGAAATGAAATTTAATGTTTGAAGAATATTTAGGTATATATTCTAAATTTTAAAACCTTACAATATTTTAATTTAATTATTTAAATTTATGTGTTAATTTGAGTAGTTCAAATTATGTTTAAACAATTATATTATAATTTGTATAAGAATTTATATTATTTTATTATCATATCTTTAAAATAGTTGGATAGCTTTTGAGAATGTTCATGGGTATTTTTTTTAAAAAAAATTATCAATTTATTTTTTTAATGGGTATATTTTATGTCTAAATCAAACCCCATTATTCTCGAAACTTAGCATAGATGACGTAGACTTAGAGTTTAATGGTTTATGGCACATTGCATAAGTATAAAATTATATCATCCTCTCTCATAAATTTTTTTTCTTATCAATAAGAGGGGATAATAAAAATGTAATATTAAATATTGATGAAAATTTGAGAGAGAAGAAAATATGATTAAGTGATAAATAGAGAGTACAAATTGACATATCATCTTTTTTTATACTAATAAAAAATATAGAGTTAAATTTTTTATCCCACTTTTTTTGTATTTATTTTAAACTATATTGAAGTATCAATAAAGGTTAATGTAAATATATAAGATAAAATAATTGATAAATAAAAATAGATTAGAAGTTGGTTGAGAATAATTATTATCAATGAATGTGGAGTTCTAGATATGTTTGATGTTAATAAATAAGAATAAATAATTAATAAATAAGATTATAATGAAATATGGTTAATAAAACCAACCATGTTGAGAATATGTATTCCAAATCATATGTTCATTTTTAATTAAGTAAATAAGTATTTGAAGACACATATTTGAAGTTGTTTTTTTATTGATTTTCATTTATCATATGAAAAAGAGAAACCATACATTTATAATTTGAAGGAAAAATATGTTTTCTTTATTTGAGTTCCACGGAGAATTTATAATGAGTAATCTTATATCATTGTAATGAAGATCTTTTAGAATTTCCACCCTTATAGTTTCATTTTAGAATACATAATTTCAATATAAATTAAAAGGATAAATATTGAAGTTAAAAGATCAGAGAAAGAAAAGTTATAAGGCTAGTGGTTATGGTAGTGGGGATTTAATTATATTTTTTTTATTGATAAAGAAATTTTGGAGTTAGTGAAAAAAAATATGGTGAACTCAATGACTTTACAAGAGTAAAATATAGAAGCCTTATGAAATTTTTCAAAGTAAAGTCTGAAAGAGTTTTCTTGAATATTGGAAGTGTAACTAAAATTTTGGAATATTAAGTGGATAATTTATAATATTAAATTTAAAAAACTTCATATTCATATGATTATTTGAATATTAAATATAAATATCAAATAATTGTTTAGATTTCAAGAAGAGTCTGAATAATATGATTCCATGTAACTCAATAATTAATTTTAAATATCATAATATTGTTTAATTTTATTCTTTTAGTGATGATTAAATAAGATATATGAGATATTTTCATCATGGATAAAGGAGACACTATTACCATTTTGTTCCACTCTTTTCACCTAAACATGGAATTATTTGAATTGGAAGATTTTATGGAAGTATAAAATAGAAATATGATTGTTCTAGTAATATATAAATCTTCACAAGGTAGATATATGAATTAATGTCTGAATAATTCTATATTTTTTATAATATATAATTATATAAATATATTTTTACATGGTTTTTTTGTAAATTTTGTGAAAAAGATAATATGAAATGTGAAGATATATATTTGGTAAGTTTTAGGAAAATATGGCTAGCGAGATAATGTTTTAATGAAAATATACACATCCAATAAGTCAATTAAAATATATACATACAGATAAAAATATAGAATGTATACTTTTGAACTAATAAAGAGAAGAGGAAAAGTATAAAATTATCCAGTGTAGTTATACGACACTGAAGAAAGAAGAAGATGGATAAGAGTGAAGAACATTAGGGGAGTTTTTTAGTGTCTAATTAATAAAGAAAAATATGGGTCTTTTATTAGTGAAAGAAAATTTGAATGATAATTATTATTATTATAAGTGTAACTATTTATAGAATAATCTATATTCACTATTTTGAAGATGAAAAGAAAAAATTCCCCAAATATTTATGTTATGAATAAGAAGAGATATTTTCATTACCTTTTGAAATTAATTAAACAATAGTAAGTGTTAACTTCCCACTTTTATGAATGTAATATAAGAATAATAATCATCAAATTAATAACTCAATTACAATTTAATGTAGTGAAGGAATCAGTAGTTTTTACCCAATTTCATAACATTATAAGTGTATAATGCTTGTGAAGGCCCGTATTTTCTCCATGTCTTCATTTTTTCATTTCCTAAGTGTTAAGAGAGTGTCTTGTATAATTTTTTAAATCCATTATTATTTTAGGTTTAATTTTATTAATTGGTTCAAATTTTCCATAATGATCTTTTTAGTATTTGTGAAAAAATAAAATTTATCATATGAGAGCATGATCTTTATAAAGGATCTGGTTCCAAGATGTCCTTTGTGGATGTTACCAAGGTTATGGGAAATCCTTCCTTTTCTACCTCAATTTTCCTTTTCTAGGTAGAATCATCTAAAAGGGTTGTATTTAACATGTTTTGTAAAATCAAAATGTGGTGGAAGAATGCATGAATCTATGCAAATTCTTTTTCATCGCACATGTTCTGGTTCTAAAAGGGGTGGAGCTTTGGAAATTTCATGATCCAAATCAAATAATTATAGAAATATTGGAATTTTATGATTGGAATATGATAGATATGGGTCATGGATTCTATCACATTGTCTTTCCTTTTAATGAATGCAACATGTTCTCTTAGAGTTTAGGCTCGATCTATGTAAGAACCCGGTTCTTATTTTGAGGTATGGGCTTCTTCTTTTCCCTTTTCCTTCAGTTTTGTTGAGAAAATATGGAAAATGGGGAATAATAATAAATTTTGAAAGTACACGCCATATACGTTTTCCACACGTCATGTACTTTTGGCCGTGTGGGATGGGTACACAGGGCGTGTAGCCTTGCCGGTGACAAAGGGTGTAGGAAGTGACTACACGTCGTGTAATGGTCCTTTACACGTCGTGTAGTCAGTCAGTAGGACAAAACAGTAAGGCGGTGGGGTAGCCACCAGCTTGGTGGTAGTACACGCCGTGTACTCAGGAGTACATGTTGTGTACTCATGTCGACGGATGAACAGTGTGGAGGTGCCGCCAGGGGAACAGTTAAATTAAGGGAGTACACGCCGTGTACTTAGAAGTACACATCGTGTACTTTATTTTTTTCACATAAAATGTTCAGTATCCTCCCCTGTTCATAGGGAAGGCTTGGAATGGGAAGGGAGCTCAGGAGAGGAAGGTCGAACCTTCAGAGATCCGTCGGGAGCACGTCTGGAATTCGATTCTGCTTCGGACGATCTCGTTAGAACCGTACAGGTAAGCCCTCTCTTCTCCTGGAGTGGTTCTTACCAATTCTTTCCCTAACGGGTGTTATTTGAGGTTGAATAAAAGTTCTCTTACCTCATATCTATGTCGTTCTTGGGCATTTCTCGAATCGACATTCGGGTATATCGGTCGTTGGTGTATAAGGTAGGTGTCTTGGTGTTAATTTTTTCAATTGTCGGGTGCTTTGTGCGTTTTTGTGCCATGAACCCATATTGGGGTGTCGTGTGGCTGATTTCGTGACTATATTCACTACCTAGAACTATAAATGTAATTGAATAATTTGTAAAACTGTTGTTTTGGATCGTTTCTTGGATCCGGAACCACCCCAGGGGTGTGTTCCACTGTTTAGCTGTTTGGCCAGGATACCCGAGGGTATGCCTTTTAAGTAGTTATTGTAGAATTTATTTGAGAGTAATTTCTTGTTACTGATTTTTTACATGTTGGTCATGGCCTGATTACCTTTTTAGTTTGAGGGCATTGTTGTGATTAGCCTATGGGAACTGCACTGTTTAGCCTGAGGGCAGTAGTTATTTCGGCCTGAGGGCAATTTCTTCCGTGCCTGTGGGCAACTAATTCTGAGCCTGTGGGTGACACTACCTATGCCTTAGGGAAAAAATATGTTTATGCTTGAGGGAATATTATTGTTTTGGATACTCTTTACCTGAGGGTAAGGGTTTACGCATCTACGGACTTTTAGCGGTTAATTAAAATATTCACTGTGGTGATATTTTAAAATTAAATGATTAAAATGAATATTAAAATGGAAATATAACTGTTAAGTTAGTTACTTGTGAGTACTGCTTACTTTATTGCATTTTATTATTGCACACTATTGTTGCATGCTTACACGCAGTTGGGCACGGGCCTTTGGTGGGTGCCTACTGAGATATATTTCTCACACCCTATTTGGGTTACGCTTTTAGGCCCAAACAGACTACATATCTATAGGTGTGGATAGGGGAAAGAGTCCCTATACAGGTACTTTACTGTTTCTGAGGAGTAGGAGGGAATGGGACCGAGCCTAGGCTCGCGATGTTGCTGCCATCTTTTTTGCTTTCTTATGTTGTACTCTGCTTTTGTTGTACTGCATTGATGTATAATGTGTTCTGTCTGTTTTCTTAGAACATGAAACATGTAGCATCATCATTTATATATTGCTAGTTATATCCACTGTTGTTGTGTATTTCTATTGTGTATGGTTTACTGCTTCCACTATCATTGTATGTTTTATTTTGTATTCCGCTGTGCTACACTTTGACAAATGAGGGAATAGTTTCCGCACAATCCGACCTGGTCCCTCACTGCTAGACGGCATCCTCTGGAATTTGGGGAAATGCGCTTGAGGTCATGTGGTGAACCGGTTTCGGGGCACCCGTTGAGTGGCACCTGGGTCCGGGACATTACAAAGTGGTATCAAAGAGGGTTCTTTTCTTTGACTTACTATTTGGAGCCGTAGTCAGGGATAGGATGAACCGTAGTTGGTAATAAGCTGTGCCTGAGCATAGCTAACCCCTGTACTGGGAAAATCCAGTCTACCTTGTATTGCAACTTTACTGATTTTGCAATTTATAGTTGATTTATTTCACCGTTGGGTGACGCACTTGTATTGTGCTGTTATATTTTATCCAGTGGGTTCTATTTAGTTGCAACCTGATGAGATGAGGGTATGTCATCTCATGTATCATATAGGAACATGTTAGATATTGCATGCCATGATTAGTTCCATTCCATGTAGGTTCATTATAAATCACATGTTGTTGTGATAGTTTTTGTGCTAAAAAAGCATGTTGTTGTGATAGATGCTTTGATAAAATACCTGCTATGTGATAGGGTAATTTTATTTGATCTGGTTTTTTAGAATGAACGCTGAACTTTGGTTTTTGGGGATTATGGGCCCCCATTGACCAGAATTTGGTGGATCATTGACTTTTTATTATGTAATAACATAGATAAGCTGTCAAACTTTGATTCATGGGGAGTATGGGCCCTCACGGATCGGAATTTACAACTTAGGTGTTGTTTTCCGTGTTTTCTTGGTTCCAGAGGAGTTTCTGAGGCATACTGTCTGGAAACCCGGAATACACGTCGTGTAGTACCTTAGACACACCATGTATGTTCTTCTATTTGGGAAGAAAAATAAACTTTTGGAGTACACGTCGTGTACTTTGAGTACACGTCGTGTACTTTGAGTACACGCCGTGTAGTCTCTTCCCGTGTCACAAACTGTGTGGGCGGTGACACGGGGTAGAGAAGGCTTTGGTAAAAAACTCCATGTACATGATGTACATGCCATGTAGTTTTGAACCGGAGTCCGGTCGTGCAACTAACAACACGGGTCGGTGAACTCTTGTACAGAACATGTCGTGTCATTTATGAACATGCCATGTAGTATGACCTGGGGACTCGGTCATGTAACTAACAAACATGGGTCGGTGTCACCGTTCCTAGAACACGCCGTGTACCTATGGGACATGCTGTGTAGTCTTGTCCGAGGACAGACTGTGTGGACATAGCCGTGTGGCAGGGAAATGGGTTGGTGTACACACCGTGTACGGGTGTAACACGCCATGTAGTATCTAAGCCGCGTATTTGGCCGTGTCAGAGAAGACACGGGCAGTTGGAAAATTTCACCATACACGCCATGTAGATTATATACACGCCGTGTAGTTTTTTTTCAATAGGATCCATGTGGCTTAGCCATGTAGAAGGACCTGGGCAGGGGAAGGGAAGTCAAGTACACACCGTGTAGTAATTATACACGTCGTGTAGTCTTGTTTTGAAAATTTTGAAATGCATTTTTTCTCTTGTTCCCTTTGTGGTTCCTTCATTTTAGCCTAAATAATCTTTTTCTAAGGCGTGTTTTGACCTTGTAGTTTCATGATGCCTAGACGACCGCACGTTGTTCTCCAGTAGAGCGGAAAAAAGTTTACTCCAGAAATGGTGGTCCATGGGCTATGAGTTGATACTCCAGCAGAGACAGATGCAACGCCATCTGATATACCGGACACAGGTGTGGAGGAGCAGTTCCGTGAGGGCTTTATGCGATTCATGCAGACCTTTCAGGGAGCACTGTAGGCTGCCACATTGATGGATAAGCTGACACGCCTCTTCCAGTAGCAACATTCGCCTACGTTTCTAGGGGTTGGTGGACCACAGGCTGCAGAGTCTTAACTGCAGTCGATGCAGACTATTTTCGAGCATCTTGAGACGCCTCCAGGGAGAAGGGTCAAGCTCATGACATATATGTTGCATGATTCCTCCAAGAGGTGGTGGGATGTTACCACCCAGTCAGAGCATCACAGATACATGGCGTGGGAAGATTTTCAGGAAGTCTTCTATGAATTCTTATTCCTAGAGACACTGAGAGAAAATAGAGCTCGATAGTTCATGAATCTGCAGTAGGGCGCTATGTCGGTGATGGACTATTCTGCTCGTTTCATTTAGCTTCAGCGCTTTGCACCTGTGATGGTGGGTGATGAGACGCTGAGAGCCAGAAGTTTTGAGGATGGTCTTCGATATGAAATCCAAGCACTGGTGAATGTTTTCAATTTGACTACTATACAAGTTATTGTAAATCAGGCACTGATTACAAAGAGGAACCTATGGAAATCTAGTTGTGTGGGCCAGGGCGGTTCAGCACTAGTTACTGGTACTATTTCTGCTGGCAAGAGGAAGCGATAGATGGACATCTCTCAGGGTGGCAGTACCAACCATAAGAATGCTTCAGGTGGCCAGGTCATGTGCTACCAGTGTGGTAGAGAGGGGAACAAGAGACCGCAGTGTCCATGAGACCTAGTGGAGTGCCGAGCTTGCGGCAAGATGAGTTATCTGTAGTACTTTTGTAGGGAGTTTCCACCCATGGCTAGTGAGAGGGGTTCTGTGCAAACTCCGCATACGAGAGCAGGACCAGTGTCTTTTTACCAGTCAGGGAACTGGAATACGTCAGGGTGTGTATGCAGAGATGGTGGTCGTGGCCATGGTAGCCAAACACCAGGATCTCAAAGGCAGCAGGGTGGTACAACTCAGGGTAGCCAGGTTGTGTCGCAGGGTCGTGGCACTAGGTAGGCATATGCAATGCAACAGACCCAGCAGGAGCAGGATCCCATACCTTCTACAGTCAGAGGTACTATTCTAGTAGCTTTTGTTTTGTCTTCAGTACTTTTTGATACGGGCGCTACACATAGTTTTATATATGTGTCCGTTGTGGAGAGCCTTGGGCTCTGTGTTTCTACTTATTCTGATAACATGACTCTAGACACTCTGTTGGGGACTAGGATGGATGGTGTGCATTAGTCCAAGGAGTGCCCCCTTGAGGTTGGTGGGTGTCACTTCCTTTGGGACCTTTATGTCTTAGAGATGAAAATCTATGATGTCATTCTCGGGATGAAATGTTTGGTTCCCTTTTGAGCCTTTGTGGATTTTTTTCGTCACAGGGTGATTTTCACGTCACCAGAGGGCGGAGAGTTTCTATACAAGGGCGTGTGGGATGTTCAGGCAAGTCGAGCTAGACCAGAGCATCGTGGGCGAGGTGGAGTCACAGCCCAGATTGCGAGTTTATATCTGGACGACCAGGGGACTTGTCAGGCGGATTTCCCTCCAGTATTTGATCATTTTAGGTATGTTTTCTCAGATGACTTTTCAGGTCTACCTCTATAGCGTTAGGTTGATTTCTCTATCGAGATTATGCCAGGAGCAGCACCGGTGTCCATTCCGCCTTATAGGATGGCTACACCTGAGTTGTAGGAGCTCAAGAGGCAGTTAGAGGAGTTACAGGCAAAGGTTTTTATCTGACCCAGTACTTCTCCTTAGGGTTCTCCAGTCATTTTTGCGAAAAGGCAGACGATACTCTAAGACTTTGTGTGGATTATCAGAAGCTGAACCAGTTGACGGTTAAGAACCGATATCCTTTTCCAAGGATTGGTTATCTTTTCGATCAGCTTCGTGGAGCACGATTGTTCTCAAAGATTGACTTGAGATCCAGATATCATCAGCTGCATGTTAGACCATCTGATATACCTCTCACAGCTTTCAGGAGTAGGTATGGTCTATACAAGTACTTGGTCATGCCGTTCGGACTCACGAACGCGGCAGCAGTTATCATGGCTCTGATGAATCGTGTTTTCCATCCTTATCTTGACTCTTTTGTGGTAGTATTCGTGGACGACATCTTGGTGTACTCTCACACTCGACATGACCATGTCACCCATCTTGAGATTGTATTGAGTATACTGAGAGAGCATCAGCTATATGATAATCTCTCAAAGTGCCACTTTTGGATAGACCAGATTCACTTCCTGGGTCATATCATCTCAGAGTTAGGAGTTGCAGTAGACCCAGAGAAGGTGAGAGCAGTAGTTTTCTAGGAGCATCCTAAAAATGTGTTTGAGATACTAAGTTTCTTGGGGCTGTCTAGTTACTACATACTCTTCATACAGGACTTCTCCCGCTTAACAGCGCTGTTGATGGGTTTTACTAAGAAGGGCGTGAAGTTCGTTTGGTTGGAAGCATGCGAGACAGCCTTTCAGGACCTGAAAGGAAGGTTGACCTCAGCACCAATCCTGATACTCCCAGAGTAGGGGAAGATCTATATAGTTTTCTGTTATACATTAGGTATTGGGCTGGGAGCAGTGTTGATGCAGGGCGACTGACTTGTTGTGTACGGTTCTCGGCAGTTGAGGCCACATGAGACGAATTACCCAATGCATGATCTCGAGTTGGCTGTAGCTGTTCATGAATTGGATGTTGGAGACATTATATTTTGGGAGAGCATTTTGTGGTTTTCACCGACCACAAAAGCCTCAAGTATATCTTTACTCAGCATGACTTGAATATGAGCTAGTGAAGGTGGGTCGAATACCTACAGTCCTTCAATTTTGAGCTTGCCTATACAACTGGTAAAGGTAATGCAGTAGCTGATGCACTGAGTAGGAAGACTCAGATACAAGCTGTGCAGGAGGCCAGTGATGAGTGGAAGCTCATGGCTATGTTCTCTGAGATGCATTTGAGGGTACATGACAGTCAGGGGAAGACTTATATTTCCTCTATAGTTGTGACTTCTACCCTCCTAGATAGATTGAGGATGAGACAGCTATCTGATTCAGAAGGCCTAGTTCTACATGAGTCGGTGGCAAGCTGGGACCCTTCTCCTAGGTGGATGATAGGCGATGATGAGGTTCTGTTTTTTCATGGATGAATGTGGGTTCCAGGGGATATATGTAAGGATCTGATGTGGGAGATTCATGATTCATCTTGGGCATTTCATCCTGGGGTTACCAAGATTTATCGTGACCTGAGACGTCAATACTGGTGGCCGGGTATGAAGAGAGATGTAGCTGGTTTTGTTACGAGGTGTTCCACCTGTCAGAAGGTGAAGGTAGAGAATCAGAGTCCAGTCGAATTGTTATAGTAGTTACCCATTTTGGAATGGAAATGGTATGATGTCGTGATAGATTTCATGATTGGATTGCCGAGGTCAGCTAGGGGAAATGATGTTGTGTGGGTTGTTGTGGACAGACTCACGAAGGTAGCTCACTTTTTTCCGATCAAGGAGACCTTCGGTGTTGACGAGATCGGAAGGATGTATATCCAATAGATTTTATGTCTTCATGGGGTCCCTCATTCTATCATTTCAGATAGTGACTCATGTTTTACGTCTCTCTTCTGGAAGAGTTTTCAGAGGGCACTGGGTACACATGTGCTTCTGAGCACAACATACAACCCTCAGACAGGTGGCCAGTCAGAGTGTACGATACAGGTGCTATAGGACATGCTGCGTGCATGCGTCCTAGACTTTGGGGGCTCTTGGGAGAAGCATATACCCCTGGTCAAGTTTGCCTATAACAATAGATTCTAGGAGACTATTGAGATGGCACCATATGAGGCTTTATATGGTTGTCCATGCCGATCAGCTCTGTGCTCGTTAGAGGCAGGTGAGGCATCTTTACTGGGACCACAGCACGTTCAGGAGACTTCTGAGCAGGTCCAGTTGATTCAAAAACAGATGGATACCGTGCAGTCTCGTCAAAAATCTTATGATAATCACCGCAGACAACCTCTGGAGTTCATGGTCGGGGATCAGGTGTTTCTATGTGTTTCGTCGAGGCTGGGACACAAGGATATCATGAGACAGGGTAAGCTTTCACTGAGGTATGTGGGGCCATTTGAGATTATGGAGAGAGTCGGTCTGGTTGCCTACCGGTTGCAGTTACCGTAGCGGTATCGAGCCATGCACGACGTCTTCCACGTGTCTCAGTTGCGCCGCTATCATTCAAAACCATCTCACATATTACAACTCGAGGAGGTTGAGCTTGAGGCAGATGCGTCCTTTAAGGAGCATCCGAGACATATCGTTGATAGGATCACGAAGGTTCTTCGAGGTCGGTCAGTTCCTCTCGTACGGGTGCTATGGCAGCATGGCTGAGTGTAGGACAAAACTTAGGAGTGGGAGACCGATGTACGTGCTCAGTGTACAGAGTTGTTCATGGATATATCTTCACCACCCTTGAAAGGAAAATTCGGGGACGAATTGCTATAAGGGGGGACGTTTGTAAGAACCCGGTTCTTATTTTGAGGTACAGGCTTCTTCTTTTCCCTTTTCCTTAAGTGTTTATGAGAAAGTATGGAAAATGGGGAATAATCCTAAATTTTGAAAGTACACGTCGTGTACTTTTTCCACACGACGTGTACATTTGGCCGTGTGGGATGGGTACATGGGGCATGTAGCCTTGCCGGTGAAAAAGGGTGTAAGAACTGACTACACGCCGTGTAGTGGTCCTTTACACGTCGTGTAGTCAGTTGGCAGGCCAAACTAGAAAGGCGGTGGGGCATCCGCCAGCTGGGCCACAGTACACGTCGTGTATTCAGGAGTACATGTCGTGTACTCATGTCGACAGATGAATAGTGTGGCAGTGCCTCCAGGGGAACAGTTAAATGAAGGGAGTACATGCCATGTACTTAGAAGTACACGCCGTGTACTTTGTTTTTTTCGCTTAAAATGTGCAGTAGACTCCCCTTTTCATAGGTAAGTCTTAGAATGGGAAGGGAGCTCGGGAGAGGAAGGTCGAACCTTTGGAGATCTGCTGGGTGCACGTATGGAATCTGATTCTGCTTCAGACGATCTCGTTGGAACAGTATGGGTACGCCCTCTCTTCTCCTGGAGTGGTTCTTACCAATTCATTCCCTAACGGGAGTTATTGGAGGTTGAATGAAAGTTTTCTTACCTCAGATCTACGTCTTTCTTGGGCGTTTCTAGAATCGATGTTCGGGTATATCGCTTGTTGGTGTATAATGTAGGTGGCTTGGTGTTAATTTTTTCAACAGTCGTGTGTTTTGTGCGTTTTTGTGCCATGAACCCATGTTGGGGTGTCGTGTGGCTGAGGTTGTGCCTATATTAGATACCTAGAACTGTAAAGGTAATTGAATAATTTGTAAAACTGCTGTTTGGGATCTTTGCTTGGATCCAGAACCACCCTGGGGGTGTGTTCCACTATTTAGCCATTTAGCTAGGATACCCAATGGTATACCTTTAAAGTAGTAATTGTAGAATTTCCTTAAGAGGAATTGTTTGTTACTGCTTGTTTACATTTTGGGCATGGCCCGGTTACCAGTTTAGCCTGAGGGCGTTGTTGTGATTAGCCTGTGGGCACTGCATTGTTTAGCCTAAGGGCTGTAGTTATTTTGGCCTGAAGGCAATTTATTCTGTTCCTGTGGGCAACTGATTCTATGTATCTGGGCGACACTACCTACTCCTAAGGGCAAAAATCTGTTTATTCTTGAGGGCAGATTCTTGTGTCGGATACTCTTTACCTGAGGGTAGGGATTTACGCATCTGTGGACTTTTAGCGGTTACTTAGAATATTCACTGTGGGGATATTTTAAAATTAAATGATTAAAATGAATATTAAAATGTAAATTTAACTGTTAAGTTAGTTACTTGTGATTATTGCTTACTTTATTTCATTTTACTATTGCACACTATTTTTTCATGCTTACACGCAGTTGGGCATGGGCCTTTGGTGGGTGCTTACTGAGATATATTTCCCACACCCTATTCGGGTCACACTTTTTGGTCCAAACATACTATGTCTCTACAGGTGTGGATAGGGGAAAGAGTCCCTATACAGGTACTTGACTGTTGCTGAGGAGTTGGAGGACATGGGACCGAGCCTAGGCTCGCGATGCCGTTGCCAGCTGTTTTACTTTGTTATGTTCTACTCTGATTTTGTTGTACTGTATTGATGTATGATGTGTTCTTGTTGTTTTCTTAGAACTTGAAACATGTAGCATCATCATTTATATACTTCTGGTTATATCCACTACTGTTGTGTATTTCAGTTGTGTATGGTTTACTACTTCCGCTATCGTTGTATGTTTTATTTTATATTTCGATGCACTACACTTTGACAAATGAGGGCATAGTTTCCCCACAATCAGACCTGGGCCCTCACTGCTAGTTGGAAGCCTCTGGCGTTTGGGGAAATTCGCTTGAGGTCACGTGGTGAACCGGGTTCGGGGCACCCGTTGAGTGGAACCCGGGTCCAGGACGTTACAATCTCATTAAAACATGGATTTCTATAGATTCAAAAATTGGATCGGATTTTTGATCACAACAATGCAAAAAAAACTCATTCCTATATTTTGATTCAAATATTTAAAATTATTTGAATATATTGGAATCATAAAATCCTTTGGCATATTTACCACTCTATTGGTAATCCTATAAGACTCAATAAGAAAAAGGATAATCTCAGCATCGATCATTATTCAAGGATCCATGTGGAAGTTGATATGCACACTACTCTAGTTGAGGAGGTTTTGTTAACTACTTGGGATGATAGTTTCAATCTAGAAATATTTTATGATCGAAAACCAAAATTTTATGTTAATTTTATATTTTTAGTTTATGTTGTCTTTGATTATTTTAGATATAAGCTATGATGTTTCTGTAATAAAATGGGTCATGATGATGCCACTTGTATAAGGGAGATTGGGAAGGATGCAGTTCCTTCATCCATTGACAATCAAACTAATTTCGGTACATCCAACGGGGATATTGTTGAACCTATTATTGAGATTTCACCCTCTACTGTGGATGTGACCAAGGATTCTGGGATTATTGCTGATGTTACAGTTTCTACCACTAACGATCAAGATTTTAGTGTTATTACCTCTCAATAGATCCCTATAAAAAAATTTACCCTGTGAATGTTTTAGTTACTTCCCCTAACATTAAAAATTTTGGTGTTGTTTCCCTTTTTACTAAACAAGACAGTGAGGCTACTCAATGTTGATGGTTCATACTTTGGAACCTAGAAATGATACTATTAGATATACTATTCTGCCTATGGAAGGTGCACTTTCATTACCTGAATAGGCTTCTGTTACCAGGGATCCTTCCCTGCATTCTAGTCATCATGTCACAGTCTCACCAGGTAATAATCTTTTTGAAGTACAGCCTACTGTTGTATCCTTACTTGATGCTACATCTAAACAGGCCACTGAAGTCAGGGACTCTATCTATGTGTCACCTGCACAGCTTACTAAAATATATGGTCAGGGTCTTCTTATATCTGGAAGGATGGATGCTCTCATGAATTATATGGATGGTGATCATATTGGTGGTTAATTATAATAGGTGTTAGCTTCTAAATCTACATGGAGGAAGCTACATAGAGGTTTCAATATGCTCACAGTAAAATCTTCCAACAAATTTAATTCTTTAAGTCTTATTGAATCAGATAAAGGAAATGAAGAATCATCCCTATTTGGAAAAAACTCCATTGATTTTTCTCTTTAGGATGATGTAGCAGGGGAAGAAGAGGGAAATAAATAATTGAATCATATTCAAGAAGGTACATCAAGATATAAAGGGACTACTACTAGGATTAGGGACCTTAAACAATGAAGTTCCTCTTATAGAATTGTCAAGGTCTTGGGAACTCTCCCATGGTCAAACCCCCGAGGCACTTTGTTATAACAAACAAACCATTTCTTAGTGGTCTTGTTGAACCAATAATGGACTTCGATAATTGGAAAGAATTCAGTTGAATCTCCTTAGGTTACTCCTTTGTTGATAGTAATCAACTTGAGGGTGATGTTGAATCCTTATGGGTAATTAAGAATGACAGTGTTGTTATCAACTCTTACAACATTGATCTTCAGTCTGTTATGGTTTCCTTTAATTTTAGAGGTACTACTCTCTTTACTACCTTTGTTTATGCCTTCAATAAGTATATTATAAGAATATCTATTTGGATAATTATTTCAGCCATCTCATGAACTATGATCCAGAAATGGATCATTTTGGTTATCTATATTGCCATTCTAAGGCCGGATGAAAAAACTCGCAACAACTTTTGTATAATTTCTTCCATTAATTTTCCTCTAGTATTGATTAATGTTTGATAATTGAAATTCTCAAGGATGGGGATGATTTTACATGATGTAGATACATTGTTAATGGAATTCATGCTAGTAAATTGGACATATGTTTTCTACAAATTGATGAGAAGAGTATTGCACTTGATATATCTGGTCTCACTCTTCCAAAGGATCATTCTAATAATTTCCATTTATTGTTTGATATTTTTGAAAACAATTCTTGGTAATCTCCCTTTCCTTTAATGTTCAACAATGCATGGATTGTGGTTTGTGGTAGTAGAGATATTGTTTTGGATTCTAGGAAGGCTTCCTTTTTGGGTAGTCTTATTCACATTCTAGCTAGAATGTTTAAGGTTGTTAAAACAAGACTCAAAGCATGAAGTAAGGCCTCTTTATCACATCTTGATAATGATATCAAGGAGGATGAATCACCCATTTAACTTTGTCAAAAAAAACACTACATGTCATATTATTCCATCACAAGAGTAGATTCAAGCCCTTTCCAATATTGATTGTCTTTTAATACTTAAGGAAAATCTTTCTCATAATCAATTCAGTGGTAGGTGGCTAAAGTAGGGGGATAGAAATTCCATGTTTCTTCATTGTATGCATCTGGAGAAAATTTCAATGAAAAATATCAATACTTTAAATGTTGATGGGAGATTGTACAACTCTATGAGAGAGATCTCAAATTTTTTAGTTAGTTATTTTGAGGCTCTTTATATAGATAATGGGGAATAAAACAACCAAAAATGGCTAAATGCTTTGATACTTGTATTGAGGACTCTCAAAATAAGAAACTATTTGAGATACCCAATGCATCATAAATTTGTACTGAGCTTTTCTCTTTAAACATTGATATTGCTACTAGTCCTAAGGGATTCACCAACAATTTTTTCATGTTTTACTGGGATATTTTCTATATTGATGAGTCTAATTTCTTGAGGTAGTTCTTTACTCAAGCACATATGCCTCATGCTGTGAATTTAAATTTCAATGAATTCATTCCTAAAAAAGAGAATTCCCTTGATATTAAGGATTGCAGGCCTATTGATATTCGTAATTCTATTCCGATTGTGATCAGTAAAATTATAACTCACATATTGAGTGTTATTCTAATGGAGTTCACTAAATATGTTTGGATTTTTTTTAAGAGAAATATATATACTTTCTTATTCATTACTTCTGAGTGTGTGAAAATTATGAAAAAAAGGTAAAAGATTGTAATATGGCTCCAGATATTGACATCTATAATGCCTTTGACATAATAAAATGGAATTTCATTTTTTTTTGTTCATAAAATTCATGGTTTTTCTCATAGATTCATAAACCTAGTCTATTCTATTCTTAAGAGTTTCAGGCTTTCCATCCTTGTCAATGTTCCTCCAAGGGGTTTCTTTCTGTTCTCTAGAAGGGTTAGGTAGGGTGATCCTCTTTCTAGGATTCATTTTATGACAGTGAAGGATTATTTGAGTCATTTCATATCCGAACTTTCTCTTCTTGGCCTTTATCAAAGAATAATGTTTGGGAGGGATCTCTTTCTCCTTCTCACATGTTATATGCGAATGATATTGTACTTTTTTTGAAGGCTGAAAATGTATTATTTATTATATAAAATGCGTTTTTTAGCATTATGAGGAAGTTTCTATTCAGGTTATTAGTTAGGGAATGTCCTCAGCCATTTTTAGAGAAGGTTTACTTACTACCACGAATAATAGGGTGGCTCAAAGACTTGGTATAGATAGAGGATCATATCCCTTTATCTATCTTGGAGTGCCACTTTTTGGGGGAAGATGAAAAGGTGTCACAAGGAATGAATCACCTTGATAATTGTTAATCAATTAGAAACATGGAAAGTTAAGACCATATCCTAGGTAGGAAGAATTTTTTTGGTTAATTATATCATTACATCGATCTTTATTTATTCTTTTTCATTATATAAATGGTAAAGGGACCTTATCAAGGAGCTATATAGCATGATTTATAATTTTTTGGACTTGTTCGATTCAG